>CM032912.1:12762179-14033733 GCA_019202805.1 Arabidopsis suecica | reverse complement strand
AGATCAGTATTGACTCCAAAACACTAACCAAGCTTCTTATTGCCTCTCAAAGCATTGTGGGTATGGCCGAAGTCCTATGAGTTTTCAGTTTTAGAGCTTCTAAACGGAAAAACACTACTTTAGCTTACGGGATCCGGTTGCGCTTCTAGTCCTTATACCCTATCATACACACGTATTCTAGTTACATTTGACTCCAAAACACTAACCAAGCTTCTTAATGCCTCTCAAAGCTTTGTGGGTGTGGCCGAAGTCCTATGAGTTTTTGGTTTTTGGGCATCTAAACTGAAAAACACTACTTGGGCTTACAGGATCCGGTTGCGGTTCTAGTTCTTATACCCAACCATACGAACGTTATCTAGTCATATTTGACTCCAAAAACACTAACCAAGCTTCTTAATGCCTCTCAAAGCTTTGTGGGTATGGCCGAAGTCCTATGAGTTTTTGGTTTTGGAGTTTCTAAACGGAAAAGCACTACTTTAGCTTACGGGATCCAGTTGCGGTTCTAGTTCTTATACCCAATCATACAAACGTTATCTAGTCATATTTGACTCCAAAAACACTAACCAAGCTTCTTAATGCCTCTCAAAGCTTTGTGGGTGTGGCCGAAGTACTATGAGTTTTTGGTTTTGGAGCTTCTAAACGGAAAAACACTACTTTAGCTTACGGGATCCGGTTGCGGTTCTAGTTCTTATACCCAATCATACAAACGTTATCTAGTCATATTTGACTCCAAAAACACTAACCAAGCTTCTTATTGCCTCTCAAAGCTTTGTGGGCATGGCCCAAGTCCTATGAGTTTCCGTTTTGGAGTTTCTAAACGGAAAAACACTACTTTAGCTTACGCGATCCAGTTGCGGTTCTAGTTCTTATACCCAATCATACACACGTTTTCTAGTCATATTTGACTACAAAAACACTAACCAAGCTTCTTAATGCCTCTCAAAGTTTTGTGGGTGTGGCCGAAGTCCTATGAGCTTTCGGTTTTGGAGTTTCTAAACAGAAAAACACTACTTTAGCTTACGGGATCCGGTTGCGGTTCTAGTTCTTATACCCAATCATACAAACGTTATCTAGTCATATTTGACTCCAAAAACACTAACCAAGCTTCTTATTGCCTCTCAAAGCTTTGTGGGTATGGCCGAAGTCCTATGAGTTTTCGGTTTTGGAGCTTCTAAACGGAAAAACACTACTTTAGCTTACGGGATCCGGTTGCGGTTCTAGTTCTTATACCCAATCATAGAAACGTTATCTAGTCATATTTGACTCCAAAAACACTAACCAAGCTTCTTATTGCCTCTCAAAGCTTTGTGGGTATGGCCGAAGTCCTAGGAGTTTCGGTTTTGAAGTTTCTAAACGGAAAAACACTACTTTACGGGATACAGTTGCGGTTCTAGTTCTTATACCCAATCATACACACGTTTTCTAGTCATATTTGACTCCAAAAACACTAACCAAGCTTCTTAATGCCTCTCAATGATTTGTGGGTGTGGCCGAAGTCCTATGAGTTTTTGGTTTTGGAGCTTCTAAACTAAAAAATACTACTTTAGCTTACGGGATCCGGTTGCGGTTCTAGTTCTTATACCTAATCATAGAAACGTTATCTAGTCATATTTGACTCCAAAAATACTAACCAAGCTTCTGATTGCCTCTCAAAGCTTTGTGGGTGTGGCCGAAGTACTATGAGTTTTTGGTTTTGGAGCTTCTAAACGGAAAAACACTACTTTAGCTTACGGGATCCGGTTGCGGTTCTAGTTCTTATACCCAATCATACAAACGTTATCTAGTCATATTTGACTCCAAAAACACTAACCAAGCTTCTTATTACCTCTCAAAGCTTTGTGGGTATGGCCCAAGTCCTATGAGTTTCCGTTTTGGAGTTTCTAAACGGAAAAACACTACTTTAGCTTACGCGATCCAGTTGCGGTTCTAGTTCTTATACCCAATCATACACACGTTTTCTAGTGATATTTGACTACAAAAACACTAACCAAGCTTCTTAATGCCTCTCAAAGCTTTGTGGGTGTGGCCGAAGTCCTTTGAGCTTTCGGTTTTGGAGCTTCTAAACGGAAAAAACACTACTTTAGCTTACGGGATCCGGTTGCGGTTCTAGTTCTTATACCCAATCATACAAACGTTATCTAGTCTTATTTGACTCCAAAAACACTAACCAAGCTTCTTATTGCCTCTCAAAGCTTTGTGGGTGTGGCCGAAGTCCTATGAGTTTTCGGTTTTGGAGCTTCTAAACGGAAAAACACTGCTTTAGCTTACGGGATCCGGTTGCGGTTCTAGTTCTTATACCCTATCATACACACGTTATCTAGTCATATTTGACTCCAAAAACACTAACCAAGCTTCTTATTGCCTCTCAAAGCTTTGTGGGTGTGGCCGAAGTCCTATGAGTTTTTGGTTTTGGAGCTTCTAAACGGAAAAACACTACTTTAGCTTACGGGATCCGGTTGCGGTTCTAGTTCTTATACCCAATCATACAAACGTTATCTAGTCATATTTGACTCCAAAAATACTAACCAAGCTTCTTATTGCCTCTCAAAGCTTTGTGGGTATGGCCGAAGTCCTATGAGTTTTCGGTTTTGGAGCTTCTAAACGGAAAAACACTACTTTAGCTTACGGGATCCGGTTGCGGTTCTAGTTCTTATACCCAATCATAGAAACGTTATCTAGTCATATTTGACTCCAAAAACACTAACCAAGCTTCTTATTGCCTCTCAAAGCATTGTGGGTATGGCCGAAGTCCTATGAGTTTTCAGTTTTAGAGCTTCTAAACGGAAAAACACTACTTTAGCTTACGGGATCCGGTTGCGCTTCTAGTCCTTATACCCTATCATACACACGTATTCTAGTTACATTTGACTCCAAAAACACTAACCAAGCTTCTTAATGCCTCTCAAAGCTTTGTGGGTGTGGCCGAAGTCCTATGAGTTTTTGGTTTTGGAGCATCTAAACTGAAAAACACTACTTGGGCTTACAGGATCCGGTTGCGGTTCTAGTTCTTATACCCAACCATACAAACGTTATCTAGTCATATTTGACTCCAAAAACACTAACCAAGCTTCTTAATGCCTCTCAAAGCTTTGTGGGTATGGCCGAAGTCCTATGAGTTTTTGGTTTTGGAGTTTCTAAACGGAAAAGCACTACTTTAGCTTACGGGATCCAGTTGCGGTTCTAGTTCTTATACCCAATCATACAAACGTTATCTAGTCATATTTGACTCCAAAAACACTAACCAAGCTTCTTATTGCCTCTCAAAGCTTTGTGGGTATGGCCGAAGTCCTATGAGTTTCGGTTTTGGAGTTTTTAAACGGAAAAACACTACTTTAGCTTACGGGATCCGGTTGCGGTTCTAGTTCTTATACCCAATCATAGAAACGTTATCTAGTCATATTTGACTCCAAAAACACTAACCAAGCTTCTTATTGCCTCTCAAAGCTTTGTGGGTATGGCCGAAGTCCTATGAGTTTTCGGTTTTGGAGCTTCTAAACGGAAAAACACTACTTTAGCTTACGGGATCCGGTTGCGGTTCTAGTTCTTATACCCAATCATAGAAACGTTATCTAGTCATATTTGACTCCAAAAACACTAACCAAGCTTCTTATTGCCTCTCAAAGCTTTGTGGGTATGGCCGAAGTCCTATGAGTTTCGGTTTTGGAGTTTCTAAACGGAAAAACACTACTTTACGGGATACAGTTGCGGTTCTAGTTCTTATACCCAATCATACACACGTTTTCTAGTCATATTTGACTCCAAAAACACTAACCAAGCTTCTTAATGCCTCTCAATGATTTGTGGGTGTGGCCGAAGTCCTATGAGTTTTTGGTTTTGGAGCTTCTAAACTAAAAAATACTACTTTAGCTTACGGGATTCGGTTGCGGTTCTAGTTCTTATACCCAATCATACAAACGTTATCTAGTCATATTTGACTCCAAAATCACTAACCAAGCTTCTTATTGCCTCTCAAAGCTTTGTGGGTATGGCCCAAGTCCTATGAGTTTCCGTTTTGGAGTTTCTAAACGGAAAAACACTACTTTAGCTTACGCGATCCAGTTGCGGTTCTAGTTCTTATACCCAATCATACACACGTTTTCTAGTGATATTTGACTACAAAAACACTAACCAAGCTTCTTAATGCCTCTCAAAGCTTTGTGGGTGTGGCCGAAGTCCTTTGAGCTTTCGGTTTTGGAGCTTCTAAACGGAAAAACACTACTTTAGCTTACGGGATCCGGTTGCGGTTCTAGTTCTTATACCCAATCATACAAACGTTATCTAGTCTTATTTGACTCCAAAAACACTAACCAAGCTTCTTATTGCCTCTCAAAGCTTTGTGGGTGTGGCCGAAGTCCTATGAGTTTTCGGTTTTGGAGCTTCTAAACGGAAAAACACTGCTTTAGCTTACGGGATCCGGTTGCGGTTCTAGTTCTTATACCCTATCATACACACGTTATCTAGTCATATTTGACTCCAAAAACACTAACCAAGCTTCTTATTGCCTCTCAAAGCTTTGTGGGTGTGGCCGAAGTCCTATGAGTTTTTGGTTTTGGAGCTTCTAAACGGAAAAACACTACTTTAGCTTACGGGATCCGGTTGCGGTTCTAGTTCTTATACCCAATCATACAAACGTTATCTAGTCATATTTGACTCCAAAAATACTAACCAAGCTTCTTATTGCCTCTCAAAGCTTTGTGGGTATGGCCGAAGTCCTATGAGTTTTCGGTTTTGGAGCTTCTAAACGGAAAAACACTACTTTAGCTTACGGGATCCGGTTGCGGTTCTAGTTCTTATACCCAATCATAGAAACGTTATCTAGTCATATTTGACTCCAAAAACACTAACCAAGCTTCTTATTGCCTCTCAAAGCATTGTGGGTATGGCCGAAGTCCTATGAGTTTTCAGTTTTAGAGCTTCTAAACGGAAAAACACTACTTTAGCTTACGGGATCCAGTTGCGGTTCTAGTTCTTTTACCCAATCATACACACATTTTCTAGTCATATTTGACTCCAAAAACACTAACCAAGCTTCTTAATGCCTCTCAAAGCTTTGTGGGTGTGGCCGAAGTACTATGAGTTTTTGGTTTTGGAGCTTCTAAACGGAAAAACACTACTTTAGCTTACGGGATCCGGTTGCGGTTCTAGTTCTTATACCCAATCATACAAACGTTATCTAGTCATATTTGACTCCAAAAACACTAACCAAGCTTCTTATTGCCTCTCAAAGCTTTGTGGGTATGGCCCAAGTCCTATGAGTTTCCGTTTTGGAGTTTCTAAACGGAAAAACACTACTTTAGCTTACGCGATCGAGTTGCGGTTCTAGTTCTTATACCCAATCATACACACGTTTTCTAGTCATATTTGACTACAAAAACACTAACCAAGCTTCTTAATGCCTCTCAAAGTTTTGTGGGTGTGGCCGAAGTCCTATGAGCTTTCGGTTTTGGAGTTTCTAAACAGAAAAACACTACTTTAGCTTACGGGATCCGGTTGCGGTTCTAGTTCTTATACCCAATCATACAAACGTTATCTAGTCATATTTGACTCCAAAAACACTAACCAAGCTTCTTATTGCCTCTCAAAGCTTTGTGGGTATGGCCGAAGTCCTATGAGTTTTCGGTTTTGGAGCTTCTAAACGGAAAAACACTACTTTAGCTTACGGGATCCGGTTGCGGTTCTAGTTCTTATACCCAATCATAGAAACGTTATCTAGTCATATTTGACTCCAAAAACACTAACCAAGCTTCTTATTGC
This sequence comes from Arabidopsis suecica, assembly GCA_019202805.1. NCBI lineage: Eukaryota > Viridiplantae > Streptophyta > Magnoliopsida > Brassicales > Brassicaceae > Arabidopsis > Arabidopsis suecica. Next base: position 14,027,979 of record CM032912.1, on the reverse strand, counting down.
CTCTCAAAGCTTTGTGGGTATGGCCGAAGTCCTATGAGTTTCGGTTTTGGAGTTTCTAAACGGAAAAACACTACTTTACGGGATACAGTTGCGGTTCTAGTTCTTATACCCAATCATACACACGTTTTCTAGTCATATTTGACTCCAAAAACACTAACCAAGCTTCTTAATGCCTCTCAATGATTTGTGGGTGTGGCCGAAGTCCTATGAGTTTTTGGTTTTGGAGCTTCTAAACTAAAAAATACTACTTTAGCTTACGGGATTCGGTTGCGGTTCTAGTTCTTATACCCAATCATACAAACGTTATCTAGTCATATTTGACTCCAAAATCACTAACCAAGCTTCTTATTGCCTCTCAAAGCTTTGTAGGTATGGCCGAAGTCCTATGAATTTTCGGTTTTGGAGCGTCTATACGTAAAAACACTACTTTAGCTTACGGGATCCGGTTGCGGTTCTAGTTCTTATACCCAATCATATATACGTTTTCTAGTCATATTTGACTCCTAAAACACTAACCAAGCTTCTTATTGCCTCTCAAAGCTTTGTGGGTATGGCCCAAGTCCTATGAGTTTCCGTTTTGGAGTTTCTAAACGGAAAAACACTACTTTAGCTTACGCGATACAGTTGCGGTTCTAGTTCTTATACCCAATCATACACACGTTTTCTAGTCATATTTGACTCCAAAAACACTAACCAAGCTTCTTATTGCCTCTCAAAGCTTTGTGGGTATGGCCGAAGTCCTATGAGTTTTCGGTTTTGGAGCTTCTAAACGGAAAAACACTACTTTAGCTTACGGGATCCGGTTGCGGTTCTAGTTCTTATACCTAATCATAGAAACGTTATCTAGTCATATTTGACTCCAAAAATACTAACCAAGCTTCTGATTGCCTCTCAAAGCTTTGTGGGTGTGGCCGAAGTACTATGAGTTTTTGGTTTTGGAGCTTCTAAACGGAAAAACACTACTTTAGCTTACGGGATCCGGTTGCGGTTCTAGTTCTTATACCCAATCATACAAACGTTATCTAGTCATATTTGACTCCAAAAACACTAACCAAGCTTCTTATTGCCTCTCAAAGCTTTGTGGGTATGGCCCAAGTCCTATGAGTTTCCGTTTTGGAGTTTCTAAACGGAAAAACACTACTTTAGCTTACGCGATACAGTTGCGGTTCTAGTTCTTATACCCAATCATACACACGTTTTCTAGTCATATTTGACTCCAAAAACACTAACCAAGCTTCTTATTGCCTCTCAAAGCTTTGTGGGTGTGGCCGAAGTCCTATGAGTTTTTGGTTTTGGAGCTTCTAAACGGAAAAACACTACTTTAGCTTACGGGATCCGGTTGCGGTTCTAGTTCTTATACCCAATCATACAAACGTTATCTAGTCATATTTGACTCCAAAAATACTAACCAAGCTTCTTATTGCCTCTCAAAGCTTTGTGGGTATGGCCGAAGTCCTATGAGTTTTCGGTTTTGGAGCTTCTAAACGGAAAAACACTACTTTAGCTTACGGGATCCCGTTGCGGTTCTAGTTCTTATACCCAATCATAGAAACGTTATCTAGTCATATTTGACTCCAAAAACACTAACCAAGCTTCTTATTGCCTCTCAAAGCATTGTGGGTATGGCCGAAGTCCTATGAGTTTTCAGTTTTAGAGCTTCTAAACGGAAAAACACTACTTTAGCTTACGGGATCCAGTTGCGGTTCTAGTTCTTTTACCCAATCATACACACATTTTCTAGTCATATTTGACTCCAAAAACACTAACCAAGCTTCTTAATGCCTCTCAAAGCTTTGTGGGTGTGGCCGAAGTACTATGAGTTTTTGGTTTTGGAGCTTCTAAACGGAAAAACACTACTTTAGCTTACGGGATCCGGTTGCGGTTCTAGTTCTTATACCCAATCATACAAACGTTATCTAGTCATATTTGACTCCAAAAACACTAACCAAGCTTCTTATTGCCTCTCAAAGCTTTGTGGGTATGGCCCAAGTCCTATGAGTTTCCGTTTTGGAGTTTCTAAACGGAAAAACACTACTTTAGCTTACGCGATCGAGTTGCGGTTCTAGTTCTTATACCCAATCATACACACGTTTTCTAGTCATATTTGACTACAAAAACACTAACCAAGCTTCTTAATGCCTCTCAAAGTTTTGTGGGTGTGGCCGAAGTCCTATGAGCTTTCGGTTTTGGAGTTTCTAAACAGAAAAACACTACTTTAGCTTACGGGATCCGGTTGCGGTTCTAGTTCTTATACCCAATCATACAAACGTTATCTAGTCATATTTGACTCCAAAAACACTAACCAAGCTTCTTATTGCCTCTCAAAGCTTTGTGGGTATGGCCGAAGTCCTATGAGTTTTCGGTTTTGGAGCTTCTAAACGGAAAAACACTACTTTAGCTTACGGGATCCGGTTGCGGTTCTAGTTCTTATACCCAATCATAGAAACGTTATCTAGTCATATTTGACTCCAAAAACACTAACCAAGCTTCTTATTGCCTCTCAAAGCTTTGTGGGTATGGCCGAAGTCCTATGAGTTTCGGTTTTGGAGTTTCTAAACGGAAAAACACTACTTTACGGGATACAGTTGCGGTTCTAGTTCTTATACCCAATCATACACACGTTTTCTAGTCATATTTGACTCCAAAAACACTAACCAAGCTTCTTAATGCCTCTCAATGATTTGTGGGTGTGGCCGAAGTCCTATGAGTTTTTGGTTTTGGAGCTTCTAAACTAAAAAATACTACTTTAGCTTACGGGATCCGGTTGCGGTTCTAGTTCTTATACCCAATCATACAAACGTTATCTAGTCATATTTGACTCCAAAATCACTAACCAAGCTTCTTATTGCCTCTCAAAGCTTTGTAGGTATGGCCGAAGTCCTATGAATTTTCGGTTTTGGAGCGTCTATACGGAAAAACACTACTTTAGCTTACGGGATCCGGTTGCGGTTCTAGTTCTTATACCCAATCATACATACGTTTTCTAGTCATATTTGACTCCTAAAACACTAACCAAGCTTCTTATTGCCTCTCAAAGCTTTGTGGGTATGGCCCAAGTCCTATGAGTTTCCGTTTTGGAGTTTCTAAACGGAAAAACACTACTTTAGCTTACGCGATACAGTTGCGGTTCTAGTTCTTATACCCAATCATACACACGTTTTCTAGTCATATTTGACTCCAAAAACACTAACCAAGCTTCTTATTGCCTCTCAAAGCTTTGTGGGTATGGCCGAAGTCCTATGAGTTTTCGGTTTTGGAGCTTCTAAACGGAAAAACACTACTTTAGCTTACGGGATCCGGTTGCGGTTCTAGTTCTTATACCTAATCATAGAAACGTTATCTAGTCATATTTGACTCCAAAAATACTAACCAAGCTTCTGATTGCCTCTCAAAGCTTTGTGGGTGTGGCCGAAGTACTATGAGTTTTTGGTTTTGGAGCTTCTAAACGGAAAAACACTACTTTAGCTTACGGGATCCGGTTGCGGTTCTAGTTCTTATACCCAATCATACAAACGTTATCTAGTCATATTTGACTCCAAAAACACTAACCAAGCTTCTTATTGCCTCTCAAAGCTTTGTGGGTATGGCCCAAGTCCTATGAGTTTCCGTTTTGGAGTTTCTAAACGGAAAAACACTACTTTAGCTTACGCGATCCAGTTGCGGTTCTAGTTCTTATACCCAATCATACACACGTTTTCTAGTCATATTTGACTACAAAAACACTAACCAAGCTTCTTAATGCCTCTCAAAGCTTTGTGGGTGTGGCCGAAGTCCTATGAGCTTTCGGTTTTGGAGCTTCTAAACGGAAAAACACTACTTTAGCTTACGGGATCCGGTTGCGGTTCTAGTTCTTATACCCAATCATACAAACGTTATCTAGTCTTATTTGACTCCAAAAACACTAACCAAGCTTCTTATTGCCTCTCAAAGCTTTGTGGGTGTGGCCGAAGTCCTATGAGTTTTCGGTTTTGGAGCTTCTAAACGGAAAAACACTGCTTTAGCTTACGGGATCCGGTTGCGGTTCTAGTTCTTATACCCTATCATACACACGTTATCTAGTCATATTTGACTCCAAAAACACTAACCAAGCTTCTTATTGCCTCTCAAAGCTTTGTGGGTGTGGCCGAAGTCCTATGAGTTTTTGGTTTTGGAGCTTCTAAACGGAAAAACACTACTTTAGCTTACGGGATCCGGTTGCGGTTCTAGTTCTTATACCCAATCATACAAACGTTATCTAGTCATATTTGACTCCAAAAATACTAACCAAGCTTCTTATTGCCTCTCAAAGCTTTGTGGGTATGGCCGAAGTCCTATGAGTTTTCGGTTTTGGAGCTTCTAAACGGAAAAACACTACTTTAGCTTACGGGATCCGGTTGCGGTTCTAGTTCTTATACCCAATCATAGAAACGTTATCTAGTCATATTTGACTCCAAAAACACTAACCAAGCTTCTTATTGCCTCTCAAAGCATTGTGGGTATGGCCGAAGTCCTATGAGTTTTCAGTTTTAGAGCTTCTAAACGGAAAAACACTACTTTAGCTTACGGGATCCGGTTGCGCTTCTAGTCCTTATACCCTATCATACACACGTATTCTAGTTACATTTGACTCCAAAAACACTAACCAAGCTTCTTAATGCCTCTCAAAGCTTTGTGGGTGTGGCCGAAGTCCTATGAGTTTTTGGTTTTGGAGCATCTAAACTGAAAAACACTACTTGGGCTTACAGGATCCGGTTGCGGTTCTAGTTCTTATACCCAACCATACAAACGTTATCTAGTCATATTTGACTCCAAAAACACTAACCAAGCTTCTTAATGCCTCTCAAAGCTTTGTGGGTATGGCCGAAGTCCTATGAGTTTTTGGTTTTGGAGTTTCTAAACGGAAAAGCACTACTTTAGCTTACGGGATCCAGTTGCGGTTCTAGTTCTTATACCCAATCATACACACGTTTTCTAGTCATATTTGACTCCAAAAACACTAACAAAGCTTCATAATGCCTCTCAAAGCTTTGTGGGTGTGGTCGAAGTACTATGAGTTTTTGGTTTTGGAGCTTCTAAACGGAAAAACACTACTTTAGCTTACGGGATCCGGTTGCGGTTCTAGTTCTTATACCCAATCATACAAACGTTATCTAGCCATATTTGACTCCAAAAACACTAACCAAGCTTCTTATTGCCTCTCAAAGCTTTGTGGGTATGGCCCAAGTCCTATGAGTTTCGGTTTTGGAGTTTCTAAACGGAAAAACACTACTTGGGCTTACGGGATCCGGTTGCGGTTCTTGTTTTTATATCCAATCATTCAAACGTTATCTAGTCATATTTGACTCCAAAAATACTAACCAAGCTTCTTAATGCCTCTCAAAGCTTGTGGGTATGGCCGAAGTCCTATGAGTTTTCGGTTTTGGAGTTTCTAAACGGAAAAACACTACTTTAGCTTACGGGATCCAGCTGCGGTTCTAGTTCTTATACCCAATCATACACACATTTTCTAGTCATATTTGACTCCAAAAACACTAACCAAGCTTCTTAATGCCTCTCAAAGCTTTGTGGGTGTGGCCGAAGTACTATGAGTTTTTGGTTTTGGAGCTTCTAAACGGAAAAACACTACTTTAGCTTACGGGATCCGGTTGCGGTTCTAGTTCTTATACCCAATCATACAAACGTTATCTAGTCATATTTGACTCCAAAAACACTAACCAAGCTTCTTAATGCCTCTCAAAGCTTTGTGGGTGTGGCCGAAGTACTATGAGTTTTTGGTTTTGGAGCTTCTAAACGGAAAAACACTACTTTTACTTACGGGATCCGGTTGCGGTTCTAGTTCTTATACCCAATCATACAAACGTTATCTAGTCATATTTGACTCCAAAAACACTAACCAAGCTTCTTATTGCCTCTCAAAGCTTTGTGGGTATGGCCCAAGTCCTATGAGTTTCGGTTTTGGAGTTTCTAAACGGAAAAACACTACTTTAGCTTACGCGATCCAGTTGCGGTTCTAGTTCTTATACCCAATCATACACACTTTTTCTAGTTTTATTTGACTACAAAAACACTAACCAAGCTTCTTAATGCCTATCAAAGCTTTGTGGGTGTGGCCGAAGTCCTATGAGCTTTCGGTTTTGGAGTTTCTAAACGGAAAAACACTACTTTAGCTTACGGGATCCAGTTGCGGTTCTAGTTCTTATACCCAATCATACACACGTTTTCTAGTCATATTTGACTCCAAAAATACTAACCAAGCTTCTTATTGCCTCTCAAGGCATGGCCAAAGTCCTATGAGTTTTCGGTTTTGGAGCTTCTAAACGGAAAAACACTACTTTAGCTTACGGGATCCGGTTGCGGTTCTAGTTCTTATACCTAATCATAGAAACGTTATCTAGTCATATTTGACTCCAAAAACACTAACCAAGCTTCTTATTGCCTCTCAAAGCTTTGTGGGTATGGCCGAAGTCCTATGAGTTTCGGTTTTGGAGTTTTTAAACGGAAAAATGTTGGTGTCGGATCCCGCACCAGTGGACTGGGACCAACCAAAGATTGCCACGTAATCAAGATGGAGGCCCGCAAAGGATAAGGCCCATTAAGCCCATGGATCACAAGATGTAATCGAAGTGGGCGTCACCATAAAGAGAGCCCGGAGTGGTCACACCTCGGGATATGACTCGGAATCGAAGTCGGATGACTTGGGCCAAAAGGCGAAGCCCATGAAGATCGGAGTCAATTCAAATTCAAACGTTGGGCATTAAAACTCGAAGACCAAAACGGATGCATTTAAGAGAAAATAATTATGTTTAATTGAGAGTTAAATGTCATTTGTCAATATAAATAAGAGGGCTAATAGCCATGTAAAGGATACGCAATTTTTCTAGCAAATACACTATAATCGTTCCTATTGCAATTCATAGCTTTTTATCATATTTTTGTCCTCAAGAATAATCATTCCCACAAAATAAACAAATATTCAAGTGTGCGAATCCGACATCCACATTTTGGCGCCGTCTGTGGGGATCTAGAAGATTCTTGAGTTGTCAGATTTCTCTCATTTCCGAGATAAGCAGCAATGTCTGGAACAAGCATCCCTGATTCGACAGTAGCCGAGGCTCTCAAGACCATGCAGCAAGCCATAACAGAAATGTCGCAGAAGTTCTCGGATGTGGAAAAAGCTGTGGACACGCTTAAAACAACCCAGGTATCTCTTGGTCAAAACATCAATGCTGTTCAATCTCGTGTTCGTTCTCTAGGTGCAGGAAGTACCGTGGGAGTCCGAAGAAGCATGTTCAGTACGCCAAACTCCCGTGTGCGAAGTGAGACCAACGAACAAACAACTTCTAACCCGACAATCCAACCGGATGTGGAAGAAGAGACGCAGCTCGGAGATGAAGATCAGCTTTTGGATCAGTATGATCAAGAGAGCTTTGATCAGCTCGAAACCATGAGGAAGGTTAGCCAGGAACTAAAAGAAATGAAGTCAAAGTTCCACCAGGCCACCAGTTCGGAGCCGGACATTAACCGAGTCATCGAGGAAGCTAGGCGAACTCCTTTCATTCCGCGAATTGCAAATTTGAGAATCAAAGATTCTCGGAAACTCAAACTGGATCCGTACAGTGGATTAGAAGACCCAAAAAGCTATCTCGCAGCTTTTCTGATTGCCGCCGGAAGAGTCGAATTGGATGAAGCTGATGAGGATGCAGGATACTGCAAACTCTTTTCGGAAAATCTTTGCGGTCAAGCACTAATGTGGTTCACTCAGCTGGAACCAGGCTCAATCAATAACTTCGACGAGTTGTCGGCTGTTTTCCTGAAACAATATTCTATCCTCATGGATAAAAGCGTTTCGGATGCTGACCTCTGGAATCTAACACAAGGGCCAAATGAGTCACTTAGAACTTTCATCACCAAATTCAAGGGGGTGCTGTCAAAACTCCCAAGAATCTCGCAGCAGTCAGCTCTATCTGCCCTACGAAAAGGTTTATGGCATGATTCGAGGTTTAAAGAAGATCTAATACTTCACAAACCGGACACAATTCAAGACGCACTTTTCCGTGCAAATAACTGGATGGAAGTAGAAGACGAAAAAGAGAGTTTTGCGAAAAGAAACAAACAAGCAAAACCAGCGGTCACTTTCCCTACCAAAAAATTTGAGCCCAGAGAGAACCAAGGACCTAAAAAGTTCGGATCGCAACCCCTCAACAATACCGTCGGGAAACAATTTCAAGGAAAAGGAAGGTCGAACACTTGGGTCCGTGACGAAAGTTTGCATTGTGACATCCATAAGGTAACCGGACACTTAACCAAAGATTGTAGTGTCCTCAAAAAGCACCTCGCAGAGCTGTGGGCCAGTGGAGATCTTTCTAAATTCAAGATAGAAGATTTCGTGAAAGAATATCACGAGACGAAAGATACCCCTAAAGATCAGAATTTGAAAAGACCTAGGCAATCCAACGAAGAAGAACCTAGAAGTTCTAAAGGAAAAATCAATGTGATCATTGGAGGTTCCAAGCTTTGTCGGGATACGATCAATGCCATAAAGAAGCATAGGCGAAATGTTTTATTTAAAGCAAATTTAGGTGAAGAAATGGACTTTCAAGGCACGTCAATATCATTTGACGAAGAAGAAACATGTCACCTCGAAAGGCCTCATGATGACGCCCTAGTCATTACCTTAGACGTTGCCAACTTCGAAGTTTCGAGAATTCTCATTGACACGGGCAGTTCGGTCGACTTAATCTTTTTAGGTACCTTGGAAAGAATGGGAATCAGTCGGGCAGATATTGTAGGACCGCCGTCTCCTTTGGTGGCATTCACAAGCGAATCGGCCATGTCTCTCGGGACGATCAAGCTACCAGTTCTTGCCAAAAACGTGTCAAAGATAGTAGATTTTGTTGTTTTTGATAAACCAGCAGCCTACAACATCATCCTTGGGACTCCATGGATTTATCAAATGAAGGCAGTTCCCTCGACGTATCATCAGTGCATCAAATTTCCAACTCCTAGTGGAGTGGGAACAATTCGAGGAAGTCAAGAAGCTTCACGAACGTGTTATCTGACCAGTCATCGACTGAAGATCCAATAGCAATTAACGAAACCTGTGAAGAAGGAAATTCCAAGATTTCCTAGTGGGCAAAAAGAAGACGATGTGGTAATCGAAGTAGTATTGGAAGAAGATAAACCAGATCGGAAAGTCCGAATTGGAGTCACTTTGACTAGCGAAATAAAAGAAGCTTTGATTGAACTTCTAAGGAAAAACAAGACGTCATTTGCGTGGTCAGCGGCCGATATGCCTGGCATAGATCCAAGCATAATCTGCCACAAATTGAACGTAGATCCAAGTTTTAAGCCTGTGAAACAAAAGAGAAGAAAACTCGGAGTAGAGCGAGCAAAGGCAGTAAATGATGAAGTGGACAAACTATTAAAAATAGGATCTATAAGGGAAGTACAATACCCGGAGTGGGTAGCAAACACTGTCGTGGTCAAAAAGAAAAATGGAAAGGACAGGGTGTGTATCGACTTCACCGATCTCAATAAGGCATGTCCAAAAGATAGTTTTCCACTCCCGCACATAGACCGGCTCGTAGAATCTACCGCTGGGAATGAGTTATTAACTTTCATGGATGCTTTCTCGGGTTATAATCAAATAATGATGGATCCCGAAGACCAAGAAAAGACGTCATTCATCACAGACAGAGGTACCTACTGTTATAAAGTAATGCCTTTTGGTTTAAAAAACGCAGGTGCCACTTATCAGCGATTGGTCAACAAAATGTTCCATGAGCATCTCGGGAAGACAATGGAAGTCTACATAGACGATATGCTGGTTAAGTCTTTGAAGAAAGAGGATCACATTAAGCATTTGGAAGAGTGTTTCGAAATTCTCAACCGATACCAAATGAAGCTGAACCCGGCGAAGTGCACTTTCGGAGTTCCATCCGGAGAATTCCTTGGTTATATCGTGACAAAAAGAGGAATCGAAGCTAATCCAAACCAAATTAATGCCTTTCTAAACATGCCATCCCCAAAGAACTTCAAGGAAGTACAGCGTCTGACTGGTCGAATTGCAGCCCTAAACAGATTTATTTCAAGATCAACGGACAAGTCTCTGCCTTTTTATCAAATTCTGAAGGGAAATAAAGGGTTCCTTTGGGATGAGAAGTGTGAAGAAGCATTCGGACAACTTAAAGCATACCTCACCACACCGCCAGTATTGTCTAAACCCGAAATGGACGAGAAACTCTACCTGTATGTTTCAGTATCGAAGCATGCAGTTAGCGGAGTCTTGATCCGGGAAGACCGCGGAGAGCAAAAGCCAATTTACTACATAAGTAAGTCAATGACAGATCCAGAGACAAGGTACACAATGATGGAAAAACTCGCACTTGCGGTAGTAACTTCAGCCCGGAAGCTGCGCCCATACTTCCAATCTCATCCAATCGAAGTATTAACCAACCAGCCACTCCGAACAATACTTCATAGTCCAAATCAGTCCGGACGATTGGCGAAGTGGGCAGTGGAACTAAGTGAATATGATATAGAGTATAAAAGCCGAGTCAGCATGAAGGCTCAGGTTTTGGCAGATTTCCTAACCGAACTACCAGTGCTGGGCATACCGGAGCAACCAGAGAATCAGACTTGGAAATTGTATGTAGATGGATCTTCATCAAAACAAGGATCTGGAGTAGGAATCAAGCTGGAATCTCCAACATCGGAAATTCTTGAACAGTCATTCCGTTTATTGTTTAATGCTTCTAACAATGAAGCAGAATACGAGGCGCTAATTGCCGGACTTCGATTGGCACAAGGGGTTGGAGCCGAAGAGGTGGTAGCTTATTGCGATTCACAATTAGTAGTTAACCAGTTCAATGGCGATTATGAAGCGAAAGACCTAAGAATGGAAGCATATCTCGAAGTAGTAAAGGGTCTTTCCAAAGACTTCAAGAAATTCGAACTAATTCGCATATCTCGAGGAGAAAATACAACCGCGGATGCACTTGCCGCATTAGCGTCAACGTCAGATCCTGAACTGAAAAGAATAATTCCGGTTGAATGTATCGCGGAGCGAAGCATTAAAACTGACAAAGAAGCCCTCGTTGTTACAAGGTCTCGAGCAGCAGCGCGCGAACGTGGCGAGCCCGAAGTCGAGTTGCCACCTGTTAAACGGAGAAAGTCGAAAAAGCACAACAAAGAGCCAGATGTACTTCCAGAAACTGTTACAGATTCAGAACCGGTAATCGAGGACGACCATCCCGAACCAGACCTTGAACCAAATGAACATCCCGAACCGGAACCGCGAGTATTTCATGAGATCGACCAAATTCCGGCTAAAGATTGGGGGGCTGATTGGAGGGAGCCAATAAAGCACTACATCATGACAGGCGAGCTCCCGAAAAACAAATGGCAAGCCAGGAAAATGAGAATCACTAGCGCGAAATTTTGTCTATCAAAGGATACATTATATAAGCGAGGTGTTAGCGACCCCTACCTATTGTGCATCTTTGGGCCCGAAGTCGAAATCGTCGTGAGAGAAGTACACGAAGGTCTATGTGGGAGTCATGCGTCCGGAAGGGCCATGGCTTTTAAAATAAAAAGAATGGGCTATTATTGGCCTACTATGATCACGGATTGTGTCAAGTTCGCTCAAAGGTGCAAACGTTGTCAACTCCATGCGCCAAAGATCCATCAACCTTCAGAGTTATTCTCCTCCATTTCCGCCCCGTACCCGTTTATGAGGTGGTCGATGGATATCATTGGACCATTGCATAGATCAACTCGAGGAGCACAATACCTGTTGGTCTTAACGGATTATTTTTCAAAGTGGATCGAAGCTGAAGCATATGCTAGCATCAAAGATTCGGCGGTGAATACTTTCATTTGGAAGAACATCATATGCCGACATGGGGTTCCATACGAGATAGTTACTGATAATGGGCCACAGTTCATTTCGCACGAGTTCGAAGCCTTTTTGCTCAGACTGGAATATCAAGGTCAGTTATTCCACTCCACGCTATCCACAAGGAAATGGTCCAAGCTGAAGCTGCGAACAAAACAATTTTGAGCAATCTCAAAAAACGCTTGAGTCACTTAAAAGGAGGATGGTATGATGAACTCCAGCCCGTCCTATGGGCCTATCGGACAACCCCTAGGCGACCTACCGGAGAGACTCCGTTTTCCCTAGTTTATGGCATGGAAGCAGTAGTACCAGCTGAACTCAATGTGCCCGGTCTTCGCCGAACAGAAGCACCATTGAACGAAGAAGAGAATTCAGCAATGCTCGATGACTCGCTGGATACCATTAATGAAAGACGAGATCAAGCCTTAATCCGGATACAGAATTACCAGCAAGCAGCAGCTCGATACTACAATTCCAAAGTCAAAAGCAGACCATTCTTTGTAGGCGATTATGTGCTAAGGCGAGTTTTTGATAATAAAAAAGAAGAAGGCGCGGGCAAACTCGGCATCAATTGGGAAGGACCTTATATTGTTACCGAAGTGGTTCGAAATGGTGTTTATAGGTTGAAAGACTTGGAAGGCAGTCCAGTCCAGCGACCTTGGAACGTGATCAATCTAAAGAAGTTTTATGTTTAATACGCATTTGTTATGTACATGAACTACGGTGTGGCTTGATCCCGAAATGGGTACGTAGGCAGCTCGAAAAAGAGTTCAGCTACTAATAATAAAAATTCGTTTTATTCCTTAAGAAAAGAGTTCGACTATGCGAACATACAAGATGAAGAAGTTCGGCTGTGCGAACATGCAAGAAATCGAAAGTAAAACATTTATTCAAACGAGCAAGACAAAGTATCGATCCTCGCACACTTCGGATTAGGAAAACCCTCCCGGAGAACAGAACACTTGAACCCCTTGACCTGCGAGGTCTAGAACTGGCATCATACAATCCGGGATTCGAGCAAAGTCAGAAATCCCGAGTTCAATCCAGTCTCCGGGGTGAGAGCCAAGGATGTGAAGATCTCTTGACACCGTAGTAAGCCTGCGTTGCATTCGGTTAATCCTTTTCCGAAGCCTTTTCTTTTCCAACGTAAGCTTCCGGTGTTGAAGCGCAAGCGCCTCTATGAATGCCATCGCTGTTCCTTGGTCCCTGAACTGGGAGGTTCTTGATCAAAGCACATGGAGCTCGGATCTGGGATCTAAAGAAACCGCGAGGTGGAGAAGATCGTCTGTTTGGCTCATTTGGAACATCTTCGTTAATCATTCCGATCTTGGAGAAGTCGGGCATAGATTCTGAACATCGAAGGTTGAACTCCATACCTGCTAAAAGAAAAAGGATGGTGAGGAGTAAAGGGGAATTGAGATTGTAATTTATAGGAACTTCATATCCCCGTTAAACTGCGGATTCTACCCTAGGAATGGAGTGATTCGCGGAGAGATTTATGCTCTCAATCCGATCCTGCATTAAAAAGACGTATCTCCAAGAATGATATGAGAATTAAAATGTTTCCATAAATAAAAGGGGCCGAGGCCCATTACGAGTTCAAAACAAAGAGCGAAGAGAAGGAAAAATAAGCAGAGTTAGGGAACATTTATGGAAGGGGCTCAGGAACAGGCTCCCTCATCGCCGATGTGGAATTCGAAGTGGAAGCACCGTTCCCACCCTCAACTTCGGGTTCATTCGGGACACGTTTCCAAGGATTGTCATCATTTTCCTCGTCTTCCTCTTCACTATCAACAAGAGCTGCATCAGTCGGGGCATTCACCGGTCCCTGAACTTGACCCTTAGCACGGAGGTACATCCGAAGCATTCGCGGGATCTCCGCGATACAGTCGAAGTTCCTCCACTCCCATTGAAAGGGGTCACTTTCCAAGGCTCTCACTTTCCTCTCCACTCGAGCAATACGAGCCTCGAGTGTTTGCCTCTTTAGTCCCAGCCGCTGCCTCTCGTCGCACAAGCGGCGATGTTTGTCGACAACCTGTCACCAAAAAGAATAAATTAAAGTGAAAGGCATAAGATTTTGGTCAAGAGATTCGAATTTTAACCTTGTCCATGAAGTCGTAAGCCTCTTTCTTTTCCCTCGAAGGGAAGTGGAACACAGCATGAGGAAAGAGAACGCCGGCCGGTTCGAAGCCATCGCCGGACAGGAACAAAGGACTGCCAGGATCGGTGGGGATCACTTTTTCGTTCTCCATTATTGTTCAAAGAAATTTTGGAGTTCTTTTAAAAGCTAGAAGCAAACTTGCCACTATTTATAACGAACCTAGGGTTTATCTTGAAACCGTAAAATTAATGATGATAGTGTGCCCGGGTGGATAAACTATTTTTGGAAATCGGGAAAAGCAGTTATTGCCTTAAAGGCGTGCGGCTTTCCCTATTTCCCAAGGGAAAAAGCAACCGTCGCATTTAAGGCAAGAAGCCCATTAAACACAAAGTTTTAAGGCCCAAGCCCAACAAATTCACTGAGTTGACTAAACCCGAAGTGGGGAACTCGTGTTAAGCCGAGCTCAGCTCTCGCATTCCAAGAGAAAGGTCTGATCAGCCTAAAAATCTCGAAAAAACATAGCCACAAGGCCAAGAAGTGTTAAAAGCGGACCTTGCAAACCCGCATATAATTTTAACCAAACCCCCTTGGGATCTAAACCTAAAACAAAAAAGGTTTAAAAGCCTCCTCAGGCGAATATCTTGTTCAGAAGAAACTGGTAATAAAGCCCCCTAGGGCAAAAGCAAAAACATAAAGATTTAAGTCTCAAAAAAAAAAAAAAAAAATATATATATATAATAAATGGGACAGGCCCCAGTTCGGAGTGGACGCAGCCACTACGGGTCAGCAAACACTTCGACTTCCGTTTCGGTTGTCGGGTTTCCATCCGCCTCCTTGGCCGGGACTTGTTCAGAGGAAGTTCCTTGTTCATTCACTGCGGCACAAACATCTCCTGGGATGACCTTGGGAGCAGCAGGGACTTCGGATAAGACAACGCCCTCCGTCTCATTTGAACCTATAAAAGATAGTTCGGGTCAGACAAAGGGCAAGAAGAAGGTAGGAAGCATCAAGAACTAGTGTTTACCTGCCCAGTCTAGACCTGATTCACTTAGAGGAGGAGATTCAGTGAAAAACTCCGTGAAATCCTGAGGGTTGAAGGATGAAGCGGGAAGAGCTGCCAGACGATTTTTCTTTTCAGCTAAACTAGACGACAGTTCGGATCTCTCTTTCACCTCGGAGAAGTCGTCATCGTGGATTTGATCCAGCAAGATTAGGTTGCTCTCATGCTCCTTGATGTCTGACTCCAGATCCGACTTAACCTTCTCAGTTTGAATAAAGCGGATAGCTCCTTGAATCAACTCCATCCCTCGTCCCTTTACCTCTTTTCTGGCCTTCGACGCCGACCTTGCCAATTCGGAATCACGCAACTTGGTAATCGCGTTGTACTTCGCTTGAAGTTCAATGAGTTGGTTGTTCAGGGCGTCGGCGGATGATTCGGATTCGTGAAGCCTACCCTGAACACCAGAAAGCTCGTTCTGTAGTTGGTAATTCTGGTCATACTGGTCCTTCAGATCCCCCTTTATCTTCTCAAGCTCAGATTTGAGGCCGTCTACTTGATCTTCTAGCTGTTGCTTAGAACCCGAGGATGAGTGAAGGTCAGCTTCAAGGGTAGTAAGCTTGCTTCTCCACGATTCAACCTCCTTTTGCTGGCTAAGTAACAGTCCCTCATAGTGTTCAACCATGTCGTTAAGTTCGCTGTTCGCCTGGCATTTCGTATAAACTCGAGATGATGAGTCAGTTGGAAGACTAACGCAAAAGATGAATGAAGTAAAACTAACCCGAGATGAGTGATGCGCATGAAGCAAATAGCGTTCACGGATTGCAGGACGCCACTTGTCAAATTCCGGCAGGATTAGACCCGACCGGGTCTTAAAGCATCGAAAAACGCTACCTTCTTTCTCCATAGCTGTAAAGGAAGAAGAAGGGAATTTGTAATATTTTGAATCAAGATGAAGTGAAAACCCTTAGGAATGCGTGAATCGCTACCTGTAAGCGATCTGATTTGAGGGACAAGAGCAGGTTTCGACTTCGGAGAAGCATCTTGAGGCCCAGAACCCTCCTTCTGAGGAGATACGCTCCGAGTGGTCTTCTCGCCATCATGCTCGGGAAGAGAAGACATGCCAACCGGCGCAGGAGGACCCATTGTTCTAGATGGAGGAGACGATCGAGGTGAACGGTCAGTCCGGGCCCTCGATTTCTCCCTATGCGGAGAAGAATCGCTACGAGATGACTTGTCTCTTTTCTTACGAATCAAATCTTTAAGCGGTGCGTTGCTAAAGTCATCTCGGGGAGGTCGAGGAGAGTCACGACGAGGAGATCGGTCTCTCCGAGGAGAACGATCATGACGACGTTCACGACGAGGTGTTAATCTGTAAGCAGCAACAGATCTGTTCCCCTCGGTGCTGTTATCGTCGACCAGTAAGGTCCTGCTGTAGTCTTTCTTGTCAATAGCGGTCGCAAGGAACGCCTTGTTCTCGTCACAAGCGTCTGCTATTGGTTTGGAGAGTTTCTTACGCTGGGCAGTGAGGGCCCGAGCTGACAATCCTTGAGTTGAAGGAGGAGACGGAAGACGATGAAGGAGATTTGGTGGACTCATCCTGAGTTTTCGGTTGGCTTCAATGAACCGATCGAGAGTAAAGGAATTCCAAAGGGTTTCCCCTCTAAGGATTGTCTTGAAGAAGTTGACGAATTCCTCAGTTGGGAGAATTGGAGCAATAAAGGCTGCAAAAATGAAACAACAGATTTGGTTAGTAAAAGAATAGGGTGATTAAGAAAATGTCTGTAACCTATTTTTCTACCAGGCTTTGCAGACCACTTCGATGGAAGTATATCAGAAAGACTTCCAATCGAAGCGGGAGTTTTCTTAATCAGAAACCAGGGATGGTGCCAGTTCTCGTCCTTGTTCGGGAGATGCGAGATGATATTCCTATTAGCGTTCGGATACGCCGAGAAGTACCCTGCCTTCTTTGACGAACTTCTCACACTGAGAAGTTCATTCAGTTCGGGAACCCCAATAATGTAGCCAGCTTCCGCCGCAACAGTTATGATTCCAAGGATGGTTCGGAGGAGGTTGGGGGTTAGCTGAGGCAAAGCAATTTCAAGGGCCGCCAGATACCGGACTAAGGCTTCGGGAAGAGGGAAGGTCAATCCACAGCCCTTGAAATAAATTTCATAAACACAAAAGTAACCATCACGGTGATCCTCCGGGGACTCCGTAGGATCGGCCATCTTCGATTCCGCCATCACGTCAGGTGGAAGTCGGCAGAGTTCTTTCAATCGTTGAAGGGATTGAATGGTACAAGTAGATCTGTAGTGAGGTCCGGCGATATCGTTAGGACGAGTGCAATCGTCAAGGCTAGAACGTTTCCCGTCATAAGACGGAGACTCAGGTCTATCGGAGTCGGAAGACATCGAAGGAAATGGGAAAACTTAAGTTCCAGAAGAGAAAGTTTGACGAAAGAAACAGAAAGGCTTGGCAGGAAAAGAGAAAAAGCAAAGGAAATTTTTACCAAAAGACAAAGATGAAAAGAAAGGTTACCTCACGCAAACTAAGTGGTAATGATGGAACCGCCTCGGTAGTCGTGGGGGAAGTGGAAAGGTTTTTCCCCATTTTAATAGTAAATAATTAAGATACGGTCATGATGGTGACAGATGTCACGCGATCGAATATGGGTAATACCAAAATTAAAGGATTGACAAAATCTTGGCGGGAAAACCAAAAGATCCCACGGGCGCAATCTTTGGTCATTAAGACGATTAAGCCTTCCGAATTGGAATAAGCACTTCGAAAGACTTGGGGGGCTAATTGTTGGTGTCGGATCCCGCACCAGTGGACTGGGACCAACCAAAGATTGCCACGTAATCAAGATGGAGGCCCGCAAAGGATAAGGCCCATTAAGCCCATGGATCACAAGATATAATCGAAGTGGGCGTCACCATAAAGAGAGCCCGGAGTGGTCACACCTCGGGATATGACTCGGAATCGAAGTCGGATGACTTGGGCCAAAAGGCGAAGCCCATGAAGATCGGAGTCAATTCAAATTCAAACGTTGGGCATTAAAACTCGAAGACCAAAACGGACGCATTTAAGAGAAAATAATTATGTTTAATTGAGAGTTAAATGTCGTTTGTCAATATAAATAAGAGGGCTAATAGCCATGTAAAGGATACGCAATTTTTCTAGCAAATACACTATAGTCATTCCTATTGCAATTCATAGCTTTTTATCATATTTTTGTCCTCAAGAATAATCATTCCCACAAAATAAACAAATATTCAAGTGTGCGAATCCGACATCCACAAACCCCTCCTTAATTTGTATTGTATGCAATTAATACGAGTCCATCATTGAATCAAAACTTGTATTGTATGCAATTAATACGAGTCCATCATTGAATCAAAACTTTGATTATAAATTAAAATAGTACGCAATTAATACGAGTCCATCATTGAATCAAAACTTTGATTATAAATTATATAAATACATGAGTGATGTTATTATGGGGTCGGTAGTTACTAAACTTCTTGCATTATTTGATAAGGTCGGTTTAATTAGAGTGGGGATAATTTTGTAAATTAATTCAGGAGACTAAATCCAAAACAGTATCACATCGGAGGAAATTCGAAGTCATCCAAGTCTTATTTATATATATGAAAAAAATATATATATAACTTCCTGCATCTCCAAGTTTCTAAGATAACTCATTTTTTTTTTTGTTCTTTGAAATAATTTTCTAATAAATTTGAGAAACCCTTAAAGCTAGAATTAATTTTGTTGTGAATCAGGGAGAGTATGGTTTTGACGGTGGATACAGCGGATTTGGTATGCGCCATTATAGCGATCGGTTTGTTTGTGCTTTGTCTCATCGGCATATTACCGGACCTTCTAGAGGAACGTCGTGAGCTAATTCTCGAAGACGTGGAAAATCGACGCCTCAAGAAATCGACAAACCTCAAAAACTGCCCATGCGGGGATGGAGTGGATCGGTGTCCGGTCTATCATGAAGATCTCAAGGCACTCAAGAAAGAACTTGATAAGTCAAAGTGCAAGCATATTCCAACCATCTTAAAGGACCATCCATAGGGTTTCTCTTTACTTTTTTTACAAGTTTAATTTCTGAATGAATCACTATGTTGATTTGGTGGCATTAAGACTTCAATCACGTACTAGGTTTTGTTTAATGAGTGTTTAAAACTTACAAAACCCCCAAGCTTCAGTATATTAGGTTTTCTAAAATTTCATGTCATGGAATTTGCATTGCGATCTTAGCTCAGATCTTTGCACGTTTGGGCTGCGAGAGACCATAAATCTCAAAGAAAATTATTCTGGTTGTTCCACACTTTTTTTCATTCTGTATCTTTCAAAAATCATTCTTTCTACTTAAAAAACTTCCAATCAAACGTGGTTGCTTGCGTTGCAATCTACTACCGAGGACTCTGAGGATTAGCAGTTTAGGAGAACCTTTGAGAAACAGGACAAGTAACTTCAACCAATAATAGTCGATCGACTATCCATAGCTGATAGCTCCAGATGTTGATTTAAGACAAGACAACATGATACACATACTGCACACGCGACAACATATAGATTTAGTGTACCAAGTAATATAATGCGTTTGAAAACTTAAAGTTGATAAATAGAAAATGATCACCTCTTCATTACAGATCAATAAGATGTGTAATAAAAGACCTACAGGCTTTTGTAGGCCTTGCCAGAAAAAAAATAAAAAACAAGGTAACAATTGTAAGGAAGGGAAACAAGTAACACTCTCATCATATTGTCATTATCATCTCGTTCAGTAGTCAGATCTTTCAGAACAGGGCGATAGGATAGAAGCAATCGAAGCGATTATTCGTTTTTGAGTATTTCACACCAAACAAGTTGTGAAGTTTTCAAGGAATGGAGGAAGTTGCTTTTGAATAGTTAAATATATAATTTTTTGTTAAAACAATTTAATGACTTAAGCAACACATAAAATCAATTAAAAATAAATGTAACAAAAGCTTTAATAGAGCAAATCCAAAGATGTCATTTGCAAGATTGTTAAGATATATATATATATATATCACTGTTAAATATAATGATTCGAATCCTCATTCGAATACGAGGTTGCATGTGGGTGAACCCCGGAACAACAATTTCACCTCCGTCTCCATCTCAAGCTTCTTTTGTGGATCATTCAACCCTTGTCCAATGGAAATTGTTGCAATCTTTAACTGGCAAGACTTTTCCAAGATATATGTCGCCAGATCTTTCCCTTGTACGGAGACATTGTAAATTGACCACTTGAAAGTTTGGAGACTCGACAACAAACATTGAGGAACACTAGTCAGTCGTTTCCAGCAAACTAATGTGTCCACACCGTCATTTGAAAGTTGTTCCTTGGATTAAAGAAGAAGAGTTAGATGAAAGGGCACGAAGCATATTGAATTTGAACAAAAATAATATTCTATCAAAGAAACTTACAATGAACTCCAAGTTTCGTAGTTTGGGAGAAGCTATGAGCAACCGGTATAGTAACTTGGACCAATATGTGTAACAAATACAAAACTTCAGATACTCAAGATGATTAAAGACAATATCATCACCACATACAGCAGTGAGAGCCTGTACAAAGGACGGTTTAATTAGTAATCTAAGAGATATAGTGAGATTGAAGATCATCAACGGATTCAAATTACCTCTGTACCGATGTTTATTGTGTGCAATGAAAGACGCTTGACAGATGTGACAAGTTCAAGAAGCTTCTTGATATTGTGACCAGCAGTTATATCAGCCTCCTCCAGCTTAGGCATATTCCCAATCAAGCCGGAGAAACTTTTACTTAAGTCTGTAAGTTTGAAACACTTCAAAGAAGGAGTATCAATCCTATACCCTTCAGCAGCACAATGAGCAGATATCTCAAAGGATAAACTAAGCAATGACGGGATGATAACAGCAAACTTTCTCACATTGTCACCTGTACATAGTTCCACAAGCAGATCCTCCAAAACAGAGCAATTAGATAAAAGCCGTTGAAGTGATTCTCCATCTGCGTATGTCACACGTTCAAGGTGCAAAGTCTTCAAGGAAGGGAGGGAAAAAACATGAGGAACATCCACGAGAATGTTGTATCTTAGTTTCAATGTCACAAGTGATTTGCAAGTATACAAGCTACTCGGCAGTAATGCATTACGTTTTCCCTTGGGAAAAAAATTAACGCTTAGCTCCTGAGCACAACGAGAAATTGCAATTTCAACCCACAGTTTGATATCTTCAGGTTGAAATACCTCAGTGAAAAAACTGAGACGCAAGCTCTCCATGACCGGAGAGCTATGTAATGGCAGATTCTTGTCAATAAAACACCGCATCCTCTGGCATCTTTCCGACGCTATACGATAGGTTTCGCTGTCACCCACCTCCTCAGAACACAAAGAACACAAATATCGAAAGTAAAATTGTGTAGAATAAATGCTCATTTCATTGTACTCAAGTTTTGGCACCCGCATCCAAAGAAACTTCCATTGCTTCGACAAAATACTCGTTGTTATAGCAAATTTTGTTGGAAGAAAAGATAAGATCTTCACGAGCAATTCATCATCAGAAAATCCAGTAATCTTGTCCATATCTTAAACAAAACCCTCACCGTAGGTTATAGAGACTTGAGTTTTGTCTTAGCCGTCTTAGCCACACAGAAGAACAACATCAACCCAAGGCAGAGCCAGAGAATGATAAAAATAAAGGAACGGAACAAAGCACTTAGAAAATCTTCAATTTTTCAAAACCACTTTTGATCGATTAAAAAAAGGAAAAACCACTCTTTGGCTCTAACTTACAAGAGGCACAAGGGAAGAAAAATAAATAAATACATGTTACATATTACAGGTTGGGTAAATAAGGTTTGGCTCATACCAAAAAAAAAAAAAGATTTTGCATTTTATTTTAAAATATTCTAGCAAAAAGATCTTACATTACTAAATTGACTCAAATTTTTAAATGTACCCATATGGTATCTCACTAATTTAATATTAATATTTTTGTTTAAACTTTTTAAAAACTTTAGCTTAAATTTATACCTTCAATTGGGTATCTCATCAATTATAATATTAATATTATTTAATTTAAAATTTTATGTTGAATAATTTTCATTAATATTCTTAGACATAAAAATACATCCTATATATGTATTCATAATCTAAGTTATGAAAGAAAACAAATACTAGAAATATTATGGATGACAATAATAAAGATATGGAGTCTATATATATATAAGGGAAGAAAGTAATAGGAGTTTATAAAAATATCAAAATATGTACAAAAAAAAATATCTATCAAAATATCATTTTTTCTTTTAAAATCTCAGTTTTTGTAAATGTTATATTATTTTATTAACTAAAACAATATTAATTTAGTATTTTGTATTAACCTTAAATAATATCAGTTTAAAATAATACTAATAATGTATATAATTTAAATTATGATCGGTGTCCGGTCTATCATGAAGATTTCAAGGCACTCAAGAAAGAACTTGATAAGTCAAAGTGCAAGCATAATCCAACCATCTTAAAGGACCATCCATAGAGTTTTTGTGTACCTTTTTCACAAGTTTAATTGTTGAATGGGTCACTTTGTTAATTTGGTGGCATTAAGACTTCAACTACGTACTAGGTTTTGTTTAGTGAGCGTCTAAAACTTACTATCCACGTAATATATGAATGGGTATAACAACTCTTTGCTAATTAGTGAAAACGGCTTTTGTAAGATCATTCCAAAAAAACTCTTTTTCTTGACTCGTTTTGCTTCGGTGCTCAGTGTAAAAATGGTTCCCCATTATATCATAACCATATGAAAGCTGAGTTTCTTTAATATTTAGTGTTGGTTTATTCACCAGAGAACAGAGAGGTGTCTAACTAGTTGATTCGCTAAAGAACATGAAATGGATCATTGATAATGTATCTTCTCGATGAGATTCATTGAAAACAGAACATCCGCCTGAATTTTGTTGTACAACAATGATTAAGTGCATTAAATTTGCATCGGCAAACTTAGATTTTTGCGCGTTAGGGCTGCGAGAGACCATAAATCTCAAAGAAAATTCTTAGCATTTGATGAAGAGGTAGGCTCAGCATTTGTTGAGGATTTGAATTGGAATGTAATGCTTTTGGTTTAGAGAGAAGTTAAGTTTTCAACTTCTGCACAAACCAAACTCTGTTCTGATGCAATTTAGATCCACATATTTCCTTTTATTCATTTTTTATTCTCCTTCTTGAGAAACAGCTAAATAAATATTGCAAAGAATTAGATATATTTATAAGCATGAGTTTGGTTGCTCCACACCTTTTTCCATTCTGTATCTTTCAAAAATCATTCTTTCTACTTAAAATATTCCAATCAAACGTGGTTTCTTGCGTTGCAATGTACTACCAAGGACTCTTGAGGATTCGCAGTTTAGGAGAACCTTTGAGCAACAGGACAAGTAACTTCAACCAATAGTCGTCTAGCCATAGCTCCAGATGTTGATTGAAGAATAGACAAGCATGCTCGAATTACAATAGTTAAGACCTACAGGCTTTTGCGACCTTGCCAAAAAATAAGGTAAAAATTGTAAGGAAGGGAAACAAGTAACACTCTCAATCTCTCATCAGTCATCATATTGTTATTATTCTCATTCTCATCTCGTTTAGTAGTCAGATCTTTCAGAGCATGGCGATAGGATAGAAGCAATCGAGGCGATTATTCGTTTTGAGTATTACACACCAAGAAGTTGTGAAGTTTTCAAGGAATGGAGGAAGTTGCTTTTGAATAGTTAAATATATATTTTTTTTGTAAAAACATTTAATGACTTAAGTAACACATGAAATCAATTAAAAATAAATGCGACAAAAACTTTAATAGAGCAAATCCAAAGATGTCATTTGCAAGATTGTCACAATCTTTAAGATATATAAATCTCTTTCAAATATAATGATTCGAATCCTCATCAATAGAATACGAGTTTGCATGTGGGTGAACCACGGAAACAACATTTCACATTCGTCTCCATCTTAAGCTTCTTTTGTGGATCATTCAACCCTTGTCCAATGGAAATTGTTGCAATCTTTAACTGGCAAGACTTTCCCAAGATATATGTCGCCAGATCTTTCCCTTGTACGGAGACATTGTAACCTGACCACTTGAAAGTCTGGAGACTCGACAACAAACATTGAGGAACACTACTCAGTTGGTTCCAGCGAACCAGTGTATCCACAGCACCATCACGTGAAAAAATTTCCTAGATTAAAGAAGAAGAGTTAGATGATAGGGTAAGATGCATTGAATTTGAACAAAAATAATAGTCTATCGAAGAAACTTACATTGAACTCCAAGTTTCGTAGTTTGGGAGAAGCTATGAGCAACCAGTACAGTAACTTGGACCAATATGCGCCATAGATACGAAAATTCAGATGCTCAAGCTGATTAAAGACAATATCATCACCATATACAGCAGTGAGAGCCTGTACAAAGGACGGTTTAATTAGTAATCTAAGAGATATAGTGAGCAATGAAAGACGCTTGACAGATGTGCAAAATTCAAGAAGCTTCTTGATATTGTGACCAGCAGTTATATCAGCCTCCTCCAGCTTAGGCATATTCTCAATCAACCCAGAGAAACTTTTACTTAAATCTGTAAGTTTGAAATACTTCAAAGAAGGAGTATCAATCCTATACCCTTCAGCAGCACAATGACCAGCAGATATCTCAAAGGATAAACTAAGCAATGACGGGATGATAACATCAAACTTTCTCACATTGTCACCTGTACATAGTTCCACAAGCAGATCCTCCAAAACAGAGCAATTAGATAAAAGCCGTTGAAGAGATTCTCCATCTGCGTATGTCACACGTTCAAGGTGCAAAGTTTTCAAGGAAGGGAGGGAAAAAACATGAGGAACATCCACGAGAATGTTGTTTCTTAGTTTCAATGTCACAAGTGATTTGCAAGTATACAAGCTACTCGGCAGTAATGCATCAGGTTTTTCCTTGAAAGGATTAAAATCAACACTTAGCTCCTGAACACAACGAGAAACTACAATGTCAACCCATAATTTGATATCTTCAGGTTGAAATAGTGCATTGTGAAACTTGAGACGCAAGCTCTCCATGACCGGAGAGCTATGTAATGGCAGATTCTTGTCAATAAAACACCGCATCCTCTGGCATCTTTCCGACGCTATAGAATAGATTTCGCTGTAACCTATCTCCTCAGAGAACAAATATCGAAAGTAAAATTGTGTAGAATAAATGCTCATTTCATCGTACTCAAGTTTTGGCACCCGCATCCAAAGAAACTTCCATTGCTTCGACAAAATACTCGTTGTTACTGCATCTTTTGTTGGAAGAAACGATAAGATCTTCACTAGCAATTCATCATCAGAAAACCCACTGATCTTGTCCATATCTTAAACAAAACACTCACCGTAGGTTTAAGAGACTTGAGTTTTGTACCCACACAACAATAACCAAAGGCAGCGGCAGAGAATAAAAACAGAGGAACGTAACAAAGCCCTAGAAGACTGTGATCCACGTTGAGCAAAACTCAGTCTCAGTATTGAATAAATTTCTAATGTCTTGGGCTTGGGCCACTTTCAGGCTCAAATAAAATTACTGCTATTTTAGACAAAGGCGTATTCAACTTCTGCACAATCCAAACTCTGGTTTTGATGCAATTTCGATCCACATTTTTTCCTTTTATTCTCCTTTAAAAAAGACAGCTAAATAAATACTGCAAAGAATTAATTATATTTATAAGCATGAGTTTGGTTTTCTCCACACTTTTTTTCCTTCTGTATCTTTCAAAAATCATTCTTTCTACTTTAGAAAAACTTCCAATCAAACGTGGTTGCTTGCTTTGCAAGCTACTACCGAGGACTCTGGTAAGACTCTGGAAACCATCTTTGTAGTAGCCGATGTTTTAGCTTCACCAACAAGGCAAAGGCTCCATAGCATGGCAAATGCATCACTGCAACTGAGAAGTACCTGTAACAAATGCCGCATCATTTGAATGTTATCAGCCCTAAATTTCCAATGAAACATAGGAGACATTGAAAAAACATTATATGAGAATCGCTTTGAATTTACCATAGTGGAGCATAGTGTGATGATAAGTCCAAGAATGGGTAAGGCCACCTATTAATAAACAGTAAGGAGTGATTACTGTCAAAGTTAAGAATGATTGCAATCAGAGTTAAGAATGATTACTAATATTTGAATACGATTGTACCATATATGGACTAAGGAATGGAGGGCCCATTGGAATATAACATAAGCTATTGTCCAGAAGAAGAAGTAAGCAATTCTAAAGCATGGAAAGCTCTGTAATAATGAAAAATCAAAAATCAAATAAGAATCAATTAAAGAATTTATAAAGAACATATCTTTCATTTGTTAGAATCTTAGATATTACCAGAGAATTCAATGCAGCATCACCAAGCAAGAAAATCGCGTTAAGAGAGTGCATGTTGATCACTAGCTGCAATATTTTGATCATATGAATCGATCATCAAAATGTTTTTATATAATGAAACAAAAATTCTATATAACTTATTAAATTACTTACAACATTGAGGCTATAATCATGGATCTCAAGGAAAGGAACAATGATGAACCAGAAGACACAGTCAGTGAGCAAAACTGCACCTGCATTCATCTGTTTAAGGCGATATCCAATTAAGAACTCATAAAAATTCGATATAATCGTGGCGCATGATTATGAATTTTGATCTTGATTACCTGAAAAATTATTTGGAAAACATATCCCCAAAAACCTGCTGGATTACTAGAGTATTGGCTCTGTTGAATAGTATTATTATCAGCTCCTTTGGATCTTGCTCTCTCTGAGTCTATGGCTTCAATGCTATCTACTCTATCACCAGCTGCTCTTTTGTTGTATTGATAACATCCGTGCAGAGAAAGAAGCGAGCCTAACTGTTAAAAGATATCAGATCAAAATATAAGAAACTTGAGAAATGTCACAAATAAGTTAATAAGCCAAGTAATCAGGTTTTGAGACAGAACATTACTCCGAAATAGAGAGTGATCAGAGCAAAAGTCCACCTGCAAATCAAAGCAACAGAGACCAGGAAAAAAACGTTAGAGAGAAATTGGTCTAAAGATTGGATTCAAGAACAGTTGCTGCCCTATATCATAATCAGAATGTCACATTCTTGCCCCTACATGCTTGCTAAAGCTAAAAAATCTTTAATCTCCCACTAAACGATTCAATAATGTTTCAATTTTTTTTCTTAAACAAAGAATGTGACAATTTGACTCTTAATCAAGAATGTATCTATGATAGTGAGCCTGCAAAATCTTCAATGTCCCAATTAAAAATTCAAGAAAAGTTTTAATTTATTCTAAACCAAGAATGTCACACTCTTGAATCTATGAGTTTGAACCTGCACATCTTCAATTACCCACAAAGCGTTTCTAAACCCCTAAACCAAAACTAAAAGAAAAAAACTTTATCAAGAACCTACAAATTCTTTAATCACCCACTAAACGGTTCAAGAAAAGTATCAAGAGAGAAAGCTTACTGTGTGTAGTAGAAGAAGATGGTAGGTCCATCAACAAGGCCAATAACAATCAACATAACAAGAAGAACGAAGAAGGCAACAACTCGAAAAGCAAGAAGCCAAGCTGGGTGAATATTTCGAAGACAAGGCCTCCATGTCTCGTCTTCATATACATTTCCCGACCACTCTTTCTCTCCTCCGTCGACGTCACCACCGTCACTGCGTTTCCGACGAAAGCCCTCGTATTTGAATATAAGAAAAGCTGTGATCACAGTCGCTATAGCCATCCATATGCAGCAGATCATAACCCTCCAATTAAACCAGTAGCTTGATTCTGTTGTGTTTGCTGTTGTTGATGGATGCCAAGCATCTTTTAACTCTGTATATGAAGATGGAGATAACAATGATGAAGACGATGAAACCATTTTGATAAAGTTTCAGTTTTTCAGAGAGAAAAGATAAGTTTTTGTTCAATGTTTAAGGAGAAAAACAGAGTTGAGATTTGAGAAGAAGCCAAAACAGAGTAAGACAGTGTGGTTTATTAGGGTTCAATAATATGTGACAATAAATGAGAAAGAATTTATAAAAACAAAGATTTAGGGAATTTGAAATCTTGAGTGGGATGATTTAGATATATGATGAAGCAAAGGGAGAGATTCGAAGCTTTAAACCATGTGTTCTTCTTGCACATAAAGAAGAAGAAACCATATATATCTGATCAGATTTTTTAAAAAAATATTTAAATATTTAAATAAAAGAAAAAGGGGAAAGAAAGTGAATAAAGAAGAAGAAGAGGGAGCTGAATTCGAAGCCAAGAAAAGAAATGATACTTGCAAAAAAAAAATGCGAAAAGCCTGTGATTGTGTAAGAGGACACGATTCTTTGCTTCTTTGCTTTAGGAAAGACAAGTATTTTTATAGAGAGATAATTAATCAAATTTATAATTAAATAAGTAATGGTGTTCAAAACAATGCATTAATAATGTAGCCTAATTTTCACTACTGAATTTTTTACACTAAGAATTTGAAATCCCACATTAAAAAAAGTAATGGATTCGAGGCAATCGGGTGAGGATTTATGTCTTGAAAGGAAGATAATTATTTTAATTTTCTTTGTTTTGGCATATACTCAAATTGATGCATTGATACATGAGAATATGAATACACGTATTCTACGTGGATAAATGGTTGAATAATATAAGGGTAGAGAATCTATAAAGATGTGAATAAATAAAATATAAGGCATCTCTGTGTTGAGTCTCAATCTTTTTGCAAATACCCAAAAAGGAGTATACAAAAGCTAATCGCTCTCAAACAGACATTGGGACGTATGCATTGTTTATGTGTCGTTTCTCTTTCACTACATGTTACGTATATCATATGTGTATACCATGTGGGGAGGAGCACATTAAATCATAAATGGTTTGTGTTTAGTTAAGTTATATATGGTTCCACTTCCACCATTCAAAAAGGGAATAAATCTGTTGAATAGTTTAATCCAAGTGAAAAAAGAAAATAATTATGTGCAAAGCAAATATTTGGGAGCTTTCTAAAGAAATTATGAACCGTTGGATTTTGAAAGATTTTGATGTGTCAATGACAAATGAGAAATTAATGAAGGTACACCTTTTGTTGTGGCCTATTAATATAAGTAAATTAAAAAAATGTAATGATAGGTTGCTTTTGGTCAAAGGCAGAGACTGCGTGAAAGAGTGGGACCCATTAAAAACCGAAACCAAAGACTTTAAAGAGGTTTCAGAGATTACATGCAAAGACCACAGTGTAGGGTCCTTTCTCCTTCTTCTGAGTTTCGATATTAAATGCTTTCAAGAAATTTGTACATTTTATTTTAGCCTCTATATGTTTGAGAACAAATGTTTTTGAGTTTGAAACTTGGAGTCTTGGACGGTAAGTTGTTGAAGATGGGTCACGTCGATGAGGAACAGTTGAAGTAAATGAAGTAAGAGTAATTAGCGTGAAGACTATAGTTGTATAGCGAAATAAACAGAAGAATCATAATGTTGACAAAAAAAATGTTTAGCAATAAGCTTTTGGAGAATAAAACGGATTGTTCTATTTTATGTTTGGGATAAGTTTGTTTTCTTGGGAAATAAGTCGGTAGCCATTTCTGGTGGGGTTTTACTTGTTTAGATTTTCTTGTTGATGATAATGCATGGCTTGTTGCATACGATAAAATATTCATAAGAGAAAAAAGTAGGATTTCTATATTAACAAAAATTCTTAATGGGCCATAATAATTAATAAGGCAGAATGCTTATTGGTAAATCCAAAAAACAAGAAAAGAAAATCTTTAAATTATATATATAAACCAAAATATACGATTACTAGTGGACCAACCTTGGGAAATGCTTATTGGTAATTCCAAAAGATTTTGATGCCTAATGTTGTAAGACTTTTGTCTCTTGTCATACAACAGCCAATGCTATTTACGCATATACTTTTAAAAAGAAATTGATAATTTAAATGTGACATATAATGACTATTACATTCACCAAATATGTGTATCATACATCATCGAGTCAATTAATCAAATCTCTTGCATCTGTTTTAAGAATCTAACAAATAGCGGCTTTCATGGCTTTGTTAAAGAAAACTTTTCCCAATTAAATCAAATTGATTGTAGCATTAGCTAAAGACAAAGAAAAAAAAAAGATTTGTGAGTTGTGGGGGAACAAATTCTGTCGGTAGTCTTGTTTTTCTTCGTTTTCTGGATTTTTCTTACATTTGTCATAAAGGAAAAACGCTGTCATATTCCTAATTTTAATTTCAACTTGGAAATGTCTGATTAACTATGGTTTACTTGCTACTAAATTTTTCTTTAGTTTGAACACCAAAATGAGTTTCCAAAAATTAGAAATGTTTATATGTTGTTATATTACTTAGCAATAAAAAAAATGTAGTATATAGATATATATATTAGATATTGCCATATTGGCTATGAATGAAACTACTAAATAGTTTTTTTTTACTGTCATATGTAACAGGTGAGGCTACAGGTCGGTCACGTAGGTTAAGAAGAGGATTCATGTGTGACATAGAGACAGCTGTCGCAAACGAAGCCAAAAGAGCGTGCAAGAGACGACAGCGACGCGTCTTGGCCGCTAAGTAAACGCGTTTGCAACAAAACTGCTGTTCTCTTCACGTTACTACTACTTCTTCTAGCTACTACATTCCATTTTCAATTCGACTACACATAGTCACATAGTTCTAAGAATTTTTCATCTTTTGTCTCTATTATCTAATGAACAAACTCACGAGTTTCTTTAACATTACAATTTTTAACCCTTAAAAACATGCACCACAGAATACAAAAAACAGAAATTATTTAAACATTTCGTATGAATTTCACATAAACAGAAATAATTTGTCTCTATCAATCTCACTCAATAAATTATCGTAGTTACAGTGATATATAAGAGAAAAAGAGATATGATGGGATTTTGGTAATTGTTATTGTTACTTTTTTATATATTATTTTGTGAAAATTGGATCACACTAACTAGTTCTAAGATGCATTGAATAAATAGCGCTCAAAGTAACAAAAAACAATTTTTTTCTCAATGCAACCATAAGAAAAATGTTCTAACTCAGGAATTTCACATAGAAAACAAAATAAAGGAAAGAGATTGGTACCTGTCATGGGTTCTCAAAATTTCTTGCAAGACAGCAAAATAGGGAAAGAAACACACACACAAAAGAAAAGAAAAAATGTTGAAAAAAACCAAAAAGATGATGTTTATATAACAAACCAAAAAAAAATGGTAGAAATGTGTACGAAAATATAAGTAAATGTAATTTGGGATTTAAGAAAGGGTGGAAAGCATGAAGAGCTTTAAAGGCAATGAGAGGAGCCTTGCCAAATTGGGGTTTTAAAAAAGGCAGTTAGTTAGCTTAGCTTACATGTTTCAAGTACTCTTTTTCTCCAAAGCAAGAATCATGTGTCCTAATTCCTTTTATTTGCTTAAAACTGAATTATTCTTTCTTCTTAAGAAATAAGAGTTAGGTTTCTATTGGTATATATGTCGTTCATCGAGACGCCGCATACAATATATAAAAATTGATTTTCAAATTTAACAAGACTCTTCTTAAAAATACAAAATTTTGAATTATATTTTAAACATAACATACGTTTTGCAAAGTGTAAATGCAAACGCCAAACACAAAACAATCTAAGCGTTTGGCATGGATAATATATTTACTGGGACATTTATTTGGGCTTTGAAGCCCACGAAACTAGAGAGGGCCGTAGAAGCAATAACATAATGTTTTTTATGGCATATTTTATGGCTATTTTATTTGGCGACTGATTTTAAAACGCTGCGACTGAAACTCATAATTACTATTTTACCCTTAATTTTCTCTGAAATAACAAAAACACCTAAACCTAAAATCTCATTTTTCTTCTTCCCGCAGCTTCTCCATTCCTCTCTCTCGATCTCATGTCATCTTCTTCTTCTCCATTTCTCTTCCTTTTCAATCTCACTTGATCTTCTTCTTCTCCATTTATTCCTTTTCGATCTCTCTCTCTCTTTGTTTCCAAGTCTTCTTCTTCATAGATCTTCACAATCGTTCACAATCGTTCCATCGTCCATCAAAGATCTTCACAAAGGTAGATGTTCACAAAATTGATTGATTCGTGTCTGTTCTTGTG
The DNA here is from genome assembly GCA_019202805.1 of Arabidopsis suecica. Lineage (NCBI taxonomy): Eukaryota > Viridiplantae > Streptophyta > Magnoliopsida > Brassicales > Brassicaceae > Arabidopsis > Arabidopsis suecica. Next base: position 13,995,802 of record CM032912.1, on the reverse strand, counting down.
TGTTTAGTAATGGGTTCTACTCTAATTTCTAAAATTTCTCTGATTTCTCTTTGCCCAGAAATTCCATTGTCATCACCAAATCAAGCTTCTTCTTCTCTTAGCAAAGACCATCCGGCCAAGTTTCTCTCTAGCTCAGGTTCGTCGTCTTCATTCTCTTTATCTCTAGCTCAGATTTAGGTGAGATTCAATTTCATGTTGTTCTAGTTTTGGATGTTTTCATTATCTTTGGTTGAATTATTGTTGTTAGGGTAAAACTCGATTTAATTGTATTTTGCATTAGACATGGTCGATTAGACCTGCACCACACCATATTAAGTTTATGGTATCTTTAGCTTGTGTGAAACATGTAGAATGTCAAACAAATTGTCTACGTAATCTTAACCAACACTAAGAACTAAGTGAACACTATTTCGTTTTTGTTTTCTTGGTCACGTTTAAGAGCATATAATCAGTTAAAAATGTTTTATTTAGATATCCTCTTCGTGCAGTTTGTTCGGTCTCATGCTTAGTTTCAAGATCACATATAATGGAAGCTACTCACATGAGCGATGTTCTTTATGCCAATGTTGTTGGAAGTTTCACGTATGTCATGATTGATTTGAAACATAAATGGTAGTTATTTAGCAGATTTGTGTAAATTTTAGGTAAAAGTCATGATTGTTAAGCAGTTTAATTGATTTTGAGTTATTTGAAACGAGGATTTCAGTTTCTTTGATTGTGGTGTTTATTAGGTTCTTACATTGTTAAGCAGCCACTGGTAGATTTGACACACTGGATTTCAGTTTCTTTGACTAGAGATATTCCCGTCAATGCAATCTTCTCGGAGTTGAGCATCTCATTGGATAGATCTTCAAGCCTTTATCTTTACTTTTCTTGTAATGTTTCAATTTCGATTTGTATGGATTCTCCTCTTTTGAGGCTTTAATTTGAATGCAACGGTTTGAACAAAAAAAAAAAAATTAGCCTGAATAGTCATCGAAGGGTTTCAATTAAGCTTTGATTCATTGTGTGCTAAGTACTGAAAGTGACGATTTTTCATTATAATCTTGATTTGTAATCGTTATTTATGTTGATGTTCCCATTGAATTCTTGATTTTTGGGAACAAGAATCATCTGGTTCTTGATGTTAATGTTCCCATTGAATTTTCAGGAGCAAAAACTCCTCTGATTTTGGAGCATCGTTAGTGTTCTCTTCCCATATTGTTAAACGATTTCGTTTAGTTGAAGAAAAAGCTTCTGGTGGCTAAACTCTCTCTGCTCAACCTAAGAGATGAAAATGTATGTTCTATTTTATAATCCATCTTCCATTATGTTTTTGTTCGATTCCTTCTCTGTTTTCTAGTCAAAAATTTGGTGTTGGGTATTTGCAGAGTGAAGGCAAATGCAGGAGCACTTACCAATTTCGAAGTGCTTGACTTCCTAAACTCAAGAGGTGCATCAAAAGATACTACAAGAGTTATTGCTCCAATTGCTAGATCAGAATACAAGGTTCTTTTGTCTGCAATATTTCTCTTCTGATTTAGTCTTAGAGTGCTTTTGCTAATTGGAATGATCTTTATAGGTCTATGATTATTTGGTGGAGACTGCTGCTTCCACTCAAACGCGAGAGAGCGTTACCAAATTCGCAGACAAGTGCAAAGATTTCAAAGTCGCCAAAGCTGAGATTCTCAATATCATCAATCTCCGGCCTTCTTCTATTGTCGAATTGTTACCGGTTTGTGTTTTTTTTTTGTGTGTTGTTTCTATCTTATAATTCATCAACATTTCTATCACTGCATTTTATTTCTCATCTTCTTGTTTATAACATTTGTTGTTTGTGACTCTCTTGTAGATCATAGAGACACCGGACACAAATGGGATATTAGAGCTTGTGAAGGATTTGTTACCGCCTCTGCCAACAACTGAAACACATGAAGATGATGCCGAAGAAGAAACAGACAACGGTGAACAGTTGTGACTTGCAAATGAAGTTTTTGAGTTGTTATCTTTTAGCTAAGAATATATATTTTAATTTTTTTAAGTTGTACACTTAACGCTTATTAACTAAATGGAATTGCAGAGTTTTTTCGGCCAGTATGCTTCTCTATTTGGCGAATACTTTTACTTGTAAACCGATTTATTTGTAAATACAAATAAACTAATATCAAAATTGAATGAAAACAGGTTTTAGTATATATATATATAGTTATATACTTATATACTCAAACCGAAGTTTATTAAATTATTATTCTAACTATATAAATTGTCCACCGTATAGATTTTTAATATCTTCAAACAATTAGGTCCATTCATTAACAAAAAAAAATTAGGTCCATACTTCATGATTTAAAAATATAGAGGTACGACCCACAAAAGAATAGAGGAATATGTTCTACAATTATACTAAAAGGGAATAATACAACTTATTAAAATACTTTTCTTGTCGAATATTATTTCAAATTTCGTTGGATAAGCATAAGGTTTGACATCTTGAAATTTAACCAAAATAGGTATCTCAACCTTTATAAAAGCATATGTAATCCATTCCATATTTTCACTGATAAATGTAGGGTAGAAATATTCAAAATCCGTATATATATATGGTTGAGTTGAAGCATATTCTATACATATCAAAATTTTCGTATATTATACACGTATTAGAATCATGGTGTTGAAGTGAGAACATTCAAGAAGGAATACATAGACAACAAAAAAAATGTAAATATAATACTAGTGTTGGTTTGTGATCTCAATTAGACCTGGTTTAAGTTCATTAATGTGCTGGTTAAGTGGTGATCCCAATAAAGGATGATCATTGCCTTTGGTTTATTTCGGTTTCGTTAAAACCAAGTTTTTTTTTGTTAAAAGGCTTTCATTAATAACAAAAAGAAGAGTATACAAGGAAGCAAGAAATTACGATCAGAACTAGCAACAAGTGCTAAGAGAAAGAAGGATTTAGAACAAAGAAACCTGAATAAAAAAGAGAAAAACAGATCCTAATTTCTGTCTTTTTCCAAAACCTTAGATGATCCAGCATTGAAGAATTGAGATCCCATGCTTAAAGCCCAGCTGATTCAATGCATTACACTTGTTTTCCAAAGTGGAAATAATGTGCTTTGCTACTATAACCGGAGAAAGAGAGAGACCATCATGGAAACGCCGATTTCTTTCCCGCCATAGTTCATAGATTGCTCCCTGCCAACCTTGAAGGAGAGCAAGCTTCTTGTACTTGGATCCTGAAATTGTTGATAGCCAAAAAAGGACATGATCCCATAAAATTGGAGGAGACGAGAACCCAAGCCTTTGAGTAATCAATCTCCAAACTTCAGCAGAGAAAACACAGTCAAAAAACAGATGGTTCCGTGATTCCTGGGCCATACCACAAAGGAGACAATCCAACTCAACATCAAACCCCCAAGATGACAAACGATCAAGAGTAGGATTACGATTGAGCATAAACAGCCATGAGGAGATAGCATGTCTTGGAATGGCAGCCTTATGCCATAAAAGAGGAGCCCAAAAACGTTTTGGATTTGAAATCCGAATAGCATTCCACACAGCTTTTGAAGAGAAAGACTTGTAAGGAAAACCATCGATTGCCCAAATCGGAGTATCATTTGTTGATGACATGGTAATGGTAGATATGAAAGAGTGGAGAAGAACTTGTCGCTCTGTTCTAGCGCTAGGGAGAGACCAACCATTCGCAATTCGAAGTTCAGCTACAGTTGAAAACAAAGGGATCCCCAAACGAGTAGGGCCATCTGAACCAAGGAAATGATAAAGAGAGCCAAAGGGAGTCCATGGATCCCACCAGAAGAAGGTAGAATAATCACCGTTTCCAATAGTGATGCTGAGAAATTTAAGAGCTTTGGGACGAAGCTTAAAACCAAGTTGCTAGGAAGTTGAAACCATTTTGTTTTCTGTTATGCTTCCTTTAGTACTCAATTCTCGAGTTTGTACAAATTTACATATATACTCCTTAAGAATTCCTATAAACTTACATAAACTCCATTGTACATATATACTTCATTTTCCAAAAGTTCTATATCACAATATTGTAGTATTGGACTTATGTTATATACGAATGTTATGATGAGGTAATGACAAATAATGAGTGATGCAATGGAACAAAGATACGCGGGACAGATATACTTTAGTTAACTTTAAAAAGTGGGTCTCACTAAATAGAGATATATATGTGCCAAAGAAATTGTCTTCGTCACGCTTAGCTAGTTAGCTTATCTTGTGTGATTTATTTTATTCTCTCTCACACCATTTTCGATGCCCTTTTATTCCTCTTTCCTTTCTTCTTTTTATAAGTTCTATTTTTGAAAAATTCATGTGAACCAACTATGAAGTATTCTCCCTAGATCCTTACAATCTTCAGTTTCCCACTTGTCTCATAGAGTTACGAAGCTTTCCCTTTAAAGTCTTTTTTTAAAAAAAAATCGGATCATTAGTTCATATTGTATGATAAAATTAGATGATTATACAATTTGTATTAATATCATTTTAACCGTATTGTATAATCGGTATAATGAGGTTTGTATTCGTTTCAATCTGAGGTTTGATATTAAATATAACATTTCTAGTAATACTACCAAGTCTTATTGTAATACTCATAGATTAAATCAATTTAATATGAAAATTTTGATGAATCGTGATCTTTAATCGTCAAGAAAAATTGAAATCGAACGTCAGATTCAAAAGTAAGAAACTATAATATTGCGTAGTCCTAGTCTTATATAGATCCTAGTTGACCTCCACTTTTCAATATTTAATTACATATAGTCCATAGCATGTGTCGCATTATAATGGCAGGTGCCTCCGGCGGAATTTCCATTTGAAAACCCACTATCAGCTCAATCAAAATATTTAGTCCTATAGTATTTTCTCTTTTTGATGACCAATCCTACAATCCAATCCGGAATTTAGACTATTCTTATGCTACCGTCCGATGAATATCTTTCTAGGTTTCAAGTGTGATGTGTACTCAATCAAAATCAACATGATGATTTAACTAACACACAAACTAAAAACAAGATCAACTAATTAACAAAATACTAATATAAATTTCATGTACGCAAATAAAAATGATTTCACTAATGATAATAACATAGATACGTACTACCATAACTGAATCAGTTGGAAAAAGACAATAAGCTTAACTAATCGTCGGTTTTGTTATGTTAAAATATTATTGCGTCTACCAAAACTACTATACATATTATGAAATAACATTTTTATAGTTGAAAATAGGAAACTATACAATTGAACCTTTTTTTACTATAAATTCATGAACTTAATAAAATGAAGTGTGTTTAAATACAATATATATATATATATATATATATATATTATATACACACATTGAAAACCTAAAATTTTCAGTTGATAAAAACACTATCAAACTTTTGTCTCTTGTTCTTCTTTTTCATCGATCAAACTCTTTAACTTTTACTGTGGAAATTAATAATAAGAAAAACATCAAAAGTAGTTGAACTCTTCAAATAATTTTTTTTTTTTTGACGTCTAGATTTATTATTTATTGCAAATTATGAGAACTGTTACATAAACGATTCTACAACGGACAATTCCTTCCGACCCTTATTAGATCCACGACAGACGACACTTCTTTCTCCATGCTCTTGACGGACACCTTCAATGATCCACGACCTGACGACACTTCTCACTCTGCGTAGAATCCTGGCGAACGGCTATAATTGTATTTCGCTGGAGATCTCCTGCACACTTGCCTCCTTTAATCTGCAAATTTATTAATAAATCGTAATATCTGGGACTCGAACCCCAGACCTCTTGGTGTAGAAGCATTAATCAATTCTTAGTCAACCAATGGGCCTAGGGGGCTTCCACGAACTCTTCAAATAATTAACTAATGATTCAAGAAGTCAAAAAAAAAAAAAAAAAACTTGAATGATATTACCACATGGTAGAAGTAGGAAAGTGACAGGTGGCAAGAGAATAGATACTTTGCTTGAGAGGAGCGAGCGAGTGGAGCCCATTAACAGGCCCACCTAAGTTATCAAAACTCGTCCTTCTTTATCGTAAGTCTCAAAAACACAGAGAGACAAAACTTGAAAAAAGATATTATTCTCTCTCACTTTTGTCTCTGTTGTGTGACGATCAAGCCGCTATTTCTGAACTCATCCGACGGCTCGCATTGTCCATTTAGGTCCCATGGCTTTGATCTTAACCGTTAGATTGATAAAGTGATTGGTCAAGTTGACGTAGACCCACCAAAGAATGTGGATTTTGAAACCACCGACGCTTTCTTTTTCCTCCGCCACATCCGACCGTATATACGGTCCATCTTTATACACTTATAGACATTTATAATACCAAAAATAACTCGAAATTAAAGTTTTAACTTTGATCATGATCACACCAAAGCGAGGCGTATTGACTTTTCAAAAATCAAAATTTTGAAAGATCTTAATCTTTGTAACTCTGGAAACAGAACATATTGATTAAATTACTTTCACAAAATTAAAAAAAAAAATTAATGTCTTCATATCAAGGAAATTTATTTCTATAAAGTACTAGGCTTTCAAAATAAGGATCACCAGAGTTATCCACGATTATAATCAATAATTGAATTTCATATTAGATACAATAACCATTTTTGACGAAATTATTTCTAATATTATAAACTTGTAACAAAAAAGTAAAAACATAATAATTAAGTGTGAACTAATAATAAGTTAAGGTAAGTAGTAGAAGTAAGTAGCTTTGAGTGGAGACAGCAATCCCGAGGAGAAGAAGGGTCCTCTTCTTGCTTCCTTCTTATTCACATCCCAACCCCAAACTCTTCCTTGCCTCATCATCTCATATTTCTCTCTTCTCCAATTCTCTCTCTAGATTTTGTTTAGAAACTTGTCTTAAAAACTCTCACTATCTCCCTCAAAGTAAACAAACATACAAACAAAACACCAAATGGGTCTCACTTCTCTTCAAGTTTGCATGGATTCTGATTGGCTCCAGGTATGTTCACTTAGACCTCCATTGTTTGTATTTGTGTTTCTTCTTTTCTAAAAATGAACATAAGACTTCAAACATTTCAAGCAAAATTCCTTTTTTAATTAATGTAAAAAGTAAAATGTCAAGTACGAATGGAAGATCTGTTTGTGTTTAACACGTACTTAAAATTTGAAAACATTTTCCATTTTAGATATGTGACTTACCTTTTGTTTTGTCCCATGTAAGTGCAAAATCAAAAACAAAAAAATCAGGATTGTAACAATTTAGATCTTAATACTCATCTTGAACCATCGTTTTTGGCGTGCATGGTGATGCATATTATCATACAATAACTTTGATTGTGTAGAAATTCCACATTTTTATATGGTGGTTTTGTAAATTGTAATGTTAGGAAGCTGAGTCATCAGGAGGAAGCATGTTAGACTCTTCAACGACTTCTCCATCAGCAGCCGACATACTAGCTGCTTGTGGCACTAGACCACAAGCCTCGGCCGTGGCTGTAGCCGCTGCGGCGCTGATGGACGGTGGAAGGAGGCTGCGTCCACCTCACGACCATCCTCAAAAGTGTCCTCGTTGCGAGTCAACACACACTAAGTTCTGTTACTACAATAACTATAGCCTCTCTCAGCCTCGTTACTTCTGCAAGACTTGTCGCCGTTACTGGACCAAAGGCGGCACTCTAAGGAATATTCCGGTCGGTGGTGGATGCCGTAAAAACAAGAAACCATCTTCCTCTAATTCCTCCCCATCCACTTCTTCCGGCAAAAAACCATCCAACATCGTTACCACTAATACCACTGATCTTATGGCTTTAGCACATTCTCATCAAAATTACCAAAACTACCAAAATTCCCCTCTAGGGTTTTCACATTTTGGTGGGATGATGGGTTCTTACTCAACTCCGGAGCATGGTAACGTTGGTTACTTGGAGAGCAAGTATGGCGGTTTGCTTTCGCAGAGCCCTAGACCTATTGATTTCTTGGACAGTAAGTTTGATCTCATGGGAGTGAACAATGACAACCTGGTCATGGTTGATCATGGAAGTAACGGAGATCATCGTCATCATAGTAATCATCACATGGGTCTGAATCATGGGTTAGGTCTTAATAACAACAACAATGGTGGTGGATTTAATGGGATTTCTCCGGGAGGCAATGGAAATGGTGGTGGTCTCATGGATATATCGACATGCCAAAGACTTATGCTATCTAACTATGATCAACATCATTATAATCATCAAGAAGATCATCAAAGGGTAGCAACAATAATGGATGTGAAGCCAAATACGAAGTTGTTATCGCTTGATTGGCAGCAAGATCAAGGCTACTCAAATGGTGGTGGTAGTGGAGGCGTAGGAAAAGCTGACGGTGGTGGATACGGCAATGGTGGTTATATCAATGGTTTAGGTTCGTCGTGGAATGGTTTGATGAATGGCTATGGATCGTCCACTAAAACAAACTCCTTGGTTTGATAAGTTAATCAGAACTTTTTTCTCTTGTCGTCATCAACTAGTAGTAGTAGTAGTATTAGAGAAGCAATTATAATTATATATGGGTTTGTTTGCTTAGCCAGTTTTAATTTCGTAATTGATGGTTAATTACGAGAGTAATCTTAATTAGTATTCTTGACTTGGGTATTCAGAGAGATATTTCGTTTTGTGTGTTCGTGTGGTTGAGGTGTAATGTTTCTTGATATATAAGTAGTGCCTATTTACTTTTGGTAACTTATATAGCTCTACATGACTACACAAAATTGATTACAAAAACTATGGAATAACTTCAATTTTTCGAGTCCAAAATCGTCAGATGAATGTAGATGCACGATATATTGCAAAATTATCTTTCCATGTTGCTACAATGAGATCAAAGAATTCAAAAATTTATACATGGATGTGATCAAGAAGAGAGAGCAAAAAACAGAGTCGTTGACTTAAGGAACATTTGACGTAAACTGTCCACCATAACGGTCAGAACATACAGTAAGTACATCATAAGTTCATTACTCTTGAAAAAGATCTCTAGTGATGATGCACTTTTTAGTTATATTTATTCACATCGAGAGTTTTCTAAATCACAACATTGAAACGTGTTCATGAATTTAAATCAAAACAAAACCTGCTCATGAATTTGGGGATGATCGATCGATCTTACAAGCAACGCTCTTCGAATGCTTTCGAAGGGTTTTCACCGTCGATCTGCGAATGATGAGGGAAATCAAATGGCATTTCTTCAGGAGAGAGCCAAGCTTCTCTAAAAACTCTCGAGACTTCATCAAAAACTACTCCATTGCCTTCAGGCGTGAGATGGAGCCCATCACTGCTTATAGCAAGCAAAAACGAGCAAGAACCATTTATAAACAAGAAACATGATTGAGGAGATTAGTGTTTTTGAAAAACCAACAACATTTTGGGATCGGATTTAGATACAGACCTTAGGTACTTTTTCTGCCAATCATTGGTTTCCTGCATCTTAGACCATAAGTTGACACATCGCAGACCGAGTTCCTCAGCTAATGCAACACAATGTTGTGCGTAGATTCCCGTTGTTTCATTTGTTCTCTCAGGCTCTTTCATAGCTTTCTCACCATAGATTGATCTGATGTAACACAATCAATGGCTCATTTAAGAAATGTGTCGGACTAAATGTTTTGAGAAACAAAAATGTAAAGAAGACAGAGATCAAAATAAAGCCCACTCTGCATAACTTTGACGTCCAGCTTCATCAATTGGTGGTGGAGTTATAAGCACAATTAGCATTGTTGGTGAACATTTCTACAAAACAGAGTCATTAGTTTTTAAAGGAAGACATTTCAAGAAAAGTCAATGCAAGTGAGAGGATCAAAGAAGCATATCAAAACCTTCAAATGCTGAACAATCTTTCTGACATTATCTTTGTACTCTTCCACCGGCACATGTTGTCTATCACTGGTTCTTCCTTTAAGAGCTGCATCGTTTGCACCAAAGAATATCGTCGTAGCAACAGGAGGAGACGAAGAGCCCTAAGCAAAGAGACAATAAATAACTCAAGATCTATCAGATTCACACTCAATCATAATCATAATCACAGCAGATCATGAACAAAATTGGACTCGTGTGTAGATCAAATTTCAAATCAACATTTGTAGACTCGAGAGAGAGAGGTAAAGAGTACTGACGAGAGGGAAAATGTGATGAAGCAAGAAGAGAGCCCATCGGGTGTTGTAGCCGCCATAGCCACGAACTACAACATCAGCTTTGCGAGAGTAAGCATCGGCAAGAGCAGATCCCCAACCGCCGGATCTAAACGACTGCGCCGTAATGGAGTCGCCGAACAGAACTATCTCCGGCCTCATCTCTCTGTCTCACTCCGGTTCACTCAGTAAACGGTTAACTATTATAAAACTTAAGTCTCTTATGGGCCGAATCATATGGGCCGGGTCTTAGTATGAATTTGTTAGTTTTTTGGTGAATGAAAAGGTGGTATTAAAGAGGTTTTAGACTTTTAGTAATTGAAGATTAAGGAAGCGTGTAAGGATTTCGCCTTAGTGTTAATTTGTTATCTATGCGTGTAAGGATCGTTAATTCTTTTGTGATGCTTGATCACTTTTTTGTTTGGAGCTTAAGTAATAACTCAAAATGAACTTTAGTGGAGAGCTACGTAGATGAAGTATTGAAGTGTCGAAGTAAAATGCATGAACATAAAGACTTTACATCTCTCTATATAATAACCACATTGTGTCAAGATAGTTTCAACAATTCAACTACAAACACACAAAAATAATTTAGAAATTTAGAAACTATGTCAAATGTTGTTACCCCTCTCGTTGTCGTTGTCGAGTCAAAAGTGAACAAAAGTGCTCCTCAGTGGAGAGCTAGGTAGATGAAGTGTCGTAATTAAATGACAATTCCATTTATAATAACTTCTTATGAGCGTAGAACTCTCAATTTCAACATAAAGCCTTTTGCAAATTGCTAACACGAATAAAGCATATAACATATATATATATATATATATATATATATATATATAACTCTCAATTTCAACATAAAGCCTTTTGCAAATTGCTAACACGAATAAAGCATATAACATATATATATATATATATATATATATATGTGTGTGTAATTAACCATTGGGTCAAGATTGGTTCAACAACTACAAAACAGAAAAGAAGATAAATTAATCTAGAAATCGTGGCACAGAATCAATGAATCATTAACTTAATAAATACAATTAGCCAAAAAAAACATATGACAATAATAATCAATTTTATGTTTTGCTTAAAATTTTCTTATTGTTTGCTTATTTTGATATAAAATGTTTTTAAACATCATTAGTTATCTTATTACCCACAGACCACAACTATAATATATCTTACCACAATATGTTACAAATTAAATTTATATATATTTCTACTAGATGAATCCCAACTCTTTTTGTGATATCAATCATAATTGGAAACAAACTACTTATGTGAACGAATACTGCAACACACTTATGTAAATCTACTAGAGGAAGCATCAAACAAACCAAAATCAATATCTCTAATGAAATCAAAGCATCAAGATATCATCAATGGCTAAATTCGCAGTAAAAACTATCAGAAAACAGATGAATCCCAACTCCTTTTGTGATATCAATCATAATTGAAAACAAACTACTTATGTGAACGAACATTGTAACACACTTATGTAAATCTACTAGAGGAAGCATCAAACAAACCAAAATCAAAATCTCTAATGAATCAAAGCATCAAGATACCTTCAATGGATAAATTCGCAGCAAAAGCAATCAGAAAACAGATGAATCCGAACTCTTTGCGTGATATCATCATAATCGGATGCACCAAATTGGAAACAAACTCGTCTTCTATAAGAAACACCAACGCGACCAAATGGGAGGAAGATTCTGCTAGAGAAACAAACAAATGTCAAAATTGAGCAAGAAACAGAGAGGCGTTGAAGAATACAACTCGAAAATTATCAAAGAAATAAAAAACTCAGTAAGAATCTTTTTCGATTGAGAGATCACGAACTGGGGCGAGAAACGGAGACGAAAAATTCAGAAAACAGTTATCGAAGAAATGAAAGAGAGCGAAACGATGAAGAGAGCGAAGCGTGGAAGAAGAAGAAGAAGTTTAATGGTTATTTTTTGTAACAAACTGGATGGCTAATGATTTATTTTTTTGTTTTTATATAATTAATATTTCAATAATAACAGTACGAATAATTTGTATATTTAAAGAGTTGTTCTCCATTTTAACACAACTACGAACAAACCAGAGGGGGTGTTTGGGCAATTTTTAACCGGTTCGTGTATGCACAATTCTACGGATTAACGCATGAAGAGATATTTTATTCATAAATAACCTTTTATTTTACATAAAAGTAAATCAATAGTAGATCATAGTCCTCTAACAAGTATCAAAGGAGAATTTAGGTGTAGATCCGTTGGAATTGATATTTTTAGGTAGAATCGATGGAGTCGTCGTGTCGTTAGGCGATAGATCATCGCTGATTTATTTAGGCCGTGGCCTTTGATTATTCATCGTGTAGTCTTTTAGAAGCCTTTAGGGTTTTCTTCCTTTTTTTCCCTCTTTTCTTTAGAGTCTCTCTATTTATAGGTCTCAATCCAACCGTAATATTTCTAGACTATCATTAACATATATTAATCCTAATCTCGAAAGGATAATTATTAACGTGGATATATCTTAATATAAATAATCAATAATGATTTTATTTTACCCAACAACTTGCCCCTTACTCTTCAATTTCTTATCAAGAATTTGGAGAGTAGTAAAGACACATCATATAAGAAACCTTGAATACCTTCGTAAACGATTCTCATATCGTTTTATAGGCGAAAATTTCTCTTCCGGTGTTGCTTCAATTATTTTCGGTAGTTGCTGGATCTCCAAGCATGGCAATTTCATATGGGTTTAGTTTATTACTATAGGCCCAATGAAGTTAGTAGTTGGCCGTTGGAAGTATTGGTCCTTGAATTGGCCTAATTCATTTAATTATCAAATCTGCTGACTGCTCATGTCGTTCTTCTTCATTCCCAAACTTTGTTGAATTATATTGCAAAGCTCCGCTTTTTCGCAGTTCCTCCGACTTGGGTGTTTGGTTTCGAATTTGTTGTCAAGCCTACGCCCATTCAACCACGTTCCTTGGAACCTCTTTGCTGAATAATCACAGGTAGACAGCTCACTTCCTCTGTTATCTTTTAATAGGCCTTTCTCTCGACATTGGGCAAATTTTAAGACAATTCCGTTATCTCGCTCCCATAGGTGGTTCTGCAAACTCGTCAACTGACACATCTACAGTGAGTGATAAGCTGAGGTTTCACTAGATTTATCATTATATATGATTCATTTCAGTTAAGCTTCTGGGAGATGTTGAGCCAAAGAGGCACTTTGCCGGTGACTTTGTCGATTTCTGTTTTCGATAATTCAGATGAGCAATCCATATTCTGTTATGACATCGAACCTATATGAAGTTGATGTTTCTTGAAGCAAGACAAAATATGGTTTACCATCTTCAATGGCTTTGAGGCCTCTGCTGCTCTAATTGCCAAGGTAGAAATCATATTTCTCGATCTCCTTTAGCCAATTTCTCCACAAAATCGTTAGTTCTATTTGAGTTTTTAGGGAGTTGTTCTCCCTTGAGATATGTAGCACCAATGCATCTAAGTTACATGGCTAGGATTAAGGCCATTTATTTTTTCCTTGCAAGTTTCCTCCCATTCTTTGTCTCTTGTCTTCGTGTAGAATTTAGGTAGCCATAACTTGTTCCTTTGATGACTTCTCTTCTTGTCTACATTTCTACGCAATATATAGAATTAGAGCCTTCAACCTTCTCTTTTTATATGAGATTGATATTCTTAGACCCTAGTATTTTCCATCTCTGTTCGTCGCATTTTTCGAACCTAGACTACATGGTCGTCGCATGCTTCCACACGACAATCTTCTTTTTGAAAGCTTTTGTTCGTATATGACTTCTTTGTTTTGCCGTTTTCAGTACTTCCTTTCTCTAGGATGCTTGCGACATGTTGTTTCTCGGCTTTTAAGAAGATACTTTGTCTCGATTTATAGCAACTTCAACACCCAAGTGCAATATTTGTTTTGATATGAGAAGGTCTCTCATCGACTTATTCAATACTTTACATCTCCACTGGGACGTTCTATTGACGCTCTTAATTATTGTTTTTGCAGGATCCATTTGTGGTGATCGTCAAGGCTTCTCGTTCTTAGAAGGTGTTGCCTTTTTGTAATGATCGCAGTTGCTGCCTTTTGCTTTTTACTTGTAATGCCCATAACCAACTAGTTTTGTTGGTTAGTAACTGTAGCCAATGATTTTTTCGGGCGGTCATTGCCCCTAGATTTTCTTGTGGCCGTTTGTTTCAATGCAACTACTATTACATTTTAATGAGCGACATATGCTTCATTAAGACTGCCATTACTTTGACATTGTCATCTTTTTGAAGAGGCAGTGGCTTCTGTTTCGAAGAGGTCATGCCCCTGGTGTAATAAACTTTTATGTATGATCTTTCTTATATAATAGGTTTCTTGAAACTACCATTGTTGGTGCTTATTTTTAGTAAGGCTTTGCCTTTATTAATTGATAAGTTGGCATTGCCACTACATCATTTGAGCAGGTTTTGCTTATGATTCTTTGAAGCAACCATTGTTAGTGCTCATAGTGAGGCGTGCCCCTAGTATATTTGAAGCTACCCATTTCTGAGCTTTTTATAATGAGGGTTTGTCCCTTCTAGTTTTGATGCAACCAATTTCTGGTGCTTTGTATTATGAGGCGTCCCTCTTATTTGATTCGTACTGACCGAGGTCGTTGCACGCTATATATGGCTTTGCCAATTATTTGTTTAGTAGTGGACATCGTGGCCACTTCATGTAAGGAGGTTTTTTGTCCTCGCTTCAATTTGAAGTCTGCTTCCTCGATGGGTAAGCGACTTCTATTTCGTTAGAGTATGCTTCCTCACTGGGTAAGCATCTAATATGTTTTGGAGTCTGCTTCCTCTATGGATCAGCAACTACCAAATTTTTTTGAAGTCTGCTCCCTCGATGGGTAAACAACTTCCAACTTATCAGAATATGCTTCCTCGTCACAATGAGGCAAAGCTTATGACTCAGTTAGCTTTGTAATGACCTTAGTCATTGATTTTCGTTTCTTTCAGCAATCGTGATTGCTTCCTCTTATGATGATAACAATTTCTTTCATTGCGATCTTCACCATTTATTAGTGATCATAGCTGCTACTTTAATAGCAATCGTGATCATTTTTCTTTTTTTATACCTCATGAGTCATGAGGTTTTTGCCTCTAATTTGCTTAGTAGTAACTGAACATAGCTTTAGTTTTTATTTCTTTGGAGGTCATGCCTCTGATTTTTTGTAATGAGCATTTGATGCTTCTTGTTTATTATAAACCGCTTTTTCAAGTAACTTAAACAACAAGCATATTGCTTAAAGTTACTTGAGGTGCTTAGACCTCTTTGTTGTTACTTGTTAGGCACTTAGCCTTTACCCTAGATGAAAGTAGTCCTCTAGACTATTCTAAATGAGCACGTAGCTTTTGATAGCTTTAGAAACACATCGTTCGTGGTGGTTGTACTCACCGTTTTTATTGGCTAGTGACCGTAGTCACTGCCGTTTTTATTAGCACTTAACTTTTTATCAACTTCTTTAACATATGTCATTATATTCTCCTATATGTGCTTATTTTTAAAGCAACTAGATAATTAAAAATGATTAGGACGTGCCATTCTTGCTCTATCTCAAAGAGTACGAAGAAAGGTTCTAGATTCTAGATTTAAAGCAATCATGATACTCAAGAGAGTTTATGAATAATCATTAGAAAACTTATCTTGACTTGTGTTATAGTGGCCGCGTTTGCGTTGCTTTAGGTAAGCTTCCAAGCCGGGGTGACAATTTTTTTTTTGATGCAAAACCAGCTTCAGTCTGATCTCCATGGGAAGACTAGTCTTGTTATGAACTTGCTTTTATGTATGAGACTGTGCAGTAGTTTTAGAATACAGCTGCTCTGGTGATTTCATGTTGCATTGCGA
Organism: Arabidopsis suecica; assembly: GCA_019202805.1. Lineage (NCBI taxonomy): Eukaryota > Viridiplantae > Streptophyta > Magnoliopsida > Brassicales > Brassicaceae > Arabidopsis > Arabidopsis suecica. Next base: position 13,979,764 of record CM032912.1, on the reverse strand, counting down.
TGCTTGCATAGTTGCTTTGCTAAACCTTTGTTGCTAGCGGTTGTGAGAATTCATGAAGCTGCATCAGAGAGTTATTAACCTGACGCTTGTTTTCTTTTAATGAAAATCACAACATCTTTTAATGAAAATCATAACACGTAATAAAATGTGGTACTTATCTTTTTTTGGTGATTTTTGCTTTAAATTTTCTTCCTTCATATCTAGCTTTCTTCGGCGCTGGTTTTGTTATTGAAGCAGGTTGATTGTTATGAAACTCCAACGTGAATTATCCTTGCTCTTGTGGAACATTCCAGCGATTGGGCTCCGGTGCAGTGATTCCGGCTTTGTTCTGCATTGTGACAGCTATCGTCTATCTCTCCATCCACAATATAATAATTGAGAAAAGAACACGATCATTAGTCGTGACCAAAATGAAAACCCCCAAATTTAAGGGTTGTATTCAATTCAATTTCAGGACTTTGGGAAATCAGTTGGATAACTTTTCCATATGCCACCGCCCACCGTCAATATACTCAGACGAACGAAGCTGATCTTCCGTAATTCTTTTATGTAGTTTCCTTTCGAACATGTGCTTGGGATCCAATATCGTTAAGCGTTGGTAGCTCTGCCCCCAATCATTAGACTCTCCGTCATCGTAGTAGATCATGATTTCATGAGCTTATCTGCGATCTGATAACTCACGTCATCATTAAATTATCTCTTGCGTCGGTCATACTCACGTAGTTAAAACTGCCCCTCCTTCTAGCGCCAATTGTTTGGGCAATTTTTAACCGGTTCGTGTATGCACAATTCTACAGATTAACGCATGAAGAGATATTTTATTCATAAATAACCTTTTATTTTACATAAAAGTAAACCAATAGTAGATCATAGTCCTCTAACAAGTATCAAAGGAGAATTTAGGTGTAGATCCGTTGGAATTGATATTTTTAGGTAGAATCGATGGAGTCGTCGTGTCGTTAGGCGATAGATCATCGCTGATTTAATTTATTTAGGCCGTGGCCATTGATTCTTCATAGTGTGGTCTTTTAGAAGCCTTTAGGGTTTTCTTCCTCTTTCCCTCTTTTCTTTAGAGTCTCTCTATTTATAGGTCTCAATCCAACCGTAATATTTCTAGACTATCATTAACATATATTAATCCTAATCTCGAAAGGATAATTATTAACGTGGATATATCTTAATATAAATAATCAATAATGATTTTATTTTACCCAACAGGGGGTCTAACTAGCTTGGATACTTTTATTAATAGTCTGCTTCCATAGTTCCATTGTTATGAGAATTCAAAGAAGATTAATACTCTTCAAGTTAGAACAGAATTGTCATATACTTACAAAAACAAGTTAGATGAAGAGAAGAAAGAAAAACCTTATGTGATAAACAACGTTGGAATAGAAATTGGGTTACTTGCTGAATGATTTCCACACTCTGGTAAACCAATTTATCTGGCTAAAAAACACATACCGAACCGGATAAAACGATATCGGTTGAATCTTGCAGCCTGCCCATTCCAAATTTTCTGGTTTGTTCTCCATTTTAACTAAACTTGAACCGATTGGTTTGACTTTATGTCGGTTTTAAGTTTCATCTTATTTAAAAATAAAAATCCACCGAACTATTATTTATAAAGAAAAATAAAATAAAGATTATGAAAGCTATTGACAAAATCTTAAAGATATGCAAAATCTCTCGATTTCATTCATATTTTTTCCCTCTTTTATTTTTCTTTCTTTCATTCTACTTATATATATGGCCCAACCACCACCATTGTTTCACATTATATCTCTCTTCCTTTTTCTTTCCAAATCCTCCAGTTTTTAATTCCAACATTTCTCATTCTTTGATCAATGGCTGAAGTTTTGCTACCGAGAAAGATGGAGATTGCGAACGATCCTTCAAAGTTTGAATCACCGGATCTTCTTCATGTTCTTGCCGTCATCGACAGTCACGTTGATCGAAAATTCATCGAGCGTTTGCTCAGAGTCTCTTCTTGTAAAGGTAACTATCATATCATATCTTCAAGAACTCATCTTTTGACAAATCTATCTTTGAATTTAGACAAGTTATCTGAGTGAAAACCTCTGTTTTTGTTCTTCAGTTACTGTTGTTGACAGTGCAACAAGAGCTCTCCAATATCTTGGTTTGGATGTTGAGGAAAAATCCGTCGGTTTTGAGGTAAATAATTATTTCTAAGAGAATATGAAATTTTGCCGTAGCTCTCAAGCAATTTGTTAACGGTGGTTTTGCTTTGTTTATTTTCAGGATTTGAAGGTTAACTTAATTATGACAGATTACTCAATGCCCGGTATGACTGGATATGAACTCTTGAAGAAGATCAAAGTAAGCAAAAACATAAAATTTACATTGATTCAATTAGTAAATCGAATTTTGAGTTAAGTTCGAATATTATGCTTATCTAAATCTGTTTTTTTTTTTTGGTAATTTTCCACAGGAATCCTCAGCTTTTAGACAAGTACCGGTGGTGATTATGTCCTCTGAGAACATTTTGCCTCGTATTGATAGGTATATTTTCATGATCGTAGTGGTGTTATTAGTTATTCAAACTTTGTTTGATATTCTTGGATGATCAAAAAAAGGATTAGATCACTAAGTAAAGATCCTGGTCATATGGTTAAAAGTTGATTTCTTTTAACCATTTTGGTGGTGATTGCATATCTAATCAAAAGTTGAGATTTGGTGATCTTTAGTAGGTCCCGAGATGATTTTGTGTATAAAAATGTTTCTAAGCAGCACAATCTTTACTTTGGGATTTGATTCTATTTCTGGTGATGTGATATCACAATAAAATAATTACATGATCTGGCTTGCCTAATCTTTGGTAGGGTATTGTGAAAGCCACCTCACATGCTTTTTCACTTTGCATACAATATTAGGAAACCTCTAGACCAAATTTAATAAAAAGGAATATGTTTTTGTACACACAATGGCCAACTCAATTATGACCTGGCCATTTTAAGATTGTTTGCTACATACACAACAAAAAAAATTATTGATCCAAAGCTATCATCAACTTTATTGAAATTGGAGTTTACTCAAACTGATTTTTCTTGTGATTTTGTTATTCAGATGTCTTGAAGAAGGGGCCGAAGATTTCTTACTGAAGCCTGTAAAACTCTCTGATGTAAGAAGATTAAGAGATTCTTTAATGAAAGTTGAAGATTTATCTTTCACAAAGAGTATTCAGAAGAGAGAGCTAGAAACAGAGAACGCCTCCCCTGTTCACTCACAGCTCAAACGCGCGAAGATCTGAGCTCTCCGATGCAAATTCCATGACTGGATCTTAGAAAAAGCTTTTTATATACAGAAGCTTCAAGACTCAATGCACTTGAGCCTAACACTGATGATTCTCTCAAAGCTTAATGACCTATACAATTTTCCAGCCCCTATGGCTTTTTTTGCTGATTGAATTCAGCGGGTTTATTCATATAGTAGTAATGTAAATGGTATAGAGATGAGCAAAAGCTATATTGTATTATATTCATTAGAGAGATCATAGTTTTTTTCCTTACAAGAGATTTGTAAGCTGGTTTAATGGAAGTTGTTATTAAGAAGCCTCACTTTATTTGAATAAAATGATTTTGTTGGCTAAATATATATAGCTTATCAGAAGTTGAGTTACAGCGAAATTAACTCAGAAGATAAGAGTCCAAAAAGTAATGAGAGCTGACCTCTGGTGAATGGTGATTCTAAAAATCAAGTTTTGGTGATGAATAACTTGTCAAGAAGATTCACCATAACAACAAAATAACTCTTAAACCTTCAATAATGTTTGACAAGGAACAAACGCAGACCAAACACCTTTAAGATACTATAGATATGGAATTCGAAAAGAGAACATAGCATCATTATTGAAACTATCTAAATGTATTTGAATTTTCTGTACCACCTTTTATGTATTCACACATCACACTCTACATCATCACCACAGTGTTTCAGACTTAGAACCATCGATGACATAGAAAACAAAGCTCAAGTTCTCGAGATCCAAAAGACAACATGGTTTTGCGAAAACCGCACCTCTCCTTTTAAAACTTGCAAAACATGCTAGAAGAACGAGCCAACCGAATTGTTAGACCACCACCTTGAATACTAGTCTCAGCCTTGATCGCATTCCGTTCATAAGGTTTCCTGCACCCTGGACAACGCCCATCTCCATCGCAAATTGTCTTGTGGCAGAACAGACAGAGCCGGAATCCGCAAGGACAAGGCAGAAAATTTGAATCCGTCAAGTCCAAGTCTTCGTAGCATATGGGACATGAAGACGGAATCGCCACAGAGCTAAAACGCTTGTCTAACTCAGGAAAACTAAGCTGCTTCGCCAAATTAGGTAACCCCTGTGGGCGAAGGTCATCATCTGGCCTCCAAGCTCGATTACTCTCTTGCTTCCTTGAAGCCACTCTCAAGCAATCCTGTTCTGGATCTTTAACACGCACAACATCTGATGCATCCCTTATCGAATCACACACGTTAGAAGCTGATTGTCCAACACCCTCTTGCTCTTTGACAGACTCATGGAGACGACTCTCTTTCTCAATCTCTTCCTCAGCAGCTAATGCATCAGCAACAGCTTCCCAATCATCCACACACCCATCATCATCATCATCATCTACATTTTCCTCTTCTGTTACATTACCAGAGCAAAACCCACTGCTGCTGCTACTACTCCTGCTACTTCTCCCACTGAAATTAGTGCTTGAATCTGTACCACCAACAGAGCTATTCGAAGGGGACTCCATAAAACTCTCATGATGAAGATTATTCCCACCGTTATTACCCTCTTCTCTACACACCACTGGTTGGTTATCTCTCTGATCAGGCTTTTCACTTCGATTAACACTCTTCTCCTCTTTACCTTCCTTATTGCTCACAGCAACTAATAGTAAAATCCAAAACCCATTATCAATACATAGACCAAATCTAACCTAACGAATCAGGCAAAAAAAACACACAATTGAAACATTAAAGGAAAGAGATGAAGTTTTTACCTTGAGAAAGCCATTGCTCACGACGGAGACCAAGCTTGTTCTGCTTCATCTTAGCTGACTTATTGTTCTGCAACAAACAATGCAATAACAAAACCATAAAAACCAAATCAATTTGAGAGAAAGGTATGAGATTGATTAAGGAAAAAAGGAAGAGATAACGTTACCCTCTTCTTCTTCCCGGAATCTTTCGGAGCTGAAGTAGCAGAAGCGTTGGTGACCGAATCTGTAATCATGATTTCGCAGATGAATCCTGACGAGTGAATTATACAGTGGGTGATTAAAAATTGAAATCAAAAGATGAAGATTCTCAAAAACCCTAATTCAGATTTGGTGGCTTGAGACTCGAGAGAGAAAGAAGAAACGTGAAGATTTTTATTTTATTTTTATTTTTATTTTCTTTTTGATAATTTAATAAAAATCAAAGAAAGTGAGAGAGAGATAATATATAAAGGGATAACGGAAACTCCTCTTCTCCGCTCAGACAATTCCGTTCGATGCTAAAATGACTTAATTACCCTCAACGTACGTGTGGGTTCTTCTGTAAGTCGGTGAGTGTGCACGTGTAAGGTAAACGACGTCGTAATTATTAATTAAGAGGCTTAATATGGAAAAATATATACTTTTACCTTTTTTTCTTCATACAAAGATATGTTGATGAACAACTTTTCTTGTAACCCAAAAAGAAAATACTATGGTTTGGTTGGTTTTTTTGTTAGGTGTGTATTTGTTTGTTAATTTCAACAATTTTTCATTTTCTTCTTCGGATTGTATGGCATGTTTGTGATGATTGATAAGGTACATGAATAATAAAAACATACAACAAAAAAATAGAGTTGAATAGACCACTAAACATTGGAAAGCTAGTTTTATTAGTAAATGAAGGAAATGTGTCTTTGGTCAACAAGTACAATTTTATCAATAACGTCAAAAGTTGTAAACTTGATCAATGACATAACTATTTCTTGAAAACATGAAAGAAAATCCTTTGGATCTTCTTCAGTTATTATTAAGTTACAAAATGACAAAAATTTCTTCTTCTTCAACCACAATCAAATGGGTTTTCTTCCTTTACAATTTTGATTGGGAAAAACAACAATACAAAGAGAAATCAAATGATCAAAAAAAGAAAAGTCAAAAGTGAAAAAAAATAAAAATTGAAAGAAGTGTTTTAGCTTGTAGATTCTGAGATGCTTTGAAGAGAAGGCTGCCAAGCTCTAACTTTATTGGTAGCTCCTCCTGTGTTCACCATCCCTCTCTGCTTTTCATGTATCCTTCTCTGTTTATCAAAAACCTCTAACTTTGTTAAGTCTTTCTAACACTCTAATGTTTCAATCAGAGAACTAAAACTGCAATCTGAAACAGAGCAATTGTAGTATGTAATAATAATAATACCTGAGTGTCTTTATCAGAAGCAGATTCAGATCTTAGGGTTAGTGGGTTAATCTCTTCTTCTGCAACAGAAAACTCTCCATGAATCTTCTTCATCTTTCCAGATTTCTTGGCTCTTATTCCTTTCATCACTTCTATTAATAGAGCAAAGAAACATAATTGATAATCAAAAAGTGAAGCAGAAAAACTGTTGAGAACCCTATAACTGTGGCTTTTAATCCTGATTTGTAAATTTTATACACTACATCTATGATGATTGTAACCAAACGTGAAGCATAAGAAACAAATTGAAGAAAGCCCTAAAAATTAGGGTTCTGTTCTTTCTTGACTTCAAAGTTGAAACATGTTCCGTGTGATTAATATTATAAATACCTTCTGAGGAGATGAGTCTATAGACATGGCCGAGCAAGAGGTTATCAGAAGGACGGAGAAGCTTTATACGAGTGACGCGGAGAGAGCCACCGTGAGGTACGGCGGAGGAGAGGAGGAGAGCCACGTGGTGACCGGGATGAGACTTAATCACTTCACTCGCGTTTACTGTACAGTAAAATCTAACCGATTTACCGTCTGGTTGTTGTATCACCGTCGTTGCCGCCTCCGCCGCTTGACAATTCCCCATTTGTTTCTCTCTCACGGCGGAGCAAAGCAGGAGAGAGAGGAGTCAAAGAGTTAAGCGTAGGTGAGGGGTCTATACTGATTTAATAGCTTCTCTACTTACTTATATACTCATCATTTTATTTCTATACAATAAGTTTCCATAGTATTATTTTTTTCATTTTGTCATCATCAATTATTTTTCGTTTCTAATGGTATGAAAGAGGTTGTTTTTATGTAACTCCAAGATTCGATAAATGCTTAACATTAAACAAACAAACAAGAAATAAGAGTAACCCTATTATTAATACTAGAAGAGATAGAATAATGATCGTAATTGCTTAAATGATTATTGGGTGTGACTGGATGTTATAAATAGAGGAAAATAATTGGAAAGAAAAATAATTCTTCTCAATTACTCTGTCATTTCTCCAATCAAGAAGAATTTATTCACCAACCAATTCTTCTCAATTCTTCTACTTTTCAGTAGAAACAACTATAAAAATTTCCTCCCATAAATACATGGTATACAAATTTCTTCTACTATTTATTTTTCTTTTCTTCTCATTTCCTCTCTTATTTTTCTTCTCTTTTCTTCATAAACCACACCAGTCACACCCATTATGTTTTGGAGTGTCCGTACAGAGCCCCAAGTGTATGCTTGGCTGGAATCTTTCACGAAAAGTAGATTCCAAGCAATTCTTTAAGGTTTAGATTTGTTTTCTGATATTGGTTTTAAGAATCTGTTTGTGTGGATTTCAAAATCTCTGCAGTATATCTTGGATTTTGATTCTAATAATTTACTCATGAAACTCCAAAGAGGTTTCATTTGAAATGACTTAATATACAAAGATTTTACAAGTCTTTTAGTTTTGAATAACACTGGATTTTACAAACCTTAAAGAATTGATTTTAACTCCACCATTGAATAACACCAAACTTTTAAAATCTAATGAACTATAAGATCTAATAACACCAGATTTTAACGTTAGATTTATAATCATTAGTTGAATAACACTGGATTAGTGTTGGATTTCAATTCTATTAAAATCCATCAGTGAATAACACCACCTAAATCTTTAAGCTTTTGATACTACGAATCTATTATTAACCATTTAAATTCTTCTATATGTTCAACCTCTCCAGAAATTAATTACTAATTCATAGGTAAATCATAACAATAGAAATTAATCACTAGTAGTATCTTTTTTAGATATACATGTATAAATCACTATTATATACACCTATAAATCTCTAGGAAAGTCTATAGTCCTCTAGTATCCACATATACTATTGGACCACAATTTTAGATAATACTTTCATCGAATTTTAATTTCTTTCTTATCCTAGTATTATTTATAAGTAATTACTGCAACTAACATTGTAATAACAAATTATAAAATGTGTCCGATGTTTATAATTTATAACCAGAATATTCTTTTAAACGTTAAACCATCTAAGTTAAGTTTTTTTTATTATTATACAAATTCAGTTTTTAATAAACACCAATTGAATTTAGATATGGTCCATAATATTCACGTAGAAATTACATTTAATAAAAGATAATTAAATTAAGTTATAAAATTTAACAACTTAATACAAAAAGATCAATAGTTGCAGAAGAATAAATAAACTAATTTGTTTTTGTCAACTAAACAAAGTAACTTTATAAATCATATTTTTTAAAAGCAATGATGAGCTTTTTGTGGAAAATAAAATAAGGAAAATGACAACCAAAAATGAAGTAATAATATTCCCCTCGTGCAATCAACCTTATTCACATGCTTACTGTACACTTTATCTCGATCTCCTGAAAGCCTGTGTCGTATTAATCGTTAACTAGATTCGGACGGGAACGTGCGGGTTTATGTTTGTAGAAAGATTTATTTTGTATAGCATTCATAATCCGAACTCATATCAGTTTGGTATTTGATTTGGTTTCAATTTAGTTTAGAAAAAAAAATAATCTGATTTGTTCTTGGTATTAATAAAGACAACTAAAAAAAATAAAGGAATTAAGAGAATATAAGCATATAGATTTTGGGACATAAAACCAATCCGGTCACATATCTACCAGGAATTTTATATCACATAATTGTTTCTTTTAAAATAATTTACTTGTTTTGTAAAAATTAAATACCTACACAAAAAAATACAGGAAATACAGATATTCCATCCAAATCCTAGACCTATTTCCTTATCAGTTGGACTAAAAATACAATTTTTTTTTATCAACCACACAGTAAATTATGGAGTTATTTTTTAAATTAATGTGTAGTTTATATGTTGTATATATGTATATGTTAGAACAAAAAAAAAATACACAATAATACAACACAAACCGAGAACTAAACACATAAAATCCAAACCACACGAATTCAATTTCCCTTGCAGAAGATGGCCGATCCGTAACACCTAGTACAATAATCGGGTCATAATACCAAAAAGATTAAAGAAACCAAATTACACAAAAAATACCGCCTGACGGAATGGAGCCAAGTTTCTCCCATCTAGCAACAATTTATCTCAGCCAACTTGTTTTCATTTCCTTCAAAAGAAGCTCCAATCATCGATCTATTAGATTGTTCTACACCAAATATGTATATGCTTGATTTTAAAAAAAATTAAAATCTATAACCAAAATTATATTTGCAAGTAATAACTGTTTTAATATGATTTCTTAAACTAATTTAAGATTTAATTTATATTTCGTAAACAATTGCATTCCCATTTTTATTATTTCGAATTTAATATAGTCGATTGTTGATGTCAAAAAAAAAATAGTCGTTTGTTAGAGAAATCTTATTAAATCATAACAATAACTTAAGTATTTTTTTTTTTAATTTTGGATAGAATATACCTGAAAATCTTTCTGAATATCTTTACTTTTAGTGCTCCAACAAAATGAATATCTATATTGTTGTTTTTTTTCCTTTTTTTATTTTTTCAATTCAATAATTGTAATGGCATTTCATGTAATATTTTACAACTTAAAGGTTTTTTAATATCTAGTGATTCCCAATTAATAATATAGATTATTCAACAAACTTAGTTAATTACGTAATTAAATCGATCAGCCTTACAAAACAAAGTAATCTTAACTTTTGCTTGTCCATTAATTAAGATGATAACATACAAAAGTTGCCTTATTAATGTCTCTCTATATTTTATTGATCAGAGAACAAAAACCTCACGCAAGAGTGAAAGGTCGCTCTATTTTATATGTGACCATTTTCCGTTTTTTTTCGTAGTAGATGATAAAAAAAAAATTGTTTTAAAAATAATATAATAAGCAATTAGTGAACCTAAATTCAATTCTTTTGTGAGTTAAAAATAAAATAAAAACCAGTTCTTAATTTCAGTTGGTTATAGAACTTTAGAATCAAGACTTAAGAGCGAAAAACAGATAAAAGAGCAAAATTAAGCTAAAGATTTGTTTAGAAACTAATCAAAATCACAAAGTAGTGTTCCCTCGGATTTACAAAGACAAAAGCATTAGAGAGAGAGTAAACAACAATGCTCTGAAGAAGATTCATCATTCTTGTAAATAAGACTATAGAATGTGAGAGATATTTTAAGTTTCCAAAGTTATGAAGGAACTGAACAAAAGAACCACGACACAGAGGCAAAACTCTGAGTTTTTCACCATTTTTGTTTCCGGTTATCTCTTTGCTCTTCTCTTCCCTTTTAGACAGATGGGAAATACTTGTTGAGATTGAAAGGAAGAGAGTAGAATTCTTCACTTCTTGTGTCACCTTTGAAAGATCTAAACTTGTCCCACCAATGCTTCCCTCGGTCTTTCCTTATCGAAGAGTCTTTCTTGTGCAATGTGTTGTCCAAGAAGAAAGCGACGCTGCCAGCAACAAAAGGCTCTGAGGAGAACGGGACATTCACCATATCATTGAACTGTCAAATATGTAAGAGAAAAAAGAGTTTCATTAGTTCAGGCTATGCTAAAGTCGAATCTTTGCTATTGGCTCAAAAGATGGGTGGAGTTTTAGGCCTTAATAGATCATTCTACCAAAAACCTATTTGAATGGAAAGAGAAGAAAAAAATATCAGTTAGTTGGTTACTACATACCCAACGAGCCCCAGTGTGGACCGGACCATATCCTTTGATTGCAGTGTACTCATTGAAGTATTGAGGGATGGACAAGCCCAGGAAGACAGAGAAACCTAAGATGAACTTGGTCCTGAAGCTGTTTAAGTTGCAGAATTGAAGGAAACTCAAACCTCCAGCTCCCACATACGCGAAGAAGAGACAGTATAAAGCAGCAATGATGGGTGCAGGAATTGAAGCAAACACAGCTCCGAATTTTCCTGCATTAACATAATGGATCATCAGTACAGATAAAAGTTCAATCATACGCTTTTATTTGTTAAAAACAGATTAGAATAAAAACTAACCGAGAATGGAGAAGAATATCATGAAGCCTGCAGCTATCTGGACAACCCTCCGACTACCAACTCGTGTCAAGGCCAATAATCCCGCATTTTCTCTGCAGAAAAGAGCGAGAAAAACCAACTTTCATACCAAAATTTCTAGAGAAAATAATTAAAACAGATCATTTATCATCTCTGAGATGCTTACACAGAGACAGAGGAACCAGCTCCAGTACCAAACAACCCTGATATCAGAATCGCAACTCCCTGATCCACAAAACAAAACATAATCACTTCAGAATTCTGTCAATAATTATTCAGCAATATTATAACTTCAAGTGTAACTGAGTTACCTGCCAGCCTATACCCCGGCTGAGGATAGAAGGTGGCAACATCGTTGCACTTGCGTATCTCGAGACAGCGACAAAAGCACCGGTTGACTTTGAAGATCAGCCAGACAAGAAAAATGAATAAACAGAATAACAGAGCATAATCTTTATATTTCGAAACATTAAAACGTGAAGAAGTTAATCACAGACCTCAACTAGAGCAACAAAAGAAGCCATCATCATTGCAAAAGCTTCTCCAGCATCAAACGATGGGGCACCCCACTGGAAAGGCCACGGAACTCTTATCCTGAGTATAAAGAAACTAATGTTAACAGCGAATCCAATGAGATCACATATATCTTTTGATACTCTATAGTCTACTCGTTCATGCTCTTTTGTTCTGCTAAAACTGCAAATTTCTGGTGGAAATGTTATTTCGGGAGCTGCAGCCACATATCTAGAGCTGAGTTGTAACCACTTACCATGGGGCAGCACCTATGATTCCAGCACGATCTGTCCGGCAACTTGTTTGTGTAGTTGGTGCAGCACCATTGTAGGCCCCACCAACTGTAAGAAGATGAGCATAGATCCACACAATCACCACCGCGAATATCACAGCAAATCGGTCAAACACATTTTTCCCTGATTTGATCACATGAGGCAGGTACTGCAACAGGAAACATGAACACGTGAAATCAGGTAATCGTAAAGATAATATAAATTAGATTTTGGGAGTTAGACAGGTTTAATCTGTAAGCAAGTTAAAAAGATTACCTGTGAAACGAATACTAGAATAAGAAGCTCAGGCAGTCCAATCTCTATGCATTTAGCAACCTGAAATGTAAAAGGGATATTAACATCTAAAAGAAATAAGAGTTTCTGGTCTGCTCGTAAGTGCTCATATAGAGTAGACTTACCCCCGGGAAACCAAACTCATACAGCCCAAAACCAACGAGACCCACCAGTGGAACAGCTGAAATAGGACTTAAGAACCTGAAAATGATTTACAAAAGAAATTAACATCGCCACATCGTTATTGTAATGCTGAAGACATGTCTGAGGAATCTATTGCTGTGTAAGCAAATCAAATGTTTAAGACCATTTTTTCCTCCAGACTAACCTAACAACATTTCGCCAGAGACCACTGAAACCAAGAATCATCTGCAGGGTAGAAGCAACAATCAAGGCGCCTTGGGTTGCCCGCATTATCCTCTCAAAGCGCTAAACAAAGCAATTTAAAAATATTATTTGTTGTTATAATAGCACCAAGAAAGGGTCATAGAGATGAAATCAAAGATGATTAAACAAAAGAAAGCAAAAATCCACATTTCACAATGATAAAGCAGGAAGTCATCATACATCTATAGGGTTTGAGGTATCACTGAATCTGCCAGAGAGGATTATGGATATCGTTGTTGGTACGAATGTGTAGGATGCTCCAATAACAGCAGGCAATCTAGTCCCGAAAAGTGTTTGGAGCAATGTGTTGATGCCAGCAACAAAGAGAATAGTCTGGATCACCTTTGCCTTCTCTTCCTGAAATTAAAACATTAGAAAATCAATATCATTCCAGTCACTGACACCATTTCATTTGACTTCCTCTTTACTATCAGTTAACTCTTTGAGATCTTACATATCCACCTCCCATCTGAGGAACAAGAGCAGTAGGTATGAGGACTGTAGTCCCAAGCATCACAAGGTAATGTTGAAATCCAAGAAGAATAGCTTCGGCTGAAACACAAGCATGAAGAAAATATGTAAGTCTTTATGGAAACTGCACAATCCCAAATCAACTCATTGCAAACACCAAAAATTATAAGTTCCAAAATGAGTTAGAAGCACAGAAACAAGACTAATATAATTCATGGAGAACATTTTCTTGTGAAAACAGTTGGATTTGGGGTTTCCTCCAAACTAGCTTAAACGATTTCAACCAAAAAAAGAGTCTAAAAGTGATGTTAAACGCTAAAACATGTGATTGAACCTATGGAAGAGAAAATGGTTGCGACATTGTGAAAACTGGTAACATCAAACAAAGCATCCCACCCAGAGATAAGTTAACAACAGAAGAAAACCACAAATTTTGCCACAGATGCGACAAATTAGGAAAGAAAATCTCCAGCTTAAAAGCAAACTGGGAATACAAATCTTACTAAAATGAAACAAGAGTAAATCTTAGGTTGACACATTGTTCATAAGAACAAAGCCGAATAAAGTGAAAAAACCTAACATATACACACACACCACCGACAGATATATCCCAAAAAAACCTCGAAATAAAAATCAAAGAGTTTCTAAACTTGGAATCAGAAAACAAGTAAGAAGAAGAAGAAGGTCTAACGCCAAGGAGGAGGACTGGTGATGCAATAAGAAATGTTGGGAAGTTGATCTTTAGGAGGATGTGGTTGTGGTTCGTCTGCTTTGGGTGCTGGAGCTCCACCCCCTGCCATGATTCCTTCCTTAAATCTCTCTCTCTATCTGCAAAACCCACAAAAAAAACATCAAACTTTAGAATGAAGAACACGAATAATAAAAGCCCCAGATCGGGGAATCTACCAGAAAAAAGAGCTGCAATGTGTAAGCGAAGCACAAATCAGTGCAAAAAGAAAAGAGAGGTGGTGATAACTCACATCAATGGGCAGCTTCTGGGAAAGAGAGGAAGAAGACGAATGAAGTAAAGGAGTAAACAGCAAGCCAGAGAGAGAGAGTGTGAGAGGTTTAGGTACAAAAGGTAAAGCCACACATACACAGACACACAGAGAGAGAGGGAGAGGAAAAAAAAGTGAGCTTTATTTATTTTTCTGCAAAACTCGAGGTGTAAAATAAATTAATATTGGAGTCAATTTGTTTTATGAATGAAACATGTAATGTGGACAAATATTGTTGTTAGCAAAATTAAAGAACAAGTCATTAACTTAAGGCGGTTCTTGATTTGGTAATTGGAGTTATAGATGAGCATTAGATATTAGTATTACTAATAGAGTGAATTAGCGCAGAAGTAAAATTGGGGTATGAAATTAGCTGAGAGACATTAGTGATGGAGGTCCAAGACAACGATACAAAAGACGTTAGAAATATCAGTTATTATCTCTTCCTAATATTCCTTTTAGTTTATCATATGCTTAAAGGTAACAAATAGTAGTATCAGAATTCAATTATTTTAGTATCAATTAATAAAATAGTATTGATATTTTTGTTTGGGGGTCACTAGTAATCATGGATTTTGAATAAGGAACAATGAATCAATTAGAAAGAGCGGTGGTGAAAATAGCGCCGTATGAATTTTTATAAATAAAAATGTTTTTGAAAGAGGAGTCATAAATGATTAATTAATAAAGAAAATAAAGATGAAAGTGATGTGAACAAAGGAAGAGACGAGAGGAATCTTTTTTTCTTTAAAGCATTTTTGCATTTTGAAAAGTCGTAGTCTTTTTCTTGTTAAGTAAAGTTTGTTAAAGTTTTAACCTATTATCTCTAGAGACTTGACAAAAAAAACAACAAAATAAAGTGAGATTTGTTCAAATAAGTAAAACTTTCAATAATTCTGTTGTTGAAACTTGTCACAATAATTCTTGCATCACTTTTTTTAAACACATTTCTAAGTGTCGGGTTAATTATAGTTAAGAGAATTAACAAAACTATACGATTTCCCAAAATAATACCCTGTGGGATTTTTTCCCCCAAGTTTAGTGGTGATGGAATGGATTATGATGTTAGACTTCCAAAACTCCGATCTTATACTACATTTTTTTAGTTGAAGTTGCAAAATATTGGTACTAAAATTTAGGTTTCATACGGTTTGGTCAAATTTCGAACCATCAAATACTTTACTCTTTTTAATCCTTTTCTAGTTTTTATTTAATGTCCATATGTTTTTGATTTCAAGTCGAATGTGTTCATTATAAAAGAAAAGAAAAATTCCTTGTGATTTCTATTTGACACGGATGTTATTCTTTAATTTGTAGGCATCATTTGAAGTCATCGTCCATCTCTTTTGGATTTATATTAAGAATGATATAAAAACGATTGGAGAATCTTATTAAGAATACTTTATAATAGTATTGTCCAAATTGTATACATACGCATCAAACTAGAGATAACGAGCCAAAACACACAGAAAAGATAATTGTCACGTCCACTTTTTTTTCTTGTAGTCCCGTGATCCATATATAAAAACAATATCACAAAACAATTATAAAGATACTTTAACTTTAAAGATTATTTGTTATCGAATTTAGTGGGACATTATAAATTCTAGTGGCTGATAGAGTGATAGAACTCGAGATTTAATCTCGGCAACAAACTTCTCTAATACGATTTCATTTAGATAAACAAAATTATCACGCTATTGTTCAAGAGGAGATGTGTATATTTTGACTTTCTATACATTGAGTCATGTTTGTTCTAATTCGACGTTTTTGTCAAAAACCAGTGATGCATCGTTTTCAATTTATTAGTTTACGTCGGTAATAACTATAGTACATAACTATTTTGACCTAATTCACCTTATATATCTATTGCCGACAATTTCCAATATTTATCCATCTTTTTTTCTTCCAGATAATTAAATACTATAAGAACTAAAGACTGTATAAAAACAGTAAAATTTAAATTGATACTTTTTCACATTATAGATGGACAATTGCAAGTGTAGCAACACGTACGGTTACCTGTTTATACCCAAAATATACTCTGAAAAAATATCCAGTCTTTGAAAAATGGGATATATTCAAAATGTCATGCATTTTTTGTTGAATGGATCTCTTCGAAATTTTCTTGAAGGTCTTACACACGATATCCATGATAGCCTTTAAGGCAAACAAACACAACACAAAAACGAGATATGCATAGATTATTTACGTCAGTCATAGTTAAATTTGAATATCCGACACGTGAAGATGAACGTAAATCGTAATTAATTGATGGTTAGCCAGCTTAATTGTTTGAAGGAATTTTTTGGCACGTGATGGAGAATCTAGCTCGAAGCATAATACTAGTAGTGTGTGTGATAAACCATTGATTAGTGAATCAAGTGTTTGAGCCACTTGATATTAGTGAGAGCGAGTTTTCATAGTATTTTTTAAAAACACCACCGATAATGACCACATAATCATTGAGTTTGGAGAAGACTCACAAGTTGGTGTCAAGTTGATAATGACGCAATATTCTGAAATCTTTGTATTATCGTTGTTATTACTTTTGTCTTTCTTCTTTAATTATCAGTTATGGTTTGATGTCAATCTATTTTTTCTAAATCAGTTATGGTTTATCTTGTTCCAATTTTTTTGTTTTTGCTACAAAAATAGTTAACAAAATGTCCATTAAAATAACTATAGCCCGACGAATTGGGAGTATTATTGACTCGTTATTGTAACTGTGTAACCCAGTCAAAATCGCCTTATCGGCCTAAAAAGTGTGATACAATATTTTAAAAGGCTAAAAAGAGTATGCTAAGAAATTAAAAGCCGACAAATAAAATAAAATGGATGAAATATGAAATTTATTAAGAAAAGGTGGGGACTGGGGAGAGTAAGCACATGGGATGGGAGAAAAATCTTTCTGGCTTACTTTTGGGAATTACACAAAACTCTATCATGTGCCTCATTCTCTACTTTCCCCCCACATAATTCCATATTTTTTTAAGATTTGCAATCTCATCCAAATTAATGGCTAACAACACATGATCGATATGATTGATAACAAACATTTTCATGCAATATTTATTGTTTTCTGTTATTTCATGTACATTGGCATACCTCTCGCAAGTGATATATTAACATGCAATTATGCAAACTTCATTGATTTTCAAGATGATGAATTCTAATTTTCTAACTAGGTTTTACATTCTAGGCGTCTAATTCACACCTAAGGAAACTATAAACAAAGATTGGTTAGAGTTATTGTCAATCATAAAAATGCGTTAGTAAAAAAGGAATGGTAGTTCTTCTGTAATATCCTGTTTAGGCTGATTAGTTATTTTGAAGATACATGACAAACCTACTCTCACACAAAAAGAATACTCCATGAGATGTGGGTTTATAGATACAGTCATATAGGGTCATTTTTCCCTTCCGTATATTCAATGCAGCTTCTAAATTATTGCTATCCATTGATTCATTTATCAAAAGAAAATCACCAAATTTACTACAAAACCATAAGTTGCTTTGCTTCTATATATAGTTTTTTGAACAACTTTGTTTGCTTTGCTTCTTAATAAAACAAAAAAATTGAAAGAAATTTCGTGCATTCGAGTTTTGAAGAAAAAAATCTAAATATTTGTGGTTGAAACGAGGGGGTAGATGTAGGGTTTAAGCAATAGAGACACATGCATGATGCACTCCGATATAGAATCTTATAACATTGGCTAGATAAGATGGACAAAAGTCCATTTTTACTCTTTGCAGTCCAAATAAAGATAGAATCCGGTTACAAATCTCGAGTATTTAGAGTTCATAAAATGGTTCTTGTAGATGCATTAAAGAATGGTGATATTTTTGTAAATTATCTAAAGTTATTTAGATTAGCTTTTTCAAAATTTTAAATAAAGCAGTGACATGGTTGTAAATATTAAAAATTGTCGATGGTAAAAAGAAGCTCAAAAGTGTTACTTTTCTTAACACGCGTTGATAGTGAATTATCCTTACAACACTTTTTTATACTTTTATAAATAGTACTAGTATACTATAATCTCGAGTAATTTGTACTACTGGTAAAGAATTTTAAAAAAAAAAAATGAAGAGAAAAAAGAAAGGTTGGCTACTTTGGCTCATGGTTGGTTTAGATTAACGAGCCCTCCCTGCTCTTCCTGTAATTCTCTCTTCCCCATACCCAATAAAAACTTGTGCGTTGTAACTCCGATCTCACCAACTCAAATAAATAAGTAATCATGTTCTTGTTGTTTCTAATTTATGACTTGATGTGTAAGCGTCGCATATCTTTTAACCTTGCTGGTTCCCTATATTTTTTCTTCTTTTACTAAAAAAAACGTCTTGAGTAATAAAAATATGTTTTTATCTGCCTAACAGAAAAGCTGCTTTCACGTCAAAAAGAAATCAAAGAAAAAAGTTGCTTTTTCGAAAAAGAGCAAAAAACAGAAAGAGGTACATTTATTTTGGGCCGGGTTAAAGGCCCATTTCTGCTCTTACAGGCTCTCTCGGACCCTTTAGAGATTTGTTCGATTATGTTTAGCTGAAACTATGCGTTTTGGTGTTTTTGACTCCATCGTCATTTGCCTTTGGGAGTGATCCAGTGGCTCAAGGAATTGTCCCAATCAAAATCCCCAAAATTCATTATTGTAGGTGAGAATGATCAAACAGTTGATGTAATTTTACTCAATCTAAAACTTGTAAGAATAGTTTATTTCCCCAAAAATAGAAACCAAATGGAGTGAATTAGTTCAAAGACTGTTAAGCAATCTCTTAAAATGGAGGAAAACTAACAACTTATTATGTAAAACACCTTGACTTACTATCAACCTCCAGATCATATGACTTTCTTATCGAATAGTCTTTGATCAACACTCTTAGCGTCAATTGCAATTATTAATTATACATTTTGGTTCAGGCTTTGGAGAAAATGTGTGTGTTTATGTACGAGTGATTTTAGCTCTGTTCATGATGATGTTTTTCAGCACAAGTCTCTCACTTGAGCCATGTTTATAGGCACGTTGTGTGCGTTCTGAAGCAGGAAAGTAAAAAAGCACAAGTCTCTTATGCATGTGTCTATGCTTTTTTAAGAAACGAAGCGTTAAATTTGTTTGATCAGTTTCTGGTCTTTTCTTTCTTCTGGTATCATTTGGGTAGGAGCATGGATGTGCTTGGAGACTTAACAATATTACAGATGGCTGTATAAATCTGTTAAAAGACTAAACAATGTTTAAGTAATGACTAAACAAAAAAAAAAAAAAAAAAAAAAAAAGTTCTGACTAAACTGGTAATCTCCTTTTTTCTGTCAGGTTGAAGCTGGAAACCTTTGGAACTGCTGTCTCAACATCTTGAAGACAATGTGTCATTGGAACCGACTGGAATTAGCCTGTGACTAGTGTAATATGAGAGTCTTACGTAAAAAGTTTTAATGTCTATGTCAAGAGAGACAAAGTTTGGTCAGTTGTACTTTGAGGACAGTGATTTGACACTGGACAATGTAACGACAAGAGATCACATAAAAAAACAAAAAACGTAGAGCAGGCCATTCGAACCAAAAACTCGACCGCATTGAACCGGCTCTATTCAGAATTGTAAACCCAAATGAATATAAAAAAGCAGAGCCAAAACTATAAGATTCTATTTATATTTTAACTCAACTAATCACGATTTTGTTTGAAATATGATACGCCTAGAATCACGATTTTGTTGCATAAAAATAGTGTCCGGTTAACTCACTCCGGCTTTTGTGACGGCTATTTCGTTGCCGTCTTTTGTTTCTTATGAATAATCTCCATGGTGTTAGGTCCGGTGATGTCGTTTATACGACTTATTTTTCGCTTCTCCGGCATGTACCATTGGATCTACGGGTTACAGGAAATTTCAGATTTGGTTGCGGCCAGGTGATTATAAAGAAGATATGTTTCCTTTGCAAATTAAAACATGCCTTTTGCTGCTATTTTTACCGGAGCTCAGGGGCGGAGGCACACCATTGGTATCATGGCCCTTTAAGTGTAAATCGGTGAGAAACTGATGAATCGACGTTTGGATATGTTTTGCCCGGCTACAATTTGATTCACCGGATCAGAAGTTTCAGGCGGTTAGTTGTTCTCCTGCAACACATGTATTTTGCCTTTGGTTGACACGTGTGTTTATGGGAGGAGATAACCTTCTTCACGAGGTGCACCAGATGGGCCTCTCTCTTGGGCTGTAATAGTTTTCTTGTAATGTTTTAAGGCTTGTTTTGGTATGGTTTATCACTTTATCTATCTTATTATATAAAGTATGGTTTTCAAAGTTAATAACTCACGAGATCGTGACACGTGTCAAATATTTCGAACTAAGATTTTGCCATGTGTCAAATAAATTTTCTTTCTTAATAAAAAGGTAAAAAAATAATTATAAAAAATTATAAATGTAAACAATTTGAAAATATAAAAAGTTAATTATAAGGAAATTATACCTAACTCCCTATATTTCCATAAGAGATTTTGACATCTAGCAAACAAAATTTTTGTTTTTAACAACTTAAAATTGTTAAAAGATAATTATAACAAAATTATATATTTAAATAGTTAGATCATAGTAAGAAAACTATATGTATATATAAAGATATTATATGTGTATTTTCCATAAAAATCGAAATTATACTAAACATTTTATTTATAAGTTACTAATTGTACAAAAAATAATTTAAAAAATAGAAAAAGGATTAAGGAAATTATACAATCAATTATTATTCCTATAAGAAAAAAGATTGTAAATAATCACCTTTACTCAAAAATATAAGTAACTAACATTTGACTCAAAAATAATTAAAGAAATAGCCATGAGTTAAAAAAAATAGAAAACTAATGTTTTTTAGATATGTGAAAATTCAAAATGGTTCTCAAACAAAAGATAAACATACAACTTTGTATTCTAATTTGAAGAAAAAACATGAAATAAATACTAATAACACGAAAAATCTGAAACAAAAAAAATCAAAATTAGAATTCTGACGACAAAATAGAGACATCCAACAATGTCATTAAATAAAATAGCACGTCATACTAGAAAAAAAATAAAAGTCGCATGTGATTGTAATGGAGGTGATGATGGTGGTGGTTGATGGTTACAGAGGTGGTGATTGGGTGATTTTAAAAAATAACATAATCATGTAAAAATTACATGTATTTATCATTTGTTGTAAATATATCATGTCTATTATAAAAACAAACATTGTGAATCACGATGGTTTTCTAAAAATAGCATGTGATATTCAGACCCAAGGAATATATGGCAATGGAGGCAAGTTAAGAATTATGAATGGCGATGGATATAGATTAGAGTTGTTGTCGGAGAGGCTTGGCCTGATGTCGGAGAAGATAAAGAAAGTGGAGTAATAAGAGAAGTTGGGAAAAGAAGAGAAAAAGCGATAAAAGTGGTGTTGGTGTTGATGACGATGGTTCAAGCTAGGTGGTGGTGGCAGCGATAAATGTTGATGAAGGTGGTGGATCGAAATTAGCGAGATTCGGTATTGATAGTGGTGGTGATTGTGATAGTAGTGAGATTCATTTGTGGTGGTGGGTTAGAGTAATGAGACTCGGTGGTGGTGTCCGACGAATGGAAGAAATGGAGATAGGGAAAAAAGAGGGAGGGATGGAGAAAAAAAAAGGAGTTCAAGTAAAAATAAGAGAAAACTAATGAGAAAAATAGAGAGAGTTGAGAATTTTTCACCGGCGAGCGGAAGGAATAAAGAGAAAACGAATAAATAGGTAATATATGTGAGCTTAAGATTGACACCGCCACGTAACTCTATAATTTCATTTTTTCTTATTGTCACAATTTATTTCCATCTTGCCACATTGAAATTATAAGATGTAATACACTCTTCAGATGGATGTAAATAACTTATTCAAAGTCAATAATACAACCTATGAACATTTATGACTTCATAACTTATAATAAGCAAAAAATTATATAATTTTATAAATAGGCCAAAATTTTTATTAGATGATTTAATAATTAGTATACCATAACTACAAATAGTGTTTTATACTACGCAATATGCATTATAAATCTAATAAAAGTAATTAAAAGGCTGCATTATTTAATATATATATGTTTATATAATTTTAGTTATGCTTAAAAAAATAAAATTAAAAGTTAAAAATGATAATTTCGACCGGCAACCCGTGCAACGCACGGGTCCATATCTAGTAATAATAAAATAACACTTGTCAAAAAAAAAAAAAAAAAAAGCTTGCCCGATCTGCCCGACTCCTTCCAAAGAAATTTCCCCTTTTGCCCCGTTTCTCTCTCTTCCTTTTTTTCCTTCAATTTTAATAAAAACTCTGCCTGGATCTCCGTGTCGCGATTTTTTTTTTTTTGATAAAAACTCTCTGCCTGGATCGAT
The DNA here is from genome assembly GCA_019202805.1 of Arabidopsis suecica. Taxonomy (NCBI): domain Eukaryota; kingdom Viridiplantae; phylum Streptophyta; class Magnoliopsida; order Brassicales; family Brassicaceae; genus Arabidopsis; species Arabidopsis suecica. The sequence continues at coordinate 13,957,023 of CM032912.1, read as the reverse complement.
TTGTGTTTGGTCTCGCTCGTTTACGGATTTTTCGTTCTTCTCGTTTGTGGATCTTCGCGGTTTGGTTGGATCGGCTATCTCAAGCAAACAAAAAACCCTAGAAGGGAGGAAGAGATTCTTCTTCTATTCGTCGCGGAATTAGGGTTTCTCTTTTGGATGAATTTGATATGGTGATGCAGTGATTCTGAAGAAGAAGAAAGGGTTTTGTGTGTTACCTTAAATGTTGTTCGAAGGAGAAGATGAAAGAAGGCTATGCATGGGAGGGTTTGTCAGGTTGATGGGAGGCAGAAGAAAGGTCATCGTCGGCTTATGTTTAGACCTCCTTCTCGTGTAATTTCGAGCGTCCACGCTTCTTGTTCTTCGTCTCTCTCCATTTCTTCTTCTACTTCCTTTTCTAAGGTAATTTCAATTCGTAAAGTCTGCATTTTTATGCCTTTTGTTGTGTCCAATTCAATCGATGAGGGTTAAATTTCGTGTCTTTCTATCTATGATTGATTGCCTTTGATTGATCAAAGTTCTGATTTTTATTGATGCTTTTGTATTGGGACTCTCTAGGACGGACGCAGAATTAGTGTTGGTGACTGTGCTCTCTTTAAACCACCGCAGGATTGCCCTCCGTTTATTGGTTTGATTCGTTTGGTCATTCCTGACAAAGAAGGCAAGTTTAAGCTGCGTGTGAATTGGCTGTATCGACCTGCGGAATTGAAGCTTGGCAAAGGCATCCTTTTGGAGGCTCAGCCTAACGAAATCTTTTATTCCTTTCACGAGGATGATATACCGGCTGCATCCTTATTGCATCCGTGTAAAGTTACCTTTCTTCCAAGAGGCGTTGAATTACCATCTGGAATCTCTTCATTCGTGTGTTGGCGAGTTTATGATGTTATGAACGATTGCATTTGGTGGCTGACTGATCAAAATTATATAGATGTGAGAGAGATTATACATATTAACCAATTATTCTCTTCTGAATTCAATTTATTTATCTTTGGTATTAACATCTTTATCGATTTCTGCAGGAACGGCAACAAGAAGTAGATAAGTTATTGTGTAAGACTCGTTCCGAGATGCATACCACACTACAGGGTGCTCGTTCTCCTAGGGTGAATAGTCCCACAACATCGCAAGTGAAAGCTGGGGCAGATGGCATGCAGAACAGTAACTCCTTTTCTTCACAGGGTAAGGGAAGGAAGAGAGAGCGTGCTGATCAGGGTTCCCAATCTGTGAAACGGGAACGTCCAAGTCGGGTTGATGATAGTGGTTCTGGTTTCCTAAGAACAGAAGGCAGTTTGAAATCTGAGATTGCTAAAATTACAGAAAAAGGCGGGCTAGTTGACTCTGAAGGGGTTGAGAGATTGGTGCAGCTCATGCTGCCTGAGAGAAATGAGAAGAAAATAGACTTGGTTTGCCGATCAATTCTTGCAGGTGTTGTAGCAGCAACAGACAAGTTTGATTGCCTCAGTCGTTTTGTCCAGCTCAGGGGATTACCTGTTTTTGATGAGTGGCTACAGGAAATTCATAAAGGGAAAATTGGGGATGCGAGCAGTCCCAAAGATAATGATAGATCAGTGGACGATTTTCTCTTGATCTTACTTCGTGCTCTTGATAAGCTACCTGTGAATCTCAATGCTCTACAGACTTGTAACATAGGAAAGTCTGTTAACCATTTGCGATCACATAAGAATTCAGAAATTGGGAAAAAGGCAAGGAGCTTGGTTGATACGTGGAAGAAACGTGTTGAGGCAGAAATGGATGCAAAGTCTGGATCCAATCAGGGTGCATCTTGGCCTGGAAGACTTCGTCAGTCTGAAGTTTCTCATGGGGGTAAAAATTCAGGTGTATCTGCTGATGCAACAAAGGCATCAACATCACATCTACATCCTTCTAAGTCCGTGTCCGTCAAAATACCGTCAGAAAACAGCTTGAAGTCTGCAACTACATCTCCAAGTTCTACTAGATCAGCCCCATCACCTGGAACAGGTGTTTCGGTTGTTAATGTTGGGCAGCAAAGAAATACTGGTGCACTTCATAGAGAAGCTGGGCTGAGCAGGAGCTTCTCATCGCATAGAACTGCAACTTCGGAGAAAGTATCTCAATCAACTCTGGCCCCTGAAAAGACTTGTGACATACCAATGGCTGAAGGTTTCAGTAACAAGTTGATCGTTAAGCTGCCAAAACGTGGTCGCAGTCCGGCACAGAGTGTTAGTGGAGGTTCCTTTGAGGACCCTGCAGTGGGTAATAGCAGAGCTCCGTCACCTGTCCCTTCAGAGAAGCATGATCAATTTGACCGAAACATGAAAGAAATGAGTGATACATATCGGGCTAACTTTAGCCCTGATGCTAATACTGAGTCTTCGCAAAACAATGACCTTAAAAATCTATCGACAGTTTCAGATGAGGTAGCTGGTTCCCCTTCTGTTAATGCTGGTGAGGAGCATAGCAAGACTGTTAATGATTCTAGTAAAGTAGCAGGGAATGCCAAACCCACTTCTCCTACGTTAGGAGATGACGTCAAAACTGGAAAAAGACATTGTGGATCACACAGCTCAATGAATGCTTTGATTGAAAGTTGTAACAGGGACTCTGAGACTAATGCATGTATGGCTGGTGCGGATGATGTTGGAATGAATCTTCTAGCTACTGTAGCTGCTGATGAAATGTCCAAATCCCCTGTTGCATCACCCTCTGTATCCAGGGTTTCAGATTCCTTGATGAATGATAGCTCCATAGCACCACGAATCATAAATTCTTTGGATGGCTTACCTCGCGAACAAGCTGAACCTATTGCCAAGAATCCCATGGTTGATATTGAGCAACATGTCAATAGTAGTGGCGAGCAGTTGGCGGCTTTGGAGAATGTGAATGATTCTAAGCCGGGAGATCTTGATGAGAACTCCGACTCAGAAATCGAAGAATTGCAAAGGTTGGTGGATCAGTGCTTAGGGAGCAATGAAAATTCAGATGATGTTGTTGCTCCAAGTACTGTGCCCACAACAGGCATTGGAGAAAACATGTCTGATGATAGTGATAGTGGGGTACTTAGTGACCTAAAGACTGATGTTGCATCAGAGACAGAACGAGTGGCAGATACAACGAAGAAGACAGGAAACTCTTTCTTAAGTGAATGTAAAGCCATTGGCAGATGTCAGAATGCAGATTCTTTGGTTGCTGAACATTCACAGCCGGACAGTGTTGGTGATAGTACGAAAGAAGATAAACCGAAGGTGACAGTGAGTTCTGAGCTTGTTAATGAATTGGGTGAACACGTGTCAGTTTTGTCAGACTTTACCAAGAATATGAGTACTGCAAATGTTGATAGACCGATGACTGAAAATGCATCTGATAATGATTGTGGGACAGTTAAGGATCAAAAGGCTGATGCTACATCAGTGACAGATCGCATTTCAGATACAGCTGAAAGGGTGGAAACTTCTGTGCCAGCTGAAAGTAAATTCATCGAGGTAAGTCCTAAAGTAAATTGTCTGGCTGTTGCCAATTCTCCCACTGATCTCGTAGGTGAGAACAAGAAGGAGCAGAAAGCTCAGGTAGTCTTGAGTTCTGATATACCAGTTTCTTCTGGGTTCTCCAAGGGCATGGCTGCGTATGTTGATAGATTGGTAACAGAAAAGATCAATGACATGGGGGTTACTCATATTAACCAAATAGAAAAAAAGAAGAACAAGCGTGTGACAGCTCATATGGACTCATCTGCAAGTAACGGTGAAGTTGAGCATGTAGAGGCGTCTCAAAAGAGTATTGAAGTTGATAAATGGTGCACCGCGGCCTTAGATACTCAAGTTGTATTACCTAAAGTTGCAGAAGATTGTAGGAGACCAAATGGGTCTAGGGTAAGTGGTGCTAATGGAGATGAAGCAGAGGAATGTACATCTGTTGCCAGCGATGTTCCTTCAGTTTCAGCTTCAGCAAGGTCAGAGATGGAAGGCAGAGTTGAATTTGACTTGAATGAAGGTTTTAATGGGGATGATACACGAAACGGAAATTCAAATAGTTTCTCTGGATCTTTGTCCATGTCACCTATTCCTTTACAACCCACTCGACTTCCTGCATCTATTACTATTGCTGCTGCTGCAAAGGGTGCGTTTGTTCCACGTGACGATTTGTTGAGAAACAAAGCAACTGTTGGCTGGAGAGGATCTGCCGCCACTAGCGCCTTCCGGCCAGCTGAGCCAAGAAAGATGCAGGAGGTAGTGCCACTAGGCATGAATAATTTGTCTTCGTCTGCTGCTTCTACAACCGCTGGCAAGCAAACGAAGACGTTTTTGGACTTTGACCTAAATGTACCCGATGAGAGAGTTCTTGAAGATCTACCTTCCCAAAGATCAGCCAATCCCACGAATTCCTCTGGTGGCCTGGATCTTGATCTAAACAAACTTGATGATCCGACTGATATGAATAATTACACAATAAGCAGCGGTCATCGGTTAGACTCATCTTTTCAACAAGCAAACTTTTCTGGTGGTCGTAGAGATTTTGATTTAAACGATGGACCCGCTGTTGATGATTCGAGTGTTGAGTCATCTATGGTTTTTACTCAACATTCCCGAAGTGGCTTGACATCACAGCCAATGGTCTCTGGAATAAGAATGAATGGTGAACACATGGCAGCTGGCTTCTCATCTTGGTTTCCTGCTGCTAACAATTATTCAGCAATGAGTATTCCTCAAGTCTTGCCTGATCGAGGCGATCACCCTTTTCCAGTTATTACAAGCAATGGACCACAGAGGATGGTGGGTCCAACATCCGGAGTTTCATCAACCCCTGATATGTACAGAGGCCCAGTTTTGCTATCTTCTCCGGCAGTTTCATTCCCGCCCACAGCATTTCAGTATCCCGCGTTTCCTTTTGGGACCAGTTTTCCTCTTGCCTCAGCAAATTTTCCAGGTTCTTCGACTCCATACATGGACTCTTCATCAAGTGGCAGGCTTAGTTTCCCCCCTGTCAACTCTCAAATATTGGGTCCAGGAGTTGCCATCCCGTCAAATTATCCAAGGCCTTATGTTGTAAACCTCCCAAACGGTAGCAATGGAGGAGTTTCGGACAACAACAGTGCAAAATGGTTTAGATCAGGTCTTGACTTAAATTCCGGACCAGGAGGGCATGAAACTGATGCGAGAGATGAAGTAGCACTTGTACAAAGACAATTATCTTCCTCAGGTTCCTTACCTTTGAAAGATGATCAGGCAAGAATGTATCAAATGTCAGGTGGTTCTCTCAAGAGGAAGGAACCAGATGGTGGATGGGATGGATATAAGCAATCCTCATGGCAATAACAAACCTCAGAATCTCTTTGTAGGCCGCCGCTCTAAGCATGTAAGCATCTTGAAACATATTAGCTCTGTTCATGATGATGTTTTTCAGCACAAGTCTCTCACTTGATCCATGTTTATAGGCACGTTGTGTAGCTCATTGCGTTCTGAAGCAGGAAAGTAAAAAAGCACAATTCTCTTATGCATGTGTCTATGCTTTTTTAAGAAACGAAGCATTGAATTTGATGGAGACATGTGTTGTGTGTTTCAGTTTCTGGTCTTTTCTTTCTTCTGATATCATTTGGGTAGGAGTATGGATGTGCTTGGAGACTTAACAATCTTAGAGATGGCTTTAAAATCGTTAAAAGACTAAACAATGTTAAGTTCTGATTATGGGTCCTTAAAAACTGGTAATCTCCTTTTTTTTTTTGCTGTAAGGTTGAATCTTGAAACCTTTGGAACTGGTGTCTCAAAAATTTTGAAGACAATGTGTCATTGCCCATTGGAACCAACTGGAATTAGCCTGTGACTAGTGTAATATGAGAGTCTTATGTAAAAAGTTTTAATGTCTATGTCAAGAGAGACAAAGTTTGGTCAGTTGTACTTTGAGGACAGTGATTTGACACTGGACAATGTAACGACAAGAGATCACATAAAAAACAAAAAAAAAATTACGACGTAGGGCAGGCCATTCGAACCAAAAACTCGACCGGATTTAACCGGCTCTATTCAGAACTGTAAACCCAAATGAAATAAAAAAACAGAGCCAAAACTGTAAGATTCTATTTATATTTTCACTCAACTAATAACAATTCAACTTCAAACAGAAGTGAAATATAATACTCCTAGAATCACAATTTTGTTGCAGAATGGAGAGAGTTGGCATTTGACCGACCCGGTCGCCCGTTTCAGTTACACTACCCTTCTCACATTGTCACGTCAGTTCAGGTTCATAAGACATTCAACGACGATGTGTAGTAAATCAAACTTAATGATAAAATCCCTCAACTGTTTCACCACAGTCTCTTTGGTTTTACATGTTCTCATGATAAGAATTCTATATTTAATTTTGTTATCCGTTACATGATGATATATAAGGTTTGAAACGCATGGATATAATAGTTTTTTCACTTGGGATGAATATTAATTCTTCATAGAGATCCCATGTTGTGAGATTAGTGTAAACGTGAACACCTTTACTATAATCTACGTAGCTTATGGTTTTCTGTATTATAAGAGATAACATTTGTTCGTTTGGATGTCATGGAAGACCGGAGTTTTATTCTATCTTTTGTTTTCTAGAGTTCTTCTCGCTGATCATATTGACTAACAGTTTTCCGTTTTAACAATGAGGCTGTGGGAGACAGAGTACAAGGAATATCAATTTCCAACAAATTTAAATACCATTGTGAAAGGTAATTGTCCATCTAATATCATTCTCAAATCTTCAAAGTAGAATTGACTTCATATGATGCTTAGTTAACGTATACATAAATTTATCATCATCTTCTCGTCAGATCTTTAATAGTAGTTTAATTTTCTCTTTCTTGATTATTTTGATATACACTTTTTCTTTTAGCATAATTTTTCGTTGCATGTTAGCATGTTTATATATACTAGGAAGTCTTGCTACACGCATATGGGGTATGCTATTCAATTACTGAACTCAAAGACCAAAATTTGAGGGCTTTATACATGTCATAAGTTAAATTTTTATTATGTGATACAATATTACTACTTCAAGCTCCAATGATTATTTCTATCTCTAAGTTTTAGTCTAGGAAGTGTCATGAGTCCTAATAAGTTTTTTTTTTTTTTTGGAACCAATGGTGAGTGTCTACTATTTATTTGACGTTTGCCTTTGATAATATCTACTCTATTGATCTCAACTTATGTCTTTAATTTTTTTTTTTAATCTTATTTTTACTTTTTTTAACTTATGTCTTTAGTTTCTGTTTTATTTGTAGGTTTGATTCAAATTGTCGAACGAACAAAATCTACATGTAGATGTAATACGAGATCATGGCAATGATAATAGGAAACTTTTTGGAGAAGGATGAAATATTACCAAAGTGAGAAGTAATGAAATGGAAATCAAAGAGACAAAATTATACCCCCCAAAAAAGGATGGTTAAGACGTGCACATTTATTCGAGGATATGCGCAACATTACAATGAAGCACTTACAAACTCAAAGTTTAATGTTATTTCTCTGCTTGGATTTGAAAAGGCTTTAGAGATTGATCAAAATTTATCAAAAGAATTGTGGAAAGTAGCCAGGGGCGGAGGGAGAGAAGATTCATAGGGGTCAATTGACCCCGGTGAAATTTTAAAAAATAGTTAAATTTTTATATATAAAAAAATTATTGACCCCAATCCAATAAAAATATTGACCCCTATAAAAAAAATTTATGTTACAAACCCAATAATTACACTGCACTTATAGATAATATTAGCCTAATAAAATTTATTTTAAGTAAATCTACTACAATTCTATTAATATAAACTAATATAATATTTTAACATTTATTTTGAGCAGATCTAAAAACGTTTTACCTTCTTCTTCTTTCTTCTTTGTGTTTTTAATCAATCTTTGATCGTGTGATGGTGGAAACAAAAAAACATCTTTCACATCTTTTAGTATATCAACTTATGAAGCTACCTTTTATGCATCTTTTAGAAAAAAAAATATTTTGACCCCGATGAATAGATTTTCTGGCTCCGCCACTGAAAGTAGCTCTTTAGTATTCATCAAAATTCATGTCTTTCTCATATAGAAAGCTTAAATGGGTTGTACAAAACTAAAATACAAGTCCCACGGGATAGCCTCTAGTTAGAAGTTAGAACAATAAAAAGAGAAAGTCAAAAGAGCTATTAACAGGGGAAGGCCAAAACTAAACCACAACAATCTCTCAATGTCACTTGAAAATAAAACAAACAATTAAAAAAAAAATTGCTGCCCGAAAAGCTTGCCCGATCTGCCCGACTCCTTCCAAAGAAGTTTCCCCTTTTGCCCCGTTTCTCTCTCTTCCTTTTTTCCTTCGATTTTAATTTTTTTTTTGCTCTCCGTTTCGATTTTCATTTTTTGATAAAAACTCTCTGCCTGGATCGATTTGTGTTTGGTCTCGCTCGTTTACGGATTTTTCGTTCTTCTCGTTTGTGGATCTTCGCGGTTTGGTTGGATCGGCTATTTCAAACAAACAAAAAACCCTAGAAGGGAGGAAGAGATTCTTCTTCTATTCGTCGCGGAATTAGGGTTTCTCTTTTGGATGAATTTGATGATGGTGAAGCAGTGATTCTGAAGAAAAAGAAAGGGTTTTGTGTGTTACCTTAAATGTTGTTCGAAGGAGAAGATGAAAGAAGGCTATGCATGGGAGGGTTTGTCAGGTTGATGGGAGGCAGAAGAAAGGTCATCGTCGGCTTATGTTTAGACCTCCTTCTCGTGTAATTTCGAGCGTCCACGCTTCTTGTTCTTCGTCTCTCTCCATTTCTTCTTCTACTTCCTTTTCTAAGGTAATTTCAATTCGTAAAGTCCGCATTTTTATGCCTTTTGTTGTGTCCAATTCAATCGATGAGGCTTAAATTTCGTGCCTTTCTATCTATGATTGATTGCCTTTGATTGATCAAAGTTTTGATTTTTATTGATGGTTTTGTATTGGGACTCTGTAGGACGGACGCAGAATTAGTGTTGGTGACTGTGCTCTCTTTAAACCACCGCAGGATTGCCCACCGTTTATTGGTTTGATTCGTCTGGTCATTCCTGAGAAAGAAGGCAAGTTTAAGCTGCGTGTGAATTGGCTGTATCGACCTGCGGAATTGAAGCTTGGCAAAGGCATCCTTTTGGAGGCTCAGCCTAACGAAATCTTTTATTCCTTTCACGAGGATGATATACCGGCTGCATCCTTATTGCATCCGTGTAAAGTTACCTTTCTTCCAAGAGGTGTTGAATTGCCATCTGGAATCTCTTCATTCGTGTGTTGGCGAGTTTATGATGTTATGAACGATTGCATTTGGTGGCTGACTGATCAAAATTATATTGATGTGAGAGATTATTCATATTAACCAATTATTCTGTTCTGAATTCAATCTATTTATCTTTGGTATTAACATCTTTATCGTCTTCTGCAGGAACGGCAACAAGAAGTAGATAAGTTATTGTGTAAGACTCGTTCCGAGATGCATACCACACTACAGGGTGCTCGTTCTCCTAGGGTGAATAGTCCGACAACATCGCAAGTGAAAGCTGGGGCAGATGGCATGCAGAACAGTAACTCCTTTTCTTCACAGGGTAAGGGAAGGAAGAGAGAGCGTGCTGATCAGGGTTCCCAATCTGTGAAACGGGAACGTCCAAGTCGGGTTGATGATAGTGGTTCTGGTTTCCTAAGAACAGAAGGCAGTTTGAAATCTGAGATTGCTAAAATTACAGAAAAAGGCGGGCTAGTTGACTCTGAAGGGGTTGAGAGATTGGTGCAGCTCATGCTGCCTGAGAGAAATGAGAAGAAAATAGACTTGGTTTGCCGATCAATTCTTGCAGGTGTTGTAGCAGCAACAGACAAGTTTGATTGCCTCAGTCGTTTTGTCCAGCTCAGGGGATTACCTGTTTTTGATGAGTGGCTACAGGAAATTCATAAAGGGAAAATTGGGGATGCGAGCAGTCCCAAAGATAATGATAGATCAGTGGACGATTTTCTCTTGATCTTACTTCGTGCTCTTGATAAGCTACCTGTGAATCTCAATGCTCTACAGACTTGTAACATAGGAAAGTCTGTTAACCATTTGCGATCACATAAGAATTCAGAAATTGGGAAAAAGGCAAGGAGCTTGGTCGATACGTGGAAGAAACGTGTTGAGGCAGAAATGGATGCAAAGTCTGGATCCAATCAGGGTGCATCTTGGCCTGGAAGACCTCGTCAGTCTGAAGTTTCTCATGGGGGTAAAAATTCAGGTGTATCTGCTGATGCAACAAAGGCATCAACATCACATCTACATCCTTCTAAGTCCGTGTCCGTCAAAATACCGTCAGAAAACAGCATGAAGTCTGCAACTACATCTCCAAGTTCTACTAGATCAGCCCCATCACCTGGAACAGGTGTTTCGGTTGTTAATGTTGGGCAGCAAAGAAATACTGGTGCGCTTCATAGAGAAGCTGGGCTGAGCAGGAGCTTCTCATCGCATAGAACTGCAACTACGGAGAAAGTATCTCAATCAACTCTGGCCCCTGAAAAGACTTGTGACGTACCAATGGCTGAAGGTTTCAGTAACAAGTTGATCGTTAAGCTGCCAAAACGTGGTCGCAGTCCGGCACAGAGTGTTAGTGGAGGTTCCTTTGAGGACCCTGCAGTGGGTAATAGCAGAGCTCCGTCACCTGTCCCTTCAGAGAAGCATGATCAATTTGACCGAAACATGAAAGAAATGAATGATACATATCGAGCTAACTTTAGCCCTGATGCTAATACTGAGTCTTCGCAAAACAATGACCTTAAAAATCTATCGACAGTTTCAGATGAGGTAGCTGGTTCCCCTTCTGTTAATGCTGGTGAGGAGCATAGCAAGACTGTTAATGATTCTAGTAAAGTAGCAGGGAATGCCAAACCCACTTCTCCTACGTTAGGAGATGACGTCAAAACTGGAAAAAGACATTGTGGATCACACAGCTCAATGAATGCTTTGATTGAAAGTTGTAACAGGGACTCTGAGACTAATGCATGTATGGCTGGTGCGGATGATGTTGGAATGAATCTTCTAGCTACTGTAGCTGCTGATGAAATGTCCAAATCCCCTGTTGCATCACCCTCTGTATCCAGGGTTTCAGATTCCTTGATGAATGATAGCTCCATAGCACCACGAATCACAAATTCTTTGGATGGCTTACCTCGCGAACAAGCTGAACCTATTGCCAAGAATCCCATGGTTGATATTGAGCAACATGTCAATAGTAGTGGCGAGCAGTTGGCGGCTTTGGAGAATGTAAATGATTCTAAGCCGGGAGATCTTGATGAGAACTCCGACTCAGAAATCGAAGAATTGCAAAGGTTGGTGGATCAGTCCTTAGAGAGCAATGAAAATTCAGATGATGTTGTTGCTCCAAGTACTGTGCCCACAACAGGTATTGGAGAAAACATGTCTGATGATAGTGCTAGTGGGGTACTTAGTGACCTAAAGACTGATGTTGCATCAGAGACAGAACGAGTGGCAGATACAACGAAGAAGACAGGAAACTCTTTCTTAAGCGAATGTAAAGCCATTGGCAGATGTCAGAATGCAGATTCTTTGGTTGCTGAACATTCACAGCCGGACATTGTTGGTGATAATACGAAAGAAGAGAAACCGAAGGTGACAGTGAGTTCTCAGCTTGTTAATGAAATGGGTGAACACGTGTCAGTTTTGTCAGACTTTACCAAGAATATGAGTACTGCAAATGTTGATAGACCGATGACTGAAAAAGTGTCTGACATTGATTGTGGGACAGTTAACGATCAAAAGGTGGATGCTACATCAGTGACAGATCGCATTTCAGATACAGCTGAAAGGGTGGAAACTTCTGTGCCAGCTGAATGTAAATTCATCGAGGTAAGTCCTAAAGTAGATTGTCTGGCTGTTGCCAATTCTCCCTCTGATCTCGTAGGTGAGAACGAGAAGGAGCAGAAACCCCAGGTAGTCTTGAGTTCTGATATACCAGTTTCTTCTGGGTTCTCCAAGGGCGTGGCTGCGTATGTTGATAGATTGGTAACAGAAAAGATCAATGACATGGGGGTTGCTCATATCAACCAAATAGAAAAAAAGAAGAACAAGCGTGTGACAGCTCATCTGGACTCATCTGCAAGTAACGGTGAAGTTGAGCATGTAGAGGCATCTCAAAAGAGTATTGAAGTTGATAAATGGTGCACCGCGGCCTTAGATACTCAAGTAGTATCACCTAAAGTTGCAGAAGATTGTAGGAGACCAAATGGGTCTAGGGTAAGTGGTGCTAATGGAGATGAAGCAGAGGAATGTACATCTGTTGCCAGCGATGTTCCTTCAGTTTCAGAATCAGCAAGGTCAGAGATGGAGGGAAGAGTTGAATTTGACCTGAATGAAGGTTTTAATGGGGATGATACACGAAACGGAAGTTCCAATAGTTTCTCTGGATCTTTGTCCATGACACCTATTCCTTTACAACCCACTCGACTTCCTGCATCCATTACTGTTGCTGCTGCTGCAAAGGGTGCATTTGTTCCACGTGACGATTTGTTGAGAAACAAAGCAGCTGTTGGCTGGAGAGGATCTGCCGCCACTAGCGCCTTTCGGCCAGCCGAGCCAAGAAAAATGCAGGAGGTGGTGCCACTAGGCATGAATAATGTGTCTTCGTCGGATGCTTCTACAACCGCTGGCAAGCAAACGAAGACGTTTTTGGACTTTGACCTAAATGTACCCGATGAGAGAGTTCTTGAAGATCTAGCTTCCCAAAGATCAGCCAATCCCACAAATTCCTCTGGTGGCCTGGATCTTGATCTAAACAAACTTGATGATCCGACTGATATGAATAATTACACAATAAGCAGCGGTCATCGGGTAGACTCATCTTTTCAACAAGCAAACTTTTCTGGTGGTCGTAGAGATTTTGATTTAAACGATGGACCCGCTGTTGATGATTCGAGTGTTGAGTCATCTATGGTTTTTACTCAACATTCCCGAAGTGGCTTGACATCACAGCCAATGATCTCTGGAATAAGAATGAATGGTGAACACATGGCAGCTGGCTTCTCATCTTGGTTACCTGCTGCTAACAATTTTTCAGCAATGAGTATTCCTCAAGTCTTGCCTGATCGAGGCGATCACCCTTTTCCAGTTATTACAAGCAATGGACCACAGAGGATGGTGGGTCCAACATCCGGAGTTTCATCATTTACACCTGATATGTACAGAGGCCCAGTTTTGCTATCTTCTCCGGCAGTTTCATTCCCGCCCACAGCATTTCAGTATCCCGCGTTTCCTTTTGGGACCAGTTTTCCTCTTGCCTCAGCAAATTTTCCAGGTTCTTCGACTCCATACATGGACTCTTCATCAAGTGGCAGGCTTTGTTTCCCCCCTGTCAACTCTCAAATATTGGGTCCCGGAGTTGCCATCCCGTCTAATTATCCAACGCCTTATGTTGTAAACCTCCCAAACGGTAGCAATGGAGGAGTTTCGGAAAACAACAGTGCAAAATGGTTTAGATCAGGTCTTGACTTAAATTCCGGACCAGGAGGGCATGAAACTGACGGGAGAGATGAAGCAGCACTTGTACAAAGACAATTATCTTCCTCAGGTTCCTTACCTTTGAAAGATGATCAGGCAAGATTTTATCAAATGTCAGGTGGTTCTCTCAAGAGGAAGGAACCAGATGGTGGATGGGATGGATATAAGCAATCCTCATGGCAATAACAAACCTCAGAATCTCTTTGTTGGCCGCCGCTATAAGCATGTAAGCATCTTGAAACATATTCTACTCTCTTCTTCTACGTTTTTATTATCTCCTGTTTCTTTCTAGCTCTTGTTCTGACTTTTTGTTTGGACTTCCTCTTTGTTCCGCTAGTTACTTTGGAGATAATAGCAGATGCGACGCCACAAAGGGTTTGTTTATCGGGATGTAGAAGACTACGATGGACCGTTTTGTTCATAATATCTTGAGCAACCAGCATCTTAGAACTTCGTTTTACCAGCATCATGTAGATACCTCCAACAGTTTGGGATTTTCACAGGCATGGCTTGAAAACTCTCAGTGAAACCAAGACCATCATCATCACTTTGTTTATTTGCTCTCTATCTCCCATACAAAGAGATAAGAGAGTTTTGACAGGTGAACTTTTAAAAAGAACCACACACTCGTTATGTCACTCTTTGGCTCGTCTTCTCTAAGATCTATGTATTCAGACCAAAAGGCAGGAAGATAAAAGAGAGTTTAGCTTTATGTTTTTTTTTAGGTCTGCTGTAAAAAAAAATATGTTGATGGTCTTATTGCATTATTGGTATTAGGTTGAGAGAAAATCTGACATGGATTGTATTTTATAGTCAGCATCTATGAATCACCCTTTTGTAGATTATTATTCTTCTTCTTTGTTTTGATGATACAAGAAGAAATAGATAAATTAAATTTGCTAGACTCGGTTCCTAGATGCATACAACATTACAATCCAGTCGACTTCCTACATCCATTACACCTATTCCTTTACAACCCAGTCGACTTTTCCTGCATCCATTACTGTTGCTGTTACTGCAAAAGGTGTGTTGAGAAACAAAGCAACTGTTTGCTGGAGAGGATCTGCTGCCACTAGCGCCTTCCGGCGAGAGAGTTCTTAAAGATCTGGTAGATTCATCTATGGCTTTTACTCAACATTCCCGAAGTGGCTTCTCATCACAGCCAATGATCTCAGGAATAAGAATGAATGGTGAAAACAATTATTCAGCAATGAGGCTGAGAGAATAAATCTGCCATGGGTTGTATTATATATTCAGCATCTTTTAATCACTCATTTGTAGATTGCTATTCTCTACTTGTGGCTAGCTATGATTGATCAACTGATCCATAGTTTCTCTATTTTATTCTCTGTTGCATCAAAATGGCTAAATATATTGCAATAACAGGTTTGAAACAAAAAAACATAATTGAATTAATAATAAGCTCTCTACCTCCCTCTCTCACTCTCTTTCTCTCTTCAAGGTAACTATTGATTGATTAGAGGCTAATAATCTCTTACATGATTCAATCTATATAAGTCTCTCATTTATCACACAATCTCGAAAGTGGAGTTTAAAATCATCAGACTGAGTTGGGTCATCTTCATCAGTGCCGAGTCACTATCCTCCCACACAGAACATTTCTGCACATAGAAAAAACAAAGGTGAAATCAGTGCCCTTCATAAGATTCTAGATGCAGAGTTTGTAAAGATTTGTATATATACTCACGATAAACAACCGTGATTCGACTTTTGCTTCTTCTTCTTCTTCGTCTTCTCCTTTTGTTTAACCAACGGTTTGATCACTTCCTTTATTGCAGAATCAAAAACTGCTTTCACATTCTGCAAAATATAAACTTCATCGCTTGTTAATCCGAATAAAAAGAGTAACATAAAGAGCTGCCTAATATACCTGTTGAGTTTTTGAGCTACACTCAATGTAATACGTTGCGCCAATTAGCTTACGCAATTCCTCTCCCTGTCAAATAGGAATGTTTATTTAATACCATCAAGCCTTATAATGGAATTATATGAAATCTAAAGTAAAAAAAAAAAGGCTCTAATCCAAACCTGTGCTGTAGTTACAGGGGATAGTCCAGGATGGTCAGCCAAATAATGCTTATCTTCACGAAGATCTGCACCGATATTGTAAGATTCTTAACTATGTAAAATCTAAAGGGTTAAGAGGAATCTGTTGCTAAATGCTCACTGGTTTCTTACCTAATTTGGTGCCGACAAGGACTAGGGGAACTCCTGGGGCAAAGTGTTGGAGTTCAGGGATCCACTGACTCAAAAAGAAGAGTCATATAACATTAGCGATGACTCAATACTGACATTTTAGAGTCTTATCGTTTTCAACATAATGACGGATCCATTTTTTCAATCAAACCTTTTTAAAAACATTCTCGTAGCTAGCTCGGCTGACTAATGAGAAAGACAAGACGAAAACATCTGCTCCTCTGTAACTTAAAGGCCTTAATCTGTTATAGTCTTCTTGCCCTGCAAACAAAGGATATGTGTAACCTCATAAGAAAAAGCTATTCAAAACATAAAATGGATCTCATCTATCAACCAACAATCTTAAATCAACCAAATCAAAGAAGTTGACTAATAAGAATGTTCTAAACCACTATAGGATTCAAGAAGTGTTCATACCAGCAGTGTCCCAGAGCCCTAAATTGACAGTGGTGCCCTCAACAACAACATTTGCACTAAAGTTGTCAAAAACTGTTGGTATGTAGTCCTGTTACAAACAATTCATCAAATCAATCCACAGTTTCAATAGATCAAATCAAAGCATATATACACATAATAAAAATAATAATATCATGAAGAAAAGTCTGACGAATCCAGAGGATGTTAGGAGAAAAAAGATAACATAAAGCTGGACTATACACAAAAGCTGCAAAAACCCAGATGCAAAATGGATCTTGTTTCATGCACAATCCCTAGGAAAAGGAGCTAACTTTGAAATACCCAGATAGATTCTAAGAACCTTTATGGCAAGAAGAAACTGAAAATTTAGTAGACCCAGATAGTGAAATTGATTAAAACTTTGTAAATTTGAGCTAAATCTGAGAAACCCAGATGAGAGTCTTGATCAAAATTTCAGAGAGAAAGAGAGGGTTTTTTAAGAAAACTCACAGTAGGGAATTTATTGCTGGTGTAGCAGATGAGCATACAGGTTTTACCAACGGCACCATCACCAACAGTCACACATTTGATGAACTTTGAAGCACTTGATGCCATTTTGATCTCAAACAAACATAGAAAGCAAAACCAAAATGAAGAAGAAGAAGAAATAGAGAGATAAATGAAGTGAGATTACTTGAAAAGAGGAGTAAAAAATAAATAAAACCCACTTTAGTACATAGAAGAAGGTAGGGTTTGTTGCACACATTTATGGCTTTTTCCAATTTTTGTTTTTTCACCTTTTTTTTTTCTGTTTGCTTTTTTCAATATTTCCAATTATAAAAAAGAAATTAAATATATTTGTTTATTGGTATTTGGTGGCTTGTTTTTGGTTTGAACTTGAAGATAGAGAAGGAGCGGTGATGAGTCACATGATCCATCTTCTTTGCTTTCCTTTTCCAAATTCTTATAGTTCATTTATTACTCTAACGAGCAAAATTTGCATTGGAATTTGTTAACCAAAATGTTGGTGGTTCAATCTTGTTTTTTTTTTTTTCTTTTTTATTGTTAAAAAAAAATTGTGTTTATTACACTTTTATTGGATTGTAAGAAATTGAAGTAATGTGTATTATTGTACGGCTTTACGAATCAAATAATAACGGAAGTTACCTATTCGGCAAGTTGATAATAGTGTCACGTTGAGCTACGCAGTGACAAGTGAAGATGGCTATACCATATTTGTATACATTAACATGTACTGTCGAATACATGTTTTGCTATTTTTGTTTTTCTCTCTATCGAGTTTACATTATTACATATCAAATAATATATATAGCATAACTTACAAGCTAGGGTTACATAATATATAAAATAATAGTACTATAACATAGCAACGAAATCAGAACAACAAAAATTTATAGAAAATCACTAAAACCAACCTTTCAACATAACTTATATCACAATTCACAAGTGTAAAACTGATGATTCTAATAATGTCATTTTATTTTAGGAGTTTCATTTATTATACTTGGATAAATTGGCTTTTTAGTGTGGACCTACAATTTTAAAAAACTTATCATCTGATTTAATTTACTCAATAATGTAAAATTGGCCAACAAGAGTTTCGTTGGCAACAACCAGCAATAAAAATTCTCAGGATTCACAAAGGATCATAGCAACTTTTAATACAGTTATTAAAAATTGAATACTCTTACCAAATAGTTCCTTTTTGTTTGTTTATGGATATAATTGTACAACTCCTGGTTTACAAAGTAAAAGTGTTTTTGAAATGTGTTTAAATAATCATTTATAGGTGGATGTTGGAGCCAAACTTTGTGTGAACATCTACCAAAAGCAGTAGATAAATGATTAATTAAAAAAAAAGTATACTGTAAGTTAATTATTGGAGTAATACCTAAGACTATATCGACGGCGACGCAACCACCATAAATATGAAAATGCAAAAGTATTGTTTATTAGAGAGGTCTTCACAAGGAGGACCACAGGGGCTTATTGCTCTCTGGTCCAAAGGTGTTTATTTTAGTATTTTGCAAGCTATTCCCAACAAAACCTCCAAAATATATGTATAAAAGTAACTGATGTATTACAATAAAATGACAAAAGTGTGGCAAAAACCAAATAAATATACTAGTAAAAACGAAAATCGCAAAATGAGAGACTAGTTATCATTTAACTAAATGATTATGTGTATATAGATAAGTGAATCCATAACTTTTGCCTTTTGGTCTCTACGAAAGATAGTAGACATGTAACAGGAGCATATGTCGTGCTGGTGTAAGGATAACGTCATTGAAAAGAAACAAGAACAAACGATATATATATGTTCCACAAAAGTAATGAAGAAAGTGAGAAAACTAATAAGAATAACCCAAAAGAAAACACTTGATGCGGGTTAAAGCAAAACATGATTAACAGTGGAATCCCATAGATTGAAAAAGACTTGAAGATCACAAATCCGAGTTTTGGCAGTAAGAAATATGGTAAATTGGATTTGAGTTGGGTTAACATTGAAGTAAAATGTTCTTTAGAATATCATAAACTCAACAAACAAATGCAACGGGCCCGACAACTCAATATATGGGCCGCGTCCGAAACGAGCCGACCCGCGTAATGAAAGTCCCTTGCCAGGTCACGTGTTTCCCCTCTTGTTCCTATCGGTCCCTTTTTATTGTGTTCTTTAATTTGCTGTTTTTTGTGTGTTCCTGCCACAATTTTGGATTGTTAAATATGTTAAGAGATTTCGTGATCCAGTGATTTCTATCATGACATTTTCGTGTCTAACACAATCCAATATCAGGGAGAAATTAAGTAGATGAAGAGAAACATACATGTTTTTTTTTTTTTTTTTTTTTTTTTTTTTTTTTTTTTTTTTTTTTTTTTTTTTAACACTTATATTAATTATCCCCTTAGAGAAACATACATGTTAGTATTGAAATGATTCTATATATACGCAAAGTTGTTTTAAGGGCAAACGATCCCCAAGGACTCTTTCTTTCTATAAATGATTTTCTCTATAGAGCATGTAAATTGAGAGAACAAAAATGTATTTGAAAGTTTCGATCAATGATAGTCATTCATTTGAGTGGAATTAAAAAAATAAGTACAGAATATACAAATAAAGAAATCATGTCAAGCAACCATTATTAACTTTAGACATGTCAATCGGGCTAGCCCGGCCCGGCCCGGCCCGAAGCCCTTAAAACCCGTACATATTTGAGCCCGGCCCGGCCCGGCCCTAACAGGGCTACAGGGCTTTTCCGGGCTTTTTTGGGCTTTTCTTCCGACAACAAAAAAACAAACTTATAATTTATAATATCTCTTAAAAAAGAATCTATATATGAAACAAGTCAATCAAAATTTAAATAACCACTAACGCTAATTTAGTTTTTAAAAAAGAGAGTTAAAATCAAATAAACAATCCAAATAAATTGTTTAAACTTATACTAGATAAAATATAAAATCAAAATAATTCAAATTAGGTAGTAGAGCTAATATTTGTTTTTTCGATTTATAGTAATACACAACAAAAAAACTATGTTTAGGTTTTTCAACTCTATCAAAAAAAAATTTTACAACAAATCTTACAATTAAACAAAAATATTAACAAAAAAAAAGATTAAAATATTTTTTAAAGGGCTTTCCGGGCTAGCCCGAGCCCGGTCGGGCTAAGCCCAAAAAACCCTTTAGCCCGAACGGGCTTAGCCCGAAAGGCCCGATTTTTTCTGGACATATATTTTGAAGCCCGACCCCGCTGTTTTTCAGGGCTGGGCCGGGCTAGCCCGCGGGCTTTGGCCCTAATTGACATGTTTAATTAACTTAATCATTACTTCCACATATGCTAAACAGCTAATTTACATACATTATATCAGCCACAACAAGTTTAATATCCCCAAAAGAGAAACAAAATATTGCTACTCTTTCAAGAAACATAAATTTTCGTTGATAAATATTTAGATTAAACTGGGGAAAAAAATAAAAATAATTCAAAGTTGATCATATTAATTATATAAACAGAGTAATTAAACAAAAAAGAATAAAATAAGGAAACGCAATTACCGCGACAGACCCCCAAAAAAGATGTAAACCAACCAGTCAACCATTTTGACAGCATATTCGCCGCCGCCGCCAGAAACGCAAACGCGTTTCTCACACGCGCCCACTAACTTTCAATTATCTCATTACGCGGCGTCAACGCAGACAAAGACGTCGGCGAAATCGCCGGAGCTTTACCTGAGTACACCGGAACAGAAGCGAATCGAGTGGAGAAGCTTCGCAATCCACCTAATCCGACGTATTCATCCTCGTCGTCGTCATCGAAGTTCAAAGAGTAACTCAAAGGATCGTATTGAAACTTCTCGCTTGCGTCCCAATCGCGGCCGCGTCGTGGATCGCGATTGAATCGCCGTATGAAAGTCTTCCACCGTGGACCAGCTACGATTTCTGACCACTCTCGGATCTTCAAGGATGCTCGGATCCACCACCGTGGCTCGTCGCCGTGGTCGCCGCTGTGATTACTGTCATCGACGGTTCGAATTCGTCCCCAGGAGGAGTATCCAACGGCGGTGGAGCTTCTTGATCGGAAGCTGGGGAAACAGCAGCAACGTTGATCGTACCGGGTATCCGGATCCCGGGTTGGGTCCGACTGCGAAAGTTCCATGGGCCGAAACTCAGAGAGGTTTTTTTTCTTTTTGGGTCAATAGATAGACTCGTGATGATAGAACTTGATTCAAGGTTTAGCTGTAAAGGAATATAATTGGCCCTATTTATATTGGGAAAATTCCCAAAAAATACCCAAAGTAATTTTAATTTGGACGTTTAATACCCAATTATTTTTGATTGGAATAAAAATACCTCAACTAATTATTTGTGGTCATAAAATACTTCGTATATAAACTATTGGTAGAATCAAACCCGCACGTTAACAGCCGTTAACGGACATAACGGAATTAACTAACGGCTATGGTCTTAGCGTTTAGAAAAAGACATGGCATCATAATACCTCAATTATTGGATTTTATATATACATAAACATATCTGAATTTTCCAACAAGTATTTTGTATTTTGTTGTTCTTTTCTACTTGGGACGAACAGTGCAAATACGAATATTCGTAAGATACCAGAATAAATGATGGAATTTTGGGTAAGCACGGTACTCGGTGAAATAGCTAACTAATATGAGTTGGAACCAAAAAAAAAGAAGAAGCTAGCTAGCGAATATGTATGTATCAACGATCATGGGTCACGTTGATAAAGCCCAAACGTTGAGGAAGTGTAGAAAGCCCAAAATTAGATGTGTCTCTAAACCCATAGAAAAAGATGCCCGATTTGCCTGAGTTACTGAGTAGTGAGTACACACTACACACACAATCAATAGTTGGTTGAGATATATAAAAAAAAAAACTGCAAAAGCTTTAGTTATTATGCCTACACACACACGCAAAACAGTGAGAAAAAAGAGACTACTCTAGCCAATTGATTGCAAAAGTTGATTGAGAGTGAGGAAAAAGAGAGACTCAGGCCATTGATTGCAAATGTGATTACGAACTTAGCCGTTGGTTACACGAAAGAGGGGAAAAGGAGAATCGTACTAAAAAAAAATCTTAGCCGTTGGTTACACAGAGATCTCAAATGTGTACAGCTGTCAAAGAGCGAAAAAGAGATTATGTTCACTGAGACACACAAAACAGTGTGGCAAAAAAGGGGAAAATTCCCAAAAAATACCCAAAGTAATTTTAATTTGGACGTTTAATATGTTAAGTTCTATGGGCTTCCAACTCAAAACCAATTGGCCATGAGTGGAGTGGCCCATATCCCTTTATATATTACTTAGGATCCCTTCCAACTTCCGATGTGGGACATTATGTCCTAATACGCCCCCTCGAGATGATGGCTCTTTGGCCATTAATCTCGGAATATTCGGGCTTAGATCGACGGCATCAATTTTGGGCCTTGTCGATGATTGGACCATCTTTGGGTCGGATCGGGTTGGACATGTGTGGATCGGGCTCTGATACCATGTTAAGTTCTATGGGCTTCCAACTCAAAACCAATTGGCCATGAGTGGAGTGGCCCATATCCCTTTATATATTACTTAGGATCCCTTCCAACTTCCGATGTGGGACATTATGTCCTAATACGCCCCCTCGAGATGATGGCTCTTTGGCCATTAATCTCGGAATATTCGGGCTTAGATCGACGGCATCAATTTTGGGCCTTGTCGATGATTGGACCATCTTTGGGTCGGATCGGGTTGGACATGTGTGGATCGGGCTCTGATACCATGTTAAGTTCTATGGGCTTCCAACTCAAAACCAATTGGCCATGAGTGGAGTGGCCCATATCCCTTTATATATTACTTAGGATCCCTTCCAACTTCCGATGTGGGACATTATGTCCTAATACGCCCCCTCGAGATGATGGCTCTTTGGCCATTAATCTCGGAATATTCGGGCTTAGATCGACGGCATCAATTTTGGGCCTTGTCGATGATTGGACCATCTTTGGGTCGGATCGGGTTGGACATGTGTGGATCGGGCTCTGATACCATGTTAAGTTCTATGGGCTTCCAACTCAAAACCAATTGGCCATGAGTGGAGTGGCCCATATCCCTTTATATATTACTTAGGATCCCTTCCAACTTCCGATGTGGGACATTATGTCCTAATATAATACCCAATTATTTTTGATTGGAATAAAAATACCTCAACTAATTATTTGTGGTCATAAAATACTTCGTATATAAACTATTGGTAGAATCAAACCCGCACGTTAACAGCCGTTAACGGACATAACGGAATTAACTAACGGCGTTAAATATTAATCTCATATAACTTAATCTATATATATAATCTGCTCTTGTAATTTACGAACATTTTAAGGTGGTCCAGTGGAATAGTGCGGCTTACTCGATATGCGTGACCCGGGTTCGATTCCAGTAGTGTCAAAATTTTTTTTTTTTTTTTTTTTTCTCTTCTTCTCCTTTGCCGATCTCTGTGTTTTTTTTTCTTCCCCGTCGTTGACCACCACCGTCCCAGAAATAATACTTCATCTAACCCATGAACAAAAACCTCCAATTCCTCTCCCAAATCGAGTAACAAATCGGTACACCCACACCATCAACCATAGCCCTCGTATCTCCAAGCATCATTTCACTCACCAAGCCTTTACAAACCCTAAACTTCTCATTCCTAATCGCAGAGGAGGATAATTAAGGATCCCCAGCCCTGAAATCAACCTCCAATTGTAGCTATCAACTCATTTGAATTCTCAATTTTCAGATCTGAGGAAGGCGAAGAAGAGAAGAAGAAGAAGAAGAAGAGAAAAAAAAAAAAAAAAAAAAAAAAAAAAGGAAGACAAAAATAGCCATGAGGACAGCTCGAACCCAAATTTTGCCACTGACCGTTTACCACTAGACCACGACAACTTATTCAAGTAACTATGTTAAACGATTGTATATATCAATTAACATATTTGAGATTGATATTTAACACCGTTTGTTAATTCCGTTACGTCCGTTAACGGCTGTTAACGTGCGGGTTTGATTCTACCAATATTTTATACACGAAGTATTTTATGACCACAAATAATTAGCTGAGGTATTTTTATTCCAATAAAAAATAATTGGGTATTAAACGTCCAAATTAAAATTACTTTGGGTTTTTTTTAGGAATTTTCCCGGCAAAAAAGAGAACCATACCCATAACAAAATCTTCAGCCGCACAGTATGTACAGTTGTCAATAATCCAACAGGTTTGGACATTTTCTATATAATAATAGGGACACATTACACATTACAGAGAAAGTAAAAAACAAAAATTCAACTCTCTCTCTCTCTTAAGCATTTCTTCTTCTTCTTCTTCTTCTTCTTCTTCTTCTTCGTTTTGATTTTTCTGAAACCTACTTACTAAATCGTTTATTATACTCTTCTTCCTTCTTAAAAAATGTCAGATGAATATTGCTCGTGCATGTTTGTCGTAGACACCATGAATGTCTTATACCACATTAATGACTTTCATGAGTCGTTCCCTATGGCCAACCTCGCGTTGGGTGAACGTATCGACGGCACTATTGTCCCAGACAATATTGTCATGAGAGATCTTTCTCAGTCAGATAATTGGAGAGCGAAACTTATGGAGCTTCTACCACTGTTCTTTCATTGTTCAATCCATCAGAAAAACATAGAGGCTAGATATTGTTTAGCAGTTTCCGTGCTTGGTGAGTTTTCAAGATCAGTTAAAGAGATAGATAGGAGTTTCTGGGCTATAAAAAAAAGCATTGGATCTCTACCTTTACCTAATCCTTCTCCTAATGATCACTACTGCCGGTTTGAAGAGAGTCGCCGAAGACTCGTTCAAGGAGACGCGGAGTTCTTGACCGTAATAGTTACAGCCATTACCAAGCTTTTCAGTAAGTTTTCTGAACACATGAGTCACCTTCCAAAAATGCAATCTATAGTTTCTGTGAAAAGAACAGAAACTCTTAGGTTATTGGTATCATTGTGGATGCTTCCCGAACCCATGGTATTCGGAGCTCCACCTATTCACGAAGGAATCAAAAAACACATGATATCATTGTGCCAACAAGATGGAGATCTTTACCGGATTTTGATATCATCAATATCAAGTCCTAGAAATTTAGTTAGTCTTCTTTCCACTAAATTGGAAGAATACGAACAAGAGTTTGCGAATAAGCGTAGCAAATGGTAATTAAATATCCTCAAGATTCTACTTTCTATTTTATATTCATATAGTGGCTTGTTTTAATATTCTTGTTGTTTTGACTCAGTTTATCATTGTCTTATGCATAATTATAGGGCTAGAGACTACTGGGTGGCGTGCATCAATGGGGAAGTTCTGGACGACGATGATATAATAGAACTTGGGGAAGTTCTGGACGACGATGATACTTATTTAAACAATTAAGTTGTACGTGGGTTTAGGATGCTGTCTTCATTACTTTGTTACTTTGTTTCTCGATCTAGTGTCTTTCTTTGTTACCTTGTTATTCAATTTAGTGTCGATCGGTACTTTGTTTAGTCTCTTCCTTACTTTGTTCTCGATCTAGTGTCTTTCTTTGTTACCTTGTTATTCAATTTAGTGTCGATCGGTACTTTGTTTAGTCTCTTCCTTACTTTGTTCTCGATCTAGTGTCTTTCTTTGTTACCTTGTTTTTCAATTTAGTGTCTTCTGTACTTTGTTATCTTTCAGTTACATGGATAATGGATTTAGAAAACAAAATGTGATATTTATTATAAAAAAATATTAAGGGAACAAATGTGATCAGGGAGTACAAACTCACATTTGAGATTTTAGTTCCTCCTTTCGAATATAATAAGGATAATATATCTTGTTTTGCTTCGGATCATAACAGTAGGCGTCAAATGGTTTACCAGATATCAGTGTCTTTGACATTATCACAATCTCACCATTATGAGCGACACCAGCAATGCAGTAGCCATCTCCTAAACTCTTCATTAATATAATCTTAGACGACCATTCTTGTTTCTCTATATGATCTTCCATTATCCACATCTCTGCACTAGCTTTGGTGTAACGTATGCATCCTAATTTTCCTTGGTAGTTTACCAAAGTCAGTTCATCGAAACTCACTTCACTAAGCTGATTCATCTGCAGAGTTATAGGCATCTGAATACGATCAAATCTTTCGTGTCTAACGTCGAACCTCACTAATTCATAGAATTCCGAATCGTCCCTTTCTACATGTGCTATGTAATAGATAAACTCATTGATGCATAAACCAGTACTCCTTGCTTCTGGAGAGTGATTCCAAATGCCTTGTAAGTCAAGGTTCCTCCATTGCTGCTTCATTGGACCTCCCACTAATGTGAAAACTTGTTTCTCAACTGGATCATACCCGAACAATCCATCACACGAGTTGCTCCATCTATCGTATTTTACCTCCGGTAATAAAATCGTTTCCCTCTTGGTATGTTCATAAATCGAGCTTGACCAACCACAGAAGAGTCCTCGAATATATTGATACTCAAAATCCCAACTTCGCCCACGGTTTAATGTATAACTGATGTGTTTGTCTGGGTATATGAATGATATATCATTAGTAGGATAAGTAGAGGGCGAGAATAATGACCGAGTCATGATCGAGACGGTGATACGAGATGACCACTGCTTCGATACACATTGGAACCTCACAAGTGACTTAACAGGGAGTCTCGAGAGTATATCGGTTATTAAATCGAAAGGGATATGGATACCGTTTGACTTTTCTATGTCGGAGATTTTGCTGTGATGTTGTCGTTTTGGAAATCGTGAGCTCTTCTTCTCTTGGCGTCCTCTCTTCATGCTGTCAGTTTTCTATTTTATGAATCTTGAACGAAGAAAAACACATACTAAACCTAGTAGGCCTGGACGTTCGGATATTCGGGTCGGGTTCGGGTCGGGTTTTTCGGGTTCGAATTCGGGTTTACCCGAAGTATCCAAATATTAAAAAATTTGTATCCGATTCTATGCAAAGTATTGAAAAATACTCAAAAAATCTATAACCCAAGTATTTTTTACCCGAATCTAGCGAAAAGTAGCTAAAACACATGAAAATATCTTAACATCCGAATAATTTAGGCGTTTATGTTATTACAAGTATAAATATTATTATTATATTATAACTATGTATTTATATTTCGGGTATGTTCGGGTACTTGTTCGGGTTCGGGTTCGGATCGGGTTCGGATTCGGGTTTTCGGGTTGTGAAGTTTAGAACCCGTTCGGGTATTTTAAAACTTCGGATTCAGGTTCGGGTCCGGTTTTTCGGGTCGGATTCGGTTCGGTTCTTCTGGTTCGGGTATTATGCCCAGGCCTATACTAGCAATACAAAAGACATTTTTTTTTGGGTTTATGACATTTTTTTGGGGTTTATGACATCTGTTTTCTGGATATTTAATTTTCTATATATTGGCAATACAAAAGAGTTTATAAGCTAAGCAGCCCAATTTCATGGCCCATTAGTCTTAACCCACATTAAAGGAAAATCATTAACGAAACAAGAGAGATCAATTTGGTATTTTCCGGTAGGCAAGCTTCGAGTCAGCAAATCCGGTAGGAAAGCTTGGATCGATGCGCCTCACATTGAAACTTGAGGCTTGTGTGTTCTGTTTCTCTTCATCTTGATTCAATTCGTTTGCAGTTTCGTAGCTTGATGAGAAAGGATTATTAATTGATGATCTCACCACCATTAGTAACACCCGAGATTCGCCATATTCTCCAAACCCCTCTCCATCTCGTAAGAGAAAATTTTAAAACTAGCTATACTTCTATTACGATTAATTATTTATAAAAGTTAATTTGTAGTATACTGATTTGTACTAGTGTGGTCGTCGACTTATAATCAATCAACAACAAAAAAGAACTTATGAAGTTGAACCTGGTTTCATTATTATGTAGATCGAATTAATGTTTCATAAAGTTATAAGTTTGATGAAATAATAAAGATGTAGTAATAGTAAATGTATTTATGTTTGAGAGAGAGAGAGAGAGGTATTAATGTGAGTGAAGAGCCGGGTGTTTCTCATGCATGGGGTACGAGCGGAGTCAACGGCTTCATGGCTCAAATTTTAAACCACGTGTCATGCGTTTGTTACTCTACCCAGTTTCTGCTGATTCACAGACTCACTATTAAAATCCATTTTTGTTCATTTTTCTGTTCATAAAACAGAAACCAAAAATAATCCAAATACCAAAAAACCAAAAACAGAACCTAGAAACCACACCAAAAAAAAGAAGCTATTTCATCAAACAAACAAAACTCACATCACAAATCAAAAACAAAAAAGAAAGGCAGTACTAAAGAAAAAGTATATAAACAAGAATCATTGGAAAGAAGAATCGAAATCATCATAACATTTTGTTTCTCTTCTTCTTTTATTTTTATAAATACATATTAGTTCTTTGAGAAAATCTGTAGAAGACAAAGAATTCTTCTTTAAAACAAAGAAAAATGACGGACCCCCACACTGCCCGGACGATCGTCGGAATCATCGGTAAGTCCTCCACAAAATTTATTCAAACATGCAAAAAGTTTAATCCAATCAAGAACACAAAAACTTGCTCATTTCTTGATTTTTTTCTGTTATATGTTTAGGAAACGTGATTTCTTTCGGCTTGTTCTGCGCTCCAATGTAAGCACACATGATGATTAAATATTTGAGTTGCTACATGAATAATGATGTTAAATTAATGCATGCAATGACATATATCTCTATATGTGAAACTATGCAGACCAACGATTGTGAAGATATGGAAGATGAAATCGGTGTCGGAGTTTAAGCCAGATCCATACGTAGCTACGGTTTTAAACTGCATGATGTGGACATTTTACGGACTTCCTTTCGTCCAGCCCGACAGTCTCCTCGTCATCACCATTAATGGAACTGGTCTTTTCATGGAACTCGTTTACGTCACCATCTTCTTTGTCTTCGCTACCTCCCCTGTCCGCGTAAGCCTTTAAACCTCTAATCTCAACACGCATGATAAAAATATGTATTTGCATTATAAATTATTCAATTTGTATAGTGAATTAGAAAGTCGTTCAATTATTAATTTGACATCTACAGCGGTTGATGTTTGTTACTTCAAATGTAGATCGATATAGTTTTTAATATGTGAAGTTATGATATATATTGAACAGAGAAAGATCACAATAGCTATGGTAATCGAGGTGATATTCATGGCGGTGGTGATCTTCTGCACAATGTATTTTTTGCATACAACAAAGCAGAGATCTATGCTTATTGGGATCTTGTGCATTGTTTTCAACGTCATCATGTATGCTTCTCCTCTCACCGTCATGGTATGTTGTTTCTACTTTCTAAACTAATCACGGAAATGCAAAATTGGATACTACTATGATCAACTTTTGATTTGTTCTCTTTATCTCGTGAACTTGCATTTAATGAGTTTAACTAATGTGGAGCAGAAACTTGTGATAAAGACAAAGAGCGTGAAATACATGCCCTTCTTCCTGTCATTAGCCAACTTCATGAACGGTGTCGTTTGGGTCATTTATGCATGTCTTAAATTCGACCCCTATATTTTGGTAAAGTTTCGTTTTAACCCTCATATTTTTAACTCAATCCATATAATCTCAAAAAGGGCTAATTATCTTCCATGAAAACAGATTCCAAATGGTCTTGGATCACTATCAGGAATAATCCAGCTTATATTATACATAACTTACTATAAAACAACTAATTGGAACGATGAAGATGAAGATAACGAAAAGCGCTATTCGAATGCTGGAATCGAACTTGGCCAGGCTTGATAATTGCAGCTAGCTTCATCGTCGACGGTGCTTCATCGATAGTTTAAGATAGAATCAGAAGTGAGTGAAGTTCGTATTACTACTATTATGTGGAAGCTTATGAAGAAAAAAATGAAAAAGTGGAACCCCAAAGTTATGAAGTTTCTTGTGTAGGAAGAAAGGGGTTTTCACTTTTTTGTTGAAATGATTGTAACTTTCGCAAGTTGAATCTATGTAATTTGTTACAATTTTAGTTTTAATCGAAGTTTATTAGATTACTTTATAAAACTTTTTTTTGGGAAACTGCAAGCAAAGAAACAAATTTTGTCCTCATGTTAAGAACAGAGTAATAAACAGAGGAGTTTCCTTGTTTTAGGTTTGTTTTTTTGGTCCTGACCCGGTTAAGAACATCAACCTAATTTCAAATAATAAGAGGGATAAAATTGTCATTTGCTACCGAGAACGTTACCGGTTTACCCGATTCGATTATAGAAACGAACCAATGAGCTAAACCGGAATGTGCGATTCACAATTGTGGTTTTGTATCCTTAAAACACGGAGGACCAGAAATTCCGTTTGAGATGACGATTGAATTATGTTATCATCATCGCCGGCGGTCACCACCACCGCACATCCTCCTCCATCACCGGAAACCTACCAAATTCCTCTGAATTTACTTTCCTCGCCGCGTATTACCCGCCGAGACCTTTTCAAGACTCTATCCGTATGTATTGCCACACCATCACTCTCAGTCTCCATCGCCGCACCAGCCAACGCACGCGGCCTCTTTCAAATGCCGCCTATCCGGCTATCTAATCGGTAATTCACTTTGTCCGAAACCCTAATTTTGAGTTTCTGAGTATACAACATTGTGCATCAATGTGTATGTATCTTCGCTCTTTGCTTGGAACTAAGTTTGATGGATTTAAATTTGGTTATCTTCTTTGTGAGCTAATTGGTTTGGTTATCTTAGAAATTGGAGCTAATACGCAATGTGTTTTTGGTTGTTGTTTATTTTGAACCAAGTTATTACCTTGTGAGAGCTGGGGAATCAGATTATGAGAGCTTAGGGATAATCAACACAAACCCGGTTGCCAAAACATCGGTAGATAGCGGATTATCAGAGAAAGGTAAGAAGCAGACTGTGAGAGCTGCGTTACAGCTAAAGGCAATGGGAGCTTGTGACCGAAACTGTTGGCTCTGGCCTTCCATAACACAGAGAGCTTATCAGGCTGCTGAAATCATCGCCGCCATCAGTGGAATCAGTCGCAGGTAAAGTCTTCCATTAGTATTCTTACTCTTTAGTGAGGTTATAACTGTGGAATCTAATCTTTGTGATGGTACGCTGAATGTTTTATGTATACTTGGTTTTCGCAGCTATATAGTTCCGGAATATAGCTTCCTCGATGCTCGTGGTTTAGGAGCTTACGAAGGCAAGAAGCTAGAATCCATTTCAGAAGTAAGATTTAGCATTTTTCGCATTTAAACTTAGAAACAAAAAGTTGGGTTGAAGTATGAAAGTTTCAACTTCTTTGCAGGTTTATGCATTAGACTCAATATCGATGAAGACAAAACCTCCTCCTATAAGCGACGGTACCCCCAACGAGAGTGTAGCAGATGTATTTGTGCGTGTGACGCAGCTCATGTCCATTCTCGAGACTCAATACTCAGAGGACACAATCGTGATTGTTTCTCCTGATTCAGACAACTTATCGGTGTTACAAGCTGGTATTCAAGGCCTCGACCTTCGAAGGCACTCGGAGTTGTATTTTGGACCAGGAGAAGTAAGATTGTTAGATGCAAACAGCATTCCTGTGTATAAGCAACCTGCTTCTGCCGTATATAAGTGTAAGAACCCACCAAACTGTGACTAAAAATATTATATTCTCAGTATCTGTTTATTGTTATTATTCAAATACAATTGTGAATTTGTGATTAAAACATGATTTTGAAGATTAATTCTAGATTTCAATGTAAGTATTAGTACATACAATCATAATGGTAACAGGCCGTATATTTCTAAATTTTGTTTTTTTTCAAGTAACTCATATTAAGTTGTAGTGTTTTCGTCCATGCAAATTTTGTTTCTATAAAAAACTTCAACTAGTTCACTTTATAAAAATTTGTTATTTACGAAAAACAGATATTCTGACATTTACATTACACCAAAAACAAAAAGCAGAGGAGATTAGTAGATACAGATGAATCTACTAATATCTACCTAACAATGAGCATACAATTTTCTTTTACTGATCCCTGAAGGAAGTTTCTCGTTGCTTTTATTTACTTCCCCGCAACTTCTACTTCAAGAACAAAACCACAGGAGCTGCATCAGCTAAGAATTCAAATTACATTCTCTGTATAGCGATGAGCGTTTACTAAACTACTATTAGCTTCCCTATTTGATATTTCTTGTTTCTTTTATGGCGATGAGAGATGTTGTCAAGTGGTTAGTTCTTAATGACTCGTCTCTGTCTGTGTTTGATCTTAACCAGAGGCAGAATCTGATTTCGATCATTTTTGTAAATCTCTTTTTTTTTTTTACTTAGGTGTATATATCCGATTTTATGGCTAAAGTTTGATTTTTTCTGCAGGTACGTTGGGATTGTCTTGTTGGCACTTGCACTTAATTTGTATCCTGAGAATTAGTTGATGGATTCTGAGAATTATATAGTTCTACTATGCCTTTTTATTGTTTTGTTTCTTTACCTTTAAATTCGAAATTCCTCAAATGATTCCACCACTTTCTTATATTGTCTATTAAAACTTCTACAAAGAAAGGACTAAAGAATAGATTTTTTCTTTCATTGATTTAAGTTGCAAACTAAGACCTAGGGTTTTAGAGTATGTAAAGAATCTCATGAAATTGTGTTTCCTTGATGGTTTATTTTGCTATGTAGTCTCATTCTAGCTATCAATTGGAACAAGTATCTTCTTTGCTATAAACCACTGCCTATATGGCTTGTGGTAGGTGTCTCTTGCTTATCATCCAGCACCTTCAATTTTTTCTGTTTTCTCTATTCCTTGAAAATCTGTTTTACTTGTCATGGATTTTATTGTCTCTGTTTTGTATAGGTCGATTACACAACCGTGTTTATCTTTGGCCTTTTGATGTTTGTGGACAACTGGCTTGCTACTGGACTTGCCTTGTATGTTTCATCTAAAGCTCCATGCTTTGCATTTTCTTGTATTTCTCTATCTTGGTTGGTGGTGTCACATTGTTTCTTGTTTACTTGAATCATGTTAGGGATTTTGGAAGGCAGCAGCGTAATTCAAGCTGGTTCTGTAGGAGAGCGGTGGTCATGTCTATCTTAGCTTTGCTGCTGTATCCATTCATGTGGGTTTGGACTGTAGTTGGAGCATTATTGTTTATAGATGCAAGAGACTGTGTAAGCAACTATTATATGGTTTTATGATATGGTTATTGGGCAAATCCGGTCTCTGAGTTTATTAAGTCTTTCTCATGTCCAAAGTTACTTGATGATCTTCAAAAATGGGATTTTATCACTTGGCTGGTGTCCAGCTGTTGTGTACTCGTCTGCATTGCCTGGACTTGTGTTGTAAAGGTAAACTATATCTTTACCATTTCTTTTGTTGGTTAAAAATTAAGGCTTCCTGGCTTATGCATGTGCAAATTTGAGCAGTGGTTGACGCGAAGACGTGCACAGTTATTACGTGCCCAGCAGGGGATTCCCATTTCTGAATTTGGGGTAAGTTTCCAGGATCTCATGACTTTGCTATCATACTTCTTCAGATTTTAATCAGTGCATATTTCATTGTGTCCAGATTCTAGTTGACATGGTTCGGGTACCCGACTGGGCATTTGAAGCTACAGGACAAGAGCTGAGAAGTATGGGTCAAGATGCTGCTACGTATGATAGGTTGAATCAAGCTCAGGCAAGTAACCAAAACTTATTATGAGATAATGACGAATCAAATTACCTAAAGCTTGAATCTTTTCAGTTTAACAGAGAGAAGCACTCATTCAAGAACTTCCAAAGTTCAGGTTAAAATCTGTCCCAACCGATTGCACTGAGTGTCCTATTTGCTTAGAAGAGTTCTGTGTCGGAAACGAGGTAACTCAACTCCTTATGTTTGTTCTTGTGCTGGTCTCTGTACTCTGCATTGATGACCTGTTTTTTCTTTTGTTTGTTTCAGGTTAGGGGTTTACCTTGTGCTCATAATTTCCATGTTGAATGTATAGACCAATGGCTTCGATTAAACGCAAAATGTCCACGGTGTCGTTGCTCGGTCTTTCCAGATCTTAATCTCAGTGCAGTATCCAACCTTGAAAGCTCAGATACAGGAGATCAATTCTCAAACAGCGATACAACAACGGAATCTCGATACATGAGAAGCCAACCTCCTAGCCAAAGCTACCCTTTGCGATTACTAGGACTTCTTCGTCCGAGTTTAGAGACCTCTGATACTGCTCTGGAGACTGCAGAGAACGGTGGGATTCGTCCGTACTTCTCACCGGAGCTAAACCCCACAAATTAGGCGGTGAGAGAAACGAGAAAAGAAGAGTGAGCCTGTAGAAACTTAATCCCAACTAAATTCCCTTCACGGTTTGAGCTGTACCTATCTAAAATATATAGAAAACACTGTAAATTAATTTGGTTAAAGTAAATAAAACGGTCTTCGTTTTTACATTTTTGTAAGAAACAAGAACTGTCCATGCCTAGACCAAGACTATAACTTATCTTATAGTAGATATATAACTTCAGGAGTAATAATTATAAAGACCGCATATATAATAATTTCGTAGAATATGACTACATATGTTACATTTTAACATATATTTATAAATTGCATATATCTAATTTGTATTTTTTAAAGTATTTTTATTATTATTATTTTAAAGAAATATATTTTCTATATTTTTGAGGATTTTCTTCAAATCTATACAGTAATATTTAATACACAAAATGATGTTTGATTATTGTATATATCGATAAAAAATATAGCATACGAGGAGTTTGGCATCGTCGTCGTCGCAGCAACCACCGCATCGGTCTTCTCTGCTTCATGAAATCGACGGTTGAGATATCGATACTAGATTTGGTCAGCTAAAATCTTTTGTTAGCTGTACGAAAAGAAATGGATGGAATGACGATTTCAGTGATTGAGTTGACAAATGTAAGCTCCCAAATTTCTTTAGTTACTTGGTTATATTTCTTTTAAGAGTAGCTCTCGTTTCTTTTAAAATTTCTCTTGAGTTTTCGTCCAAATCTTCATGGTTTGTTTGCCCAGGTTTAAATTTGTACGACCCTCGTTCAAGATAGAAAAGCTTTTGTTTCTCGCGGACTGTGATGTAAAACGAACCGCAAGCCTAAATGCGGCATGCCGTTTGATCAAGCTCGGAGACAATATGGCTCTTCTCAAATGGTCAGAACCAAATACCGATTGGATGATGATGATATGTTACTCAAACGAGCGAATGATCGTTTTTCGCGGAGAAAGATAAATATTAAATCAGGATTGGATATTACTTATTGGGTGGTAACTTCTTTATGAGAAAACATGATTTCAGAAAAATATATTGTAGTCTTTTTTATCTTTGTTTTTAGGGAAGAGAACTCAATGAATATATTTATAAATCTATGTGTCTTTTTCTTTAGCAAACAATATTACTAGAAGAAATGAGAAAACTATTAAGCATGTTCATTCCACTACGATTACGGTGATTTCAATGAAGCTTTTAGGATTTTTCATAAAGAACTTGAATCCTGCACTATGGGAGACATGTTATTGACTCACATTTGAAGTTGATTCTAGTTAGCCTTAAAAGGGACAAACTAGAAGACGTACTTGAGTGGGTTGATAAAGTTAGGCAGCGTGGTTCTATGGAAAGCATCGTCGCTGCATAAGTGACATGTGCCTGTGCATTAGGGAATATAGGACTAGAGAGATACAAAACCGCAGCCCGTGAGGTAAGTTTTTTTCTTTCTTTCAAGTGCACATTTCATTTAGATTTGTCTAATCTGAACTTAAAACCATTTGAACTTTTCATGTGCAGTTCTTTAATGTAGACTGTGGACATGGAGATACATTCAACGAAGTCATTCTCCTCTGCGATGTTGCCATTTATGGAGGTCTATGTGTGCTGGCAACATATGATCGATCCCAAATTCAGGTACTTACTGTGATTTTTCTTTTTAATAGTTTGATCAAACAAGCATTCATAATAGTACATAAAAAACACATTCCAAAAATATATGGTCAAATCAATACGTTTTAAGAAGAAATGTTTGAAAATAAATTTCATCGATATCATCATTTTTAGTGTTATATTATGTCTTTTTCGATATAAAGTAGTGTGTTGTTGTGTTATAATCACTGGTCATAGAATTTATGTGGTCTCAAGTACTGTATATTTAAACAAAATAAAAACATAACGAAAAATGACAAAATATCAACCAAGGGGATTCAAAACTGGGAGGGAATTAATTTTTCTCAGAATTTCAGCCACTAGACCTTTGAGATTTTACAAGATACTGCCTCAGTTTTTTGCACTATAATGTGTCTAAATCATAAGGCTTTACGTGCTTTATAGACGGGCCGGGCCGGGGCGGGCCGGGCCTGATGAACATGTCAACAACATAACATTGTTTTACAATCTCACGAAACCGAAAACATCTCGAGATCACATTCAATCAACGAGTTTTTCATTTTTCTAGTTGAATATTAAAGAAACCTATCAATACTAGAGAAGCAATATCTAGGCGACCAAAGATTGAAGAGCCTCGTATTACTTTCTTTCACCAAAAACAACCAAAAACTATAATATAAGGGGAACAATAGCATAAAATCACAACTAACGTAAATCCTACAAGTCTCATCAATGTTGGGATTTGAAATTGTTGTTGAAAAAATAATACTTAAAGGGAGTTTTTCTCAAGTTGATCGAAACTAATATCAAGGTTTCACATTGGAACATCTCCGAAGGCCCGCAGAATTAAGCCAGAGAACATCAGTCCCTTCAATAAGAAATTTAGCATTCTCTTCCAACAACTTATTGTATATCAAGATTATCTAAATATCGATCGCCTGTCCCGATTGCCATGAGAATCTTAGGAGATTAGGGGTTTGACTCCTCAGAAAACCAAATTACACAGAGTTAATACCTCTATGCATGTGTCTTGATTTGGTTTTGTAACATTTGCAGTGGCTGATTTTTGTGAAAGATAAAATAATCTTATGGAAAACGAGTTTCGTGATCGATGAAAAAGAATAGTGTTGTGACGATGGATTTTGAAAGAATCATATGGTAAAGACAATTAACAAAAAAAAAAGGCAAAATAAGTAGGAGTGGGTGGGTTGCTTTTTGCTTTAAACAAAGAACAAAAGGCAAAAAAATGCTTTTGATATTTTTACTTTTTCTTTTTATTTAACTATTTTTAATCTAAAGATAGAATACATTTGATTCAAAAGGGAATGCTCAAAAAACTAAAAAAGATTTGACAAGATTGAAAACAAATACAATTGATAGAGATTAATGATGCTTTACTTTAGCTTCGTCTTCATCTTGGTGTATATTCCCCTATTCTTTATGTGTTTTTTTTAGACTACCTTTTAACTTTTTTGCTAATTTTTTATTCGAGAATTGGCTTATATATGTTTTCGTTTGTAATATATGGAAAGAAAAAAATCCCAATGGAATCATAATTGGTTTTGAAAAATATATGTATAATAGAATGATAAATCATATTATTGCTTCCCTTGTTAATTATTTCGTCACTTTGCAATTCATTTATCAGAACCAATCTTATAATAATTGAAAATTATTTCGTCACTTTGCAATTCATTTTTCAGAACCAATCTTATAATAATTGAAAACAAAAAATGCATATCTGAGAAGAATAAAAATATATCCTTTTGTGTACATATATTATATAGTATATGCTCAATTGCTGATATACTTATTTAGTAATATGGAATCTTTATAGATGGTAAAAAGAGCAAATATAATCAACTAACACATGCACACACAAAACAATCATAAAACACCTTACGATTGCGTCATAAATAACGCGGCGCAACATCATTGGTTGATAACATCTTGGTGCACATTGAATCATCTGATCGCGTTATAAAATGACGTGGTGCAATATCAGTGGTTAACAACATCTAGGTGCAGGTACACAAAGACATGCGTCACACTAGATCATTTAGGGTTTTAATTCTCCACGAAGAAATGTAAAGTGGGGTCTCTTCTATTGCCGGGAAAAACAAATGAGAAGAAGAAGAAATTAAAGTTTCTTTTTCTCCTTCACTTTCTCACACTGCACATAACAAACAAAACACACAAGCTCTGCAAAAAATTCAAATTCCGGGAAGCAGACGCCGGAGAAATCGAATAAAATAGATGAAGATGAAGCGGACTGCGTCATCGAACTCAGAAGCATATAGTTACAACGAATCACCACACTCTCCTCTTCGATTTCATTCTCCGTTATCAGATGCCGGAGATTTACCGGAGAGTCGTTACGTTTCGCCTGAGGGATCTCCGTTTAAAATCGAGAATCCAAAGTCGATCGTAGCTGGTAATAAGCTCACGCAGTTTTCGCCTCTTCCCTCGCCGATTCCGCCTCCTCCTCCTCAGTTTCCGCCGCCGCGACGTCAGAGGAATGCGAGAGTTCCGATGAATTCGTCTTCGGATAAGTCTCCGTCGTCTATGGTGGTGCACAATAGCTGGGTGAGAGAAGAGGGTCAACAAACTACGACCAGGAAAGCTGGAGCTCCGATAAACGGAGAAGAATCGGGGACGACGACGGTGAACAGAGCGAGAAGAGACGATTTAGTGAGTGTGACGGCGCTAGGGTTTAGAATTAGCGAAGTAATTTTGTGTGTGATTTCGTTTTCAATCATGGCGGCTGATAAAACTCAAGGATGGAGCGGCGATTCCTATGATCGCTACAAAGAGTACAGGTCTCTCTTCTTCTTCAGTCTTCACCACAAATTTTTGGTTTTAGAATTGAAATCTGAATCAGATCATTCAAATCATCATCAACACAAAATCTTTTGCAGGTATTGTTTGGCTGTGAACGTTATTGCATTCGTTTACTCTGCATTTGAAGCTTGTGACGCTGCTTGCTACATCGCCAAAGAGAGTTATATGATGAACTGTGGATTTCACGACTTATTCGTTTTCTCCATGGATCAAGTAAGTGTTCCTTTAAAACATTTAGCGATTTGTGTAATCAAACATATTTGATGAATTCTGATGAGCTTTTTTGTAGCTTCTTGCATATCTTCTAATGTCGGCTTCTTCATGTGCTGCGACTCGAGTCGATGATTGGGTATCTAATTGGGGTAAAGATGAGTTTACTCAAATGGCAACCGCTTCCATCGCGGTTTCATTTATAGCGTTTGGAGCTTTTGCGGTCAGCGCTTTGATTTCTTCTTACAGGCTCTTCACTCATGCTTCCTCCTAGTTGTGTTGCCTTCCCTGAAACCAGTCTGTGACTCTATATCTATGTACAGTCTCCCTTATAGCTTAGAATGGTAATGTGTGATACAAGTTTCGATATATTAAAATAAGGCAAGCAATCAAATGACTGAATTTACTTGTGTAGCAAGATATATATTATTTAATGAAGGTAGGTGGTGATAAATCCCAAGACCTAAATGCATGTTTTCTTACAAGCAAACCTCATAAAGTATCAAGAAACACTAATTATTATTTTTAGTTTCCTTCTGGGCTGATATGTTGCTGTTCTGTTTCTTCTTCTATCTCTGTGATCTGAATTCCTCCTGATCCATCACCACCAGATTCAGAGAACTTAGTGATCTTCTGTAACTCATCGCTCACACCTGACTGGTCATCACTAGCAGCTGCTTCTTGGTCTATCTTAGCTCGTGGCTTAGGACGGCGAATGGCCTCTGCTGCTTCTGCCATGGCAACTGGAGGTGGTTGTGGAGGTACCCATGACCGTTGCCTCTGAAAAGCTGCTGGTTCCACTGTACTTGTTTCATTTTGGTTAGCAGTGAAACGCGCCGCTGTTGTTGTCTCATAGCCAAAATCCGTGGATCTAGGGTTTTTCTGTTGCCACCATTGACCATTGGAACTCTCGTCTTGTGGCGCTTGACCATAGTCCCATGGCTGATAATAAGAGAGAACACGAGTTTAATGCAGTCTTAATAATAAGTTCAGTTCCACACATTTGACCAAGAAACCTTAAAAATAATGAATTTTGATTAACATTCAGGGACATTTACAGTTTGTACCTTAGATTTGGGAGCGATGCGTGGATCTGATAGT
Organism: Arabidopsis suecica; assembly: GCA_019202805.1. NCBI lineage: Eukaryota > Viridiplantae > Streptophyta > Magnoliopsida > Brassicales > Brassicaceae > Arabidopsis > Arabidopsis suecica. The sequence goes on along the minus strand of CM032912.1, from coordinate 13,917,378 downwards.
GGTTGGTTCGGATTAGGCGGCATGTCGTTAATCTCCTGTAGATTTAGTGAAAGTGCCATAAATGTTTGTCACAACAAAACTGTATGGTTAGTTTAAAAATGGTGCGAGAACGGATTTTAGTTTTCAACTTACCCGAATGTTCGAAGGCTTCTCTCCTCTCTGGATCATAGACATTATCTGCAGCATAACCAATTTTAAACTAAATATTACAAAGATTATTAGGAATTCAAACGGTGAGAGATTCATTATAAATCCATGATTCTGCAGAGAACTAAGGCGATAACAGAACATTACATCCATGTATGACTTTGGGTGAGGGGGTACAGACGAATCAGCTGGTGGCACAGGAGGAGATGCAGATCGTGCTGTATTATCCATTTAGTTAGAAAGAATAATCTAACCAAAAACAATAAACCGTAATGCAGATTGAGCCAGATAGAGAGAGTAAGAGATAGAACCTGAACGTGTGTCATAATCAACGTTGCTGCCATTTGTATAGGGTTTCTGCATCACATATCAATGTTCCTAATGTTACCAAAAGAATTATGATACGTAATTCTATTAGGTAATTACCAAGTTCAAGTTGATGAGGTTTTGCCATGGGGTTTATATCAGACTATTTAGAGTCTCAGTTGTGAGACTCATCCAAGAGTAGAAGAACCTTAGAGACTTATCAGCGATTAGGGAAGAAGTAAAACTGTTCAATTTGGGCTGCTTTTGTGTTTTGTTTGTGTTTATAAACCCCTAATCAATCAAAGCTTAATCAAACCAAAACCTTAAAACTCACCCTTGCTGCAGTGACTGAACCATTATAAACCTCTTGATCAGCGGAATAAATTTTTGGAATGTTGTTGGATTGTCCTGAAAGTAAGAAAGAGAAATAGAATAATACTCTTTAGATCAAGAAGCTTTAACACTGGCTCTTAAGATCAACCAAAAATTAGGTAACTGGACCCTCCATGACTTCTGATAAGAGTTGTTCAAACTTAATTGTATGAATATGAATACCGAGATCAAATCTTCATTTTTCAGTAAAGGTTAAAACTTACCTTCGAGCTTACGGATATTATTGCTCAAAGACTTCATTTCTTGTACTTGGACACCTAACAGGTGCGTTAAGTCCTCAAAATATTTCCTCTCTGACAAGAAGCAATTCACAGATTTGAATTTAGAGGAAAAGATGGAACAAGCAAGAAAAGTCCAGGAATGATCACAGAAAAAGAGAAAATTCAGTCGAGATTAAAAACTGCAGAAATATATTTACCTTCATTCTTTGTTATCATCATTTCCTGACTAACCCTGGCTACATCAGAAGCAGCCGCAGAAGCAGCTTTGGCTGCAGCTACTGCTTCTTCAGCTAAGCTAGGTTTAGCATCAGCTTTCTTCAGAGGGTCAGTTTCTTCTTCCAGCATAATTCTTTGGACCCAGGATTTAAATCTGGGTATGAGAGATTTCTGAAACAAACAAATCTCACTTCAATAAGATGTTGATTTTGTACAAGGAGATTCATACTATAAACTTGCATAGCATTAAAACACATCTAGCAATCAGTAAAAGCCAGAAAGGTAGTAACAACTTTCTAACAACAAACTTTGTTTTCATCAAAGTTCTTGCCAGCTATATTCTGGTGGTTGTGGTGAAACAGAAAGTGTGAGAGTCATTACCTAAGCCAAAAACAATGAATTCCTATATAGTCTGCTTCCATTTCATTAATGGCCTAACCGTTAGCCAATTATTTGATGTACTAAGTAAATTCATAACATAACAAACTTAGCACACTGCATATAAATGGAGACAGGTTGACGATACCTTTATAAAAACAGCTGTTCCGGCACCAGAAGCTGCAAGTACTCCAACAGCAAGAATAGCATGGTACCAGCGAAACCGAGAGAGAAAAGCTGCCTGAGGAGTCACAACGAGTGGAGCAGGAGCAGCTACTACAGGCTGCATAGCTTGTGGCTGAACAGTTGACACTGCTTGCTGTCCATCTGCTTGCGTAAAAACATAACAATTCATACAATTACCTTCCAGTCTAGTAATCAAAGGAACAACCAAACAAATACATGTCTCCCTTAGTTACCTTGACTTGTAACAGTTGTCTGCGAACTTGGCGGTGGATCCTATGATTAAGATTTTTCACAGAAAGGTAAGCCATTGAAGAGGAATGAAAAAAGCTCCAAACCAAAGAAGTAAGGAGGAAGCTTACAGGAACACGGCGGAATGCTTCGTCAATCTCTTCTTTAGTGAGACCTTTCCTTTCAAGAAAAGATCTTCTATGTATAACAGGAGAGCCTCTAACTCTCGGGTGCGAAAGGAATTTGATAGCATTCTGAATTTGATCCTCCCGTATAGGTTCTGAATTCTTAAACACAGATGTTGGAGGATCCTGCTTAACAGTTTCCTGAGCTATGGTAGCTTGCTGAACCTCACTTGCAGGCTTTGTAGCCTCTGTAACAAATACATTCATCAACAAGAACATTAGTATAAATCCTACTATGTATTACTCTAAACGATTGTATCCAATATTTCATCGTTTTCTAGGTTTAAACTTTGGTACTGGTGTAATTGAACATTCATCACCGTTCAATAAAAATCAGTTAACTATGCAAACGTAATAGTTCATCACCAGGCTAAATACTGAGAATTTGTTCATGGAATCAACCAAAAAAAAGTTAAGAAATAATGATTAGAAGCTATAATTTGAACCTGGAATCTGGGAATTGTCATCGGCAGGAGCGGGAAAATCGGAAGGAGGTTGCGTTTGCTGATGAGTTGCCATAGCAGCTCACCAACTTTCGAAGAATCCAAGCGGCAAAAGAGACTATAAATCTCGAAGATGAGAGAATAAATCGTTGAGAGATGACGACGAGAGAACGACGATGAGGATGAGAGTAAATCAGGTTTTGCTCAAATCGAGGTATTTAACTTGGAAACTCCAGACTCATCTGAGCTGGTCCTTTTCGGTCTAATCTTTTTGGTTTGGTGAGTGGTATGTATGTATGTGTGGTGGTCACACGAAGTGGAGATAACGGCGTTGTCTGGTTTTTATTTTTTTTCTTGGTCTATTATATTATTGGGCCTACAATGTATATGGACTATGGACGATGATACCCAGTGAGCCCATTTGTATTACAGAATTTATGCCAAATTCTAAGATTAGGGCTTTATGCCAATCAATACAATAATAACCCTTGAATCTCTCCAGAGATTGACACCTCAGCTTTTTTAAGCATTGTAGTGTTGACACCTCAGTTAAAATGAATGACCAATGAAAACATTCTAAATAATACAACTCATTTTTCATATCCAATAAGAACCTTTCATTTTTCCACATTATTCTCTTATATAGAAATATCAAAATGGGCCTAAACTCATGGACTTAACCCAGTCCGGTCCGGTTATGAACACAAAATATTAAATCCGTTAAAAAAGGATCTTGCGGGCAATCCTACACGGATTACGGATTTTAGAAAGTTATGCCCGAAGATTGACAGATTGGCCCGCGCTACATATATATATATAAAAATTAATATATCATATATAGAATTAAATATTTTATATATTTTTGTAAATATAATATGTCAAGAATATGTGATAATATAAAATTTAAATTATAAAATTATTATATTTACAAAAAAGATAGTATTAAAAGTTTTTTAATGGTGTTTACACATTAGCTTTTCAAGCTATTCTCAAACTAACACATCATTAAAACTGATACATAATCAAAATATAAGTACTAAACAAAACTGAACATGGTAATTAATTCAGCATCTCTAACTAATACGATCTTTGAAAATTCTAATTATTAATTCTTTAAAGTTGCAAAATATATAAAATAATTAGTAAAATTTAATATTTATAAAATTTACTATATTTAGAGTGCTCATGGTAATGATACTTTTTGTAATAATTGGTTCCGAATAGTATAAAAGTAAACAATCAAGTTCTAAAATTTTATTTAATTATATCAAATCACTAAATAAAAAATTCAAAAAATACATTTGCTACGAAAATAAATTATTAACTGAAAAATATACTAGAATTTTACTTTTAAAACATCATCTTTTCATTAGATATTAACGTTGGCAATAGAGACTATAATTATAATTACAAAGTCTAATTACATAAATAAAAAAACTAATCCCTAGAAGTAAATTTTTTTACAATTTAAGTAAAGATAAAACAGTAAATTATAAACACTAGGTTTCTCTCCAGTGCTGACACCTCAGCTTTTTGGAATGTTCTGGACATGACACATCATTAAAATCATCATCCAATAAAAATATTTGGATTAATACACATCAGATTTTTTGGCCAATAATCATCCCTTCTGCTTTTATTAATATTGTCTCATTTGTTCTTGGGCACTAACATATGGGCTTAATGTTTTAGAATAGGATTGTTGGACTTCAATTTAGGGCTTGATTGGTTCTCCCGCCTAGCGGTTGTTAGCGGTTGGTTGCGGTTGTTAGCGGTTGGTACCAATCATAGAAACTGTTCCATACCACTTCGAACAGTTCGAAATCGCTGGATTTTAAAAGCTCATTTCCGCAAGCGTTTGCGGTTGCGGACGGTTGCGGTTGGTTTAAAAAAGGAAAGAAACTGAAAAAGAAAAATGAACAAATTTAGATATATATTATCAAGTCTTATATATATTCACGTTAATTCTATAAAAAAAAAATTATCTAACTTTAATTTTCCAATATTAATAATTATTTTTGTTTTCAATATAAAATTTATTTGAATAATTATTTATGGTTTTTAATCATTAATCATGTTTAAAATTTTTATATTTTTTCATAATTATAGTTTTTGGTGTTTTTATACTTTTTATAATCATATACTAAATTTATTTTGGTAAATTTTGGTTTAACCGCTATTGTACCCGCTGATCAACCAGTCGTAAATCTCCCGCAAACGTATTCGTTTTTAACCGCTAAACCAGTCGGTCAAAATGCTAAATAATGCTTGAAACCGCAACCGTCCGTTTCCGCAAACTCCCACAACCGAAACCGCTACGTTTAAACCAGTCAAGCCCTTACTTGTAATGTTTACCCTTTGGATAAAATTGGATACAAATCGAATTAGTTAAGAACTATTGCAATAAAATATTATAAGATTTATTAAGCGTTATCATAGATCTTAATGAATAACTAAAAATCATTTGAGTAACGTTCTATACTCCTATAACAAACAAACAAACAAATCTCTTAGCCTTTTACGCCTCTTCAACATATAAATCAAGTATGCATATGGAACATTAAAATCAAAGATGATCATTCCATATAACATATTTTCAAGTATCTAAGTCATGAGTTCTATACAGCTATGGCATGTCCATATATATATATATAAGTCCGATCGAATCAAATATCATAACTTTTGTCAAAAAATAAAAGCTCAACGATTTCATCGACGATATATTCAAATCGGAGAAAACAAAAACGGAAACTTGAGAAAAAAATAAGAGGAAAGAAAGATATTTACTTGTGGGCACTGAATTCAGATTCCAATTACATCAATCGCTGAGAAAAAGACGTAGGAGATTTAGAGTTCGATTGCGGAACACCGCCATAGCTCCCCCGCACTCCGGTGATAGAAACTCTTTTAGACATACAGTGAAACAATCGTCTCTTATTGACTGCCATTAGTGAAAGTCTTTCAGATATGAAAGCAAAGGTCTTCCTTTTTTTTCCTCTCCGTTTAACTGTTTATCTAATCTATCTCTCTCCTTTGTTCATCTGTTTTTCCAGAAAAAAAATGATCGTTTTCGGACTTTTTCAGGATACAAATTTTATCTGAATACTAAAATTGATTTACGGTTTGGTCTCAGTTTAACATTCAAATTTGATTTGGTTCTTTTTTTGCCTTCAAATTATTTAATTATTAAATATTTAATTAAAATCATTTCTCCAATTTAAATTTCTTCAATATTAAAAAAATCATTTAAAAATATCCCGCGGCGGAGCGCGGGTTTCAACCTAGTTTCTTGTTAAAAGATCATGTTTGTCCTCCACTCTTCCCATGGATTGATCATTATTATATGTGTAGTGTAGAGCATTCTCGAATAAAAATGGGCTCATTTGGTATGTCTTGATTGATTAAGGGTTATTCGTTCATGAATTTATAAGGATTTGAAAATCCAAACAAAAATTATTTGTTATTCAATTAGTGATTTTAAAATCCTAACTAAAATAATGTGTTATTCGTTCTATAATTTATAAATACTAGTTAAAATCTTATTTTATTTATTTAGTCATTTGTTTTTGGATTTCAAAATCTAAATTATGTTTTAAATGTATTTGAATGAGAAAATAGAAGAATTCAAATGTATGAATAAACACATGTTATTTCAAAATTCATATGTCTTGATTTCATAATTAATTAAGATTTTCAAAGTATTAACAAATCAATAAACCAACAACACCCCTAAACTTTGGAAATCTCTGTATACTTAGATCTTATATGTCTTGATTGATTAGCTTAGGAATAATTGGAAATAAGGGATATTTAAAATTAGAATTGTCCATCTAGACCTTTGTACTAAATTATCACTTCAGATTAGATTACCCTTAGTAATGGTTAAACCAAATTTAGAGATTTTGGCAAAATATATGAATCAAAAATTAGATTATATTTTCTTTAATTTTGTAATTTTATTTTATTTTCTTGATTGATTAATCACTTAATTAGTCTTTCTTTTTCAGATATAAGGATTTTTGCATTGAATGATTTTAGGTATATTATAATGATGAAGAACATTATGCCAAAGTCGGATCTCTCCTAAATTAAGGACAACAGGCTTCTCCTTACAAGTTGTATGGGAGGCACCATTGCGATTCCCAGTTACTTTGTGCTAACGGGAGAAATGACGAGAACCAAGTTATATGTAGCAATGGCCATATTTGTTTATGTCTTTTATGTTGCTGATGTATCATTTTCAACTAATCAATGACAAAAGGAAAAATCTCTGTGTCGCTCGATTAAAGATGCAATATGGGCACTTTTCTGCTACTTTTTGAGAAGGCTAATTCTATTTATTGGTGGGATTCTTATCGAGAATAGGCTCTACAAGGTAATGGGTGCGGATATGCGGTTATTATAACTGTTGGCTCTTTCACTATGCTCTTATATATCTTCTACATAAGCAAGTTAGCGAACTTATATTTTGGTTGATTGATTTTTTACCTTGTCGACTTTTTTGAACTGTTAATTTATTTTCTTTAAATTAAAATAATTATTTTTTTAAAAAAATTAACATAATTATTTTAGTTATAATATTAAAATTATAAATATTTTTGAATTATAAATTTGTAATGAATATTAAACTAATAATTATCCAAAATATTTACTAACTAGATAAGTTATGTTATATAACTAAAATTTATAATTTTTGTTTATCATATTTATAAGTTTTAATTTCATCACTATCTAACATTTTCACAAAATAAAAAATATTTTTGAGTAATTTTTTTTTTCATATGAATAGCTTAATATAAAATTTTAAATAAAAATTGTAAAAACTAATTTATCAATTATTTATTTTTGTTTTCTTAATTTTTAATCATTAATTAAGAACAAAAATGTCAATTTGAAGAAGAATAAGGTATATCTCAATTTTTTAAAAAAGCATTAGAGTAAAATAACGTAACATTTGTCTTCAGACTAACCATGTTAAGAAGTAAGGAGGAAGCTTACAGAAACACGGCTAAATGCATTTGTCTAAAGGAGTAAGACCTTTCCTTTCAAGAAAAGATCTTCTATGTATAACAGGCGAGCCCCTAACTCTAGGGTGCGAAAGGAATTTGATAGCGTTCTGAATTTGATCCTCCGAATTGGTACTGAATTCTTAAACACACATGTTGGAGGATCCTGCTTAACAGTTTCCTGAGCTATGGCCTATAATAACACATTTATCAACAAGATCATTATATTAGTATAAATCCTACTATATATTACTCAAAATGATTTCCAAACGTACAAAACCGAACCGGAACCAAACCAGGAATCTTTTGCATTATAGCTCAAAACAACAACATCAATAAATTCAAGAGTGGAGTACTACAAAAGTATAAAGGTTCTTAAACAGAGAACTAAAACAAACAAAAACAAAAAACAGAACGTCTCGTAACCCCAAACCAAACTAGATTTAGTTACTTTTGTTTCAACTTCTTGATGCCAAGCTTCAACTCCAACATTTCACCACGCAATAAACAGTTAGGGACAAACATGAAACTCTCATCAGGGATTTGAGAATTCACTTCAAGAAGCCTCTTCACTTCTGGTGATTCGTAAGTAACATTGTGTCCATCGATACTATACGAAAGACGATACGAGAACTTCTTCAATTCTGAAGCAGATGGTGCAATGCGTCTAACAGTAACATAAACACCATGTCGCTCCTTATAACACTGAACTACAAACAATAGTTTTTGAAGAGATTCCCAGAGGACAAAAACCTTTTCGTTGATGTTTATCCGAAGATCAACAGAGGAATATCCCCATATAGAGGAATAGATCGTACTACTGTAAAGATGGCTACGCATAAAGTGACCGTAGATGATGTTGTATGAGCCAGTGTAATTGCATTCGAGGTTAGGGCAAGAGCATTGAGAGTAGTTGCATTCCTTTTCATGACTTGACACTTTCCCATAAGAGAAACTCTCTGTGCAGCCAAACTCAGCATTTGGACATGGGACAAAGGCTGATTCAAGAACCTTCTCCATTGAGAAGCATCGCTTGTTACCAATGGGTAAATCACACCCAGGACCAGGGCACTTGTTACTACTCACTTTGGCAAAGCAAAAATTGCAAACTAGATGTCCATCATCACACTGAAATGCAGAACCAAACGAGTTAGTCAAAGCCTAACAAAGGAACACATGAAACAAAATCGAATGCATGCAAGTTCAAAAGATAACCTGAAAGGTAGGTATAGTGAGCGGCTCGAAGCAAATCGGACAGTCAAGAACATCAAGATCCAACAACTTAGCCGATCGTGTTTCATTCTTCTCCATACGTTGCTTCTTTTGCCGGTGCGAATTTTTTTCTTTTGACAATTGAATATGCGGCTGAGAGTTGCTACCTTCCATATCGATAAGGTTGACCTGAAAAATGGGATTGGAATTATGTGTTTTTGTTGCCAAAAGTTAAAAGCATTATTATTCAGGCTCCGATTTCCGAAGTTTAAAGAAAAAGTGGCATGCATGCATATTATATACATTGACTTGGAATCGGAAACAACCAACACTTGTTCTGCTATGTGTCAATTAACGTAACACTTGTCGTCAGACAAACCCTTATCATTAATGAATTTCTGACTCATTTACCAGTATCTCTGTATCCACCAACCACTAATTAAATATAGTAAATTATCTTTTTTTTTTTTATGGGGTAATTTTTCTCCTTTCCGAAGAAGGAAAACTGACCAGGTTCAAAACAGAATAATCTTATTAGAAAATAATATTATTGGACGGATGATAATAGTCTACAAGAAAACTTTATATATTTAACCAATCGAACAAAGCACGGAGAGATACCGAAAATTCTGTACGTAAAAAAATTAAGTTGAGAAAACTTACATGGCTTTTGAATTTTAAATTTACAAATATTAAGGAACATATCCAAAAAAGAAAAAATGATAGTGGAAAAAGCAAAATACATTGCTATACATAAGAAAATTCTATACGTAAGAAAATTTCAATTAAATTATAACAAACTGATTTATACATGTCAACATCTTAACAAAATATAATATACATGTCAAGAATCAAGATCTAAACTAAAGTTACTTTAGTATAATAAGATATCATATAAAACATTCATAAACGGTTGTCAATTTAGACATTTATCAATTACCACACTTTAATTGTTGGGTTTTAATTTTTTTTATAATACCACAAACTTTTTCTTTAATTTTTTTAAGAGAAAAATCCTTTAAAAAAAATCCCTTGTAATGCATATATCTTTTATTTCTTTTGACAATTTATAACAGTAATTGCTAATTAATGATATTCTCCTTTTGAATACTACAAAAATCAAATAGAAAATGGGAACATAATAAGACCGGATTATTTACCACTTAAAAATGTATTCTCCTTTTAGTCGCTCTTACTAAAAGTCGAATATATTCAACGAAATCCTAAAAAAAAGGTAAAAAAATCTGATGGAACCATTCAAATTACGATCCTACCAATCCATATTCGTTTCTTATCATCGTCCTCTCACTGTTTATCTGATTGATTCTTCTTCTCTGATAATCGACTAGTAGTGCGGTTCTCTTGGAAAATATTCGATTTTTAAAAGACTGATGATGACATTAAACTCACTATCTCCAGCTGAATCCAAAGCTTTTTCTTTCTTTGATACCTCCAGGTTCAATCCAATCCCTAAAATCTCAGGTTTCTTCTCCTCTTTTCTCGTCCTTGGTCAACTCTCTTTTCGATTAAAGTTGCAATCTTTCATTAGTTTTCTTAGGCTCTTGTGAATTTCTCCATCTGGGTATCTGTAAATTTCTTCAATTCGAATTTTTTGGGTTGCTTTAGCTTCTGGAGTTTAAAATTTTACATCTTTGGAGTTTTTCACAGGTGGGTTTGGTTTGAGGAGGAGGAATCATGGGAGAGATTTTGGAAAAGGTGTTAAGTGTTCAGTGAAAGTGGAGCAGCAACCTCCTCCAGCATGGCCTGGGAGAGCTGTTCCTGAGGCGCCTCGTCAATCTTGGGATGGTCCTAAACCCATCTCTATCGTTGGATCTACTGGTTCTATTGGCACTCAGGTTTTATATCTGTTTCTTGGTTTCTTACTCTTTGCAAGATGAGTTTAGTTCCATGAAGTTAGATTAAGGCATTATTGTGCAGTTCTTGAGTAGGACCAGACTTTAGATTTGTGTTATGGATGACTAGGCTTAAAGAAGAATTGAGTTTTTTTCTTACGGTCTGCATTGTTACTGGGTTATTGTTGCATCATTTTTATTGAGAAGAACTTCCATTTTGCAGACATTGGATATTGTGGCTGAGAATCCTGACAAGTTTAGAGTTGTGGCTCTAGCTGCTGGTTCGAATGTTACTCTACTTGCTGATCAGGTAAGTTGGCTTCGTGTGTTAATTTATAGTGTTTTTTCTCTCCAATTTGTCATTCAGACCACTTGAAATTCAATTTAATTCTCAATTCAGTTGTAGTATCATAAGCAGGATATTATAAACTAGTTTTGTATCAGATCAAACCAGTGAATCAGGTTCTGGCTTAGGTTTTTACTTCTGTGATCTCAAGAAATCTCTGTATTATGGTTCTGTGACAGTCTTTTGAATTGTGGCAGGTAAGGAGATTTAAGCCTGCGTTGGTTGCTGTTAGAAACGAGTCATTGATCAATGAGCTTAAAGAGGCTTTAGCGGATCTGGACTATAAACCCGAGATAATTCCAGGGGAGCAAGGAGTGATTGAGGTTAGTACATTTGTTAGTTTTGATTGTAGTGTAGGATTTCACAAAATTTCTATCCTCATCGGGTTTTTACTTATGTTCATGAACAGGTTGCCCGACACCCTGAAGCTGTAACTGTTGTTACCGGAATAGTAGGTTGTGCGGGACTTAAGGTATATACTCTAGTTTTTGTTACTAAAACTGTATTGATAGAATATGAAAAAGAAAGTTAAAGATGATAAAATTTGTTGTTTGTTTTGCAGCCTACGGTTGCTGCAATTGAAGCAGGAAAGGACATTGCTCTTGCAAACAAAGAGACATTAATCGCAGGTGGTCCTTTCGTGCTTCCGCTTGCCAACAAACATAATGTTAAGATTCTTCCGGCAGATTCAGAACATTCTGCCATATTTCAGGTATCATATAAATCAAGTAGAATTGAAGTACCTCAACTTTCATATTGAGTTAAGTATTGGTCTTAATGCAATTTCTACCTCTGGCAATTTTGAGTGAATTTTTTTCTTTTATGTTCTCTACTCTCTAGTGTATTCAAGGTTTGCCTGAAGGTGCTCTACGCAAGATAATCTTGACTGCATCTGGTGGAGCTTTTAGGTTAGTTTCGATATTCTTCTCTCTGCATAGATTTTTTCCTCAACTCTCATTTGGTTAATGGAAAATATTCACTGGAATATGAAATAGGGATTGGCCTGTTGAAAAGCTCAAGGAAGTTAAGGTAGCGGATGCGTTGAAGCATCCAAACTGGAACATGGGAAAGAAAATCACTGTGGACTCAGCTACGCTTTTCAATAAGGTTAAGATTATTTTCTCCTCAAGTTAAACTCTGATTTTAAAAGTACCTTTGATCAAGGTAGATGAGTTCTTGATTTCTTGAAACAGGGTCTTGAGGTCATCGAAGCTCATTATTTGTTTGGAGCTGAGTATGACGATATAGAGATTGTCATTCATCCTCAAAGTATCATACACTCCATGATCGAAACACAGGTCTGAAAAATAAATAACTGAATTATTTGTCTTTCTGTTTTAAAAATAATCTGTATAACATAGATTTATTTTGTTCCACAGGATTCATCTGTGCTTGCTCAATTGGGTTGGCCTGATATGCGTTTACCGATCCTCTACACCATGTCATGGCCCGATAGAGTTCCTTGTTCTGAAGTAACTTGGCCAAGACTAGACCTTTGCAAGTAAGCAAACCGCATTTATGTATTCTCTGTTTATCAAATGTGAAGCTAAACTTAGTTGAAGATTTAATCACCACCAAGAAAATTCCCCAATCTTGTTTTCGGTTTGGTTTTAGTTTGTTTAGATAAGATAAAAATGAAACCGAATCGGTCTTCATTTTGGTTTTGCAATTGTTATTTTGCTACTGCTTTGGTTTGGAGCAGTTCAAACGGATTAGACACCCCTATCTAGCACCATTCAGCAACTAAAACCAAAAGTTGATTATAATTGTGGATTTTGGCAGACTCGGTTCATTGACTTTCAAGAAACCAGACAATGTGAAATACCCATCCATGGATCTTGCTTATGCTGCTGGACGAGCTGGAGGCACAATGACTGGAGTTCTCAGCGCCGCCAATGAGAAAGCCGTTGAAATGTTCATTGATGAAAAGTAAGAATTTGTTTTCTCTTTGGGCATCTCACTGAAATTCTTGAAACGAATCACAATTGTTTATATTCTCACTTTTGTTTACAGGATAAGCTATTTAGATATCTTCAAGGTTGTGGAATTAACATGCGATAAACATCGAAACGAGTTGGTAACATCACCGTCTCTTGAAGAGATTGTTCACTATGACTTGTGGGCGCGTGAATATGCCGCGAATGTGCAGCTTTCTTCTGGTGCGAGGCCAGTCCATGCCTGACGAATTGGTTGTTGGAAGAAACATTAATGAAAAAGCGATTGAGAAAATGTGAAAAAGAAGATTAGTGTAGAGAATGGGTTAATACTTAATAGCGTTTTTGGCAGGGATTATGGATTGTGTAGCTAATTTATCTGTGATCCGAACAAGCCAAACCAATAATTTGAAACCATTTTTACCAATAAAACCGAGTTTAATTTTTCACATTATATTAATTACATTCATCTAAGGGTTCTTGAAAAGCCTCTGAGCTTCATGAGTAGAGTTTGCATCTCCGGTTGTCGTCGTCATTGGTTTCTTGAAAAGCCTCTGAGCTTCACAAGTAGAGTTTGCATCTCTTGTTGTCGTCGTCATTGGGTTCTTGAACAGCCTCTGAGCTTCACAAGTAGAGTTTGCATCTCTTGTTGTCGTCGTCATTGGGTTCTTGAAAAGCCTCTGAGCTTCATGAGTAGAGTTTGCATCTCCTGTTGTTGTCGTCATTGGTTTCTTGAAAAGCGTTTGAGCTTCATGAGTAGAGTTTGCATCATCATCACGTGTGCTACGTTTGCTTGTTGCTTGAGAATTGGAACTCGATTGTTCTTCTTGTTGGGGAGAAACAGAGAATCTGACGAATACCCTCCCATTGATCACCTCTGTTGACATATTGGTCGTAACCGAATCCTGACCACAGTTTGGACAAGGGAATGTCTTGTCAAGATTATTCTTCCTCGAAAACTGACAATATCTCGTTGTGCATCTATTGCACACTGTCGAAAAGGTCACGTCCACCGGTTTCGAAGAAGAAGAAGGAGAATCAGGCTCTGCAGGCTTATTACACGAAGCTGGTTCGCTCTTTTCCTGTTTTGGTTTCCTCTTTTGATCATACGCAATTCTCTTAGCTTTATCAGATAGTAGTGTCCAAGCATCTAAAACAAGCTTAAACGCACCTTCTGCGCCATTAAACCTGTTCTTGTCCGGGTGAAGCAAAAGAGCTAAGTTCTTGTAATGTTTCTTCACTGTCTCGTCATCAGCTAAAGGATCTACACCAAGGATTCCATACCAATCAGATTCTCCTCCTTCTTTGTTTGATGCAGATATATAAACATTGATCATCATCAAAACTTGTTTCAAACCATCGAGCTTTGGATACAGATTTTGAGCCTTGTTAATGAATTTCTTTGCACCATTGTAATCGTTCTCAGAAAGTTTTCTCTCTGCGATATCCATTGCTCTTTTAGCTTCTTCCTTATTACATTCCATCGTTGAGATGACTCGAGAAACTGAAGAAGCTACGAGCGCGTTAATGATTTTTGTTGCTCAGGCGATGGGTTTACTTAATTGGTGGTAATTTCCTTTTTTTTTTCTCCCATTTACTTTTTGATTACTAATTTCTCTTTCCTTTTTTTTTTGTTTTCCATTATTTGAATCAATCAAGAAAGATTTGCATCAATAAGACAATAACCTATTTTTTCAAAAATAATTCTCTGATTTCAAAAAATAAATAAATAACTAAATAACCACCACCACTACTTCATTTTATTAAAAACGTCTTCTTTCATAGTATAACAATTTTTTTTTTAAAAAAAAAAACATTTTCCATGAAACACAACATTTTCTGTTTCTTGAATTATAAATCAATTTAGTTACGACTTACGAGTCGTATTCATATTAGAGTAGGGATAAAGACAGAAATGCACGCTTTTTAACCTACTCCCACCGCTAAAATCATTAGGAATAATTTTAACTTCTAAGTCATATATGAAACACCTTCACATTAGATTAATAATTTGTTTGGCAAAAGCGGTTTGGAACAATAGAAGTGTTGATTTGTCGACTCATTATTTTGCAGTAATGATGCTTTTTATAAATGTACTAGGAAACCAATTGGTCGGTTTATGATCAAAAAAGCTTCTAAGCTATCATAAATCGTAGCTTGCAAGTAATTCTTTTCATAAGTTAACCTTATTATTTGTATTATCAGTTTATCTGAGGCGGTACTTGGTTTCCTAAAAGACACATGTACAACTTGTAGGTTGTACTCTTTAGATTGTATTTAGATTATAAATTAAGCTATAAGGGTTGTTAAGAAAATATATACTTAATGTTAGTATTAGTTTGTCTGATAAGACGTTTATTTTTGTTGGTTTAGTAATGGAATTGGATAATAAAATCTATTGGTTCAACTCCATGATATAATATATAAACGATTTCGGAACAGTTGAAAGATATAAGAAGAAAAACATAAAACAGTAAAAATTTGCACCATTTTGCTTTCATCGCATTCCAGTTTGTCGTTTTATCTATTGGTCAAAATAAAAATGGTATATACCTTACCACAACGAAATTATCAATCACAAATATGTACATCTCCAATTTGGTAATCCAACTCATTTTAATTTATTGCAGATTCCACTAAATATATTTTAAATATCGACAAGACACCAAATATGAAGTTTAATTAGAAGATGAATGAATCGACGACTACTATTAAATTAATCTAATCTTTTTAAATGCACTTTATATTATGTAGTTGGGATGACTCGAGTCAAGTCTCTCAATCAATAGTGTGAACACATATCACTTTATAGAAATTTTGAACAAGGCGATCTCAAGGCAAACCAAACATTCCTACAATATCCACCTAAAACTTACATATCCAAATTAACAAATCCATCTCTATATTTAAAAAGCTATACGAGACTATCCACACGTTAACGAAAAACACGTTAATGGACCACAACACTTTTGAGTGTCTAAAACAAAGAAACATACAACACTTATCCAAATTTTGAATTTAATATACACACATACATTTAAGTAACTTAAACTTTAATTGATCTCATAATTGATATAACGTGTGTACACTTGAATTTGCCTAAATCATATTGTTAGGTGAAATTATTCAACATTATGATGAGGAAGAATAAAAATTGAACAAGTTTATGAGAAATAAACGAATAAAACCACTATTAGTCTCCTCCATTCCAATTATCAAACCACCAAAACTTATACATTATCTATTTAAACCGACAAATTTAAAAAAATATTCGAAAATAAAATTATTTACTTTCTCGCCAACACTCAAGATTTTCTCGGAAACTAATAAAAGAAAAAGGTTGTGGGAGAAAATAAATAAAAGTAAAAAGAAAAAAAAAAGTAGGAAAAAGAAAGAAACCGAAGCCCACCCAAAGTCCGCGTCTACGAGAGCCACGTCACCATCAAAAAGGACGTAAATGACGACTTAGCCCATTCACATTTTTTAATATTCCAATCATGTCCTTTCTATACGGCACATACGTCTGTCGTTTCGTCTCTTCCCTTTCCCTTTCTTCTTCCTCGCCGCCATTTCCATCCTCCTTGGACGGCGGTTCTTTATCGGAGACAGTCTCGTCGTTTTTCTTGACCGGCGCCGGAAACACGAGCTTATCGTTTCCTTCGCTGCTGCTTCTAACGTACAGAAGATTCCGGAGATTCCAACGTTTCGAGAATCCAGCTGAATGGCTTTTGATTTTGCTTTGTGATGGAGAAGACGAGAGACCTTGAAGATCATCATCTCCAGAATTCGATTGTTTTGGTTTCCATACACAGTACGTCTCCGGCGGAACTCCGGTTAGATCCTCTTCAGCTTCCGAAAAAGAATTCGAAGTCGGATCTCGATCCTCGCTCATTAGTTTTCTCAACGCAGGTCTATGACGACGAGGAGGAGGAAGAGTAGTACTCTTATTCGTCGGTTGAGATTCTACCGGAGCATTTCCAATTCCGCCACCGTACGGATTCAACGGACGGATCTGACCGTTACAGAAAATCTCGTCGGCGGTAGCGAGAGGTTGAGAACACGTGTTGCTTGGACAATCGAAAGCGAAATCGGAATCATTATCGTCGTCGCGGTGGTGAGAGTCGGGTTGTGTCTGCTCCTGAACTCTGAATTCTTCGACGACTCTAGCGGCGATTGCGGCAAGGTCTACGGCGGAGGAGAAGCTGCCAAAACTCGGAGAGTTAGAAGAAAAGGAGAGTAACCGACTCGTCTGCATTTGAGAGAAAGTTGTTTCTTGCCTCTGAAACTGAAACTGAAACGTTTTGTGAGAGAGAGAGAGATTGTACGCTTCGAAAATTGGGTCCCGTGGAATATTTATATGGGAAAAATAAAAAATCTTTGTATTTTTTTTGCATTCACGGAGAAAAAACAAATTGAAATGATTACATTAGTGGCGATTAATTGTCATTTAATCAGGAGCCAAAATCTAACTTAATTTAATTAATTATCATGATTCTAACAAGGAGCGTAATGGACATAAACCACTAACGACGTCAAATGAAATTAAATAAACCACAAACGTTCACTTGTTGAGAAAAATAAAGGAAATAGAAGATAAGTCTACACTTTTTAAAAAATCGGTTCTTGGTATTTATTTATAAAGAAAGTATATGGCATGAAAAATATTACTTATCTTCTACGATGTCACGTTTAATCAGACAATCACATCACGAGGTGCTAAAACTTATCCATTTAGTTAATTTTCTTCTTCTGTATATTGAATATTCAAATGTTAATGATGTCACAAAAATGACGTATATAAACCGTAGGTTAGGAAAATGTGGTAAGCCGGTGATTCCATGTACTGATGTTCATTTACTGTTGCGTTAATATTGTTATGGTATCATAGTTCAAATTTAACGGGTTCTTGAGTGTTAACACATAAAAGAAGCCTATATGTTATCCTATGTAAATGATATTTTCAATAAGATTTATAAAAAGTATCTTTTTGTCAACATATATAGATGATTATTAAAGTACAATTGAATTCTATGTGAAATTGTGCACGTAAAACATTAATACAGTGTTTTGGTGTTCTGGCTCTACTACTGACCACAATAATTATCGGACCTTAAAAATAAAAGTCTAAATGTCCTTAAGCTTTTAGTTGGGCCTTTGGGTCACATTACGGGACTTAGTGTATATGGGCCTCCACCTAATTATCATTTGGTTCACATTATGGGACAGTATAAATGGGCCTCCACCACCAGAATTAGGTGATTATTCAGATCACTGTTTGATACAATTAGCAACTTGAAATATATATTATTCAGATCAAACTCAAGCACAGTTCAAAGTTTTCAGCTTCTCTCAGAAACATTAGTTTTTTATGTTCATCAATTTGATCACATAAACCCTAATTTAGATTTTAGGGTTCATCTGAACACTCTTGCAATATCTCCAAGCTCCTTAATCATCAACAATGGATCCTAATTACGAGAACTATCATCATCATCATAATCATCAACAACAATGGCGTCCAGCACCAACACAGCCAAACATATGCCCGATTTGTACAGTGCCTCACTTCCCTTTTTGCCCACCGTATCCTCCTCCATCTTCTTTCCCACACAACCCCAACTTTCCTCCTCCTCCTCCTCCTCAACTCAATTCACCTCGTCCTGGTTTCGATTCGTTCACCGGACCACCGGTTCGACCACCGCAAAATCACTTTCCGCCGTGGCAACCTCACCACGGAAACCAATGGCGACCAGTTGCCGTTGATGGTGATATGGAAGCTGATCGGAGATATAAGAGAGCTCGGATTGATGCGATCGCCGGTGGTTCTCCCGGTTACGGTGTTTCTGGTGCCGATGGTTATCAGAGTCCTCGGATCTCATGGGAGAATGAGCGGAGGTTGAAGATGGTTCGTGATCATGGTTACGGTTTAACTGCGCAGTCTCCGGGAAATCTAGATGTTTCCAATGTTGAGATGAATCATCAGTATGGGAGGAGTGAATTTAGGAATGGAAGTCAGTTTAATGGTGTAGCTCCTACTCCTGCTCTGCCTCATCATCCGCCGCCGTACGGAGGCTATTTTAGCGGTCCTAACGGTCAGCCTCCTCTTCCGGTTTATCCACCACCGCCTTTGCCTCCATCTCATCCGCCGTCTCATCCTTCTTCACTGTTTCCTGTCACTACTAATTCGTCACCAACGATCCCTCCATCATCATCATATCCTCAAATGCCTAATGCTTCTGTAATGTTGCTTTCGGGGTTTCCTTCTTTCCTCGAAATATATCTTGTTTTGCTGTACTGATAAATCACTTATTGTTTTGTAGCCATCTTCTGCACAATTAGCACCTACTCGGTCTAAAGTGATTGATGTGTCCCATTTATTGAAGCCTCCTCATCGATCTACTCGTCCAGATCACTTTGTAATTATCCTTCGAGGGCTACCAGGTTCTTTTCCAAACCTTCTCTTTAGCTTTTTGCGTTGACTTGTTGCATGATTTCAGTTCTTCTTGCAGGAAACAATATAATCTGCATTTGTTTTTGCATTTGAATGACTTGGAAAGGTGTTTGTATTTAATTACATGTGTTATTGAGTAATAACTCCATTTGAATATATATTCAGGTAGTGGGAAGAGTTATCTAGCCAAGTTGTTGCGTGACATCGAGGTAGAAAATGGTGGTAGTGCTCCACGAATCCATTCTATGGATGATTACTTCATGACTGAAGTTGAGAAGGTTAATTAATCCTCATAATTCTTAAACATTTCTTAAAAGAATGGTTTCTTTACCTGGACCATCAAAGGACTCTAAAATTCTGTTGTTTTGTCAAAAGGTTGAAGAGAGTGAGTTAACTTCTTCAAGCTCTGGTAGAAGCAAAAGACCTAATGTGAAGACGGTCATGGAATACTGCTACGAACCTGAGATGGAAGAGGTATCTTTTCAACATATAGCTTGAGATAAATGAAATCGAATATAATAACCACAGCTATATATATCTTTTGTTAAGTTTCTTGCCACTCTTGGATTCTCAGGCGTATCGTTCAAGCATGCTGAAAGCTTTTAAGAGGACACTTGAAGATGGGGCCTTCAGCTTTGTAATCGGTAATGATTTTCTCATAACTGCATACTAGAATGTAGGATATATATAACAGCTTTGAAATTTTATTTCCTTGCAAAAGCTAATTGGTATCTGTGATCTGATGACATTATCTCTTTTGGTTTCTTGATGTTGACATGATGGCTACTACTTTTCTCTTTTGAGCAAACATTTCACCTGATATGGTTTCTCTAGTTTCTTAGTATATATTGCAACATGTAAGATCTTTGTTTAGAGATTCTATTCATCTAGTTTAGCTGGGAACTAGGTGGTGCAGTGTCCAAGCACTACTTTCATTTTCTCTAACCACGGATGCAGTTTGTTTTCTGGAATTGACCGTTTCTTGCTGGTATATGTCACTCATCTTAGTGGATGACCGCAATCTGCGGGTAGCTGATTTTACTCAGTTTTGGGCAACAGCAAAGGTATATCCTCACTTCTTCCTGTATTACCTTGTGGAGTTTGGATGTTGTTTGCGGATTCTATGGAAGACTCATAATGATTTGTGAAGTCAACTAGCATCTTTAGTGCTTAGTTATCCTTGGTTTTTCAAGTGTCTAGATAATTTCATCTGCACTAAACGTTAGTGAAGTCTAAAATTGTTTATTACACAATATTTTCTAGTAAGTTGACAGTTCTGACAATATTTTAGTTAGTTATCTCAACCTCCTCAATAATTAGCATAATGCTCCGTCCAAGTTATTAGTGACCTTGCATTTCCCTAGATTTGAGATTACGAGTCTTCTTTCCTCAGCATCTTCATAATCTTTTCTTGAAAACTATATTTCCAAAGTTACTCCTGTACATTAGTTATCGTCTTGCTTCACTCCTGTATATTAGTGAATGTGGTCTTTCAGAGATATGTCTATTCTCTCTCCCCCTTTACAACCTTCTTGGTTGTATATTTATCATCAAAGGGGACATTGGCGTGGGGCAACTTGCAAGTTCTTATAAGTCCTTTCTCCTTTATATTGCTAATTCCCTCTTTTATAAGATGAGCCATTAGTCTTGTTAATGACTGTATGTACTATTTATAGTGGTATTTTACCTGCAAGTTGTAGTTGTTATTAATTTTTCTGCTTGCTTCATGTGCTTTCTAAACATCGTGTGAGGTTGCCATTCTTTTTAAATTTTTGTATCCTTGCATTCACTGACCAATATAATTTGTAATATGTCCTCTCCTATTTATTTATAAACAAGTAGTGGTAGCTTTGGGCAATCACTACTCCTCATCCCCTTTTGTTGCGCCACCGTGCTTGTTGATTTTCTTGTTTATCTATGATTCTGTGAAAATGAAAGTTGAAGAATTATAGATGGCTTCTTGACCAGCTTAAAACTAATACGATATAAATAAAAAGCTTTGAATTCGAGAATTCACCTTTTCCTCTTTTGCTGAATTTCAGTTTGATTCAATTTTCTTTTGCCTCGATTTTGCTCAGTGAACAGTTTCTTCATTCTATTTACCTGAAATGTAGATGCCGATGATCTCTTTTCTGTGTATGATTGTTTGCTTGTTGTAAATGATGAACCTTGAATTGTTACTTATTGTAACATTTGAAACCAGTTCAACTGAAACATCAAACATGTCTGTTGTCCAGTATTGAAAATGAAAGATTTATCTTAATCGTTCTTGGAAGTTTCCTTGACTTTCTGTTTCTTTTTGCAGAGATCTGGATATGAAGCTTACATATTGGAATCAACATACAAGGACCCGACTGTGAGTTCTCTGCATACTATTTACTCTTTGATAACTTAGATTTTGTATGTCAATTGTACTTTTCATATTTAGCCTAGATAAATAGGAGCACACTAAGATCATTATCATATTTATATATAATGTCATTCACTTGGTGTTCTAAGCGTGTGCAAAATTATAGGGCTGTGCTGCAAGAAACATACATGGCATCACACTAGATCAAGTACAGCAGATGGCAGAACAATGGGAAGAAGCTCCTTCATTGTACATGCAGCTGGATATCAAGGTTCTTATGCCATTCTTTTTCTTTCCAACATTGACCTTGCTTTTTGATAAATGTGAAGAAGACGCCAAATTAACTCCTTCATGTACGATTTGGCGTTGACCTAAAGGAAACTGATCTTAAGATGAGCTTCATGCAGCGTTTTTTGGGATTTTAAACAACACTAATCTCGTTTTGTTGCATTTTTTACAACATCTTATATGTGATCTTCTTTTTCTGTGATAGTCTTTTACGCGGTGGGATGACCTGAAGGAGAATGGAATCCAGGAGGTAACAGAAAATATCTTTTTGTACCTTTCTGTCCTTGAGTAAACAAGGGTTAAAAAAATTCTTGTTTTGACCATTGTTTCAATCTTGGCCATCATTGTTTGATCCAACCTCATAAAAATGCTCTAGGTGGATATGGACATGGAAGATGATTTCGAACTGCCAGAAAGAAAATCCGATATTAGTACCCAGTCAGAAGAAAAGGGTGCGACAGAGGGTAAATTTGAATGCTTTCTTTATACTGTCTTCTTATTTTTACTAAGACAAACCGACAACATTAGCTGAGTCTTATTTTCTGTTGATATCATCTCAGGCTCTTACAAAAGTGAGAGTAAATGGGAAGCAGAATCTGGCTCCCGTACAGAAGAAGTGAAAGAACTAAGCAGAAGTAAATGGTCAAACGTAGAAGAAGATGAAACAGAGAACTCTCTGAGCGTGAGACGAAACCCCAAATCTCTTTCCAAATCAAGCCAGCGGAAAGGCAAATCTGTTTGGTGGGGCGATAAGGTATACACATCTGTACTTTTTCATTGGGTCTCTAGAAGTTATGTTAGCTTTGCAAGCATGTTTTATCTTCGGGAAAATATCTGATACATGCTTTTTTATTTCTGTGGATAGGGTGGAGACGCGGGGTTTTCAATTGGTGCTGCAAGGAATATGAACATGCCATCCTTAGTTATAGGTCCAGGATCAGGATACAACTTGAAATCGAATCCTCTATCGGAAGAAGAGAGTCGTGCACTCGCTGATGCAATTGGAAAAGCAAAGGTAAGAGGAATTTTCCAGGATCAGCTTAGAGCAGAGTGTGAGTCTTTCAAAGCTGTTTTTGACAAGAGACATGTATGAAATATGAATCGTCGTTACAAAGGATAAGTAAGTGTATGATTTTCTCTGGGTAATCAAAATTTTATTTTGCCTGGTCCATGAGAATCATCAGTTCCCACTTTTCATTCACATATCGACCAATAAAATTGAGAATCTTGGGAAAATAAAATAATCCACTGTTCTGTGTTTTTTATACTAATTGGGATTATGAATTCCTTTAATATTTATTTTATTTGTATATGCATGTATAATATTGATTTTATTATTGGTACAAATTTTCTTACAAGTTGATCTGTATAACCAAAACCACAAATTATACGGAACAGTTTCGGTGAGAGAGAAAGCAACAAACTACTTGAAGCATAGGCTTAATTACTCGCTGCATTAATTTTTAAGTGATAATCTTAATATCGTACCATTGTGATTTGTGAAAACCTTCCTCTTAATATGCATGATGATCATTCCACAAAACTACTTAAGGGCTCTATGGATGAGCTTAAAAGATTGTTCATTCCACAAAACTAAAATCCTAAAGATAGAAAAGGAAGCAACATACGAAACTCCATAATTCTCGCTATAGAAGTAATATCTACGGATGTGATCATTTTATGTCTAAAGTTAGCTGAAGATCCTTTGTAATAAAAGGGTAATTCTTAGTTCCACAAGAAATATGTAAGAAAGTTTTCTAGATTTAAGCACTATCTAAGAAAAACAAAATCAAACCCAAATCTCATAAAGAATAATGGGAGAAACAGAAGAGAAAGTGAAGAACCATGGTGATAACAAAGAAGAGGAACACAACAAGGCTGAGAAAACTGAGAAGAAGGAGAAGAAGAAAGATAAAGATAAGAAGGATAAGAACGAGGACGATAAAAATGGTGGAGGAGAAGAAGGAGAAGATCAAGAGAAGAAGAGCAAGAAGAAAGATAAGAAGGCGAAGAAAGAGAAGAACCCTGAAGATAAGAAAGATCCAGAGAAATTGAAGATGAAGCTTCAGAAGATTGAAGAAAAGATTCAAGCTATGGTCTTAAAGAAAGATGAGATTGTGAAGCTTATTCATGAGGCTGAACAAGCTAAGCCTAGTACTGCTGCAGTAGATGCACCACCACCAACTAACTAATTCGAATACAAATTATATACTACCTTAAGTTAAGTAATATATATGTCAATAACAAATGCTGATGAATGTTATTTTCAGCGTATCTTGGTATAGGGTTTTTGTTTTGTTTTGTTTGATATCAATCAGAGTTTGCTTGTAAAATAATCTGTTGTAAGTTGTACAAAAATTATCTGTTTTTAATATAATACTTATCAGCTTAATATGTAATTCTGATGTATAAACCACATTGAAAGGACTATAAAGTTCATGTTTATGACTTAATAATTCAAGACCACAACAATGCATTCAAATGGGTCAAATGATATTGAAATCTAATGAACCTTACCTATAAGATTACATCATTCCTTTTTATTAAACGGAAAAAAAAACAAAGTCAATGTTTTGATTATCTTTTTGATTATAGGATCCGTTAACACAAATATCTAGACTTGCCAAATCCGATTGATTTATTGTCATTACGTGTTTGGTTGGTTGGATCTATATGTAGGCATCAGAATCTACATTGGTTGGTGTAAAAAGAATTCTGCAACTACCACTAAACTACAACATTATGGTTTAAAAAGGACTAGATAAATAAAAAAGTTGAGACTTGTGAAGACTTGTGAGAGACGTTGTAACACATTATAGTAGCTTGGTATTGGGTTGAAATATTGAAGAAAACTGAGGGGCAAGATGGTTATTAGTTCTTCAACCATGAAAGTGGAAATAATAACACTCTGCAACTGCAATGTCTAATAACCAAAAAAGCTGAATTATCTTCTTCTAGCTACTAGGATCATTTGTTATTAAGTATATAAAGAAACATCGTGCCAAGTTCATACATCACCATCCTACTTATGACTATTAATTTCTCATTATTTCATATTATATAAAGTTTACCATGTGAAAGTTTTATCTTTTTGAGATGAATTATTGATCACAAATATAAAAAAGGCCCTGCAAAATTTATGACAATGTCAATGTCTTCTTGCCTTTAAAGGAAATGGCACTAATTTCATGTAGGTGAAGGAAGTTTCCTGCGAAATTTCTTCACCCTACGTAATAATTAGTTGAATGAGAAATAAAAACATTCTTAAGAACTAATAATCTTTAAGCAACTCCGAAATTTGAGAGAGTCTAAGTAAATGTTAATTTTTCATTGCACTATTAATTTGACACAAAAGATGTCACCAAATATTTGTCTTTGCATTTAATCTTCTGATTTAGTGTTCACAAGTTTGATTATATCACCATAATTCATGTACGACAATACTAAATAGAAATAAAAAAAGAAAAAGAAAAAAAAGAGTTCGAACATAATCCAAAAGAAAGAAGAGATGATAATCACATCACACCATAGTCAAAAGAGAAGAGAACATAATCAGTCAATCCACTTCAAGAAAGGTTTGCGGACGAGCCTTGAAGAAGGCCATCTCTGATCTGAGTAGCAACATCGCGAACAGCTCCTGGTCCATGCGGTATGAACACAGCAGAAGACTTGGAGCTAGCACCAATCTCCTTCATTGTGTCAAAGTACTGTGTAACAAGCACCATGTCCATCACATCTTTAGCAGTTGTCCCAGGCACATTCACAGCGAAACCCAAAACACTGTCGCGTAATCCATCTACAATCGCTTGTCTCTGACGGGCGATACCCAGTCCCGAGAGGTACTTGGACTCAGCTTCACCTTCAGCTCGCTTAATCTGCAGAATTTTCTCAGCCTCTGCCTTCTCGTTTGCAGCCAATCTCATCCTTGCAGCTATAAACAAGAAGCAGAAACTCAGATTTGAGGATTTACAAGAAGCAGGAATAAGTAAAGAGTATATAAATGATGGGAAGTTATGTTAGTTACCAGCGTTGATTTCGTTCATGGCCCGTTTAACATGTTCATCAGGCTCGATATCAACAATGAGAGTTTGCACAATCTCATAACCGTAAGCCGACATAGCCTACAAGAGTGACAGAGATACAAAATTGAACACTCATAACTTCACAAGCAGAAAGAGACCAAAACACACAAAGAATAGTATACCTTCTCGAGCTCCTCTTCAACAGCTTTTGCAATATCATTCTTCTGCTCAAAGACATCATCAAGAAGCAACTTCGGGACACTTGCTCTAATGACTGGAACAAAAAAACTCCGAATGATCATTATTTTGCACACAATCATTTAGTATCTAAAACATGTTTTTTTTTAACAATGAGACTTACCATCAAACACATAAGCTTGAATCTGACTCCTTGTGTTGCTGAGTTTGTAGTAGGCATCATTGGCCTTATTAGCTAAGGCACGGTACTGAATCGATGCAACAACATTAACAAACACATTGTCCTGGAAAACACAAAGAAAGATTAGTACTACACAGAAGCTAATCAAAACACAATTTTGATAAAGAGAAGAATCTTAAACCTTAGTCTTGGTCTCGCAACGGACGTCTAGTTGCTGAACCCTTAGAGAGAGGTAACCAGCAACTTGACTACCAAGACACCATGGAAGAAAATGGCAACCAGGCTCAAGAACTTCTTCGAATTTCCCAAATGTTTCTTTTATCGCTACCGTTGATTGATCCACTTGAACACAACATAACAAATTTCCCATCTTTCTTCTCTTCACAACCTAATCCATCAGAAACAAAACAAAAAATCAAATTTTTATTGAAAATTCTGAAGATCATGAGCATAAGAACAAATACTGATCTCAAAGCTTGTAAATTTAACATGAACTAGCCATAGCCCACCGGAAAAATTGAGAAAATATCGCTCTTTTTTTCTCTCTCGATCAAATCTCGCGTACCCAGAAAATACAAAAATCAGCCCCGAAATTTGGAATTTCAGAACAAAACTATGCCTTTGAACACAGATGGTTCACGTAAAGATAAGATTGATCACAAGAAGAAGAAGATGATAGATAGGGTTTTACCGAAATTTCTCCGTTCTCCGATTAGATTTGCTTAAGAGCTAAGTTGATATTTCAGTGGGTAGAGACGGTTTTATTTATATACAGGAAAGACCTCAATAGTTTTCAACTATTTCGAATTGTTACCCTTATTTATTTATTATTTACAGAATATGCCCAACATAATTTCAAATATAGAAAAAACCCAGGAACTTTTGACGAGATAATCTAAATTCATTATTCTTTAGTTCTTATCTAGATTCAGAAATTCTTATCTGCTTATACCAAAAAAGGAAAAGAAAAAAACAAAAACTGTTTTCTGTTATATCTGTGATAAATATAAACATATAGGGTCTTAATTTAGAGAATTTAAAAAAGAAAAGGATGAGTTGTTGAGCCGGTTCGATTGATATAAGTCGAAGAATATTCCACAAATACATCGGAAAAGAATCTCATTACCAGTTGGTTTTTATTTAGTGTTTGGACAAAAATAAACTTTTTATTACAATCTTCGTAAAGAAAAAGAGCAAAATGAAGCTTCATTACAAGTTACAATCTGTCAATCTTTTACGTTACGTGAAAAAAGGGACTACTTGCCACTATAAAATGATCTTATGAGATTAATTTGTTTTGGACATATCAAAATATAGATAAGAGATTGAAAGAAAAATGAGAATATGCTTTAGCCTTTGAATAATTGAGATATTTTCATAATTACGTACAATCTTCCACATTTATTTCACTAATGATGATAACTCACGCTTTAGTCTTTCTCATCTTCCATCTTTTCTAACATTGCTGAAACTCTTTTTAAGCATATTTTAAAGGCTTAATAAATCAGTGCCTGATTAAAACTAAAACAGCCATTGTGATTTACAGATGTACAATATTATTTACTCCCTCCGTTTCACAAAGAATGTCGTTTTAAAGTTTTAATCTTGTTTCACAAAGAGTGTCATATTATGTTTTTAATGCAGTTTTTAAGACTAATTATCTTTTTTATCCCTATTTTTTTAGCTTTTCAATTAGAGAAAGAGTATTATCTAGTATATTAATAAAGAGTAGAAAAAAAATTTGTTTACTTTTCTTAATTTGTGTGAAAAATGGTAGAATGACACTTTTTGTGAAACAGTATGAGTATTTGATAAACGCAGCAAATACAAACATTAATTTCTAACATTAATTACAATTATATTTCAAGGAATATTAACTATAAATGAAAATAATAATGTCTTTATAATCATATTAAATGACATATCAGTGAAATTCGAGCGTGTAGCCATAGTCGTAAAAACAAATCTAGCATCATAGTAACTTCTTCTCCAAGAAACCAAACCCTAGACATAATCTGATCGATTATTATTAAGAGACGACAAATTACCCTACAATAAGTTCTAGACAATACAATTATCGATATATATGCTTAAGATCTACCCTTGGTTCGACCGGTACACATACCGACTAGCCCAAAATAGGTAATGCAAGAAATTGATCCCACTAAGCACACACATGAGCCAGTAGAATCTCTCGAGGTGGTACTGATTTAGATTCTTCCCCGAAAGCCATGGATTGTGATGGTTTAAGCCTGTTACGAAATTAACAGCCGAGACAAGGACAGAGCTCAAGTAATATCCCATCGCAAGAGACGCCCATGAGAGCGAGGTTGCAAGGGAACGCATCGTAGACGGAGCTTCGGTGAAGAAAAACTCCATCATACCGGCTAGAGTGAATAGATCGGCTGATCCAAGAAACACATATTGAATAGCCACCCAAAGAAACGTTATAGGAAGCGGCGAAGAAGAATAAGAAGATGAGTTGTTGTTTGAGCAGCAAGTAACAACGACGTGCTTGCGTTTTGTTTCCACTAAGGCTGCCACCGCCATTGCTACTATGGAAAGGACTAGCCCTGTTCCGATGCGTTGAAGATGGGTTATGCCGGTTTCGGTATTTGTTGTTTTTCTAGCTAGAGGGAGGAGGAGGTGGTTGTAAGTTGGAGCTAAGATCATCATGAAGACGACGGGGAAGACTGGTAATGCCGCCGGTGGGACAGTAAATGACCCGAGCTTCGTGTTCATCGTCGAAGCTTGTTGGACGGAAAACGTCGAGAGCTGAGCTAGACAACAATTAAGCATAATGGTAGACATGAAAATAGGTAAGATCTTGATGACTATCTTCACATCTTTGACTTGATCTTCCGTGCAATGGAGTGGACCTGGTATCGATTCACGCTCTCTCACAACTTCACCTAGGAAAGATCCAAGAAATCCATCATCTCCGTTGCAGTTTTGCTTGGTTACGTTGTCATCACAATCATTTCTTGTATGACACGTGACAACGTTTCTTGAAGTTCTTCTTTTCTTATACTTAGCGTAGAAAGCAGCGGTTAAGACCTTGAATAGAGTCGTGATGGGACTTCCACTAGGAACCTTGAGGCGATAAAAGCGAGAACCGGCCAAGAAAACCGGGACCGAGATCAAGATCGCGGCCGTGGAGACACCAAAACCATAAGACCAGCCTTTGTTGTCTTCGAGCCAGACCACGACAGTGACGGCTATCAAGGCACCGCACGAGAGGCTAAATATGAAGTAGTTAAAGAAGAAGGATCTTTGCCTCCTCCCACTCGGTGTCTCTTCGTCGAACTGTTCCGCTCCGTGCGGTGGCAACGAGCCTTTTATTCCTCCGACACCGAGAGCAACTAAATATAGACCCACAAATAGAACTACACGAGACCATGGCTCGGTAGAGTGCTCGTGGGCTTGGACCGTTAGTACCATTAAGCCCTGTGTGTTCCACAAATTTTTGTGGTTTAAAAGGTTAGATATTCATACTAGAGCTTCTATGTAAATGTTTAAATCTCGTATCATGTAAAATAAAAATACGTAGATCATTTAATGTTTCAAATTTTGGAAAAAAAGGAAGAGTAAGAGTTTGTTTATTTATTTATGTTTTTATTTTTTGGTAGGATTGTTTATTTATTTATTTATATACATATTAAAATATATATTGCTAAAAATAGAAGGAACTTTTTTCTGTTTTTCTTTTAACTTTCCTTCTCTGAAGTCCATTTCCAATGACCTGGTTTTAGGTAAGGTTTTATTTTTATTTTTAATTAAAGTCTAGCTTATACGGATTTTTTAAAAAATTAATAGTCAATTGAAATGCTTACCAAGAATTCTATGGCGGCGCTGACTAAATAGATATGGAAAGTAGTGAAGAAGGCGTCTGCCAAAAAACCTCCGAGAAGGGCCAAGAAAAACGCCGTTCCCATAAAAGCGGTTACGGCATTTGCGGCTCCCGACGGCGAAAATCCCATCTTTGTTGACAAATACAGCACTAGGTTGCTCGCGTTTGCTAAAAACGCAAGGTTCTCCAACACTTCCACAACTAAAATTGTACAGTATGTCATATCAATTAATACTCCATTTTAACATACAAATATATCATATCAATTAATACTCCATTTTTAATAAGTAATGTTTTGAGTGAATGTAAACTTGTTGGTGTGAGATTCTTAACTATTAGATTAAGTTGAAACTATAAATGATATGAAAAAGAATCTAGAATATCTTGTAAAAATAAAAATATTAACTCTTCTACATCTACTTCTTGATTTGTAGTATGTAATAGTTGTGATTAAAGATGAGTTTTAGAATGACTCACCCAAGACGAACGAGGCAGCAAGCATACTGCCATGGCGGCCACGCAACGCCGGTCTATTTCGCCAGTCTACATAACCATTCCACGTGCTTAACCTGTTTGCTTCATCCTACATATATTTACACAAATGTTGTCAAATTGTCATATAATCATTTCTAACTCTTAAGTTGGATTTAGAAAATTTGGAGGATAGAGTTAAAACTCACCATTTGTTCAAACGTCTGAGACATGATAATCAAGAAACAGCTGTTTGGAGAATGAAAGTGAAGTATATGATTAATGGCAATAGTGTGTAGCCATTTATAGGGAGAGAGAGAGTGGACGTTAGGGGAAAAAATTGGTGTGTGGTTATTACATACAAGCGAAAACTCTAGAGACTAAACGTACAACTTCGAAAACAAAGAAATGTTACTGTCTTTGATGGTGACTCTTTTTTGTATTTCCTCTGTTTCTTTCCTCGTTAACAAGGCACCGTGCATAACTGCATATCCTAGAAGTTTAACTTAGCCAAATTTTGCTACTTTTGGTTTACGAAATTTCTATATATAACGTAAACTGAATAAAAGACGCAACTACTTAACTGATCATAATCAATCAACTATGTTAGAATATTCCAGAATCCAGAATATAAATGGAGATGAATCTAGTATTTAGATATCTAGATCAACCGATTGGTTTTTGAATTAGAAGTTCAAAATTCCTAAAAACAATTAAATCATCCATTTTATAATGTTGTCCACGTAAATAAACCACTATTGTATCCAAAAGAGTCTAGCGAACATGCGTAATGCGTTTGTTAAGTGGCACTATGGAATTGGAAAATCTGCTTTTGGTAAGCAAATGTCTAAAACCAAAATGATCTTGTCAAACATGATCCCTTTTTAATTTCGTCAAAAATTATCTTAGTTACGTTGTTAAAAACAATTGTATCGTCGTTATAAGTTTAAGACAAAATAGCTACATGTTTCTTTAAACTGACCTTTTTACTCTTGCACAGTCCCACATTAGTAACAAAATTTTATGGGGATCGGAGTCTATGATGAAATTAATATTTCATGAAACTGAGTCAACTAACAAGATAAATAACACGGTCCACACAATTTAAGACGGTTATTCTGGTTTAGATATAAATTCAATTGCTAAACCAGATTATATGTCCCACAGTGTAGCCTTTTGTTGGTCTTTCATGAGCGATAAACAAATATCTTGAGGAATGTCGTCGTATCTCTTCGAAAATTGAAAAGTTTTTGTAAGTAATTGGAGAATTCAAAATGTAAAACCGGTTAAGCATTAATCGGTTTGATAATGAATGATCGTGTTGTAAAAGAGGCGGTGAGAACGACCCTACCTATCTCTCAAATCTTATTGGTTCATACGCAAAATAGAAAGTTGTATTTATTATTATAAATACTGAAAGAACAATTGATATGAATATTTCATATGCAAGTTGTCTACAACATTTAACTCTTGTGATAACGATATTCTTGTCATTGTCACGCGCAAGCAATTTTTTAATCTAACTATTTATGCACCGCCTCATTGGTAACTTTGTATGAGGAAAGTGTTTACGAACCGAATCAATAAGAAATAAAACCAAAAGGAAAATCTTGTTGTCAACTTTACGGGTTAGAGCTTGGTAACATACTAAAGTCATGTTTCCCAGTAGTGTATTCTCCAACGTTTTGGGAAAAAATAGCTTTTGCAGCCGGTTTAACCGGCCGGAGACAAACCAACCAAACCGGTACATTCATGCATTATTGATATGTGCATATATATAAGACAAGCTTTTATGCTTTGGTAAATGATTCCCCCATGAGATTGGGTGTATCATTTTTGGGCCACCACCACCACTGCAACAACCACACTCCATTCTTTCTAAAACGCTTTCTGTGGATGATAAAATTTGTCATGAGCAAATTTTATCAATCGGTACGATAATACAATAGTAACCATCTTCTACAATCATCCAATTTGGGTGGTGGCCTAGTTCTTCCCGCAATTTACGAATGGCCCTACCTTTTTTTAACCTATTGAATGATATCATCTAGACGTTACTACAACGCTCCAAACCGGAATATTTCGGTTTTGTCCCGGTTTTGGTTGATGACACCGTAGCTGGTTCGTGTTTGGGCAACATGTCGCTTGAGCTTGTATTAGATTCATAACATATGCATAAATTGGATCGATTTTATATAGATAGACGACTAGAAAGGCCACATTGAAATATTTAAGAATATATATATGGATGGAGTCAGCTTTCGCATTTCAACTTTCCACCAACTCCATTTTCTTTCATTGGGTCTTAAACATTTGAAGCTAAAGACTAACACATACATCAATCAACCGGAATCTGCAATTTTTAATCAACCGAATCCGGTTAGTGGATCATAATTTCCAGGTTTTTATTGAGTTATTTGATGTGATTAGTTACATAAGCTTTAACGGATCAGTATAACAATTTAGCAGTAAAACGTTGAGGCAATATATCGTAGGTTAATTTTTTTTTTTTTTTTTTTTTTTTTTTTTTTTTTTTTTCTTAATTTCTTAAAATTCCTTTACCATTAAACAAACCTTGTTACAGCAGAAATACAACAAGTTACAACAGAGAACTAGAAATTAACGAAACAAAGGAAACATAGCTTACCTACTTACCACATTAAGGTTGGAAAAATTCAAACCAAGTAGATAAAAGAGAAACCGAATTAGAGCGTTGCGCCCTAGAGAGAGGGTCAAGCTTACACCTAGGGGAGCTCTGAATATCGAGAATCAAACTCGTCGGAGGGCGAGAAGACTGAGAGTGAAGTCTGGAGTTCCTTTCTTTCCAAATCAAATAAATAGAGGCTTGGAAGAGAAGCTTGAGAATCAATGTCATGTTTTTGTTTGGGCAAGGGTCTCTGATCCATCTAAGTCCATGTTCCAAAAGAATTGGAGGAGAAACATGAGCTTTTGATGAGAAAAAAGACCAAACCTCATTAGAAAAAACACAATCGAAGAAGAGATGTTGAAGAGTCTCATCAAAGGAGTTGCAGAGGAGGCAAGAGGATGGGACATTAAGTCCCCAACGGATAAGCCTGTCTCGGGTATGTAACCTTTGGCGTGCTACTACCCAAGTGATGAAAGCGTGTTTGGGGATAGCTCCTTTAAACCAGACCGACTCATGCCAAAAAACTGCTGGACCAGGAGGGTTCAAGAAATGCCAAGTAGAGGAAGCTGAAAACTTAGAAGATGGAGGAGAATCTCCAATCTTCCACAAGAACTTGTCATCTTCCCTTGAGGGATCAATAATATCTGCTGAAGGAAGGCATTGCTTCAAGAGAGAGATAGTAGAGTTTCGAGATCTGCTCCTAGATAACCACCATTCACCATCACGAATAGCATCCACCACCACAGAATCCTCAGGGAGACCAGAAATGCGGGGACCAGAGACACCAGTGATCTCAATCAAAGGGCCAAGAGATGTCCAATCGTCTTTCCAAAAACTGCAAGTAATACCTGGATCAATTTCACAAAAAACAAACGGTCTAGCGAGATGACGGTTAATTTTATTCATACGGTGAATGTGAAATCAATTGCGTACTTTGTGAATACAGAAAATGTAAATAAAAGAGTTTAAACATTATCTAATTAACTATCAAAAATAAATAAATATAAGTTTTATATATTTTCCCGAACAAATTAGGTTTCATATATCCTTATTTGGAAACTCAACCTCACCACGACAGCCGTCCAAACATGTGCCAAACAAACAATCCATCTTTAACACACCTGATATTTTTATAAGTGGTATATTTGTCAGTTTTTTCTTTTTATAATACAATTAATAACTCTCTAATACGATTCGTATTATAAATATGTTACGTAGTTCTGGAAATTTATGGAGCGAACTATTGTCAAATTTATGGAGTCCACCTTCTCCTTGTGTATGAGTATGAGGTATAAATTATGCAATAAGAAGAAAAAAGAGAACTATATATTTTGAATGAACGTAATTATATTTATATAGTCATTTACATCATACGTTCATATCTTCACAAGATTTCCATCAATATGGGTGTATTATATATCATTCGATCGTACGTGTTGCTTGATGATTCATCAAAATTTCATGTTTTCCTTCAAGTAACATACGATCGATTGCTGCAAAGAGAACAAATTGAATCATATTAGTACTTAATCACGTCAAACCTTATAACCAAAATATTCACCTTTAAACATTATCTTAATTTCATTGTTTTTGAGAAATTACAAAACTTACGAGAATGCATAGGATGACACAAGCAGCTGCACCGGGGAACAATGCATACCAGAAATTCAAGTGATGGAACTTTGCTCCATCTATGAACATTAATGGTAAGCTCGCCGCTGTAATTTAATCAGATGAATTAAAGAAAATAATTAACGAGAAGCAAATGGATAAGGAAATTTAAAAAAAAAAAAAAAAAAAAAAAAAAAGAAGAAGAGGAAGAAATAATCGCATTTGATTTTATTTTTTTTAATTATAAAGACAGAAAATTGTGAAGAGTATATGAAGGGGACGTTTCTGTTCCAACCAAAAGTTTCAGGTTATTCATGAAGGGTTAACCAATGGGTGGATTGGATTTGGTTTGGTTTCCTTTTGGGCCTTTTTGGTTTGATTCATATAATATGGGCTAAAAATCAGATGGTTTTTTTTATATATATAAAATTTTGCATAATTTTTCCTTTTTATAATAACAAGGTCTAAAAATCGAACATGAATACAATTAAATTATACTATCATTTAAGTGAAAAAGAGTTTGAAACCATTTAATCAAGAAAACAATTGTTGATTTTGAAAAAAAATTAAAGAAATAAATATTTACCAGGAGGGTGATTGGCACGAGTAATGACCATAAAAGCGATGGAAGCGGCAAGGGCGACACTCCGGGCGAGCCAGCCTGGGCCGAAGACGGAGAAAGCTACCACTCCAATCGCAGCACAACCTATTTGAGCCAAAAACATATTGTATTTCTGAAAATATAAGAAACACAAAACACACTCCTCAATTAATTAGTTAAATCACTGATATAATGACCAATTAGTATTTAGAGTTTCTATATTAACATGATGTGATGGCTCAAATACGTTGTGACAACTATTTATCCAAATACACGAAAGTAACAATCAACAGTAAAATAACACCTCTTTATTCCATAGAAAAGTAGAAAGCACAAGAACAAAATTAGAAGATAATCTTCAACTAGTTTATGGATGTAAGAGTTAGTGGGAAAATATTTCATCTAACTAATACTACTTTCTACTTTTCACTTTTTAATTCCTCTATGTTTGTTATACACCATTCAAATTCTAACAACTCACTTTAGGTATTTGCATGTTATGTCTCATAGAAAAAAGACAATGAAGCGTTTGCGTTCAACCGCAAATATAATAGACCGCTGTTATATGGAAAAGCGGTTAAAGATTTACCCGAGCAGCAGGAAGAGAAGGAGTGATGAAAAGAATGGCGGAGACGGCGCCAAGTGGTGCAACTGACATTGAAATCCCTTTTGGAGATAGCATTTGATCCATTCTTCCCAATATTGCCATTGCCGCAAACGCTCCTACTCATAAACAAGACTTAATTAAGAAACCAAAACAAATGGTATATTAAACTCACATTTTTGTTAAGGGTCTAACCAAAAGTTATGAATAAGATACAAAACCTTTAACAAAATTGAATCCAAAAATATTACATCAGATCAAGTTGAAACTATAGATGGATAATTAACTAATTATATAGCTGACACACAGATGAATATAGTTTCATATTGATTGGATGAAGTCAGCTATAAACCTTGAATAATAAATAATATAAGCTCTCTGTCAGCATAGGGTTTGACTAAACGCAAACTAAGATTCTCCCACGACGAAAAAATAGTAACAAACGAGTTTGACTACATGCATATTTCCCATCATTA
This sequence comes from Arabidopsis suecica, assembly GCA_019202805.1. NCBI lineage: Eukaryota > Viridiplantae > Streptophyta > Magnoliopsida > Brassicales > Brassicaceae > Arabidopsis > Arabidopsis suecica. The sequence goes on along the minus strand of CM032912.1, from coordinate 13,880,574 downwards.
AGGTAATTTGCAAACATAGTCAAATACAACATGCCACGATTCAATATTTTACTTTAACTAACAGTTACTTAATCTTTGGATATATTTATGCCATAAAACTTTTTTCCATATAATATATATTTTTAATAAAATTATTTAGAATTCTAAATTTAACATTTATTCTGAAAATCACACCTTTTAGTCAAATACTAGTTCAAGGTAAATTCGATGAATTGGTCAAACTCGAACGGTTTGGTTCATATGAATGACCATTTGGCCTTAGGAAGAGACACATTCTCTCTTTCTGACTCTCTCCATATTTTGTCGATATTCATCACTTATTCAGTCAGAAATTAATATTATATAATTGTTCATTAATTTTCTAATTTTATATTCTTTTTGTGCACCTCTTCCTTTTTTTTCCATCATTTTTTTACCCTAATCATCTGATTGAGAAACCAAAGTGCATCAAAATTTTGAAGATCGAGAAAACATTAGTTAACGAATTATGATCTCAAAATATTTGCCAAAAAAAAAAAATACTAATAAAATTGTGATCTTAAATTAGTAAATAATAAATGACTAACCAGCTGCAGGCCAAATGACGTCACTCATCAACAGAGCCGTAGCCGCCGCCGTCTTATCTGGCTTCCACGAGTCCCACGACGGCGCCGTCAAGTTTCCCGCCGATGACACCAGCGTACTTACTCTCCGGCGGTGGCTTAAAGACGCTGGAGTTCTCATTTGACTCAAGGATTCTTTATACGTAATGATCCCGAGAAAATGCCGGCTCGAAACGTTGGCGAGCATTGGAGATGATTTCGAAGCCGTCGTCGAGGTGATGTTCCGGCGAAGAAGAGGTAGTGGTTTCACCGGAACAGAAGCCATGAGAAATGGTCCTTTGAGGTGGAGAATAAAGATAAGACCGCTCAAAAGTGGGATTTTTGATCAAAATATCTTAGCAAAGGCTAAAAATACCGATTCTCTCTGTTTTCTTAGCCAATAGGAGAGAGACAAACGATACATGTATGCATGTTTTTATTTATATACACACACGCAAATATGCGTAGATTAGCATATAAAATATATTCTAGCAATAAAAATAGGCTTTAAGATAGAAAAATATTAAACTAAATATAATCAATGATCTTGAAATTATTTGATCAACACAAGTATTTAAATTTTTTTCATCTATATATTTGTTCAAGTTACAATATTATATTTTGGTTAAAATTACGGAAATTGTAAAATTTTCATCATTTGTTTTTATTGTGTTGCTAGTTGCCTTTTAGTAGTTTTTTATATTCATAGAAATTAGTAGTAGCAATACACCATATATACAATGTACACTACAATTATGTAACTCATTAATTCAGAATTAGGTTTTCCTTAGTAATAGTTCTTTTAATCTCCATAATCTGTAGTTATTGACTCACTATGTCACAAAGAATCGAATCTTTCAAGAGTTACGGATCTTCTAACAATATCATTGCTCTTGTACATCTATGTAAAATTATATAATCCATTACTATACTATAGTGTATCGTATAGGGTAAGGCTTAAATATGTACAAAATAATGGTTGTATTAAACTATATATTTGAAAAACAATTTTATAGATATATACGTACGTGTAGCAAACTAGCAAAGCACATAGGGCAAAAAAGCGTTGGCCTTTTAAGAGGTGGATGGGGCTTGAAGATGGTCGAAGTCTCTTCCATTAAACGAAAGGTCATTTGATTATTCAGAAGATAATATAAAAAAAATCCTGAAGAAAAATCAAGAAATTATCAACTCTAAGTCTTTAACACAGATTGTTTGTAACTAAATCCCAGCATTATCTTTTATAAGAACAACATGTTTTTTTTTCTTTAGCAAAAAAAAACATGGTTTTTATTTATATCAGTTTCCAAAATTAGAAGATTTACAGAGAAATACCGTTTTCATAAATAATAGATAATTATTCAGAAAGATATATGAAAGTGTTTAGAGTAGCACCGTGGAATCCTTAATTTATTAGTGAAACCAATGAATAGTGGTTTTGTTGGTATATTTGGCATTAGTCTTATAGAATTGCAGCATCAAAATTGTGATATCAGATAACTTTTGTTATTATATTTGGCATTCATTTTCCGGAATAGCATAACCATAGAAAAAATAATCATTACGAAAACAGAATCTCGTCAACAGTCTTGTTTAGTGCATACCAAACCAACAAAATTCTGCACTTGTTCATGATTCTCGTAGCAACGTTTGGCCATGGAGAGTCTTCTGCTTTTCAGGTTTGTAGACATAGGAAGCTGGTGAGAGCACCAGCTTTAATAGAGCTAAGCAATGTATGGTACAAAAAGTAAGAAGGAAGCCTGAAGACAATAATAATCGATGATTCATTTCTGTCTTCCCTTTAAAAGACTCATAGAGGTCAGCTGGTGTTAACACTGCTCTTTGCCTTGCATCGAAAACTTCATTACAAAAACATAAAGTGCACAAGAACAATGCACACTCAATAATCTTTACTCCACCTTCCATTTCTAATTTACAAACAATCCTCTCGATCCCAAATCACAACATTCATAACGCAGCAACAACAACGAAAAACCGTCGCTGGCCTAATGATTTCTTGGTTACCTTTAGTCGTGCATAAGCCCTAACAGTAATCGGAATGAGAATCATCGTAGTAATCGATACCAGAAGAAGGCGACATGACTTCTTGCTCAAGCAACTGAGCCACCTGGTTCATAGCCGGCCTGTCCTCTGGATTAGCATCTGTACATCTCGCAGCTATCTCAAGCAATGCCTCAACCGAGTCTTCGTCTACATCGGTGCATCTCTTGTCTATTACATCCTCGAATCGATTCTCTTTTAACACAGTGTTCATCTGAGGAGAGAGAACATTTTATTAGAAACAGAATCTTAGGAAGTAAAAAACAGAACGACTCTTCTCGGAGACAAGATTTGAGGTGTTTTCTTACCCATCCGACGACATTCAAGCCTCTTTTTACGAATATTGGGTCTGTTGGTCTTTTCCCGGTAACGAGCTCAAGGAGAAGAACTCCAAAGCTGTAGACATCAGACTTCTCCGTCGCTCTCCCATTTTGCAGATACTCTGTTTCCAAGATTCATCAGAAAGTTAGACACTTTAGAAAATAATATTGTCCAAGATTTATCAGAAAGTCAGTAAATTTAGTGATTTATTGTCCAAGATTCAAAAAAGAAGTTAGAAAAAAACAGAACCTGGAGCAAGATAGCCAAAAGTGCCTGCTACCACTGTGGTAACATGAGCATCTTCGTCAACAAGAAGCTTTGCGAGACCAAAGTCTGAGACTCGAGGTTCTAGTTTATCATTGAGTAGAATATTGCTCGATTTTATGTCACGGTGGACTATTTTGGGACTACAATCATGGTGCAAATACGCAAGACCCCTCGCAGAACCTAGCGCAATTCTCAATCGAGCATTCCAATTCAACAAACCATCTTCTTGAGCTCGTTCTTGAGAGATAAAGAAACCAGAAAAAAAGATTAATATGGCGCATCGCAGACGAAAATGAAGATAAAATATGTATAACTGCATTTACCGTGGAGAAGATCGTCTAAGCTTCCTAAGGTTAGATAATCATAGATGAGAAGTCTTGAAGACGGTAAGCGGCAGTATCCACGTAGGTTCACTAGATTGATGTGTTTGACACTACCCAAAATCTCTACTTCTCGCTCAAAAACTCGGTCTGATCCTTCTCGACTCCTATCTATCTTTTTAACCGCAAAAGTTCCAAGATCGTTCATTACCATTCGATAAACCGTGCCAAATCCTCCTGAACCCACAATGTCTTCCTCGTCAAGAGACTCTAGCTTCTCGATCAGCTCAGTCGAGGAGTATGGAAGATCACCATGGAAAGTAATAAGCTTTTTACCTTTTAAAAGACAAATGAAGAAACACAATTAAGAAAAATAATATGCAGGAGGAAGAAAAGAAAATTAGTTTTTTTCTTATATGCAAATTTTTTACTTGTTTCGGATGGATCCTTTTGTTTCTTGACTTCTGTGTACTTCTTTACTGTTCTTTCCTTCTTTGAGAGCATCCAAATCCATAGGAATACAAAGATCACAATGAATGCAAGAGCCATTGTAGACATTGCGCCGATCAAAATCCCTTTAATCAAGCGAGATGATCGCTTTGGAGAATCTGTGTGGATTTCAAAAGAGGAATCAAGAATCAGAAACTTTAGTCAATGAAGCCTCAAGAAGTGATGATTGGCTTTAATAATGAGATCTTGCCTGATTCATCCGCACTTTCTGCATGAGGAAGAACAACAGGGAAACCCATCGATGATCTACATGGCTTGCGAATTTGCCGGCCACAAAGATCCAAGTTACCGGTAAATCTAACCATAAAGACAGAAACCAACAATCAGAAATAGCATTCTAGTCTAACATAAGCCAGAAAGTTTTTCTTAAATTCTTGATGATGTTAAAACAAGCTGTTATATAGAAGAGAAATCTCACGTCTCGACCCCAAATCTGCTGAGAACTCCAATATCCGGGATCTCGCCAGAGAAAAAGTTGGTTGACAAGTTCCTGAATCAAACAAAGAGTTCAAGAGCAAATACATTAAACTGATAAATCTTTCGCAGCTACATCAAAACACGAGATTTCGTTTGTACTTACAAGGAGCGTAAACGCGTCAATCGACTAATTGAAGAAGGAATAGCACCCTTCAGTGTATTGCTTGATAGATCCCTGAAAATATCCCAAACAGAAAAAATTTCTTTAAAATGATCAAGTAGGAAAAGAAGTAAAAAACTGAGAAACTAAAACAATTTGAATCATACAATATAGTAAGAAATGTAAGGTTGCCGAGATCCGGTGGAATCCCTCCTTGCAGAAAATTTGCTCTCAAATACCTGAAAACAGGTTTAAACAGATATACCAATGTTCATGGCTCAATACTAACCAAAGGTTTGATATTCCCAAATAAAAGGTTACTGCTTAATTGCAAAAATATGACTTACATAGCTCTAAGCTCAGTGCAATTGGTGATTTCATTAGGGATTATCCCGTGTAAGCTGTTCTGATGAAGTGCCCTACATAACTCCCACCAAAATTGGATTAAAACAAGCTACTTAAAGAGACAAAATTTAGCATAAAAACCAAATCTACTACTCACAGTCTCTGCAATCTACTAAGCTTTCCAATGCTAGGAGATATTATCCCTCCTAGTTGCATGTATGGTAAGTTTCTGCATAATCCCACAAAAGAAAACATAATCAAGTAAAGAAAGAATCGAAAGATTGAGACTTTATCAAAGAAGAAGAGCATTTTTACATAGAAACAACTCTCTGGTCTTGAGGATTACAGGAGACACCAGTCCAAGAACAAGGAGACTCGTCTGAATCTTTCCAGTTCTCTAAAGAGTTCCTAGTATCATTGAATCCACTCTTCAATTCCAAAAGAGCAAATCCTGCAAACATCAAGAACTTCGTGAGCTAGTTGAAAAACCTGATGATCAAATCTCAGATTTCTCACCAACCAAAAAAGCAAAGGACTTAAGAGAAAAGTGGGTTTTGACTAACCATCAAGAGTGAGAGCAGAGGAGCACGAGACCAAAAGGGTAGCTGCAGAAATTACTGAGAAAACCCAATTTGAGATACCCATTTCACTGATTCCACAGATTCCAAAAGAGAAACTTCTTAAGGTTCCAAATAAGAAAAGATGAGATTTTTTAACCCAAAAAGAGTGACCTAATTCGAGAATGGAGAGAGATTAGTAGTGATTGGGTGTGAGTAAGAGGAAGAAGACTCATCATGAAAAATCTTTACTTTTGTTTTTCCTAAAAAGAATTCTTTAATTTATCCTTTTTGTTTTATTATTTTGTTTTTTGTTTTTCCCTCTTCTTTTCGAGCTAAGTGAAAGGAGAGATTTTTCAAAATCTGTACCCTTGGAGAGCTGTGCAGTGGAGAGAGAGAGAGACCCGTTGTGAGGAGACATAATTCAAAAATCTCCGTGCCAATCAAAACACTCGCGCGTATGGTTTTGAAACTAACTCGCTAATTTTTAATCTAAATGTACACGTGTCCTTTAGTGGAAGCGAGTAATTTAAAGATTGTACCTGAGTCGCGAGTGAAAGTTATCTAATACTGTGTCATTTTTGTATTTACTTTGTCTGAGACTGAGACATTGGAAAAATAATGTGTAATCTGACAAAATCTACAAGAGTATTATTAACACTAATGTCGTCCCTATTATTTCCAAACGTAATAATTTTCGTAGCAACATTATTTACTTATTTACATCAAAATTAAATTTCTCATATGCTTTTTTCCTCTCGAAGACTGTAACTTAATTGTCACGAAAATGGGCCGAGCTCATAAAAGAAATGAACAAATCTAAAGCCCAAAGGATAGTCAATCTTCAAGCTAGGCAGGTTTGGGGAATTTGGTATTGGGCCTTTAGGCAGTTTAAGTGTTTAAACAATCGAGTTTTTGAAAAATGGTTTTAAGTTTTAACATAGGATGGAAATTGGAAACGCTCAAAATTCAAATGAATGATACCAGAGGCGCTAATATCGTTAATGTTTCGTTATGACAAAGAGGCCATCACTTTGTTTTTTCAGATTAGTGATAAATTAGATTTGGGGTCAGATATGGAAATGGGGTCACAAATCCTTACCTTAATCTATGTCTAGCTCCCTACCTTAATCTCAAGACTTCGAGGAAGGCCAAAGCTTGAAGAGAGTGCAGCTTTCCGAAAATCTTCATTGAAACGTCTTCATAGAAACGTCACAGGCAATAGCTTAAAAGAAGATTCAAACTGAAGACCATAACGAGGTTAAGAACAAAAGTACATAAACATCAACCAGATATGTCAAATACAAGCAGAGAAAAAACCTGCAACTGGTAGTTGAGGTTTTCCTTTTTTTAAAAGAAAAAAGTAGCAAACGACTAAATTGTTTTTTTTAAAAGCAGTTTATAACTAAATTACTCTTCACTCTTCAATACTCTTCCTCCTGTTGGTATTCACCTTCTTCCTCATCCTCGTAGTCACCTTCTTCATCTGCAGTTGCATCTTGGTATTGCTGGTACTCTGAAACAAGATCGTTCATGTTGCTCTCTGCTTCTGTGAACTCCATCTCGTCCATCCCCTCACCTGTGTACCAATGCAAGAAAGCCTTCCTCCTGAACATAGCTGTGAACTGCTCACTCACACGCCTGAACATCTCTTGGATCGATGTTGAGTTACCAATGAAAGTGGAAGCCATCTTCAGACCAGTAGGTGGGATGTCACAGACCGTTGATTTCACGTTGTTGGGGATCCACTCGACAAAGTAAGACGAGTTCTTGTTCTGCACATTCAGCATCTGTTCGTCAACTTCCTTTGTGCTCATCTTGCCACGGAACATAGCAGAGGCTGTGAGGTAGCGTCCATGTCTTGGGTCAGCAGCACACATCATGTTCTTGGAGTCCCACATTTGCTGGGTGAGTTCAGGGACAGTGAGGGAACGGTACTGCTGAGAACCTCTTGAGGTGAGAGGAGCAAAACCGACCATGAAGAAGTGAAGACGAGGGAATGGGATGAGATTCACAGCAAGCTTACGGAGGTCAGAGTTGAGCTGACCAGGGAACCTCAAGCAGCAAGTTACACCAGACATAGTGGCAGAAATCAAGTGGTTCAAATCACCAACTGCACACAGAGAATAAACCAAGTATGTGTAAGCTATAGACATATACAAACAATATGATGAACACAGTATCGAAGCAGAGAGTTAACTCTCACAAATCAAAGATCGTCAATGAGTTATCCATCATGTAACAATAAGTACCATATATAACTTAACCAGAAAGTATTGTTCCAGTCAGAGCAGCTTAAGGACCTACTGGGGTGAGGAGATCAAAATAGGTAAACAGCGAACACTAAACAGAAACAATATCACACAATAAGTGGTAACAAGCATGTACAAAACGACTGGAAACAGTAACAACACAATAAGTTATACACAGAGACTTGCAAATCAAAATTCAGATACAAAACAATGACATAATCAAGAGCAAACCAATGGAAACAGTAACAATACAATAAGTCATATGTAGATACTTGCAGATCTGGATTTGATACCAATTATTGACATAATCACCATCTAGACAAAGCATTTTAAGCACACAACAACTAATCTTAACATTTGTTAAGAGCACAACTGGAAAACGAAATCTTACAGCTGGGGGTAGTGAGTTTGAGAGTCCTGAAGCAGATATCGTACAAGGCCTCATTATCAAGAACCATGCACTCATCAGCATTCTCAACAAGCTGATGAACAGACAAAGTAGCGTTGTAAGGCTCAACCACAGTATCAGAAACCTTTGGTGAAGGGAACACTGAGAATGTGAGCATCATTCGATCTGGGTACTCTTCACGGATCTTAGAAATCAACAGTGTTCCCATTCCAGATCCAGTTCCTCCTCCCAACGAGTGACAAACCTGGAACCCTACAAAGCAAATCTCACAGTTCAAATCACCAGTAAAGCATAATAAACTCCAAAATCAAACAGATCTAGAAGAAGAATAAGAAGATTTACCTTGGAGACAGTCACAGTTCTCAGCCTCCTTACGAACAACATCGAGAACGGAATCGATTAGTTCAGCTCCCTCAGTGTAGTGTCCCTTGGCCCAGTTGTTACCAGCACCGGATTGACCAAAAACGAAGTTATCAGGTCGAAAGGTCTGACCGTACGGTCCAGATCTGAGACTATCCATAGTCCCAGGCTCCAAATCCATGAGCACAGCACGAGGAACGAATCTACCACAACTCGCTTCATTGTAGTAAACGTTGATGCGCTCAAGTTGCAGATCTGAGTCTCCGGTGTACCTTCCGGTTGGATCGATGCCGTGCTCGGCGCAAACCACTTCCCAGAACTTGGCTCCGATCTGGTTACCGCATTGACCACCCTGGATGTGAAGAATCTCACGCATCTTTGGTTGAATGAAGAGATCTAGGGTTTTTTCGAGGCCCGGAAATCGAAATCGAAATCGGGAGAGAAGAGAGAGCTTTAGGGTTTTTTTGAGAAATGAAAAAAGTGTGAGTGAGTGAGTTTTTATTATTGCTCTCTGTGTTTGTTTTTTTGTTTTTTTCCCCAATTATCTCTAAGAGGCGCCGATTTTGTTTTTTTTCGAAATTCAAAATTTTAAAATAGTCCGTTTCTTTCTCTAGTGTACAGTTTCCAAAATTTAAAATTATTTGTTTTTTCTTCGAATATTTTCAGTTGAGTTTTATTTGACTGGGATATTAAAATACAAATTGCTAAAAAAGAATGTTTCATTTTGTTTTTGTTTTTTTAAGAGTTTCTTTGTAAGGGCATCCGCAGTGGTGTATCCTTGCGGGTGTAAACATTATTTTAAAATACAGAAATAATGTAAAAGTTGTCTCTTTCTTTACACCCGGGTGTAAGTTTACACTCGGGTGTAAGCCACTCTATCTCTCTCTCTCTCTTTCTTTCTCTCTCTCTTTTCTCTCTCACTTTAAATTATAATAATAAAAAAAATCTTACACCCCTCCCTCACACTTACACCACTGCGGATGGTCTAATATTGTGCACATGTTTGTGGCAGGCTTTGGGCCCATAATACATTAAGAGTTGCAGAAAATGAAATAATGGAAGAGCACATGTTATTTTGCTTGTTAACAAAGGGAAGAGAACGTGTTTGAAAAAAGACAATTTCACTTTATCCTAAACTATTTATGTGGAATTGGTAAAGAAAATAAATAGCTTAAGGTTAGGCAATAGATAGATGCACCGGCTAATAAAATTGGTAAAGAAAATAAATAGCTTAGAAACAATCCAATAAAACTAAGGTAACACTGGGCTGTGAGAACAAGCTAATAAATACTCCCTCCGTATTTTAATAATTGTCGTTTTAGAAATTTTATTTTTTTGAATTGGATGTCGTTTTCAAATTTCTATGTAAAATTTATTACTTTTTAATGTTTTATGACATCATAAGACATTAAAAAGTAAGAAATTTTGCATAGAAATTTGAAAACGACATCCAATTCAAAAAAATAAAAATTCTAAAACGACAATTATTAAAATACAGAGGGAGTACTACTTAACGATCACCTTTTAATGGATTGGATTGTTTTGGTAAGATGTTTGGGTTTCCAATTTTGACTTGTAATTTGGGCCAACTGTTGATACAAAGCCCATTTCAATTATTTGACCAACAAGAAAGCGAAACAGAACATGTAGCCAATCGGTTTATTCGGTTTACGAATTCGAGGTACCGAATAAAGTCGGGAAATAATTCGGTTAGATTCTTACTTGGTTTTCTTAGAAGAATATTGGACTCAAATTGACCATAACCAAACTCTTTTTTATTACTGTATATAAGATTCTTCTTCAATTTGAGGTATTTTTTTCTTAGTTTCAGTTTACTTTATATAAATTTATTATTATTATATTAAGTATTAAATCAGCCGATTGAATTTTAAAAATTCCGACCAAATGGTTTCTAATCCGATGATTGGCTTTATTATTCGTACCAAAATTTTCGAAATCCGTATTTCAATATACTTTAGGAAAAAAACAAAGTTTGTACTATAGTTCAGATTTGATATCAATTATTATTAATAAAAAAAATTCCCCACTCAGAAACAATGGGTTCAGAATTTACCATACTTATTCGTAATCCTGTCATCTTCTTTTCTGTTTTATTTTATTCTGCAGATAATCTTGGAATCTAGATAAATGGAAACGCATTACGCATAGGAGAAGTTGATATTATTGTTTATAATTCGTTACGATGACTTTGTTTGCCAAATGCCAAGTGATTTCGACTGGACCTTGCTGCTCCTGCTACTACCACTACTACTTCCGTCGTCATTTGTTCTATGATCTTTAATATTCGTTATTATCCGTTTTCAAACATATACACTTATTTACTATTTTTGGTTCTTTGTTCCTACACTTTGCGTTAATCTAAAGTTATTGATAACAACAACGACATGCAATTTCGTATTCCTTACTTGTACAAGTTGATTATTTTAGAATTTTATATATGTTAGAGAAAAAACAAAAATTCTTTCAGTGTTAAAGAAAAACTAATTGGCCTTCGGACAAAAAAAACAGCAAACATTTCAACATATGTAAAAAAAATCCTTAAATAAAAACGTCTGAACTTTACGTAAAACCATAATTGATGTCAGAATAGCAAACCTATTAACATGTTGATATATACTATGTTTTGTGCGTCACATATTTTCAAGTATTTGCTCGATTTAGTTTTTTTTTTCCTTGCTTTATGATAACTGTTTTATCTCTATTTAATTAGTTATAAATCATTTTAATAATGAATTTTTACCAGCTAACCCGATTTAATAAACTAGAGATTGTAAACATTGTTTCGTTTTTGTTTTACAAAACACATGGTAGTGGCATATATTCAAACTTTAAGAACAAAACATCGGAGTTTCTTCTAACAAGTACAAGACATATATACGTTTTTTTGTCACACAAGACACAAGTACGAGATTTGTTTTTTTTTTTTTTTTTTTTGTGCAAAGGTTTTCCATTAATAACTTAAAGGGTACAAACGATTGAGTTTCTCAGGGCACATTTTGCCAAAGCATCAGCTTATTGAAATTTCCTTTCGCTTTATTTCCAGGGAAGTACGAGATTTGTTAAAACATCATTTTAGTTATATATGTAAAACGACCACATTTTCTATTAAAACAAATTCAAAGCTACAGAATAAAGAAGCTAACCTAGAAAAACGAGTTCAAAATCAACATATTATATGCTCTCTCTTTTTTTTCTTTTTTTAGGCAAAAAAAATATTGATATGCTCTCCTTGATGTCAATTGTGCAAGTTATTTTGGACCTCTCAAAGTGCTTACACGTGAAAGTTATACGCATTTCTAAAATGCCTATATTGCTTTCATTGTGATTAACAAAGTTTACTTTTGCATAATTGATTTGATGGATAATAAATTAATAATTATAGTCGTTTAAGAATTTGCTCTGCTTTAAATTGGACCAACGAAGGCAACGAAGCATAGAGTTGGTCCAGTACTTTTAATGGAGTAGGCACTATGCAATCTCATTATTATTAAAACTCGACATGTGGTTTAATCTTTAGAGAAAACAAATAAACATAAGTGAAGAGTGATAAAATTCCCTGTGGTCCTTGATTTTTCAGAAGGCCAATTTAGAGTAAGAATCAGAACATTTTTAGGAAAATAAAAAATATTAGCGTGCTAAGTTTTTTAATTCTAATAATTGAAAAGAGAAAACAAATTAAACGAGCTTTTAGACTGTCAAAAAGAATTCAAGATACTAAAACCATTAAAAGTGAAAGTTGAGATGATTCCATAAAAGACTGAAGGGAAGCAATATCATCCATCACTTCAAGAATCAAGAACATGTTCGTTTGGTTTCTTTTTGTTTTTACTAAACCAGGCTAGGGCACTTATTACTAATTATAATTAAGATGGGCCGATTGGGATAACATTAAGCAATTAATACCAAATTTTTTATTCAGGCGACTAAACAATTATTTCAGTATTACTACTGCTTCTTTTTTTTTTTGTCAAAGAGTATTACTACTGCTTAAAGATATTCATTTTACTTATATATTTTTATTTTACCACAAGAATTCATCCTTTGATATTTACGTAATGTTTTTCTATGTCGTATCTCTCTCTTTAACTATATGTATACCACTTCTATTGTTTTAACGATTGAGCAGAACCGTTCTCGCCATTTCCCACCAGCAATTAAGATTTTATCCAGCAATTAGGATAATCAATTTATGATATATCTTACCTACTTTCAAATATATCATTCTGTCAATAGTTAGAACTTAGATGCATAATACATTCATACATATAACATGTTTGTCGTAATAAATTAATAATTCCATCAATAGCAATAGGTGTGTGAACGGAAAATAAATTATTAAAAAACTGAACAATTCGCACAAAACGAATCTATCGAAGGCAGTGGATTTTGTATTATTGATAGGGTCTGGCGTTTGATATTATTTTTGCTAACTCGAATATTTTCTAACTAAAAGACTAAAAATATCTCTCAGGCATTGCTGTAAATGTCGGATTAGGACTATATCTCCACTTTATCCATATTCATCCCCTCTTTAACTTTTCAGTTTTCCCCCGTACTGAAGAATGAATAACCACGTTGATGTGTCTTCTAAGCTGGATTTATATCATTTTGAACCAATCTTATTTCTGTACGGTTAATAATACAACCAAAGCCCATATATATTTTGGATTATTTTACAAAGATTTTAGAAAACAAACAGTTTTTTTTTTTTGGGGGGTTGAATATGTCGTTGACTTATATGTTGGGATCTAATTCCTCACAAGCAATATCAAAATTTAGTGTTAATAGAAACACGCAAATTGATGCACGTTTTTACATTCAAAAAAAAAAAATTGATGCACGTTTTCACTTACATCTAATTGCCTTGAATCAAATCAAACCAAACCTAAAAGACTTAACGCTATATAAACCTATACCAGTATGTGAATCAATCGACATTATACCAACTAAAGTACCAAAACTTGGTCCGAACACAACTTTATGCAACTTCAAATATCTTTTGGCACTTTTGATATGTATACTATACGTCTATGCCCAACCGAAACAAACCTAATCAAATTAAAAGCACAGAGTTTCAAGTTTTCTGTCTTTTCAAGGACCAATTATACGAAAAGAAAATTCCGTTTTTAGGATACTTTTTCTATGATGATACAACTCTTAGTTCCACCTACTCATCATTTGTAATTGTGGTCGTATATATCTTTAGACTTTATTGGCACTTTCATATACAAGAGTATCAATCAAGATATGGACCAACCTAGCTATTCTCTCTCAGCATTATCTCTATACGCCAACTTCGTTACCAAGAAATTCTCTAGGATATCTTACAACCTTAGATTTTGGGAGTCTTCTTTGATCCGATTAGACCGGATCATAATGGACCTAACTGAAAATTATTAATTATTTCTTGGATGCTTTGTTTGGTCATATGACATATGTCTAAAGTTGGTGTAATTCGGCGTTATATGAGTAATACCCATTTCTTTATAGGAATATCTCATAAAAATTATATCTATAATTTATACATAATACATCAAAAGTTTTCAAAAAATTTCACTACTGTTGGGGCTAGTGGTCGTATAAACCAAGCCTTAGGTTTGTGCATTTTAAGTTGATGATATTTTAGCCGATTGATTCAAATTATTCAAAACATATTGTTTGGAATTGGATAGTCACTTCTCACTTGTATATTTTGGATAATAACTTTAATCACTTGTACTTGAGCTATAACCGAAATAAACCAAATAGGTATGCCTACTAGGTCTGATCCAAGCGAAACCGTAGCCGAGTCAACTTTTCTACTACATTTTGGTATAGAAATTGGTTCATAATAGTTTAAAGTTTATCCGAACCGTACCCATATTTAATGATCTGAAACCTGCACGTGTTTACCATCACATTTATTGAATAATCGCAATGTTCAGTTATGCTGCATTGTGTTGCAAGATTAATCAAAAATTACAGTTGCAAATCTCATCTCCGTGGACTTTAAAAGTTTTTTTCTTTAATCAGTTCATCATATTCTGTTCCACATATATGTTTTGGTTTTCCTCGATTTCGTTATGTTAACGATCAAAACCTATAAACCTTGACAAAAAGTAAGAAAACAAACAAAGAAAATCTGAAAAAATAGTAAATAAGTTGAAACGCTCGGACCAAAAAAAAGAAAAAAAAACGAGCTCCAAAAACTGTTGTTGTTGTTGCTTTTTTTTTTTTTTTTAAATTACCACCAAAAAGTGTTGTTAGTACTCATGATCTGGCCCTCGTTAAAGAACCCTAAATCTAATTCAGTCGTAACCTTATACTTTTTCACACAAAAATAAAGTTGTGTTTGTTGAGAGGCTGAGAGCCATTCTTTGGTGTTTCAATCCTCATTCTCTTCCAAATGGCATATGAGAAGTATACTTTACTTTACGCATTTGTTCGCAAATTTCATTGGACCTATTATCAATTTTGGCAAAAGTTATATTAATAGTGAGAAATTTTAATAGCTTACTGTCTCAAAGGGTATATTGGAATCCCATTTTCTAATAGCAATACCATTTATGTATTCTTGTTCTCATTTCTACTTGACATACAATTCTATATAAATGGTCTCAAATAAAATAAAATAAAAAAATCGGAAAGTTTATATTTATAAAAAAAAAAAAAAACGGGAGCGATAGCCTGATTGGAGAATTTTAGAAGCAAACTGTTGAAATATCACCTTTATTATATAAAGTTGCAGAGAAACACATCGAAGGTTCGATTACTTTTTGCCATAAATAAACCTATTATTTTCGAAACAAAGTTATTTTTTCATTCATTTGCACAAAAAAAAAAAAAAAAAAGTTATTTTTTCATTCTTTTCATCTATTGTCATTAAAAAATAAAAAAACATCCTCGTTCATTTGTTCCGAGTCGATTGTATTTCTTCAGACAAAAATCAAAAACTCAGTTATCGCCTTGTTATATCATAAGTAAACGGCTATAATAAATTTATTTTCGGACTACTTAATTTTCTTTTGATGTTTGAATTAAATTTTCAACTTGTTATATAAATACAAAGCATTATTGTCAGACTAGTTACATATCTATACAACAGTAATATAAATTCTTCTAACAGTTATACTTATACATATGAAATTGTCAAAACAGAAAAGTTCCACCAAAATATTTTTTTTAGAAAAAAAGGGAAAAGGTAACGGCAACGCGTTAGGCGTTGGATCGATGATCGCAATCGCAATCGCTTTTGGAATATTTTGACTTGGAATCACTTTTAATGGATTGGTGAAAACGACACGCACTTCCTCTCTCCCATTTTCATTTGTATTGCTAAAACGTGACGCATTTCGATGCTCTTCCTCCCACTTTCCGTTTTAAAGAAATCCAATTATAATTCGCTTCCATAATTAAAATACTCGTCGCCATAATTTACTATTTAACAAATTGAATGGACTTAAAATGCATCCACGTATAAACCTACGCGCATTTACTGCATTTACAACATGATTCACGTGATTCTTATATACAAATATAAATAAATCTGTAAGTATGTATTCTTACATTAGAATGTGTAGTGCGTTTTATTTAACATTAATGAATTCTATAGTATTGACTTGAAATAAATGTCCAAAGAAAAACTTGGTGAATTAGTGGTAGTGAAGAGTATAATGACTTAGTGATGTTTTAAATGGCAGGTGAAGTCAATATATTAGATGGCAAAATTGACTAAAGCATAATCCACTTATTTAACATTTTCATAAATCAAACTAATAACCTATTGACTATTAATGTAAGACAATGTGCTATTAATTTTTAAATTTTCATCGACAATGTGATATTTAGTTAGGTCAGTCGAAAAAAACCAATATACCAAACCACAGCGTAATAAACTTAATTAAAAGTGATGATAAAAAGAAAAAAATTCTACCCGCAACGACCGCCTACCGCTTTTTTGGTTCATGTATGAAACTCATAAAAAGAAGCAAATATAATTGAGTTTGGGGGGGACAGTACCAAAAAAATGTGGGCAAGAACCTCATCGGACAAGTCATACCGGTCGAGTGTGTGCTGCACTTCTCCAATCAACCGACCAAAAATATCAAAAGCTAACATCTTAAATCATACCTAAAACATTATTACTGATAGGATCTTTGGTGTGCATTACAAAAAGCTGGAAACATTTGATTGCCTCTTTATCACCACGATCATTATTTTTATCTCTCTTTCTGGATGGGGTAGGTCTAGATGCCTTACTGAGTTACTATATCTAGATGTATGCAGTTTAGGATAGACAAAAATATCGAGATCCAATCCCTAACCTATTTTGATCTATGTATCTTCTGAATATCTTTTTTATGTTTTTGATACATTTTCATATAATGCTTTCAGCTACTTTATATCGGAAATTTTTCGTTATTTATTTTTACAACATTCTAATAGTATATACATATATATAAAGACTATGTTAATGTTGCTAATTATGTGAGTATTACTTTTTTTACTGTCTAAAAGAGCCATATAGATGGGGAAGAAACCACAAGATTAATGATCAAAATTTCCAACAAAAAAGATTAATGATTAAAAAGGAATAGCTAAAAGGGTGATCTCCACTTCTGTTGGAATGAAATTTCATCAATAATTGCATTATGCAAGAAAGCTTAATCATATGACAGCTTCTTTACTCTATGGGTTTGGCGTGACCCTGCGGGGGTGATTATATTTTTCTTTAATAGAATTGTTTTTCTGTGTTTATAAAAGAAGAGTTGGAAATAATATACCATCTCCTATTCCTAGTAAATCATTACAATTTGAATATAAAAGGAAAAATGTGAACCGCTAATCAAACTAAAAAAATGGTGGACTAATAGTCAACGATTTTTTATTTGATTAGTCTTTAAAGTAATCAAGAAAACGGTATATATGTCGTCCCACTAAAACTTTGTAAAAGCACACTCTCTAGAGATAATTGAGTGTTAGTGAAGAATATTTTTGTTCGTATGATTGTTTATATAGTGATTAAGATTTCCGCAACTAAGATTTGTGTTTTTCTTGTCCAGAGAATTTAAACTCAACTACATACATTTCCGAATATGAAGACAATTGTGCATTTGAAAATAAATGATTCTAGTTTATTGGAACACTATATATAAAAAAAAACTCAATACCGGTTTAAGACTTAAAAAGATGTAACGGTGTATACTTATAAGTTGAACAAAAAAAAAGATGTATACTTATGAAACATGGATTTTGATTAAAAATCTAACCATATCAACAAAGAATGGGATATTCTGAATGAGTTTTCGTTTGCAAAAATTAATCTCTTTTTCTTTTTATTCTTGTAGCTCATAAAACAAATCAAATAGCAAGATTTTAACTTTTATATACAATGTTTAACCTAAAAACAAGTTGTCGCTGGGGTGTACTCATTTTCTTTGTGATTTTTTTCATCTACAGATTGAATTCATTCAAATAGATAATCATTTAGTAAAACACTAAATATAATATACAAAGACTAATGTTTACACTTTTTCATCATTGACCACGTGAAAGGTAATGGTCCTAGATGAAAAAGGTGTGGGCAGTTATGTGAAGGTAATGAGCATGAAGGTTGACTCTAGTGGATTTGCTTTTACAAGTTTGGTCTCTGTTCAGCTTATTGTAACTGCGTCAGAGCCGAGACCATTCTTGTTGTCGTTGCTTATCCACAAATTCTTTTCTTGTTACACAATCTAAAAAAATGCCGTACATATTATGAACCTAAGAAATCTATGAGAGTATAAAACAGATGGAATATTAAATAAAAAATAATTATTTATTGTAATAAATTGGTCCAAGAGTAAATAAAATTTCCCACTTTTCGAACTATAAATTTAAAATAGAACTAAAGTGAATTATTATTCCATGAGATTAAGAAATGTAATAATAATTTGGAGGAATAGTAATTATTATTACATGAGTTATTTATTTATTGTAATTATTTTCCATGAGTTTTATCTACAAATAAGTTGGAGGCTTGGGTGACAGGGTGAGTACGCAATAATTCAACAGGAATATAAATTATTGTTGCGAAAGTCGGCACCAAATTATTAAATCATTCAACTCAATTATTTTCCTAGAAATCGTCCATAAAATCATTTCGCAAAACGACATTAATATGACAATAGTTTGGCTTCGTGAGTGACGATTTCTAATATTTAAAAAAAAACAAGAGAACTTATAATCTCAAAACAAATCAACAAGTTGAAAAAAGAAAAGGAAAAAGAAAGAAACACATCCTACTAATTACTACTATTATGAGCCTTTAAGTGAGTGAAGTTTTGGGGGAGAAAAGAGAAGGGATCGGAGTAAAGTTTTCAACGCTTGCGGTTGTCATTTTCATATTTAACGCATGCTTAGTTTTTGCCTACACGTATATTTCTTACATTTATACGTATGTGTTCGAATGTGTGGTTTGCGTTAATCCTTCTTTTTCTTGTTCTTTTTTTTTTCAATTCGAAATACACATTTTAAATTTAATCAGATTTTGTTTTGTGTTAGCAACCCATTTCCCTTAACAAAAAAAAGTTATTAACCCAATTCAACAAATTAAACTGTGTCAATCCAACCGGGTTAGTGTAACCACTTGTTTTTTTTCTTTCTACAAGAGACAATAATTGGCGTTTATGGTTGTTGAAGAAAAAACAGATTTGTTCAAATATATATTGTATAAACTAAAAATAAAACCTTGATCACTTATCCGTATAGTTCCAAAAGATGAAGTGTTACGGCGTATGAAGCTAATATAAAATGACATTTATTAGATCACTAACTACCTAGTTGACTTATGTTTACGGTTGAAATGGTACATATACGTAACAACCTAACGAAGTTACAAAGTCAAATCTAGTATTGATTTGTTGCTTCGTATGTAAAATTCGTAATTTTTTTTTTTTTTTTGTGAAACGTAAAATTCGTCATTTAATTACCTTCTTTTTTCTAATAGAAAATGGAAAGATTAAGCCAATACAAAATTATTTTCAGCAAGACCAGAAAAACTAATTGACTCAAATAATAGTACTAAAACGGATTATTTTGTTTGATTCGATCAGTTTTTCCGAGCTGAAAACAATTTTATGCATGTTGGCATCATCTTTTTTCTTTTTTTGTTCAACAAAATTTTATATATAATGCTACTCTCCATCAAATGAGAACTTGGTTACAAGAGTTTTATCGCGGAGCTTCATCTTTCTTTTTTTCTAGATTTTTTTCTTTTCTGCAAAGCTCAATGAGGAATTTACACTTTTCAAGTCAAAAAGCAAAAACTATAGAATTCGATCAAATTAACATTTTTGAAGCTGAATTCGTAATATTATAGTGACAAGTTACGACAGAGAAAGAAAGTATTCTCACTTGGTTGGGTTAGTTAGGTTAGAACTTGAAAAAATGCCATTACCGTCAAGCCGTAAAGTCGGGCATTTGGTAATTCGTTTCTACATCTACGTTGGCATTACGATAGATAGAACCGAAAAGTAAAATGTAATGTAAATGTGGGCCTTGAGAGAAAATGAATTTCGACCTAGAAACATTATTTTCTTATAACTAGAAAAAAACCTCATGTAACGATTTTCTATTTATGCATGGCCGCGGTTCACATGTGGCTTTTTTCAGAAAACAATATATACTTTTTCTATTAATATCGATTTATTGGTTTGGATATTAAAATTTAATTTTGTTAGTATGGGTTTGTCGATTGCAGTAAACGATTAAAGGGTACTGAATATGTAACTCACAGACAAACAAATTTGACAAAGCCGTAAATTATATAATTGTTTTGTTTTCCCTTAATATATATGTATGATAATAAAATTCAAAATTTTAATAGAATAATTAATATTTTCCTAGTACAATACATGTGCCACTAAATTTATTTGGATAAGAGACCTGGTCGCTTACAAAATGATCACAAAAGATATGCCTAACTTCACTCACCATCCACATAAATATTTTAAATCCTAATAAATTTTAAGAAAAACTAAATTTTCTCTGCTTATAAAAGGATTTAAAGTTTGGATATAATTATATTGAGACGATATGTTGAAAGTTACTATTGTGGATTTGATAAGGTTTTCTACACCGGTGTACCCTCGTTAAGCTATGTTTTAGATGTCTTTTATGAAAAGGATATTCTGAGGCGAAATGCTGAATTAGTTACCCAAACTTACAATCACCATATGATTATTAAGTTTTTTTTTTTTTTTTTGTTTGACATCTTAGACTAAGAATGTCAGTACTATGAATATAATCTTGAACTAGAGGCAATAATTCTCTTCATAAATTGTTGATCGCATTTCTTTGACAACTACAAGCAAATAAGTACGACAACATATGCTTGAGGATTTTAATTGTGGACCTATTAAGTGGTAAAATGAAAGAGATTGAAGTTGAATTGAAAGCTCAAGTTGTTTGAAAATAGGTACCCATCCTTATTGGTGTCATGTCCAATTATTTTCACTAACATCTCATAAGATATATGCTAATTGTCTAGGAAACAGATTTATAAATGAATAAGGACACATTTACAACATTTTTTATTTTTAAAACTTTTTATGCTTTTATATCAACTGAGATGAGCATTCTCTTTTTTTTTCTTGATAGGTTATTTTTGGGAAAATATTTAAGACTAATTCTCGAAATATGTATAAGATAGAATACTTAATACGTACTTTTTCACTGAAATGTTAATAACGATAAAAAAAAAAAAAGGAAACAAGCAATGGAAAACCATATTATTGTTAGGATTTCATCCCTTGTCTAATAAATCTTAATTAAATCCCACAAAAATAAAATCTTTCACTACTTCTAACACTACGCCACTAGACCCTTGAAGCTTTCTATTTTTGGTTGGGACCTAGTTAAGGACCAGCAGTCGGACTCATTAAAGGAGGCCTATCGGACTTATCTTATATTGAAAACTTGAGTCATTCGTCCAAATAACCTCTGTTTTTATTAATTTGTAATGTTTAATGGCTTAAACAATATGTACGTTTAAACTTCATTCAGCCAACAATATTACTTTCTTTCTTTTTTTGTCATTCCCATTTGCAAGAAATAGCTTTTTCTTTATTATATGTTAATTAACAATAAAGTTCACAAAATGCAAATGAACTTAATAGTTTCAGCAAGTTGACGAAATATTTAGAGCAACTGACAGAGAATTGAAATTCGTCAACTTGCTAAAAATTGTAGATTTTGTGGCGTTTTTATAGTTTGTACATGTGTACATAAACAGAAAAGTAAAAAAGTTCTTTGATGTTTTTATGGGAATCAATTTTACAAAGCAAAAACTAAATAACACAAAATATGGCCTTTTTCAATGAACAAAAACCGACAAATGGCTTTTAACGCAAAAACTGGATCGAAGTACATATGATGGCAAAATGGTAGATAAGAGGGAAAGTCATTTCCAACCTTAATTGGCGAATGACTTTTTAACATAAACGGCTCAAATGAAACTAACACAAAAACGTTGGTTGACATTTTCTTAACACGATAATGCTGCCAGCACACTAGAATTTGGCTGATTTTTTTTTTTTTTTTGAATTTAATGTTAAATTATATTCAAAGAAAAAATAAACGTTTATACATTGAATGCAAACTTTTTTAAACTTCTAAATAAGTTAGTTAGAATTTGGCTGATTTCTAACTAACTTATTCTGTAAATCCACTAAAATTAATTTCCACAAATACTAGTTAACATCTAAAAGGTCTCACACTAACTTAACCAACCATGGTAGACTGATCGAGTGGTTGAAAATTTGATAAATTGATCGAAATTAAAATTTACATCCCATTTTCTTGTGTGGGTATGCATCAGTGTGTGTGTAAATTTTCACTAAATACTTTTTAAATGAAAAGAACAAATGTTTTCTAATACAGAATTTGAAGTGACTAATATGATGGTCTAGGAACTGTACCTCTATCAAGTTAACTAACCTCCTAAAACGTACTTTATTTTCTACTTCATATATATTGATATGTCGTATCAATCTATGCACAAGTAGCTAGATAGATAGTATTTCAAAAAACGTACATTCATAACGGCGTAACTATGGAGATATATAGATAAGGATATTTGAATATTTTATTAAAATGCGTGGAAAACTTTACAAAATTCGATCTCGAAATCATAATAACATTTAAGTCAACGTCAGTTTTACACTAAATTATAATTAAAGTTACCTTATAGTATAAACAATTAAATTATATGAAGATAAAAAATAGTGGAAAGAATAAAGAAGAGAAGAAGATTGAAAAATAAGAAGATGGACGGAGAGCTTAAAAGAACGTGCCGTTATTAAGAGGGAGAGTGTTATGATGGGGCCACAACACTTATTAATGGAATCTACATTTTTATTGATTTTTTAAAAAAGTTTTTTAAAGAGTGAAAAAAAAAGAGATTAATCAATATTTTAATCAGTAACAGAGCTCTCTTTCACGGCCAAATACACAAATTACCACTTTGTCAAGATTCCGACATATCTCCACCATCCTCTTTCTTTCTTTCTTCCTTTCTTACCACTATAAATAGAGAGAGCTCTAAGATGTAGAAAACAGTCATCATTTGCCTCTGAGACTAAACAAGAAAATAAAGAAACTACAAAATATACGACCAAGTCTTTTTTTTTTGTAGTAATAAATTACAGCCAAAAGTATAGAGAAACAAAATGGAGAGAAAGCCTCTTGAAGTTGAGTCGACGGATAACCACCAGAATCCTTCCTCCGTCGTCTACGGTGGCTCTGTTACGGCGGTTGACTCTGTTGAAGAAGATGTTCAGGATCAGAAGAAAGTCGTTTATAGAGGCTGGAAAGTCATGCCCTTTATTATTGGTAACACTAATTTGATCATCTACCCATGTTTTTTTCCCTCTAATTTATAACCTTTTTTTTTGGTCCTGGAAACTGTTTTTTCTGTTGGTTTTATGAAGTTTGGGAAAAATCCACAAATATTTTTTAAAAAAAAATCTAGAAAAAACATCAGTCTTGCTCGAAGACTTGTTTGTCTGAGCGAGGAGAGTTTTGTTAGATTCTCTGTGTTGTCTGTAACTTTGACTTAGTCAACGGTAATTTAAGTAAAAAAGAGTGAGATCTTGAATTTTGTCTAAGATATTATAACATATTTGGTCAACGATCAATAAGAAACACAAAAATTTCATCTAGTTCATGATTCTTGGTATGGTTTGTGATTCAATTAAATGCAACGTTTAAAACTTTATCACAGTCCAATAATCCATATTGATTTTTGTAATCAACTATGTTAAAATCTTGGATCAAAGACTTATGCTCTTGTACATGTTGTTGTTGTTGTTATCAGGAAATGAAACATTTGAGAAGCTTGGGATCATTGGGACACTATCGAACCTTCTGGTTTATTTAACAGCAGTCTTCAACCTGAAGAGTATTACTGCTGCAACCATCATTAATGCCTTTAGTGGCACAATTAATTTCGGAACTTTCATAGCTGCTTTCCTCTGTGACACTTACTTCGGTCGATACAAGACTCTAAGTGTCGCTGTCATCGCCTGTTTTCTTGTAATGATCCTTCCTTTTTAATCTTTTCATTCTCTAAAACATTCGGTTTTAAGTAAAAAAAAACTGATCAGTGAATTGGGTTTTGTAGGGATCGTTTGTGATACTATTGACTGCTGCAGTGCCACAACTGCATCCAGCTGCATGTGGAACAGCGGCTGATAGTATATGTAACGGGCCAAGTGGAGGCCAGATAGCGTTTCTACTGATGGGTCTCGGGTTCCTTGTTGTGGGAGCGGGCGGGATTAGACCGTGTAATTTAGCTTTTGGGGCTGATCAGTTTAACCCGAAAAGCGAATCAGGGAAAAGAGGGATTGACAGTTTCTTCAATTGGTATTTCTTTACCTTCACTTTCGCACAGATCTTGTCGCTGACTCTAGTCGTGTACGTTCAGTCTAATGTCAGTTGGACGATCGGTCTAACCATCCCCGCCGTTCTTATGTTCTTGGCCTGCTTGATTTTCTTTGCGGGCGATAAGTTGTATGTGAAAATCAAAGCCTCTGGTAGTCCATTGGCTGGTATAGCTCAAGTTATAGCGGTTGCGATCAAGAAACGCGGATTAAAGCCCGCGAAACAGCCTTGGCTTAACCTATACAACTACTACCCCCCAAAATACGCAAACTCCAAGCTCAAATACACCGACCAATTCAGGTAAAAACACAACAAAAAGTCAAAACTAGTCTTTTCACTATTTTTTTTAATGTTTTATGTTTACTGACAAAGCTTCCTATTTGACAGATTTCTTGATAAAGCCGCGATCATGACTCCCGAAGATAAGCTGCAGCCAGATGGTAAGCCTGCTGATCCGTGGAAGCTCTGTACAATGCAACAAGTTGAAGAAGTGAAGTGTATCGTGAGAGTTCTTCCTATATGGTTTGCATCATCAATTTACTACTTAACCATAACTCAACAAATGACTTATCCCGTCTTCCAAGCCCTCCAGAGTGACCGTCGCTTAGGCTCAGGAGGATTTGTGATTCCTGCAGCCACCTACGTGGTTTTCTTGATGACAGGAATGACAGTTTTCATCGTAGTATACGACCGTGTACTTGTGCCAACCATGAGAAGAATTACTGGTCTAGACACCGGGATAACGCTCTTGCAGAGAATCGGAACTGGCATTTTCTTCGCTACCGCAAGCCTAGTAGTCGCGGGATTTGTCGAGGAACGGAGGAGAACATTCGCTCTGACAAAACCGACACTCGGTATGGCGCCACGAAAGGGAGAAATCTCCTCAATGTCAGCTATGTGGCTGATTCCGCAGCTCTCACTGGCGGGTGTAGCCGAGGCATTTGCAGCAATTGGACAAATGGAGTTTTACTACAAGCAGTTTCCCGAAAACATGAGGAGTTTCGCGGGATCCATCTTTTACGTAGGAGGAGGAGTTTCGAGTTACCTCGGTAGCTTCTTGATTGCAACAGTTCACAGAATGACGCAGAACTCGTCCGGGGGTAACTGGTTAGCTGAGGATTTGAACAAAGGAAGATTGGATCTCTTCTATTTCATGATCGCTGGAATCTTGGCAGTTAATTTTGCTTATTTCTTGGTGATGTCAAGATGGTATAGGTACAAAGGAAGTGATGATGAAGTGACAACATATGAAACCAATGAACATATCATCAAACAGCAAGACAAGAACGTTGCCTGATAATTATGGATTTGTCATCTTCTGGAAGCTGTTAGACTTAGTTTTTGGTCAGCTTCTCAATCCCCTTTTTCATTTTCTTTGGATTTTCTTGGAATAAGCCATATAGAGATGAAGTAATCATATACTTGTTCTGGCTTTTTTTTTTCCTTTTTTTTTTTGTTACTGTGTTAAGATCACATCTCTTTCTTTCTATCATTGTGGACAAAAGAGAGATTTATAACATCAGATGTATTGCAAAATAAAAATTTGTCTTGCATTTTGAGGACTCTGTTTCTATTTTCTGTCATACTTCATCATAATAACAGAACAAATCTTAAAACTCAGAAGAAGAAGAAATGAAAACCAACCAAAAAGACTACTAAGAAACTGATACTTTATATGCATAATTTGTATCGAAGTTTCAAACAGGGATATTGACCTTCTTGAATGATTTTGATACGGTTCTTGGGCTCTCTCTATGCTTCTCTCAGACGGTGTAAGCTTGTTGAATGGTTTCAATGTCGAGACCTTTTAGTCTCACAACAGATTCAACATGACCCTTGAGTGTGTGAAGCTCCCGCAACCTATCAAAGTATAAGAAAGAATGAGAGTATGAGACAATAACAAAATGTTCTGGTTTTGTTCTCAATATCCTAAAAGTGTTCCTTCTCTGACTTCACAGGAAGAAAAAGCATTGATGAATTTTACCTGGCGATTTCGGCTCTTCTCTTAGCTTCTTCAGCCATTTGGGAAAGCTCGTTGAAATGGGTTCGCTCTGGGAACATCTTAGCATCTGGTGCTTGCAGGCCGTGCAGAGTTCTCTGTGCGTGCGCCCATTGTAGCTCCCTTTGTTCTTTCCCGAAATCCTTCTGCCTTGTGAATGCAACCTAAGGAGCATACGCAGAATCAATTATAAACAGAGACTTACTTATGGTATCCATTTGTGTCACAATACAAGAACAAGTACATATATGGCAAATGGAAAGACAGAAATGAAAAGAAAAATGTTGCTTTTTGATACATACCCTTTGTTCGATAACAAGATCCCAGGCTCTTCCGCTAAGGGCATAACGAATCAAGAACTTGATGATATCAAGAGGAATATAGAATACGATATTGTAAAGCCAGATGACCCCGGCCCATCCCCACCCGATCCCTTCTATTGCAGCAAAGCTCCAATTCGCATAGACTGCAATTAGAGTAGCCACCTGTATTGGAAGAAATAGATCAAAAAAATGGAACAGTCGTTTATAACTCTTGACTCGGGTGCTGACCACAGATAGTGAAGTGGCACACTGACCAATTGTGCGAGGATAAAGGCTATCACAAGCCACATCCCAGGACGTTCTACATAAGACCAACTCCGTGATCGGGTCACAAAGATAAGCGCCTGACTTATGATGCTGACTTGAAGGTATATTGCTGAGGCAAGCTTCCGGAAATCATCATGTGCTGTTTTCTCAAGGGTTGAAACTCCAAAAGTTCGCTGAAATTCAAATAATAAATCTGGTCACTAAGATACAGAAAACAGGAATTTGACACTGGTTTACGATTTTGTCTAAAAGAGAAAGTTGAAGTTTCAGTAGAGTAGCGTGGAAAAACAACTTCTGAGGTGTTAATGGAGCACACAATCCAGCGAGACAAAAACAAGCAAGGGTAATGCTGTTATACTGAAGAGCAGAGAGAAGTCATACCGGGAAGAAGTCGGTTTTATATGCAGCCCAGAAAAATATAACTGTCATCATCGCCATGTAGCTCCCAAACACAACGCCAGTTGCAAAAATCTCTGAGAGTTTCCAGCTATCTGGAAGAGGGGAAGGTTTCACTCTGTCTTTTGATATTGTCATAATTGTGCCTACAAAGTCAGTGCCACAAGAGTTAATCAATACAGCAAAACTCTAGAGAAACGATGTGAACCAGCTAAAAGTATAGATAATTAGCTGAAATCCTAGAACCACATAATTTTCTAATTAATGTTGGTACAGTTTTGACAGTAGTAGAAACTGAACTAACCATCATTCAGGATGGCGATGATAAGAACCATGAAGGGTGGAAAGTCAAACTTCCATATAAGAGCCAGCAGCATGAAGCCAAGCTGAATTAACCAAATGAAATCATAAGGAGTATTACACATGATAATCAAGTTGTATTGAGAGCTTGTGTAAAGAAACGAGTAGGAAAAATTCAGAAAATAAAATGACAACTTACGACAATACGGATAGTGATGGAAACGGCATAGATCTGTCCAGAAAAACAAAAAGCCAGCTCAAGTTATTTGTTTACAAAACAAAAGAACAAATATTTTGACTTGCAAATTGTATACAACTAAAGGAGCTGCATAAATAAGATATTGTCTGTATGATACATTGCATGATTCCTCCATGAGAATGCAGGGAAAGTTAAAAGGTATGATGGAGACTGAGAATAAATGCAACACTCACTGTATAATTTTTCATTCTCTGGAAGATAGCACGACTGGTCAAGACAGCGCTGATGATAACACTAAGACCAGGTTCAGTTAGAACGATATCTGAAGCACTGCGTGCTGCATCAGTTGCATCAGCAACTGCAATGCCAATATCAGCCTTTTTAAGAGCAGGTGCATCATTTACTCCATCACCTGTCATTCCACAGATATGCTTCCTCGCTTGTAGTCGCTTAACTATCTCATATTTATGCTCTGCAAACCGTTTTCATGGCTAATTTGGTTAAAATTCTGAGTTGAACTAGGCTGATAAAGTTTGGAGAAACAGAAATAAACAAGTTTTACCAGGAAAAACGCCAGCAAAGCCATCGGCCTTTTCTATGAGATCATCGATGGGTAAGGCACCTATAGACTCATCCTTGTGCTGTCCGAGCAAAGCAGATGAAGGGTACATGTTGGTTCCCATCCCTAAACGGCGTCCAGTCTCTTTTCCTATAGCCAACTGATCCCCTATAGAATGCCACAAACCTTTAGCAAAGACATATGGATTCGGAGAAGAAGAGAGGCAAAACAACATCATTGATGAAGAATCAAAAGACTGTCCTGAGTAGAACAAAAAATTCACCTGTGATCATTTTGACATTCACCCCAAGATTTAAAGCCCTTCTAATTGTCTCGGCACTGTCATGCCTAGGTGGGTCAAAAAGAGGCATCAGACCCATAAATTGCCAAGGGCCTCCAGCACTTTCCTTCGTCCCTTCCGGAACTTCCTGTAGAAGACCAAACACTTCCAACCTTGAATCTTGTACCAACTTATACTAATATATCACGAGAAACTTGAGGAGCTGGTCTCCAATTACCTGGTATGCCACGGCAAGAGATCGCAAACCCCGTTCAGCGAACTTGTCTATTACAGCATGAACTCTCCGCTCAATCTCTGCTTTATTGTGCGCAAGATTTAGGATCTGAGAAATCGGCAATAGGAGCTAATAAGACTATGCTCTACACCAAAATTTTTTGAATAGAACATAAATGGCAACAGACAGCTTACTTGCTCAGGTGCACCTTTGCTGACCCTATGCATTTTACCATCACTGTCAATATATGTAAGAGCCGTCCTCTTATCAGTGGGATTGAATGGAAGAAAGTGAACTTCTCGAACACCAGCTCGTGCCTACAGTAAGTAATATTGAGGAAGCTTTAGCCTAACAGTGTAGTTCTGTAGTAAATTAAATAAAACGTCTCTGTGGGAAAACCAGTATTCACAAAAATACCTCTTTAGGGTCAGCAAGCATCCCAACTATAGCAGCATCAATGGCATCTTGATTTTCCAGTCTAGAGGCTTGAGCTGCCATTAGAACTACTGTATCCGCATCCACTCCTTTCGTGAAAACCTATATACAAAAAACTTGCGCTCAATGCTCATTCAGAAAACACTACCAGGATCCTGGGAAGATGCATTTATTTGAACAAGCCCACATTACCTCGATAAGATTTTTGTCAACAGTAAGTTTATTCAATGTTAAAGTTCCGGTTTTGTCGCTGCAAAGCACATCCATGCCAGCCATTTCCTCAATCGCTGTCATCCTCTTGGTTATTGCTCCCTGCGATATACATCAGAATATAATCATGTAGCCACTAAAGCACAGAGATATTTTAAGAAAAAGTTATCAAGTCCCAGCTAATCATTCAACATCAAGCAAGTTTAACTTCAAACCCCAATGAATCAAACAAAAATTCCTTCAGAAAGTAAAAGACAAACATATTATATAAAACAGAAACTCTATAAAAATACATCTTATGTGGATCTGGCTAACCTGCTGAGATAACCTATGCGAGCCAATGGCCATGGTCACAGAGAGAACTGTAGGCATGGCAATTGGGATACCACCAATGAGAAGCACAAGAAGGTTATCAATTCCAGGACGATATGCTCGGTGTTGAATGGGATACATAACGACAATCTCAATTATCATCCCCACTGCAATAGAGCAGATGCAGAAATTCCCAATGGCAGTTAACACCTGAACATAAAACAAAACAAATATAAATATTAATATAGTTTGAACCAACTTGAAAAGGAAACAACATAGAAGATCTCGGCAATGAGAATTTTCACAACGTGGAAGAAATCATGCCTGTTGAAAATGGCCAACTTGGTTGGTAGTATCAACAAGATGTGCGGCCTTTCCAAAGAAGGTATGGACTCCTGTTGCAATTACAACCGCTTCAAGCTCGCCCTGTTTGCAAGTGGAGCCGGAATACACACCATCCCCTGGACCTTTGGTTACTGGGAGAGATTCACCAGTAAGAGAAGACTACAGAACAAAGGGTCATAACAGCTTCAGTACAAATTCTTAATCTGGAAAGTAAAGAAAACTTAGCAGTATGATATCCAAACATCCAAAAGTGGCTAATGATTGAAGCTATGTGCACCACAAGATGAAGCGTATGCAATATCGGTCATCAGGGTCAAACCTGATCGATCTTAAGGGGATCACCCTCGAGAAGGCGAGCATCAGCTGGCACAATATCCCCAAGCTTGATGCTGACTATGTCACCAGGAACAAGAATTGCAGCATCCTGCTCACCCCACCTTCCATCTCGAAGAACCTTTACAAACGTTTTGACAAGGGAGATGCAAATATACATTAAGCAAATGGAAACCATGCCCATATATGAGTTGATAAGAACCAATATCTTAAGAAGAAATAAGAGTATCCAGCAATCAAAAACCTGAAACAATCTATGACATTGTTGAAAACAAGTAACAATGAGCAAGAATATCAAACCTTTGCTTTGGGGGCAAGTCGTGCCATAAGAGCAGCAGCGGCGTTCCCGGCGTTGTTCTCCTCTATGAAACTGATGGTGGAATTTATCACAAGCAGAGTAATAATACCAACAAAGTCTTGCCAATCAGGAGGCTTCCCCTGGTAAGCAAAGCATTATCAAGAACACAGACCAAACGAAGATATTAATAAAAGAGTTCAACTTTAAAAAAACATATGAAAATATGTAAGAGAGTGTAGAATATGCTCACTCCTCCGTTAGCAAGAACAATAGCCATGATAGCAGCAGCTTCCATAACCCAAGAAAGAGGATTCCACATGAAACCAAGAAATTTCAGGAATTTGCTTTCCTGCAAAAAAACATAAAAATTGGAACTTTGCTTCAGAACATAGAAATTATCATCTATTGGAGCTATAGACTAAAACCCCAGAATCCAAATTACAGAAAAGACACGAGTACAACATAGAGAACGCGAACGGAAACGGAACCTTCTTCTCTTCGAGCTTGTTATGCCCAAAAAGAGCAAGCCTTTCATCAGCAGCTTCTGTAGTGAGACCTTCTCTGCTACATCTCAGACTCTCAAAAACTTCTTCAATAGGCACATTCTCCTGAAAAAAAAACAAGAAGACAAATTTCTTCAGACTCTTTCTCTCCAACATCAGAGAAACAAAAAAAAATCAAAACTTTAGTTTAGATCTGTTACCAGATCCACAGTTTCTTTCAAAACCGCCTCAAGGACTTCTTCCTTGTCCCCCATATCTCCTGCTACCTCCTACTACCAAAACAAACAGACAAATTATCAGAAATTCGCCATTAAAACACCACTCACAACTTTTATAAAAAAAACACAGAAAAGATTGAAAAAACAGAGATGTAGAAACCTGTTTCACAAGTTGATTTCTTTATCTTCTTCTTCGTTTATGTCTTTTGGGGTTCAGAGAAGAGAAAGATGAGTAGAGAAGATGAGAAAACCGCTAAAGGTTAGTGGCAGTATGGGAAGCTAATACACTCCGACCCACAATTATATCCTTTCTTTATTTATTTGTTTTCCTTTTATTTAATTAATTAAATTCTCAGTCTTGTTTAGGTCTCTTTTTCTTACTGCCTTTTTCAACATTTTTTCTTCATGCGTCAAGCCACCTCATAAAATATCTTTAACTACAATAGGGAATTAATTATTTAATTAGTACATTATTAAGATTTTACCAATTTTAGTTTAAAGATAAAGTAATGAATTAATTTAAGAAGATGTGATACAATCGGATTTTACAGCTAAATTATATCCGTAAAGATTCTGTATTGATATGTTAATCATAAAAAAACGTTGTAAATATGATGACATAATTTCTAATAGATTTAACTAATGTATTACCATTTTTAGTTTAAAACACATTAACTGGATTAATTTGAGAAAAAAAAAAATGTGACTATGGCTTGATTTTACATCTGTGTAAATGTTATGTTTTTTATTGTTTTTTAAATGTTATGTTTGTTAGTCGTAAAACGTTGTAAATGTGATGACATGTTATATTTCTAACATGCAACTAAGGTTTTTACCATTTTTAGTTTTGATTAATTTGAAGAACATGTGATTAAAGTCAGATTTTACAACTGAACTACACCTATAAATGTTCTGTAAAATTATTGACAAAAAAAAAAAAAAAAAAAACTGTAAATGTGATTCAATTAATCAAACCTTAATGATCTTTTCCTAACGAACACACATGAAAATGTATCATCATAAGAATTTATCAAGTAGGGAAGATGGGTCGTCAATTAGAGAGTAAACCTATAAGTAAAGGTTGCACTTGTAGTTGTAGGCGTGGGATGACCGTTGGGATTGATAGAATTAAATTCATTACATGGAAATAAAAGCGAGTAGGTCACAGACACAGAACAGAAGAAAGAAACAGCCATGTGCATCACAAAATGGTGGCCATATGCTACAAGAGATGATGCTCCCTTGGAAACTTGACACGTGTCCATGAAAACCACAAAAACAGTTCACATTTTACAACACACGCCAAAACACAACCCACGTGAAGCAGACCTTTTGTTCTTATAAGTAATTTCTTTTCTTTTTTTTTCTACAAAGTTTTTTTTTTCATTTTAAAAATAAAGGTACCATGTTCCGTACCGTACCCGTCCGTAGAACGAGTGTGTTTCCCACTTCTTGAGTTTTTTTTTCTCTCGTTTTTCTTCTTTCGACTTTATAAACTTTTTTTTCTTTTCAACTTTGTGTATTATTAGTTTGATTCAGTCTTTTTGAACTTCTTCTTTGGATAATGGAAATTTGACTAGGAGATGGTCCATACTCCATATATATATATCAAAGTGAAGTCTCCTTTTTCATTTTTCTTTTGGATTTTTCCTCGGCAAGGCCAACGAATATTTTTCTGTTAGCTTTTATCGTTTATCATTGTGCCTTTTTCTTATAATCAAACATTACATCAATATATAGCTTTAGTTATCCTTTATAGGAAAAACTGTGTCCTCTCTTGCTTTTAGGGATGAGTAAATAGATGGTGAGTTGAGTACTTGTATTGTATCTTATATGATCAAAAACCCTTTTTATATCTATAGGTTTTTAACTGTCTAGAGTCTCTAGACGACATTATGCTTTGGAAAGAACGTAACAATTGCACAATATGCGACATCAACAACTTGAACTATTGGAAACAGAATCGTCAATGTCCCAATGGAGGCCCAATTATTTTCAGCCCAATGGTTTAGTATAGTAGTAGTAATCAGCCCAATGGTTTAGTATAGTAGTAGTAATTTGCAGCCCTTCTCTTAGATTAGACCAAAGTCAAACGGCGCCGTTTCTATGGTCAGTAAGTAAAAGAAGAAATTTTCAAACCCTATAATCGTGAGCTCACCCTGACCGTATTCAATTTGCGTATGTCTGCAGCTCTGTTTTCATCTTTTCAATGCAAGAAGATGAGAAGAGGAAGAAAAAGAAGAAGAAGAGAAAACTATTTAGTCGCGCAGGAGATTCCTTTGGATCTACTGATCGAGATTCTGACTAGATTGCCTGCTAAATCACTGATGAGGTTCAAGTGCATCTCAAAGCTATTGTCTTCTCTTATCCGTTCTCGATATTTTAGCAACCTTTATCTTACGGTCGCATCCCCACTGCGACCACCTCGTCTATACATGAGTTTGGTGGACCACCTCGTGTGTAATTCAATGGAGGTTTGCCACCCACAACCCCCGTGAGACTGTACTGCTGTCATCGTCTAGCATCAGTGCTGAGTCTTTCGAACAAGATTTGACAATTGCAAGGATGGGAGGACGCAACATGGTGGTTCTTCGTGGCTCGATTCTATACAATGTTTGCAGAAAGGGCGTGTATCTATAATCCTACCACCAGACAATGCGTAACCTTACCCGCCGTCAAATCCAACATTTTTGCTCAAGAAACTATCATAAGAGTGTCCTCTACTTCTTCGGACACGATCCTGTTCTTGATCAATACAAAGTAGTTTGCACTGTTGCAGTATCCTCAAAAAAAGTTAAGAGGATAACCTCAGAGCATTGGGTCTTCGTACTAGAAGCCGGAGGTTTGTGGAAAAGAATTGAGTTCGATCAGCCTCATCTCCCTACGAGACTAGGATTGTGCATCAAGG
This sequence comes from Arabidopsis suecica, assembly GCA_019202805.1. NCBI lineage: Eukaryota > Viridiplantae > Streptophyta > Magnoliopsida > Brassicales > Brassicaceae > Arabidopsis > Arabidopsis suecica. The sequence goes on along the minus strand of CM032912.1, from coordinate 13,845,973 downwards.
GAGTTATATATTATTTGGCTTCCACGTGTAAGCGAGGCGATATCGTTGTCAGTTTTGATGTTCGGTCTGAAGTCTTCAGTATGATCCAAGGACCTCCTGTGGTGTCTGCGTATAGTGAATATGTGGGATTTATAGAGTATGGTGGAAAACCATCTGTTGTTGATCATACCATTTTAGTACAAACAGGTTTGGTGGACTTATGGGTCTTGGAAGACGCTGGAAAATGGTCGAGGAAATCTATCGTTTTGCAGCCTTGTCAGATGCACTTAGTAGATAACAAAATTCCATTGACGGTGGAAGGTACAACTCAAAACGGCGAGGTTATCTTGGCACCCGAACCGTTGATATCCCCTTATTACATTCTTTATTATGACCTCCAAAAGAATGATATGAGAAAGGTTTGGATTAGAGAAATACCAGAACACTGGTTTAGTAAGCTTGACACCAACTTGAATTTTTATTTCAAGCTTATGGATAAGAGTGAAAGCATAATGCACTTGGAAACTTGAATGCCATTAACTTGTCTTTTTTTTCTTCAAAGCTGTAAGAGTATCAGTGTATTCAACAAAGAAGTTCCAGATGGAACAAAATAATCAAAGCAAATTTATTGTTTCCACAAACAAATCTACATATAAAGCGATAATATTAAATCTGACGTAATTAACATCAATTGTTCAATACTTCAATATATACAGAAGATTAAAGGGAACTTGGATTTCTATCGGATTAACCAAAAAAAAAAAAAACGGATTTAACTTTGATTTTTTTTTTTCTTATCGAATAATGTTTTCATTTTTTGTTGTGTTCTAATTAACAAAGTCACCTTCTGGATTCTACGCACAAGGCAGAGATAGCTGCCGAACCGAACAGTCAGGTTAATGGGTTCGCCGGATAAGCAACATCGCCGCCACGTGGCCGCCGAATTTCTACACAGCGCCGTAACCTCAATCATTCCTCTCTTCCCTCCCAAAACGGCGCCGTCTCGTGTATGCCTCCCACTTAGATTCTCGGTATCAGACGATGTGTCGTCCCCTTTCGAATCGACGGTGAAGAGCTCATCATCCACGTCATCCTCCGGCCTTAATTCAACGGTTAGGATTTCATCTCTCAGCTCCGATGGGAAACGCGGTGGACCTGCCTTCGTCGGTCAGGTCTTTAGTATGTGTGACCTTACTGGGACTGGTCTAATGGCTGTTTCTACTCACTTCGATATTCCTTTCATCTCCAAGAGGTTTATTATTACTCTTCTTCCTTTATTTCTCACTCTCGAATTTCAAGTTCGATTCAGTTTCCATGAGATGAGCTTAGCTGGTTTGCATCATATGATTTTCTATGTTTTCTTCAGTTTCATCCTCATGTTTGTATTGATGTTTATATACAGGACACCTGAGTGGCTAAAGAAAATGTTTTCGACTATCACTAAGAGCGAGAGGAATGGCCCTGTGTTCCGTTTTTTCATGGATCTTGGTGATGCAGGTGCATTGACACTTCTCTTTGTAAGCTTTTTTTAGCATTTTCTAGTAACATAGTCTAGCTACTACTTGCTTGTATGTTCTTTAAGAGCCTTCTGGTTTTGGATAAGGCTGAAGTATTCTAAAATGAATGGCAATGGAGATTCTGAACCTCTAGAGCTTACAACTCCAGACCATGTTGTCTACTTTTTTGCATGGTTTAGCAATATTTTTGGGTTTGGATCTTTTCCTGACGTGATGTTTGTTTTCTCAGTTTCATATGTTAAAAAACTAAATATTCCAAGCGGAGTGGTTGGGGCTTGTCGACTTGATTTGGCATATGAGCATTTCAAGGTATGCCTCGATTAGAACTAGTATGTTGTTATATACTACATTTGAATTGTCCGAGTGACTGAATTTAATTTGTTTCATTTTCATCAGGAGAAACCTCACTTATTTCAGTTTGTTCCAAATGAGAGACAGGTAAAATCATGTCAGTGTGATTTGCATTTCTTTGCTCCCTTTATTAACTTACTTCTAAGTGAAATGATTTCTTATTCGCAGGTGAAGGCTGCCAACAAACTTCTCAAGTCAATGCCACAAAATGGTAGAAAACAAAAGGTAGAGGGAGTCCCTGTTTTCGGTGCTCAAAACTTGGACATCGCTGTTGCAACTGCAGATGGAATTAAGTGGTGAGTTTTACTGATGCAGAACAATGTGAATTTGTTAGGACATGAAATTATTATAGCTTCTAACCTCTCCGTGTGATCAACTCCCTCCAAGTTTTACTATCAGAACCCATGGCTTTTCAATTTTCTTACTGACTTGGCTGTAGTTGAATTTGTTAGTTGTGCAAAACATTTTTTAGAGCAATTACCATTTGTATGAAAAATCCTGGGATTGTTTTTAATTTTTAGTATCTAATTTTATTTACCTTTACCAGGTATACCCCATACTTCTTTGATAAAGCTGTACTAGATAACATTCTTGAAGAGTCCGTAGATCAACATTTCCATACTTTAATCCAAACCCGGCATGTGCAACGACGACGGGATGTTGTTGACGATAGTTTAGCTTCAGAGGTTATGGAAGAGATGGGAGATAGCATGCTAGAGCCGCCAGAGGTACACATAGTTATTGTTATGTTAAAAATAAAGATGAGCATGTATTTATCACAATCAGCTACGAGATTAGAGTTTGTTATTTGCCATTCCTATCATCTTGCTGGATTCCTGTGGATAGGAATTTCCCATGTAAAGATAATGAATTTTAACCAGGGTAGCTTATCGTTTTTAACAGACAAATATATTGATAATGACTCTTTTTGGGTTGGTTATGGAGTTTCTCAAAACGTACGGTTTTTATTCTTGTATTAATCAAACTGCAGGTTCAAGAAGCCATGGAGGAGATTGGCAGTTCCGGAATTCCTTTGAGTGTTGTGGCAAAGGCTGCAGAGATTCAGCTCCTATATGCCGTTGACAGAGTACTTCTAGGCAGTAGATGGTTTCGAAAAGCCACGGGTATTCAGCCAAAGTTACCTTATTTGGTTGATTCTTTTGAAAGAAGGTTTGCTCTTTCATCTTTCTTTTTGTTTCTTCAAAGCTAGGGTTTCTAATTTTTAAACTCGTTTAATGAACGTACTAGTAATTTGGTCTCCAACACCGTTTTATTTACATAGTGAAAGCATTATTATGTCACATTGACACTAAAAACTGTGAAGTTTGCTGACGCAGAATTTGAAGTTTGGACATTTGACATTGATTTTCAGTTCTGTGTATATATATACTCAAAACTAAACACGGTTTCAATATTTTCTAGTTTGAGTTATAGGAGGATTTAGATTTACGAATTTTGCTATAAATCCGAGCAAGCAAAATCGTATTGATGTGATGTATACAGGACCAACACTAAAGCACTTATTAAATGCCTCATAAGTAGCTAACATTTCCTCTCTCTTTGCTCTTAGGAGTGCTTTTTCTATCCAAAGAGCGTCAGGGTCAGCAACTAGATGTCTTGGTGATTCAGTAGAAGCAGATACTTCCGCATCACTGCTTAGAGTAGAAGATAATAGTCCAAGCGAAGATGAAAAGAGACAGCAAAATCTCTGGTTTCCTTTTGGAGATTGGATTAATCACTCTGAATCGAAAAAAGAACACACTCATCATAAGGGTCCATCAGATGGAAGGTAGTAATTGTTTGCAAAACATTTGAGAACAAAATGTTGTTAAAGAGGGTAAAAATCTTGAAAACACAAATTTTTGGTTTCAGGGATATGGAATCTAGAGAGAGAGAAATGCTGCGAAGTCCTTTCTTACCAAAGATAACAATGGTAGGGATTTCAACAGGAGAAGCTGCACAAATGAGTAAGGCTAATCTCAAGAAAACAATGGAAGATTTAACAGAAGACTTGGAGCAATCTGATGAAGGGAACGATCATGGTTCGAAACGTTATGACCCTCGAAAGATCGAAGAGAGAGATCCTCTTTTTGTTGCAAACGTCGGAGATTACTATTCGGGTCTGGCGAAAGCTGGTTCTGCTCGGTTGTCACGTCGAGGGGATGACCAGTAACGAAACACATCCTAGGTCACATAGCCTATTTGTGTGAATTGCTCAAGCCTAGTTACTATTTTGTTGCTACTTGTTGTACTGCTTTTAGGCATGTATTAATTATCAAAAAATAGTTTTTTCTTTAAATTCCAATTTGTTGCCATGTTAAAAATAGACTATTTTAACCCGATGTATTTTTATTACTCGGTGTATAATTTTGAACGTGAAAATGCATTTTCACCCATGCAATAAAAATAAAGTATTGATTTGTTTATAACATTTTTCTCATTGGTTATGAAATTAATACTATGAGTTAAATTACTTATGGGCTTTTTCAGAATAAACTAAAAAATCCACCAGTGGCCCAAGATTCAATTGACAATGAAGGACCAAAATATTAAATCGTTAATAAATTTGGTTCGTAGATTAGATCGAGAGAGAGTCGAGGAGGAGAGAAAAATCCAATCGTGTATTGTGGAAACAAAATTCAAATTATTTTGTGCGAGAGACTCCACAAGATAAGATCGAGAGAATGTCTCACAACTCCCCTTTTGTAAACCATAAACCTCTTATATCCCTTTTTTGTCTACATATCCCCTTCTCAATTAATGAAATGTGATCTGACGATTTTACCCTCTGTTTATTTATTAGTATTATTATTGATTTATTTGAAATTTAATTAAACAAAAAAAAAAAAAAAACGAACCCAGAAAAAGAAAAAAAAAAAAACGACGGGAGCTTCTCCTCTTCGACTCTCTTCTCTATCTCGAGCTCCACCTCCGGCGAGCTGCATTGTTGCCGTTTCTTCCGTTCTGGCGAGCTTCCGGCGAGCTGCGGTGAGACAGGTTAGTTCCTTTAGCTGCATAGAGCATGAAATAGAAGTTTAGGATTTAGACAAGGAGATTCAATTCAATTAGATTTGGGTTATTGTGTTTAGGTATGCACATTGGAAGTTTATGCATAGTTTCTGGGTGGAATAGGTTTGTAAATGGGTAAGAAATGGATTATAGCAACTGAATCATAGTGAATTGTAGTTTTGAACCCGAAACCATTCGATTTGAGTTGTTGTCGCGAAAGTACAACTGGTATAACTGGGTAGAAATGTACCTGAATCTATTGAAAAATATATATGTAGTATTACTAGTTACACTAGTATTACCCAGATGTATATAGTATGACTAGTTATACTAGTATTACCCAGAATTGTAGTACAACTAGTAAAACTAGTATAACTGACAGAGTTTTTGTATTGTTTTTGCAGGATACAATGAGTGAGAACGTGAACATATATTTTAAATGCAAAGGTCGCATGTATACCTTGATGATGAAGACATCAGGGGAGAATATAACTCTCTCCATGTTAGTAGGTAGGATATGCACGAAGCTTGGGTTAGATGAAAGTAAGGTTAAATTGCAACTGAGGTATAATGCAGTGTTGTTGGGATCAACTGAAGAGATTTACATTTGTGATGATGAGGATGTCGGTGTCTATATATCTTCAGGTGAAAATAACCGTAGATATGTTTTGTATGTGGAGGTCATCACTCCACCAGAATTGCCCGAGCAACTGTCGAGAGTGGAGGTCATCAATAAAAGTTCTGCTGGTAAGAACTATGAGGATGAAATGAGAGATAATGCTGCCATCGTTTTGTGCGAATGTGAGGAACAAGGAACAGAACCAAAAGAGGCAATAGTGGAGGTTGATGATACTCAAGATGCTGAGATTGGATCACAGGATGAATCTATGGATATACATGATGATAGAGGTGATGAATACGTTGAGCCACCGCCTGTTGTAGAAGCTGGTCAGTTTAAAAAAGAATGGGAAGACGGTATTGGTTTGAATTTATTTCAAGAATTTCCAAGCAGAGCGGCATTGCAGGAAGTGGTGGACAAAGGTGCATTTGCTAACAGTTTTGGTTATGTTATTAAAAAGTCTGATAAGGAGCGGTATTTGCTAACGTGTGCTAAAGAAAGTTGTGCTTGGCGTATACGAGCTTCAAATATTCAGAATACAAGTATTTACTCGATTAGAAAGTACAACAAGATGCATACTTGTACCCGGATAAGTAAGAGTAAGACAAGGATGAGGAAGAGGAAAGGTACCCCTGAATTAGTAGCAGCGCTTCTTCATGATACTTTTCCAGGACAAATGGAAACTCCAGTTCCTAAGGTTATCATGGAGCTTGTTCAGACGAAATTAGGTGTGAAGATATCGTACTCCACCGCATTGAGAGGGAAAAGGCAAGCCATTTGTGATTTAAAAGGTAGCGCGGAAGATAGCTACAAGGATATCAATTGTTATTTGTACATGTTGAAGAAGGTAAATGAAGGTACAATAACATATCTGAAATTAGATGAGGAAGATAAATTTCAATACCTATTCATAGCTTTGGGAGCTAGCATTGAAGGCTTTCAAGTGATGAGGAAAGTGATAATTGTGGATGCAACACATTTGAAGAACGGATATGGTGGTGTTCTAGTATTTGCCTCAGCTCAAGACCCAAATCGTCATCATTATATCATAGCGATTGGCGTACTCGACGGTGAGAATGATGCTAGTTGGGGATGGTTCTTCGAGAAGCTGCTAACAGTTGTACCCGATACTCCAGAATTGGTATTTATGAGTGACAGAAATTCAAGCCTCATCAAAGGCATACGTAATGTGTATTTCGCGGCTCATCACGGGTATTGTATTTGGCATTTATCCCAAAATGTGAAAGGTCATGCCACTAACGTCAACAGAGACGTAGTCGCATGGAGATTCATGGAGTTAAGTCGGGTTTACACCATGGCTGAATTCGAGAGGGAGTACAGAATTTTTAAGCTAAGATATCCTTCTGCGGCCAATTACTTGGAGGATACAACCGTGAAAGAAAAATGGGCTAGGTGTTGTTTCAGAGGACAGCGATACAATTTGGACACAAGCAACTGTGTGGAATCTTTGAATTCAGTTTTCCTCAATGCAAGGAAGTATTCTTTAATACCCATGCTTGATGCGATCATGTCCAAGATTTCTGTTTGGTTTAATGAACATCGGAAAGAAGCCGCGTCAGGATCTAATGAGAATAAGTTGGTGCCTTTAGTGGAGAACTACTTGCATGATTTATGGGTTGAAGCTGAGAAACTAAAAGTGACGGAGCTAAACACATTCCAGCTTGAATACAATGTCAGGGGTAGTGAAGGGAAAGAATATTTTGTCAACTTGCTCTTGAAAACTTGCAGTTGCAAGGTGTTCGATATCCAAAAGTATCCTTGTGTGCATGCACTAGCCGGTTTCATTGCCTTCGAGAGCGATACAACAAGAACTCGAAGTATGGAAATACATGAATTGGTTTCAAAGTATTATTGGGCGGAGATGTGGGCATTGGCGTATTATAGGACTATTTATTTAGTCCCGGATAAGTCACAGTGGGATATCCCAGATGAGATCAAAGCGTTGAAGGTATTACCTCTGCCTCGGAAAAAGAAGAAGGGTAGAACAAAAGTGTTGAGGCTTCCATCCACCGGGGAAAGGCGTCCAAAACGTCAAAGGACTCAAAACAAAAGGAGGCCGAGGCAATCGCTGCAATGGTTGTTATTTGGCAACCATAGTATTTGATTTTATCTGAACTTTATGATTTGTAAACCATATTTGCGTTGTACAACTATGTAACACTAGATTTGCCTCATGTAATACTATGTTTTAATTCACTGGCGTAAGGGTAATACTAGTATAACAGGTATTACTAATGAAAAAATTAGGTAACACTGGTATAACTAGTATAACTATTGAAGAAATTATGTAATACTGGTATAACTAGTATAACTACTGAAGAAAATTATGAAATTTGATATTTCTAATTTTTTCAACACCAACTATTACATAGACTATTAAATGATAATGAACTCTTACAAATGATTTAAAACGAAGTAAGATAGGGAAAAAAAATAATGTTCATGTAAGATTGTTTTATGAGACTACATCCAACATATTCCTTATACTTTTAAGCTCACTTTTGATATAAACTCCAATTTAGGATTGATATTTTACAATTTTATATATTTTTAACATTTGATTACATTAAACCTTTAGAATTCAATAATAATAGAGTTTCCTCAAGTGTACAACTAGATAAATCATTTTTAAGGATGTGTAATACTGGTTAAATTTGAAAACACCAAAAGTAAAACTATGTGGACAATTTGTACAACTGAAAACTAGGGTACAACTACGTTAAAAAAAACGGCGCACATGTCACAAAGACTGCGCACACGTGGATTTGACTGCGCACACGTGGGTTTGACTGCGCACACGTGGGCATATAATTCCAATTTCTCCCCCCAAATTTTTTTTCCCTCCAATTTTTCCCCCCAAAATCAATTAAACCCAAAATCAACAAAAACAAATAACTAAAATTCTTTTTTTTCTCCACTTCTAATTCACAATCGAGACTTCTCCTCTCTCTCTCTATCTCGAAATTCACTCTCTCTCTCTCTCCAAGCTCAAGAAAACGAGATCCAACTTTGTTCCTTCTCTTCAATCTTTCTCTCTTTTTCAATTATGGATCGATTATGTGAGAGAGACCCATGGTATGATGAGATGAAGAACGCTAAGAGGATTTATGATCAATTAGAAGAAGTCGGAATGATGGAAGGAATTACCAGTATTACCATTACCAGTATTACTAGTTTTACCCGTATTCCTTATTTAGTAATACCAGTTTTACCCGTATTCCTTAAATAAATTTATAAAACTAACTTAACAAATCCAAATTCAAATCCTAACAAGACAAATCCAAATTCAAATCCTAACATAATAAATCCAAATTCAAATCCTAACATAACAAATCCAAAACAATTAACATAACAAATCCAAGTTCAAATCCAAACATCAAAGAGACAAATCAGTCAACCAAGCTGTCTCTTGCTCCGAGTCGTCATCTTGGTGACTTGTGGGTCACCATCCTTCTCTTGGGTTGTATCTTTTGGGTCACCATCCTTCTCTTCGGTTGTCTCTTTCGGGTCACCATCATTCTCTTGATTCTTCTCTTCTTGATCCTGCAATTGAACAAAGTTATATCACAGTAATACCAGTATTACTCAGTTATACCAGTATTACTCAGTTATACCAGTATTACAAATCGTACCTTTCTCTTATCTACTTTCTGCGCCTCCCTGAATGCTTCCAACGATTTAACTCTTTCATCCAACGAGTTAACTGTATCATCCAACCCTGAAATCACTACTAGGATTTCATTCAGCTGATCTGTCATCTCAACTTTCATCTCTTGAATCATCTCCACCACAGCAGCCAAACTCGGGAGTTCTTGTCCATCTACTGCGGGAATATCCTCACCACCCGCAATCTCTGGTCCTGCGATGATTCCTCGGGCCTGTAGATCCTGTTGGTACAGCTCTTCAAACCTGATTAGACGGCCCTCTTTATGACGCTTCAACCAACTTTCCACCACCGGATCAGCCATGTCAACGTCGTGTTCTTCTTCCGTGATTGCTCTCATAAGTGCGTGCTCTTCAATTCTAGGTGAGACGATACAATCAATGACCTGTAAACATAAACAAATATAGATTATTATAATTAAATAGAATAGCAAACGTTTCATAAAACAGAATATATAGGATAACTAACCTGAGTTGTACCCAATTCATGATTAATAGTATCAAGAGGAATGCCTTTCAAATGGTTCTTCTTGAACTTCACCTTGCACATCCTAGGACATCCCTCATCTGCTCCTGCAATGTCCTCAATGAATTTTTCCCTCAACAGTGGGATTGCCTCGAATGCAAGAAGCTACAGAATAAAAAAACATATATTTAGATTCAACAGTAATACCAGTATTACCAGTTTTCTAATATGCAGTATTACCAGTATTCCAAACAATCACCAATTACTATAACTTGTAACTAACCTCTATCGGAAGACAGAAACCCGGAACTGGCCATATGTACTTCTCGTTCTCGGTGACAAAACCATTGAAATGATTCATCGTGTGTGAGATGGTATCTAACATATAATCGAAAGAATACCTCCCCCACTGAAATTTCCTACAAAACGCAAGATCATTCACAGCCTTTAAACAAAATTGATCCACTTGAGGTGCCTTTTCCCCGGTCTTGATAGGCGCCACAATAATGCTGGTTAGGAAATAAAGGACCATCATCCTCAACCTATCTTTTGATCTGTCACCCTTCGGCACCATTTCTATGAGCTTCTTTCTCACGTCTTCGCGTTTCACAACAGGAACTTTCTTGAAATGCTTCGTCTTGAACTCCATACTTCCCACATTTTTATAATCAAGCGCATAATTCTTGCAATTGAAGCCCGATATCAATGCATGTTCCGATATACCATATCGGATTGGAACGCCATTGACGATGAACCACACTTCTTTCTTCCTATCAATATGCGCCGTGCGAAGAAGGAGCATCCACATCCCCATAAGTCGGTGGTTTGGGTCTCTTGGCATGTGGAAGACGTGTTGGAAACTCGGATGATCCTCAAAAAATGCCCTCTCAGACTTGCTCATCGGAGGCTCCAACTCATCAAATGTAGTCAACACTTCGTGAATATAGCACCGAGTTGATAGCTTGATTTTCTTCACATATTCCGAAGGCGGGAAATACATACTCAGCGGTGGTATTGCTTCTGTTTCCTCGTCGATCTCCTGCAACAGAACAGACATTCATCCATATATCATTAATCTGCGAATAGTATTACCAGTATTACCCTGAAAATATACACATAGTTGTACTCCAGTAATACCAGTTTCACCAAGAATTCAAATACATAGTTATACCCAAGTAATACCAGTATTACCCAGAAATCAAACATATAGTAATGCCCTAGTATTACCAGTTATACCTAGAATTCAAACACATAGTATTCCCAGTTCTACCAGTTATACCAATAAACAATAGTTTTACCCTGTTCTACCAGTAATACCCAGATATACACATAGTTTTACCTTGTTCTACCAGTTTCACACCATTCAAATACTTACCATAGCATTTTCCGGCTGATTTTCCGGCGCATTTTCCACTGAAATCTCATCCTCCTTACTCTCATCGGATGAAGACTTTTCACCTAAGGATCTACTACCCTCATCGGACGAGGACTCCTCTCCTTCTTCATTCTCTTCCTCATTCCCTTCTTCTTCGTTCTCTTCTGCCTCGTTCTTCTCAGAATCTTCTTCCTCATTCTTGTCAGAATCTTCTATAACCGGACTTAAGCTCTGGACTTGGAGATCTCCCGGGACTTGTTGTTCTTCAACTCCTTCTCCCTCAATTGGATTATTCTCCACCATCGGGGATGGCTCCTCCGTCGAGCCTGGCTCCACCGTGGATGGCTCCACCGTCGTTGTGGTGGATGGCTCCACCGTTGGGGATGACTCCACCGTCGTTGCCTTTGTGACTCTCTTCCTCTTTAACCCTTTCTTTGGAGGCATTATCGGAGAGGTTTCGCAACACAAGAAATGAGAAAATGAATCAATAAAGTGAAGATGATTTCGCAATCGAGATCGCAATCTCTCAATTACAGTTTCTGGGGAGATCTCGGAGATTTGAAGAGGAGAAGAAGTTGCAAGAGAGAACGGTTAGGGTTTGAAGAGGGGAGATATGAGTTTGAGTTGAGTTTTCGATTTCAAAAACAAACCTAAAACGCAGAGAATCGAGAGAAGAGATTCGGGTTATGGGTGGGTCGAGTCTGGTTCGGGTCTGGTTCGAATAGATCCAGGTTTTGGTTGTAATTTTTGGATTTCGGTTGGGGTATACTGGTAAAACCAACACTTTTCGAATTAAAATTAAATCAATAATAATATCTGTTTATAAGGGGGAGATATGAGGTTACGGTTTCGCAAAAGGGGACTCCCCAGATAATTCTCGATAAGATCTTTGGTTTTTTCTTGTATCATCACTGTGAACAAATCCTAAATCGGTGGGAGGGAGATTGAAGAACGGTAAATCGGAAATATGAAGACGACGAAGGGAGGCAAAGTGATGAACCCTACTGATGCTTATCGCAAGCAGATTCGCAAGAGGGAAATTAAGCGTGTAAGGGCTTTTGTTTTCTCCATTCTCAGTTCGCCCTTTCTTTTTTTCGCTGGCTTATTGATGAAATCGAATTGGGATCAATTGTTGTTGTTGCTGTAGCTGTATGAGTTTAGATTCAGGTTAAAATTGCTCTGTTTTTGATTTAGGTTTGATTCATAGATTACTCTTTGTTGGGGGTTTATAGCATGTGTTATGGTGATTTTAACACTGGTTCAAGTGGACATATCTTCATATAAAGGCTAATCTTTATCCTTATTAAGACCTATTTTGGTTGTTTAGGAATTACAGAAATTGATTTGGGATTTTGATTTGCTAGCTCAGACTCGTTTTAGGTCAATGCTCAATAGCTTTGCAGTAGCTAAGATAGTGAAGATGATATTTTTTTACCATCTTGTTCAATTGTTGTCTCATTATCTGCGAGCAAATATTGTTGGTGTGTGTCGATTTTTGGGCTATGTTTCTTACCATTTACTTTAACTTTGGTTCTTAAACAGAACAAGAAAGAGAGGCAAAAGGTTAGAGAGGTTGGAATTTTGAAGAAGGATCCTGAACAAATCAAGGAACAGATCAGGAAACTTGATATGTCAAGTAAGTTTTGCTCTACTTCTAGTAATAACTTATACCGTCCAATCGAATATGTCTTCTTCTTTTCCTAGTTATTTTTTTGCTTACAAGTTTCAAGCGTATCTCTAAACCCCAACAGATATACAGATCTGCTCAATCTCTATGCAAACTAATACAGAGTTGATATTTTGATTGGTGTAGAGGCGGAAGGTGCTTTGGACAAAGCAAGAAAACATAAAAAGAGACAGCTTGAAGATACTCTAAAAATGGTGGTGAAGAAGAGAAAGGTATTACTCTGGTTGAGTTAGGTTTTATTCCTTTGTCTCACAGGACTCCCAGCCTATGATTTGGCATCTCTTGTCTTCTTATTCTCTTGTCTCTTTTGTTTTCACAGGAATATGATGAGAAAAAGAAGGAGCAAGGAGAGGCCACAACCTCTGTTATGTTCAGGTGATTAATCGATCTATCGCGTTACTTTTCATTTGCTATAAATATTGATTACTAAGATGTCATTCGCTTTCTGTCAGATATAAGTATAACCTGTTCTTGTCTTCTATGCAGTCATCTACCGCCTCAACGAAGATTAACTGGCGAAGAGGACTTAAAACCAGAGGTACTTAGTTTTTTTTTCCTTTCTATTCCCCCTGCTTGATTTCTAGGACCTCCCTCACTTTTCTGCATATTATGACAGGACTCTGTGTATTATCACCCTACTTTGAACCCAACTGGTGCCCCACCCCCGGGAAAGCCACCAATGTATAATTCATCGATAGGTATATCTTTTGTTAATGCTGCTTCTTACAAATCAAAACAGTCCTTTTTCCTATTTCCTTTTATTTGATTGTAAAAACTAAAAAGGACTTTTTTCTAACGCTTTCCAGGACTAAGTATCTCCTCAGATGGTGCTTCATCTAGTGGTGCTGCATTGTCTTCTATTACCGAGTCAGAAGATTCCGCCTTAGTTACTCCTCCTCCACTTCCTCCTCTACCGGATGGGAATAATACTTTATCTGGTTCTTTGCCACTTCCACCTCCACCTCCTTTGCCACCAACTACAGGCCTTACTTTGCCACATTCACCATTTCCACCACCACCTCCGGGGCCACCACCAAAAGAGCAGGATTTGGTTCGTCCTCCTCTTCCTCCACCTCCTCCACTTCCTCAATCTTCCCAACCACCTCCTCCTGGTCTAAGTGGAAGTGAAGGCGATGGCAGATTCCCGGAATCATCAGATTTCACCTTTGACAATCGCAAGGTAAAACCTCATTCTGTTACTGATAGCTGTCTTAAAATGGTGGCAATTTACGTGTATCAAATGAAGAAATATTGAAACTTGATTACATTTCCATATCTATTGTGCAGAACGCTAATATAACTTCCGTCCCTCCTCTCCCACCACCCGGCCTTCCCTCAAGGCCTCCAAGCAACGAATCTGAGAGTGGTCCAGTAGAATCTAACGGGAGTAGTTTTCAAAACGCTAACCTCTCTAAGATGGTTGCACCACCACCACCACCACCTTTACATCAGCAGCATCAATCAACATTTGCAGGGGCTGCTGCTCCACTGTCTAATTTTCAACCTGATGTTCATCCGCCTCTAGGAATGTTGCGTTTTCCACCTCCACCGCCTCCACTCGATATGCATCCTCCTCATCCAGGAATGTTCGGTGGTCATCTGATCCCGAGACCACCGTATGGCCCACCGCCTGGACCGCCTCCTATGATGAGACCGCCACTTCCACCAGGACCACCACCGTCTAGTTTTCAAGACGGTCAAGCAATGATCAGACCATATGTACCAAATAAACCATCTTTTGTAAAATCCGCTGCTCCTACTGTTGTCAGGAGACCACTCGCTCAACACACACCTGAGCTTACATCCATGGTAAATTACATGAATTCACTACACCTTTTTGATATAACTCATGTGAGTCCCAAACATTGAATCAACTGCTTTATATCATGTTGTTGTTGTTGATCTGCAGGTCCCTGCGTCGGTTCGAGTCAAAAGAGAATCAGCAACTGTGACCAAACCAAAGCCAAAGACTTCGATAGCCACAAGCTTGAGTTTTACACCAAGGGCTATGGCTTCTGCTGCACCGGTGAAGGTAGAGTCAGCCAAGACATCTGGAGCTTCAAAGCCACAGAGCATTGATGATTCGTACACAGCTTTCTTAGAGGACATGAAAGCTCTTGGAGCACTTGATGGATAAACTTTAGACTTATCCTATAGTATTCAAACAAAGTTTATTTTGGTGTTCTTGGATCAGTTCTTTGAGAAGTAAAGATTGTTTTTTGAACATAACACGCTAACTGTTTTGTCTTAATTACTAAATTCAAAGAAAAGTAATACTATCTTAACCCATTTTTTTGCAGTATAGAGCAAAACATAGTTTGAAACCATTTAAGTAGAAATGGAATAATAGCATTAACAAGAACAAGAGTCTTTTTTTGGAGAACGTAAGGCCAATAATTGGTTTCCTTTTTGGAGGGTATTCTTGGAAATTAACGTCATGTGCTTGAAATTTCGATTTCTTGTTATTTTGTCATTTAAATTAGTGTACCTACTTCCTTGCCACTGCGGCAATAAGATTTACGAGATCCTTTTGTTTCAGAAGAAACCAATTATCCAAAGAACTAGTCATAATACTCATAGATTTTGTTTTCTTTTATTATTAATTAAAATTTTGAGACAATACCTTTACTTGAATTTGAAACACACATGTACAAATATCTCTAATCGGGATGATCATGTCATGATGATGTAAGTTTTTTTCTAGGTCAACCAAGACTTTTCAGATGAGAGACAAAAATTTGGAAGTGGGTGATACAGAAATGGTCCACTTCTTTCTTTTTTTTTTGTCAACAAATGGTCCAGTTCGTGTATTTATAAACTAAAGTTAAAATTTTGTATCCTTTAGTCAAAAAAGGGAAAAACAAAATCTTATCTGCGTTCGATAGTGATATATATAAATAGTGTGTGAATATAACCATAAGATTTTAGATTAAAGTTTACATGGAATATCTCAACACTTAACACCATAAATGTGTGCTTTCATTTTGCATAGTTTTTTAATTCATACATCTATGCATTGAGAACGCATTACACTATTTAATATGTATATATAAGACTTGGCGGCCGAACGAGAGGAATCACTATGTGCAACTCCACATGGAAGCAACTATCAATATCCAATAAACCAAGTGGTCACGATTTTTTCTTAACAAAATTTGCAAGTGTTTATTTACAGTTAAACCCTTATAAAATATATAATATAGAAACTTTATCTTGTAATAAATTAGACAGTTTGTTTGTTCCATTATCTTCATGGATGGGAAATATTTGCTCTCTTATCTTTGTTGGTCCTATCTAACAACGTGTTTGATGAATGCTTTTTAGTCTAATACGTAATTTCATCATGAATTGTTGATTGAGATAAATGATAGATATTTTTTTTACATATATCACATTAGAATTTACAAGACACTATAAATTTTAAAGTTTGGAGTTTACTGATTAATTGTCTTAAAATGTCTAAAAAGCCAAGTAGAACTCTCTTTACCTTCTAGAATGTATGCATTATTATCAAAATATACTACTACTGTATATGATAAGAAGTAGACTATTTCAAAAGTCCAACGGGTTCATTAATGAAAAAAAAGTCCATGCCGTTGAATAAACTAAATTTTCATAAAGTAAGTGAGAAATGAGGAATGCAATTAAGAGAAAAAATGTCGAGAAGGAGATCCAAGTTGCCATTAATTTGCATCTTTTCTTTGCTTGGGGATACTTTAATTTTACCCGCCAATTATATCTTTAACATGCTTTTCTAATCTGAATTTAACCCATCAATTTCTATGTACTAACTTCTTACGTTAATATTAAGAATTGTTTAATTCATTTTATTCTACGGCATTGAATGTTTTGTAGTTTTTGAAAGAGTTTTTAGTTTTTGTTTTTCAAAAACTGATTTCACACCAATCAAGTTTTTCAAAATTTGGTTTTTCTACAAGTTATGAAAACTTTTTTGTTGTGATCTTCCATTCAAGATTTTAGATTTGTAGTTCTCCTATAATTTAGGGAATCTAGTTTTTATTCCATCTACGTTATTTTTCTCAAAAACCAAAAACCATTTTTTGGGGGTTTCTAAAACAAAAATCTAATTACAAAATCTAAAACTAAAATCTAAAATCCAAAAACTAAAAACAAAATCCAGAAACCAAAATCAAAAAAGCATCCATTCATGGCCTACATATCAATTTTTTATAATAAAGAAAAAACACCAAAAATTTAAAGAATCTTTTTTTTACTATTTTTTTTGAAGAGATCAATACTAATATACAGTATCTAATATGTTATATTCAAGTATTCTTAATTTACAAGTTTCGATATTAGAACTAAAAGTTAGTGGACCATGATTCAATCTGCTCCTACATGGCCCGCTTTGATATTCAGAGTTCAGAAGCTTTATAGAATTATAGTTGGCTCCAAATTAACGTATAATAATAGTCGTAGTGGGTTGTTCAATTTATTCGGTCGTATTTCACATTTGATCATAATCACTTTTTAGTAGGTTTGTATATATTGTATAGGACTTGTAAGAGTTTTTAGTCGGTAGACAATTGTTTAATCAGTGGTTTCTTTGGCTGTTATAACTTTTCAAACTGGTTAATGTATCTGATTTAACCAAAGATGCATATTAATGAAGGAAACTTTTTGAAGCGTGTGAGAAAAAGGTAAATGCGGACCAACCTAACAAAAGATGTAAAATGTTCATATGGACGACGAAATTGACCCAATGTTCATGTTAGGTACTGCTAAAGTATTAATATGGTTAACATGCGTAAGGAGAAGGATATTATTTTTAATCATATCCACACCCTAAAGAAAATATACTTAGATACGAATAAAGGATATGTAGTATAGTCCTCTGTTGGTTATCTAAATGCTCAAAATGTCTAAGCCTTGCTTTCTTTACTATATATCCTACATACGAAACATTTATGTTTTGAGAATTTTGTTTGTCAAAACATAAGATAATAATTGATGGTTTAATTTAGTGATTAATAGGCTAATAGACACCTTTTTTATATAGGTTTTGAAAAGAATAGTTGTGGCTGAGTTCTCAAGAGAAAACTAAAAAAACAATTAATGAGTTGAGAAACTAGTAGACAGAAGTTGGCACAACTCAACACACAATATTAATGTCACGAGGTGAACAACAAATTATTACAAAGTTTCCTAGGTTAACTCTAGACTTGATAAAATCAACTCTATGAGCTAAATTTGTAAAATACATAGCACATAATGATAGATTAATAGAACAAAACCGATATTGTTTTTTAGGTAAACTAAGAGAGAAATTTGAAAACTGATGTCACATTTCTTTTTCATAGTAAAAAAATAATAATTGGAAACTTTTGGAAAAATCAACCTTCGAGAACAGGGTTGACAAATTCATATATACCAAATCGAATTTAATATTTTGAGATTGGACAAATTAGCGTAACCGTCTCACCCTATCCAAGAATTTATTCCTTTCTCTCTCAAGTTTTCTCTAATATTGTTGACAAAAATTTCAACGACCATGTCGTATTTAGACACAACTATGTTCCTACCTCCTACGGTACTACTACCACATATACACACAAATATAAATAGCTTCTAGTATCCTCTGAAAGAGAGAGAGAATTGTGTTGTTGCATAGTTCCAATAATGGCAAAGACGATTCAAGCCATCACTATCTGTTCCCTTCTTCTGCTTCTTCTACTCTCTGCAACAACTTCTCATCCTCTTTGCTCAGATTCAAGTAAGTGTTCATGTCGGTTTGAGTTTAAGTGTTCTTTGTGTTCTTGTCGTTTTGATGAGTTTTTCGTTCTTTTGTCAGAGACTCCAGTCAACAACAACGAGACACTACAGTTCTGCGATTCCTACATAGGAAAAACTTGCTGCAATTCCAAAGATGATCTTCAATTACAGAATCGCTTCAACTCCATGAACATCTCTGACTCTAATTGTTCTTCTCTTCTCAAATCCATTCTCTGTTCTGTAAGTCTAATCAAATTCACTTCAATTTCCTCAATAATTCGAAAAAACCCATCAAAAAAGAATCGATCTTTCACTTACTCTGTTTGAAGCTAATTGATTCTCAATCTCTGAGTTTTGTTGTTTTATTTCCTCAGAAATGTGATCAATCCTCAGGACAATTGTTTGATGATGATAGTTCTCTAGTTCCAATTCTTTGCAACTCAACTTCACAAGACTTATGCTCAAAGCTTTGGGATTCATGTCAGAACATTTCCATTGTTTCTTCTCCTTTTAGTCCTACTCTACTAGGTGGTGCTACTTCGCCTTCAACTTCCTCAAATTCATCAACATTAACCGATCTTTGGAAAACCCACACCGAATTCTGTACCGCCTTTGGTGGACCATCTCAAACCAACAACAACAAAACCA
The DNA here is from genome assembly GCA_019202805.1 of Arabidopsis suecica. NCBI lineage: Eukaryota > Viridiplantae > Streptophyta > Magnoliopsida > Brassicales > Brassicaceae > Arabidopsis > Arabidopsis suecica. The sequence continues at coordinate 13,826,905 of CM032912.1, read as the reverse complement.
AATGCTTTAATGGTGAACCGGTTAACAAAGACACTGATGTTAAGCCACCAAAAGGAATATGTCTTGAGAAGATAGGAACCGGATCTTACTTAAACATGGTGGCTCATCCTGATGGTTCTAACCGGGCCTTTTTCTCTAACCAACCTGGTAAGATTTGGTTAGGAACAATACCGGATCAAGACTCAGGTGAACCGATGGAAATCGATGAATCCACTCCTTTTGTTGATATTACCGATCAAGTCAGTTTCGATACGCAGTTTGGTATGATGGGAATGGCGTTTCATCCTAAATTCGCAGAGAACGGGCGGTTTTTCGCGTCTTTTAACTGCGATAAAGTCAAATCTCCAGGATGTTCTGGTCGTTGTGCTTGCAATTCTGATGTAAATTGTGATCCTTCTAAGCTTCCTAAAGACGATGGCGCGCATCCTTGTCGTTATCAGACCGTCGTGGCTGAGTATACTGCAAATGGTACTTCCTCGAGCCCTTCAACGGTAAGTTCAAAACCAAAAAGATTCAAGATTTGATATAACCCAAAACATGAGTTTCTTGGAGATCAAGATTCTAACAGAGATTGTTGCTTTTATTGTGTAGGCAAAGATTGGTAAAGCCTCTGAAGTGAGGAGGATTTTCACTTTGGGACTTCCGTATTCGTCATCTCACGGTGGTCAGATTCTCTTTGGACCCGACGGGTATTTGTATCTCATGACTGGTGATGGAGGAGGAGTTTCAGATACTCACAACTTTGCACAGAACAAGAAGTCGTTGCTTGGCAAAATCTTGAGGCTTGATGTTGATGTTATGCCAAGTTAAGTGACGAAATCGATAACTAAAACTCTGTATTCGGGAGTTTGCATTCAGTGTTTTAACTCTTATTTTTCTGCCATAAAACTCTGCAGGCGTATCTGAAATCTCTAAGCTTGGTTTATGGGGAAACTACTCTATCCCAAAGAACAATCCTTTCCAAGGCAATGAAAATGAGCAGCCTGAGATTTGGGCTTTAGGTCTACGAAATCCATGGCGCTGCAGCTTCGATTCCGAAAGACCAGATTACTTCTTGTGCGCTGATGTTGGAAAGGTTTGTGTTTTTTCTTACGGTTCAAGCCTCCAACTCTGTGATGATGCAGAGTTTCTCATGAAAAGATTGCTGTGTTTAAAATGTAACAGGATACATATGAAGAAGTTGATATCATAACAAAGGGTGGAAACTATGGCTGGAGAACTTACGAAGGACCTTACGTTTTCTCCCCATTATCGCCTTTTGGAGAAAATGTTTCCGCGGATTCAAACCTTACATTCCCGATTCTCGGTTACAACCACTCTGAAGTGAACAAACATGAAGGATCTGCTTCCATTATTGGAGGTTACTTCTATCGATCCAACACTGATCCTTGCTCTTATGGAACGTAAGTAAAAAGCTAAACCATAAACCCTAATTCCAAACCTTAAAACACTAAATCCTCAAACTTTTTTGTTTTGTTTCAGGTACTTGTATGCAGATCTTTATGCAAACGCAATGTGGGCAGCGATTGAATCACCAGAAGATAGTGGAAACTTCACGGACTCTCTAATACCGTTCAGTTGCAGTAAGGATTCGCCGATTAAGTGTACCGCGGCTCCAGGAGGAGCTAGCTCAGGACCTGCTCTTGGTTACATCTACTCTTTTGGACAAGACAATAACAAGGACATACATCTGCTCACGAGCTCTGGTGTGTATCGAATTGTGCGTCCTAGTCGTTGTAACTTAGCTTGCTCCAAAGAAAACACTACCGCTTCTACCGGAAAACAGAACCCTGCTGGTGCTGCTCCTCCTCAGCCTTTACCTTCTTCTGCAAGAAAGTTCTGTTTCTCTTTGTTTTTGTTAGTGTCGTTGTTGTTTATGTTTTTAACGGTTTTAGATTAGAATGATGATTGTTTCAGACTCTGTTTTGTAACATTTCTTATGGATATTATTCAAAAACTATTTTGTGATTGCTTATATTAGACGAAATCATATATAATAAACCATTAAGTTTGAGTTCTTTTGTTTTGTTACGTCGCAGCAATGTGATCAATTTTTCAGACACAATCGTTTTGCTGATTGATATTTCATTTAGCCGACCAATTCAACACATCTTCAAATTAGCCTATGAAGACTTATATTCGACACTGTGTGTAACATGCCAGAAAATCTCCAGTGTCTATATCAGCTGTTATCTTCTTCTACAAGAAAGCTCTGTTTCTATGACATAACCTCTTTTATATCCGTGTAGTTTTCTTTGGAGGTCTCAGAATAAGATCTCTGTGGCCACATTATTTTGTTGATGTTAATTTCAGATCTTATGGACTTTTGTTGGAAAGCATGATTTAGAGATCAATATAGGATATACATATTTTGTTGATTAGGGTGACAACAATACATGCAGAGAGTAGACAACTAATTTCTTGAGAATAAATAAGATTGTTGAGTATTTTAACAAAAACAAAATCCCCCCGTAATGGTTGGATTCTTGGCCATGTGATGCGATGAATCTCACAAACGCATTGTATTCTCAACATGATCAGGTACACCTACTAGGAGCATAGAATCACTGCGCGGTGAAGTGCCTTGGATTTCAGTTCTTCTAGCACTGTGTTGCTCTGGATCATAATAGTAGACATATAAAGGATCGTTAGGGTCATATATAAGTTGGAGTATAAATATCTCACCACCTAAAGTGACGCCCGAAAAGCGGGGACACCTTAAACCCTGGAGGGGGTACTCAGGCAAGCAAAAGATAGTTTTGGACCATTCTTGTTTCTCAGCATTCTCCATAACCCACATCTGTCCACCGTTGCTGCAACATAAGCATCCTAACTTTCCCTTTGTAGTTTACCAGAGTCAGATTTCTATTGATGTTTGCCATTGCTTTAGGAGTATTGATATGATCAAATTAAATCTCTCGGACCTAAAGTCGAAACTCAGCAACGTAACTTCACCACTAGGATTTTTGGGAGGTATTCTTGCTCCGTAATAGGTAGTCCCATTGATATGTAGTACTCCACTAACTGTTGGAGAGTGATTTCCAATGCCTTGAATGTTCCTCCATTGCTTCATCGGATCTCCCAATGTGAAAACTTGACAAACATGCTCCGACGACTGATCTTCTAACCCATTAATCACCCACATTACTTTGTATTGATTCATGACATGGTCGTACCCAAAGAAACAGAATCTTTTATTACTCGGATATTTGATCTCGGGTAAAGAAACGGATTGCCTCGTGGTAGGGTTGTATATCTTGACCAAATCATTGAAGGCTAAAGACGAACAACAGAACAAGCCACGAACGTATTGATACTCGAACATACCGCATTGACATTGTCGAGGGATTGGTAATGAGTGTTCTTTCTGATGGTAAGTAGATGAGAAGAAGAAGAAAGGGTCAGAAGAACAGTGGTGGAAGATGAAGTGGAGATCACACCGCAGCTGAGCCAAAGACCGAGTGACGATCGAGTTTATGAAATCTTTACAGGTGCCGATTATGGTTGACCATTGCTTGGAGACGCATTGGAACCTCACAAGAGACTTGGCCGGGAGTTTCTTCAGTATCTCCACCGTTAGATCGAGAGGAATATTGACATCACCGGCTGTTATCAAGGCAGCAACTACGTTTAGGAGATTGTGAGAGCTTATGATCATTCTCTTCTCTTTCTCCCTTCATGAAGCTTTTTCTTTCTGTAAACCCTAAATGTGGAACACACGACAAGGCTCGAATATAACATTTCTATTGTTTTTGTTAATTAAAGAACATTTCTATAGTTACACATATGATTTTATGGTTATTGTTTGGTTTAATTCTTAAATATCTTCTAAAAGAGTATAAATTTAGAACGTAAAAAAGGGCTCTTACCAAAAACAAGAATGTAAGAAATATTAACGTGTAATATATAAGGAAATCCGAGTTAAAGAATAAAGATGACGAAATTGTTTGACAAAAAAAAAATGACGAAAAAAAGAAGAAAAAAGAAGGTATATACGTACTTGCAAATACATTAAGAAACATCCTACCAAAAAAAAAATACATTAAGAAACAAACAACAGCTTAACATAACACTAAACTATTTTTCATTTGATAGTGCTTTGTTATCACAGATTTCATTTAAGGGTTTCTGATATCTTGATCTAAAGTGTATATATATGACTCCACTTTTTCAATTAGCATGGGCGCCCAGGTATCTGCATTTTAACCGAGTGGGATGAGTTCAAGAAACTCGATTTCCAGCGGATCTTTGAGAATATGCAGAAACCGGCTTTTGTTTTTGACGGTAGAAACGTGGTCGACGCTGATAAACTCAGGCAGATTGGGTTTATTGTTTACTCCATTGGTAAGCCATTGGACCAGTGGCTCAAGGACATGCCTGCTCTTGCCTCAACAACAACCAAACCTCTTCCTTAGCTTTTTTCTCCATTTTTTCCTAATTCTCATGAGTTTTTCCATATATCTTTAACTATGTTTTGATCAATAATTGTCGCTTTTTTTTCTTGGTTTTATGAATTCCAACAGAGATTTTAGGTTTGGTTTTTGTTGGTAATTATGTACCTTGGGTTATCAAATATTGTAAAGCTTTTCGAGTATTATTTTCATAATATAAAAGCTTTCCCTAGCTGATTTCTACTTCAGTTTCTAATATGAGTAAAAGATTCTGTTAAATTATTTTTCCAATTTAGTCGACGGTCATGATGTGCCACGTGGAACCTTGTAGTCGAAAAATAAAGTTTCGCTCCTCTGTTCTTGACGATTTACTATAATGCCCCTTTCACGACGTTACTTCGCTCAGTGCTTATATCTTCTCCGCTTCTCTCTGTTTCCTCCATTCCTCTCGCTCACTTGTTCTCCCGAAAAGTCACAGAAACTCAAAATATTTGTATTCTTTCGTTTGATTCGATAGTCTCAAGCTTCTCTGTTTCTTCGACACTTTCTCTCTCAGTATTTCTCAGGAAAGTGACGAGAAACAGAGCATAATCCTCCTTATTTCTTCAACTCATCTGAGAGTTTCTTTGATAATGAGTCCGGCTTGGGTTTGTTGCTTTATTATCTGCCTCTACATCATCTACCTCGTCTTCATTGACTTCTTCTTTATCAACAAACCCCGTGTATTTCGCGCCTAAATGGAAGAAGAACACCAAGATCTTCTACATAAACCCATCTATGGAGCTCTGCGAAATCTGAAGATTACTCAGTCACGCAACAAACCAACAGCGAGATTTTACTTGTTACTACGGTATAAGGGAAAACCCGAAGAAGAAAACCCTGGAATCTCCGGAACTAATGAAGAAGATTTTGTTTCGATGCGAAGAATGTGGAAAAGGGTTTCGGTACGAGAAATGTTTTTCAAATCATCGAGCGATGATGCATTTATCGACGAACCAGAAGGTTTATGAAGAATCCGTGATGACTCTGTGTCGTATCTTCAGTTTTGTGAGGAAGAAGAAAAGATCGAGACTTGTTAGGTATAAGAAGACTTCATTTTCTTGTTCGTATAGTACATTTCTTGAACCGCGTTCTGTTTTTGATGCGAATGATGAAGAATTAGAAGTGGCGGATTGTTTGATTCTATTGTCTGAGAGTACTCCCAAGTTTGTAGACGGACTGAAACTTCTTGCTGAGGCAGTACATGTTACTCATGATTCATGAAACACCTAAAAGTAGCTATGATTTGGGTTGTTTGCGTAACAAGAAACCGCGAAAAGGTGGTGAATTTGAATATGGGGTTTTCAGTGATGAGCAAAGATTTATGGAAGAAAGGTTTAGTAGTTATGGAACATCGAAAGAACCAGCTAGCTTCTTGAGAGATGATAACAGATTGGATCAGCAGAAACGAAGAAAAGCTGGTGAATTTGAATCTGGGTTTTTGAGTAATGAGCAAAGAATGCTAAAAGAAGAGATTACTACTCCTGTTACATTCAAAGGTCCAGCAAGTTTCTTGGGATACAAGTGTGTTTTGGATCAGCAGAAGCTGCGAAATGGAGGTGAATTTGGTTCTTTGAGTAATGAGCAAAAACTGATGGAAGGGACATGGAAAGAACCAGCGAGTTTCTTGGGAACAAAGATTGAATTGGAACAGCGGAAACTGCGAAAAGCTGGTGACTTGGAAAACTGGGTATTACAGAACTGAGCTTGGAGTAGGAGCTATGGAGTGTTCTGATTCAGATACTGAGATGATCACTGAATCTGATAAGAAGAACGTTGAGCATCAATGCAGGTTTTGCAACAAGATATATTCGTCTTATCAAGCATCAGGAGGTCATCGGATGAGCAAATGTAAGAACAAGAAGAATTTCAGAGAGGAATCAGTGAACAGTGTTCGCTTGGTTACAATGACTAAATATCTGATTATTTGACAACATATTTTGGAAGTGATATTTGCCTGCAATAGACCAAGATATTTAAGAGAGAAGCAGATATTACTTAAATCCAAAACAGACACCAAGTATATCCCTGTTTTGCAAAAGGTGCACATGGTAAATCTGAAATCACAAACCAAAACCAGTGTATCGCTCAATCACAGGATTTAATGAGAGTTTAGAAATCCTTGTTGAGCTCACTGCAATCTAAATCCATGTTTTGCAAAAGGTGCACATGGTAAATCCGAAATCACAAACCAAAACCAGTGTATCGCTCAATCACAGGATATAATGAGAGTTTAGAAATCCTTGTTGAGCTCACTGCAAGATGCATCCCTGTTTTGCTGGCTGGGAGCTTAATAGCTATGACCATACTTCCGACGACGGTGCTTCTTCTTACCCTTCCTATGACCAAACATCCTCTTCTGTGCTGCAGTGAGGCTCATGGTCCCAGGACCTCTATTGAGCTTTTTCCTTGCAGACCGGCTAAGTTGAGGCTGAGACACTTGCACAACAGGAGGACGTTGAACAGGGCGTGGGAGATCTCTGATCAGATGGTTTCTGTTGACAGTCAGACCTGTCACAACAAACAAAAAAAAAGATACAGGAAATAATCAGAATCCACCATATCAAACGACGGAGGTAAATCTGAGAAGAAAGATCAAGTTCATATGTACCATGCTCCACATTGACGTGCACAACCTGAGAATCAGTGCGTGGGAGAGGTGCACGAACTGGTTCATGAAAAAAGAGAAGATGAGTGCAGCAAGGAGATACAAATAACTAATGTCTGGGAAAAAAACAGTGCTATGAGCGCTTCAGACATGCTTGTTACAATGTATACCTCATAAACCAACATACTCACAACAGATCAAATCTCAGATGGAGAAATAAAGTAAGAATGTTTTCATACTATTTTGATTTGCTATCTCAAATTGTAAAATTTCAGCACCAAACTTATCCTAGGCTCAGATCTGAACTAAAGATATACAAGAATTAGCAAAGAGAAAATCAGAGCAATGGAATGTTCATTCTTAAATCTCACACACAAGCAACAATATGCAATACTAAACTATAACATAAATCTAATCGATATAGGTTCTCATTGAGAATATATGTAACATACATCCAACAGGTTCTTATGTTCACAATAAAAGACCATTTGTCTAAATCTTAAGTTAACTGAGAATCAAATATCGGTTAAACAATCTGAGCTGGAAACAAATTGATCCCAGTCAATCCTGTATTGTCAAAAACAAAACCAAATCAAAGAAGAAGATAAAGTTTAATATGTACCAGGCTGCCCATTGACGTGCACAACCTGAGAATCAGAGCGTGGGAGAGATGTACCAACTGGTTCATAAAAAAAAGAGAGAAGATGAGTGCAGAGCAATGGAATGATCATATACCCTTGCAAAAGGTATGTATTCGCATATAACTCATAAGCCAGTTTTAAATCTCACACACAAGCAACAATATATGCGATACTAAACTATAACATAAATCTAATCGATATAGGTTCTCACTGAGAATAAATGTAACATAAATCCAACACACCGTTCTGAGAATACAAACCCGAGAAGAGCTTAGATAGTTATATAAGTTGCTATCTATGAATCAAAGATAATCGTACAACAGCAACAAGGTCAGGATTGGCATGCACAGGGACGACGAGAGGAGCTACAAAATTCAAGAATAGTACAAAGACAGCCTCAGGAGCACATTTAGCAACAAAACAAACAGCAAAATCAAACACAAACCATGAACACATTTAGCAACAAAACAAATTGCAAAATCAAACATCTAGATCCTGAATCATAAGCCTAACATAGAGATCTAAATCGGAGAGAATCAAAACCTAAAACACACATAGAGAACCAATCAGGCAGATAAATAAGCAACGATGAATCTGAACCTAGCTAACAAGCATCGTACAGAGCATAAACACTTGAAATCAAAATCCTATCACGCAGCTAAGGAAGAAAGAGAGTTATACCTGGGAGAGCAGCATGCTCTTGAGCAACAGCAACAAGGACAGGATTGGCATTCACAGGGACAACGAGAGGAGCTACAAAATTCAAGAATAGTAAAAAGAAAGCCTCATGTCAGGAACACAATTAGCAACAAAACAAACAGCAAAATTAAACGCAAACCATGAACACATTTAGCAACAAACCAAATTGCAAAATCAAACATCGAGATCCTGAATCAGAGAGCACATAAACCTAACATAGAGATCTAAATCGGAGAGAATCAAAACCTAAAACACACATAGAGAACCAATCAGGCAGATAAATAAGCAACGATGAATCTGAACCTCGCTAACAAGCATCGTACAGAGCATAAACACTTGAAATCAAAATCCTATCACGCAGCTAAGGAAGAAAGAGAGTTATACCTGGGAGAGCAGCTTGCTCTTGAGCAACAGCAACAAGGACAGGATTGGCATTCACAGGGACAACGAGAGGAGCTACAAAATTCAAGAATAGTAAAAAGAAAGCCTCATGTCAGGAACACAATTAGCAACAAAACAAACAGCAAAATCAAACACAAACCATGAACACATTTAGCAACAAACCAAATTGCAAAATCAAACATCGAGATCCTGAATCAGAGAGCACATAAACCTAACATAGAGATCTAAATCGGAGAGAATCAAAACCTAAAACACACATAGAGAACCAATCAGGCAGATAAATAAGCAACGATGAATCTGAACCTAGCTAACAAGCATCGTACAACAGTGCCCAATCAGAAATTCACCAGATCTAGCGAAAATCGGAGAGAATAAACAGCTGAAATCAAAATCCTATCACGCACCTAACATCAACGCAGAGAAAATAAGCAACGAATCCATACCAAAATCGGAATACAACATCAATGAGTGTGTTCGATAGGTTCAAAATCTAGTACAACAAAATCTCGTCGTCTATGATTTCAGAAATCTAGTTTCGTTCAAGCATCAAATAGTTCATCGTTACCAGATCCAGATTTACCAAACTCAAAACACTTCCGACGAACACTTTTAGCAACAAAACAAAAGCAAAATCCTCCTTCTAAACACGAAATCGCTACAAAATCCTTGCTCGGAAACAAGTTTTAGGTCATCTGAAGAAGGAAGATGTCGAAAAATTTACCAGCTCTTGCTCTTCTCGAAAATCGCCTTCGCAAGCAGAGCATCTTACTCATCTTCATTTTCGAAAATCTTTTTCTGAAATGAAATGAATTTTCAAAATCCGTAAAATGCGTTGAGAAAGCGGAAAATCTTATTATATATTTATACAAAAATGTGGGCCTAACCCGCTTGGGCCATACATTTATTGGGCCTAGTAATAACTTCCCCAAAACATTAATAATCATCATCGATTGTAGGATTTGCTAAAATTCTAGAAACAACAAACACTTATATTTATAAAATAAAAAAAAACGTAGAAAATGTTGATCTTAAATAAAGTTGTAAATAATTTATTTTCTTTTATTTCAATTTTCAAGGAAACTTTAGCTGATAAATTTAAAAGTTTCACAATTTCGGTGGACAATAGTAATTGACCATAGATTATTCATTTAGTATTATGTATCTAACTGGACCTACATCGTTCATGAAATATAGTATAGCCCAATAACAAATTATCATTGATTCATTTATGGGTTTCCGAATGAGAGATCTTTAAATACATGCATGATTATGATTAAGGTTATTTCTAGCTAAGATTTGGATATCTCTAGCTAAGCTAATTTGAATTAAGGTTTTTTGTTTAATCGGGATTTTTTCAATAGGGGTTATGGACAGGACAGCTCTAAATATTCAAAAACAGAGTTACGATTTAGGTGAGTTAACTATACTAATCTAATTTAACCTATTCATTGTATCACATTAACATTGTTTGTAGACTAATTTAGATATGGAATTCTAACTAAAAAATATATTGACATACAATTTATTTAAGAAATTGAAATGGTTACGCATAAAACGTATTACACTGCGATTAATTTCAGATTTCTTTACTATATTTTTATAATCAATATAATTATTTTGTATTGTTTACATGTTTGTTTGCTTATAATATGACTTTCAAACGTATAAAAAGCTCAATTTGTTGAAAATTAAGAGTTCATATTTAGAAGACGATATGTTGTTAGTAATAACTTCATATAAAGAGATTGATTGAAATGATGCAAGTCAAACACGATCGATTTAGGTGAGTTAACTATACTAATCTAATTTAACAAATTCATTGTATCACATTAACATTGTTTGTCAACTAATTTAGCTATGCACATATGGGATTCTAACTAAGAAAAATATTGACCTACAATTCATTTAAGAAATTGAAATGGTTACGTATAAAACGTGTTACATGTGTCGGTCGTGGCCTCGCAAAGAAGAAGAAGACTCGATACAACACAATGACACATTCTCGATGTCCGCAAGCAAACGGATTCAAAGGGTAATTTCGTCATTTCGGCTTCTACCTAAACGGATTCAAAGGTTAATTCAAACGGTTCCTTTTTCCATTTCTGTGATTATTCCCCTATTCTATTCGTAGCTATAAATATGTACTTGGAGCTCAAGAAACAAAACTAATTCAAAAGCTTTAAGATTTTTCAAGTTTGTATCAAAAGTTCCTATTTTTCAAAGTTGAAGCGTTTTTTGATGATTCAGAGCAAGAATGATCAACGATCTCTGAATCTGGAAGCTGCGATTCTTATTCTGCTGGCCGTCGTCTTTTGCTGACGAACTCGGGGTTATGGAATTGCTTGAAGGAGAGATAAAGCTCATGATTTGATCTATCGTAATTGTAAATCTGGTCTCGGTGATCAATGTCAGATTCTCTCCGTTCTTAGAAAACGGATTCAGGACCATTGGATCTGGTGCGAAGCTCAAGACTTTTCAGATTTTTCAAGAGCACAAGACCCCCCAAAATCTGTGACATGGATGCAACCGAAACTTCACGGTCTTAAAATCTCAACGATATCAATATCTCTCTCGAGTAAACGGTTGAGATACTCAAGACAATCCTAGCAAAGTCCCCCTCGTGAGGTTGCGATGCGTCTTCATTGACTAGATCGTGCCTCGTTCTTTGAATAACCTGCAAGGCTCCAACGTTCCCACTTCACCATTGGTTTAGTGACAACCATGTCTTATTCTTCTCGCCTACACAAAGAAACAAAAACTCGCACCTTAAGTAATAATCCCTTTCGAAAGTGTTGAGTATCGATAAGTCTGCGGCTTACAATGCTGTTCGGTGATCATAAGACGTCATTTGGTCACAATGTATAATCCTACCCTCAGACAATACTTTCATTTACCTGAGGTCAAATCTCCGACCTGGCCATACGATATACTTATAATTAAGGACCTGTTGAATTCAAGGCATTGAGAATCGATATTTAAAGAAACATGGACATGTTGAGCCACTGACTCTTCAAAAATGTTATTCTAGTACCGGTTTATCAAAGAAACATGGGCTATAGGGTAAACTTCTTTAGGTAGATAACTTCTTTACATACTAAAAGCACTTCCAGGGATTTTTTTACACAGTTGATGAATGCTTAAAGGAAAAACAAAAAACAGAAATATAGATATATTCATTTCTACTTGAAACAAAAGCTTATATATATTCTCAAGGGTTCTAAAACTTGTTCTTGATTTGATATACAGAACATGTAACCTCTGCGATTAAATCCAATCTTACTTGATGATTTTAAAATAAAATTGAAGAACACATATTAAACGATTGTTTGTTGCCTAAAATTAAAATAACAAAATAAAATAGTTGCATTGTATTATTAAAGGCGAAAAATAATAAGATAATATATATGATAATCTTAGCTTGGAATGAGAAGAAAAGAAATAACAAAAAAACAAGTAATGGTATTCAAGTTTCCAAGTGGATGATGCTTTCACTGTTATCCATAAGTTTGAAACCAAAGTCCGGTATTCCTTTGATCCCAACCTTCTTATGGTCCGGCATTCCTTTGATTTCAACCTTCCTCAAATCATTCTTCAGTATATCATAATAGAGAATGTAAAAAGGGGAACACAACTCACTTGGTACCAAGATAACCTCGCCGTTTTGAGTTGTATCTTCTACCGTCAATAGAATGTCGTTATCAACTAAATGCAGCTGAGAAGGCTGCAAACTCAAAGCTTTCCTCGACCAGTTTCCAGCATTTTCCAAGACCCATAAGTCCACCAAACCGTTTTCTTTAAGACTAGTATGATAAAAAATAGCTGGTTTCCCACCATACTCTATAAAACCCAGAGAGCCAACATATGCAGAAACCACAAGAGGCGCTTGGATTATGTTAAATTCTTCAGATCTAACGTCAAAGCTGACAACGATATCCTCAAACATACTAGTGAAAGCAAGATAATATATAACTCCACCGATGCACAGTCCAGGTCTTGTAGATATATGAGGTTGATCAAACTCTATTCTTTTCCAAGAATCTCCAACTTCTAGTACGAAGACCCAATGCTCCAAGTTCATCATGTCCAAATCTTGTGAAGATGATGACACAAAATTACAAACTACTTTGTATTGATCAAGAACAGGATCGTGTCCCAAGAAGTAGAGGACACTATGATCATTTCCTTGAACAAAGATGTTGAATTTGATGGCGGGTAAGGTTACGCTTTGTAATCTATACAATCGAAGTTGTATGGTACATAATATGCATCACCATGCACGCCAAAAACGATGGTTCAAGAGGAGTAATTAATAAGATCTAAATTGTTTCAATCCTAATTTTTGTTTTTTAATTGTGCACTTAGATGGGACAAAACAAATCTATATATACATTTTTGGAGTACACTTAGCAAATAAATCCTAGAGTTGCTAAGTATTTACGAGTCCATGCCATTATCATTTATTATTACTTTTACAAAATTTAAATAAAAGATATTAACCAAACAATATCTTGCCTAATTTGTTTCTAAAAATCTCTACACAATCTTTCCATATATCTTCAAAAAACATTTATAGCAAATGTTTATATTAACATTTTTCATAGCAATAAAAATACTAATTTATAATAATCAAAATATTCACATAGAAAAATCATATACACATACATGAAAAAGAACTATATCTATCATCAATTAAGCCGTTGCTTTATTTAAATAAAAAAAAAAACACAAAAACTTGAAATCATATAATTTATATGATAAATTTAAAATATATATTAGTAGTATAAATTTAAAATCGTTCAAAGAACGGTCTACCACGGGTGAGATCCTAAAATTATTAGATTTTATAACAATAATCATTTATTTTCTTGGATTTTATAACACTAATAATTTAGCTAACGAGATAATATAGACGGGTATATGGGATGACGGGTTTGAGTCGATATTAATAAAAAATAGTATATCACGGATGAAATCCTAAAATTAACAATCAAAATACAATTATCTTATATATTAAAGGAGAAGTCGAAAGTGCTCACATTCGCTCTCAGAAATTGAAAATACGTTGTTGCCCCCCTTTAATAAAATTGCCTAATTTAATTTTTTTAAATGTTTTTTTCCGTTTTTAATCTAATTATATTAAGTGATTTTCGTTTAAATAAAAGGCCACATTGTGTAATCCGTTTAACCAATATGGGCCGAACAAAATATACAACTACACCGACTTTATGTTAAATCGTAAACCCTAGAAACACATATTTAACCTCCTATAAATACATTAACTTCCTATCGTCACAGCCGGAGACACCGCCACCGCCGAGTCTCAACTCAAGCAAACCCTAAGCCATAAAGTTTCAAGAGAGAAACTGAATCTGATATCCATTGTGCATCCAAGCCGCCGTCGTTGAGATCATCACCACCACAGCCACGTTGGAGATCACTGAAATTTGTGAGCCTTCTTACGTTATCGCCAACGTGATCACGTTGGCACCGTAGCTTGCTACTTCTCCACTCCTTTGTGATCTAGAGCTGGGAAAAGAAAGAAGAAGTAAAGAAGAAAAGAAAGAGCATATTGGAGAAGACAAACAGAAAGAGGAAGAAGAAGAAGAAGAAGACATTGAGACAAGGAGAAGAAGGAAGCGTGAAAAGAATCAAAAGAGAAAGAAAAGGATATATTGATCAGAGAAGGCTTATAGGAAAAGAAGAAGGAACCATGTAGGTAGAATCAAAACTGATATTATTTCGATTCATGTTTTCTATCTGTGTTGTTTGTTTTTTAACAAGTTGTTTCGTACTGTTGCGTTCCTAAACTGTATGAGTCTCTTATCTCTATATATCTCACACATATAACATGTGAGTCGATTTCTTTTTTTTTTTTTTTTAACCTCAGGAGGAGTACCATCTAGCGATTATAACTACACCAATAGCTCTTATCAAGTCTCCCTTTTCTCTCTTCATCTTCAAATCACGGTTCCATTATCCATGTTCAAGTGAGTTAATTATAACAAAGTGGGTTAATTTTTGTTTTAAAGTTGTAGAAGAAGGAAGCAACGGAAAAGGTATAAAATAAAATAAAAAGCTTCTTTGATTTTCTCTTATATATGTTAACTGTTTCTGTTTTCTAAGGTTTTTTGTCTCACCTATTCGGTTTTCAGAAAAACTGTCTCTTTTGTTTTGGTCAAGGATCTTTGGGATTTCTCAAAAAGGTATTGATAATTAAGAAGCAAAGGTACGTATATTAGGTAAGAAATTCGAAGATTTTATGATGTATAGGATAACCAATGGATTTTTATTTGAAGAATTAAAGTTTTAGAAATAATTTTAGAGGATGTGAAATCCGGTGACCAGGTTATTTTGAAGCTGTTCACTTTGATGCTGGTGTTCCTCCGGTGCTGGAAGACACCATGGATCAGCCTGGATATGAATCTCTACGATCTTCTTTTGGTGGGATTTGTGTTGTCGTCTATTTGTTATATTTTAGATCTGGTATTATCTAATATTAAATTTTATTGTTTTGAAGGATATGTCCACTTCGTTATTTCGTTGATCATCGCCATGTTCCAGCAAACATGTCATCGGGTGAATACGAAAGAGTAGGTTGGATGTGTGTAAACCCTAAGTTTTTATGAACCGGTTGGATAGGTAATTAATATTTTCATTATGGATTTAGATTAGGGTTCCAATGTTTCCCTCTTTAAAAGTTTGTAAACGTGGTATTTTTCTCCTTTTAGTCAAGCATACATCATTTTATGAATAAATTCTCCAAAAATATTAGGATTTGTTTCATTTGGGTATCAAAGGTTTCTTTTGTGATTCTTATTTGGAGGAAGCACTCGAATCCCGAAAGTTCAGTAGATGTTAAAGGATTTCTTCGATGGCAAGGAACCCAACAAAGGAACTAACCCTGATGAGGTTTTGGCCTATACAACCGCCGTCCAAGGTGGAGTATTAAGTGGTGAAGGTGGAGAAGAAACGCAAAGTAAGTGACTCTTTTTAACTCTCTTTATGACAATAGTTTAGACCATCTATAGTGTTTTCATGTTAGTCATTGTATTTGAGTTGCAGAAAACCTAAATTTATTGAAAACAGATATTTTGCTACTTGATGTTGCGCCTTTGCACCTCGGTATTGACACTGTCGGAGGCGTGATGACAAACATTATTCCTCGGATCCCAACGAAGAAGTCTCAGGTGTTCACTACTTACCAAGATCAGCAAACTACTGTGACTATCAACGTCTATGAAGAGATAAGCATGACGAAAGATAACCCCGAGCTCGGAAATTTCCAGCTCACCGGCCTTCTTCCTGCACCTAGGTAAACTCTCTAATTCAATATTGGCTACTAAACCATTTCGGTTCTTGGTTTTTTAAAGACGCAAGGAACAGTTTTTCATGGGGGTGCCACAGATGGAGGTGACTTTCGAAGTGGACGCAAATGGGATTCTGCAAGTGAACACCGAAGACAAAGTTCCAAAGATGTCACAGTCAATTACAATAACGAACGATAAAGGTCGTTTGACAGGAGAAGAGATTGATGAATTGATTATATTAATTAGCTACGTATGAACTAGACACCGTTTTACACATACGAGGACTTATTTGGAGAAGACATCTTCGCTAATACGTGTACGAATATGAACTTTGGCTGGTATTCGAGTAAGACGTGTTATGCATTTTTTTACTTTTGTTTTGTTCTGAGTTGTGCGATATTTTAATAAATAGTTTATTGTCCATTATTAAACGGAGTCCATAATAATTTTTGTGATATATTTTTGTTTTGATCTTTAGTTTATAAATAAATATGTATATATATTATATATAATGTTATTATTGGTCATATTAATTACTAACAATAGTAGAATAAATAGTTTATTGAGGAAGTAAACCAAATTTTTTTTTATAGTATATCGTAATGACTTAACCTTCCTTTATTATAAGTTTCAACTTCTTTTGTGTATTTTATAATTGTCTTTTGTAGAGATAATAAGAAATCCATTGGCATATTATCTCTCGCATTATTGTACAGTATTTTAAATTTTAAAATTATTTAATTAACAAATGTATGTTTCTTTTGTTAACAAAAAATAAAAATTTAATTTGTGTGTAATAGAAATACAGATGGGTTAAAAACTATTTTGCTATTCGTAAAATTATTATTAAGTAGTAAAAAAATTAAACCATATTAAGTTCTATTAATCTATACTATATAAAAGTCGAGGCTATAAGCTTCTGAGGCCGTCCACCTAAGCTTTTAAACGACGAATCGCGACGAGACACTTCATCGGTTAACATTTTTATACACCATGTTAATTAACATTTTTTTCAAACTGTCTATATTAAAATATTGTTAATAAAAGAAGAAAGAAAACAAGGTATATGGAAAGAAAATATAAACTTAAAATAAAAATATGGAATCTATGTAATTATAATTATGTAATATTAAGCTCAATCCCATAAAATATTTAAAAATATATATATGGAATCTAATATTAAAAATATTAAGCCCAATCCCCTAAAATAAATAAATTAAATCTCATAAAATAAATAAATTAACTGTTGGATTATTTTAAAAAATGGTCCAAACTATTCCCAACGTTTACCACATGGGATTTAAACGACCAATCATCATTAGCCATCTCATTAGTTAACATTTTTGGAATTGTTAATTTTTCTATTTTAGATTTTTGTAAAATAGAAAAATTACAAAAAAAACAAAATATATGTAAAATTTTCTTTTCTTTTTGGTTGTACATATCATCGTACAATAGAAAACTTAGATCTTACACGGTCTTTTAATTTTATATAAATACCTTGGTACTCACTTTCAGATTATAATTAATTATTGCTTTTTTTTTGCTTCATAGTTTTTCTCGGCTATACATATTAATGAATGGTGTTTACCTGCGATTACAGGTTTTGTGTATGGAAGCAACGAGTGGCAATTTGATTGGTGTTTCTGAACAAACGACTGGTGGGTTTAATTCGTTTCATCTGATCATTAGGTAATCTCTAATCTATTTCTAATATGTGCTTTTTATTCATTCGTTTTATAATTTTTTGGGTGTACAATACTGTTTTCATATATATTTTTTTAACGAACGATTGGATGTATTTCAGGGTTAATGCCATATGTGAATAAGTGATCAGTTTTATATTTCTTTATTTGGGCCATCACTCTTAACGAGGTGAATTTCTTCTGTAAATCAGAAATTTATTATCAGTTTAATTTAATAGTTTTAAAATTATCGTAAGGTGGATATAATTATGAAAATTTAGAGAATTGATGCATGAAAATTTGGATCCTATGTCTACCGATAAACATGTGATCATCTTATAGCTTTATATGTACCGATTTCATATTTTTAATTTCTTACATGGTTTCCCTGTTTTTTCTCCACTAACCAATTTGTTTTATTGGAAAGTTCAGTTTCAATTATTGAGAAGCTAATCTCTCATCGATGGTTTGGTATGTTACAGTTTGTTGGGAAGAAAACTTTTTTAGTAATTTATTGTTCTGGTTAATAGAATTGGATTCATCCGAAGGATATGTGATGATGTACAAGCTTTTATTTCTTATATATACTATGATTAGGTTTTCAAAATATTACAATATTTTCAGAGAAAACAAATGTTTTCATGATGGACGCAAGTGCACGAGTAATTTCTAGAAATTTTTAGTAAAACTTCTTTTAGTAAAACTTTTATGGGACTAAGAATATTTTTGAAGCTGTACACGTAAGCTTTTAAACGACTAATCGCGATTAGCCATCTTGCTATAAGCTTCTAAAAACGTCCACGTGGGATTTAAAACGACGAATCACGGTTAATCATCTCATTAATTACTATTTTTAGCCATCATATTAATTAACATTTTAAAATTTTAATTTTTTCTATATTAAGATATGTATGAATAGGATATATATATATATATATATAAAATAGAAATGTAAAACTTTTAAAAAAAGATATAAAAATAAGAAAAATGTAAAATTAGTTATTAAATTATATTTAGAAAAATATCATTATTAGTTTCACTATGTAAGCTTCCAAATAAATTAGGAGAATATCCTAATTCTAAAATTATGTAGTTAATAGGAATTGGAAAAAAATTTAAAACATAAAACAAATTATGACATGATTTATATTAAAAACACATATTAACTTAATCTTAGACTAAAAAAATTTCGTAATTCTAAGTTAGTAGTCTCATTCCCAACTACACATAATCATCAATAACTAAAATATTATCATTCCAAAAACATGGTAACATATGGTTAATAGTATGAAAATTTGTTATGAGATTATATGTTAAAAAAGAAGAGAGATTATATGTTAAATTCCAAATACAATTAAATGTTAAATTGTCCATATATGTTAAATCGTTCAAATATTTTTTAAAGGAAACTTTTCAAATATTCAAAAACCTAAAAACATGTTAATGTTAGTATAAGAATTTTTAAGGTTTAGTTTAAACAGAAAGGGAAAATAATGCTAAAAGATGAAGAAAAATATGACTATAACAACAAAATGGAAAAATATTCAATTAACAACACAACGAAAAATAAGTTAATGATGGTCGAAAAAACTTTTAGTTTAAAACAAAAGTTTCTAAATTCTAAAGTAGTGATTAATTTTATCTAGAAATAGCCATCTAAAATTGATTATAGAACATAGATATATACTTGAAAAATCAAAACGTATAGTTTTTGAGAGATCAAACAAAGAGCTCACTGAATTACGAGGGCACCTTGCTGTCAGGATCACCCATTTATGGGCAGCACAGAACTTTTAATCTCATGTATAATCTTTGAATCAATAAATCAAATCGAAAATCAATAACAAAGAGGTGACATACGGTAGTGAGGAAGAGATTCGATCAGGAGATTTGCAGATGAAGATTTGGAACAAGAGATTGCAACAGAGAAGAGATGGATTGGATGCTTGAGATTTCGGCAATAGTATGGCAATACGAGTCTGAAATTGGCAGATTCGAGCTGAGAGAACGATAAGGAATTATGCCTCTAATCAACAGCTACATTTCTCTCTGTATACGTCACTAAATTTTTTTTGAGTTCTACATGGACACCATGTTCACGACCAAGCGGGAGAGAAGATGGTATCATAGTCGTTGATGAAGTGGAGAGCTGATCAAGAAGATGCCACCTAGGAAGATGAAGAGCAGTTGCTTGCTAGCTTTCCAGATTATGTCCAACACCTTGAAGACAATGCTGTTGTTCGAGGATGGGGTATTGATGGGCCAAAAATATCAAGCCGGCCCGTGTGTGTGAGAAGGGCGAATTCTCAGCATGAAAACTAGACTGTTTATGTTTTACGATTTTGATTTTATAATTCTATTTAGATTTGGATATTATTGTTTCCATGTATATTTTCCGGTGTTAGTCATAACTACTTATTTTAAAATCGTTTGTCATTGTTCTTATTGCTCTTGATTGAGATCTATCAGTCTTGGATTATATATTACATGTCACGATTTGATTTTTGCAACAGCTGATATAGACGTCTTTTGGGATGTAGTAATTTTTCCAAACCCAAAAAATATTTCAAATTATGACAAAAATCAAATCAGTTTTTGCGATTAAGGGTAAAAAAAGAAGAGGTGTCAACCCAGCTTTTTAGCCAAAAATATATGGGTACTCTATAATTACTTGATTAATAGTAAAAACTTTTATTAATATATAAGAGAAATATAGGTACGCCCAAATGTGTACATATTTAGTAGATTAATTTCTAATATTTTGTGAAAATATTTTCTTAATTGCTTTACTAATAGCAAAATCTTTAATAATGTAAAACAAGTAATAGATAATGACACATCATATTTATAATTTGTTTCATACCAAATTTTATCCTACAAACTTTTTCTTTCTTATTACAACAAAATTTGAAATAACGTAAATGATACTAAAAATAGAAATAAAAAAAAACATTTCCATTAAAAATATAAATAAAAGAACATTTCCGTTAAAAAATATTAAAAAAATTATAGTACTTTTGTATTACTAAATATATAGCTACTTAAATGATAATAAAGCCTAAAAATATATTAAAACAATCAATAACAACAAACCCCCGCGTAGCGGGGGTTAATAACCTAGTTTTTATAAGGATTATGATAGTGCCAAATATAAATGTTAATCTTATTAAAAATTAAAATCATTTAATAAAAATGTCATTGATAATCATTATCTAAAGATTGACTCTCTTTTTTTCCGTAGATTTGTGTTCACTGATATGAAAAAAAAACAGATGAAAAAGGGGGTTAACATTCAATGTAAGTTACTTGAGAGGGTTAAAACTTGATGTTACGATGGTAAACATAGAGCATAATACTTTAGCTATAACTTTGATGGGTGTGAAAGTTGTATTAGTGCTTCTATCAAGCGTCGTTTTAATAACTTTCATGAGTGTTTTTTTGTGTTAAATGAAATACAAAAATTCTTAAATACTTCAAAGGATGATCAAAGTCAAAGTTATCACGAGATTTATGTGCATTGTTTCGTTGAATGAGATGGTAGAATTAGTCCTAGATCTTAAAGATTTGGTCTTTAAGAATGCACGTATATCATTTGTAGTTTTATATGGGATCATTTCGTAGAATATATTTATGTAAATATTATAGAAGAATGTTGGAAACTTTTAATTTATCTCGATGATTCCATTCGGCCGCGCCTTGAGAAGAGTTGAGAAGAAAGGTTTTGTAAAGAATCAGAGAGTTGAAAAAGAAAGAGACAGAGATATGGATAGAAATGGAAAGAGGAACGATATTCAATGTCATGAATGTCAAGGATATGTACATGTCAAAGCTTAGTGCCCCTCCCTGAAGAGAAAAGAACATATGCTCTGAGTGCAAAGGCATCATACACTCGAAATTTGACTGTGTGGGTTCTAGATCCAAGAAGGAAAGGTCCTACATTGTTGAAAGTGGAAGTAACTCTGAAGATGATGACTCGAAGAAGAAGCGAAGGGTTTTGTATCTTTTGTGGGAATCATAGACGACAAAGATGAAAGCTCTAACAGTGAAGCAGAAAAATTAATTGAAATGGAGCCAGCTCAACTGATGATGAATCAGACACTGTGAAGGATGTGGACATCGATGGACAGTTTAGAATATTGTATGACAACCGGTTCTTAATGAGTAAGGAGAAGGTCTCATGGATGGAAGAAAAGTTAACACTTCAAGATTAGAAGGAGAAGCTCAAAGGAGGCCTAGCTCTGGAAATTAAGAAGAACAGTGAGCTGACTCAAAAGTATGGTTTAAAGGGAAAAAACAAACAGAGCTCTCACACAAGACTTAAGTGATACTTGGAAGAAGATACACATACTGAATAGTGTGACAAAGGATCTGGATAACATATTAGTGTAACACCCCGATTTCATGAATATGGTGGTGCATGCAGAGAGGTTTAAAAGAATTGATTTGGCCACCTATGTCACAAAAGTGCACTTATCTTTTCGGTCCACTGTCCAGAGAGAACTCCACAGTTAAGCATGCTTGAGCTGGAGCAATTTTAGGATGGGTGACCTTCCGGGAAGTGATTGTCGGAACTATGTGAGTGAAGACAAAACACAGGGAAAGATCATGTGGTGATTTGTAGGGTCGGTAAACAAGTCTTTAAAGCCTCCCGAACGTAGCAAAACGGCCGTCGGAAGATAGTGGGCCCACATGCCGAGAGAAGACGTGGGTCCCATTAAGAGAGGTGGCGGTCGGAGCGTTACAAGTGGTATCAGAGCTGAACCCAGTCGAGTGTGGAGTCAAGAGAGCTCACACCGTCGGGGGTGACGATCTTGGTGCGCAACGAGGACGTTGCGATCTGTTAGTAGGGGTGAATTGTAACACCCCGATTTCAGGAATATGGTGGTGCATGCGGAGAGGTTTAAAAAAATTGATTTGACCTCCTATGTCACAAAAGTGCACTTATCTTTTCGGTCAACTGTCCTGAGAGAACTCCACAGTTAAGCGTGCTTGAGCTGGAACAATTTTAGGATGGGTGACCTTCTGAGAAGTTATTGTCGGAACTGTGTGAGTGAGGACAAAACACAGGGAAAGATCATGTGGTGATTTGTAGGGTCGGTAAACAAGTCTTTAAAGCCTCTCGGACGTAGCGAACCGGCCGTCAGAAGATAGTGGGCCCACGGGCCGATAATGGTTCTGGTTTGAAAATTAATAGGGGATTGAGAGTGAGATGTTGCGCGATAGGAGATTTAGCCGACTATTTTATGAGAGTATGGGTAAACCGAGAATATGGTCATTCGTACCTTCGTGATCCTGTATTTTGTGTTTTGAGGTTTTGGCATGTTGAAGAGTATAAAGGTATTGACTTATATATATTCATCGTATTTTCCAACAACCAAAATTTAAGCCGGTTATTATCTTATTATCTCTCATCGGATTGAATATTTTACAGGAAAACCATGTCTCATGAATAGGGTTGGATGCTCTAGATTTTATCTTGACCCGGAGTTTGACGAACTTGAGGAGATCAAAGAACGGTAATATTCAGTATTTCTAATCATTTATTTGTTGCATATACGTAATTCATATGTTTAATGATCTGTTAAATTTTATATATATATAGTACACTCTCCACCGCTTATGGTTGGGCCACTACGAATTCAAGATGTTCCGATTTGGATGATTGAGTGATCATGGAATTTTCTACAAATATTATCAATGAGTCTTGTGTTGTTATGGGTTTTAAGGAATGTATAATTACTTATTTTTAGAGACAGTATGCTTCATCTTTTGTAATATTATGGTCGAATTTTGAAATCTCATAACTAAATTTTTATCATCAAAATTTCAATGTTTCCCGTAGTTTTACGATCTTAAAGAGATCAAGGAACCGTAATATTCAGGGTTTATCATGATATATTAATTGGATGTTCGCATTTGTTTCGGATAATAACCTAGCAAGATTTTTATACATATTACACTCTCGATGGCTTTTACTTGGGCTACAAGGAATGCAATATATTCAGAGTCGGATGATTGAATGGGTCATGGATAAGTCTACAAAAATGTTTGATTAGTTTGGTGTTCTTATGAGCTATAATTGATGGATAAATCATTTATACTAAACACGTTATGTTTGATCATTTGTAATAGCTTGATCGTATTTTTAAGTCGGTAAACTATTTTTAATCTTCATAATTTGAATTTTTTTTTGCAAAATAACCTTACCGCGCAAGGCGCGGGTAACTGCCCTAGTACAATCTTAAACACAAAACAAAAGAAACAATATTAACAAAAAAAATCCAACTTAAATTTAAAATTTTTAGTTATAAAAAAACTGACCCACGGTATACTGCAGAGTAAAATATTTAAAATCCACTATACATCGTTACTTCAAAAAAATATATGCTTTCGTATCTATACCTCAAAAATTGATAGATAGATATCTACATTTAAAAATACAAATTAATATGATATATATTTAGTTAATCTTTAAAAAATAACATTATATTTTTTTTTTAAATATAGCCCGCGGTATACCGCGGGTTAAATTCTAGTTCATTAAAACAAAAAATAAGTCACATTTAAAATGGAAAATATTTTCAATTTTTAAGTACGTGTCAAACACAAACAGATTTTCCATTCTTTTTTTTTTGAATCTAATGTTAAATTATATTCAAAGAAAAAATATCGTTTGTACAACTAGTGCAACGTTTGTCTGATGTTTAAAATATGTAAAAACTGAAACTCAAAGAAACTCAAAGCCTTGATTCAAACCACCTTTGTAGCCCTTTGTCATATCTTCGATCTCCCAAAAGTTTAATAGCCGAAAGAGTGTTCCGAGTGTGCTTGTCGATCCAAGCAACTAGTTGACCTGCCGAGTTATGAGGTTCTCCATGCCTTCTACCATTCCGCTCTCGCAAAATTGTGTAAACGGATGCTTGAAGGATGTAACGTGCCAAAAAACTCTCGATTCGGTTGTGTTGCATATTGGAGATATAGGAAATGAGGGAGTGCCAGTCCGTTGAGTACCTTGTTTTGAAAATGTTCTTAGCCAAAGCAGCCCAAATCTCTGACCCATAGCCGCATTGAAAGAAGAGATGGTCTCGGGTTTCTAAGTCGTTATTGCAGAGCACACATCCCACTTGAGAACCCGTGTTCCATTTGTCGATTCTATCCCCTGTTGCAAGCCTGTTAAGGACTGCGAGCCAAACACAGAAAGAGTATTTGGGAGTTGCATGGGGGAACCAAACTCCCTTGTGCCATGTAACTTCGTTTGATGTGGTTTTGATTCTGTTCCATGTATCTTTAGTTGAGAAACAGTCTTTGAATGTGTCGTTCTTGCCTCGCCAGAGTACTACATCATTGTCCTCTGTCCGTCGTTCTCTTGCTACCTGAAGAGCCTCTTCAATTTGGTTTAGAGGTTCTGTCCGATGCCTTCTTCTTCGGCGGGTAAACAGATCTTCCATTCGTATTTGACATTTACTTTTTAAAACTAATTAACAAAGGAATTTTTGCTTGCAATGTGTGAAGTCTTATGTTCATATTTGGAAAAGAAACACAAATACAAACGATGGAAGTCTAAGTGAAAATACCTGGAGCCAATCAGAATCCATGCAAACTTGAAGAGAAGTGAGACCCATTGGGTGTTTTGCTTGTATGTTTGTTTAGTTTGGGGGAGAGTGAGAGTTTTTAAGACAAGTTCCTGAACAGAATCTAGAGAGAGAAATATTGTAGAAGAGAGAAATGTGAGATGATGAGAAGAAGAAGAAGAAAGGTTCAGGAGAACAGTGATGGAAGATGAAATGGAGATCACACTGCGGCTGAGCCAAAGACCGACTCACGATCGAGTCTATGAAATCTTTGACGGGAGCCGATTATGGTTGACCATTGCTTGGAGACGCATTGGAATCTCACAAGAGACTTGGCCGGGAGTTTCTTCAGTATCTCCACCGTCAGATCGAAAGGAATATTGATATCACCGGCTATTATTTCAAGGCAGCACTTACGTTTAGGAGATTGTGAGATCTTATGATCATTCTCTTCTCTTTCTCCCTTCATAGTGATTAGTTACTTAAAATTCTCATCTCTACTTGCACAAGAAAGATGATAGGAATAGCAACTGACAAACTCTATACCGGCAATCATGACATGGTCAATAGAAAAGCAATTGGCTGAAAGATGCTAACTTTGCCAATGAAAGACCATCATAGATCTAAATGTCTCTAGCAAGAGACTCTATCTTGCATATGAGATTAACATACCTCGTATACTTGTTATGTGATTTGAAATTCAAACAAACAAAGGTAGGTAAAAATAAATCAGTAGTTCAATTAAACATAATGGGAAACTCATAATCCTTATGTTTCACATTAAGTAAAGTTTTTTTTCATTTTTAACTTATGCAAAAATTTAAATTTATTTATAATAAAATCAATCAATAAATCATAATATACTAGCTACCATGTTTCTTATTCTTCTTAGTAAGATGATTTTTGATCAAAGTCAATTTTGTCACCATAAAAAACAAAGGTAAGTTCAAAATTCAAAATATCAAAAAAAAAAAAAAAAACAATTAACATAAATAAAACAAAATTACAAAATAAATAGTTCCCAATGTATTGAAGGTAAGAAATGTCGACATGGCAATTTCAAATTTCCAAGTGCAGGATACTTTCACTCTCATCCATAAGATCGAAATAAAAAAGTAAGTTGGTGTCATCAAGCTTACCAAACCATTGTTTCGGTATTCCTCTGATTCTAACCTTTCTCAAATCATTCTTTTTGGGATCATAATACAAAACGTAATAAGGGGAATGCAACAATACGGGTGCCAAGATAATCTCGCCGTTTTGAGTAGTACCTTTAACCGTGAATGATAATTTCTTATCAACTAAATGCATCTGACAAGGCTGCAAAACCAGGGATTTCTTCGACCATTTTCCAGCATCTTCCAAGACCCATAAGTCCACGGAACCTTTGCGTTTAAGGTGGGAATGATCAAAAACAGATGGTTTTCCAAGATACTCTATAAAACCCATGGGCTTAAATGCAGACGCGACAGGAGGTCCTTGGATCCATTTGAACTCTTCAGACATAACATCAAAACTGACAAGGATATCGCTAGACATACAAGCGGAAGCCAAAAAATATATGACTCCGTTGATGCACAGTCCTAGTCTTGCAGGACAATGAGGTAGATCAAACTCAATTCTTTTCCACGAACCTCCGGGTTCTAGTACGAAGACCCAATGCTCTGAGGTTATCCTCTTAAACCTTTTTGAGGATACTGCAACAGTGCAAACTACTTTGTATTGATCAAGAACAGGATCGTGTCCTAAAAAGTAGAGGACACTCTTATGATAATCTTCTTGAGCAAAAATGTTGGATTGGACGGCGGGTAAGGCTACACATTGTCTGGTGGTGGGATTATAGATACACGCCTTTCTGCAAACAATGTAGAGAATCAAGCCGCGAAGAATCATCATGTTGCGTCCTCCCATCCCTGGCATTGCCAAATCTTGGTGGAAAGACTTAGCATTAGTACTAGACGATGATGATAATGATAGCAATACAGACTCGCGAGGGTTATAGCAGACTTCCATTGAATTACACTGGATGTGGTCCACCAAACTCATGTATAGACGAGGTGGTCGCGGTGGGGATGCGACCTTAAGATAACAGTTGCTAAAACATCGAGAACGGATAAGAGAAAACCAGAGCTTTGAAACGCACTTGAACCTCATCAGCGATTTAGCAGGCAATCTAATCAGAATCTCGATCTGGAGATCCAAAGGAATCTCCGATGCGAACCAATCGTCCCCTCGTCTTCTTCTCATTGCCTTTGACGACTTTTTCTTCCATTGAAAAGATGAAATCAGAGCTAGAGACATAACAATAGCTACTAATTTCACAAACTTTTATATCAGAGCTGGAAATTTTGATAAAAATTTACTCTTTTTTCTAAGGAAAGGAAGGAAAAAAAAAATAAAGAAGCTCTTTTTGAGATCTGAGTAAGAGAGACAAAAACAGAGGAAGAAGACGAGCAGGCTGAGCTCACGATTCTAGGTTTTCAACATCTTTGGCAATTTTCTTCTTACACCCAAACGACGTCGTTTGTCTTTGCTCTAGTCTAAGGAAAAGTAGTAAACTCTTTGGGCTACCAATAATTGGGCCTTAATTTGTGCTCTCAAACTCTTTTATGATGAAGCAAGAGGTAATGATAGGCTGATAATACGTACCCCGGGCCATTAGCGGATTGCTTCAAAATTTGTTAAAGAATGAATACTAACTTGTGAACTTAATGTAATGAAACAAGCTGATCTAAATGATTCTTTTAAGGCAAATACCATAAAAAAAATGTTACCTACATATGTAAAAGCCAGTCTATTTACCCTGATGGAGCTGGTTTGTGACTTTTCCATCCGCGGTTATTTTCTTTGCTTTACTATGAACAACATCCACTTTTACAAATATATCATCCATCATCTTCCTGTTATGTGTGTTTGACTTGCACATACTCACAAGATGCCACGCTGTTGTTATCTACATAATTTCATTCCTTTCTTTCGTACCTTAATACTATTTTTCATTTGATAGTGCTTTGTTATCACAGATTTCATTTAAGGGTTTCTGATATCTTGATCTAAAGTGTATATATATGACTCCACTTTTTCAATTAGCATGGGCGCCCAGGTATCTGCATTTTAACCGAGTGGGATGAGTTCAAGAAACTCGATTTCCAGCGGATCTTTGAGAATATGCAGAAACCGGCTTTTGTTTTTGACGGTAGAAACGTGGTCGACGCTGATAAACTCAGGCAGATTGGGTTTATTGTTTACTCCATTGGTAAGCCATTGGACCAGTGGCTCAAGGACATGCCTGCTCTTGCCTCAACAACAACCAAACCTCTTCCTTAGCTTTTTTCTCCATTTTTTCCTAATTCTCATGAGTTTTTCCATATATCTTTAACTATGTTTTGATCAATAATTGTCGCTTTTTTTTCTTGGTTTTATGAATTCCAACAGAGATTTTAGGTTTGGTTTTTGTTGGTAATTATGTACCTTGGGTTATCAAATATTGTAAAGCTTTTCGAGTATTATTTTCATAATATAAAAGCTTTCCCTAGCTGATTTCTACTTCAGTTTCTAATATGAGTAAAAGATTCTGTTAAATTATTTTTCCAATTTAGTCGACGGTCATGATGTGCCACGTGGAACCTTGTAGTCGAAAAATAAAGTTTCGCTCCTCTGTTCTTGACGATTTACTATAATGCCCCTTTCACGACGTTACTTCGCTCAGTGCTTATATCTTCTCCGCTTCTCTCTGTTTCCTCCATTCCTCTCGCTCACTTGTTCTCCCGAAAAGTCACAGAAACTCAAAATATTTGTATTCTTTCGTTTGATTCGATAGTCTCAAGCTTCTCTGTTTCTTCGACACTTTCTCTCTCAGTATTTCTCAGGAAAGTGACGAGAAACAGAGCATAATCCTCCTTATTTCTTCAACTCATCTGAGAGTTTCTTTGATAATGAGTCCGGCTTGGGTTTGTTGCTTTATTATCTGCCTCTACATCATCTACCTCGTCTTCATTGACTTCTTCTTTATCAACAAACCCCGTGTATTTCGCGCCTAAATGGAAGAAGAACACCAAGATCTTCTACATAAACCCATCTATGGAGCTCTGCGAAATCTGAAGATTACTCAGTCACGCAACAAACCAACAGCGAGATTTTACTTGTTACTACGGTATAAGGGAAAACCCGAAGAAGAAAACCCTGGAATCTCCGGAACTAATGAAGAAGATTTTGTTTCGATGCGAAGAATGTGGAAAAGGGTTTCGGTACGAGAAATGTTTTTCAAATCATCGAGCGATGATGCATTTATCGACGAACCAGAAGGTTTATGAAGAATCCGTGATGACTCTGTGTCGTATCTTCAGTTTTGTGAGGAAGAAGAAAAGATCGAGACTTGTTAGGTATAAGAAGACTTCATTTTCTTGTTCGTATAGTACATTTCTTGAACCGCGTTCTGTTTTTGATGCGAATGATGAAGAATTAGAAGTGGCGGATTGTTTGATTCTATTGTCTGAGAGTACTCCCAAGTTTGTAGACGGACTGAAACTTCTTGCTGAGGCAGTACATGTTACTCATGATTCATGAAACACCTAAAAGTAGCTATGATTTGGGTTGTTTGCGTAACAAGAAACCGCGAAAAGGTGGTGAATTTGAATATGGGGTTTTCAGTGATGAGCAAAGATTTATGGAAGAAAGGTTTAGTAGTTATGGAACATCGAAAGAACCAGCTAGCTTCTTGAGAGATGATAACAGATTGGATCAGCAGAAACGAAGAAAAGCTGGTGAATTTGAATCTGGGTTTTTGAGTAATGAGCAAAGAATGCTAAAAGAAGAGATTACTACTCCTGTTACATTCAAAGGTCCAGCAAGTTTCTTGGGATACAAGTGTGTTTTGGATCAGCAGAAGCTGCGAAATGGAGGTGAATTTGGTTCTTTGAGTAATGAGCAAAAACTGATGGAAGGGACATGGAAAGAACCAGCGAGTTTCTTGGGAACAAAGATTGAATTGGAACAGCGGAAACTGCGAAAAGCTGGTGACTTGGAAAACTGGGTATTACAGAACTGAGCTTGGAGTAGGAGCTATGGAGTGTTCTGATTCAGATACTGAGATGATCACTGAATCTGATAAGAAGAACGTTGAGCATCAATGCAGGTTTTGCAACAAGATATATTCGTCTTATCAAGCATCAGGAGGTCATCGGATGAGCAAATGTAAGAACAAGAAGAATTTCAGAGAGGAATCAGTGAACAGTGTTCGCTTGGTTACAATGACTAAATATCTGATTATTTGACAACATATTTTGGAAGTGATATTTGCCTGCAATAGACCAAGATATTTAAGAGAGAAGCAGATATTACTTAAATCCAAAACAGACACCAAGTATATCCCTGTTTTGCAAAAGGTGCACATGGTAAATCTGAAATCACAAACCAAAACCAGTGTATCGCTCAATCACAGGATTTAATGAGAGTTTAGAAATCCTTGTTGAGCTCACTGCAATCTAAATCCATGTTTTGCAAAAGGTGCACATGGTAAATCCGAAATCACAAACCAAAACCAGTGTATCGCTCAATCACAGGATATAATGAGAGTTTAGAAATCCTTGTTGAGCTCACTGCAAGATGCATCCCTGTTTTGCTGGCTGGGAGCTTAATAGCTATGACCATACTTCCGACGACGGTGCTTCTTCTTACCCTTCCTATGACCAAACATCCTCTTCTGTGCTGCAGTGAGGCTCATGGTCCCAGGACCTCTATTGAGCTTTTTCCTTGCAGACCGGCTAAGTTGAGGCTGAGACACTTGCACAACAGGAGGACGTTGAACAAGGCGTGGGAGATCTCTGATCAGATGGTTTCTGTTGACAGTCAGACCTGTCACAACAAACAAAAAAAAAGATACAGGAAATAATCAGAATCCACCATATCAAACGACGGAGGTAAATCTGAGAAGAAAGATCAAGTTCATATGTACCATGCTCCACATTGACGTGCACAACCTGAGAATCAGTGCGTGGGAGAGGTGCACGAACTGGTTCATGAAAAAAGAGAAGATGAGTGCAGCAAGGAGATACAAATAACTAATGTCTGGGAAAAAAACAGTGCTATGAGCGCTTCAGACATGCTTGTTACAATGTATACCTCATAAACCAACATACTCACAACAGATCAAATCTCAGATGGAGAAATAAAGTAAGAATGTTTTCATACTATTTTGATTTGCTATCTCAAATTGTAAAATTTCAGCACCAAACTTATCCTAGGCTCAGATCTGAACTAAAGATATACAAGAATTAGCAAAGAGAAAATCAGAGCAATGGAATGTTCATTCTTAAATCTCACACACAAGCAACAATATGCAATACTAAACTATAACATAAATCTAATCGATATAGGTTCTCATTGAGAATATATGTAACATACATCCAACAGGTTCTTATGTTCACAATAAAAGACCATTTGTCTAAATCTTAAGTTAACTGAGAATCAAATATCGGTTAAACAATCTGAGCTGGAAACAAATTGATCCCAGTCAATCCTGTATTGTCAAAAACAAAACCAAATCAAAGAAGAAGATAAAGTTTAATATGTACCAGGCTGCCCATTGACGTGCACAACCTGAGAATCAGAGCGTGGGAGAGATGTACCAACTGGTTCATAAAAAAAAGAGAGAAGATGAGTGCAGAGCAATGGAATGATCATATACCCTTGCAAAAGGTATGTATTCGCATATAACTCATAAGCCAGTTTTAAATCTCACACACAAGCAACAATATATGCGATACTAAACTATAACATAAACCTAATCGATATAGGTTCTCACTGAGAATAAATGTAACATAAATCCAACACACCGTTCTGAGAATACAAACCCGAGAAGAGCTTAGATAGTTATATAAGTTGCTATCTATGAATCAAAGATAATCGTACAACAGCAACAAGGTCAGGATTGGCATGCACAGGGACGACGAGAGGAGCTACAAAATTCAAGAATAGTACAAAGACAGCCTCAGGAGCACATTTAGCAACAAAACAAACAGCAAAATCAAACACAAACCATGAACACATTTAGCAACAAAACAAATTGCAAAATCAAACATCTAGATCCTGAATCATAAGCCTAACATAGAGATCTAAATCGGAGAGAATCAAAACCTAAAACACACATAGAGAACCAATCAGGCAGATAAATAAGCAACGATGAATCTGAACCTAGCTAACAAGCATCGTACAGAGCATAAACACTTGAAATCAAAATCCTATCACGCAGCTAAGGAAGAAAGAGAGTTATACCTGGGAGAGCAGCATGCTCTTGAGCAACAGCAACAAGGACAGGATTGGCATTCACAGGGACAACGAGAGGAGCTACAAAATTCAAGAATAGTAAAAAGAAAGCCTCATGTCAGGAACACAATTAGCAACAAAACAAACAGCAAAATTAAACGCAAACCATGAACACATTTAGCAACAAACCAAATTGCAAAATCAAACATCGAGATCCTGAATCAGAGAGCACATAAACCTAACATAGAGATCTAAATCGGAGAGAATCAAAACCTAAAACACACATAGAGAACCAATCAGGCAGATAAATAAGCAACGATGAATCTGAACCTCGCTAACAAGCATCTTACAGAGCATAAACACTTGAAATCAAAATCCTATCACGCAGCTAAGGAAGAAAGAGAGTTATACCTGGGAGAGCAGCTTGCTCTTGAGCAACAGCAACAAGGACAGGATTGGCATTCACAGGGACAACGAGAGGAGCTACAAAATTCAAGAATAGTAAAAAGAAAGCCTCATGTCAGGAACACAATTAGCAACAAAACAAACAGCAAAATCAAACACAAACCATGAACACATTTAGCAA
Organism: Arabidopsis suecica; assembly: GCA_019202805.1. Classification (NCBI taxonomy): domain Eukaryota; kingdom Viridiplantae; phylum Streptophyta; class Magnoliopsida; order Brassicales; family Brassicaceae; genus Arabidopsis; species Arabidopsis suecica. Next base: position 13,793,713 of record CM032912.1, on the reverse strand, counting down.
CAAACCAAATTGCAAAATCAAACATCGAGATCCTGAATCAGAGAGCACATAAACCTAACATAGAGATCTAAATCGGAGAGAATCAAAACCTAAAACACACATAGAGAACCAATCAGGCAGATAAATAAGCAACGATGAATCTGAACCTAGCTAACAAGCATCGTACAACAGTGCCCAATCAGAAATTCACCAGATCTAGCGAAAATCGGAGAGAATAAACAGCTGAAATCAAAATCCTATCACGCACCTAACATCAACGCAGAGAAAATAAGCAACGAATCCATACCAAAATCGGAATACAACATCAATGAGTGTGTTCGATAGGTTCAAAATCTAGTACAACAAAATCTCGTCGTCTATGATTTCAGAAATCTAGTTTCGTTCAAGCATCAAATAGTTCATCGTTACCAGATCCAGATTTACCAAACTCAAAACACTTCCGACGAACACTTTTAGCAACAAAACAAAAGCAAAATCCTCCTTCTAAACACGAAATCGCTACAAAATCCTTGCTCGGAAACAAGTTTTAGGTCATCTGAAGAAGGAAGATGTCGAAAAATATACCAGCTCTTGCTCTTCTCGAAAATCGCCTTCGCAAGCAGAGCATCTTACTCATCTTCATTTTCGAAAATCTTTTTCTGAAATGAAATGAATTTTCAAAATCCGTAAAATGCGTTGAGAAAGCGGAAAATCTTATTATATATTTATACAAAAATGTGGGCCTAACCCGCTTGGGCCATACATTTATTGGGCCTAGTAATAACTTCCCCAAAACATTAATAATCATCATCGATTGTAGGATTTGCTAAAATTCTAGAAACAACAAACACTTATATTTATAAAATAAAAAAAAACGTAGAAAATGTTGATCTTAAATAAAGTTGTAAATAATTTATTTTCTTTTATTTCAATTTTCAAGGAAACTTTAGCTGATAAATTTAAAAGTTTCACAATTTCGGTGGACAATAGTAATTGACCATAGATTATTCATTTAGTATTATGTATCTAACTGGACCTACATCGTTCATGAAATATAGTATAGCCCAATAACAAATTATCATTGATTCATTTATGGGTTTCCGAATGAGAGATCTTTAAATACATGCATGATTATGATTAAGGTTATTTCTAGCTAAGATTTGGATATCTCTAGCTAAGCTAATTTGAATTAAGGTTTTTTGTTTAATCGGGATTTTTTCAATAGGGGTTATGGACAGGACAGCTCTAAATATTCAAAAACAGAGTTACGATTTAGGTGAGTTAACTATACTAATCTAATTTAACCTATTCATTGTATCACATTAACATTGTTTGTAGACTAATTTAGATATGGAATTCTAACTAAAAAATATATTGACATACAATTTATTTAAGAAATTGAAATGGTTACGCATAAAACGTATTACACTGCGATTAATTTCAGATTTCTTTACTATATTTTTATAATCAATATAATTATTTTGTATTGTTTACATGTTTGTTTGCTTATAATATGACTTTCAAACGTATAAAAAGCTCAATTTGTTGAAAATTAAGAGTTCATATTTAGAAGACGATATGTTGTTAGTAATAACTTCATATAAAGAGATTGATTGAAATGATGCAAGTCAAACACGATCGATTTAGGTGAGTTAACTATACTAATCTAATTTAACAAATTCATTGTATCACATTAACATTGTTTGTCAACTAATTTAGCTATGCACATATGGGATTCTAACTAAGAAAAATATTGACCTACAATTCATTTAAGAAATTGAAATGGTTACGTATAAAACGTGTTACATGTGTCGGTCGTGGCCTCGCAAAGAAGAAGAAGACTCGATACAACACAATGACACATTCTCGATGTCCGCAAGCAAACGGATTCAAAGGGTAATTTCGTCATTTCGGCTTCTACCTAAACGGATTCAAAGGTTAATTCAAACGGTTCCTTTTTCCATTTCTGTGATTATTCCCCTATTCTATTCGTAGCTATAAATATGTACTTGGAGCTCAAGAAACAAAACTAATTCAAAAGCTTTAAGATTTTTCAAGTTTGTATCAAAAGTTCCTATTTTTCAAAGTTGAAGCGTTTTTTGATGATTCAGAGCAAGAATGATCAACGATCTCTGAATCTGGAAGCTGCGATTCTTATTCTGCTGGCCGTCGTCTTTTGCTGACGAACTCGGGGTTATGGAATTGCTTGAAGGAGAGATAAAGCTCATGATTTGATCTATCGTAATTGTAAATCTGGTCTCGGTGATCAATGTCAGATTCTCTCCGTTCTTAGAAAACGGATTCAGGACCATTGGATCTGGTGCGAAGCTCAAGACTTTTCAGATTTTTCAAGAGCACAAGACCCCCCAAAATCTGTGACATGGATGCAACCGAAACTTCACGGTCTTAAAATCTCAACGATATCAATATCTCTCTCGAGTAAACGGTTGAGATACTCAAGACAATCCTAGCAAAGTCCCCCTCGTGAGGTTGCGATGCGTCTTCATTGACTAGATCGTGCCTCGTTCTTTGAATAACCTGCAAGGCTCCAACGTTCCCACTTCACCATTGGTTTAGTGACAACCATGTCTTATTCTTCTCGCCTACACAAAGAAACAAAAACTCGCACCTTAAGTAATAATCCCTTTCGAAAGTGTTGAGTATCGATAAGTCTGCGGCTTACAATGCTGTTCGGTGATCATAAGACGTCATTTGGTCACAATGTATAATCCTACCCTCAGACAATACTTTCATTTACCTGAGGTCAAATCTCCGACCTGGCCATACGATATACTTATAATTAAGGACCTGTTGAATTCAAGGCATTGAGAATCGATATTTAAAGAAACATGGACATGTTGAGCCACTGACTCTTCAAAAATGTTATTCTAGTACCGGTTTATCAAAGAAACATGGGCTATAGGGTAAACTTCTTTAGGTAGATAACTTCTTTACATACTAAAAGCACTTCCAGGGATTTTTTTACACAGTTGATGAATGCTTAAAGGAAAAACAAAAAACAGAAATATAGATATATTCATTTCTACTTGAAACAAAAGCTTATATATATTCTCAAGGGTTCTAAAACTTGTTCTTGATTTGATATACAGAACATGTAACCTCTGCGATTAAATCCAATCTTACTTGATGATTTTAAAATAAAATTGAAGAACACATATTAAACGATTGTTTGTTGCCTAAAATTAAAATAACAAAATAAAATAGTTGCATTGTATTATTAAAGGCGAAAAATAATAAGATAATATATATGATAATCTTAGCTTGGAATGAGAAGAAAAGAAATAACAAAAAAACAAGTAATGGTATTCAAGTTTCCAAGTGGATGATGCTTTCACTGTTATCCATAAGTTTGAAACCAAAGTCCGGTATTCCTTTGATCCCAACCTTCTTATGGTCCGGCATTCCTTTGATTTCAACCTTCCTCAAATCATTCTTCAGTATATCATAATAGAGAATGTAAAAAGGGGAACACAACTCACTTGGTACCAAGATAACCTCGCCGTTTTGAGTTGTATCTTCTACCGTCAATAGAATGTCGTTATCAACTAAATGCAGCTGAGAAGGCTGCAAACTCAAAGCTTTCCTCGACCAGTTTCCAGCATTTTCCAAGACCCATAAGTCCACCAAACCGTTTTCTTTAAGACTAGTATGATAAAAAATAGCTGGTTTCCCACCATACTCTATAAAACCCAGAGAGCCAACATATGCAGAAACCACAAGAGGCGCTTGGATTATGTTAAATTCTTCAGATCTAACGTTCTTATGTTCACAATAAAAGACCAGTTGTTTAAATCTTAAGTTAACAAAGAGTCGAATACCGTTTAAACAATCTGAGCTGGAAACAAATTGAAACAATCAGACCAAAGTAGCTTTCTATGAATCTGAAATTAACTGAGAGGAACTGAGGAATACCTGGGGCACTAGAGGCAGTTTGTGCAAGAGATTCAACATTCTGAGATCTATGACTGACAATCTGAGGCACAGTTGCAGCAGCTGGAAACAAAATGAAAACAATCAAAAGTTAGATGATGCCTAATCCCAGTCAATCCTGTATATCATAAACAAAACCAAATCAAAGAAGAAGATAAAGTTTAATATGCAATGGAATGATCATATACCCTTGCAAAAGGTATGTAACCGCATATAACTCATAAGCCAGTTTTAAATCTCACACAGAAGCAACAATATATGCGATACTAAACTATAACATAAATCTAATCGATATAGGTTCTCACTGAGAATATATGTAACATAAATCCAACACACCGTTCTGAGAATACAAACCCGAGAAGAGCTTAGATAGTTATATAAGTTGCTATCTATGAATCAAAGAATCAAAGACAAAAGAACAGTAGATATGAAACACACCGTTGGAGACTTCAATATCAGTGAGATTATCATCAGAGGAAGCCATTTCTGAAGACGATTCTATACAACAAAGATAATCGGAAACCATAAGAATCGTAGTACTGATTGAAATCTCAGGTTTCATAACTACAGATCTGATAAATACCTTTGCTCGGGATTGAATCGGAATCAGAATCACTGTGTTGCTTCTCAGATGAAGCGTTTCCAGAAACGATACTGGTACTCATTGCCGATTCTATACCAGAAACAAAATTCGAAAACCTTAAGGATCGACGACTGAAATTGAAAATCTCAGTATCCATAACAAATTCAAAGAATCGAAGACAGAAGAACCATAGATCTGCAGCATACCATTCAGGATTGTTTCAGCAGCAGCAGTGAGGTTCTTCTTCCCAGATTTCTTCATGAGCTTCAGCTTCAGCGCCAAAGCAAGCTTCTTCCTCATTTTTGATTTTCAATTTCAAAATCAATTGAAAATTAGAAACAATTGCCGGTATAAATGGAGTCGGATGGGTAAAACAGAAAAGGCCAAAGCCCATTACTTATTATTTGGGCCACGATTAAAAAGGCATTCAGCTTTGCTGCAGCGCAAAAATTAAAGTTTGGGCCTTAGCCTTCCAACGTATATTAGAAGAGGTTGGGCCGAACATGGTTTACGTAAAATAACTTCCACTTACTAATGAAAACAATTGATTTTTTTTTTTTTTTTTTTTGGTAAACATGTAAAGATTCATGCGTACCAATTTTCAAATTTTTACAGAATTACAGAGATTCAAGAAAGGAAAATAGAAGACTGAAATGTACAATATACAACATTTATTTGTTGATCATCTTCATTTAAATTAATTTACTTGGCTTTATTTTATTCAACTATTTTTTGTTTTTGGTTTTATTGCAATAATTTTTGTGTGCAAAAAAAAAAATTTATAATTTCATATAAAATTTAGGGCATAGCAAAGAATATTGTGTCTTAGGTAAAATATTGTTCTAAATCTGCCACTGGGTGATCGACTTTGAATTGCTCCTACTCATCGGCATTTTTCTCGCGGAATTTCATGATAATTAAGCTACTTTTTGAAGAAAAAAAAACTCGTCTTCGCAAGAAATCTTTACACTTCAGATTGACACTACAGTAATTTTGATGTGGTTCTTGTGTAGATCTGCGTGGAATAACGTGGCCAGTGAACTAAACCGGCCATTGAACGATCAAGGTGCAGTAAAATACTCATTGAGCCATTTATTCCTAATCATGATTTATACTTCTTTGTTTTTTTTTTTGCCAAAGATGATTGTTTGGTACCAATTCATAGTCCTGTTAGAAGATTTTCATTGTTAGTGGATATGGTCTCAAAACTTAGTTATCTGTAAGAAAATTTAAATAATCTTGTCGTCTCCGGATCAACTGGGCTCTAAATACAAATGAGTCGGCGTTATAACACCATCGTTAATCCAACTTACGTAATTTTTAACCCATCAATGAGTTTCCGAAAAAAGAAACTGATGGGCACAAATTACCCCTAATAACTTTCTATATTTGGAAATCTTAATTTACTCTGCTGTCTCCACCCATGTTGTCTTTTATCTTCTTTCCATGTGTTTCTATCTTTTTTTTTTTTTTTTTTTTTTTTTTGATAAACCCTATCGGCTGATCCGGTTGGCCTCGGTAGGAACGCACCGAGGTGCTACAGAGTGGACTTCTCCCGATCCAGGTAGAATTGGGCCACCACACTGCCTGATCCGAGTTTGGAATACCTTCCGACTAATGCCAGGGGATAGTCAGGTCGCCTGCATTTCTGACTACCAGGTAAACCAATTGGGCCAAGGCCCAACTGACAGACTTCCCAAACAAATGTGTTTTTAGTTTCCAGGGAGAATCGAACTCGGGTCTGGGAGTTTCACCCTTCACCAAAGCTTTCTCTGCCACTAGACCATAAAGGCTTGGGCAAATAGAGGTTGTGCTATCGAAAGAAGGTTTATAAAAACGAATTTATTTTTATGTTTCTCACATTAATTATCAAGAATTTGAAAATGAATAGTTCCAAGAATGACCAGGACTGAGAATGACACGTGGTTCTTTAGAGTATCTTAATCCAAGATGGCGACTTCCCGGTGCCAAGATTTGATTGATTGTCCATACGTCGAACTTAAGTATTTGTACCTTTTACAAGTTGCAAAGCCCTGTTCTTTTAGTTCGTTCTCTCTTCTCAAACTCAGGGTTTCTAAGATTTGCAATTAACATCAGCAAAACAATAACGTGGCCACATAAAGACAAGTACAGAGACGTGAGAAAAGAGGTGATGTCATAGAAACAGAGAAGCAGAGCTTTCTTGCAGAAGAAGGTATTTTTGGATATATGTAACGGAGATGTTCTGACATGTTAGTATGTCACACATGGTTTCGAACATAAATCTTCATAGACTAAAAGTTGAATTGGTTGGCTTAACAGAACTATTTAACAAGCAAAACAATTTCTCCTGAGAATCGATCACGTTCTTGCGACATTCAAAATGAAATGAGCTTACAGATCAGAAATCAATAGCTTTAGACAGATCAATACTATTGAACTAACCAATGAATTTTATGTAAAAAAAATAATCAAAAGTACAACATCTGAGAATCATGATCAAACAAATAGGAAGCAAATGTTCAGTTCTTTGAAGAAATACAAACATAGATCTCTTTGCGAAGAATCTCTAGACGACGAAATCAAGTTGCGGAAGTAGAATTGTTACCATATTTCTCCGCTTTGAAATCTTCGGAGCTTGACGATTTATTCTGTCCTTTCTTTTCGAATTGAAATTTCGAAATCCCGGAAAATTTCTGCTCTGAGGTTATCCTCTTAAACCTTTTTGAGGATACTGCAACAGTGCAAACTACTTTGTATTGATCAAGAACAGGATCATGTCCTAAAAAGTAGAGGACACTCTTACGATAGTCTTCTTGAGCAAAAATGTTGGATTGGACGGCGGGTAAGGTTACGCATTGTCTGGTGGTGGGATTATAGATACACGCCTTTCTGCAAACAATGTAGAGAATCAAGCCGCGAAGAATCATCATGTTGCGTCCTCCCATCCCTGGCATTGCCAAATCTTGGTGGAAAGACTTAGCATTAGTACTAGACGATGATGATAATGATAGCAATACAGACTCGCGAGGGTTATAGCAGACTTCCATTGAATTACACTGGATGTGGTCCACCAAACTCATGTATAGACGAGGTGGTCGCGGTGGGGAAGCCACCGTAAGATAACGATTGCTAAAATATCGAGAACGAATAAGAGAAAACCAGAGCTTTGAAACGCACATGAACCTCATAATCGATTTAGCTGGCAATTTAGTTAGAATCTCGATCAGGAGATCCAAAGGAATCTCCGGCGCGACCCAATCATCTCCTCTTCTTCTTATTTTTCTTCCTCTTTTCATCATCGCCTTTGAAGACCTCTTCTTCCATTGAAAATACGAAACCAGAACTACAGACATACCCACCATAGCTACTAATTCACAAGCGCCCACAAACTTTATATAACCAAACTAATCCCTAGTCCTTATTATATAGGAACAGAGAAAAGAAAAAAAATTCTCACTTTCAGATGTGAGTAAGAGAGACAAAGAGAACATAAGATTCTAGGGTTTGACGAGCTTGCCAAATTAGCAAGTTTCTTCTTTCCTTATTAAACCTCAAAAACGCCGTTTGTCTTTGCTCAACATGAGAAAAAGTAGCAAGGCTGACTAAAATCTCAACTTATGGGCTTAATAAAATTGGGCCTACTCGTACTAGTTTTTTTTCGAAGTTACTGGAGTCGAGAAGCGTACAGTATTTAGCGTTTTACCAAAAAAAAAAAAAAACAGAGTCATCATGATCATGAAGAGAGAAAGCGAAGAAAGAACCACCAAGAGCAGCTGAAACTTCAAGGTACTAAAATCGTTCTCAGATACTCCACCACAACACTTATAAAAGTAGTTTACTCATGCTAGTAGGGAAAGTGAATCCATGGAGAGAAAAGTGAATGAGAAATGCCTAAAACACCTTAGATCATATGTATGGGATTTGATATTCGGAGCATGTAACCTCTGCGATTACCAATGTTGGCCTCATTAGCATTTTCTAAAAATCCATCCATATCGAAAAACTAATCCAATCTGGCTTGATGTTATTAAATGAAAAGAAGGTAAAATATTTAACAATTGTTTGTTTGCAACATGAATAAAATTAAAAGGTACTAAATAGTTGCATTGTATTATTTAAGGCAAAAACAATATGATAATGATAATCTTAGCTTGGAATGAGGAAAAGAAAAAGAAAAAAAAACAAATAATACTCCCTCCGTTTCAAAATATAAGACGTTTTTGTTAAAATCACGCAGATTAAGAAATATCCAATTTGAAAAAGTTCAACCAATCATGAATGAGACTGCATAATAGAAATAATCAGAAAATATTAAATTACTATATAATTTGCATAGAAACTTGAAAACGTCTTACATTTCGAAACAAAAATAATACCTCAAAACGTCTTACATTTTAAAACGGAGGGGGTAGCATTCAAGTTTCCAAGTACATGATGCTTTCACTCTCATCAGAGCTTTGAAACGCACTTGAACCTCATCAGTGATTTAGCTGGCAATCTAGTCAGAATCTCGATCAGTAGATCCAAAGGAATCTCCGGCGCGACCCAATCATCTCCTCTTCTTCTTATTTTTCTTCCTCTTTTCATCATCGCCTTTGAAGACCTCTTCTTCCATTGAAAATACGAAACCAGAACTACAGACATACGCATATATAGCTACTACTTATGTCTTAATTCACAATCGCCCACAAACTAATTATATATCTAAATCAATAATCCCTACTCCTTAAATGAGCAGGAAGCGAGACAGAGGAAGACGTGAAGTGAAGTCACGATTCTAGGGTTTGGAAATACTGTCAATTTCTTGATACTCAAGAAAACGGCGTCGCTTGTCTGATTATAATATGCACACTCTTTGGGCTACCAAACTATTGGGCCTCGATCAGACGTGAACGATTTCTGCTCCTACAACTTTTGATAGTTTTTTTCTTCTTCCTTTTACCATCAATCTCTATTATCAACTTGAATGCTTTTACAGCTTATTAACTTGATTAGGATCAACGAACTGTACAGGGATAAATAATATATATACTTTAAAATTATTGTTAATTTGTTGTAATTGATAACTCCCTAAAATTGTGGAAATCATTATGTAATTCTGCATTATTTTTTAACAAATTATTATTTTGTCTGATCATTTCAAACTTATCACGATGACCAAAAAGCAAAGTAATCAAGTAAAACAAAATAGTAAATTTTATATTTAGACCAATCTTTATATTTTTGTATTTCTTCTTCTAGATTTTGACGATCCCAAGCTTTATATTTTGCTGGGATCTTTTGATTTGCTACTCGTTTCCTCTCTACACACAAGCAACAATATGCGATTGCAGAATGTCAATAGAATCAGGAGTTAAATTTAGAGAAGATAGAGATAACAAAATCAAGATTAACCTAGATCAAGATAACAAAATAAAATTCAACAGTAGTGGCCATGAGAATTCACACATGGAACCTAAACAGATCTAAGAAGACAAATCCGAGAAGAGCATAGATCACAGAACATATATCAATCTTTGACATACCGTGAGAGGGCGTTTTTCTAAATCCAAAAAAAAAAAAAACACAAACAAGCATCTGCATCAAGCTCTCTCTTTCACATCATCACAGAGATTCAATCAACTATCATTAACACAAGAAATAAATTCTGAGATGCCTTTGTCTGTTCAAAACAACACTTGATATGTTCTGAGAACGAGAAGTGATGCCGAAGTCTAAAAGAACATTTGTATTCTGAGTTGAACCGTCCTTTTTCGCCAGAGAGAGATGTTTTATCTGTTCAAGGCTATACAAATAAACAACTTATCAAAGTTAATTTTAAGGCTATACAAATTTATCTAGGAATTTCAAGTATCAATGTGAGTTGTTATCTTCTATAATCATCTCTCAAAATAAAAATCAACACAAGCATAAATGATCATCTAACAGCACGAAAATGAAATCAAAAGATGTAGGAATTTCAAACAGTATCTCTTACATCTCTTTACAAATCTGAAAAGAACCTAGATCAAAATAAATATTCTAGAGATAAAATCCAGCAATATGAAGTAGCATAAATTATTTATATCATGCACATAAAAATAACATTATCGAAATGCACATGCATGATCAGTAAACCTCAACAAATTATTTATGGTGTCTTTATGGTTTCTATATTCCCAAATATCTCTTATTTATGTTATGCACATAATTCTCACATATGGTTGATGTTAAAATTATATATCTAAAAATTAAGATATACATACAAAGTAAAGTAATTAAAAATTTTAAGGAGTCCCTTTGATATTAAAGTGCATCAACAACAAACAAACAAACAAAAAAACAAGACTTTTTTTATCAAAAATCAAAATACAAAATATTCCCAATCTCATCACACCTTCATACAATATATATATATATATATATATATATATATATATATATATTTTTGAAGAGGTCGTTTTGCAGTAAGAGAAAAACTTTTAGTAAGGACAGATTTATCATCTTTTTCTCTCTTGCATAAAACAAACTAGATTTAATGATAAAAGTCTTAAGAGAATGAATTAACAACCGCCAAAAACTGCATTTTCTAGAGATAAATTGAAACTACGGCATAGCAAGATGAAAACTTTATACTGTATAAGCGTAAAAAAAGCAAATGCACAAATATATAACCGTGTAAATTAAGACTCTTGAGTGTAGAACCATAGTAGTTACTGTAGTAGTACGAGATTTGTTGACTTAAATCTCAAAAATAAGGAAGGAAATAATGAAATTAATAGAGAATTCGACCAAAAGAAAACATCCATTTTAGATTCGTTGCTTAAGATCAAGATGATATAATACAACCAAAACTATATGCTATAAAATACTACCTAAAAAAAAGAACTCTTCGGATTTCTATTTCCTCTTATAAACCAAAGCGAAACAGAGGATTTGGTATGTGTCATCTCATGTTGCAGCACTGAGGTTTGCCTGTCAAAACCAACTTATCCCACAAACAAATCATCTGTCTCGGCGACTGATAATGCGCCGTCAAGTAATTCTCTATGCAACCAAACTGACAAAACCTGAGGCTGTGAATGTAGTCCACCGGTTTTGTACCATTGTTGAATTGTTCTACCCACATTCCCACACTTACATCTTCCATTTTGAACATCTGTAGTATCAAGAATGAGAGAAAGGAAAAAAGAGAGTTATATAAATGTATATGTTTTGTTTCGATTTGATTAGGTAAGGTTGGCTGGGAAATTCTGTTGCAACATACCCTTAATTTGTGTTTCTCAAACTCTTTCACTATGAAGCGAGATATATCGTTTGACAATATGTATCCCGGGCCATTAGCATAAGGTGGATAGTCTTCCTCTGGCCATTCCTGGAAAAACAGATAATGTAACATTAACTTTTGAATTCATATGAGAAAAGAACGGACACAAATGATTCTTTAAGCAAAAAGATTATAACTTTTTACCTCATATGTAACAGCCCATTTACCCTGACGAAGCGGTTTGTGATAATAATTGATGTTGCCAATGTATAGACTTCTATCCACGGGTGTTTTCTTTGCTTCACTAAGAACCGCATCCACTTGTACAAATGTATCATCATCACACTTCATGATGAATTTAGCAGCAAGTTGATGAGCCTGCAAAACAAAGAGTAGAGAAACTCTTTACCTATATTGAATAATTGAAAACACAGCATCAAGATTTGATTCTTAGAATCAGCGGGACTCACCCCGTACTCGCAAATTGCAACAGTTTTGAGGACGACAAGGTCATAACTGTCCATGTAAGGGACTATGACTATGTCTCCAAAGAATTCAGCTTCCTTCTTTAGCTCCACATTTACTTCTTTCCTCGAGTGCTGCCCAAATAAACACCTGAGATTAGCTTGCAATTCGATATGTAAAGCTCTTAAAATTAACCTAGAAGACCAAGATCAGACCAGATCAGTTGTAAATTAGTAAAAAACTTACCAGTGCAACAAAGAATCGAGCCACTACTTTGGAAGATTTAACGAGTTTATGTTGCATCCACGACCTTCTCACAGCCATCCGCTCAGCAAAATGGTTACCAGCAGAAAGGATACCAATGAACATATCAACTTGCTCATCAGGAAGTGATGGGGCTTGCCAATTGCTCGAGAGCTCAAGATGCCTCTGAGGAGCAAAACTAGGATGCGAGGTCGGGAGAGAGCCAGCGAAAACCGAGTGAACATCTATGTCCCCGTTAATGGTTAGACCAGTAGCATCCTCAAGCGTAAATCCCTTCATATATAGCCAAAAGAACACCCACATAGACAATCATCAGTTCACGCCAATCACTAATCGAACCACAAGAAGTTTAAGTCATGCCAAAACATCACTTACAGTTCGGTATGGAAAGGACGTAACATGCTTCCCATCGACACTAACATGATAACCTTCCAATCCAGCACTAAGTGTAAGCACAAAAAGCTTGTCAACTGTGAATGGAAATGGCCATTCAACAGTTACTTTCTTGCTCCGACCTATTAATCGACTAAGCCACCATGAAGCCGCCTTGCTAGACTCTTCTTTAGATGTAATGCTATCATCCCGAGCCCATTTCTCGCACTTAACCTGACCATCAACTACAACCATGCTTACTAATCAGTATCACCAACACAAAAATCAAGCAAAAAAACAGATGAAAGGTAAATGCTTTTGAACATATATACTAACCAGTCTCTTCATCATCCCTAGATCTCCATCCTTCACATCTTTGTGCTGAACCCCATTGCATTCTATAACAAGTGTTCTGCTCAATCACAGGCTTACCACTCCAATCACCCTTAAGCCTTGGATTCAAGTGGAGTATCCGAGGTGGCTCTTCTCCTTCCACTGCTTTCAAACCTTGAAGCTCCAACTTAAACTGTGAAACCTTCACAGCTTCATCTCCTTCCTTTAACATCGATATCTTCGGGTCCTTCTCCGAATGAGCAGCTCTTGGCTTCCCAACGACTGTAATATGTGACCCAAGAGTTAAACCACATGGAAGCTCCATGAGATTCCCACGTTTCGAAAGATCAGACCCGGTTAAGGAAACAGAGAGAGAACACGAGCTTGACCCATGTTCCTCAATCTTCTTCTTCTTCTCCTTCTCCAAAGCTTTCAACATTTTCCCAGACTCAAGCTCCTCCCATATCTTTCGACCAACTTCCCAAGCTACCTTAGCGGATTTGTGAAGCTCCACTGACCCATCTTTGCTACTCGGGTTAAACGTTTCCGGGTCAAATCTCAAACTAGATAAGATCCGAGTCCTCCTCCTTAAACCTTGAGCCGGTGCTTCCGATTGTGATACCTGGTAAAGCAGACTCTTAAAAGGTCGACTCGGAGCTCGTCTCTCTTGTAATTCTCTCTGGCTATTAAGCTTCTCGGGTCGGGTTAACGGATCCTGAGACAAAGAACTAAGCCCGGTTTTGAAGACGAAAGGGATTTCGAATGTGATGAGAAGCATGTAGAGTAACCCAACCGCCATTAGTATCTGAACAGATCTCTGCTTGCTGAGAGAGACGAACATGTCGAATTTCTCTAACCTCTCGAGTTTCGATAACTTGGGCTTCCTCATTCCTAAATTATACGAAGAAAAATCCAAACTTTTTTACTGGAAACAGAAACCCTAGTGATGAATGATGATCAAAGAGGAACAGAATCTCCAAATTCAAAATTTCAAAAAAAAAAAAAACTAAATCTTGAGAAATCACGATGAATGGAAACAATCAGTAGATTGGTGTAGTTAGGTTACTAAAAATTCGGAGATTAAAAAGGTTTCAATTGAAAAAACCCTTAAAACACGAAGAGAAAAAATCAAGAACTTTCCTTGGAAAAGACAAATCTTTGGTTAGAAAATTCAAAACCCACAAGAAACGCAAAAAAGGAAAAATTTTAGTCTTCTAGAGAGAAAGAGAGACGCGTCAGGAAAATTTGTTGAAGGAAGCAAAAGGAAGAAGAGAAGAGAAGAGCCTTAAGCCTCTCTTCTTTCTTAGTTAGTGCTGCTGACGTCCGAATAAACCGCCGTTTTGGTCCATCTCTCTCTTTTTCGAATCTTTTCTTCGCTTTTAAATCTTTCTTTTTTTCCTTATTTAATTTAGTTTTCGATTAAAGTTATAGATTCGTTGGATTTATCTTTATTGAAACGGTGGGATTTAAAGTAATCTTAAAATATTGGCTAATTAGTTCCACCAATAGAAAAAAACGGTCCGAAATAAGTATAAAGATTTTTCAGGTTAAGCAAATAAAAGTTGTCATCTTGATTACACGAGACAAAATGTAAAATGATTAGCTATTAATATATGAATTTTAACAATAATGATCGTATTTGATTTTTTAGTAGATACGATTCTTATTTTGAAAATTTAAAATATTATTGATTAATGTCTACTGTAGTCGGTGCTAAATCGGCCAACTGTGTCATTGCATCACCAATGAAGTCACAAAGGACTCCTATTCTCATGTTATTTTTGACTTTTCTCTTTTATTTCTAAATTTTAAGACCAAACTAATAATTAATTTTTTTTTTGTGCAACAACAAAATTTAAACAGAAGAAATTGATAATCAAATTAGTGTTTCTTGTTTAAGAAAATTAGAGGAAAAAATAAAAGTGGACCACCAAAGGCTTTATGGGAAAATGGAAACAAAGGAATTGGGCTTCATGTGTGACACCTTTGCATCCAGGTGTCTTCTCTTTCTCCACTTGTCTTTTCCACCTTTATATTATTATTCATCTAAATAAAAACCCATTCCACTTAATTCGATTTTCTGTATAATTAACAATAATTTTTTTTTTGAAAAATTGCCCAAAAAGATCAATTTCTAATTTGTTTGGTCTTTAATTATTGAGAAGAACTTTTTCGTGCTACACATTTAGAGCATTCAAACGATGGAGTCAATGGTATAGAATTGACTTTTAAGTTATAATTCAATGAATAGGCCTTTTTTGTTATAAATTGTTTTAAAACGTTGATATTTTATATTCATAATTAATTTATAAAATACGAAATTTTAAAACAAACACAATTAATGTTCGGATTGGGAAAATGAGAAGGTGATCTTTGTTAAGCATGCAAGGTTGAACTTGAAATCATCGAAACGAAAAATGACACTCTTGGGCCTTTGTATTTTTTCGCAACTACCTTTGAAAAGTTAAACTATGAAGAACGTCGACAAACAAACAAAAAGACTAAAACATGTCATATCTATCAATCTATCATTCATGTTAGCGTTTTATAGTATATTTATTAGCTAAGCTAGAATTTGGCTTTTGTGATTAAGCATTTAAAATTTTAATGTATGGTCCATTATCACATCCTCGGACCTCGATCGTATATATCCAACGTACCGGTGTGTGGTTCCCTCCACTTGATCATATTTACATGTTGTTTTTGAATAGATCATGGGTCCGATTGGTAACCAAAAGCTGTACAAATTTTTTAGCTGTTAGCTGGAGCTGTAAGCTTTACTTGAATAGTGCAAAGCTGTATAAAAGAGCTGTACAAGAAAGCTGTACAAAAAAGCTGAAAGTAAAACTTTTTGTAACGCTTTTGATAAAGTTTTTGTGATTAGTAAAAATAAAAGCTGTACAATTTGTAATACTCTTTTTTAGTTCACCAATCAAACCCCATATTTACATGTTACAACTAACTTTCATAAACATATCACTATTAAGTGGGAAGGAGATCTATATAGAAACCAATTGGTGAACCGCGAATATTATTGTAAACATAGCCGACTTATTAGGATGGACAAATGGTACGAAGATCAAAAATTAATAATCTAAACATAGACCTTTTTCTTAAACGTCATAATGAAACCAAAGTAACACGATTTGTTTTTGCTAATATGCATGTTTTGCCGGGATTATTATTTTTTTTTTGGGTGAGGTTTTGCCGGGCTTATTATGATAAGCTGTTTAATCGAATTATAATAGTTTCTAGTGATTATAAGAGATGCATGGTCGTTTTGTGATTTTAAGTTGTTCACGGTAAAAGATCAAGAACAAACGGTTAAGAACTTAAGATGAAAAACTGGTAGTACTTGAAAGACGGTATATGCTCAAGAGCTAACATTGGATATTTTTTTAAGAAAAAAAAAAGAGACATAGAAGATAAACATTTTATTGAAGCCTTGCTCATGTTATAAATTATTTAAACAAAAATTCATCTAATTTCACATCGTGATTAAAATTTGACATCATATTTTAGGTAAAATATAAATTTCTAGTCATAGGAAGAGATTTTTTATTTATTTTTGTCTACAGTTATTATTGCCAAACCTAAATGTATTGAAAGTTTACGAGATGAAGTATAATGCTAAAAGTTGTTAACATGAACGATGGAATGAAAGATAAAGCCTAGGAGTCACCAAAGTTTAAGCCAATGTTGTTGAGGCTAAGATTATTTGGCGAAAATAGAACATAAGAAATCGAATGTTTATAGGCCAATGTAGTCCAATGAAACATTGAACAGCATGTGCTTCACTTAGGGCATATAATATATGTTTTTCCTCAGTGTGTTCCTACTGCACGTGTGCCTCAAGTCTGGATACCATCTTCTCCGGTTTGCCGCTGGAACAGATAAAACAGAATCAGAGATAGATTTCTGAACAAGTTTTTTGTTATGTGATCAAGGCAGTCCTTTAGGAAAATGAACATGATCAAACGTAATTCTTTTCCAGGAACCTTCAGCTCCCAGTACGAATGCATTTTTTGGCTATACAAATTTATCTAGGAATTTCAAGTATCAATGTGAGTTGTTATCTTCTATAATCATCTCACAAAATAAAAATCATCACAAGCTAACACGAAAACGAAATCAAAAGAAGATGTAGGAATTTCAAGCAGCATCTCTTGCATCTCTTTACAAATATGAAAAGTACCTAGATCAAGATAAATATTCAAGAGAAGTAGAGATAAAATCCAACAATATGAAGTAGCATAAATTATTTCTATCATGCACATAAAAAATAACATTATCAAAATTTACAGACATGATCAGAAAACCTCAACAAATTATTTATGTTATGCACATAAATCTCACAGATGGTTGATGTTAAGATTATATATCTAAAAATTAATGTATTTATACAAAGCAAAGTAATTGACGTAAGCAAAGGACTTTGATGATCTTGATTCTTGACAGTGCGAGGTTTTTTATAAGTTTCTTCTCAATCTCTAAACAGCCAAAACTTTGTAATTTCATTGCTTATATAAAGCCGTTGTTTAGGCTCATCATCTTGTAACAATTCACAAAAAAGAACTCACCAAGAAAAGAACCCACATCATTAGACTCCCTAATTCTATTTTTTATTAATTAAGAAAAAGCGAAAGGACTGAAAAAAAAACAAATCAAGAACAACTTGATATTTAACTTATTTTTGGTTAAAATGATGAGACGTTGAATAAAAACATCAAGAAGAACTGTAAGTCCAAGACTCTCTTGTCATTAAGAAGGTTTCCACTTGGCTGATGAGGAACAAAGAAGACTTTATCAGAAGCAAAATCTTCGATTTCAACAAGAAATGAAAGTAGCAGAAGACTCCAATACCGGCGGTGGAACAGTTCTGGTAATATTCTTTTAGATTTTCGTTGACATTTGAAGAGATGATAGATCTCACTATACACTTAGATCATTGCCACTTAATGCTCTTTCCACATTATTTCAGAAAATTACTGGTTCACTACAAAGACTTTGTCTCGTAAAAAAAACTTTTTAACTCTAATTAGAAAAAAAGAACTAATGAATATCACTTGGATTAAATGATAACTTTGATTAAAAGAATATAGTATCAATCAAGGATTACTAAAGAAAGTTTAGTTATGTGAGGTGGTTACTTTGGTTAATTTTAAAATTATTTCGGTCATCGTATAAATCTACCTATTTTATTCAATAATTGTTCTCATCATTTTCTGTTCTCATATTTTTCTTCTCTAAAACATTTTTTTTGTATAGTTGTAATTTTTATCAACAAAACTGTGTAATTAAAAGAGATTTGTCTTCCATTGCATCTTAGTGGCGCATTATCACTTCCCTCATATCTCTTACCTTCTCCGATCTCTCTCTCTCTCTCTATTTGTCCACCTCATACACAACCCTATAAACACGACAAGACCTCGCAAAGCTCAAACCTTTTCCTTCTTTTTCTATCAAGTTCCTCACTTCTCGGATCCGGGTCCTAAATCTGGGTCAACCCTTTTACGATCATCGGAAATGGACCCTCCACTTGTGAACGATTCCTCCTTCTCTGCAGCTAATCCTTCTTCTTACACTCTCTCCGAGATTTGGCCTTTCCCTGTAAACGACGCCGTTCGCTCTGGCCTCCGTTTAGCTGTTAACTCCGGTCGAGTCTTTACTCGGTCTGAACATTCCGGCAATAAAGACGTCTCCGCGGCGGAGGAATCTACGGTCACCGATCTAACTGCTGGCTGGGGAGGTAGAAAGACTAGAGATTTGAACTCTGAGGACGATTCTTCAAAGATGGTTTCTTCCAGCAGCAGTGGTAATGAATTGGTGAGCTTTTGCACTTCAATTTTTGAAAAGCCCTGATTTTGATTTGTTGGGTCTTGTGAGTATTTGAATCTGTAACTAAAGTTTGAATCTAGATCCTTAGCTTGGAGGTGATCTAAGAAATCAATGAGTCAAAGCATAAGTCTTTGATTTAGGGATCAAGGATTAGTTTATAGATTAGATGACTTATATCCATTGACTTTTTGACTTAGTTGGATTGAGCTTGAAGACCATTTGTTTGATAGATGTTGGAATGGTCAATGCTTATTGTTTCTCTCTGTATATCACTTTAGTGATCTTAGATCGAGAGTTTGATTTAGGATCTTAAGCATTTCTATCTGTTTGCTTTTTTAATAGAAAGAATCAGGCGATAAGAAAAGAAAACTTTGTGGATCTGAAAGTGGAAATGGAGATGGTTCGATGAGACCTGAAGGCGAAACAAGTTCGGGTGGTGGTGGTGGAAGCAAAGCAACGGAACAGAAGAACAAACCTGAGCCACCAAAGGATTATATCCATGTGAGAGCAAGAAGAGGACAAGCTACTGACCGGCATAGTCTAGCAGAGCGAGTAATTCTTCTGCTAAATCACCAAATATTTTATCCTCAAAACGTGTTCCTTTTATTAGAATCACAGTGTTGTCTTTAACAGGCTAGAAGAGAAAAGATCAGTGAGAAGATGACAGCTCTTCAAGATATAATTCCGGGATGTAATAAGGTACATGTTCTATTGGTCTTGTGAATGATGTTCTGATGTTATTCGTCTAGCCTTTAAACACTCAACAAAATATTTCCATTGATTCAGATAATTGGAAAAGCCCTTGTGCTCGATGAGATTATCAATTATATTCAGTCATTGCAGCGGCAAGTTGAGGTAAAAATTGTAAACACCTCTCTGTCATATGTTTCAATTGTACATGTCTAAACATGGAATTTGGTCTACAGTTTCTGTCAATGAAGCTAGAAGTTGTTAACTCAGGTGCAAGTACTGGTCCAACAATAGGAGTTTTTCCTTCTGGTGATGTAAGTCCCAAATCTGAAAGAACATATTCTTAATCAAAACTACTAAATCTAAAAGCTCTTGGTGTTGTATCAGCTCGGGACTTTACCGATTGACGTTCATCGAACAATATATGAGCAACAAGAAGCTAACGAAACCCGAGTATCTCAACCGGAGTGGCTCCATATGCAGGTTGATGGAAACTATAACCGAACCACATAAAAAAAAAATCTTTATCTGATTGATGGATGTGTTTTGTAGGCAGTAAAAATGAATGCAACCCTTTATTTTTTTCCTATGTGTGTATCATTTTGCTGTTATATCATAAGATAGATATGAGTGACCAGAGAGATTAACACTTTATAAAACATTGTTGTATTCTGTTATAACATGTAACGATTGATTCAGTGACACAAGAGATCTCATATGTTGCTCTCATCTCAAATCTTACAATCTTTATGTTATGATGAATCAATGATACGTTTTTTTCATAATCTATTGCAACAACTGAAAAGTAAACTTAACTTTTTTATCCTCAAAATAAAAAGAAGGATTTGACTTAAAGTCAAAGTAATCAGATCTAACGGCTGAGATTCTATCTTCTTCATCCCCTTTCAGATCAAAAATCCGAAAATTCGATCTCTTTCTCTTTCTCTCTCACTCAACTTGAGGGGCGCCAAAAAAAAAAACCCTTTTGACAAAGAGGGAAAAAAAATAAATCCTTTTTTTGTTGGGCGAAATCGATTTGACAAAATCCCGAATTTCAGTTGGGCAAATTCTTCTCTTTCTCAATCTGGGTCTTTTTCTCTCTGTGGTCGTGATTTGGTGGCCATACAAGCAAAAAACGCGTAAGGATTATAGCTATGGAGCATCAGAATGCGGTCAAAGAAGCCCTAAACGCACTGTATCATCACCCGGATGATACAGTGCGTGTCCAAGCTGATCGCTGGCTCCAGACCTTCCAAGGAACTCTCGATGCTTGGCAGGCTAGTTTTTCTTTTCGATTTCATTTGTTTAATTTTATCAGTCGGGTGTTTAATCTCGATTTGTCTGGGTTCGATTTGTTCTTCCTTGTTTTATAGCACTTGTCTTAGAGCTTTAATATTCGATTCTCAGCTACTTTAGACCATATAGGTGCATAAAGTTTCATCCTTTTAGTCAATTTGTATTAACGATTCGCTCTTTAAGGTCATTTAGTCTTATGCATAGCAGAAATCTCAAATTTTCAGTACATGTAAGTTCAATATGTAGCTGGTTTGAAGAAGTATGTGTTAGGTGTGTGAATAGATCTACCTTGTTACAGAAACGATTTGCTAGGTTTTATGAGCTCTTCCAGTAGTCTTTTAGACCCATGATTGTTAATGCGGAGAAGAGGATTTTTTGGTGGAGCAGTTTTATAATGTTTCTTACTCTGTACTGTTGTAATTATTCTAGGTTGCGGATAATTTACTCCATGATTCTTCTAGCAATTTGGAAACTTTAATATTCTGTTCTCAGACCCTTCGAAGCAAGGTAAATGCACTTGAAAATTTCTGTCAATCGTTATTCATTTATCACAAAATCTTGGAGACTGCACTCTGTTGACAATCAATCTGTCTTACTCGAAGGTTCAACGAGATTTTGAAGAACTACCACCTGGGGCTTTTCAGAAGCTACGGCAATCATTAACGGTAAGTCTTCGTTCCATTAGCTAATTTTTCATGAGTTGTAGGGTTTCTGAATATTTATGTATGTCTGTTCCTTTGAGCAATAGTGTAATAGGAAAACTCAGTTGAACTAGTGTTTTGCCTAGTGTATTCTGGCATCTCGGTTTTACTATGATTTCATTTTTCTGGCCTAGTATTCTTGGTATTGAACAAGTACTTACTTAGTCTTCCCGGAAAAATTTGACTTTCATTATTTTCTCAAATGCAGACATTGTTAAAAAAGTTCCACAAAGGCCCCCCAAAAGTTAGGACCCAGGTAAGCTTCATAAATCATTCTCCATTATGCATATGCGGTAATTTTCGTTGTGCGTGTAAAGTCATGTACTTTGTGTCGAGTTATCTTATTTAAGTATCTTATATTGTAGATTAGTATTGCTGTTGCTGCCTTGGCGGTGCATGTTCCTGCGGCAGATTGGGGAGATGGCGGTATAATTAGCTGGCTTAGGGATGAGATGAACATGCATCCTGAATATGTGCCTGGTTTCTTGGAACTCTTGACGGTTTTGCCTGAGGTAGAGTATTTTTCATTCCTTTGTTTAAGTGTTTATCTCACTCAGTAATTAAAGTGAATTCATGTATCCGGCTATATAGATATGAAAGGCCTTATTTGGTCTGACTTGGATCTGCTTACTTCTTAGTTATGCTGGTATTACTGACCTCAAAATGGGTAGACCTATTTTGAGAATATTCTGTACCTTTTTACTGTTAGCGTTATTATGTTCAAGTAGTATTCTAAGTTACTCTTTAAGTGTTATTTCAATCCCTTAAGTATTGGCTAGACAAGACCTTTCTATTTTGTATGGTCCTATTTGCAAAAACTGTTGATAGTTTAATTGTAATTAAATGAAATTCTATAATTTTTTCCCAAATCTCTGCCTTATCTTACCACTTTTCCCTTTCATTAACTTGATTCTCTTTAGGGATGTTTACCTCTAATCTAGATGGTTATATGATGTCTTGATTTTTTATTGTCCTTCTTGCTATGACCAGGAAACGTTTAACTACAAAATAGCTGCTCGTCCGGATCGACGACGTCAATTCGAAAACGAGCTTACTTCTCAAATGGATGCTGCACTTAGTATCTTAACAGCATGTTTGAATATAACCGAACTTAAGGAACAGGTCAGAGCTTATCTTTAATATAGAGTCGTGACATAGTTCAATAGATAGTTTGTTATTCACTTTCCATGATCCCTCTGTATGACACATTTAAAGAACCTTTTCTATGTTTCTGATGCATGTATGGGTTTTTTACTTTACACCAATTTATGCTTGCTTTACCAGTCAACGTCTATGTTTGCCTTCTAAAAACATTATTGCTAGTTTCATGTAAAAGCTTGATTACATCTTAGGTTTTCACTCACCTACCAAAATTTTATATTTCTTCTTGCATTATTGTTAGCTTCTGAAAAATGTCCCGTGCTCCTGTGTGTTGGACCAGCTAGTGTCTTTGGTGTTGCAAGAATTCACTTATTGTCAATTGTGTCCTGTAATTTTGATTTTTCAGGTTCTCGAGGCATTTGCTTCTTGGCTCCGTCTTAGGCATGGGTATGCTCTTTTCTTTTGCTGTTCTATCTCCAGTTTTATTTAGAACAAAAGCTCATCTAGATTACAAATATTCATTGCGAGTTCGTCAGGTTGTTAACTGTTTTAATATATGGGTCATAGATTATGTCCTATATGGAATCTCTTAGACACAGAGTTAAGTTTATCTGATTCATTGCTGTTGGTTTCTACTTGCTATCCTTGACTATTTTCACCAGTTCAACTTAGCAATGATGATACTGACTGAACTGTATGCTGGTAAACTTTGGGGTGGTCTTTCTCAGGATTCCTGGAGCAGTGCTTGCCGGTCATCCTTTGGTGCATGCAGCTCTCTCAAGTTTGAACTGTGATCCACTCTCAGAGGCATCTGTGAATGGTATACTCGTTGGAAAAGCTAATATATATATAGGCCTTTAGAGTCTTGGAATACTTCACATTGATATTTTTTGGCCTGGAAATATGTCTGGTATTGGAACTCTATGAGAGCTGCGGAATTTCTAGCATACCTGTTGTCTCATAGTTGGAATATGCTAAGTTCGAGAATTTACAAATAGAGCTTCTAGAAATTGGTTGTTAAGCTTTTCTTGTTGAATTGTGGAAATTAGTGTTTGATGTGTCTTGGGGTGGGTATACTGTATTGCCTTAAGATGTTTTTTTCACCTTCATTATAATGAGCAAGAATTTTTTTATTCTTTATCAAATAGAAAAAGCCTTCTACAAGTCAATGTTTCCTTCTTCAATTTAGAATTCATTATTAGAGTCTTAATAGATAAACTTCATTTTCAACTTCGCAGTTATCTCTGAATTGATACATCACACAGCATCACCAAGTTCTGGTGGTATTTCTGCACAAACACCCTTGATTCAAGTTATTGTGCCTCAGATTTTAAGTCTTAAGGCCCATCTAAGGGATTCTTCAAAGGTACTGTTTACCTTTGGTATTGATACAAGTTGATGGCTGAATCTGCATGATATTAAGCTTAATTATCTCACAAATTTTCTGTTTCACTGGTCTGTGGGTTGAACGGCTATGATTCTGTTGCTTCTGGACTCTATTAAGGGAAAATGTTATCAGATGCATCAAATAGTAGGAAGCTAATGGCCTATATTTGTTTTAACTTAATTAAAATGTAGTTCTAAAAGAGTTATTTTCGGTTTATATGACTTGGATATGTGGCTAAAGATATCCCTCATAATTAGTTGTAATTTTTGGCATGTGTTTGTATTTTTTTCTTTTGATTCTTAGAATTATCTCACTTTCAGGATGAAGAAGATGTCAAAGCCATTGGTCGATTATTCGCTGACGTAGGCGATTCATATGTTGAACTGATAGCTACTGGTATACGGCCTCATTTCTGCTTCTCTGTCTTGTTATTTTAAGTTTTCTGTTTCATGTGTCTTGATTGCTTTTGGTGCGCAAAATGCTTTAGCTGGTAATCTAATATGTTCGAAGGTACTATTTCTGGCCTCTAGGTTCAGATGAATCAATGGTTATTGTGCATGCCCTGCTGGAAGTTACTGCACACCCAGAATTTGATATAGCCTCGATGACCTTCAACTTTTGGCACAGTCTTCAACTTATGTTGACAAAGAGGTAACTTCAGCCTTGTCTATGTTTGTTGGGTGTTCCTAGGGTCATATGCTGACAGTGTGATTTTTAATCTATCAGGGATTCTTATAGTTCCTTGGGTAGTGAAGCATCCATTGAAGCTGAGAGAAACCGAAGACTACATATCTTTCAGCCAGCCTATCAGAGCCTTGTATCTTTGGTGAGTGAGTCATCAGATACCACTCAAATTCGTTTTGTTAGCCACTCTAAATTTTTACTCTTTCAAGAATATTTGAAGCTCGTTGTTGAACAATATGGCCGTTTCTATTGGTTTGCTCTAATCCAGAGGGACAAAATTGATTTTTCATGCTTGGGTGACTTATGTTTAAATTAATATTGCTCTTTAAAAAAATTCTGGATTGCTAGTTTTTTATTTGGTCGATCATATTATGGTGGAAATAGAAAATCATATGGGTTATTGTATGCTCTGCAGTTTATGTCACCTATACACTGGTTTCCCTTCACAGGTTGGCTTCAGAGTTCAGTATTCTGAAGATTATCAAGGCCTCACATATGAGGACCTTAAGGAATTCAAGCAGACTAGATATGGTAATCAAAGCCGTGTATTGCTTGTTCTCAACATTACATTAGATCAAAAACTCTTGAGATAAGGGTGTTAAGGAAGAAGTGTAGCCCTCAGAGCTTTCTAAATAGATCAGCGCGACCTTAGATTTTCTTAATTTGATTGCTTAGCACTGTTGTTCTCCCTATGTTTCCATCCTTAACACTTGTTTCTTGACGCAGATAAAGTATTGTTCTTCTGAGGTTTTTTGGTTGTTTTAGTCACTTAGCTTTGGTAGGGTGCTGTATCTCGTAATGTCTCTTTTAATTTTCTTATTCCTCATACATTTGTTGATATGTACTACTTATTGTGCTCTCAATCATCTCTGATGGGACCACTTGCCTCATTTTCTTGTTTACTTCTCTGGACCGTTGCTCTGTCAATCCAATTTTACTGATGAAGTTTGTGACATTTTCAGCTGTTGCAGATGTACTAATAGATGCAGCGTTAATCCTGGGAGGGGATACTACTCTTAAGATTCTCTATATGAAGCTTCTTGAGGTTTGTGCTTTGGATGTCCATGCATGCTATCTGTTCTATCATTAAATACAAAATAAGCATTGGGAGATATTGAATCAGCATTTTTATATATTGAAAAAGTTAAATACGATCAGTGTAGAACACTATTAGGATTATCAGCACCAAACAGTTACATTTTTTTTACATCATTTGGATTTCAGAATCTTTGACATTTGTGAAATATGTACTTAGGCCAATGCTCAGACAGGAAATGATTTTCAAGATTGGCGCCCAGCAGAAGCTATTTTGTTCTGTATATGGGCAATATCAAATTATGTTTCGGTTGTTGAAGCTGAAGTGATGCCCCAGGTTTGTATTATACATAGTTCCTCCAATTTTTCTTTCGTTCTTTTTTTCTCACTGCCTATGAAGTATAGGTTTTCCATATTGTTTTTGTGTTATAAAAGGCTTGTAGGTCCGTGTCTTATAAAGTCTGAGTGTTTAACTCTCGTGCATGGAATTTTCATTCTCTTAAATTCTGCTTTCAGGTGATGGCGTTGCTTCAAAATCTTCCGCAGCAAGCGCAACTGCTTCAGACAGGTGAATAGGTTTTCTTTCTAAGTTTTATATGTAGCTTGGTGGAAACCACTAGCGTATACGCTACAGAAACCTTCCAATTTATGCTTAATTCTTTTCTAATTGAATAGCAAATGTGTCTGAAGCCTTTTCTTTAATGCAAGATATCTTCTTCCCTGTTTGATTTCAGCATGCTTACTTGTCGGGGCATATTCAAAATGGCTTAATGCTGCACCAGCCAGTGTTTCAATATTGCCATCGATCATTAGAATTCTTATGAGTGGAATGGGCACATCTGAAGATTGTGCAGCAGCTGCAGCTTTGGCTTTTAGACATATTTGCGATGGTATTGTATTCGTTCTTACAAATTTGATCCATTCTTTTTATTTTCTGAATATAACATTGACATTATGAGAAGTATGCATATACTACAAATCTGGCTATCTTATTTCTTTGTTGTTTCCTGCATGAAACCATGGCAAAGATATTTTGGTTTTAGGATTTAGCATTGGTATTTGATTTAAATCAACATTTTGATGGTTATATAGGATTAACCAGCTCCCCTTTTATAAAAAAACGTTCTCTAGGGCTGCTGTATAAGGTTTCTCATCTTGATTTTTCCTGACAGAATAATGCTAAGTAGATTCATGGACTACACTTATTCAGGCAGTCAGTTTAATAATTATAACTCTTTCACTTGCAAACTAAATTAAATTTTGGTTGTTAGTTTTCTCTTAGGAAGTATGAACTTCTCACCTCTGTAAAATTCAATTGAATTGTGCATACTGACCTACTTCAAAGATGGCAGCTAGTCGAAAGGTCTGACTGGAACCTACGCTAACGGATCTGACTTCGACTCTACTGAATTGCTAGCATATAGGGTGCATTGCAATACTGGCAAGTATTTGGAATTTTGTTGAATGCTTTCCTTGGACTGAATTCTGTTTTCCAGTTTTGTCAATGCGATTTTCAAATTACTTTTCATGATATATGGTGTGAAACCATAATGATACTAAATAAAAGCTTGTAGCTATCTAACAGCTAATGTTCTGTAAATGTTGATTGCTTCTTGTTAATCAATTTACTCTCCTCTTCTCCCCAAAATGAGAGATACAGGAAGGTGTTTTTCTGTTGAAATCGATATGCATATATTATCTTTGGTGTTTTCTTTTACTGGATTCAAAATGTTACAATTTTGCTTTTGTAAATATCTGATGCCTGTTTAAATAATGTTTCATTGTAGATTGCCGAAAAAATCTTTGTGGGTATTTTGAAGATTTGTTTAATATCTATTGTATGGCGATCAATGGCGGTGGTGGTTATAAAGTCTCTGCTGAGGATTCACTAAATCTCGTCGAAGCTTTAGGGTATGGAGTCAACTGAGTGATGGATTAGATCTCATTTGTGTGTTATTGACATCTCTAAAATTTGATTATGCAGTATGGTTGTTACCGAACTGCCTTTAGATCAGGCCAAAGGCGCTCTTGAAAAATTATGCTTTTCAGCCGCCTCTCCTCTAGAGGTTTGCCATCTTGACTATTTGCATGGTTGTTTGACATACTGCCAAGACTTATAGATGGGAACTGTAAATCTATGAATCAGGAAGCAGCGAAAGAAGATTTGGAGAAGAAGCATGCACGTGAATTAACTGTTCATATTGACCGGTTTGCCTTCCTCTTCAGGTTTGTGTAATAGTAGCTCAATGATGCGATATATCTCCATGTGTTTTGTTTAGTCTTACTAACAAATGCTACCACATTAGGTATGTGAACCACCCTGAAGCGGTGGCTGCTGAGATTAATAAGCATTGGGCTATTTTCAGAGTTATTTTTGATACGTAAGTGAATCTAGGCACATGATGATTTACATGTTCTCTTCAAATTGCTTTTTATGTGGTCTCTTACTTTGAAATGGTTTTTACTGCAGTCGTCCTTGGGACATGAGGACTATGGAATCTCTATGCAGAGCATGCAAATATGCTGTGAGTTTCATTTCCTTTTTCTTTACCTACCTGCTTCCTGGACATTCCTGAACACCATCGTTTTAAAAGTCTTTTTACCTGTCTCGTTCTTTTTCCTCTGTTTGCTAGACATTCCATGTCTATGAACATGAGAGAAAATCTAAAACTATTTGTCGGATGACAATTTTGATAGCGGATACTTCACTAAAAGAAGGCAATGGTTGTAGGTACGCACTTCTGGAAGATACATAATTAATACAATTGGAGAAATGCTGGCAAAGATTCAATTCCATTATCAGCAGCATCATCAGCCATGCTTTCTATACTTATCCAGTGAAGTTATAAAGGT
Source organism: Arabidopsis suecica (assembly GCA_019202805.1). Taxonomy (NCBI): domain Eukaryota; kingdom Viridiplantae; phylum Streptophyta; class Magnoliopsida; order Brassicales; family Brassicaceae; genus Arabidopsis; species Arabidopsis suecica. The sequence continues at coordinate 13,764,953 of CM032912.1, read as the reverse complement.
AATTTGTGTTCTTTTCATTCAATGGAATGCTTATAGAAAAGCTTTAGAGACACTAATCTTTGTGGGTTTTGCAGATTTTTGGTTCTGATCCATCGTGTGCTGACTACTTGAAGAACCTGATTGAAACCCTCTTTGCACATACAACATGTCTTATGACAAGTATTAAGGTTGACAAATTTCACATAGTAGTAGTATACTATCTTCAAGCTCTTAGTTTTAATATCCTATGTGGTGTCTGACTCTGTTTATATTCTTACAGGAAGTCACTGCGAGACCAGATATAGCCGATGACTGCTTTTTGTTGGCGTCTAGATGTCTTCGCTACTGTCCACATTTATTCATTCCGTCTCCTATATTTCCACCTCTTGTAGATTGCGCAATGATTGGAATCACAGTGCAGCACAGGTTTACCCTCTCTTTCTCTAAAGTTGTTCATCATAAGCTGTTTTTCCTTCAGGGTTTTGAAATGATGTTAACTATATATTTTGAACTCTTTGCCAGAGAAGCCTGCCACTCGATATTGACCTTTTTAACCGACATTTTTGACCTCGAGAAGTCTGTGAATGAAGAGCAGTTCGTACTAATCAGGGACAATATCATTATTCCTCGGGGAGCTACAATCACAAGAATATTGATAGCCTCATTAGCTGGGGCACTTCCCAGTTCCCGGCTAGATACGGTAAATTTAGGAAATCTATCTTTTTGCTGCATTTTCTGAGTGATGTTTTTGGCCTTTGAAAACCGTTTCCTTTTGTTTTTGTTTGTTTTGGGTATTGGTTAGGTAACATATTCGCTGCTAGCTCTGACAAGAACATACAGGTTACAAGCAGTGGGTTGGGCTAAGGAAAGTGTAAGCCTGATACCTCGAACAGCCTTGACAGAGACCGAATCTACCAAGTTCTTACAAGCATTGTCCGATATTGCTTATGGAGCAGATGTGAATTCTCTAATAGGACACGTTGAGGAGCTCTCAGATGTTTGTCGCCGTAACCGTACTGTTCAAGAGCTTGTTCAGGCAGCTTTGAAGCCTCTTGAGTTGAATCTGGTTGCTGCTCCTGTATCATAAAGATGATGAAAAACAAAGAAAGAAAGAAAAAGAAGAAAAGAAGAGTGAGAAGAGCCATCAATGAAGGTCAATTTTTGCATAGACCACTTTTTGATGGTTTGAGAAAATGAGAGATTTGATGCTTTTGTGCATTTTTTTTACTGTTTTAGCTGTTGATAAAGATTTTTTTTTATCTCATCTTTATATCTTCTGGTGTGAGCCGTTGTTCCATTGTTTGGCCGGTTTATTTCCAGCTTGAAGAACCAAACTCGTCTATTTTAATTTAAACCGGGTGAGATACAGAAGGGAATCCTTTTGACCCTTCAAGGATTGGTATGATTTTGAGTGGAAGGATCATATACAACAACAAAGCATTGATAATCTTTTCTTATTACTTGCAGAGTATCCTCATGTACTTACATTTTTTCAATTTTTATGATCAAATCAAATCATATATGTTCCAACTTTGTTACAAATTCAAATCTTGATTGGAGAATTTATCAGGTAGCCAATGTTTCAGTCCCTAAACAGCAAATTTAAGAGATACCAACTATTAGATGTGATGATTTTTTTTTTTTTTTGACTTTTTACATGATTCCTTTTTCTTTACTTTATGTCTCCAATTAACTTTGCAACATATTAACTATGCATTTCTGTGTCTGCACTTTTCACTCGGTTACTAGTGTCTTGTCTTAACCTCAATTAACATCTTCCTTATAATCAGCTTCACTCTTTGTTTTCACTCTAAAGTCACTTTATAACACCATTGATTCATTGAGCATTATGATTAACTCCCTTTTGTTGAGTTCACTCTCAAATATCTCTTTCGAATTCCGATTTCATATGTTTTAATTCCTGGCAGAAAATTAGAGAAAGAGCAATCTCAAGAACAAACTAAATGATTTGTTTCAGTTTTGAAAAGTTGTTGTAGCTAAAACCCTTGGAAATATTCACGACAGATAGTTATTATTATTGTTGGCATTTAGTTGCCCATCCTCAAATATGCATTTTATATTGAATCAGTAATCAGCAGTGATATGCAAAGTTTTCTTCTTCTTTTTTAAGAACTTTTGAGACCTACTAAACTATTTAATTGCCCATGAAGTCACATGTGACACAATAATCAGTATAATGCAAACAGTGTAAGCAATAATTAATTCAGTGAAGAGATATTAAACGCCTTTTTCTAAAAGTAGTGAAATAATAACAGTTGCAACCTACTTACCTAATTCCATTATTCAATGATCCGTGAAAATTAGTAGGCAGAGCTACTTAATCAATTTTTTCAAGAATTATTTATCTTTTCACATCGTTTTATATTCGAACACGCAGAAAAAAAAAATTGAAGTTGTTACAATTTCACCAATTCATCATTTGTAATATATTACATGAAAATTGAAACTCATTTACCTCATAACGCAAACTCACCATGAAAACAAGCAACACAAGAAATTTCAGCAAAGAACTCATTAGAGACATTGAAGATATCTTTGAACTCAATCTAATTAGTAGAATTTACTTTCAAGAAAAAAGAAATACTAAAACGAATGAGAACTTAGGAAGTAATATATATAATAACTTAGCAATCAGTATGAATCACCACATTCACACAGTGGTTTTAAGTCTCAGAAGCTTTTCAATGTTTTGTTTCTCTTCGTCCCTCAATTGTGAGGCATACCTGGCAACACAAAATCAAACAATTATAAGTTCCTTTCATAAGTTCCTTACAACAAAGAACATTGATTCGAATCGACAAAACATAGCTTGTTTACCTGCAGATCCATTATCTGGTCGAATTTCAGCTAATGGGTTGACTATAAATCCAGGAGAGCCATTAAACCGATGCCTCGAGTTTTGTATCCCTGTGGCTTCTGCATTTCTGCTCCTATAAGTGGACATTCTCGATGCTGAATACTTCGAATCGTGTTTCTTCCAGAATTTAGATTTGATGAAGCTTCCAGAAGGAAGGAGACAACAGTTGTTTCTGCTTGAACCGTTGCTCATTCTCCCATTTGAAACCGCCAAGTCATAAGATATCTCATCCAGCGCAAGTTCTAAACCGTGAACTCGTGTTTCCAGACCACGCATTCCGTGTTGTGAGCTTCCAACAAATCTCTAATGAAAATCACACAGAATAAGTTTCAGAGCCTACGAAAATGAGAGCAATCTGGATGCTTGTAACGTAAGAAAGACCATCATCATGTTTTAGAACAAACCTGAAGAAGATCCATTAGATTGGATTGCTGTTGTTCAATCTGAACAAGCTGATTACGGATCAGAGATATATCTTCAAGCCCTTTGCAGTTACTACTATTTGGGTTTTCAGACAAGACATGATGCCCTGTTACCATTGTAGCACCGGATGGTGGGATATTACCATTAAGAGAACTGGAAACACCTCCTAGCTTCTGATTCGTATTGTGACTAGAATGACTCGTTTCCTTTGCGTTCTCGTTATGGTCACGATGTTGTTCGTCTTCAAGAGGCACACCAGTAGGAATACTAGCTCCTCCAGCTTTCCAGTCCAATCTTCTCCTCACGTTTGGTTTTGTATGTGATGCCGTTAGACTGGTTTTCTTCTGATCAATGCTTTTTCTGCTAGCCTGTTTCCTAGCCGTGGTGGCGAGTGAACTCCCGGGTGGAGTCGATCTGTTAACTAGATGAGTTCTTGATTTAGCAGGTGTTGAAGCAACTCTAGATCCTGAAGGATATCGTCCATCACTTGCATCACCTAGAATCAAGAAAACAGGACAAGTAAGCAACCAAAGATCTTAGCTACAAATCCATACAAAGCTAAAGAAACACTGAACCAAGATAGTATTTTAGTACCAAACAAGAAAAAGTTTCCTGATTTGGCTAAAGTTCAAATGGTAGACGAAGATACCTTTAGAAGAAGCATTAGATCTGGGTGGAGAAACCTCTTCTGATAAATCTGGAACCTGTTTCCATGCCTCCATCATCTGATTCATCACCTCTCTCACAGCTTTCACCTAAACCATATCAAAATTCAAATCTATGACCATCTTTAAGCCAAACCTTAAATTCAAATGACAAATTCAAGATCAAGAAAACCACACCTTATCATATTTCCTGCTTTCGAAGATCTTCAAGCATTTAGCCTTGAACTCACCTAACTCATTTCTCTCCATTGTAGCTAACCTCCCCAAAGCTTCAGCAGCTGCTTTCCTCGCCGCCCAATCTTCACTAATCAAGAAGCTCAATAAGCAATCCACAAGTCCTTTCAATCCACCGGAGCTCACAGTGGTTCCAGACAAACCACCAGCACCAATCACACTTCCGATCACAACAACTCCCGCCGATTTCGCCTTAAACGCATTACACTTCACCAGCTTCTCAAGTCTAGGCAAAAGAGTCTGCCCTAACCGAACCGGATCCGGATCAGACGCCGAATCAATCGCCGCCGCGAGACAAAGCGCAGCTCCGATCTGCGCATTAACCTCTTGCTCAGTGAAAAGCGTATCCGCTAACGGTTTCATAAACGCCGAATAAAACGGAGGCTTCGTCGTGCGTGAAGAGATCGCCGACACAGCCGCGACGCAAGTTGATCGAATCGAAGAGTCGGGATCACGGAGACGTCTCGTGATGCGAGTAAGGATCTTAGAGAGGAAAGGAGACAGAGAATTGAGAGGAAGAGAAACTGATAAAACAGAGAGCAAGTGAATACAATGCTTACGAACCGCCGGTTTATCTCCGGTGTCGGCGGAGAGTATAACGGAAATAAACGACTGGAGATTCCCGGAGGAGGAAGGATCAATCTGTCTAGCCATTAAATCAAGCTCTCGAGCCGCCATTGTGAAAGTATCTCGATCTCCGAGCTTACTTAACAACACGGACATGTTCTGCTTCGTGTTCTTCGTCGCCATTTTCTAATTTGCTGAATGATTCTTCTCCGGTGACGGTTGATGGATCAGTGTTGCGGAGACGGTGGTGGATCTGGCGGAATAAGAGGTGGCAGTGGCATTAGTGTAAATTACAAAAACTTGACGGTGGTCGGTCGGTTATTTATAGACGGTGACCATAATAGTGAGTTTTAGAGAGCTTTTATCGTCTGTGGTGTGTCTCTGTGATTTTTATAACCGTCTTTATGAGATTTTTGGAAAATAGAGATGATGACCTGAAACGATGCCGTTTCTTCAGGTGTCGCTAAAATAATCACGCCAGGGAACATGTCATGATGTTGGTATAAGAATATCACTCCTCGTCTTCCTAATTTCTTATTTTCAACCAAAAAAAATTTGTATTTCCAAAGTAGTACTATTAAAGATTTCAAGGAAAAAATTGATTACGTATTTCTTTTTTACATTTTACCAAGAAAATTATCGACATTGTATCATAACTTCACGAGTCATACCCAATATACTAATGTTGACGGATGGATTAATGCTTTTTTAGGATGCGTAGTGTTTAGCTTTGTTTATCATAAAAAAAAGTAAGCGTGTGGGTTAGTCATAATAGATATGAGAGTTTCTTTTACGAAATTGCAAACCTATCAATATCATAATTTGATAGAATTTCGACAACATATCAAAACTATGAGTACAAATGTAGATAATATAGAACATATGTTGTAGCTTTCAAACATGAATGTGTGCAAATCAAGCAAAAGTAACTTGATTTGTTGGGCTTCTTTGTTATACGTTCTCCAAGGTGGTTCAACTAATATTCTAACATTTTATGTTATATCTTTGGTGAACCAATATTATCAAATCGGAGCATGAAAGCTCTTTGTACTTGTTTTTTATTAGTAACCTTTTAGTTTAATTTGCATGATTTGTGAAAAACGTGTGGTCAATGGTGGATATGATCTTGTTGAGAGTCGCATTAGCTTGAAAATTAAGGGTGTCAAACTATAGATTACGGTTTGAGATCACGTCTAAACTGGTTTGAACCGAATTGGGCCTAGAGAAAGGCCCAAGAAAGATAGAGGTAGGCTGCACTGCACCGAACCAGCCTACACTTCCTCTGCAACTCCTTTCGAAATAACTAGGGTAGTTACCCGCGCCTTACGCGGCCAAGCTTAGTTGATAAAAAGAATTAAGTTATGAAAACAAAGTTAACGGATTTTAAAATACCATAGAATTTTTACAATTAGGTAAGATGTTTGCAAAGTTTAAATTCAATTGTAACAACAAATATGTAATGTATTATGTATATGGAAACAATTGATGAAAAAAAAAAAAATGTATATGGAAACAATGTCAAGTATATGACAATAAAAATACTATAATTTTAAGATGGCTATTTCTCGTATTTTGTAGAACAATTAAGATATTGTTATCGCATGTTCGTAATTCGGAAGCACAGAGATATCTATTTGCAAACTTACATATAGAATCATTCCAAGTCTTAGTAATATATTGCAACGCATAAGAAAACATATCAAACTTAGAGTTTTCATATTATTGGATAAAGAAAGCAATATAAAAGACTAACACATAACAATATTCCAAATAGATTTATTTAGTAGTTCCTCACACATCATATGGCAAGATCATTTAGTTCTCATCGACAACTTCCCCAAATTCATCCGGATGAATGGTAGACGTGAATTCATATCTATGTTAAAAACAAACAAAAAGGTTAGCTAGAATAATGAAACTTTGTAAGCACTTATTTTTTAGAAAATAATACGTAAATGAAGTTTACATAAAGCGATTCTTATCAATTTCGGAGAAGTCACGATTAATAAACTCATTTGAATACCCATCTCCGGACATTAGACATTGTTTCCCTAATCATATATGTGAAAATCTCATAAGTCACAATAGTAACAAATAAAAACGATTCTCTAATGTAAAACTTATACATATATATTTTTATCACTTTCGAATTCATTACTCTCCAGAATCGGAGTACACAAAAGATCGGATCCAATCCATAGTTCCACTAATACCCAAGATCATAGCCATTATTTCTCAACATACCTACAAATTGATGACAAATCTTTTCTTATAGCATAACATGTTATCTTCACGCCAGTGGAAAAAAATATATCATAATGAATTAGAAATTTTAAACGACCTAATAATAATGATCGACATTACTATGGTTATATAAATTAAACTAAACGTATAAAAGTAATTTATTTTTACTTGCGGTCTCGTAGTTGAAAATCAAGAATCTCACATTCATTAGGATACTCATAATCATCGCCCACATAAGGGATTATAGTAACGTTTCCAACTTTGGCAATATCACCATACACATCTAAAATTTGAAAGTAGAACTCTAGAAATTTCATTATTTAACGAATTTAAAAATAAGTCTATCGATTTATATATAAAATATACATATATACATACCATGACAAATTTCCTTGGCTATCAAGCCATTGTTGATGTTTGCAAATAAAGAAAAGTTGAAGATATTTGCATGCGATCTTGGACTAACATGGTCCGTAATTGTTTCTTGGAAACATTTGATTTTGTAAGATGACCCGAGTTCCTTATCTTCTTCGGAGGATCAATGAGTTGGAAGTTTGTCATGAGGTACCATTCTCCCTCCATGAGGTATCTCTTGAAATATTTTTTGTATTGGATCGGAGGAATAATAGCATCAATCCGGGTTCCCTTGAAAAACAAATAGAAGTTCATGTTAGCTCAAGAAGACTTTAGTTATGTAAAAAACTAAAGACCAACATAAATCAACAAAATTACCATCATCTATGAGTATCATATCTATACACTTACCTAAAAAAATTTGTTTGTTTTAAAAACTCTGAAATTTAAAACTACGTACACTATTGATTCCAAAAAATAATAGTATAAGGATGCTTCGGAGTTCTTTTGTCCTCATTCACACTTTTCAACCGAAAGTGATGAATAGCTATCTAGTTACTATTTTTTTATTATGAGATGAGTTCAGATTTGATTTTAGTTTCTATACTATGATCCTATATATCAGAACATAGAAATAAAATATAAAAATTTAACTAATCAAATCATTTTTAAGCAATCTCAAATAAGTCTATAAAAAACATGTGTACCTGCTGATCAGCCAAACACTACACGAATAGATCGATGACCTCTTTCAGACCATTCCCGCTATTTGTTTAACACCTTCATTTCGTTAGACCAACAAAATTTAATAGGTCTCAAATTGTCGACGTCATCATCTATAGCTTCCCGTTTCGTGAGAAAAAAGAACGAAGAGTTTTGATTTTTTTTTTTTGATAAAACGAAGAGTTTTGATTAAAAAATTATACGAAATTAATACCAATAAAATCTGCTCCAACGAATAATCATTAGCAAAATAAAAAGAAAAAAAAAAGAAACGTAGATGCAAAAGTAAATAATGAAAACACCAAAACAAATTTAAAAAAAAAAACGAACAAACATACTAAATCCTGATAACACTATATCCTAACTTCTACCAAATAAACTTAAACTAATATGTAACTCCGTCTAAATGTTTAAAACTGTACTCTAACCCTAAAATAGAGAATGAATTTAACTCTCTTTTGTGATCAACTGTTTTTTTTTTTTTCATTTTTTTTTTGTGAAATGGTTCGTAGATGATTCAGTTTTATTTTTATATTTAAAAATATGTTGAACGTAAGAGAACTACTTACTAAAATAACAGTTTTAAAATTATAAATTCTGCATGTCGGCTCATAATCCTCTGGGATGTTACAGACGACAACAAACTTAAGTAACTCACAAAACCCTTTTTTCTCGAATATACGTTTTTAACCCATCGAATAACCAAGAAAATATGAATGCAGAGTTTGCAGTCCTTAAAATTTATCCTTAAATGACTCTATCAACTTTGTTTTTTTTTTTTTTTGCTAAAAACTCTATCAACTTTATTTCTAGCTTTGACTTTGTTATAAGAACGTTTGTAGTTTTAAGAGCTATAGATTCTTAGGTTTTTCGTTTTTGGAATTGATTTTTTCCAAAATAACAACACTACCAATAGGCTTTTCTCCGAATCTTATCCATGAATGCTCTAAATAATTGCAATGATTTTAATGTAAAATTAGTAAAGCATTGCTATTGAACGGATTGGTTCCTGACAAACAGTAGAAACAGTCTTATACACAACAACATGAGAGGTGGTCTACCAACGGAGAGACGACAACCCGTCATGAAAATAGTGGACCAAACAGTGCAGGTCACTTTAGGGAAAGGTGATGCATCTTTTAGAGAGACACCGACGGTAATTATGAGGATAAGTCCAACATGTCCAACAACGCTCTTTGCGTAACCTCCTCCGAATAGAAGAGCACACACCTGACACATAAAAGAAAGCCCAGAGTTAAAAAAAAAAAAAAAAAACAATTTACATTTCAAAAGTAATTTAGTGACTTAAGTCTACACTGAAGTCTGCCATAAATCTATCAATGATGATTCTATCAATGATAATTGATATAAGACTATTCAAAAAAAGATGAAACACAAAAGATCTAAGAGGTAAAATTTTGAATATAACAAATTTGGTGATGGTACAGGAATTAGAAGGGAATGTTGTAATGAGTGGCAAAGTTCTTGTTAATGGCAAGAAGAAAAGACTTAACGTAACTTTGGTGCTGCCGTAAGCAAATCTATCTTTCAATCATTAGTTTTACCTTTTTACATAATCAAACTATTATCCATTAATGTCATAAACCCTAAATAATAACTCCTTTTTTTTTTTGAAAACTGTTGAGAAACTCTCATGCTTAAGTGACGTAAGAAGATGTGTTGCTAGGAACTTTAACAGTGAGAGAATCCATATCTTACTCAGCTCATCTCTGGCTCTCTTCAAAGCTTACCAGAGAAGAGATCAGTGACATTGCGGAAGCTACAATCACTGACATGGGTCTTGAAGAATGTTCAGACAGGACCATTGGAAACTGGCATTTGCGTGGAATAAGCGGAGGAGAGAAGATACGGCTCAGTATTGCCCTCGAGGTCTTAACCAAACCAAGTCTCCTCTTTCTAGACGAACCAACCAGTGGATTGGACAGTGCTTAAGCTTTCTTCGTGGTTCAGATTCTTAGAAACATAGCAAGCAGTGGCAAAACTGTGATTTCTTTAATCCATCAGCCGAGTGGTGAGGTTTTCGCCCTCTTTGAAGCCCTGCTACTTCTGCCTGGAGGAGAAACCGTTTACTTTGGCCAAGCAGAATCTTTAACAATGGTAATAAGAGAGAAAATAATTTTAGTATATAACTATCATGCTCATTAGTGTTGTTGCTGCTTCGACATTGCAGTTCTTCGGTGAAGGGGGTTTTCCTTGTCCTAGCAGAGGGAATTCGTCTGCTCACTTCCTTCGATGTGTCAATTCCGATTTCGATAATGTCTTAGCGGCTTTGGTTGAATCTCGGAGAATCCAATTTTGTTTTCTTCTGCCTTTTTTTGTTTTTCCATGAGCTTACAATACACTCAAGCTCCGGAACTCGATCGTTGCCTCTGCAGGATTCTTCTTTCTCTCTTCACCAACTACATGAAACTTCAAACACATTAGATCCTCTAGATGATATACCAACAGCAGAAATTAGAACAACTCTTGTCAGAAAAGTCAAGTGTTCAGTATATGCAGCAGCTTCAAGAGCAAAAAGTCAAGAAATAACATTGATAGTAAGTTATGCTTAAAACTACATTGTATCACATACTGAGGCTCATAAGCAAGTTTATAAACCTCATAAAGTAGGAGGGGCTTGTCACAGAAAGGAAAATGGGAAGCCGAACTAATTGGTGGAAACAACTCAGAATACTTACTCAGCGATCTTTCATCAACATGAGTAGAGACTTGGGGTACTACTGAATGCGGATTGCAGTCTAGATAGTGTTATCCATTTGAGTCGAGTCAATCTTCTTCAACGTCGGGGGAAACCACACAAATGTTATGAATACTGCAGCTTGTGGCGGATTTATAGCAGGCTGTATGCATTCATGTCAGTATGAAAATAACATTATGGCAGAACATACCAAATTTAGTTGATCGGATACCTTGAGAAGATAAATCATCTTAAGCCATAAAAGAGATAAAAATATCGCCCATCACCTTCTCTAGAAGCAGATCTTCCTCGGAATTTGATAAAATAAAATTGATCTAAAAGAGAGTAGAGACGCCAACATGATGAGATTGTTGCGATGAACAAAAGGTATATAAAGACTAAGGAGACTACCTTCTCATTATCGATCTCTCTTTTCCCTCACAACCTCTACAGAAATATAAGATACAAAATCTTTGCCATTATAAATCAATCGTAAAACCTGAAAAATCACCCCAAAAAAAACTTTAGCAACAGATATGAAATCAAACATGATTAAATAAGCGTAACACAAGATTTTCTTTTGTTCTCTGATCTGCATGCTCAAGCTATTCTTTAGCCCTTTAGGTTTGGAAATAAACGTTAATACGTCATAAAAAAAGAAGAGAGAAGTAATTTACGTGTTAAATTAAAAAGATTAGAAGTCAAAGAGAGAGCTTGTGTTATGTCAAACCAGATGGAATCAAACAACAATATTAACACGTTCGCCATGACTACCCCATTATTATTGCCACCAGGTTAATCACACCTTCGACGACGGTGGTAGTGATTTTTCTTTTCTCGTTCTCCACACTTTTAAAGATGGAATTCGATTAAAGAGATGTCAACAATTACAAAACCGACTTCCTTGGTTTATAAGGCTTTAGCGTTGTCTTGACGTTTAATTAAGACTTTAGCGTTTAACCATGATTTATGCACAAACAAAGTAATCAAAATCAAAATCATAACAAATATACCCATCACGACGCTGATCATACCATCACTTTATAACCATAATCACATCTGAATTAAGAAAAAAAAAATTATGTGGTAAGGAGAAGAAACATTACATGCGGTGGCAAAGGTGGTTGCGGCCATGGATTTGACCGAGAGAAGAGATATGAAGATGTAACGATAAGAAGCTTAATATCTAGCGGCTCACATATTTATAAAAAGCAATTTAGGGTTTCATGAAAGATATCCTATATTTATAGGGTTTTGTAACATAGGATTTTAGGGTTTTACATATGACGGTGTAATTTATACCGGGCCAATTTGTCATTCTCCGAAAATAAGCCCACTAAACATATTCGGATATCTTAACCTTTTTTTAAATATTTGGTTCAATTTTTTTAATATAAAAACGGAAAAAAACATTTAAAATAATTAAATTAGGCAATTTCATTAAGGGCAAAAACGACTGCCCATATTCTGAGAGCGAACGTGAGCACTTTCGACTTCTCCTTTAATATATAAGATTTGAAGTAACCATTAAGATTAAGTGTGATTAATCATTCACTATTTCACACAAGTGCAGTTACCTAATCCATGAATTAGATACTAATCGTTAAATGGAGAGCGTATATGTATGTAACTATGATTTAAAAGCAAAGTACAAAATAAATGAAAGCTAAGGAATATTTAAAAAGAAGAAAAAGCAGAGATTCCACAAAACGGCAGAAAAATAACAGAAAAAAACAGAGTTTGGTTTCCCTGGACAATGTCTTTTTCTTTTTGTCTACTTTATAAGATGCCATTTTCATTGAGTAAACAAACATTATTGTGAGATTATTAGAAAGAGACAACGTATAAAGGAAAATAAAAAAAGGCATACAAAGACAAGAAGACTCATGAGCTTTTTCTTTCAGCCAGAGCTTCTTTTCTCATCACAGCTTTGACATAGATTTCATAGCAACATCCTAAAAGTAAAAAAAACAAGCAAGACACGAGATAAGTACTTCGAATATGTTGTGATTCCATAACTAATATTGCTAAGTACATCAGAAAAGTTTAATTGACATAAGCTCAGCTAGTAGATTATGTATTTGTATTCAACTTTCTTATGATCATACACTGAAGTGACATTTCAAGAGCAAATTTGACAGAGGATGATTGAAAAGTTTCTAAACATTTATGCTTTTCTACATGAGATTCAATCTACAGCTTTCTTAATTGCAAGAAGCAAGGTGAATATCTAAGTGTGCCTAGCCTAGTGAATCTCTTACTCAGATTAATTCTTATTCCTGAACCATATCAGATTATGTTTCTAGATCACCAACAAAACACAAATCTAATTAGCTTTGACAAAAAGTTATGAACGAAAGTGTTTGACCTGCAACAACAACGACTGTGAGAACATCACCAATCCTCTTCAGTTTGTGCACACTTTTCTTATGAGACTTGAATCTCTTCAAAGCAGAATCTTCAGCCAAGAGCTACACAGGATTTCGATTAAGCAAACACAAACTCATCAATTATATAAGAAAATGTCATGAAACATTATAAGCATCCTGAACAATCAGAATATGCAATAAAATTCCACAAAGAATTGAGTCCAAAATGATCCAGTACTCGATCAAATCATAAATATCAGCCAATTTCAGATTCCAAATGTTCATAAAGAGCCTCCAAATCCTACTATATAGCTTGTCCAAAACAAGCAAAAGAGAAACTTACAGCTTTCTCTCGAGTTCCTGGCTCGATGTGGAATCCACGACGCGATATTAATAAAGCATCACCCGTCTTCTGCAAAAATTTCAAAACGGGAAAATTGTCACAAAATCGAACGAAAATTCCAACATTAATCGATTAACCAGATTTGACCCAAACCTGTGAAGAAGACGAACGGAAGTGAGATGAAATTGAAACGTTGTTGAGCAAAAACGCCATGCCCAGACGAGTATCGAAGATCGATCACAGGGAAACAGCAAAACCTTCTCTTTTGGAAGAAGTTTTCGAGTTTTCCAACATGCGCTTTATACTTTGGAATTATTCTATTTTGACCCCGAAACTATTTAATGAGACATTATCACCCAGATTTTATTACTCTGCCAAAATCTTCATACTCAGCTAGTGTACTTTGAATCTCAAACACTAAATTCTAGAAGATAATGTAATCTAATCTGAATTCAATAATATTCAATTTATTCATACCAAGAAAAACATACTTCTGCAAATCTGCAATTTGGTTCTAATCACAGAGATTATAAAAGACCCTGTTTTTTAAGCTTTCAGCAAAAATGAAGCTGTCCTAAACATATATTCACATCTTTAACACAAAGATGGAGACAACAAGAAGTAGAAGAAGAAAGAAAACACTTTTGAACGCCTCTGGATTCTCAGAAACCTAAGATTCACAAGCTTTCACCGAGTATATATATACACGAATCTGTCCAGGGCGAGTCGTTTTTTCCTTTTGTGTACTAACTCATTTCATATTTTTCCTAACTGTGACATACTTGAAAACAGATAGCCATTTCGAGACACTGAAGAGCTTTGTCCATCTTTTGCTGTGAGCCTTACCAACCAAAGCATTCTTCTGTGACATGAAATCGTCAAGCGCATTCTGCAACTCAGATTGCGGTTCTTCGAAGCCTAGAATCTGAGAGCAATTCCACAGATTGTCGTAGTCTTCGTATAAACCATGTGGAGTAACTTCCATGTCAACATCATCACTGTACTGGCCACTACATTCTGCTGTGTTGTGAAGATTAGACACAAAACCGTAGCCGTCCAAACTGGTCAAACTCAGACCGGAATAATCAATCCCGACACGGCTTTGAGAAGCCGAGACATTGAGAACGTTCCTCATCATGGAAACCTCATCATCATACGAGATTACTTCATTTAGGTGACTCAATGCATCAATTACCATCACCTCGGCTTGAGCCTGAAATCAGAAACAATCAGAAAATTTATGTAAACCTGAGAGTATATACTATATAGAAGAGAAACCAAGTCAAATATGTAGAGAGAGAGAGGATCAGTGCCTTTTCAATCTCAGATAACTTTTCAGCAGGAATATACTGAAAATCCACGAGTAGTCCAAGCACTTGAGCAACGACATTGAAGACAACAGCGGTTTTCTTCTGAAATCCAGGAGCTTGGTAAACATGGACGCTACTATCCAGAACACATGATCGAGCATGGTCCAACGTAATTTCCCACATCTTTGAAGACATACCCGTACCAAGAACCTGCAAGGAATATCAATCATCATTAGATGTAGGCAACCTTAAAAGTTAAAAACTGGTTTTCTCGTAAACCATTATTACTGGTGAAACAAAAGATTCACGTCCGTAAAGTAACCACAGAAGCCTTAGTTACATAGCCAGAGAGTAAGGAAGACGAATCTTACTTGTCGGAGTTTTGAAGTGTTTAAATGGAAATGAGTGAGGAAATCCTTGACAGTGTTTATATTTGAACAATTCAGTCGTTTGTGAAATGCTCCATCTTTCCCTATCTTTTCCAATCTCCATACTTCATCGAAAAGAGAAGGAGGGTGATGCTTTTTGTACACTACAAATGAGAGCGAAAGAGTCGGAAGAAAGAAACCAGAGTTAAGAATTTTGTATATAAATAAGAGAACTTTGTATCCAATCATATTATAAGAAGATACTCCAAAATTGGTTCAATGATATACAATGTGCTAGAATAAACTAACAAGCAATACTTACACTCTCCTCGATGGTCTCTTACGACAAAGGACTCTGTTATTGCCTCTCTAATTTTGACAAAATCAAATTGATCCACCATCCGAACCCCGAGTCTGAACTTCCTGCTCCTAGTCCAGCTAGAGTTATCTGTAAATGAGATTTCATCCATAACACCAATGCCATCATTAAGAACCGCAAATACATTCCCATTGAGTAGAGGTTTCTTTCCTTCTCTCTCTCTTACAATGTTATTCCTGATATCCTCAGTTGCCCAGTCACTATCACTGTCGAAATCACCCTCAACAACAAAAACTTCAAGCTTCGCAGATGATGCGGGACTAGAAGAGACAATTTGGCCAGTTGAAGGGTCGATTAATCCAAATCTTATAGCTTGGCCTTCATCTCCTTCTATTCGAGCTGAAGTAAACACGGGAAGCGATAGATTGTTTAAGAACTTTAACTGTAGGTTCCTTGATTCCAAAGGATGAGTCTCTTTCTCACAAATCCTGAACATGGGAAGAAAGTGGGATATTTATAACCGAACAACCTGAAAATCTAATATTTGTTTTGAAAAGCAGTTTTACCACTTGATGCCTGCTAGATGCTTTCCAAGAGCCAATTCAACTTCTTCTTTGACCTGTTCCAAGGGATATTCATAAATTAATTGCTAAAATATACACTCGATCCTAGGTTAAGGAACTATATTCTATTAAAAAGGTACGTACCACTTTACGAATCAAGGGCTCGAGAACGGGTTCGAGAAAATGTTTGACAGTTTGCAATCTCATTACCTCCTGAACCACACTAAATATGGATCCAAAGTCATATGAGGGAATTCTCATTAACACTAAAAATCAATTCAGAAAATCTAAACTTTATAGACAATGTTGCTTTGTCAACATCAAGTGACTGGAAAAAACAAAGCAGGGAACCCAACCATGGTGACTACGAGATGTCTGTGAGTACTCTTGTGTTTCAATCCAACTTTAACTTCCCAAAAAGTATATTACTCTTTGATTATAAACAAAACTAAACCTTTTTATTAGTTCCACGACAAGAACACAGACTTTGTTACACAGTGATCAACTAAAGACCTCCACAAGCTGTAGAAATTCGTCTCATATCGTAATCATAGAAGCTCAATTTTATCTTAAAGAAATCATCACTTCACTACTTATTCTCTTGTTCCAACATAAAGATCACAACTTTTAGACTCTAATTGATAAATAAACCCAATTGATTGAATCGAAGACTGATGCTTATTGATTCCACCTACAACATCATAAACCCTAGAAGCTGAAACAATATTATACCTTTTAAATCTTCTACGCTTATCCTCGGATGCGCCGCCTTTGGCTTCTTCGAATTCCCTCTTCTGTGACATCTTTCGATAACCACAAGAGCCGTTGAAATCCCCAGGGAATTTCAACCATTTACAGAATTCTTTTTATGCGTTTTGTTGTTTTAGTACAACAAGAACCGAAATTTCCGGGAAAGAGAAATATATGTATATACAAAAAAAAAAGAAAGAGTAACGGAATTATCGTAAAATGAATCTGATATTCAAAACAAACAAAGACCCGTATGTTGGAGTTATCTATCTAACGTTCCCCACCAGTTCTTTCAATAGCTCGTTGAACAAAAAGAGAAGGGATTGTGCAAATTCTTTGGGTGAAGGTAAGCGGATAGAGACAGAACACGGAGAAGAATGGTGTTTCTTTCTCAGTGTTGGGTGTTTGTAGGACCCACTCAAACCGCGTCAGTGACGAGGAACCCCTAATTTATTTGTTGTGTGCTTCTTCTAACTTTAAACAAAGAAAAGTTTTGACCATTATATATCTAATCTTTTTTTAAGTAGACATCCATCAAATTTCAAAGTTTAGAACTTAGCTTAAAATTAGTGAGAAACATTGCTTGGTCTGAGCATTATTGGTATAGAGTCGGATAATAGCAGATAAGGGACATAAAGATCAAATAGTTGCATCTAACTATTGAGAATTTTTTTATTTCTGTTCATTCGAATTTTGGATAAAAACAAGGGAAGTTTTTATTTTCTTAGTTCTTACGTATTATAATTAGGGCTGCTGGACCAAATCATCAAGCATGCGGAAACAGCAATCATCCATAATTCATCCTTGTTCTTATTGTCACATGGATATGAATCAAGTAGCTTTGTCACAAAAGAACCCTGTGGATAACATTAACTTCTACCCCAGCCATACGGTCTTGTCCTATGATATTGTTGTGGGTCGACGAACAAGAAAAAAGCATTTTTGATGTTTGATGTGATAATTATTCTATGCCAACTAGCAGATATGATATGTTTTTCAGTTTTGACTAGTATTTGTTTTGAAACACATAGAACTTGGTTTTTATCAACTGATAAATCATGTTGAAAGCTATGCAAAATGATATGATTCGTTATTGTTCTCTCCGATAGATTTAATAATTTTGTGACATATACACAAACGCTTCTTCTACACCAATCATACACATCTTAAACAAAGATGCTGACATTCTCGTTCTTCCAGTACCAACACAAATCATACACATAAACGCGTGATTTGATAGAATGAGTAAAAGAAAATGACTTTGTCTTAAGTTCTTTTATATTCAAAGCATGCACTATGCAGTCTAACACTAACCTCTCTCCACTAAATATATTTTAAAATAGTTTAGTTCACAAATACCTAAATCACATTATTCAAAAACAAACTTCAATGATATTCACTGAAACAGTATACAGTGTTGCACTTGGGAAGTATACCTGATCGTTGATCTACCTACGATGTTTTAAACTATATATAACCAATCATCGCTTAAGCAGATATTTTCTTCAAGCAGTTTCATATTGAAATTTTGCTATCCATTGACTGAAACCCATAATCACATGAACATTATAAAGATCGATATTTTATATTCCCAAAATCATCAAGATTGATAGCCCATGAGACCAATTCTTGGGCTGGGCAAGAATATTAACAAGTGCTCAGTTGTGTGAGACAGAGGATCAATTCAAATCCGACCTTTTATATTCAGGAAACATACAAAATCAATTAGTAGAATTTTTTTCTTTTTTTTAGTATTTTGCCTGCCTATTGCCTGTATTTAATTTGGCAATAAAACAGGATTGGTTACTTAAAATTTTGTTAGTGGATCTGATAGTTCACACGGAATGTTTTTTTGTAGAACAATTCAGAGAGTGTGCTGTGTCCTCTGACATCTTCACACGAACTGTCTCACTTTGACCAAAAGCTTATACTTCTAATTCTCTCCATCACACGCTCGTTTTGTTGTCTCTTAAAGTTTGATTGTGTCCTCTCTCTCATCCACACATTTCTCTAATTTGCAAATTACTTAACGAGAACTAAGTCAATTCAATTAATAAATCACATAAAACAGGAAAAATACATCTCTTTACAAACGATGGACATTTCGCTTTACTCATTTAAGTGAAAAAAAAAAGAAGAAGAAAATCACATCATACTCCACTCAAAATTAACAATTTTTACATCTATTTATATCAAACATAAAGCAAAAAAAATAAGATAATAATTTCCAAAAAAGGTAAAGGGAAAGAGAATATATTAGAAAACTGCAAAAACATTAGACATGTTTTTACAAACAAATGGACATTTCATTTTTGTCATTTGGTTGAAAAAGAAAAAAAAAACAATAATCACATATTACAATTCACACAAAATTAATAATTTACACCCATTTATATCAAACAGAAAAAGGTAAAATAAGAAGACATTTTACCAGAAAGGGTAAGATCATTCAGATACCAAAAAAAAAATAAAAAATAAAAAGCTAGAACTGGGAGGAATAAGCAAAACCCCCATTTTGCCCTCCTTGAAACTGAGTCCGACTAAGCCCAGTCGCTTCAAGCATACGGTTCCACTCACGCGCCTCCGCATTTTCCCCATACTCACTCTCTCCTCCGCCTCCTCCTCTCATCGCCTGCAGAATCTTCGACGCCTTCTCCTTCACCCGTTCATTCCCATTCTTTTCCACTTCCATCAACACTTCCTCAGCTCCTGCCTCGCTCGCCAACCCCCTAAACCTCAAATTCCCTTGACACAACGTCAAAAGAACCGCCACACAGTTCTCACGCGCCGCCTCGGAATCACCACCTCCGACTTCTCTGAGCTTCCCTACCAGAATCGCCACCGCATTTCCGTCTAGCATCGCGCCTTTTCCGTCTGGACAAGCCGCGAGGTTACAAAGTACTAGCAAAATCCGGCTAGTTGAATCGCCGGACCTAACCATCGATAGCAGAGTCGGCACCGCACCAGCTCTAACCAGCCTAGTTCTGTTGCTCGGAATCAGCGACAAATGATAAAGCGCAAGAGCTGCATCTTGACGCGCCCTTTCACTCTCCGACGAACGAAGCGCATGAAGAAGCGGCTCCACCGCACCAAGAACTCCAATCACCATTTTGTTCTCATCTTCCAGCGCCAAACTAAACAAAGCTCCGGCGACATGTTCCTGCGCCTCCGTCGTTCCCGATTTCAAAACATCGATCAACAAAGGAACAAATCCTGACCGTACGATCTTCACTTTGTTCTGTTTCTCCAGCGAGAGATTAACCAACGACGCGGCGGCGTTAGTCTGAACAATATTGTACCGTGAAACAAGCAGCGTTCGGAGAAAAGAGAGAATCCGATCTGTACAAAGCGAAACCCTAAGATCCTCACCAGATCTCGTCATCTTCCTAAGAAGAATCAAACCTTGCTCGTGATCGAAAATGTCGGTACCTCTCAATTTATTGAAGATCTCTTCTTCTTCCGGTGACATCGGAGAGGAAGAGTGATCGGAAGAAGAGAAAGACATAGCGTTTCGAAATGGACTATCAGCTCCAGCGAAAACTCCAGAGGAAGAAGAAGTAGTTGAAGAAGAGAACATACTAACGGCTCGAACCGGGTGATATGGACTCTGACCAATCGTCACCGATTCAAGAGACGTCGTCGGCGACATTGAATTCTTCGATCGAGCTCGAATCGCTTCCATCACAGCATCGTAATCCGAAGGTGAATCCTCTTCTACAGGAGGGAGAATCTCAGGCTCCGGAGCTTTAGTATCCAGACCCGGACTTTGACTCGGACTCGGACTTGGATCTTTATCCATTCGGGCACGAACCACGCCTTCGACGTAAGCGGAATCAGGAGGACGAGGGTGGTCAACTTTATTCCGATCACACCAACTGAAAATGGTGGATTTCATTGCGAGATTGGGGATGACGGTGGAGAGATCGGGTCGGGTACCGTCTAGGAGATCCGGTACATACCCTAAGTTACGACAGACTTGAACTGAGAGACGCTCGAAGGTTTGACCGGAAGAGACGACTACAGGATCCGACATGAGGAAACCGGTGATGGGGCAAAGAAACTCCGGTGGAGTCTCGTCGTGTTTGTGCTGTGGTAAAGTTGTAGTGGAGGCGGATGAGGATCTTTGGTGGAAAGAGTACCATTTCTGCTTATTTCCACCCATCGGAGAAAAAATTTAGGTTTTTGAGAGGAGGAAGAAGATGAAGAAGAAGCGGCTCCGAGCTAAAAAGCTCGAATTATTCAGTCTTTGATACAGTCCAAAA
Organism: Arabidopsis suecica; assembly: GCA_019202805.1. Classification (NCBI taxonomy): domain Eukaryota; kingdom Viridiplantae; phylum Streptophyta; class Magnoliopsida; order Brassicales; family Brassicaceae; genus Arabidopsis; species Arabidopsis suecica. Next base: position 13,743,904 of record CM032912.1, on the reverse strand, counting down.
GGTTTTTGATGATTAAACCGAACCAAATTAAGTCAGACTAAACCGGAAACTCTCATCAATTTGATTTTTTTTTTAATACCTAAATCAAAGGGACAACAAAACGGAATTGGTAACGCTGATAGTAACGACTCTGACTTTTTTGACTTTTTCGTGGTTTACTTTTTGTGAGAATTAATATTGTAAAGGTGATGATGATCATTAATGGATACCTAATAATCACCATGAGCCATAAATAGTTTCCCATTTAATACAGTATCAAAAACTTACAAATAGGGAACAAATACTCCAAAAAGGTGTCTTTGAATTTAATTTTACCAACCTCGGATAGATTTTGCAAGGAATTTATTACGCGAAAATTGTGAGCTAGTTCAAGTTTTGTTAAGTGAATCGTAATTAGTAATTTGACAAAAGGAAAGTAGACTGAGTAATGCACACACCATATGATAATTACCGGTGGCAGACGGGGTAAGGCGTGTTACATACTCAGAGAACGAGAAAATATTTAAATATACATTATTGATAATGTTGTTCTTTATAAAGTGCACAAATAATTATATTGTTTCTAGTGAGATAAAGTCGGAATAGAGCGACAGTATCGATTAGATAAAAAAAAAAAAAGAACAAGAACATGACATCCACTAAGATGTGTGTGTTTTTTTCTTTCTAATGCACTAATATATGTTTTTATTTTACCAACGCTTTGTATTTGGTTACATGTGTTGATGTGTACAACAAATAAGAATAAGTAGGATAGTTTTCTTATATTTTACCATTTATGTAAGCTTAATATTTATGAAAATCCTTTAAAGGAAGCATTAGGGTAGATAGCTTTTAAAAAAAATTGATTTGGCAGCAATATCATAAATAAAGAAGAATGTATTTTGAGCAGCTTGAACAAAATTCCATTGACTATAACAAATAGGCTAATGGTTTATATTAGTATTGTCATTGTGTTACCGTCTTATTCAAATTCAAATATTGCATGTTGTCGAAGGAATATTCTTTATAATACAAACAAGATTAGAAATATGTAATTTATTAAAATTCTTATATGTTTGATATGGTCAGGAGTAGACTCAGGATCATCCATTTACATGGTGTTTTAAACTTGTACACTTGCAAAACCAATTGGCTTTGACTCATAATCCTCCGTTTTAAGATAATCGAGTGTTTAGAGATCCATCACCTTGGATCAATATTCTTCTAATTAAAAAGCACAGTAGTACAGTACTAAAACTATTGGACCGAACCCAAATGAAGCCCAGTATCGAGAAAAACATTAATGGGTCGTCAACTATTAAAAAGGCCGTCAATTTTAATTGTTAAAATAAACGGTTAATCAGTCAACGGCGCGTTATTTGAATTTGAAAATTCGAAAAACAAACTACCCAAAAACAAAAAAAGAAGACCCCACAGACAACGGAGCGTTTGGAAAAAAGAGGTCCCTCAGATTCCCAAATCAATTAAATCGGACGGCTAAGAGTAACTCACTCTATCTTCTCTCAAAGAGACTTTCAACCAATTTCCCGCTCTCAAGGCAAACTGCAACAGAAATTTAGGTTTTAAGGATTATTCAAAAAGTAGACCCTTTTACTTTATAAATCTTCATTTTTAATCCCATACTATTGATTTTACATTCCAAAACCTCTAACTCTGTCCCCAAACTAATCTATGAATATTCACAAATGTATATAAACTTAAAGACATTTGTTTTAATCAATTCAATTTCAAATCAATCATCAAATTTACCCTTATGGCTACAGTAAAAATGGTCTGAATTCGTATAATTGAAAATAATGCGGCTATAAGAGAAATATCAAATAGTATAGGGGGTCATCCGCGAGGCTGTTCTCTTAACAAAAAAAAAATCAGATTATTTTGTTATTATTATAAGTCAGAGATTTCTCCGCTCTCACATTTTTTTCAAATTGAGATCTTCAGTTTTTTTGTTTTCTCAGTCCAAACAAAAAGAAAAAACGTTAAGAGTTTCTAAGTTTTTCAATGGAGAAATCAATGGAGAAAAGCGTGAGCTCTGCTGCTTCTGGTAAATATTCTTCATTTCCTTCTATCTGATTATCACTTCCCATTTCAGTTTTCGTAAAAAAATTCTGATTCGAAATTTTTTGAATAGGTAATTCGATAAACTCGAAGCTGAGGTATCCTCTCAGATCGGCTCTTAGATCCAAAGAAGGGAAGCCTCCTGTTCCTGATTTCTCAGCTTCTTCTGTGCCCAGAAGGTACTGATGATTCAATAATGATTTCTAGATCCGGATTTAACGAGACATTGATGAAATGCTAGAATTTGGTCATTTTCTCTTGATTCTATTGTTAGTTTAAGATAGGAATTAAGGTTTATATAAACGTCGCAGTGTAATTTGTCTTGTGGATTATATTTATGTGTGTGGATTTGAATCTCAGGGGACGAGTTGCTTCTGCTGTTAGTCAGAGTACTACAGTTCTTGATTTGTCTGGGAAGAAGAGTGTTGATCGAACCAAGCTACCACCAAGAAGACTTTCGATTCCTAACAAGCCTACTAGCAATTCTTCTGTTAAATCAGTGCGCAGCAGCGTCACTTCTCTTTCAGAAAGCAAGCCAAAGAGATCAGGCATTGTTGCTAGGAGCTTTAATGAAACAACAACACCTGTCTCTAGTAATCTCAGATCATCAGTGACTCGAAAGAAAGTTGAAGACTTGTCTTCCTCTACTTATTGGCTGTCTCATATCAAGCTAGCTGAATTAGTGGCGAAACATTCGATCTCTCTTGGTTTCTTTAAACTTGCTCTTCATGCTGGGTGTGAGGTAGAATTGCTAATTTCCAATGAAAGCTTTGATTTGGAATAAGTCTTGATTTGTTTGTTTTGTTAACTCACTGGCTTTGTTTGTTTTGGAATCTAGCCACTTGACAAGATGAAAGAAGAGCTGAAATCGTATGCTCGTCGCAATGACTTGGATGGGCTTGCTGATGCTATGAAGGAACTATCTGAACTGTACAATATCTCAGAAGAATCCAAGGAGATTCAGATTTCAGAGACCAGTTCTGTTGTAGCTGAAGAAAGAGCCGTGTCTCTGAACAATGATAATGATGTCCAGAGTTCAATCTCCACTCCTGGAAATTCGAACATCACATCAGAGATCACAAAAGACGATGCTGTGCCGGATTCAACTGTCACAGAAACAACTAAGGAAGAAGAGGCCTTGGAAACAGTAACACAAGGAAGAACTAGAAAGTCTTTGGAGGTAATCAATGTGAATCAAGAGAATGTTTCAGAGGTTGTTCAGGAATCCGAAGAAGAGCTTCGTACATCAGAAGATGGTGTTCCAATCGTGACTGTTGCTCAACCTTCAGACAAGAAACGTGCGAGAAAGGAGACTATCTCTAAGAACAACCAGCCTGTGAGGACAAAAAAGTCACTAGCAACCAATTCTGCTAATTCAAAAACAGTTCCAGTAATCAAGGATGATAAGTCTCAGAAGAAGTCTGAGAGGATCACTAAACCCAGGAGTAAGAGAGTTCAAGAAGAGACAAAGAAGTCAACTAAGAAATCTACTGCTAAAGAAGGTAAAAAGAAAATTATACAAATGTCTTTGAAAAGCTTGTGTAGCATCTGTGGCTGATGGTGTTTAATGTTCTTTTATGTAGGTGAAGTTAAATCTCTGAAGCAAACAGAGAAAATGGAGAACAAAGAAAACACTGTGAGTAAAAAACTTCTTTAGTTCACATGATCGGATCGTTCTTGTAGCTAAAAGGACTAACACAAGCGCTTTCTCGTCGCAGGTTGTTGGTGATGCAGGAGAAGACATCCAGGTTTAAATGAAGAACAGAGAAGCATTTCTTCAACATATCTAAATCAATCTTTTTCTTTTGGTTTGAATGATTTGTTCAAGGTACATAGTTGAAAAGCCTTTGCAAGTTTGTTTTTAAAGTTTGGTTTGAAAGACAGAAACAAATATTTTATTTGCTTGCTTTGTAATTGTGTTAAGTTTTACTACCATCTCTTCTCTTGAAGTCTTTCTTCTACTGTTTGTTCAGATTTGGTTATTCATAGTTATCAAAATATATTTATAAGCAGAAATCTCATTCTGAAATTTAAACATCCATGTAAAATAATTCAAGGAAGATGATACTATTCAATACACATTAGTCAATACAACAAATGGAATCATATTATACATAGCTCTGCTCCACGATCTCACTTACTTTCCTGTTATATTCTCGTTTATTCTCACTGAACAACCTTGCAGCCTCTGCGTTCGCTGGTGAATCAGGGTTTGGGTCACAAAGCAAAGACTGTAAAACAAAAGGTCTTGGTTAGTTCATGCATAAGCCCCACAATACAAAAGATGCAAATGGAGAATGCAGAAGTCAAAACCTGAATTGATGTGAGAACTGCAGCAACGTCATAGATGGGACTCCACTGGTTTTGTAAGATATCCAAGCAAATGCTTCCATCAGCATAAACTGCACCAAATATCATATATCAAAGTCAAATTTCATAATTAGGTCTTTTACTACGTTGTCCATGGAATCATTGAGCTTACTGTTTGGATGAAACATCCGTGAGACAAACCGAACTATCGGGGGTTTGTTCGGGTAATCCTCGGTGAACTGAAGAGTCAACTTGAAAGTACCTGATGAACACAACAGATTGGTTAGTTTTAGCTATAAGTTATAACTCATGACAATTATGTCGGTCAAAAGCAATAAGTACAGAAAGATAATTTACCTCCATCCCATGGAGTGTCATCAGGTCTGCAAAGACAAAGAAGAAATAAGTTAACAAAGCCAAGTTTTGAAGACAAAACAAAGATATAGAAACACAAAAATGTTATACCCAAAGATGACAGCATTCCAATGCATGATATTGTTATCTTGTGGAGCTCCACTAATTCCCACAGGAGGATCTTTCTGCAGTCTCTTGAAATCCCACATCAGTCTCTTTCTTGCTGGAGTTGTCATTGCTGTTGGAAACCTTTAAAATTCACAGACTGCATCCAAATATAAAAGATTTCAAGTTAACTCTTAAGAACTCTTCTCACAAGTCACAAGTATAGTAACCTGAGAGCAATTGCATGAACTAGGACCTAATTCTCTGATTAAAGTTTTCAAGTTTCTTGAATCCCCAAAGAAGTAGAAGCAGAGACCAAGATCTACATTTCTATAACCCAAACTTCTAAATTTCTAAAGCTTGAGGCTTGGATATTTTAACTAGCAGATTAAGTTCGATTCAGAGATAGTGGCTGAGTCAAAATTCAAACCTCAATTCGAAATTTAAGTAGATCAGAGTACAATCATCGATTTCAACGAGCCTTAGGATCAGATTCTACAATCACGTAAGAAAGATTTAACCTTCCGATGTCATATATCAAACGGAGAAAAGATTGATTAACCTAAAAATTACCTGAAATTCAAAGCTGCAATGAAAGTGATTCGCAACACCAAGAATTAGGGTTTTTCCAATATTTAGCCTTCGATGAACGAAGGAGATGATGAAACTATGAGTGGAGAATAAATAAAGTATATATAGAGGGAGAGAGAATCAAAGTTGAGATTTCTTTCCTTTTTCTTCACCAAATAAAGGTAGAGAAGAAGAAAAACAGAAAGAAAATTAAAAAAATGAAAAACATATATATTTTCTTCCAAAGATGAAGAAAATATTTTATTTTAATGTTTTGAGGAATTTATTTGTCGGTTAGTGTAAAAGACAAACGTATACGTCAATGACTCAATGGCCCAAGCGGAAGTGACTCAGCAAGCTATCACCATTTAATACTATCAATTTATTAAGATTTTTATTTATTTTTTTATGTAATACATCTGCTTTTATCTTTCAAATTTCCTTTGATGTCAAAGATCACTAAAAAATCAATAGTTTTAATTTTAAATTTGAAAGAGTAAAAGGTAGATGATAAGTTAATAACATCCTAAATCTCTTCTATTTTACTAATTTCATTAGAGCATCAGCAGTGGCAAATGCTGCTTGTATGGGTGTAACAATTTTTTTATTATTATCATTTAAAGCAAAAGATAAAAAAGAGAGAGAAAGTAAGAGAGAGAGAGAAAAAGACTTGCATCCGAATGCAACTTTGCACCCGAGTGTAGCTTCTTACACAACTTTTCCAATATTTCACAATTAAAAAATACACACATCCGACACAAACTTGTACCGTTGTGACTGGTCTTATTAGTTTCCATCCATATTTTAACTAATTATTATAAGGAGGTCTTGAAAAGAGATTACTATGATTCTTCCTCATGAGTCATCAGGGTTTATAACTAGCCATTAAAAACTATGGGGTCAAAAAGTTAAATAACCTTGAAATAAGAAATTATATGTAAATATCTTAAAATCATTTATATATTTCTCGTCAATCAGGGGAAAACATTAATAAGCTAATAAACACAAAATCACTCAGAATTCGCCATTCTATTACCAATCTTATTGAATCCTCTTCTCCAATCGTCTGATTCTCATCTTTCTCCGTTTCTTCTGGATCTTACGCAATGTATAGAGTTTCTGCGAGCCGAGCACTGAGAGCTAAGTCTGTCTATGACAAATCATCGACCTCGCTTGCTTCTTTGACTCTCTCCAGGTTTATCAAACTTCTCATTTCTCTTTCCTTGATCTCACGAAATTCTTTCTTTCTTTTGTTAGTTGCATGTTTTTTTTTTTTTGCATAAATTAATTGGCTTTCCATTTGTTTAAAATGATTTACCTGGAGTTTATATTAAAAAAAAAAAGACAAAACTTTAGCAAGTTGGTGTTTTAAAAATTTGAGATTTGGATTATCGAGTAGCCGCATCTGCTCTTGTCTATGTAATGAAGAGAGTGTTACCTGAGTAGAGTTTGAAATGGTAGTTTATGTGTTTGTTTTCTGATTACCATTTTGATGTCTGAGAATGTGATCGATTTAAAAGAGTGTTCCTTTGACTTAATTTTTGTGTTGTGGATTTTGCAGATTGAATCATTCCATACCTTTTGCTACCGTAGATGCCGAGGAGCTATCTGGTGCTCATCCTGCTGAAGTACAGAGCTTTGGTATGTCTTTACTTCTCTCACTGATTCTTTGAATTCTCAGTGAAGCTATGGAAATGAGTAAAAGCTTGTTGGTTAAACGCTGTTGTGGAGTCTCTGAGCTCTACTTTCATTGTTATGTCTATAGTGCAGGGAAAGTGGATAGGATCGTCAAATCATAACACGCTTCTAGATCCTCTAAATGGAGAACCTTTTATTAAAGTTGCTGAAGTGGATGAATCAGGAACTCAGGTGCGAGCCTATCAAAAACCGTTGATCGTATTACAGCGTTGTATCCATGTCAATTCTAACTTTTATCTTTCCTCTGTTCTATGTTGTAGCCATTTGTGGACAGCTTATCCCAGTGCCCGAAACATGGTCTCCATAACCCTTTCAAATCTCCAGAGAGGTATGATTTGCTTGAGGTTTGATGGATTCATTTCTTCTTCTTGTGTCATTTCCTATATATGAAGATACTAATGGTCTTGTTTTATACAGATACCTTTTATATGGAGATATCTCGACAAAGGCAGCTCATATGCTCGCCTTACCTAAGGTATACTGTTTTGTTGAATCTCGAGTCTTGAATTCAAAACTTAGGTTTCCCGAATAACGTGCATACTGAGCTACTGTCGTTTGTTATTTTATGCGTGTATATACTATTAGGTAGCTGATTTCTTCGCGAGGTTAATTCAAAGGGTTGCTCCAAAGAGTTACCAGCAAGCTGCTGGAGAAGTCTTTGTCACACGGAAATTTTTAGAGAACTTTTGCGGTGATCAGGTACATGAATCTCTTCACCATTTTTATGTTGGTTCCTCTTTATCAGTTTCAAGAACATTGTAACTTGAAGGATTACCAACCATTGTTTTTTTTTGCTTAAGAGGCCTATATATACATTTCCTTTCTGTGCCTAGCTTTCCGAAATTACATCTTTTGAATGTATGTTTATGGTTCTGCTTCACTTTCTCTTATCAGGTGCGGTTCCTGGCACGGTCTTTTGCAATCCCTGGAAATCATCTTGGGCAGCAAAGTCATGGTTACCGTTGGCCTTATGGTCCTGTAAGGCATCCTTCCTAGATGGTTGTAATTGGTGACAATTCTGTTTTGTGCTTTGTTTTGAAATCATAGATTCGTGATGCAGGTAACAATTGTTACACCATTTAATTTTCCACTTGAGATTCCACTACTTCAGTTGATGGGGGCATTATATATGGGTAACAAACCTCTTCTTAAAGTTGACAGCAAGGTATTAATTATTCTTCACATTAATATAGTCTTCGTAATTGTATTGGTTCCATCTGTTTGCAATAATATAATGTTACTTGGATAGGTAAGCATTGTAATGGAGCAAATGATGCGGTTGCTCCATTATTGTGGTTTACCCGCTGAAGATGTTGACTTTATAAATTCTGATGGGAAGACAATGAACAAGATATTGTTAGAGGTATTGGTCTGGAATTCACAAGTCTACTGAGTATTGTCTCCATAGGTTTTTTAGCTGAGCTAATTTAGTGTCTTGTCAATTTGTAACTTTTTTCAGGCGAATCCACGGATGACCCTCTTCACGGGTAGCTCTAGAGTAGCTGAAAAGTTGGCACTTGACCTTAAGGGTCGTATCAGATTGGAAGATGCTGGATTTGATTGGAAAGTCTTAGGACCAGATGTTCAAGAGGTTTCTTCTTATCACCTTCCTACTAATACTTCCACAAGTCTCTATAGATTTGATTATAACCCTTGTTTCGGTCTCTAATGTCAGGTTGATTACGTTGCCTGGCAATGTGATCAAGATGCATACGCGTGCAGTGGACAGAAGTGTTCTGCACAGTCTATGCTTTTTGTTCATGAGGTTGGTTTGATCCTAATTTTTATGGTGAAACTACCTTTGAATCCTTTTGGTTACTTCCAGTTTCTTCTGTCTTTGTTGTTTTCAATGTGTGTGTGTTTTTTTTTGAAACAACTCTGGGCAGAACTGGTCAAAAACCCCTCTTGTTTCCAAATTAAAAGAACTAGCGGAAAGACGCAAACTGGAAGACTTAACCATTGGTCCTGTCCTCACAGTGAGTTTCATAGTTTCGCCATCTGTTGCTAATCATCTGATGAGATTGTATCGTTAATACTTATCTTTCATTATTGTTTCAAGTTTACAACTGAGGCAATGTTGGAGCACATGGAGAATCTGCTTCAGATTCCTGGCTCAAAGCTACTTTTCGGTGGCAAGGAATTGAAGAATCATTCGATTCCTTCTATCTATGGAGCTTTGGAGCCTACTGCAGTTTATGTTCCAATTGAAGAGATCTTGAAGGATAGTAAAACCTACGAACTCGTCACCAAAGAAATCTTTGGACCATTTCAGGTTAAACCGTGATATCGACTTCATTTGCTTTGTCTATATGATCTACGTGTTCTTTTACTGAAATATATAGTGCTGTTTCTGTATCTGATATCCAGATTGTAACGGAATACAAAAAGGATCAACTTCCTCTAGTGTTGGAAGCATTGGAGAGGATGCACGCTCATCTAACTGCAGCTGTTGTTTCAAACGATCCCATCTTTCTTCAGGCATAGCCTTTCACCATCACCATCATCAATCAATCTCGTCTTCTCTTTGCCCTCGATATTGATGTAACAAATCTGTGCAGGAAGTAATAGGGAACTCAGTGAATGGGACTACATATGCTGGACTAAGAGGAAGAACAACTGGAGCTCCTCAGAATCACTGGTGAGAGAAATAATATCACACTCCCCAATTAAAGTATCTCTTTCTATTTCTTTGAGGAAAAGTTAAAATATCATACAAACACAGGTTTGGACCTGCGGGGGACCCGAGAGGGGCCGGGATAGGGACACCAGAGGCTATAAAGCTGGTCTGGTCATGCCACAGAGAGGTCATCTATGACTATGGTCCCGTTCCACAAGGTTGGGAACTCCCTCCATCTACTTAGAAGTGGTATGTCCACTAATAATAAATAAACTAAGATCTTAGTTTGCAGTTGCATCGAATAAATATGAGTTTTGTAGTTTATCTCTACGAGTAGTTTCCGTGTGAGGGAAAATAACAGCTTGAAACATGAAGTTTTCAACGACGTTGACTTAGTCATGGGGTAGAGGGATTAAGAGAGAGAGAGCTATTGTGAAACTCAGAGGAACTTATAAGTCACCAGAACCTTTGGTAATAATAATTGTTTTTCTCCAGCTCGAAGCCAGACAATGATACAAATGTTTTTGAAAGAAGAGTGAAGAAAAAAAAAACAAGATAAATAATGTAGCTAAGACCCTAATCTGACCGGTCTTAAATAATCTATTGAACAATTTTTTCATCACTATCATGGGAAAACAAATAAAAAGGGACTACTCTATGTTTTGGAGACGCCTCGAACATGACCATTTGTTTACCAGTCCTGATCATTTTGGTGTTGGTAAACAGACAAATACAACCATGGTGATGTGTCCTTGAAACAAAACCCCAAAGTGATCTGTAATGGAGATTTAGTGTTGTACTTTATGTCCAAAAGCTTTGATGATGTGAACTAGTAACTTGTCTCCGGTTATACTTCTGACTCGTTGGATTAGTTCGCTCCGTGAGATTCTCCTGTTCTGTTAAATCCAAAGGAAATCAACAATTAGAATGTGAAATCACCTCAAAAGATAATGGAAGAAGAAACAAACAACAAAACCACTTACTTGTTGATCTTTGTAATGTTTCTGAATGACAAGTATTTGAGAAGGAGGTAGAAACTTCGACAATGCTTTGATCAATACAGGAAATGCCATCCATGGCGATCTCAATCTCTTTGAACTTCCTGCAAAACAGTAATAACTATGTCAAAAACCAGAATCAAGTACAAGAAAATTCAAGATTTGAGAGTTTGGTTTTGGTTTTGCTTACGAGTTAAGTTAAATGGAGCTTTGATGCAAACAAGAAACTCAGGCAACACATGTGTGTTCATGTGTGTACTCCACACAATATACTTCTTCGGAGAAGCTAAATCATCTACACCAGAATCAAACTCTGGTGAGCTCGGACATGATCTAGTGGAGCCATGAGGAACAATCTCTGATTTTCCAAGTAGAACTCTACAAAGCAACAAGAATCTCATCCCATCTTCTGATTCTGAAGCTGAATCCTTCAAACTAATCAAAACAAACACCAAAAATGAGATTTTGAGACCAATGAATTTCGAAAATCGAAACTTTGAGAAATTCAGAAAAAACTTACCAATCAAGAGGAGAATTATCCGGCGAAAGATACAATCCACGGCCAAAAGATCCATCATTTCTCAGCGGCTCGCTAAACCCATACTCTAAAATCGTTTTCAGCTCTTGTTTCGCAACAGAGCACCAACCGTATTTAACCTTAGCTCCTCCACCACCGTCTCCGCCGTGTTTCATCTGCACCGCCTCTTGAAAAATCTGAAAAGTCTTGAGCTTTGCACGAGATCCAACGTTCCTGAATCCGTTTCTAAGAACAGAGAGAATCTGACATTGATCACCGAGACCAGATTTGCAATTACGATAGATTAAATCATGAGCTTTATCTCCTTCAAGCAATTCCATAAGCCCGAGCTCGTCAGCAAAAGATCGTTGATCAGAAGAATAATCGCAGCTTCCAGATTCAGAGATCGTTGATCCTTCTTGCTCTGAATCATCAAAACCAGCTTCAACTTGGGTTCTCACGTAATCCATTGAAAGATAGGAACTTTTGAATCAACAAACTAAGAAAAATCTTTAAAGCTTTTGAATTAGTTTTGTTTCTTGAGAGAGGAAAAGAACTTGAGCTCCAAGTACATATTTATAACTATGAATAGGGAAATAATTACAGATATGGAAAAAAGAACCGCCTTTTGTTTCTGTTACCGTCGGTTTTGTATTTTTATTTACTTTTATATAAATCAAAATTCAGAGTTTCTTGTCTTTTTCTCCGTGGAGAAGACGTAAACAAACATTTAACACATAAATATCTTTTTTTTAATTACATATAAATATTTTAGTTAATTTTTTGTAAGTTGCGGCCGCAAGCTGTTTTTTTTTTTTTTAATGAAACCTTTGATGGGTCTATTCCGTGTTGGAGTTCGTTAAGCGGGTTGGCTGGTAAGAAAGGACGAAAGTACCCTTTGAATCAAGTGGGGCTTTTAGGTAGAAGGGGAAATGACGAAGTTACCCTTTGAATCCATTTGCTTGCGGACATCGAGAATGTGTTGTACGAGTCCTTCTTTGAGAGGACACGACCGACACACGTAACACGTTTTATACGTAACTATATCAATTTCTTTAATGAATTTTAGGTCAATATTATTTTTTTGTTAGAAACTTAGAATCACATATGTACATAACTAAATTAATCGACAAACAATGTGAATGTGATTACAATGAATAGGTTAAATTAGATTAGTATAGTTAACTCACCTAGATCGTGTTTGACTTGCATCATTTCAATCAATGTCTTCATATAAAGTTATTAATAACAATATATCATCTTCTAAGTATGAACTCTTAATTTTCAATAGATTGAGCTCCTTATACGTTTTAAAGTCATATTATAAGCATAATTAAGTCTTATGTAAAAAACACATAAGTAATCAATTTGTTAAAAACATATAGTAAAAAATCTTAAATTAATCCCAAAGGAATGTTAAATAAATTGGGTCTTCAATAGGTAACTCTGTTTCATCAATGATAATTTGTTATTGGGCCATACTTCATTTTATGAACGATGTAAGCCCAGTTAGTTAATACATAAATACTAATACAGTATGAACATTGCGAGACAATTAAAAACCAATCCGGTAATCTTTCAAATTTAGGAACATATATATTGGATTTCGGTTCATTTTAAAACCGAAAAAACCGGTTAGGGTTTACTTTTCGTTTATGTTCTTGCCTTAAAAAATGGTAAAAATTTATTAAAGTTTCCTGTTCCTAAATGATTAAGGAGTAGGAAATAATTTTGATATATTAAGATTGCGGACGTTCGTGAATTAGACGTAGTAGGCTAGTAGCTATGCGTATGTCTCTAGCTTTGATTTCATCTTTTCAATGGAAGAAGAGGTCTTCAAAGGCGATGATGAGAAGAGGAAGAAAAAGAAGAAGACAAAGAGGATACGATTTGGTAGCGCCGGAGATTACTTTGGATCTCCAGATCGAGATTCTAACTAGATTGCCTGCTAAATCGCTGATGAGGTTCAAGTGCGTCTCAAAGCTATGGTCTTCTCTTATCCTTTCCCGATATTTTAGCAACTGTTATCTTACGGTTGCATCTCCACTGCGACCACCACCTCGTCTATACATGAGTTTGGTGGACCACGAGTGTAGTTCAACGGAGGTCTGCCACAACCCCCGCGAGTCTGCACTGCTATCATCATCGTCTAGTCAAAGTGCTACATCTTTCGACCAAGGTTTGACCATGCAAGGGATGGGAGGACGCAACATGGTGATTCTTCGTGGCTTGATTTTATACATTGTTTGCGGAAAAGCGTGTATCTATAATCCCACCACCAGACAGAGCGTAACCTTACCCGCCGTCAAATTCAATATCTTTGTTCAAGGAAATGACCATAGTGTACTCTAGTTCTTGGGACACGATCCTGTTCTTGATCAATACAAAGTAGTTTGCAATTTTGTGTCATCCTCACAAGATTTGGACATGATAATCTCGGAGCATTGGGTCTTCGTACTAGAAGCTGGAGGTTCGTGGAAAAAAATTGAGTTTGACCAACCTCATATTCCTACAAGACCTGGACTGTGCATCAATGGAGTTATATATTATCTTGCCTTCACTAGTACGTCTCAGGATATCGTTGTCAGCTTTGACGTTAGGTCTGAAGAGTTAAATGTAATCCAAGCGCCTCTTGTGATGTCTGCATATGGCGACTATGTCGATTTCATAGAGTATGGTGGAAAACCAGCTATTTTTTATCATACGAGTTTTAAACAAAACGGTTTGGTGGACTTATGGGTCTTGGAAAATGCTGGAAACTGGTTGATGAGATCTTTGAGTTTGCAGCCTTGTCAGTTGCATTTGGTCGATAACGACATTGATTTGACGGTGGAAGGTACAAATCAAAACGGCGAGGTTATTTTAGCACCTTTATCGTTGATTTCCCCTTATTACATTCTCTGTTATGATATACAGAAGAATGATTTGAGTAAGGTTGAAATCAAAGGAATACCAGACCACGGGTTTAATAGCTCGCACCACTTTTCTTTCATTCTTATGGATAAGAATGAAAGTATCATCCACTTGGAAACTTGAATGCCATATATTACTTGTTTTTTTCTCCACCAATCTAAGATTATCAACAATACACTGTTTTTTCCTTTAAATAACAATGATACTATTTATTTTATAATTTAGTTTTACTTATGTTCCAAGCCGTTTACTTAAGGTTTTTTGCACCCAAATATATGTTTTCGGTTCAGAAGCCCATTACTCAATCAATGGTAATATGTTGTCATTGGGACACACATAACAGCAGTCATTACTATGACTTAATGTTTAATTTTTGTAGAAAACATTTTCATTGCATATTGTGGTGTCACTATCGTACATGAAAACTCTTACATCTATACATAGGAGTCGACAGCAACTGGGAAATGTGAATCTCCTGTTTTTTGCTTGTTGGAGAAACAATCTCTTCAAAATAGATGTAAAAGTTTTCATGTACAACTCGAAACGGCGAGGTTATCTTAGCTCCCAACAGATGTTTTCCCCTGATTACATTCTCTATTATGATCTACAAAAGAATGATTTGAGGAAGGTTGAAATCAGAGGAACATCAGACCACGAGTTTAGTAACTGGTACATGTATCTCAGGTTGATGGATGAGAGTGAAAGCATCATGCACTTGGAAACTTGAATGTCATTTTCTCCTTCCAAGCTAAGATTATCATTATATATACTTTAATAATACAATGAAACTATTTATTTTGTAATTTTAAATTTTACTTTTTGGGGCATATTTTATAGAAACATTGTGATACAATGAAAACCCATCATATAATCTTTCACATTTTGGGAGGAGCAAATTCGGTTCAGTTCACTTTAAAACCAAAAAACCGGTTAGGGTAAATTGAATATTGTGCAAACACCTCTCCAAGTGATCTATCTTCTAATACAAGGCAATGAACCATCGTTGTCCTTTAAATTTATATGTCACAACTTTAAGTTTGGGTCTCTGCTGCTGCTTCTTCTTCTTCTTCTTCCTCTTCTTTTCCTTCTTCTTCATCAACGTCAAGCCCTAGAGACTGGTTTAGGCACTCTTGAGCTTCTTCTAGCACAGATTCATCTGCATCGGTTGCGTATAATATCTTCTTAACCGCTACCACTATCTGCACATATTTGTGGTTTCAACAAAACATATATGATTTGAGTTCAAACTAAGAAAAAAACAAATACAACAACAACAAAAAAAAAAAGCATTGCTATGACATTTACCGGAAGATCATCAAGTTCAGGCGTCTGACATAGTATCTCTATATCCCGGAGCTTAGAGAAGTAAAAATCTCTCTCTTTTTCCAAGAGATCAACCGAGACCTTGAGATCTGATACCTGGTATTGTGAAAGAAAGTTACATTACAAGTCTATCTTCATTATCAAGAAGAAAAGAATGAAACCGAATGGTTAAGAGTGATGATTAGATGTTGATTACCTCTTTTGACAGAGCTTGCACTTCGGCTGATGAGTTGCTTCCACCTCCAATTGCATGTGATTTTGCTTGCTTGGGACCTAGGAGTTATAATTTTCAATGACGTTGAGAAACTTCTAAATTGGATAGGCAAGCAATAGGATAAGAGAAGCTAATTAAAAGGGCAGACCAGCTGGTTTGTTGGAAGTAGTGACTGGAGGATGATGCATATTGTTTGTTTGCAATGACTTTGAGATCTTACTAGATCCCTTTACGCTTTTCTCTCTGCCACCTCTTGATCTTCGTTCTACTGGATTATAATTCCTACAATGATGAAACCATTGGATTGATTGTAAGAAGACTTTTAGTTGTTGTTAGATAAAAAGTTGAGAGAATAGGTAGAAAAGTCCATACTCGTTCATAATGCCGCCATTAATCGAATCGCAAAATCGTTTCAGCCATTGTAGAAACTCCAAATTGTCTAGTGGTCGGCCTTTGACAAGCCTGTTGACTTCCAATGGCTAAGACAACAGCATTGTGAGTAATATATATATAATGGAAGGCATTAGCACACAGTACATCTTTATCCCAAGCAAATGTATCAAAAAAAATGATATATACGAAAAGAATTACCTTTGTAATTTTCAATTTGGTGAAGACTTCTTGCATAACCTTGTAGTTTTGTATCATTTCGTACTCGTTCTTTGCTTCAAAGTTAACCTAAAAAGTGGGAGATTTAGACTGCTCTGTGAAAGAAGCAAACAAGAGATGTCGATAAAATGGGAATATAAAAAATCACCTTGTGCATTGGCACAACTCCTGGAAAGGTCATGTCCAACATTTGACATTGCACAGCACCAGATGCAGCCTAGCAAAACCCAACCATAAGCCACTTAGACAAACAATCTCAGAAGCAAGACGAATTCCAACAGTTTCAATGCTTACTTGCAAGTGTATCAGTTAAAATCAAACAACCAAGTTAAAAAGAATCTTTTTTACTTGGAGGTCCAAAACAAATAACTCATTTCATGACCAATTCAGCACCAAAGCTGAAAATGTAGATTATGCAACATACATTACAAGTAACACTCTTCTGAAAGCCGAAACGGAATGAAGAAACCGAAATATTAAACAACAAACATGAGTTTGCTTCCAATAGCTAAGCACTGAATCATCAAATACACAGACACACCAAGAACCATCAAAGAATCAATGTAATTGCATCTTAACACACCCAAAAACACCTTAATTATCAGACAGACAGAACCAAAGGTAAACCATTTCCCCAACACACTTGTATATAGATCAGCAATCTCATTTCAAGAAATCAAGTGAGAGCAAACACCAACACCGACAAATCTGTTAGATCATGACAACAAATTCAAATTCCAAAAACCCTATTCCCCCTGATCACCCAACAAAAAATTGCACCAGATCAACACCACATTTCTCAAAATCAATCCTCTTAAGCCACCGACATTATAAAAAACAAAACCCTTTAAACCAAAGGCACGTCCTTTATCAATCAATTCATTGACAATGCTACACAATGAAGAAATCTATCAATGGAAACACACATGCAAAGATTACAAAATCCAACAAAAATTGTTAAAAAAAACCTCTTCGATACGAGAGAGATTGAGATGAAGGCGGTCATTGATCCAACTGAGAATCTCGTTCCTTCCAACAAAGTAAGCACTATCCATCATCCCAATGTTCGTCGCCATTTTTTGAATCCGTCTCTAAAACAAAACAAAACAAAAAGAAGAGTCTTTTTGTTTTGTTTGTTGTTGTTTCTAATGGAAACCCAGATGCAGCAATGTGATAAAAAGGTAAGAGAATCAATTTGGTTAGGTGAAAGAAACCCAAATTTAAGAAAAAAAGGATTGATTTTTTTTAATATCTAAAGGGAAAAAAAATGATTCGATCTGTTTTGGGGGTTTTGCTTGTTAGGAAGAGAAAACTGAAGCAGAGAAAAGGACGGAGAAGCGAAGGTTAGAGATAGAGAGAGAAGAGAGAATTTTATTTAATTAAAACTTATTTTAGTCGTTACGATGTCTTGCGTGGACCAGCATTTTTTTTTATTTTTTTAAGAATAAAAAAATTGAAGATTTATCTTAAATTATGTCATACGGATGCTTAATAGATTAAGCATTGATTTAGCTAAGCTTTGATTATTATTATTTTTGTTTTTTAAAATCAAAGAAAGAAACAATTTTGTTTATTTTAATGTCCTCCAAAGAGGCATTTTCTTCTTCATGGTTCGTTTCGGTAACAGCTAATAACTATTGTATGCTGATTTGGACTGTAACTAATATGTAACGTCTTCCCACGTGGGTGTTGCCTTTTAGTAACATGGTAAATATACATTTCTTATGAAACATATCATTTTCAGTTTTAATTTTTTCCCCCAATTGAGAATCATTTTTGTTGAAATTTTCTTCTTTTCCTTTTTTTTTGTTACACAATCCATATTGAATTGTTCTGCATTCTGTATCGTTTTTGCAGGTTTCTCATTTTTAGACTTTTTTCTAGCAAATTTTAGATCAGGGCATTAAAATTAGTTGTCTATTTTACGAACAAAATATGTAAGGTAGAAAATCAATTTCTTTTGTTAACAATAAAGTAGAAAATCATTTAAGAATGACAACATCAAATTAAACATACTGTCGATGAAAAGAAACATATTTATTTCCGTGACAGACTTCACATGACCTATGTAAATGCTATATGTGTATATAAAATTAATTAGCTACGGTTCAAACACACAAATGTTTGGTAACGTGGTAAGAAAACGAATATATGGCTAGTACACCTACTCATTCTTCTTCTCTTTACAGCTAGAAGCTTTTGGCTTTTACCATTTCTTTAGGATCGATTGTTCTTCATACTGCTTGTTTAAAGTCGACGAATATTGAAGAAAATATATCTAGTCCGAGCCCATGAGCTACGCTATCAAAACCTCGTTTCTGAATTCTCTGATCATTGGTCGAGAATGAAAGCAATATACCATACTAAATTGGTCATCAAATTAATACCTAACTCGTGTAGCTTGTAGTAGCTAGTCTAGTCTCTTACCTTTTTAGTTCACTATAATATTTGTGCTCTGATCTTATTACATAAACATAAATCACTCTTTAACTTTTATTTTGATATTGAAATTTCTTAGCAGTAACAACAAACTTCATATATAAAACCCGAAAACGAAAAAAAGAAAAGAAAAGAAAAGGAGAAAAAACAGTATACGATACACTAAGATCGGTAACGATATTCAGCTACAACCAGCAGGAAGTAGTTTACTAGTAGCTATAGGTGTCATCAAAAGCAGAGTGACCAACATATTTGGCTGATGTATCCACCTGAAAATAGAAACGTTCAAGAAACTGATGAGTCTCATAGTTAGAACATTTAGGTCACACATAGAAGTCTTAGAGAGAGTTAAGAGGTCATACCGAGCTCACAATCTTTTCCTGAGGCGCACCGGAATCATTTACCGGAGTAAATTTTCCAGCGGCTGCTCCTAAATCGTCATCCTTCTTGGCTGGCACGTACCATACGTTAACAGTATGTGGGCTTAAAAGGAATGAACGCACATAGTGCTCGTAGAGATAAGCAGCGCCGCTCATGCCCGGTAAGACCAACCAAGTAGTTAGGGCTAGCTTGGCGTATGGATATAATGGGATCCTGGCCATACCATAGCATAAAACTCGAAACTTTAGTCTATAGAATTGAATCTACGAACCACTGTTACATACAGCACAGTTTCTCTTACGACTCCTCAAAAATCTTAAGCACCTTACTTGGACTTCAAGAAAGTTAAAGATAGGTAATTAGGGATCGGACTCATCTCCAAAACAACTTCTAAGCATTTTTCACATAACAAAATTTGTCGGTGAAATCCAAGACATTGATCTATCATAAGTTCTAAGATCCAACGCTATACAGTGATTAGAAACAAACGTATATACAACCTTACTCTGTTTGCACAAGTAGAAGCTTGCGCACCAAGAAAGCTTTAGATTGTGTGTGAAATTTACCATTCAATGAGTCTGTAGAAAGTGAGCTCAAAGAGTTTGATAAGTGAATAGAGAGCCCAATACGTCAACCATTGTTTGTCGTCTCCATGACTCCTCGACTCTATTGCCCTCACTGATGCATATCTGTATAAACCAAAATCTTAGTTAAAAAAAGGCTCAGGCTCAGGATTTGACATTCTCAGGCGAACAAATTTGACAGAGAAAGTTATACAGAACTTACAGAGGATAAACCAAGCTAATCACAGGTCTGCACATTAAAAAGGATCAAATTAATGGAAAAGTTAAAAGGAGATCGAAAAATTTATAATTAGGTTACATATTACGTCTTAAATTACCCAGCGATGACATCAAAGTTCTTAAAGATGACCTTCACTAAACTTCCGATTCCAGAACTCATTTTTGCAGTTGAATTGTGTTTTTTTTTTCCTCACACTCTCACCACCGCCTTTTGAGTTTTTCTTAGCATTCTATGTTTGGGTTTTGGACAAGACTAGTATATGAAGTAAGTCGGGCTTGGGAACACGTGTCCGTGACTATGAGAGGAGTCAAGACGTAATTTAGCCACGTGGCTTGATCTGGAAGCTGAATAAGCAAAGCTGGCAGTAGTTTTCTGACCGTTCGATTTCATCAATCTCACATTTCTGTATTTCTCAGTCATGTGTGATTGTGTTCTAATAAAAGTGAATCGATTTAAACTGATTGGAAATCCCCTTATTATTAAAAGGGAAGTACAAATTGAAAAATGGACTAATTTGCCATCAATTTCAATTTCAATTTTGGATTTTGTACATTGTTAATCAAAATCGTCAAGGGTAATTTGGTCATCAAATCTCATTAAAAGAGTTAAGATCCGCGTGTTTTTTATATGGGTGGGTAGTGAATCAAATATTTCCAAATCCGAAAATGAATATCTAAACGAAAGTTTACCAAAATCGAATTTTTAAAAAAAAACTTTATAAAACCACGACCTTTGTTTTATGTGTGGCTCAAAACGAATGATAGATGTCTGATCTATCATTTTGTTAACAAATTCAGTTGAATAAGAGGGGAAAATCGGTGAAAACAAGTTGAAACGGCCATAGATTAGGGTTTCAGATGGGCTGCAGTCGAGTGGAGAAGATGAACGTAAAATTACCATTTTGCCCTTTACTAATAAAATTGAGAAAAAGGTACAAAACATATTACGGCTATTCGAACTTGGGTGCCGCTCCTGTACACGTAGGTAAATAACCAACTGAGCTTCTCGAAACTCTTGGGAATGTTTAAGCAAACAAAATATATAACCAACATGTTATAGGATAGTTAAAGTATAATTGGATCATTAATTTGTTTCCCTAATTGGTTTGATTATGGATCGTTAATTGATTTTGCTAATCGAATATTGTATTTAGTGAAATTTAAATTATATTAATTATGGGAACCAATTTTATAGATTTTGGGAACTAACATTAAATAATATTCCTTAAACACACTATATTCAATACTTATCACCTATTTATTGATTTTTCAAAGATTTCAAAAAACTAAATCTAAAAAATCAATTTAAAATAAACCAAATATATAGTTATTAATTTTAGATATTTTTTATTAAAAATATTATGTTGGTAAACAATATTAAGAGCTCGCGAATCAATTAGCGGAGCGGGTTAGAATTAGCATTAATTCGTAATTATGCATATGGAAATAAATTATACTTAAAAACCAATATTCGATATATCAAAATCTGGTAAAATCACACATTTTTCGGATATTATTTAAACTAACAATCTTAAGTTAACTGTCCATTAAGACTTTCCAAATCAAAAAGCAATAATAACGTAATGATTTTAAAATCTGATTTAATTAAAAATTTCATGAATAACATTCCTAAACTAATGTTTCCTGCAAACTGAATTCTAGAAGTTTCCATATCATATAATTCGAAAAATTCCTAAACAAGCCAAAGAATATAATTTTTTTGCAAACAGAATATTCCTTTCTAAAATTCCTAAATCGTCACTTCATCTTCACTATATAAGAGCATGTCATTTTACTTAAACTAAATATCATTATACTAACCCCGATTTCGTTTCATTTGTTTAATTCATTTTTTTTAATAATTTTTTCGTTTATAATTTATAAAAATTTATTTTCAGATTGTTTCTCACATTTGTTTTTAAATATTTATGCATGTAGTGTGATGTGCGAAAGATGATAATGTAGACGCACACATGATTTCGTTGAGGAATTTGTTCATATTTTTTTCTATCAAGCTTTAATTGAAATGTTATTTTTTTATAACTAATCTTTATTTTTTTTTCTTATAGATCATTCTCATAATACAAACATATTAGGAGAAGGATACTTCCTTTCAGACTACAACGCATGATGATACTATGATTCTATTCTTTGTAAGACAATTTCAAATGATCACAAATCTAATCAATTCTTTGTTGAAAACAGTTTACACATTCCATCATTATTTTATTGGATTGTACATATTCTAACATTTAATTTTTTAATCCATCAATTTTTCATGTGTTTTTTTGAATTTTTTTTTGTTGATATATATACTCGAAATATATATGTCAACAAATTTACTTGACAATTTTTTTAATAAATAAGAAATAATAGATTTGGCAATAAATCTTCAAAAATTATCATAAAAAAATTATTGAAATATTTGGTCAATATCTAAAAACGTATTGAGAAATGATATATTTTTAGATTTTATGAATAATTTCATTTTTGGGTTTTGCCAAAATTTAAGAAATGATCCGATGGAAGATTTCCTGATCAAAATTTAAAAAAAAACCGACCTGCAAAAGCGGGTTAGAATTAGTATTTATTTGATAGAGAATGAGTTAAATGGAATTGTTAATTACATTTGACACATCTAAATTTATAATTACAATACTAATTGGACGTAACACGGGTTAAACTAAATTATATAATTCTAATACAAATAAAAAAATCTCCCGCGGTGAACCGCGGGTTTAATCCTAGTTCAATTTGGAAAAGGGAAACAAAAGAAGCCTTTAATTTAGATCAAAATTATTTTTTGGTCGTAATCCAATGGAAGTCGGTGGATATTATCCAGTGGATAATGACCCGGCAGCAATATATTGGGGTTGTGTGACAATTGTCGAGTTTGAATAACCAAATCCAAATGATTACACACGTCATAAAGACTCTTCTCCAAGCAACTATTAGATTGATGAACAAGGTTATTTGACCAAACTATTCAACAATTTTTCTTTTTATACCCACTTGTGGTCTGTATGCATATAATAATTAAGTCCATGTTTCAAGCAATACTCAATTCCAAAGAAGAAGAAAAAATGGATGAAGAAATTGAGAACAAAGTGATACTCCATGGATCATTCGCGAGTCCTTACAGCAAAAGGATTGAGTTAGCCCTCAAGCTTAAATCCATACCTTACCAATTCGTGCAAGAAGATCTCCAGAACAAGAGCCAAACCCTTCTCCGGTACAATCCGGTTCACAAGAAGATCCCGGTTCTCGTCCACAACGGTAAACCCATCTCTGAATCCTTGTTTATCATTGATTACATCGACGAAACGTGGAGAAACGGACCACATCTTTTGCCAGAAGACCCTTATAGAAGATCCAAAGTCCGGTTTTGGGCTAACTACATCCAATTACACGTAAGTAAATCTGATAAACCCTAACTTTTAATTCAAGTTTTGAACTTAATATACTGAATTTTTATAGAATAAACTTTTCTGCAGCTTTACGATGTGGTGATAAAAGTGGTGAAAAGCGAAGGAGAAGAGCAAGAGGAAGCTCTCACAGAGGTGAAGGAGAAGCTGAGAGTGATAGAGAAAGAAGGGCTTAAGGAGATTTTCTCTGACACTGATGGTGAACCGACCGTGACAAACGAGACCATGAGCCTCGTAGACATTGTGATGTGCACTTTGCTTAGCCCTTACAAGGCACACGAAGAAGTTTTGGGTCTAAAGATTATAGACCCAGAGATAGTTCCTGGTGTCTACGGTTGGATCAATGCTATTAACGAAACCAGCGTGGTCAAAGATCTAAGTCCTCCTTATGAACAAGTCCTAGAGATTCTTAGGGTTTTCAGACAGATGTCTCTCTCCCGTTCCTGAAGCTTATCAGTCTTTAAGTTTTGGATTGCTTGATGCAAAGCTATAAAATTATGTTCTCTGTTTTTATATGATATTCTCTGTTTTTGAGACCTTTCCAGTGGTCTTGCCTCAACAGACAACATTCAGATTCAATTTTCTTCTAATAGGAAGACTCTGTTTAATCTTGTAGAGATGATGATTTATAATACTTGTTGCACAAACAGCTTCTATTGCGATAAGGGATTACTTAAAAGATGGATTGTTATCATTACTATCAACGGATTCAACCGAGTGAGACCCAATACGTTGAAGAATTTTGAGCCTACAAGTTTAGAGGCCTACAATTTAGAAACTATTTCTGCCATCAGGCCCAAGCCCATTGTTGAAATTGTCGTTGGTGATAAACAACTTGGTTTCTTGAGTTCTTCAACACTTTCACAAGATAAACATAAAATACTGTAGCTTAAAATAAATAAACGCGACTAAAGGAAGTCTCAAAAAACCTAAATTCAATGATAGACACGAAAGAAAGAAAAAACAGAGACGAAACATTAATATAATAAGTTAATAACACAACACATTAGTTTTTGATTAATATACTCCACATACAAAGATGATATATCTCTAAATTCGAAGTTGAGCAAACATTTAGCCTCTAATTAGATAATTTACTACAACCTTCCGAATATTTCAAATGATTACTTACACGCTCTCTAATTTTAATGAATGGTAAGTGTCGAATATATTCTACTTCTAAAAATTATTTTCTAGTTGAATCTTTAACTTATAAGGTTGTTGTTAGGGATTTTTATGAAATTGTCACAGGATATAAAATATAAAGTACCAAATCTATATATATGGTCCCAATTTTATGTGTCGGTTATTGGTGGATCATATATAGCCAAACCTAGCAACTATTTTTAGTCCGAGCATCCTCATTGAGATTAAGCCAACAAACTAATTTCTCCTAACTATTGAGACAAACTTTTAGTTTGTTTGTTTTTATTGCTATAGGTGTACAAAACAATAATTTCCATATTTCAAAGAAAAAAAAAGTAGGTAATTAATTTATATATTATTTTCCAGTATTAAATTTAGCTTAACAAGTTCAGTTGTTTGAAGATCAACATAAAGTAAATTAATTACTCGAAATCAACAAATCACTATTGCGCCACACTGATAAAAACCATCTCCCTATTTTACATCGACGAAAAATTAACATATTCAAGCTATAAAAATCGTAGGTGTATGTATGTCAATGGAATTGAAATAAAACCATAAATGCAATCAAATGAATAAAATTTCGTTTTCGGAACTTGGAAATCCAGGCTCTACTTTCTCAATAATGTGAACAAATTCAAATGAGAATTGACTTATACTCATCGAGCTCATAACTGCAAAAATAGTCAACTATGAAACCCCTCTAAGATCATGCCACGTTCAAAATTCTATCACGTATGACATATGTCGATACTCTATATGGTCCCATACGAAATGCCTCCCCATAATAATTATAATATGATTCAATCGCCAATAATTTGTATATTTTCAGAAAAAATGCATATACTATATGAAACTAAATCTGAAACTACAATTAAATAATACACCGCCCATTATGTATCGAGTAAATTTGAATTGAAAGATTTCGTACCTTAGAGATTATTGTTGTGATCTTCAATAGCCGGTCACCACGTGTTAACATTCACGAACTTTGTACAAGGAGTGGAGAAGCGTAAGTGTTGGCAAATCAAATCGTTTGAGCACCAAGATGACGACGTGTGGCAAATGTCTAATTATAAGAGGAGACCACAAGTTCTAATACGATAAAATATTGCTTTTGAGGTGGGACCTACGACATACCTAATTCCTTTTGAGTATTTTCTTCTGTCGTCTTGTGTGCTTTGACATGCCTTGTCCTAGATCCTCGCTTTCTATATCCGGAGAAAGCTAGGTGGTTTGATCTCTACCGTACACGTGGTCATTCTTCCATTGTTAGTAAATTGCGTGGCAATTGAAGCGTTGCATCGGTGTATAAATGGTGGGAATGATATAGAAGTTAAAATAAAAATGATTGAAGAATGTATCGTTTATCTTTTTTCGTTATTGTTTTTTCATATGATTGTAATTTTTATCATATCATGTGTTCGAATCCTAGCAGCTTTGATGATGGATATGGTGCTTAAAAGAATTCATCACAATTTTGAAGGCAATTTCTGATATGTTTTTGTCCACACACGATAATCCTTCAAGCCAAACAGTTGATATACATGAGAAATCGAATTTTAGAGTGTTACTATGAATCTTTTACAGTGTCAATCAATGCAATATTTATATATATAAAAAATTGTTAATGTACTGTTTTGTTCAAGGAGAGAAAGTGTCAAAATCAATACATGATAGTAATATGGAAGGATTAGTGTAGCACTATAAGCAAATCCATAATTCAACCTTAGATTCAAATTCTTCCAATGAACAGTTACAATTGTGTGCAAACAATTGATGCAACTATTCGATCATCGTACAAGATTTTTGACTTTAACGTACAGTTAATTTGCATGAAACTTTTTACCATGTTTATTATTCTAGGATTAGTCCGATGTTTTCCCCAACCAAACATCTAATGCTAACAACAAAATATTAATATATGTGAGTTTAATTAAGGTAAATAGATTGATTTAACCAATATTACTATAAATGTCCCAAGAATGTAAGTGTTGATAGTTTTTTATCATACTAAAATTGTTTTCTAAATAGTTCCTTTATCATAATTAGTTTCTACGCAGATACATTTTTATTTTATTTTTTGAAAAAGGGTTGATAACATTTGTTGGAATAGAAAGACTAATCTATCTGACATGGACCACTAGGAAGAAGTGTTAATAGTAGTATTTCATTTTCGAACCGCTAAACTTTAATATGAGAGGTGACTGGATTTATTTGTCTTGCTGAATTCGAAGTACTGCCAAATTGCTTGATTTTACTGATAAGAAATGGTAATTCAAACGAATATATACCAGGAAGATGTCGTTTTTCCAATAATAACCTAGATAATTGTATGGTTAGTAATATTTTACCGTATTCATATTCATATAGCTAGTTTGAAACCTTATTTATAATCTAACCAACCAAACTGCATCGTTGCATAGATTCTTCCTTAAAATGCGTACGTACCAATAATCTTATCATTTTTTTGAAGTTATTTAAATTAACAACTTATTATTGACGTGGTCAATCTTCATGAACCGACATTGAAACTTTGAAAGTGATGGTTCTAAAATACCCTACGGAAAAGGACAACAAATGCTATAAAGAGATAGTTTAGACACGCTAAGTCAAAATGTTTAGGTTGATTAAGATTTAGAAGATCAGACTACGATTCGTTGAGTTTATTTTAAATGAATAAGTTTTTGTTGGCATAGGCTTAGTGGCTTAGCTAAACCCAATAGTTAGAAACCCATGTGTATAGATTCATACTCTTACATACTCACAATCAAATATCTTACTAAAAATTATAGTGGGATACCATATACGTATAAGGTATGAAAGTTGAGATCTAAAACCAAAATTAGGATTATGATTAACATACATTTTTATTAAAACATATATAAGTTTTTGTTGCTTTGTAATTTTTTTTCAAATAAAGAAACCAACTAAAATCCAAAACAATATGCCATATGGCCGGCCAAAACCACTATATTAAGATTTGGGTCCAGTAAAATCAAACACTATGCATATTATATATGCAATTGACTGCAAACATCAGATATCCCGGAAGAAAATAGTTGGAAGTCTCCAATCACAATGTACTAACCTCTTGTCGGAGTTAATATATTTACCTAACTTTAACCTGGAATTTGAAAGTCTTTATAATAGAAATACGTATAACTTAAAATATATCTTAATTAGAAAAAATATCGAACCTAGCTATATGTATATTAGTTTCAGCAGATTTAGACCAAATTGCCAAAATTATCAAGCTTTAAATGTTTGACTTTTGCTATCTTAAAACAGGAGATCCGTGACTTTTAAAAATCAGAGGATGCAGCAAGTTGGTTCGGAAAGTTTCATACTTTCAGAGGATAGTAATTGTCTTACACTTTGAATCGGTCAAATGATTATCGTTATGTACTAAACTACTAATGACGATTAGTTAAGTGGGCGGTAGAAAAATTATCTTTCAAGAAAATGCTCATGGGTCAGTCTGATTAGCTATCTTAATATTACCATCAATATAAAATAATATATAACATCAATATTTTCTTACTGTTTGATTGAGTATGTTATATAATAAATAATTTAATATAAATTTCATTATATATTCACAATTAATATTGAATATATAACCCACATATCGCGTGGATAACTTTCTAATTATTTATACAATAAAGATATGGTGGTTGTTTTCGATATTTGAAAAGTTTCGAACCAAAATTCATATATCTTTTCGAAAGGGAGATCAAAACATGATAAATGTAGTCCCTACTCCCTTCCCCGAATACGGTATTCGAACCCAACACTTGGACCAACTTTTCCTAAATGTGTCTCCTGGTTCAACCGTTTAAGGTACGGATCTTCTGGGTTAAAACATGAAATTAAATTATTGTAGTCACTCATTGAAAATGGGTAGTACACTGTTACTATACTGCCATTCTTAATTGCTTATGCTTATGTAAGAGTTGTTGATCTCTTATTGGCCACTAAATTGGTGGTTGCTTCGGTAAATTTATTTTCTTTTGATGTGAAATGTTAATGTTAAATAATTTTATAACGTTTTAATGTTGGACAGTCTAAAATTTAATGTGACAAAAAAATTGCAACCTTACTGTTTCTGAGAAGTACATCAGCAATATCACAGTAGGTCCTCTATTAAATTAAACCAAAAAAAAAATCCTCTAATTATACGTCAATCATCGCATGCATCATTAGGGCATATGCAACGCCAAAACAGTTGGTGTGATCTTAGTAATTTAAAATTAAGAAATAATGGGAATAGTGCATTTAGTTCTTGGGTTTAGTTCTTGCTCAAGACCTGTTCCTGGCCCTGTTCTTGGGTTTGGGACTTATTTTTTTTTTTTTAATTCTAAGCACACCATTAAGATGATCTTCCGATAATTATGGTCTTAGACGATGGGTACAATAATCTATGTTATTGTTTTATTTTTTTTTAGAAGCTTTCCCAGTTTTCCATTTTGGATGCTGGCACGTGTCGCTACAGTCACATTAAACCGTTAATTTTGGGGATTAAAATACTAAACCCTAAGTTTTGTTATTGATATTATAATTAAACCCTAGGTTAACCTACCAATTATTTAATCAGATAGCGTATAAAATAAGATATGACCCAAAGTTCGTCTACATCCAAAAGACGACCATAGTCGTTGACTTGTTTCATCCCATATTAATCTTCTGGAAACTATAGGAAGCATCGTAGGAACTTTCAAATTGATTGTAGAAAAAAACAAAGAACTTTAGAGCTCGAAGATGCAGTTAATAATATATTACTATTAGACCGATTAAGCATAAACTAAAGTTGGGTTGATATAAAATAATGTCACCATAAATAATTATAACTTTATCATTTTGGTCTCCCGGTACTGTTTTTACGTTATATTGATAGTTTCAAAATATTTACAATGCTTTCTAAAGCCTTTTCCTCGAAAAGCAACTATATGTTTTGAGTTTTGACTTAAATTTTAATTTACACTCCTAAATAAATAAAACAGTGAAAAAAGTAGGTTTAATATCCTCAATCTCGGGTGTAAATTAGGATATTGTGGCAGTAAATTAAACCCTTGTTTTAAGTTTTAACTACGGAAAATAATATGTTCCATTAGTTGAGCTTAATAAAAGAAAACATGAAAACATGTGCATTTATAAATTAGTACAGTTCTATCAAATACTTAATATTTGTTTCAAATAAAGTACTATAAGTAGGTATCTATGGCCAAAGTAAAGTTAATATGTGACCCGGTTGATGAGTAAATAGAAGGTATGGGCGATGTATACCAAAGGACGTGGTATACAGTTTCAACCGATTTTTTTTCATGAAATTTTAACTAGTCGTGGAAGATCGTAACTTATATCCATTATGATATAGTATTAATGTGCATATACAATATATACATGTTATTTTTAATTCATTTTAGAAGCTCAATGCACGTCGGAAGAATAATATTTTAGAAGCTCAATGCACACAGCCAAAAACCCACGACGTGCTTCGCAACATTCCTCTTGTTTCTTGTACAAGTTTAGATTTTTCAAAATATTTATAAAATACGATTTTCAAACAATTGGTAAATATGATACATCTATTAATTTAGTTTTTAGCTTATTATGTAGCAAAAAATGTATTCCATAATAGTCGTTTTCTCGACAAAGTTAGAAAACACGTTACTTTTTTTTGCCGTGAATTTTCCAATTTGTAATAGTGAAAAAAAAGTTGTAAAGTTAGGAGAATTTTTTTTTAAAAATTTGGTAAATAAAATTAAATATTGTTCTCGGAAAAAAATTTCGCAACTAAAAATACAAAAGTAATAGTAGTCGTTTTTCTTTTTGTGATGATGCTTCAGTAAATAATAAGACCTTATTATTTAAAATCCTAATAATCCGCATGTTAATGTAAAATAAACGAATAAAAAGATATTACTGATGAAATTGAAAGGTTCATTGGGTAATGTGTCAGTGGAAGATTACCGTGTATTACTGTAGACTAGAGTATAAGCCGAAAATGTGCTAGTAATTAATTATTTCTGCGAATCATATTCATTCCTCAAGTTGGTTTAAATTTAGAGAGGAAGTGCACTAATTACGTAAAACTCTACTGTGAGAGTTAATACGATCCTATGACCATAAAAAGTCAAATTAATAAGGAAGAGTAAATCTTATTGGTCGGTAAATTGAGAGTCTTAAGGATTCAGTTACAGTAGTCTATAAATAATTTCTATACAATAATTTAATTTTGAGGTTTGCTACAGTAATTTAGATTTTGCTAGTGGGCATTCAATAAAGGGACATAAGTATTAAACTAAGTAATAAATAATCATGCTCCATATTAACCCCATAAGTTATGGACTTTTGAGGGGTCGACAATTCAATGGATGTATTCACGAAAATGGAGGTGACATTAAATTAGGCCTGCGTGGTGTAAGTTGCTAAAATTTGGAAATCGATGAATTTATTATACTGTATTTTGTTCTATCAGAATAATTATTTATATATGTATACATCAGTTCGGTATATGGACTCTCTTATGCTGGTTACAAATATCTTGTCGATGCAGTTCGTATAGTTAAAGATAAAACTCTTTGGGCAGTATTTATTTTCTTAGTCAATGCAATATTCAAGTGCAAAGTAAAATTCGAAGGTAATAACTGTGTCAGGCATCCAAAAAACAAATATATATTTTATTTAAGTGATAAATGATATGTCATTAAAGTTTTCTTTAGTTATTTACTTGTAGTATTGAAAGAATAATTATTTAGTTTAGATGGAATACTTCACTTATGTAAATCAAATAAGTACTTATCTATGTTGATAAATCGGAAGAGAATATTTCGGGCAGACGCAGCATAAATGAGTTCAGCATTACTCAGAAAATCTTTTCTCTTAGATAAAAGAGCTTCTAAAAAAGCACATTTTCTATTATAAGGTATTTATCTGATAAAACAATAAATACAAGAAAAATCGAAAGAATAGCCCTTTTTTCTCTCCTTTTAATTTTGTCTTCTTTCGGTGCCACCTCCTTTAATTTCTCTCACACATCCTGCATTAATCAGCACCACACGGTTTTGAATGTCCAAACTGAGATATATTCATATACATGCATATCTTATACATGTATATTCTGTCAAAACTCCGCATATTCGCTGTAAAATATGTGTACTTAGTTCTGTAAAATATGGCTTCAACAACAACTTTGTATGGATATTCATGATGCAATATAAGACTGATTCTGATGAAAAAAAAAAAAAAAATTCTGTAAATGATTTTAAACTCGATGGGTTTAACAAAATAATTAAAACATATTTATATATACTTGAGATAGATCATGATAGAGGTGTCAACAAGTATATGAGTTGAAGCCTGTTATAAGTTATTATGAATCCGATTATTATTATTGTTTCTGTGTGTTTAATGTTTGCCTTTCACATGTGTAAAAAGACTAATACTTACTAGTATAACTATAATCTAATAATGTGTACTAATATCCATTGATGTGTGTGAATTGATAGTAAAATAGAGACAAAAACGCAAAGTACATAACAGGAAGGACCAAAAACACCAAAAATATCATTGATATTTTTTTAATTACTAAACGCAAACGTCCAAAAAAAATATTTGTGTTTGAAACCGTGTAGTAATCCAAAGAAGGAGAGAGATAGAAGAAGAAGGCTGAGTGGCTGACTTTGGACTTTGGATAGTAAATGCATTTTGCTGTCCATGTTGACTCTTTGAAAGCTAGCCTCTTCATTATTGTTGCTTCTCATTCCATTATTTTATTAATTACTTACTAATTAACTCTTCTTTTCCTCTCTCACATATCAATCTTACTCACTTTTTCCTATAAATATAACCAACATCTCTCATCCACTTCTTCAGACAAAACCAAACCCATTTGGACTTTCTTTGTCTTAACCCTAAGATTTCCAAAGGTTTTTCAACAAACCCGCAACGATTAGCTTTTGTTCTAATATCTCATCAAAACCCTTCCAATAGGTGAAAAAAATGGGAAGACCACCTTGCTGTGAAAAGATTGGAGTGAAGAAAGGACCATGGACACCAGAGGAAGACATCATCTTGGTTTCTTACATCCAAGAACATGGTCCTGGAAACTGGAGATCTGTCCCAACTAACACAGGTTTGTCTTTGTTTCTTGATCAAATTAACTAGTTAATTAGACCCTTTTATGTATTTATCTTGAAATTGTACTAGGGGTTGCGATTTATTCTCCTTTTTTTTCTCTGGCTTGGTTGGTTTGATCATTTAATATAAGTGTAATAAATAGCCAATAAGTTATGTCACCGACTCTTTCTTCCACACATCTCTAATTACCATTTAGTATCTTGAGTTAATTTTTTTGTTAATATGGTGGTTTAGGTCTGAGGAGATGTAGCAAGAGCTGCAGATTGAGATGGACTAATTATCTTCGACCCGGTATTAAGCGTGGAAATTTTACTGAGCATGAAGAGAAGACTATTGTTCATCTTCAAGCTCTTTTAGGCAACAGGTATATTTTAATGCACATGATCCATAGTTAAAAAGTTACCTTTCTTGGGTTTATATATGTATATAATAAGATCTAAATATGTTTTTTTTGTGTACAGATGGGCAGCCATAGCATCATACCTTCCAGAAAGGACAGACAATGATATAAAGAACTATTGGAACACTCACTTGAAGAAGAAGCTCAAGAAGATTAATGAATCTGGTGAAGAAGATAATGATGGTGTCTCCTCATCAAACACTAGTTCACAAAAGAACCATCAAAGCACTAACAAAGGTCAATGGGAAAGAAGACTTCAGACAGATATTAACATGGCAAAACAAGCTCTTTGTGAGGCCTTGTCTTTAGACAAACCATCATCATCATCGTCGTTGCCGACACCAGTAATCACGCAACAAAACATCCATAGCTTCTCATCAGCTTTGCTTGACCGTTGTTATGATCCATCCTCTTCTTCTTCTTCTACAACCACAACTACGACTACAAGCAACACTACCAATCCACACCCATCAGGTGTATATGCGTCAAGTGCTGAGAACATCGCTCGGTTGCTTCAAGATTTCATGAAAGACACACCAAAGGCTTTAACTTTATCATCTTCATCTCCGGTTTCAGAGACCGGGCCACTCGCTGCTGCAGTCTCGGAAGAAGGTGGAGAAGGGTTTGAACAATCTTTCTTCAGCTTCAATTCAATGGAAGAAACTCAAAACTTGACTCAGGCGACAAGCTTCTTCCATGATCAAGAGATCAAACCGGAAATAATAATGGATCAAGATCATGGTTTAATATCACAAGGGTCTCTGTCTTTGTTGGAGAAATGGTTATTTGATGAGCAAAGCCACGAGATGGTTGGTATGGCACTAGAAGGACAAGAAGGGATGTTCTAGTTCTAGAAGACTAGAACTAAACAAAGTGGGATCTTTTTAAGTTGAGGGCTTAATTAGTTATGAGTTATAACAAATAATATAGAGTTACAACCTATGTGCTTATTATTGCATTAGGGTTTTAGAGTCTTTAGTAGCTAGCTTTTAGCTCTACAACACTCTTTTTCCCTTTTGGTGATATAAATATCTCTCTTTTTTCTATATATCAAAAAATGTATGTAGCAGAACGTAACGCAGGGTTCATTATCTTTATAAATGTAATGTGTTGCACTTTGTGGCTCATATGGTTATGCAAATTAATGTCTTTTGATGTTTTTGATTATTTAAATCTTATATATCCTTAACACACAAATTTGCCATTGTATAGTTAGTTTTATTTTCTAAGTTCTACCTTTAAGTAACTACTAAAAAATGATTAATAGCATTCTCTTACACTTGCGGTTTTAATTATAACATATTTATATGAGATTGTTCACCCGAATTTTTGGTTTAGCTTGGGTTCATTTTTCTGATATAAAAGTTAATCTTAGTTCAGAACAATGTTTGTTTGGTTTAGATCCAATATTGGTTTCTCAATACTGAAAACGGGACAGTTAAACATTTTCACTAATGATATACTCCCTCCGTATTTTAATAAGTGTCGTTTTAGGATTTTCTTTTTTAAAAAATTAGATGTCGTTTTCAAATTTCTATGCAAAATTTATTACTTTTTAATGTTTTATGACATCATAAAACATTAAAAAGTAATAAATTTTGCATAGAAATTTCAAAACGACATCCAATTCAAAAAAGTAAAAATTCTAAAACGACACTTATTAAAATACGGAGGGAGTATGTATCTTTTGTCCTTTCAAATCAATCATACTCCCGGAAGAAAAAATGCCATTAAAGAGTCCACCTACTGAGTTAATTCCAACATTAATACATTTAATTATTTTATTTATTTATTATTAATTATGATGAGGCCGCATGTAATAATGTGGATTTGCAATTGACAAAAATATTATTATTATATTTTGTGAGTTGTCAAAATCCTATATCTTATTTTCTTTTTCTAAACAAATTTAGACTTTCATTTTTTTCCAAAGGTATTTTTGAATTGTCTGAATGGTTATGAATATATCTAAAAACCAAACAAAAAATAGACATTTTAACATCTTTTTACCAACAAGATATATTATACGGGTTTAAATACAAATGGTAGAATTAGTAGACACTATTTTTATACATGTCATGACATTATGTTGTTGGCGTATCTCTAAACAAAAGATAAGCCA
Organism: Arabidopsis suecica; assembly: GCA_019202805.1. Classification (NCBI taxonomy): domain Eukaryota; kingdom Viridiplantae; phylum Streptophyta; class Magnoliopsida; order Brassicales; family Brassicaceae; genus Arabidopsis; species Arabidopsis suecica. The sequence continues at coordinate 13,708,760 of CM032912.1, read as the reverse complement.
TATAATCCATAATCCAACAAACAATGTCAAAATAAATGTGTGAATAGGATAAGTAATGAAGAGGAACAATGCAGGCGCAGACATATCTATACGTATACGATACACACATAGGCGTACAATAAATAAAGGAGGCAAAATCTAGTGGTGGAAACGAATTTGAAAAATATACAAAAAAAAGAATAATAATTAAGCAAAAATAAAAAAGTATTAAATGCTAACATGTGAAGGGCTTGACTTGTTCCTGTGAAACACAGTGAGCTATGTTATGCCACCGAAAACTCCTTTTCGATTCTTATTAATTTCACACTCTCAAGACTTTAGAGTTATATCTCAATCGTTGACTTGTTTGTTTTAGTATTTCGGCTGTTGACTTCGTTGGATTAAAACTGGACTCATTCTTCAGGATATGTCAGTTATTTTTCGGTGCAATTTCTCTGTGTAAGACTGAGGAATATCGAATCTTCAAAGTGTTCAAAGTCATGGCTTATTTCATCATTTTTTTAAGATTTTCCCATTGAATCTCTCTAGATTGATTTTCTTTCCCTCCTATGCTAAGTAATATGTCTGAGAAAATCTCATATAAATTTATGAATTGAACAAATGGTTTTTAAACGATACAATACGTATGAATCTACATAATTTGGTCAAATAGATATATTACCTTATCGACATTAAACCAAAAGAAAATCTCGTAACTATTATGATAATTTCCAACTCATACAAAGAGAATTGCGTGTTGGATTATGGAAGAGGACGACTTTTTTTGGGTCTGATGTCAAAATCCTCTCTGCTGGCATAAAGGAGTTCGACGACTCTTCTCTGCTTGCTTGGTGGGATGAAATAGAGTAAGAAGACTATGTCAAGAAAAAGACTTTTAAAATCGGCTTCGTCACATCTGGGCCTCCACAAGGGTCCATTTGGTCGAACCAAAGCAAAATGGGGCATAGCCCATCCCCATCGTATAAGAGATTATTTTTGTCTAATTGAGCCAAAATTTGATTACTACCTTATTTACCATTTTGACATTTTCTTATGTAAAACAGTACAAGTAACATATTAGCGAGAAAAACAAGTAATATAAAAGCATAAACATAAATTCGATAGGTGAACAATCTTTCTTTTCTCGTCTGTAAGAAGATAGACAAAGAAACTTGCCGTGTTTTATAATCTCAGTTTTGTGTGTTTGATGAAAGCAACACGGTAACACAAACACACAAGCTACTACACAGACAGAGAGAGAGAGAGAGAGAGAGAGAGAGAAACAAACGTCGTGGATGATGATTGATTTCTCTTTACTGGTGATCTCGGAGTATAATCATTACGGTGAAGCTTCAGGTTGGTGGTGTGGATTAGATATAAGCTCGGGTGGTACAGTGAAGTGCAAACCTCCTCTGCGTTGTCCTCCCCCGCCCCCGCCACTATGTAACATAAACGCTACTTCTGCAGCTGCCAGAGCAGCAGCTTCCTGATTTTCACAAACACACAAGAATATCAGTCTACATACACATGAGTTTAAATTTTACGTGTTTTTTGTTTCTCCAAAGATTATTATATACCTGTCTTTGTCTGCGACGTTGTAATATACTAATAGCCCATGCCATGATGTAACACGGGAGTAGAAAACCCGCGGCACGAAGCATGAAAAGCTGGCGAAAACCGAAGGAAGACAACAGAGAACGAAAAATGTTATAACAAGAAAGCAAGAAGAAGAGTTATTTAACGAACTGTGAGTAAGAGAGATGTAACGTACAAAGAAGAAAGCTGATGGATCGTCTTCTTCGTCATCTGAGTTGTTGTTAGTAAGGTTCAGAGCGTGCCGTAACAGTAAAAGCGCCATTAACTGCCATTTTCATTGTCAATAAGTTTCTATTTCTAAGTAAGAAGTTAATAATAAAAAACAAACAAACGTGGACTTACAATAAGAGCAGCGGAGCGACAGAATGCAGCTCCGCTCGAGTTAGAATCCGCATATTCGTCATAGTCAGCATCAAAGAAATGGCGTTCTGCAGCCGCCATTGCCAGAATGCGTGGATCATTCAAATCTAAGGGAACACCATTGGCCCAATCTTCACTGCATAACACAACACACACAACAACAAAAACAGTAGCATGAGTAATGTGCTCGATTGCGATTTCGTTATATCGTTTCGCTCAATAGAGAATCTATATGAAAAGGAAGAATTTTCAATTTTTGAGTGCAGCTACATAAAGACATAGATTAAGGAAAACTTTACCCGATATCAATTATGGTATCATCAGCGGGAGGAGGAGGAGGAGCGGTGTATCCAGGTTGATAAGACTGTTTCCATAGAGGAAGAAAAAAAAAAGTTATAAACTTGGACTGGGCAAAGAAACTTATATATCCACATAAATGAGCAAATAGTAAACTTGTAACCAAAAGATTATACAAAATGCTGTTAGTGATATGATTATACCTTGTGGCATATTTCACAGGTTGTGTCGCCTTTCTCATTACACCAACGTTGAACACACTTCCGATGTGCATACTAGACATAAATACCAAATTGATGAGAACTTTTTCAAACGAAAGATACACACACAAACAAATAAAACAATGAGATATGAGATTCATTAATGAAATATCACCTTCAAACTGCCACTACAAGAACAAGGGGACTCGAGGTTCTTAACGGAATCCTCCTCTTGGCATATCCGACATTCGACCGATTGGATAAGCGGTTCCTCTTCCTCAGCAACATCGCGTTGTTCTGTTGCCTCATCTTCCTCGGTTTTACCATCCATAGACAGGCTTGTGGAACCTTGAGCTTTAGAACTCTCTCCAGAAGATTCAATCGATTGATTGGATCCTCTCTCTGAATTTAAACTTTCAGGTTTTACGAGACGGTCAGTACTTGAACTCAGATCATCAGCCATCTCTCTTTTAGCCTCAATGCGTAAAAAAACGTTGACCTGTTAAAAACCAAGAAAAATCTCATAAGCAAAAATGATAAATTTTCCATCATCAACACAAAAATCTCCATTTCTTTGAAACGAAACATCATAAATTGAGCTCAGACAATCAATTTCATTACATTTAAACGGAACAATTCTGGAAAAATGTCTTAATGGAAAAGATTAGGATCTGAGTTAAAAATAAGTCTTTGTCCCAAAATTTCCCCAAATTTTCAACACAAAGACCTAATCGGAAAATCCCCAAATTTCAAAATCCCATTTCAACCATGAAAACAAGAGAGAGATACCATTCGATTTGATCACAATTCAGGAATGAAACCTTAAATTCCCAAATCGCAGAATCAAACAACCGTAACCCTAAAAGAAAATGAAAAGGATAAAAGACAAGAAGATCAATTATGATTACCTATAGAAGAAATATTATGAATCGCAGAAAATGGGAAAAGAAGCTCTCTTTCGATTTCTTGAAGGGCACACACAGCTTTCAGATGAAATTCGGACAAATGTGTTTTCTTGTTTGATGTTCGGTCTGAAAAAAAATCAGATAAGTAAATCAAAATTTCGAAGCGCGTGTAAACAGATAAATAGATATATAATTAAATACACAAACCGGAGCTATATGGAGGTTGACGGTTTGACACGGTAACGTGATAATCCGATTTTCACAACATTTTTATTTTTACTTTGTTGTACCTATCTATCTTGGTTCTTGTTAGATTTTAGATAATACTACTACAACAATAGCTCTTACCAAAATACGATAAAATAATTCATTATTTTTAGAAATTCAAGATTGAGGTGTTTGACTGTTGATAATATGGTAAGATTGACTAGATGCACCATTATGATCTCTTTTTTACTTTCGAGAAGCAATCCAATTATGTCAAATTTCGAAATATTAAGAAGTTCCATTAATTTCAAGAGATGTAAATAATTTCAAAAGATGTTAGTTTGACTTTGACATTTTCCTGAATGGCAAATATTGCGCTTGAACAACAAGTTAGGACGTCCAAGTCTCCAAGGTATCCCGACAGCCTAAACACCTCAAAACGTTCTCTTTAAAATATGTCTTTTGCGATTCCAAAATTATTCTTGTCGCCTTTTTAAATCTGTATATAAATTGGAGTATTTTTAATAACATTGAATATATATTTAATCAAACTATGGTGGTCTAATGGTTAAAATATATTTATTTTGTAAATCAAAAATTATAATATCATTTATTTTGTAAATTATATTTCCTCTGTTCTTTTATAGATGATGTTTAAAAAAATTCACACAGATTAAGAAATCATTTAATTTTTATTTATTTATAAATAAAAACATCATTTATTATCTAATCAGCCAATAGAAAGATAATCTAGATAATATAATATAAATAACTAATTAATATTGCATTGAAAATTGAAAAAATCATCTATTTTAGAACAAAAATATAAGTTTAAAATATTATTTATAAAAGAACGAAGGGAATAATAATATCAAAATTTGAGTTTTTCTTCTATGATTTTAATAATCCAAATTTTCTAAAACAATGAAAGTAATTTGTAGACATTAAAATGAAAAGTATTAAGAGACGTAAAAAAAAAAGTGGACATGTCAATGACAAACAAGTTACTACAGTGAAAATTCCGGTTTTTATGTATGCCGTCGAGCCAAAAAATTCAATGGACCGAACCGGTTCGGTTTAATCGGAAAACCGAAACCATATATAAAAGTACCGCTTAGCCGATTTCAGTAAGAGTCACTCGCCCTAAAGCTTAAACCCTAGAAATCGTACAAGGAGAGAGGAGAAAAAAAAGGCGAAAGCTTTACTAGTTTATCAATGGCGGAGCAACAAGAGATCCTCGATTCCGTGTCAGCTCAAGTGAACCCAGACCAGAAAGTTGACATGGAGGTCGAAGCCGCGGCCCCAAAAGCCGAGACCGGCGATGAGAAACGTGAGAGAGAGGAGACAGAGGAAGAAGAGAACGGAGGTGAATCGAAGAAGCAGAAGGTGGAAGAGGAAGAGAAGTCTGGTCCGGTTAAACTTGGTCCGAAGGAGTTTGTTACCTCTGTGGCGATGTTCGATTACTTTGTCAAGTTTTTGCACTTTTGGCCAACTGATCTCGATGTTAATAAGGTAAGACATATTTGGGTTACTCTTCTTCTTTGTCTTTTGGCTTTTTTTAATTGTAAAGTTTCAATTTTTAAAAGTATATTCCTTTGCTCGAGACTTATATGGGTTGATCTAAGAGCTCTGATTGCGGTTATTTAGCTCGGTGATGTGTTTAGGAAGAGGTTTTATCAATGAATCTGATGATGATCGTGCTTTGTAGTAAAACTGAGACAAATTGAGAATTTGGTTCGCCTTTGCATCTGTTAATTTGACTACTGCTCTAAATTCTTTGCGAAGGTCTTATTGGTTATATAAATTGATTTTGGGTTTAGTGTTTGGAGTTATAACTTTTTTTATGTCTCAAATTATTGATTGTCTACAATGATTGTAGATATTGGATTATGCAATGTGTTTAGGGAGAGGATTAATCGAGGAATATGTACGAAATTATCTTTCATTGTTAAGTCGAGACAGCTTGTGAATTGGGTTCCTTATTACTAGTTTACTACTCAAAAGTTCTTAGCAAATGTATCGTGTTCTTATTGATTATATGATTGTGGATTGTGTTTGAATTAGAAACTTTTCTCAGGTCTTGATGTCATTTAGTGGTTGGAAGAATGAAACTATATTAAATTTTGAGGGCACAAGCAGAAAAGATAAAACATTGCATAGTCATCATGATCTATGACAGTTGTTGCAGTTTCTTTCGAGCTTCCAACTAACTCGTTGCACTGAACTTTGTTCTTGATTGTATATTTCAGTATGAGCACATGGTGCTGCTAGATCTGATCAAGAAGGGCCACTCTGAGCCTGAAAAGAAGATCGGAGGAGGAATCAAAACCTTCCAAGTCAGAACCCACCCGATGTGGAAAAGCCGATGCTTCTTTCTGGTTAGGGAAGACGATACTGCTGACGATTTCAGCTTCAGGAAGTGTGTTGATCACATCCTTCCATTGCCTGAAAACATGAAGAGTCCTGGAGCTAATGGCAATGGACATGGTGGTGGTCGTGGTGGCGGTGGTGGAAGAAGAGGTGGCCGTGGTGGTGGTAGAGGCGGGAGATTCAGAAGATGAATTTGCTGACACTTGATATTTTATTTCAAAAGAAAATTTTGAAAATTTCAGATTTAGTTTTGTTGTTGAAAACTTTAAAAAGTTGTGATCTTTTCGAATGCTACTGTATTTTGTCAGTTTATATGACCTATTATTGCTGAAAAAGGAAGAATGATCTCGTCTGTATCTTCAAAACTTCAGAGGTTACACAAGACAGCTTCAATAGATTTAAAATCTGAAATGTTTCCAAAAGTTTTGACGGCACGGTATGTATCTAAAAACTGATCAAATTCTGAAAGCATATCAAACCAATCTAATGCTAGATTAAAGTTTGATTTGTTTTTCTGTTTTAAACCAAAAATCCAGAGTAAGAGAAAGACAAGGCTCAAACTAAAGAAACAGCTTGTTAAAAATGATCATCCTAAAGTATCACATACACACAGACGCACACAAACTGTCTTTGAAAGAAACGAAACTTCTTTTTGGTAAGCCTTTCTTAGATTTAGGAGGCTTCTAACTTGATATAGTGCATGCAATTACTGTAGTTTGTAAAATCTATGATCTGACGAAAGTGTGCAGGTGAATAAGTGACCCGTGGATGCTGACGTGGAAAAAGGCAGAGTTTGATTTAGACCCTCAAATCTCTCTGGTAAAGAGTTCCGTAATCATAAAAATGTGGCAGAGACTTCAAAAGAACTTTTTTAATAACAGCCAACGAGAGAGTGACACTTCATATCTTTTACCGTTCACACTTCACTAATGAAAATTCTACATGTTAGAATATGGTTGTGAATTGACTTTTTATTTGACTTTTTTTTAATGATAATTGAATTCTTACTAAACGCAATGTGTAGTCCCAAAAGTATTGTATTTGGCTATGCTAGAGCCAATATATATATAGTTTTGCAAAAGAATATTATTGACAAATTTTTTGGATGATATCACATAAAGGCGTAAAGGTCTATATATATTGTTCAGTAAGTGTAGAAATTTGGATTGAATAACCAAATGATTCGAAAATGTTTAAATCCTCGTTGCATTTGTATTCCTACTTAACAAACAAAGGTTCGTGGCTTCATATTATCTGTGATCAAATTTACCAACTAACAAAAGAAGGGTATATTTTTCTCCATGCCAAAAAGTGTGGATCGTTTTCAAATGAAGGATTTTATCCTTGTACCAACCAATTAAGAAATTGCACGTAACAAGACAGCTCTCGTGGGAGCTGCAACAAAGCCATCCCCGCGATGCTGACATTTACCTACCCAAAAGTTTGTAAACAGTTTACATAATTATTTTTATTTTATTTTTGTTTTATTTCAATTCAAACCAATAGGTAGACAATTGTTTAAGATATGTTATAAATCTCATATCAGTATAGATTATAGAATAAAGCGTGTTTATTAATCACTTCATTGCATCCTTGTAGGAGCACCTCATTTTTCGTTCAAACTTGATATGCATTTATTCCCAAGTATATAAGTACCTAAGAGCTTCTTGATCTGTTTGTTTAACAGAAAGTTTAGTGAAAATCTTAAACAAATAAAAAATTCTATTCTTCGAATAGTTTTGATAAAGTTTTTTAAAAATAACAAAAGATTATATGCTATGGTTTTAATGGAGTTTGGGAGAAAAGTAAAATATCGGAGGCCACATAAACTTGTGGTCGAGAATCAAACCAAAATGCTGACCTGGCATCCACTTCACTTTTTAAAACGTATCAAAATCCCAAATCTCACGATTTCCAAACCAAAAAAAAATCTCCAATATACCCAAACCCCAAAGAAACATCTTCGAAGAGAAACAAACAAAAAAGCTGAAGAGAAAGGAAAAAAGACAGAGAGAGTTAGAAACTTACGAGAAAAAAGAAAATAATGCTGGAAACTAAAGATCCTGCTATTAAGCTCTTTGGTATGAAAATTCCTTTCCCGAGGGTTTTAGAGGTTGCTGATGAAGAAGAAGAAGAAAAGGTACTGATTATGTTTGTGTTAGAGACAAGAAGTATCGAGAAAATTAGTTTTGGTGTTTTGAAAAGTGGTTTTTTGAGTTTTTGTTCATTTTTCCATTAAAGGCAAAGCTCAACTGTTTTTGTTGGTATCCTTTTTATAATCATAGTTTGATGATTTTGGTAAACTTTTTAGAGATCATGTCTTAAGCAAATACAATAAAACCGACCTCTGTTTATAACTCTACACTGTTATCTGTTCTGAGTTTTGGTGAACCAGAGGTTTGCAATTTGGTTTGTTGACTTTTCATGAAACGAAAAAGCAAATTCGTTTCTCCATAAAATAATCATATTTTAGTAAAAAAAAGATTGCTTTTTAGTGCACTCAAAAATCAATAAAGGTGAGAGAATTTAGACTTCTACTAAAGCAAAAGACTTTTTCCTCCACCTAAATTTTATCTAGAACCTTCTTGAGAATCATACACATGATAATATAAATTTTAAATTCATTTCTTTTTAACATGGTTCAAAAATATTAATCTTTCTCTATTCATAATCCGATTTCATTGTCTTGCATCAGAACCAAAACGAGACGTTAACTGATCAATCGGAGAAAGACAAAACCCTAAAGAAACCAACCAAGATTCTTCCATGTCCAAGATGCAACAGCATGGAGACAAAGTTCTGTTATTACAACAACTACAACGTAAACCAACCTCGCCATTTTTGTAAAGCTTGTCAGAGATACTGGACCTCAGGTGGGACCATGAGAAGTGTTCCCATCGGAGCAGGACGACGCAAGAACAAGAACAACTCATCGTCATCAACTTCACAGTACCACCACGTGACTATCTCCGAAACAAATGGTCCGGTCCTTAGTTTCAGCCTCGGAGATGATAAAAAAGTCTCGAATAATAGGTTTGGGAATCCAAAGCTAGTGGCTAGGATAGAGAAAAATGACGAGCGCTCAAATAACAACACTTCGAACGGTTTGAACTGCTTTCCGGGAGTTTCTTGGCCGTACACGTGGAATCCTGCGTTTTACCCGGTTTACCCTTACTGGAACATTCCAATGTTGTCTTCTCCGGTTAATTCAAGTCCTACTTCTACTCTTGGTAAGCATTCGAGGGGCGAAGACGAGACGGTGAAGCAAAAACAGAGGAAAGGATCTGTACTGGTTCCTAAGACTTTGAGAATTGATGATCCTAATGAAGCTGCAAAGAGTTCTATATGGACAACACTTGGTATCAAGAACGAAGTTATGTTCAATGGGTTTGCTTCGAAGAAAGAGGTTAAGAATAATAACAAAGAAGAAACAGAGACTTCTCTTGTTCTTTGTGCAAACCCTGCTGCGTTATCAAGATCAATCAATTTTCATGAGCAGATGTGATTGTATACATATGATATATACGTGTATGTATGTATAGATGTGGTGGAAGATTAAGTTAGATAAATCAAGATCTGTCATACACTTTTTAGTCTTTTATGTTTGATTTTTGATGTAAGATTAAATAACGATGTAAGAAAAGTTCGTTTTGACCGTTATTTTAGAAGGTGTTTAGAGTAAAAAGAACTGTTCTGAGAATTTGAGATAGACATCTTATTTACTTTAAACACGAGTGGATAAGTAAGTAAGATAAGATAATGTAAAAGTTTCTTGAATTTGACCTCTTTTATGGGGAAAAACGGTCTATTTCCCCCCGAGAACTATCGTATCTGGCCAGATAAAGCCCGATCTTTGACCTCTGTCTATATACCCATGAAACGGAAGTTAAATGTTTATTTCCACACCAATTGAAAGTTCGAGAGCTTAATGTCCATGAATCCTAAGTTCGAGATTTAAAACCCCATAGCGCTGGGTTTAATTGGTTTACTGTATACCAAACCGATGCTTTAACCGATTAAACCTAATTAGAACCAATCTAAACCCAAATTACAACCTGTTCTTGGTCCTATTCCTATTAAATGGAAAGGCCAATGTATCGCTTCTCAAGATTTTCCGGAGTCGGCTTGTAACCGTAAACTCGTCGGAGCTAGATTCTTCTTTGGTGGTTATGAAGCAACCAACGGGAAAATGAATGAAACGACTGAGTTTCGTTCTCCGCGTGACTCTGATGGACATGGGACTCACACAGCTTCAATCTCCGCCGGCCGTTACGTTTTTCCGGCGTCAACTCTCGGCTATGCTCGCGGCGTCGCTGCTGGGATGGCTCCGAAAGCTAGACTCGCCGCTTACAAAGTCTGTTGGAACTCCGGTTGTTATGACTCCGATATCTTAGCTGCTTTTGACACCGCCGTAGCCGACGGTGTCGATGTCATCTCTCTCTCCGTTGGAGGCGTCGTGGTTCCTTATTACCTCGATGCCATCGCCATTGGAGCTTTCGGAGCTATTGACAGAGGGATATTCGTCTCTGCTTCCGCCGGAAACGGAGGTCCCGGTGCTTTAACGGTGACGAATGTTGCTCCTTGGTCCCGGTGCTTTAACGGTGACAAATGTTTACGGTGGTAGTTTACTCGGCGGCGATGGTTACTCTTCGTCTCTGTGTCTTGAAGGCTCGTTGGATCCGAATTTGGTTAAGGGAAAAGGTGAATTTGTTCTTTGTGACAGAGGAATCAATTCTAGAGCAACCAAAGGTGAAATCGTACGGAAAAATGGAGGCTTGGGGATGATTATAGCGAATGGTGTGTTCGACGGCGAAGGTTTAGTCGATTTTTGGTTTTGATGTATTTTTTGGGTAATAGGACCAAGAACAGGTTGTAATTTGGGTTTAGATTGGTTCTAATTAGGTTTAATCGGTTAAAGCATCGGTTTGGTATACAGTAAACCAATTAAACCCAGCGCTATGGGTTTTAAATCTCGAACTTAGGATTCATGGACATTAAGCTCTCGAACTTTCAATTGGTGTGGAAATAAACATTTAACTTCCGTTTCATGGGTATATAGACAGAGGTCAAAGATCGGGCTTTATCTGGCCAGATACGATAGTTCTCGGGGGGAAATATACCGTTTTCCATCTTTTATGCGGGTGGGCACGATAAAACAGCACAAAACATAATAATGTTGAATATGGAAAACAAAGCAAACAGTAACAAAAAAAAACTTTAATGAATATTAGGGTTTATCAAATTTTGCCAGAATTTTTCAAATTATCGTTCATTAACCTTTTTACTTTATTTTCTGCGACTTTATTTGCAACTAAAGCCCCTTTTAGTGGAGTGTTGTAATTTAAATCATTTTCGTATAATGTTTTTTTTTGGTAAAGTACATAGTATCTTTGGATAATTTGTTGACCAACCATATCAAACTAATGTACTTTATCGAATACTTCTCTGATCGAAACCTGGTTTAAGATTTTTTTAGATTAAAACGAAGAATAGCAATATTGAAAAAGTAGACCGCCCCTTCACTCGTCGATAGAGTCTGAATCTGAATATAATCATTTTTTTACTTATTTTTATTTTCCTTGTTGAATATGTCGAAAAAGATGGATCACATTGTGTTCTCAAATTCATTTATTTTTATGAACTTTGGTCTGTGCGTCTGATAGCAACTTAGATATTTTGGACAGCTTAACTAATAGTAGCCACAAATGTAATTATCCTGAACCATTTTTTATTCCATCCTTTTAAATTCTTAATAACGTGGGACAGAGTATTTTTCATTGCTGAAAGTGAAGAGCAGGGACACGTTGCTTTTTTCCTTTATACAGTATAGTATTATCTATGCGACCCAAAACTATTAAGTATCATAAATCTGGAACTTCTCTAAATGTTAATTCAATATTGTTCTTTTTTGTCCTCTACATATATGGTATGTAATAGAATAAGAATGCATATATGAACAGTATTTACCGTCGACACTTTTAACTCATAGTTAACCCTCCACTATGATTCAAAAGATTCTTTACCATTTGTTTCACTATATTATATATTTTGCATTTAATAAGAAGAAGAGTACTTTTAACCCACAATAGTTTTAATCTAGCCTTCTAGAGCCGATTTGAATCAGACAGCTTTTTAACCACGTTAGACCAATTTTCTTGGTTATTCAGATATCTTAGTGTCAATGAATTTGTGTCTTCAAACAATTCCTGTAAATTTTTATTATTTCATGTATTAATGCAAAACAACAAAAACTAGAGTGTGTTCGACACAAAGCACATCATAAATAGAGGAAACTTTTTTGATCTATTATTTTTTATTTTTAAAGTGATATGAAATTGGAAGAAAAGTAGACAAAGTTGAAAAAGGCAAAGTCCACTTAAAAAGTGTTAAAATGAAAACTTTGGGTGAGTAGACTTCCTTTCCACACGAATGGCCTCCTCTACGAGTATGACAACGTGTAAGTAATCCATCTACTTCGCCTTTAAAGATAACCTGACTCCTCCGTGTAAAAACCGAGAAAAGAGACAACTTTTTTGTGTGTTCTTAAAATTGTTTTTAACAGCAAAATAAAGCCACTATTTTCATCTTTTCTTCCAGAGGAAGAATCATCAAAGTGCAAAGAAATCACAGCCACTTTCATATTACCATTGAGCTGTGGATATCAACATACAAATCTCAAAAGAGTCGAAAGAATCAAGTCGTAACGCTCCAGTTACACATGCTTAAAGGCAACATCAGAATTTTCAATGGCATATTTCTATAATAGCCTCTAAGTGTGCATGAAGAAGCTGAATAAAATTATTGAAAAGAGAGAGAAGACTGCAACAGAGGACAAGAAAACATTGACGAGTTTATTTTTTCTGGATTGCTATTTCTTTGAAAATTTTCGGTCTGAGTCAGGTTTCATCCTACAGTCGTAACGCTCCTCGCAGAGGGAAATGAATCTTCATATCCAAATTAAAGTTTATTGTGATTCAAAGATTCTGCTTCTTTTAAAACAATATATATATATATATATTTGGTTTAATTCTTCCAACTCAAACTTACTAATATTTTTTAATTTTTTAGCAAACTTAGCCTTTCATGAAGGCCATCTCAAGTTCAAAGGAAGCAGACTTTGCTGAGGCCCATAGCCTAAAGCCCATTTTCAATTGAATTCTCTCCAAACCATGTGCAACGAGTATGAGGTTTCCTTCCGGTTCTTCCAATGATTGAACCAGATTTGTCGGTTAAACCGATCGGCTCATCCAACAGTTACGTTATTTGGGCTCAAAGCAGATTTATATAGTAATAATTTAACTGTTATTGGCGGGATGAGCCAGGCCCGTGCAGTAGTGCAACGCATGGGCGACTCGCAAAAACCCAGATAGCAAGCTATCTTAATGGGCCTTCTCCCTTAAAAAATTGAGTTAATATCGTGTGGACCGATGGCCCACATACCAGATATTAAGCTGATAAGAACAGATACTACACTTGATCTTAGCCAAAAGGCCGAGAAAGGTATGAATTGCTTAGTTCAGTGGCATCATTATTTATACTACTTCGCTCGTCTTCAACTCTTATATTGTTAGCGATGTGGGACTTTTGAATGAGTTAAAAGTTATAACAAAACAAACCGTCTCTCTCTTTTAGTGGGCTTTGCACACGTAGCCCAGATAATTTTTATCCACACGTAGCCCAGATAATCTCAGGTTTTGGTTTAGCGTAACCGGACCAACTATACATAACTAATGTAAGTATAGCTAAGTTAATTTGACCAAGTTGAGCCGGTACCGATTTATCTAATTAAATCTTTTTTTTTTTTGTTACGTTGGATAACAGTCTTGCCGGCGACAATGGTTTTGATCCTGTGGTTCATACATGTTGTAGTGACTTTATATACCCAAATGTGCAAAGATCATAAGCAAAGAGAATGTGAAGATGAAATTACATTTTGAAGTGAATGACGTGAAACCCTAATCAATTAAATTTCATTATCCCAAAGTTGTTGGATGGATTTGTAAGGGCTTGTGGTTTGATTAACAAGGAACTCTCCTCTCATGATCTTCCATTCCTCCAAATGGTCAATGAGTGATAAGTCTTGATCATCCAATTTAATCTCTAAAGCTCTCTTGTTTTCTCTCATTCTTGCTCCATTAAAACTCTTCACTATCACACTTGCTCCTTTTGACATTCCCCATCTTAGTGCCACCTAGATATGAATAATTTATTGGTTATAAGTCTCTTAATGAACAAAAGAGGAAGGAACTCAGTTCTGGAGTTACCTGAGCAGGAGTAGCATTATGCTTGAGAGCAATGGATTTCATTATAGGATGTTCAATCACAGCCGTTGATCCCCAACAATTCCCTGGCCCACCAAGTGGAGAATATCCACTTACATGGATATTGTTCTCTTCACACACTTTTCTTAGCTTTCTTTGTCTCCACAATGGATGCATTTCCACCTATACATATATATGAAAATATTTAGTTTCTTGAATTTCCCCAACAAGAAATCTTGGTGGTAATGTTGAATCCAAACCTGGTTAACCGAAGGCGAGACAGAAGCGAAATCGAGGAGATCAAAGATCTTCTTAGAAGAAAAGTTGCTAACACCAATAGATTTACACAAACCCATCTCCAAGCATCTCTCCATGCCTTGCCAAGTTTCTTCAATCCCCAAATCTTTCTCAAACTCATCTTCCTTTGGTATAGGCTCATTCACTCCTGGCTTTAGCTTTATTGGCCAATGCACCAAGTAATTGTCTAGATACTCTAGACCCATTGTCCTATAAGTCATAAACAATGTGATCATGAGATCGATCCCTCGATCTTCATATCGTAAGTGAGTTTTTATGTGTTTGTGGAGAGAAGCTTACTTGAGAGTTTGTATGAGGGCAGAGATAGGGTCATGGTGATCACTAGACCATAACTTGGAAGTGACAAAGAGATCATCTCTTTGGACAGTCCCATAGGAGATAGCTTGTCCCAATGCAGTTCCAAGAGCTTCTTCTGATCCATATATCTTTGCTGTGTCAAAATGTCTATACCCTATCTGCTTCCATTCCAATGAAAAACTTATAAGATTATTATGGGAATGGTATAGAAGTGATAAATATATTATATCATAAGATCATTTGATTAAGTAAATTCATGAAAATGAACCTTGATAGCTTGATGGACGGCTGAGATGGTGGTCTCTCGATCTTTTTGAGGACAATAAGTTCCCATTCCAAGCAATGGAATCGTCTTCCCACACCTGAGACGTGCCACTTCACTCCTCATCTCTCTATATCTCTTTCTTTTCTCTTGGTGAGTTTTTTTTTCTTTCCACTCTCTGTTGCGTCTATGATATGTTTATATAGGCTACTAAAAGGTCAACGAGCTTGACTTTTTTTCGTTGTGACATCAATTATTATATGTAGATGACCTATTTATGGAATATTATGATAGTTAATGTTTTTAGAAGTTTTTTTGAAATATAATAAGGTTAGGACTGATGAAGTATCGAAGCACGAGAGTTTTCCATGTCTTCTGGGATTTTCTTAGCCTACCCAAATCTTAATCTCTCAAACCTCAAGATGATATCCTCTCTCAATAAATTCCCTCATTTAGTGTTTCCAAAATATAGGTGCTCTTACATTTTTATTTTGCAACTTGATCATATTCCACTGGAATTGTACACGCTACTTACTTGTTTGTCAACTGTTTAATCTTTACTCATTTAACTTTTCATTGAAGTAATACGGTCTAGAATTACTTTCCGTATTAAATGACAACTAATAGCTCAAGCTTTTAAACTTGACCTTTATAGTGTCACAAGATTCACCAAAAAATTCATACTCCAATTCATCATAGACGTAAATATCATGCATGTTTTCTTCTACTTTTCTAACCGGTATATATCCGACCGTACTGGATTTTATCTCCATCATTGCAAAATCAAACATTGTTTACAGTTTAAAACCGTCAAATAATACTACCTCTGTATAAAAAAAGTTTGATTTTATAGAGTTTTCACACTAATTAAGAAAAACATTTAATGTTAGTTTTAATGCACTATTTATTCGTACTAAACTATTTCTCATAACTCTTAACCAATATTAATTTATCAAATTTTAAAATTTTCAATTAATGATTCTTGAAATTCATAATTTATTAATATTAATTGATAAAAATTTACAGAAAATCAATGTTTTGATGCAAAAATAAAACTTCAAAAAATTATTCTTTTTGATACAGAGGAAGTATAGTTTAATAAAAATTGAATTAGTGGTACTCGACACTAACATATCTATATCTGCATAAATACCAAAAAAAAAAATCATCTTGACGAGAAATATTTTATTACTAATGATAAGTTAACAATCAAAGATATACATGATATACTACAAATATTAAGAATCAGCAGGAATAGATTAATTATTGATTTTGTAGTATGAATAATATATTATTAGAATCACATCCACACTCGAAGAGGCGTTTCTTAGGATTAAAGTATAGTTTCAATAAATTAATAAGATGTTAGAAAGGGCGGTTTGACATAAGATTACTTGTCAATGATTTGATTTGAATAAAAATTTCAATTAGAGTGGAAGTCAAATCGAATGCGATTGCATGGAATCGACGGTTGGCTTACTAACCAAATTACAAATGAATTAAGCGTTGACAATTAAATTAATTGTCTAATCTCTTGAATGGATAAAATTAAATGTAATGGTGGTTCACGTAGTATTTTACAACAGAAGACAGTCATGTTCCTGCTTTTCTAGTGCACCGCCAAAAGATTTCACAAATCTTTTTCCATGTGATTTTTTGTTTTCTTAGTAATTTTTGGGAATTTGCAGTCCTATTAGTTATAAATCTTTGCTTTGTATATAAACTAGAATTAAATGTCAACTACCGCTTACTCCTACTTTAATTTAATAATATTTTCATCTATATTTTGACCTCTCACATTATATAAATTCGATAATCAACCTTTTCGTGATTCATGCTAGAAGTTGAACAATTTTCTTAAAAAATAAACTGAAACAAATTAGATCAAATGTATCTTTCTGTTGGTCGTTATTAAAATTTGTGGCAGTTGAAACATAAATATCACATGACAAAATGCATTGTGATCATTTGAATTCCGAATCTTTTTAGATAAAAAACTGTGGTTTTTATATATAGTTCTCTTCAATACTATTAAACTAATGTATGTTAAAAACTAATTAATTGTACATTCTCCGCAAGTTATTGTTGCATCTCAACAGAAAATTAATTATGCTTGGCATCACTGCATTTTGTTGACTTCTTTAGCCTAATTTTGTATTAGTAGCGCATGCAAGCACTCTATTGGTAGATCATTGACGAAACCGTAAACAAACTTTTACAATATAAGTTTTTCTTTTGAATAATATCGATACGAAATCCGTAAACAAAACCTTTAAGAAATGAAGCTTTTTTAATTTGAGTCTTGGTTTGAGCGTTTGGAATCCACAAAATAATCTGTATGAACTAGTAGTTTATTATTCACCATTTGAAACAATTTTATGATTTCTTGGTATTTCATCATTTTTGAACGTTATGATGTGGTTTTGATTTAAAGAAAGAAAAAGTTCTATATAAAAAAAAAAACATTTCTAGCAACACGGAATATATTGCTATATACAAATCATACAAACAAAAAGAACCGAACCACACGAAACCGGCTTTATTGCCCATAGGCATTAGGCCATCACTATCTCTGGAGAAGTGATTTGCACTAACATCAACCTTAAACTGAATCTCTTCACGAAAACCCAAAGCTTAAGGCTTAAAATGTTAGGTTTGGAGAAGCAATGCCAATATTAGTGATATGTACAACATTGTTATAAGAGTTAATTATCAGTTATCACTATCACCATTAAAAAAAACGCATTTTATTTTGACGTACAAAAGAAAAAAAAAACCCTTCAAATACAACTAACTCCGAAAAATAAAAAAAGTCCAATAGTCCTAAAGTAGTATTAGTTAATAAAAGCCCAATATCCCAGCCCAATAGTCAAGTAGATATATTTAAGGGTCATTTTGAAAACTACCCTATTTATTAGTTTTAGTTTGAAAATACTATTTTTCTATTTTAAATAAAAACTACATTTTAATATGTATGTAATATGATATTTTTTTCTTGATTTAAATTAGAATATATATTTTTAATAAATCAAAAATAATTTGAAATTTGGAGATTAATATAAACTAATTTGAAAAATATTAATTATTATTCTACTTTTTTCTCTTAACAAGAGAATATCTTAAAAATATTAGAAAGTTTATAGCTTAATATTTATCATGTTATATAAAGCAAAAAAAATCTCCAAAACTCCAAATATATGAACTTAACAAAGTCTACATCTCTGAAAAAAATTGCAAGGTAATGTTCAAACCATACACGGATATACTTAACTAGACGCAAGTTCAGATGACTTTTCATGTTGTAGAATATTCATTTTTTAATAATAGAATATTTATTATTAATTTCTTAAGAAATATTTAGGATAACAAATCCTTAGAATGATATTTATATAACAATTTTGTAAGAATAAAAACGATTTTATATTTAAAAATTTAGATTTTTGGTTAATTATTAGTGAGTTTTAGTAAAGTTAATTAAGTAATTTTATATTTTTAAAAAGAAAATAAAATAGGGTATTTTTCTAAAGCGTAAACAAAAACAAAGCATTTTTCCAAATTTACTCTATAAAGCCAAACTAAAGCCTCTAAAATTAGTAAACCCATTTAACTCTGAATCACAACCGCTTTTAATCATCTTCTCTTTTTCGTCTTTCGACCTCCAAGATTTTTCTCCGATCATCAATGGCGGAAGCAGCGTTCCAAGCTTAGAGATTATGGCTGTTCCAGTTTCGGTGGCTCTTCATGGAACGATTCAATCTTATCTTATTGGATTCCCATCCTAATCTTTGTAGGTGTAGGGTTTGGAGTTTTCATCCAAACATTCTTGGAGTATGCGTTTAAGTGCAAGGACTTTGGGACTTGTATGTCAGAAGGTACGTACGCCGTTGTTCTTTTCGTGTACGGAGGATTCGCTCCTCTCAGTGTGGGTACCGGCCCTGAAAACTTTGGGAACCTAGCAAAAAAAATATTTTTTTGTGTTTTCTAAACAGTTTTTAAACAATCCAAGCATTTTCAAAACATATGAAATTTGGGAACCTATTTCTAAACAAAAGTAAAATTTGGGCTCTTTTTGTTATAAGAAAAAAAAAGGAGCTCCAGGCCCATATTTCATCTTGCTCGGCCCAGGGTCGGCCCTATCTTATAGGGGTCATATTCTACACAAAGATCTTGATTTTCAATACAAAGAGAATGCTAGAAGGAAACGGCCAAATGCTTCAGGTATATAGACTTACAAAATAAAACATTAAGCTATAAAATTTTAAATGGGATTGCAAAATCTGCATAGTGATGAATAGTGTTTGGAATACATTGACGTATCACTTGGTCTGCTTTGTTACTGTCCTTTGGACTGTTGAAACTCCATCAACGAACTTTGTCCGGAAAAGAACATTGGCGTTGTTGAACATTCCTTCTTTCAGCGAAACCACGATAAACTGTTAAGAATCGAGTTTTAAAAGTAGAAAATGTTTTGAGATCAAAATTGGATTAAGTTAACACACGTAAGAGTACATTAGTAAGGCTTGAAATTGAGATTTAGACCTGCGAGTGAGGGAAATGAGCTTTTATCATTCTTCCTATGTTCTGTGTGTGACTTAGATCAAGAGCTGCATCAACCTGAATAAATCAAAATCATGAGTATTTTCTCTCTTCACTCGCTGCTTGTTATTGAAAATCAGTGTTCCACATCAAAAACATAAACAAACCCTTGAGATCTGAGAAATCAAAAATCGAAAAGCAGAGATGTACCTCGTCTAATATATAAAGAGGAGCCGGTTTGAAGAGAAGCAATGCCAATATTAGTGATAACGCAAGAAGAGATCTTTGCCCTCCGCTGAGTTCTGATAAAGACTGCTTCCAGACTTTTCCAAAGGCAACACGCACCTCAAGACCATCAAGGAAGCTACCGCCTTCAGGAGGTTCTAGTTTTGCCATGGTGCCAGGTAGTAGAGTTGAAAAAATTGATCCGAAATCCCTAAAAAAGAAGGATTTAACATTTAACAAAGGTTAATATCATATTTTCATTTCAGACACGGAGGAATGAGATCATGAGCCTAAGAGCAAAGACAAACTCATTGTTGAAAGGTACTCACTGGTTAACTTTAACCCACGTGACTTTCAGGGTTTCTTTTTTCTTCTCATCAAGCTCCTCAATCACTTTTGTGATTTTTGATTTGTCATTCTAGGGAAAAAAAAACCGAAAAAATTGCATTAGTGATGGCACACGAAGCTATTGAAATACATTGCAAATGCCCTCTGCCCTCTGTAACTGACCTCGATAGTATTTTTCTTCGATATCAGAGCATTGTATTCATCTTCTGCTTTCTCAAACATAGCCATAACCTTCTTGTTCACTCTTTTTTCCAAGCTTCATGAGGGAAATAAATAACCAGGAAAACAAGAAGAATGCATGTTATATTGATGCACTTCAAGAATGTGAAGACAATCTAGGTTGCATAAGATCAAATGTTGATTCTCATACACATACCCTGATTGATCTGACTGGAGCTTTTCAAGTTTTTCTCTGGCTACATACGGATCACAAGATTCAAAATCATAATCGGTCCCTCCTTTTCCAAAAAGTTGCTTTTCAGATGCTATCCATGTATGCTTCTCAACAAGTTTGTCTACCTTCACGGAACAATCCTTGTGATCCGTCTCCATCCTTACGACCTATAAATAAATGGGAAGAGAGTTGTCACGAAAAGTATATTCCTTGACATGCAGAAATTTCAGAAAGTACTAAACTTTTCAAATTTTATATCACAATCACGTTACAAGAAAATCCTAATGTTACCCATTGAGACGTATGAACTTTGACGCAATTACTGAACTTTCAAAATTTTATAGAAACTCAGGGCAGAAACTCTTAATAGGCAAGAGTCTTGCCGCAAGACTACTGAATACGATAGATTTTTATACGAAGTGAAGAGAAACATAAATCAGACTGGTAGTAAGGAAGAAACAAGCATGGTTTGTAGCTTTGCAAAACCTAGAAACAGCAAAAAGACAGGAACAGAAAGAACCTCATTTTCCAATTTCTTTCTCTCAAGCTTCATGTCACTAAGCTTCTGCAGACACTTTTCCTGCGCAGTGACAAAACCACTTATCTGTGTATCACATTCCTTCATCTTTGCATGTATCAACTTGAGCTCGGCAAGAGACTCATCATGAATCTTCTGTAAGGCATCAACCTGCAGGGGAATCATATATTAACATGATATATTTCTTTATTTTCAACAAATTTCACCAAGAGTAGCAAAACTACAGTCACCTTGGCTCGCTGCTCGTGTACTTCCGAAGTCAGAGTGCTAATTTGGGTTTCCAATGAAGCTAAGTGGCTCTCCAAGGACGACTGTTCTTTCCCCATTGCGTCTTTCTCCATCACAAGCTTCTCTTTTTCATTTTCATGACTCTATAAGCATGACGAACCAGAGACAACGTTACAGCAAATTCAAAAGAAGGTAATGTTTCCATGATAAAACTGGATAACCCAGGAAAAGAAAAATGGATTCAAGAAGTTCAATGGCATGTAAGTAACTGAATAATCCGTGTTTAGTTATAGGCAAGAGCTAGAATACCTTTAAATTTTTGGAAGCTGCCTGCATTTGAGCTTTGATGGTCTTAATATTTTTTTCCAAGTCCTTGAGTCTTCCTTCTCTGTTTTTGTCATGGTCTTTGATGGAATTCTCTAGTTTGGAAACAGCATCAACACATTTTTTATAAGCAAGTTCCTTCTCTTTGATTTGGGATTTCGCTTCTTCAAGCTCTTCTTCAAGTTTTTTTACTGCTTCGCCAAGCTGTGTATACAACAGGTGATGGAAAGTATAAATGTATGTGCTT
Organism: Arabidopsis suecica; assembly: GCA_019202805.1. Lineage (NCBI taxonomy): Eukaryota > Viridiplantae > Streptophyta > Magnoliopsida > Brassicales > Brassicaceae > Arabidopsis > Arabidopsis suecica. The sequence continues at coordinate 13,686,868 of CM032912.1, read as the reverse complement.
CAAGTACCACGAAAAAACCAACGAAGCAGACACAATTTAGCTTGAAAGATATATATAGAAGATGGAGATATAGACCTTGTGATGCTCATTCTGTTCAGCCCTCTTCAAAAATAAGGACAAGTCGTACGTTTTTAGCTCCAACTGTGAATTAACATCTGTGAATTTCTTTTGAAGAGGCTGAAGCTCTTTGATCTGTCATGTCAAGATAAACCAGCAGTTTACGTTTAAAATACAGAAAGGACTTTATTACTGTGTGACATGAGGAGTTTAAACAGAGCAATCAGAGAGCATTACTAAGCTACTGCCTTATCATTTTCTTAGTGATTTCAAAAAATGGCTAGCACCTGTTAAGTTCCAAATTATATTTAGACTTATCGCGGATGAATATCTTAAGGGGTTTACCTGCGCTTCAATGTCAGCCAACCTTTTTTGGTGTCCTTGTAATTTTGATTCAGCTTCTGCCAGGTCATGAAGTTGCCTAAGGAGATCACCTCCACCTCTAAGGCAAAGGAAAACATATGACCAAAATACTTTTATTTTTGAGTCCTAAGAAATCAAGGAGATGACTCTCACTAGAGATCTAAGCGTCCAAGAAAGAAAGACATACTTGCGACTCCCACCAGTAAGAAGACCACTTGGCTGGAATATATCACCTTCAAGTGTGACACTTGGAGTCCGAATATCCCGATTAAAAGCAACCTGCAGAAGAAGCAAGGAGGGGCACATCAAAGACTGAACTCTAGAGGCAAAAGCAATAAATCAAAAGTATCAAATAGTAGCTAAGACAGTGGGAAATAAAATCAAGGTATATGTTGCACTTATAACCCAACAAAAGTGATAAAACTTTAGAATAGATTATCAGATGTGATCCGTCAAGAGTTACGAAAAACAAGCTTAGACAATCAAAAAAATTTACACACCACATATTCCTCGTATAGAGTCATATATAAGCTGACATCATCTCACAAGAAAGAAAAGCTGAAGGCGCTGCCCACATATAATACTAAATGCTTGGGAAATACTTACTTCCTTTGCTGCATCAGTAGTTTTGCAAACAAAAGTGGAGCCAAAAACATACTCCATGGCATTCTGCAAAATACCATGATTCACACAAATATGAACTTGAACTTGAAATTTAACACTTGCTGCTTATGCATGAGATGAAAATTATCAGCGATGGAGGATTATGTATTCTTGAAAACTTGTAAAATAGAGGATTATATAAGAGATTCTTGTTACTATATGCAGGTGTGTACCTTTAATTCATCACTATAACCGACTAAGGAAAGTGCCAGTTCTGCATTATCCTTTCCAACCTGAAAATATATAATAGAAAATTAGCAAAGAAAATGAAAACAAAGAGATTAAATCTGAATGGACCAAACAAAAGATCCACATACCAATCTAGCAGTCGCTTGCTGCACTCTAGGCTGAACAACGTAAGATTGGATTTTGTTCAGAGGTATGATTGTAACTCTTCTCCTAAGAGCACCGTTTTGAAGGAGCTGTTTTCCAGTATCTTCTGAGTCTACAACAACATTATACAACTTCCCACCAGCAGTAACCTGAGAATAAGAAGCAAAGTGACTTCAGGTAATTGAAATCCAACAATGGGTATTGTGAAATGTTAAGTTATCCAGTCTACCTCCAACGCTGTCATTGAGGACCTATCTTTTACTTTTATTAGTTTTGCGACCACACCTTTCACCTTAGATCGGTCAAAGTTCCTCACAGGATCGCGGTATGTAAACTGAACATTTGCTAACTGAGCTGATAAACCACGCACTTTATCTTCCAGCCTTTGCACAACTTCAAGTTCAGCTCCACGGTCCTAAACAAATATTTCAGTCAGAGATGTATACTTAATGTAGAAGTAGACAAAATCAACTAAAGTGACCATGCTAACCTTCTCCAAAGCTTCCATTTGACCCTCATTATAAGGAATAGATTCAAGTGCCTTTTTTACACGTTCCACATCATTTTTCCTAGCTCCAAGTTCATTCTCCACTTCAATGGCTTCTTCACGTTTTGACATTAACTGAGACTTTCTCTCATTTAGCTCCTTTTCACAGTGTTCTATTTTGGTTTTCAGCTGTTTCAACTCTGTTCCAGCTGTTCCAACAGCAATCTTTGCATCCCGTAGTTGATCTTCTAAGCATTTCTCTTCATCTCCACTACTTTTACCAGCCAGTACGCCCTAAGAATCAAGGGACAAAAACCCAATTAACATAAAACAAACGTATATGATTTGGCACGGAATAGAGATATTTTTTTAGTGTTACTACCTGGTGTTCCTTTTCACACTCTTCCAATGTGGTGGAGAGTTCCTGGAATCTTTGTTTTAGGTCTGCCGCTCCTTCCTCAGACTTCTTCACAGCATTGGCCCTCTCTTTTACGGATTTCTTTAAATCTTCTATATTGTGAACAATCTGTCAACACCAAGTAGGAAGTTATATACGCCAGAAATAGCTGAGAATCTATAACATTTCTGGCAACAGAAAACAATTTTTTCCTGTCTCTAACCTTTTCAGCATTCTCTTTTTCTCCCAGAAGGGTGTCCTCCTTGTTATTAAGTTTAGATGACTCACGTGTCATTTCTTGAGCTAGTAAATCCACCTTTTCTGACAGAGTTTTCACTTCTCCCCCCATACTGGCTTCCTTAGCCCGAGTCAGAGCTTTTATCTGTTTCTCAATTTCCTGTATTTCTCCCTGTGTCTTTTCTGTTTCCTCGTCAATCTTAGTGAGCTTCGCTTTCATTTCTCCAACTCCAAGAACAGCATTGTCTCTAATCTTCTCCGCTTGAACATACTCAAAGGCAATACAGAATCTCCTTAGTCGATCGAGTTCTGCGTTACCATTAGCCCACTGCATGTATTGTGATTTTTCTTTCCTCAACTTCTCGAGAGCCGGCAATATTTCATGATCAAGGAGCTTATTAATCTCATCAACCTTGGTTTGCTTTTTTTCAAGCGTTTTCAATGCAGCCTCTTTCTTGTTTTCATACATTCTTGTTCCAGCAGCTTCTTCAAGCATGGACAATATCTCCGGAGGTTTCATATTCAAGACTTTGGTGATACGCCCTTGCATGATGAGAAAGTGTGGATTGTTGACATTAAGCTGCACCGAGTGAAATAGATTCTGAACTTGACTTGGTTGTGCTAGCTTCCCATTTATCAAATACTTGTTCCGACCACCAACTACAATCTTTACCACCAAAAGATACAAGTCACTGTAAGCAAATATTTCATCAAAGCTATCTACTTTCAGAGCTATTGGAGATGAGTAACACAAAAGAGAAACAAAGAACCTACTTGTCTAGTCACAGTAATCTCAGTATGTTCTTCGTAGCCGAGAGGGCTCCTGTGTCTCTCGGAATTGTCAAATGTAACCGACACAGTCGCCTTTGTAATCCCAGCTTGGCCTTGCTTATATACGAGCTCCTGAAGATTAGCAGCTCGAACCTGCTGAAGATTAGTGATACCCAGAACGAAACAGATGGAATCGAGTATGTTGGATTTGCCCGAACCATTCAGACCCGTTATTGCGTTGAAATGTGGATCGAAACCAGAAACCACCGTCCTCGTCGCGTATGATTTGAAACCCTCTAAGCATATCTCTTTTATATGCATCTTCCTTCTTCTTCCCCTAAATTTCCCACTCACAGAAAATGCGATTAAACCCTAGAAAAAGCGAGAAGAGAAGCTTTAAGCGAAACCCCAGAAATTCGATTTCAAAATTGGAATTTAAGATCGAAGGTACATGAAATTGAAACGTTGCAAGAGAAGCAGAAGACGAATCTGAAGTCAATTTGGGTCTTTTAGTTGAAGATAGATAATTAGGATTCGATTTGGGATTTTGAAAACCAGGGCATTTGGATTTGGGAACACAAAGAGCGGGAAAGTGAAATTTGGAAACAGTTCCGAAACCTTCCAGACCATTCAGAAGGTTGTTATGGGCCTTTTTGGGCTGGACTCTGTTCCTTTAACCTAATTTGTTATGAATAAAATACTAATTTTGTGAAGGAAAAAAAAAACCGATTCATTTTTTTCTCTTTTAATTTATGGAAGCAAAAGAAACAGATAATATTGATTAAATCTAATTAAAAAAAAATTAGCTAAGAAATGATGTGAATATAACAGTACTTTCTCTTATAACATAGTAGCATGAAAGTTTGATGGTATCAAATACATTCTACAATTTCATACATTTATAATTCATAGTTTTTTATGTAATGGTATTGCAATTCAGTGGTTCATTCCTTGTTTGAATATGATTTAATGGTTTTATGTTTGTTAATGCAGAAATATCATGCATGTTGGATCCAAACAACGGATTTATTATATAGGATTTCATAGGCCACGTAAACTTGGCCTTGGACAGTTGTATAATAATACGTGTAGTTTTCACATTAACCGTCGCCATCCACTACGAGAAGTTATTTTTAAGTGTTTAAAACCTTTCGAAAAATGGGAGAAAAAAATTGTTTAAGAAAAGGATGAAGACGACGAAGGCGAAAGCAAACACAATCTTGGAGAAGAAACTCGAAGAACTTGAGTGTTTGCTACAAGAATTTGGTTCTGGCAATGTTGATCTTAATGCATACCGGGAATTCAAACTCCGGTTTATCTTCACGCATACCCTTTTATCTGCGGAGATATCGTCGGTTAAGGGAAATGAAGAAGAAGAAGAGATGCTGAAACTTCGTTGCATGGCTAAGAGGTTAGCCGAACTTGAAGAGGCTTTCAAGGAATTGACCGGTTCAATCAACCAACCGGACATGCAGGGTTTGGAAAGTGGCGGTGGTGTTGTCAATGTTGACGAGACCGGTTTGATTCGCTCGTTGGTTGAATCGTTGCATGAAGAATATCAAGATGCGTCATTAGAGGAGAAGTTGGCGAGGAAGAAAACCGAGAAGATGAAGACGAAGCGGTTCAGGGGTTTGGTTAGTTTTGGTATAGTTGGTTTTGTTGCTGGTATGGTAAGTTTCTATGGTTATCTTTGTGATCAAATGAATGAGAAAACAATTTTTCTCACTCCTACCTAATTTTGTTACATATTTTTGTTGTTGCCATTGAACCAGTTGTAATGATTATGATGGAATAGTTAAATTACAATGTAATTTTCAATAGATTTTGGCTTTCTATTAATGTTTTTTTGTTTGTTTCAAGTCTCTTGGCATTTGTTTGTCTTAGTGAGAAACTCATTCAAAATAACGTAAGATTTGTTTGGTGTGGCTCACGTGGGAGGAACCAGGCCCCACGTGCCATCTTTTACCAGGTTGTAATCCCACCGAAAGATTCTCTTGTCGACGTAATACTTCACACGCTTCAAGGTTAATTTCGTCCTTTTCCTACTAAGTACGCGGTTATCTTCTTCTTTTTATTGAACCAGACCGGTTAGCCATAGCCAAAAAAAACAATACGACGAATGTAGAATTTTTCAAACCAGATTATCACGCAATTAATGAAGAAACATTATGATTTACTAGTATTTAATTGCTAATATAATAAGCTTTCGTAACTTTATATTTGAAATGGCATGGAAATGGCCCAAAGCGGATAATCCCATTCGCAAATGTCAAATTTACCCTCAAGGCCCACCGTTTCTGACCATTCTTGTTCGTTTTTCAAACTCAACATCGTTAAACTCAAGAATTTGTCGTCTACTTCATCTTCTGTCTTAAATTTGATGTCAATGTTTTGGATCGAATTCTAAATAAAGCTCATTTATTCGTAAGCCATCAACACTACCAATCCAAAAGAGCTTTTATTATTACACTGTCAAAGCTTTGTTATAACCCGTGACCTGATTCGCTGAGTTCACGAACTTCCGAGTCAAAAAAACACTTAAAACAAAACCATGAGTTGGTTCCATAGACTCGATCTCATCGATCCGTACACGTGTTCACCTCTCATCGTCCGTGAAACCTCCATTGTTGAACCTTCTTCATTGTTCTTAGGGTTTCCTTCCTTCATCGACGAAGATGTTGAAGATCTCTTCGATTTTTCATCACCTAGTCCTCTCGATCTATTCGAAACCGTGACGGATCTGGTTCAGATTGAGAAATCTCCGTCGTCTTGTAAGTACAAGGTGATTCGTCGGAGATTGGAGCCGGAGTATCCATTGAAGTATCTTTGTGACCGTGTTTCTGATTTGGAATCTAAGTTTGATAGATTGGTTAGTCCTAAGAGTGATAGGAAGTATACATTGACGAAGGAGATTAAGGGAAGTGGTGAGAGGAAGTATAGATGGGAAGCGGAGATTCAAGGACCGCCGGAGAGGAAGTATAAGTTGGAAGCTGAGATTGAAGGTTCGGGAGAGAGGAAGTATAAATGGACGACGGAGATTAAAGGAGGGAAGAAGGATGAGGAAGGGTTAAAGTTAGCTGCTTTGAAGAAGGAGAAGGCGAAAGCGAAAGCTATTGCTGCTGCTGAAGCGGAGAAGAAGAATAAGAAGAAGAAGAAGAGTTATAATTGGACGACGGAGGTGAAGAGTGAGAGAGAGAATGGAGAGGTTTCGCATACTTATATCATCAAGGCTTCTACTGGAGGGGAGAAAAAGAAGAAACATGAGGAGAAGGAGAAGAAGGAGAAGAAAGAGAAGGTAGAGACTAAGAGCAAGAAGAAGGAGAAAACTCGTGTTGTGGTGATCGAGGAGGAGGAAGAAGAAGATGATGAGTCGGCGGAACATGGAGCTATCGTTCTCAGGAAGGTATCATTCGTCCATTGAATTGACTGTTGTTTTGTTTACTCTGCTTTAGTCACTGTCATGTAGTTGTTTGAGAACAGTTAGTTTGATTTTGATAGCGATAGGCATGGTCTTGAAATAAGGTTGAATTTTGTGTCTTCAAAAGTTGAAACCTTTATGTGTGTTTAGCGGTGGGAGTAAGGTTAGCAAAAGAGAGTGGTTATAAAGTTTTAGACATAGACTTAGTGAGATATTTATTTGAATGTCATCTTTAACCAAAGATTGTTGTACTTACTATATGGTTGTGTGGTTATATAGGCGTTTTCCAGAAGAACTGGAGCAGTTAGGACTAAGAAGGGTAAGAACAAGGAAATGCCACCTGAATATGCTGCTGTGATGATCCAGAGGGCCTTCAAAGCTTATTTGATTCGTCGTTCAAAATCATTGCGTGCTCTTCGTGATCTAGCTATTGCGAAGACTAAACTGAAGGAGCTAAGAGCTTCATTCCACAACTTCAGCTACCGTCGCCTGATTTCTCGTGATGCAGAGGAGCGTCAGAAATTCTCAGAAAAGATCATTGTACTCCTCCTCACTGTTGATGCCATAGAGGTATTTCTTGCTTTTTAAAATTCCTATAGTCTCTATCTGGTTAGTTACGCTCTTAATAACTTATAGATCTGCTCTTCAATGGGATCAGTTTAAGCCCTTATCCTAAAGGGAATGCCTTTGCATTTGCAAATCATCATATTACATTTAGAATTATAGTAAGCTAAAAGGGTTTTAAAGTATTGAGTGATAAGAAATATGGAACTTGTGTTTGTTTGGGATCAGGGAGTTGATGTGATGGTTCGAGGAGCGAAAAGATCAATGGTGGATGAGCTGGAAGCAATGTTGGATGTGGTAGACCCGCAGCCACAGGGGAAATCATTGTCGATGAGAAGAAGAACATTCGATATGCCAGACAGTTTGATCCGCAAAGAAATCGCCGACGGAGTGACTCAGATCGTGCAGATGCTTGAAACAGAAGAAGAATAATGGAATGGAGCACTGTGTTTGTGACTCAGGGGGTGTTTTTGTTGTGTTTGTGTCTGGGAAGAATTAATCAGCCTCTTTAGTTTGCTTAGTGTTCTGAATGTTTCTAATTATGCAGACACAATTAATAATGAGAGTGGCCTGGAGAAGAGATTGGTGTGTCTTATCAGTCTCATCTCTCACCTCTCAAATCTTGTCTCTTGTGTCTTAGTGTGTTTGTGTTTTTATCAGGTTATGTAATCCCTTTATGTTCCCAAACTTGTAGACTCTGTTTTGTCAAATTGATTATGTTTTGGTTCTACTTATGCCACTGTTGTTACCAGCTACTCCATCATGCATTAGAAATAATTATAAAGTTTACATTATATCTCATAAAACTATAAAGTTACATCATAATAAATAAACAATTCTCGTGTAAAATTATAATCAGTAATCGTTAAGACATATATGTATGCTTTGTAATCAATAAGCATGAGCCTCATGAATTAATTATATATAGGCGTGTGGATTTACACACGTTTTGAGGATTGATCTTACGTGTGTGTATTTTGAGCCCAAGAGTAGAAGGAACATGGAGAAGAAGAGGAAGAGGCATTCATCGAAACCATTGTTGCAGCTTGTTCTTCAGAGAGTTGATGAAATGTTTCATTCGAAGAATTATCTGATGGATCTTTGTTAACTTCTTCCTCTTCTTGGCTCATGATTAGCTGAGATGCAACAAACTTATCAAGCGTTTGCCAATCCATTACTTGATCATTATGATCATCATTGACTAGTAATCCTGATTGATGATGATCACCAGTACTTGTGTTCATCATGATCATGTGATCATCATCATTGGTAATCACATGACCATCATCTTGTTGCATTATTGTGGTTGCAGAATTTGCGTTAATAGTGCTTAGTACGACACCATAAGGGTCTTGATCATTCTGGTGTAATGATGATAATGATGATGATGATGAGCCTTGAAACATTCTTGGACTCTCTAGATCAGGAAGATGATAGTAATTACCATTAGACGACATATCCATTTGCTGCGCGAACCAATTAGATTCTTGGCCAGATGATGATCCCATCATTGTTCTTGGATTGTTGTAATTCATTGTGGTTAGTTTCTTCTTGAAAGCGCGGCAAACCACCCAGCCTTCCTCATGAGGTGGTCCATTTTCATCGGTCTCAAGACGGTATTCGTGCATTATCCAATCGGATTTCTGACCATTCGGGGCCCTACCTTTGTAAAACACAAGAGTCTTCCTCATACCAACAAGCTCTTGCTTCGAGTATATGGCCTTGTCTCGACCCGTTGCTTTCCAAAATCCGGAGCCAGTTGCTCTATTGGTTCGTGTCCCAGTTGGGTATTTCTTGTCCTTGTGGCTAAAGAAATACCATTCCCTCTCTTCTCCTGTCCCTCTTCCACATAACTCTGTATATTGCAAAAAGTAACATATATAATCAGCAGTTGATTTAGAATTAGAAAAATCTAGATTTCTAACTATGATTTAACTGATGAATCGAATGCATACATACCTTGGATGTCCCATGGCTCAATTTTGTAGAGATCAACATCTTTGATAACGTCAACTTGCATTCCCGGGAATGCAACTTTGTTCTTGAGATAATAGTCAACGAGTTCTTCATCGGTCGGATGGAATCGATAACCGGGAGGAATGTGTGCGAGACTCTCCATTTGATCTTTTTATTTGTTTTTTTCTGCAATGTGGCAATTTGTAACATATACTTTATCATCGGTACATAGAAAAGATATGCATGGAAGTAATGTGATATCAAGTATTCAAGTAATTAAGCATATGTAGGAAAAAGATTAGAGTAATTATTATTAAAGTATATATGATCTATTTCATTATGAAAAAAGTTACGTTTGGCTACTCATAATACTCGATTGAACCAAACTACATACACATAAAATGATAATAAAAACAAAAATACTTGTATGCTTGGGTTCAATATCATATAGACATGGGTTCTCTATGTACAGAAAGAAACTTACTTGAATCTTCTTCTTATCTATGCAAGATTTATAAGAATATTCGATATTTTTGTCTTCTCTTCGTTCCTCTCGTAGATTTAGACAAAGAGACAAAAGCGTTTTGTCTTGTTTATGTTGAGATCATGAAAGACAACGAGTATTCCGATAACGGTGGATTCTCTAGGCTTATATAGGCACATAAATGTAAACAGAGACAAAAGCTCTCGTGATGCAAGCAAAAGGAAATGTGCTTTTTATTTTTTTGTGAATATTTTTTTCAATAGTTTATTAAGAGAAGATTCTATTTGGATTTTGGGGGTCTTTAATTATAACTTAGCTATCACTGTCTTTCTCTCTCTACCTGAAGTGTTGCATAAGTTTTCACTTTTCTAAACTGTGTGTGATAGAGAAGTAATGTGATCTTTTAAAACTATCTCTACCAACTATTGAATGAGACGTTTTTCAAATAAACTATACCTGCCTTTAGTTTATTATAGAATCGAGATTGTTTTAATCTCTATGTTACATATATTATACAAAGTAGTGAGTGAATTAGCGATCGACCTAAACCTAGAAAGAAAAAGAAATGGAGTCCTAATAAGGTAATGTACTAATAATCTCAATTATAGATAAGTAACTCAAGAATTCTGTAGTTTAAACGTCTTAGCAATTAACAAAAATTGTTAAACAATTTTACCATTTTACACCTTTCACCCCCATGCGTTTCTTCTCTCGCCTTGATGTTACTCGAAGTCTCAAATATCACGTACAACAATAAGATAATCCTTACTTTCTAAAATTGACCGTACGTTGATCGTCAAATAGCAATATAATATACGATGGTCGTGTTATTTATTAGATTCGTTTGGTGAAATTGATACGCATGTTCTTTTTGAAACCTTTAAGAAAACAATATGTTTTGTTTTAGCATGTCTTAATTGGTCATGATGGATATTAGAGTCTTGGTTTATTCCGGTTTAAATGTTGGTTTGGTTATCTTATGATTGTATATATAAGCTTAATCATAGATTAATTAGTCCTTGAGTTTGTAACAAACATTTTTGGTTTCTCTTTAATAAGAAAGTTCGTTTCTTCTGTTACATCTCCGATCTACTCTCGTCGCCGTCTTTGATACTCCGATCATCGGAGTTTAATAATGGATTACGTTTATATGAACATACATGATACTACATCGGTAAGCTTGTAAGACATTAGTTGATTAATTAGTTACGGAAAAGGTTCAGAAACACTTGTACATATTCAGCTACAAAACTTAACCAAGCAACAGTTGATCAAGATTTTATCAAACCAAAAAAAAAACAGTAGTTGAACAAAAAATTTGCTTGAACAAATTTTACAAGTTGAATTATACAATTTTTTTTCTTTTAATAGATGATATTATAGTGTTATAAATAAAAAAATAAGTGAACTATACACAGAAGTAAAAGTAAAAAATAATTTGTGAAAAAAACAGTAATAAAATAACGTGGCGTGAGATGAGTGGTTACGTAATAACACAGGGAACATCATCGCGGCAAAAAAGCTCCTTATCGCCTTCGGTGCTGGCCCCATTTCACTTCCTTTTGCCCCCACCAAACTTACATACAAATTCTCTATTTGGTTTCTATTCTTTAATACATACCATTCTAATATAGAATTTGAGAGATACTAGAATAAACTCTCGAATATATTTTCTGCGTATATATGTTTTCATGAATAAAATTAAATACAGCTACTTTGGAAGTTAGATTTTCATATATAAGTGAAGGTGATACCAAGTTAATAACTTAGACAAACATATTTAATATTAACTTCTTTAGATATATTTAAGCCCGATTTAAGTTTTAGATTTGATATACTACTCATACAACATGGTCCACATTGGCATTTTATTCAACAAAAACTTGATCCGCAAGTTCAATCAAAGTAATTTATGATTTTTTTTCGTTTTTTTCTTCACTCGATTAATTGTTGTGGTCATACATCAAATTCACATGAATCTATATATTTCACATTAGTTATACTTTTATTCGATGAGAATCGATAGATATGTGGTCTCATCTAACTACAATTTTAAGCTATTGTTTTCATGTTACTGTATAAATTTCTTCTTAAACAAAGCAAAGATCAGAGAAATTAGTCATGAACATATGGATCACTAGTAAGATATTATGACCTAATGCTAGGTCTCTTATTTTATATCTTTGACGGCAGAGTCTCTTTCTCTTTTCCGTGAGTTCAGTGTCTCTATGATATTGCTATTAATATGAAAACAAAATAAAAAATGGTTCTTAAGCAGTACGCTTCTATCTCCAATTCTCCACTTGCGAACACTATGATTATACCTGCAATTTCTATATCATTTTAGTATACTCTGTAAAGATATATATTGCACGCATCTATTTTCGAGAGTAATATGTACGTACTAGAAATAGCTGCAGGATGTCTCATTTTATATATATTATGGTGGTATTTAATTATTTTTATCATCTACGTGTGTATATATACTATAGTCTATATAGAGAGTTTTGAGAATGCCACTTTAAATTTTCAAAGCCAAATTTTTATCTATTTTCGCTGATGGGATCCACAAACCGACTGTTTTGAGTACATTGATAGGTTTAAAGAAATTGAGAGAGTGACAGTTATCCAAACCATCATATCACACGTTTTCTTTGCCCAAACCGAACTTGAAGAACAACCGGTTAAGCTGGTTCGATCCTAACACAAATTCATCTTGTGGCTGAAGCCGTTAAGGTTGGTCCCACTAGAAGTTATATGATTGGACTCGTGAGCCCGGCGTGGTCCTCCTAGCCACTGTCAAGTCAGCCATTGCCAACGAACCACCGATCTTTCCGGTCTATTGAGTGGGCCTTAGTGGGGCCGGTTATCATTCTGTGGGGGCCAAAGTTATGGGCTACACGTGAAGCTCGTGCGTGAGTTTTTTTTTTTTTTTTTTTTTTTTCATCAGCTCGTGCGTGAGTGTGTGTATTAATTTACCTATCTCTATATTACACCAATCCATATTTCATTGGACACATGACACATGTATGTATGTTGATGAGTATTTGTATTTGTTGCAATATATTAGATTGAAATAATTAGTTATGATTTTGCTGGGAGTGGGATTGAAATTTATTTTCATTTTTTTTCTCTTAATCATCGGAAGATCTTGAAATGTTTAAAATGTTTTAAAATTTAAGATTTTTGGTTATTTGATGCATTCATTATTGAAATCACATTAAAATTTCAAACATTGGTACTTCTGTTGGTTGCAATATAATATTCGTACAACCATTTCAATTTCTCTCTTTTGATTTCATCATGTGTTTCTCTAGTGGTAAAAGTAAACTGAAAAAAATTGGATTATGAAGGAAGATTAATTCGTTTATAAGAAGACTTTTCACTTGGTTTGGAGTAAACTAATAGAAATGAAAAACGTAGTAAATTTCTTGGAAGTTTAGTTAGTGGCATGGGAAACAATTAAAATTATATGTCGGAAAGAAAATCATAAGAAGAAGATGAAAAAGATGAGGAGGAGGTTGTAAATTTGATTAATTTCGTGAAAAATGATTGGTTGATTGTGGAGTTGCGGGGATTATTTCTCCACCAAGATGTATTCATGGTTATATGAGCCTATAAGGGTATGACGACCAAAAAAATACAAATCATAGGGAACATTATAATCATTTATATGGAAAACGTACGATTTCTATATAACAAGACTTTTTGGAGTTTAGTTTTGTGAGTTTGTCTTATTAAAGCAATTCATAATATATAAAAATTAGATCTTCAAGTATGTTAGATTAGGAATGATTGACCCTTTATTCTAGTGTATTGATTATCCTTTTTTTGTAACGCAATGTTGGCATGATATTACTTACTGATTTTTCTTCAATAATCATATTAATTTTTTTTTTTTTTTAATAATCATATTATTGACATGCATAAAATAGCATAATTATAAAGGAAACAATTGCAGCATTTTTTTGTAACGGTGATATGTTCTTCTTTTATTTGTAAGCTTCAAACCAATCAAAGTTTCTGTCTTTAAGTACAAGAGAAGAGAGTAGAAACAGAAATTAAAGAAATCAAAATCACCCGTGCACAAGAGTCGTAACTAATTTAATTATTAAAAATAAGCTCAAGTGTAAATAATTACAAAAAAATTAATCATGCCTTTTTAGTGCTAAATATATTTGCACTTTGTGAATACGTTTCCTCCACAAATTGTCAACGCTCCCACCTAATGCTAAATTATTAGAAATAAATCCTTCATTCTCTTATATTTCTTTTATTTAAAACTGTTTTAGAGTCACCTCATATAGTTAATAATAGTGAGAATTATAGCTATTAATCATATGACTACGAAATAAGAACAAATAAAGGACAAGAATGATTATATTTCATGAAGTTACAAAAAAATGATTATATTTCATTTTATATGCGATTGATTATATTTCATTTTATATGCGATTGATTATATTAGGTATCTTTTAAAAAAGTCATACAATTTGTTTATATACAATATTTATCATTCCCAAATATTTTATCAGAATTAAGTAGTCTACTACATGTAATCTGCAATTTTTGGTAGACGATATATTATTGGCGGGTAAATAAAATAAAAAATATTTCAACTGAACATATATTGTTGTTGGGCCTATTGAAATGTCATCGCTTGGGCTCACTATAAAACTTTTTAACAGTTCGGTTCGATTAGCGTCAGCAAATTCCGGTTTAGATTCATAAATTTGATTCGACCGGTTCACAATCTTAAACCAAACACGAATTGACAGAGACGACGACGACGAGGGTTTTAGGCATTTGTGGAGGATTTTGTTTCAAAAACCGCGCTTTGCTACTACTCGTCGTCGTTCTACTTCAGTCAACACTTTTATTCGTCGGCGTTAACTTCTCTTCAAAATCTCTACCTTTCTTTAGTATCTGTAGCAAAAGTACGATGCTTTGTCTCGATTCTGCAACTGGGGAATTCGTGAAATCGAAAAACCTGGAGAGGCTTTTAATTGAGAAGCCCTGAGAGATTTGGGGTTTTAGATGATGTTAAAGGCGAAAGCTTTATGTTATCGCTTCGTGAAATCCAGAAAAGCTACAAGTTGTGCTCTTTCGTCGGAACTATCTCCCTCCACTTCCGCCGCCGTCGTCTCCGCCGCTTCTGGTGACCACCGGTCTCGATGTTTGTCGTTGATAGTCAAACTTGGTCGGAGAGGTCTCGTAGACTCTGCTCGGGAAGTGATTCGCCGTGTTATTGATGGTTGTTCTTCTATTTCAGAAGCAGCTTCAGTTGCTGATTTTGCAGTCAATAATGGAATAGAACTTGATTCGTGTTGCTGCGGTGCATTGATAAGGAAGCTTACGGAGATGGGTCAGGCTGGATTGGCTGAAACTTTCTACAATCAACGTGTAATTGGAAACGGTATTGTTCCTGATTCGTCGGTTTTAGATTCTATGGTGTTTTGTTTGGTTAAGTTAAGGAGATTTGATGAAGCTAGAGCACATTTAGATAGAATTATAGCTTCTGGTTATGCTCCTAGTAGAAACTCCTCTAGCTTAGTAGTTGATGAGCTTTGTAATCAAGATCGGTTTCTCGAGGCGTTTCATTGCTTTGAACAAGTCAAAGAGAGAGGCAGTGGTTTATGGCTTTGGTGTTGTAAGAGATTGTTTAAGGGATTGTGCGGTCACGGTCACTTGGATGAAGCAATTGGGATGTTAGACACTCTGTGTGAGATGACAAGAATGCCTCTGCCAGTTAATCTGTATAAGTCTCTCTTTTACTGTTTTTGTAGAAGAGGATGTGCTGCTGAAGCAGAGGCTCTGTTTGATCATATGGAAGTTGATGGTTATTTTGTGGATAAGGTTATGTACACTTGTTTGATGAGAGAATATTGCAAGGACAATAATATGACAATGGCAATGCGGCTTTACTTGCGGATGGTCGAGAGAAGTTGTGAGCTTGATCCTTGTATTTTCAACACTTTGATTCATGGGTTCATGAAGTTGGGTATGCTTGATAAAGGAAGGGTAATGTTTAGTCAAATGATAAAAAGGGGTGTACAGTCGAATGTTTTCACATACCATGTAATGATCGGAAGCTACTGCAAGGAAGGGAATGTAGATTATGCTTTGAGGCTTTTTGAGAACAACACAGGGGTCGAAGATATATCCCGCAACGTGCATTGTTATACAACTCTTATATCTGGGTTTTACAAGAAGGGCGGAATGGATAAAGCTGTTGACTTGTTGATGAGGATGTTAGACAATGGAATTGTCCCAGACCATATTACTTACTTTGTTCTCTTGAAGATGCTCCCAAAATGCCACGAGCTTAAGTATGCTATGGTGATCTTACAATCAATTTTAGATAACGGATGTGGGATTGATCCACCGGTTATTGATGATCTTGGAAATATTGAGGTAAAGGTTGAGTCTTTGCTTGAGGAGATTGCTAGAAAAGATGGGAGCCTAGCTGCTGTGGGACTTGCCGTTGTCACAACTGCATTGTGTTCGCAAAGAAATTATATGGCAGCTTTATCTCGTATTGAAAAAATGGTCAATCTGGGATGCACACCCTTACCCTTTTCATACAATTCAGTGATCAAATGTCTATTTCAGGAAAATATCATCGAAGATTTGGGGTCTTTAGTCAATCTTATCCAAGAATTGGACTTTGTCCCGGATGTTGATACATATTTGATAGTGGTGAATGAGTTATGCAAGAACAATGACAGAGACGCTGCATTTGCTGTTATAGATGTAATGGAAGAGCTTGGATTGAGACCTACTGTCGCTATTTACAGTTCAATTATTGGTTCTCTTGGCAAACAGGGAAGGGTTGTTGAAGCAGAAGAGACGTTTGCCAAGATGCTTGAGTCTGGGATTCAACCTGATGAGATTGCTTACATGATTATGATCAATGCTTATGCGAGAAACGGAAGAATTGACGAAGCAAATGAGTTAGTTGAAGAAGTCGTCAAACATTTCGTTCGGCCTAGCTCTTTTACTTACACGGTATTGATCAGCGGGTTTGTGAAGATGGGTATGATGGAGAAAGGATGTCAGTATCTCGATAAGATGCTTGAAGACGGACTATCTCCCAACGCGGTGCTGTATACTTCGCTCATCGGTCATTTCCTTAAGAAGGGAGATTTTAAGTTCTCTTTTACATTGTTCGGTTTAATAGGAGAAAACGAGATTAAACATGATCACATTGTGTACATCACACTGCTTAGCGGTTTATGGAGAGCTATGGCACGAAAGAAGAAGAGGCAGGTTATTGTTGAGCCAGGGAAAGAAAAGCTTCTTCAACGTCTTCTTCACACAAAGCCTATAGTATCAATCCCCTCTTCTTTAGGCAACTACGGATCAAAAAGCTTTGCAATGGAAGTGATTGGGAAAGTGAAAAAATCTATAATCCCCAATTTATACCTCCACAACACGATTATAACCGGATATTGCGCTGCAGGAAGACTTGACGAAGCATATAACCATCTGGAATCAATGCAAAAGGAAGGCATTGTTCCAAATCAGGTAACTTACACTATTCTGATGAAATCTCATATCGAAGCAGGCGATATCGAGTCTGCTATAAATTTGTTTGAGGAAACAAAATGCGAGCCGGATCAAGTTATGTACAGTACTCTACTTAAGGGCCTATGTGAATCTGAAAGACCTCTGGATGCTTTGGCTCTGATGTTAGAAATGCAGAAGAAAGGGGTATATCCGAATAAAGACTCTTATGAAAAGCTGCTTCAATGTCTCTGTTACTCTAGATTGACCATGGAAGCGGTTAAGGTGGTTAAAGACATGGCTGCTCTTGATATCTGGCCTCGTTCGATAAACCACACTTATTTGATTTATATTCTGTGTGAAGAGAAGAAGTTGAGAGAGGCTCGTGCTTTGTTTGCTATTATGGTTCAATCTGGAAGATCTTTATTGAATTGTACTAAACCCGGTTTGTTGAAAATGCTTAACCAGAATCAACAACTTTAGTATTGTTCTTTTTACAATATATATTGTAAATTTCTTGTAAATGTTATGTAGTAAAATGATTTTTTTTGATAAGAAGTATAATGAATTTACATTTAAATTTTTCTTATATCAATGTAAACCTTAAAAAAAAGAAACATTTTTGAATGTGAAGTGTGTATGATAGATACCATCACCATGTGTAAAATCTAACAATGTAAGCTGTTTGGTCTGCCATTACTCAACAAGAGTGGGAGAAAAAGATAGCTTTTCTTCACGTGAGTTTTCTTTTTTTTTAAATTATCACATCAAGCATAAATATTTCTTTTTTTTTGTTAAATTAATTAAGGTCAATAAAAGGGCATGTAAACTTTAAAGAGCATTTAGTGGAAGACATTATATACATTGAATTATATAAATGTGTTTTTTTATATAACAATTATTGGAAGGTTTTAAAGTTAGAAAATGATGGATGCATGCATAATTATTGGGTAGGGAAAATAAAATAAATGTTTTGTTGGAAAATCTTAAAAAAATCAATTTTCATGAAACACTCTATATGTTACATATTGATTCGGGAATCATAAAGATACATACATTACATTAACATTATTATACACACAAAATCATTAGAAAAATCAATAAAAACAAACTAATAATAATAATCTCAACTCTCTTTAGCCATGAATAGAAGCAAAGTGATTAATCAAAGCCAAAGCATTACTTGTTAAATGAGCAATAACCAAAATTCTCCTTCTAACCAAAACCTTAACCTTCCCGTCCATATCGTCTCCTTCAAATCCATCCGTACATGTGTTCACATCTGTCAAAGCCGCACTGACCCAAGTCTGTATATCGCTCATGTAGACCTCATAGTTCGAGCCACTTAGCCGACACATCTCACCAATCGATTTTCTAAGCTCCTCCAACGTGTCACCTAACTCCTCGACGCAGTCTCTCATGGCCGAGACTTCTCTTGGCTTGAGCCGACTATTCGAGAGACGCACCATCATTGCTGAAGTTGCTTTAGCCGAGGCTAATGTTATGTTGAGAGCCGCGTGAGCCATGATCTTGGGGCTTGTTTGGATGAGACTGGCATGAGTTGAGAGTGAAGAGAAACAGAGTCTTGGGTACGTTGTAAAAGTGCATGATGATTTTACGAACTCGGTGTTTGTCGTTGTAGTTGTATTAACCGATTTGAGCATGGCTATGATAACGAGAAGAGACGTGAGGAAGTGATGACGATTGAATTTAAAAGATTCACCCATTCTTTATGTAGAATATGAGCTTTATGAAAACGTGGTAATGGTATGTTTTGTAGTATTGATTGTTATGTAATTGGGGTTTATATAGAGAGAATGAGGTGATTTTTTAAACAACATAAAAATCAGATTTAATAGGCAAGTGGCAATGGGATTTGCATAATGAAGATATTTGACAAAACAAAATTGGGAAAAAAACGAAAAAATATCTAACATGTGAAAGCAACACGGAGAAGACACTGGGTTGTGTAGGACTGTAGGGTAAAGAATTTGTAGTTTTAAGACAAAACATAATCATTTGTTTAATTAAGCATTAACTACATTTAGAATGATCTATTTGATTGGTTAATAGATCATTCTAGTGGGCGATTTTTTGGTCTCGTTCATATCCGGATGGAGTCGGCTAGTTGGGTCATATTCATTTAACAGTTGCTTAATTGTGATAGCAATCAACAACAACGATTACGATAAACGACAATTACATTTATTAATTACACTTACAGATGATTGTTTTTTTATTTGAATGTTTGTCTCATGTATATACATTATGTAATACATATATGGAATTTTGTGATATTTTTATATTATTTCTGAACCATATGTTTGTAGCAATGCCAATGACAAATATGAAACCCAATATATATATATATATATTCAGTGCTAAGATTAGTGTTGTATATTGTTAGAAAATGTTGTACTTTTGTAAAGGTAAATACAAAATTTTATAAATTAAACTTATGATCATTTAAAAATAATTAAACTTAAGCTTAACTTATGATTAAAAGTCGATGTCGACCGTGGAAACCGAATGGTGGACGTGAGCCAAAAAACATTTAAGGTTCGTATCGTCCTTGTAATCAATTCAGCTGCATGTGACTACGGTCATTTTCAACACCAATTTGGCACAAATCATTGCGTCTGCTCTCAAATATCCATATTTATCCTAATCTTGATGTAAAATACACACGTATATATTGTAACTTGTAAGCAGTAGGTCGATGTAAAGTGTCAAGTTGTATTGTGAAGGGAAACTTATCTTGTTACTTTGTTCACTTTAGTTGATAATGTAAAGAGGTTGACTCTTATGCTTCCAATATATATTGTTGGGATAATTTGTTTTAGTTTATATATAAATGAATTTGTCTATTTTTATCATCTAGAATTCACATACGCACACTTCTGAGTTTGATCAGGTGTTAAGACACCCCAACAACATTAGTTTAAACCTCTAGATACAAGACTCGGTATGATTTCGTCCTTTTAAAAAATATAAAATTACATTTTGGGAAACTCTAAAACTTCATCCAAACATAACAGTACAACATTTCTAAAACACAAAAAAAAAGGTTGTTAAGGTGCTTTTTTTTTATTGATACTCCATAGTCCATAGTCCATAGTCCATACATCTTTATATGGTTTTAAAGTTAAAGACTGAGATTTGTTAATTTTGTGGTTTTCACTAATACTGATATTCTGTCAGATTGTCTATACTTACTTTATAGTATTTATTTCATGTACTATACCATATGTGATATGTTAATGGCTCTAATCCATTGCTGAAAAAAAAAAAGTTTAACAGAATAATGCTGAAAACAGATATTAAGATGGGCTTAAAGGCCCACGAAGAGTGGTATCCAAATTATGATATGACAGGCACCGTGTGTGTAACGTGTTTATTATACACGTATGTATGAGATCGTATATACGATTGGTAGAGAAATTCAAAGCCATAACGAAAATCATGGAAGCAGCCGTCATCAATGGACAAAAAAAGCCAAGCAGTTGCGAGATTTGTGAAGCACACTGCTTTTGAAAAAGTTGTATCACCAGACATCTCACGTGGTTGAAACGAAGAAAAAAATAAATATTTATTTCAAAACTGCAGTAATGTCTTTTTCTATAATTTAATAGTACAGGATATCTAGATTTCGCCAAATTATCTGATCATTCTTGGGAAGTTAGCAAATTTTTTGGCAAAATATTTCCAGCAAACTCATCAAATGAACCTGAACCGAAAACCAAACAACCAACCAAATGGTCCACGCACAATAAATTTAAAATTGAACCCAATGATATATTGAATTTATATTTTGGTTCAAAATTCAAACAATATTTTTTTTGTTGCTACCGTTTTCAAATAGTTATGTAGAAATTCGTTACTGATATACTGATATCTTCACTGTCCTTCTGCCGGAAAAAAAAAAGAAAAAATCTTCACTTTCCTTTTTTTTGTATAACATCACAATGCGTACCCAACTTCCCACAAGGAAACTAATGGGTGTGAAAGAGAATTGTCAAACATATCTGCCAACTAGTCCACAGTGTATCATCAGTTTAACTAGCTACAATTTGTTTGGGGAAATTTATCCAAATCTGTTTTCTTAAAAACAACTTTATAGCTCAAAATACACATAATACTATTTATAAACCACATACAAAACAAAAGGAAACTAACAAAATCGAAAAGTATATCACATCAAACTCTTAGCAACACATTACATTTATCTAGATCTATTTTACAGGACAAAATATTTCTTAAAATATAGTTTAAAATTAGTAAGTTTTAGCAAAGGCATTAATCAAGGACAAAGCGTTGCTGGTTTCGTGGCCCACGTTCATGATTCTAGCCCGAACCGAGTTCTTGATCCTCCCATCCATAACCCGACCCGAGAATCCATCGGAGCAAGTGTTCTCGTCAGTCAAAGCCGCACTAGTCCAAGTCTGAGCATTACTCATGTGGTACGCAAACTGGTCTTGATCTCTGGCACTACCACATAACTTCAGTTCTTGAACAGATTTGGTCAAACGGTCAACGGTATCGTTGATCTCCTCGACGCAATCTTTGACGGCTTCGACCTCACGCTTCTTAAGGCCCTTCATACGTGTTAGACGCGAGACAAAGAGCTTCGTGGATTGGGCTCGGTTTAGTGTCACGGCTAGAGCGGTCTCAGCTAAACGTTTAGGGCTTGTTTGGATGTCGTTGGCGTATACGGAGAGTGAGTGGACGCATAAGGCTGGGTATGTGGTGGTTTTGCAAGAAGATTGGATGAAGTTTATGGCTTTTTTGGAAGCTCCGGCCTGTGAGGCTGCGGTGGCCGCCGTGAGCTCCGGTGAGAAGAGGTAGGAGAGTGAGAGGATTAGAAAGAGATATTGTTTTGCCATTGGTGATTTTTTTTGTTAGAGAGAGAGGGAGTGGGTATAAATTTTTTAGTGTTGGATAGATATTTGAGTGTGTGAAGAGATAAGAGTTAGAGTTGAATATTTATAGTCGATACAATTTTTTTTATAGGTTTATGCTACATTGCTACTATTGGTAACATGCGGTGGGAAATGATAATTTTCACTTTATATATGTTACTATAGGTAACACGCGGTAGAATTTTGAAAAAAGTGGATTAGAGGTCGGCAAAAAAGTGGATTAGACTTACAATCCAGAGGTACATGTTCATTTTGTTTAAATTAATTAAATCTAATTTGAACCAAACTAAGCTTAATATAGTCTCTAAATGGGTTCACACTATAAACAGAAACCCAACTGATGAAACCGTACATATAAATCTATATATGACAGATTATGTTTTACTTTACTATATCATAGTTTTTGCTTGGATTACTTGTTGCTTATAAGTTTTATATGGTCGCTAAATGTGTGAAATTGCACAATGACAAAACTTGAATAGCATATACTACTTGATTGATAAATTACGTATGTAACCCGATAAGAGGTGTATATAAAGTTATATGGTAAGTATTTACGCATGGCTCGATTTATTAGTTGGAAATTACCCGTATAACTTTGATATGTGCGGTTTGTTTATTTTGGTCTTCTCATATATAAAACTCATGACAGGGTCCACACTCAACGTCGGTCCAGGTCATAATCGGATACGAGTAGAGATAAAGAAGGAAACAGAAAGAGCGATAAAGATTTTGCACCAATCAAGCCGTTATATAATATAAGGAAATAATGGTTTTTTAGATTTGGACATCAGATACGGTCATTAATGACATTAATGTTTTTATAATGTTCAAATAAATATTAGCTAACAGAATTAGGTTACTATGACGGTAATAAACAACGTCATTCCAGCAAAGCATCCCACCAAAGTAATATTTTCCTTTTGCCAGTATCACCAAATAATGTAATCTCTGATGATGATACTTAATTTGAAATTTACTTATTTCTCTAGTGTTGATGAATATTTCTTTAAAATGATTATATATATATATATATTGTAATTTTAAATAAAATTTTAAAATATTTTTGTTATTATTTATGTATACATAAAAAAAAATGTATAAAATTTTGTTTGTGTGTGTTGAGTTTGAGTAGCTGTGAGATTTGAAATATGAGCATGATTCAGAAATATTAATTAGTTGAGTACATTAGTTATTACTTATAACAGAATACAGATACTATATGGTAAAAAGTGATGATAATGTATAGATACGAACTAGGAAGTACAACAACAAAGTTTAGAAATTGAAATGGAAAGTTGTGGCTTATATAGCCTACCGACATAACCGGACTGTTGTTTCCAATTCCACTGCGGTACGGATCTTTCAGAGTTGTTGCCTTGTTGGCCTCCGTGGATTTTATATTATACTACTAAAGTATCTTTTTCAGTTTTTTGTTTTGTTTCTTTTTAGCGCCACTAAACTATATACTTAAAGAAATGAAAACTAATCATTGTTTGAGTGGGTGGGTCCTTTACTCTCGTGTTTGGTTCAATACAAATTGAGAAAAATAATTGAGGGAAGAGAGAACGAAAAAACGAGAATGAAAAAAATAAAAAATATCCCACAAATAACTCAACAATAATTTGCGGCATGTGAACGTGATCCATAAATTACTGGGTCACCGTCGTACCACCTTCTCCGCGTAAGGTCCATATTTCACTTTTTACTTTTTAGTGTGGACTGGATCGGTTTGTTGGAAAAAGGAGTGGGAAAACATTTCAATAGAAATCCATTCAAAAAGAGTTTTCATTGACTAAAAGTCCTATTTATTAACAAAAAATTCAAAAAGGTTGGTTTGATAAATAACGACAGAAAAGATACAGTATTGAGAAAATGCTAAACAAAATGACAAAGTAATATATGTCAAAGAACTTGTACAATCTTCATGAACAGAACTGGTATATTAAAACATAAGCAAGAGTGCTAGAATATTGATACTGCATAAATTTTTGAATGTAACAAATTAGGCAATAATCCAAAACCCAAAAAATTTAAACAAAACCCAAAAATTACACAGTAATTATTGTGAACTGGTTCTCTTCTTTTGATCAGCAACATACACTATAACAGTTTAAACTCGAATTGTGACCCATCAACAACAATACTAACAGATCTAACTATAGTGTCTCCTAGTTATAAGAATCGTTTATTCAAGAAGTTGAAATCGAAACTGTTGGGCTATGTTTCGTGGCTTAATATGTGTATTGGGTAATATGGCCCAAATTGTTGTTACAGCCCAATATAAGTCGGCAAAGCCAGGGGAAATTTTTTTATTGTGTTCTCGTCTCTTGTCTTCTAGTGCATGTGCAATTCTTGTCTGTGTTCCGGTTATTGAGCAAATATATGGCAAGGTCGTCGTACAATAATGAGTCGAAGGAGGAATCTTTTGGTAATTTATCTCTAACAATCTCGGGGATTACATAAGTGTAAGGCCAGTTTGGTATTCGAGATAAGTGAAAAAGGACTAATAAATATGTTTAAAATCGAAAGTGGTTTATTCATTGTTCTTCTGATGGACTGATACTAAATGGATAGCATACAACAAAAGAAGTCTTATTACTTATGATTATTCGGAAAGGCTTTGAACAACAACTTGGCATTGTTTATTTCTTGGTGCAACTTAGCGAATCGGGTCTGGAGTGACTTTCTTACCGCATCCGAGATCCGACCCTGAACTGACATCTTTACCGGACCCGCGAACGGGCTGGAGCAAGTGTTCTCAACGCTATGACTCTCACCCGCAATGGCACACACTTCAGCATTGTTTATTTTAGACAAGCATTCGGTCCAACCGTTACAATTCTCCACCTCTTGGAGCTCTTCGATAGAACACTGGCAATCTGTATTGAACGTATCGGTCGATGGTGCACAGTCCTGAAGGGTTTGGAACGGACTCTTCCTCAGGTGTGAGATGAAGAGCTTCGTGGACAGCGCTTGGTTCAGACTCACGGCAATAGCTGCATCCAAGAGGCGTCGAGGGCTTGTTTTGATCGTATTGGCGTAGACCGAGAGAGTTTCAACGCATAGGGATTGGTACGTTGTGGATTTGCATGAGGATTGAATGAAGTTTAGTGCTTTTGTGGAAGTTCCAGTCGGGCTGATTGTGGCGGTCGTGAGCTCTGCGGAGAAGAGGTAGGAGACGGAGAGGAGTAGAAAGAGAGCTTGGTATTGTTTTGCCATTGCTGTACGTTCTTTTGAGGTTGAGAGAATTAAGTGTGAATAGGAAAGAGTTGGGGTTCAAATATTTATAGTACAGGCTACCTTTTTGGAGTGCACTATTACTTGATACCAGTCACCAAGATTAGTTTGATATTTTGGTTATTTGTTCCATATTAAAATCATGTATCTTCCACTCACTTTCGCACCAAATCCTAAGTTTATTATATCCATGATATTTGTAAATTACAATCACGTAACCAGATCCGATCGGAAAACTTAAAAATTTGGTTTACAGCCAATTGCAGAAAAATGTATCCTACCAAAAATAATATATAAAATGACTCGAAATTATATATGAATATATAGTTGAGTTGACTGAGTGAGAAAATAATATAGTTTCGCTTTGGGAGATGCGAAAAATGAAAAGTAATCAGATCTCAATTAATTCATCCAAAAAAAAAAAAAAAACGAATTTATCATAATATATATCCTAATTGCATTATATATATATGCAGAAGAAAGAGGCAACCAAGTTTTAGTCTTCATCGAAAAGGGGCACTCAATTCCGTTGGTATACGACCAGTCTGATAAATTCCTTCATCTAGTTTTCAAATAGTCAAACTCAAATGTGTGTATTGGGCTACTTAGCTAGACGTTTGTGTATTATTTGTTTGCATGCTATTGAGAAGGATATATAGACTATTGTGCAATTAGTATATTTTCTAAGTATAAGGGATAAGGCTTTGCCAAAACGACATATAATGGAATAAAAAACCGTTATACCAAACTAGATTTCATGACATAGTATCAGAAGCAAGTGATTTTGACACATAAATAAGAGTTTGATTTCTAAGTATAAGAGTTTTGGCCCAAAACCTTCTGATATTAAAAAAAAAAAAAGAGTTTTATTTATTGTTTTTCTGATGGACTGATATACTACCTGAATACAGAATACCATACAACAAAAGAAGTCAATTATTTCTAATTCTTAGGAAAGGCTTTGAACAACATTTTGACATTGTTTATTTCATGGTGCAACTTAGTAAACTGGGTATGGAGTGACTTTCTTATTGCATCCGAGATTCGGCCCCGGACTGACATCTTTACCGGACCCGTGAATGGGTTGGAGCAAGAATTCTCGACGCTATACTCCTCAGCCGAAATGGCACAGACTTCAGCATTGTTAACGTGAAACAAGCATTCGGTCCAACTTTTACAAATCACCACCTCTTGGAGTTGTTGGACAGAACACTCGCAATCTGTAGTGTACGAATCGGTTGTTGGTTGGCAGTCCGCAAGGGTTCGGAACTGGTTCTTCGTCAGGTGTGAGAGGAAGAGCTTCGTGGACAGCGCTTGGTTCAGACTAACGGCAATAGCTGCATCCACGAGACGTCGAGGGCTTGTTTGGATCGTATTGGCGTAGACCGAGAGAGTCTCAACGCACAGGGATTGGTACGTTGTGAATTTGCAAGAGGATTGAATGAAGTTTAGTGCTTTCGTAGAAGTTCCGGTCGGGCTGACTGAAGCGGTCGTGAGCTCCGAAAAGAGGAGGTAAGAGACGGAGAGGAGTAGAAAGAGAGCTTGGTATTGTTTTGCCATTGCTGTTTTTCTTGAGGTTGAGAGAATTAAGTGTGGATAGGAAAGAGTTGGGATTCAAATATTTATAGTACTGGCTACCTTTTTGGAGTGTATTAATTTGATATTTTGGTTATTTGTTTCATATAAAAAACAAGCATCTTCCACTCACTTTCGTTCCAAGTCTTAAGTTTAAATATCCATGATATTTGTAAATTACAATCACGTAACCAGATCCGATCGGATCGTTACACACACACATAGATATATATTTTCTTGACAGCCAATTCCGGCCAAAATGATATTAAAAATGACTCAAATTTTATATGATTATGTAGTTGACTGAGAGAATAAAGTATCGTGATTTTTATTAACTAAAATTGGCAACTAATTTATCAAAAGTGATTGGATCTCAATGGATTAGTCTTTAAAGCTTATCTAATATTTAATTTTAATATTATATATATATATATATATATATATATAATACTCTCATTTTTATAAACATAAAGTGTCATCCCCTATATTAATTGATTAATCATTTTTAATGAAAATAAAATAACCTTTAGTTAGTTTGATAAAATAAACCACACTAGAAAATCTTTGCAAATACTGTAATATTGTTTGCTCAAAACATATAGAATGGGGCCTTAAGGCTAATGATTTGATGATCACGCTACTACGTGTAGAAGATAATTTCTCATCAATTCGAAAACAACATTACTTCAGTTTGTTAAACTTCAAAGGGAAGTCTCATGTTCTTTTTCTCTATTTCAAGATTTTATTTATATGAAGTCTCATTTTCTTGTCATGATCAAAACGCAAGCAGCATGATCTTTTTTCCTTAAAACATGTGGACGTACATAATGAATTTTAAAGAGCCAAGTTAATACAAGATTTGAAATTAGAGAAACAAGAAGATAAATACATTCTTTTTTTTTTTTGTTTTAGCCGTTGCTAAGAGTACATAACAACTTTATACATATAAAATGTAAACGACATATCATCAAATCACGAATAAATCCAACATGAATTGTAAAGCTAACAGTAATATGAAGGTAAATACATAATTGTATATGAAATTTCTACGCTATACAGTACGTCAAAAGTATTTAATAACTTCGCAATAAAGTGTTTGAAATGAAAAAGAGAAAAAGGTTTATATATCCAACTATAATATACACACAACAGCTTATTAACACCGTATCCAATAGTTTTAGCACAATTCACAAAAACATCACAAAGGTTTCAAGAAAATTTCGGATCAAGTTTTCTACCTCGACAGTGAATACATTAATTGAATGAAAATAATAAATTATTAATCTAAAGCATCCCAAAAAAGGGCCAAGAAACTCCATACGTGTGTATATATAGTTAGTTAGTTGAGATAAACTTGGTTACCACTTTTGTGTTTATTTTTTCTTTTTTCCATTTTCCATTTCTCGACCCCTTGAGTGTAGCTAATTACTTTGACGATTTTCAAATATAATAAAGTTTAATTTGATATGGAACTTTTTTAAACCATATATAAACTATGGTTGGTCGTAAACCATGTTGTGATGAGGTTGGATTAAGAAAGGGACCGTGGACAGTGGAAGAAGATGGGAAACTAGTTGATTTCTTAAGGACACGTGGCAACTGCGGCGGTGGCGGAGGAGGATGGTGCTGGAGAGACGTGCCGAAACTGGCGGGGTTAAGGCGGTGCGGCAAAAGTTGCCGTCTCCGGTGGACTAATTATCTCCGGCCAGATCTCAAGAGAGGTCTTTTTAGTGAAGAGGAAATTCAACTAGTCATTGATCTTCATGCTCGCCTTGGCAATAGGTTTTTATATTTTCAATTTCATTATAGATGATTGAGTATAAAAACTAGCTATAACACTACTTTAACAATCATGAACGTCCTTAAAACCAATGTTATGTTAGATTTGATGATTTGTAGTTCTAATGCATTATAATTTATATATAATTTGGTTATAGATGGTCGAAGATTGCAGTGGAGTTACCGGGAAGAACAGACAACGATATCAAAAATTATTGGAACACTCATATAAAGAGGAAGCTTATAAGAATGGGTATTGATCCAAACACACATCGTCGGTTTGACAACCTAAAAGTCAACGAGGATAAAAAGGTATTGGTACCTCTGCCTGAGCCAGAGGTACCGGTAGTCTTGAAGAATGACACGTCGGCGGTGTTATCAGGAAATCTAAACCAGTTAGCTGACGTAGACGGTGATGATCAGCCGTGGAGCTTTTTAATGGAAAATGACGGAGAGGGAGGTGGTGGCGCCGCCGGAGAGCTTATGATGCTATTGTCCGGCGACATTACGTCATCATGTTCTTCTTCGTCATCTTTGTGGTTGAAGTATGGAAATTTGGGATACGAAGATTTAGAACTTGGATGTTTCGATGATTAGAGATTCAAGTATGCTTAGTTAGTCCGTAGATAATCATAAGGTTCATTGACTTCATTCTATAACCATAGATTCATGTAGTTGGATCAATATAACGAATAAAACATAGTAATTTCCAAGTTTCTCTAATCAATAATAAAACGTGCTTTGCACTTTTAGTGTCCTTGATAGTTCATAGTTGATAGTAACAGTTATATTATAAAGCTTAAGTTGGAAATATAATAAAACAGAGTACATGATACACAATTACACAATGTATATTAATATCTTGTAATTCAATATGTGTATCATGTAATTACATAAAATATCATAGTCAAATCTCTGTAGCTCTATTGCTTCCTAGCTATGCTATGTTTCCAAGTTATTATTACTTTCTTTTATGGCTGAACAGAACCAATCAGCTCTTGGTCATACATCTTAGTCATCATGTTTCGGGTCGAGGGGCTGATTGGTTCGAAGCTTCAACTGATTCCTTCGCGTTCTTTAGGACAAGATCGTAGTTGATCGAAGCCAGTTGTGAGAGGTTCTGATAACACAAAACCATTGTTAAAGGATTAAGCATTTCTAAGGAATACATATTTCACTACAAACAAATGTTGGGGATTAACTATGACTGACCTTGAACGAAAAATTGCTGAAGGAATACTTCACAGCAAGATTTGGTCCATTTCCAAATTCTGCTAAGCTACTACACTCATCACCCTGTTTTACAACATACACACTTGTTCATTATGTGAGTTTTCAGATGATAACACTAAATTTGTGTAAGAGAAATGGAAGTAAAGAAAAAGAGTATAAAAAAATATAAGTCATACATCTTCGTCCTGTGTATTGAAGGAGCTGCTGCTGCATGTGTCTGTAAGGTCATCAAAATCGCTGCCTCCATGAACATTTTCGTCTTCCGGGTTCCATATATATCGGCTCATGAAGTAACTAGTGTCTTGTGGTTCAGCTGATGGTACAAACATAGCCTGTAACAACAGATAAAGTTGAAGTTAGTAAGAGATTAGTTTTCTAATGGAACTTAATTTGTGTTCAGAGTATGGAAGAACCTTTTGCCGTGCAAGCGTGTCCCAGTTAATATCTTTGAAAAAATGATGTTGTTTCACCTGTAAGGAAGGAATTTTTCAGAGACCGAGGATTTTATAAAGTTAACTAGTAGGATTAAATTAATAAAGCTTTACCTCTCCAGCACCTGTTGCCCCTAGTCTCTGGACAGGATTTTCAGTCAAAAGCCTGAAACAAGGACATAAATAGATAATGTTACCACAATCAACAGGTTCTTGTTTCATTTTGATCGATTAAAAGCATGTAATATGGGGAAAGTACAGAAAACGTGGGAAAGAGATGAAGTTTCTGAGATTCATTTGCAGAAAGTGTGAGATCTTACTTGTTGATCAGATCATGTGCTTCATAAGATATCTCCTCTGGCACATTAGGCCATGGTATATCTCTGTTGATTATATTTTCAAAAATTTGCTGCAAACCCATGAATGAAAGAAAATGTTATGGCATTAAAATGATGTCTACTTTTGATATATTTCAGCTTGAAAATATACCTGTGGGGTTTCTGCATTGAAAGGAGGTATACCCACGAGAAGCTCAAAGAGAATAACACCGACTGACCACCAATCAGCAGTTTTACCTGTAATGAGTAGTGTGTTAATTAGTCCATTTACAGATACATAATGGCACGGAAAAAAGGCACCTTGTGAAATACTAACCATGACCCATTCCAAGAAGTATTTCAGGTGCAAGATAATCAGGAGTTCCAACAACTGCATGTTTTTTACGACTATCTCTGCCTTGTGAATGTTGAGCGTTTGTTCCATCTTCTGCGAAAAATCCACTATTTCCCAATGATGATTCACCTGATAAGTCATCTGTGCTGTTGATAAGACCAACCTTGGAAAGCCCGAAATCTGTCAACTGTAATTACAAGGGTTAGATTTTGTGAGAAGAGCGGTCTCGCTATCAATAAATGATGCATCACGGAATATTTACCTTGATGTGACCATCCTGATTGATCAACAAATTGTCTGGCTTTAAGTCTCTGTGAATGATATTTACAGAATGCAGATACTCCAGAGCAAGCACCTGAAAAAACATTTGATTAAATTCAAATTTTATCATGTGGACAGTTAAGTTTAAATCCGGACAAAGAAAATTGAGCAAATTTTGAGGTGAACGGCCTTACAACTTCAGCAATATAAATACGGGCCATGTCTTCGTCCAAGCAACCAAGGTTTCTCAACAAGGAGAAGAGATCTCCACCATTCAAGTACTCCATGACCAAATAAAGATTTTCCCGACATGTGAAAGAATAGAAAAACCGAACCTGAACAGCTAAAGGAAGCGTTAGAGAAGCACCACAGCTTTTTACAAATGTATTCATAAAGGATCTTATGAATTGCCGGCATTACATACCACGAATGGGTTACGAACTGATATAAGGATGTTACGCTCAGCTAAAATACTTTCAACAGCATTCTTACGGATCATATCAGCCTTCTTTAAAACCTGTACAATGGTTTAGACAACATTGAGTTATGCTAAGAATATGTTCCTAGAGCCAAACTGAAATAATATTATGTTAGTAATACCAACCTTTATGGCGAACAAATCACCGGTAGCTCTCTTTTTTGCAAGAAATACTCTTCCAAATGCACCACGGCTAATTGGTTTTATAATTTCAAAATCTTCTATTGATGTTCGATCTTTAGCGCGTGGATTAAGTGGGCTTGCCCGTAAGCTTCGCACTGTATCATCATCTGCTGAGCTTTCTTCATCCACCATGGCGTTGGATGAGTCTACTTTTTCATCATCTATCTGTCCACAAAGTTCAATGTACTTCTCCCTGGATTTGAGAAACACTAAATCAGCTTGAATGGATTTTGCAATTAAACAGTAGTGACTAGCAAAACGCAGGATAAGTAAAAATGATTACTGCAGTAGCTTCTCTATACGTCTTCCAAACGTTTCTACCACAAGGGCATCAGCTTTCCTATCCTGAATGACGTATTTGAGCTCATCCAACTGCTCAATCATGAAGTCCAACGAACTGTATCCACATACATTCACATTTGCCACAGAACGAGCAATCTCAAGCAACTTGTTTATCTGTCAACTCAAAGCACAAGATAAAAGTAAAGGAGGAGTTGAATACTCAGCTGAAATAAAGAAAGAAGTAAATCAGAGTTTCAGCATGAATTAATTGGGGAAAGAAGACTAGATTGTAGACATTTACCTGCTGATAATTCTCAAGCTCTGATATTGTTTTTCGACCACTTAGTAGTAAATCTACTTGGCTATTCCTTGGTGTTGATGGTGATGGCGGTGTCAAGCTTCCTGCTGACGAGTCCTTTGTTCCATTGGCCATAGACACTTCATTCAAGATACTCAGTTCATCCAAAGAAAATGTCTTCTCTGAACGAGGAACGCAATCAAGCATGTCATCTGAACATCTCTGAGAGATTTCATCCAGATCTTCTTGTCTACTGGAATTTGATAATCTTGCACTATCAGCAACTGCTCTTGGAGTTACACTGCTCTTTGGCGTCCATGACTCCAGAATTTTCTCAAGACTTTCAGCTACTCTTTCAAGTCTTAAGTTTACATTAATTCCCTTCAAGTCACATCTATCAGCGATTGTACATATTCGAGAGTGCTCTTCTACATGTACAACTGGTATTTCAACTTCACAGATACGACAAATCATGGAATTATCGTATGTCACACATTGATGGTCCGCCCAGAAACCCCACAAAGCACTTCTGTCGGCAGATGTAGGCTGGCCTGACGGGCTATGCAAGTTTTCAGCGTTTTCATCACCATAAACTTTTGGTTGGATTTTGCTCTCCCCTTTAGCCTTGGGAGTGTTATTAACACTACGGTTTTTCTCGGCAGCAGATGGAAGCTTCTTCCAAGATGACATCCGAAAATTGCTCGAAGTTGAATCAGTACTTCTAGCAGTATTTACTTCCGCTCCATCAGCTCCGCTGTTCGAGTTCTGATCATCTTGTTTACCAGCTAGATTTTGCTTTTCATTAATCTTTTGGATTTCCTTCTCTCGAAGAAGGTCCTGTTGTCGCGAGATTTCCACCATCTGTTCTGGATAAACACCGAGATCACTTAGCTGGTGCATTCCCAGAATGTGTTCTTCAACATAACCACTCTCTTTACGAAATTGCACAAGCCTATTGCAACGAGTAAGGATGAAAAGAAGACGATTATGAGCCTGTTTCAGCCCTCCCATGGGTAGCTCCTGACGTTTATCATCAAGCTTCTGAACAATACCTTCACATTTTAACCAAAACTCACTAGCTGGCATGGTTGCACATTGGCGAGCCTCAACTAACAGATCCTCTAGACCCACTCTTAATTCTTTGTTAGATTCTGGAGTGCTCTCTAGAGTTGTCACTAAATAGCCAGCAAAAACTCCTAAATCAGCATCAACATCTTCCTTTTGTTTATCGAACTTCGTTCTGATCGCCGCCATTATCTCCTAAATAAACCATTCCACAACGAAATGAAAAGAAAGAACCCTCAAACTCATCAGAACTGAAAAGAATCATCAACACTAACCTCCATGTGACCAACTGCGCGAGATCTCCACACGGGAAAAGGCCGCACACCTTTAGAATTAAGTTCATGAGAAAAGCTCTTGATGTCATGAGCTTTCTTCTTCCTTCCACTTGTGACACGCAATATCGCCTGAAAACGTGGAGATTGTGTTTCCTTGGCAAGACCAACATGAGTACTCTGCATTCATAAGAAGAAAAACGAATCAGCAATATGAATTTTCCAAGAAATTTGAAAACCATACATAGAAGATGACATTATTCACCTCTAACCCTGGATTGGAATTTGCAGGCACACGTTGAGATTTTGATTGGCTCCACTGAACTTTTTTCCCTAAGAGACAAAACAACAAACACCTCATGATCATTAAGATCCTCTGAATCATCATCTAAAGTTGAATTTTCGAATTCATAAATCCTAAATCGAATCAACGAGAAATATCTATACCTTGATCGGGTTGATGTGGAGGAATGGGCCATCTGGCGCGAGCATCAGCACGAGCATCAACAACCCCAACCCTAGGTTTCTCCTTCGCGACGTCTTTATCATCTTGACCCGGAGAAATCAACGGTGTAGCCGACGAAAATCTCAAAGGAGACGGCGCAGGAGACGATTTCGTTCTGATATGATTCAAACCTAAGGAAGAAGGAGCAAGAATTTCCGGCGAATCGTGACTCGTCGAACCTTCCGCAGCTAATTCCGGCGTAACCTCGTCGTCCAACGTCTTCGCTTGTTCATCTTTCTCCGAATGGCGGAACGGAATCGCAGGGATCTTCTTCAGGAGTTTCGTCGGCGTAGATACGGTGGTCGGTTGTGGATCCCGATCATTCTCAGGCGACGGTTCCGACGTAGACATTTGTTATTAATAGAAAAATTTGTAGAGAATTAATTGAATTTTCATATTTACACTCTTTTATTTGTTTTGTTTGTTTGTTTTCTGATTTTATCAAAACATAACGATACAGAGAAGCGGTTGCGAGAGAGAGAGAGACTGAGGTTTTCGCGGGAAGTGGGGGACTCAGTTTTTACTACTTGATGCAAATATTCGCTCATTGGCCTTTGTTTTTTTTCCTTGCAGATAAATAAAGCGACTGTCAAAATTTGAATATTCTTTAAGAACTATACAAAAAAAAAAATAGATTTGAATTTTGTTCAATAAAAGAAATAGGTAAAATTCAAGTTAAATATATAATTAATTCTAAATTAATTATCATTGTTAGTTTATTTAGTAAAATGACAAGTCAGACAGAGATTTTATCATGGTTATGACTTGTGAGAATTAATTATTTTTTGTTTAGTTTTTTTTTTCAAGATATGGGAGAGTTGTACTATTCTTATTTCCATAGTGGTCAAGTTACATAATTTGATTAATTTCTGAGTTATATTGTTGTTTAGTTAATTTTTCTTACAAGAGATATATAATTAACGAATTGTGATATTTTATGATTTTTTTTGTTCTTAAAGAATATTCATGTGGAGAGTGTCCATATAGAACTACGTGCTTCCAACAAATGCATGTCTTCCCCATTTCTAGAAACAACAAAGAACTCAAATCTTTTTTGTTTAATTTAAAATTAGCCGTTCATGATGTTTTCTCTGGGTTGACTAAATAACACGGTACCAAGATATTTTTGATTAAAATCCTACAAAAATAAAATTTGTTTTTAATAATAACACGTTTATTCTTTATAGATTTCAAAGAATTAAATCAAAAACATTCATGGTTTATAATATATATATATATAATATATATATATTATATATATATTTTTTATCAAGGATGGATAATTTTCCAAGTAATTGGGCCAAGAAAATACATATTGGGCTTTTATCGAGCATTCTCTTTATCCCCTAAAGTTATTGGGCTAAAGAAGCCCATAGTATTTTAGGGTTTTTTTCGACGTCTCTCATTTATATTTTAGGTCAAAACGAAAACTCTGATCCACTAAAGCCATCCGCCGCCGTCGAAGAGGAGCTTCGTTCGTCTCTCAGGTTCTCTTCACTTACCCAAATTATTCATTTTTCATGTTTACGTGAAGTTTTGGTAATCTTATGTTTATGTAATCGATTGGTTGACGTGTTTGTGAATTTTCAGAAGAAGCTTAAAAATATGACGTATCAACAGCCAATGAAACCAGGAAAGGCTGGTTTGGAAGAGCCACTCGAGCAGATTCATAAGATCAGGATTACTCTATCCTCCAAGAATGTCAAGAACCTCGAGAAAGGTTTCACTTCTTTTCCTAATCTTTTTGAACAACTCTTTAAGCCCTGAGTGTTTCACTGGTTTTAGGTTACCACTAGGGAATTTTGAGGCTTTCGTGATTCACAATCTTCCAATTTATTGTTTCTGAACCATTTGCATTTAGGTTGTTACTTAGTGGATTCAAAGGGTAGATTTTGATTTGATGATTTGTGTCAAATGCTGAATCATTGTTTTTGTTCATTTTCTGCAAATGAAATGTAGTGTGCACTGATTTGGTTCGTGGAGCCAAGGACAAGAGACTTAGAGTCAAGGGTCCAGTGAGAATGCCCACTAAGGTTCTTAAGATCACCACCCGAAAAGCTCCTTGTGGTGAAGGTATAATTTTGGTTATCTCATCTTTTATGTTGCCTTGAGAATCACTATAGCTTAGGTTTTGGAACCATTCCTTTAATTACTTAAACTTCTGGAACAAAAGACTCTTTTTATGAACTTTCATTAGTTTGACTCTAATGGAGACAAGAGTTAAAACTACTGATTTTGGTCTTATTCCCTGCGTGTGATTGCTCTGATTTTTGGATTCTTCACATTGCCTGAGACTCTATTGTTTTGTAACAGGAACTAATACATGGGACAGATTCGAGCTTAGGGTACACAAGCGAGTGATTGATCTCTTCAGCTCTCCTGATGTGGTCAAGCAAATCACATCCATCACCATTGAACCTGGTGTTGAGGTCGAGGTCACCATCGCCGATTCTTAGATCTCAACTTTTTGTTTCCTTCCTTCGAATTCTCTGCAAGAACAAACCAATTTTCTTTCCTTTTGTTTGACAAACCAATGTTTTCTTGTAGCGCAACCATAGTTCTTGTGTTTTCTTAGTTGAGGAGATTTTGTCTTATTGAGATTCTATTTACATCTATCTATCAAGATGAGACCATAATTACGTTCTCTACTCTCAATTTAAGATCCTCTTTCAGGTCTTATTTGCATGTCATAAAAAATTGAATAATTCAACAGTGAATACATTTGAGTTTTCGCATAACTATTATAAACTTATAAAAAGCTAGACTTTTGTACACCTAAAGTATATGACATTACTTTGCAAAAAAGAACTAAATGTGTAGTTCATCACCATTGTCTCTTATTCATTCCTCGGATGAGAATAAAAAGTGTTTAGGTTTTAATGTCAGTTTGATACAACTACGTAGTTTGTCAACATGATCTTCTTGCTAACTTGTTTCGGTGTATAAAAATATGTATTTCCTGTTTTTGCCTACAAAATTCGATTTTCCCAAAACACTAATAATCGTTCGAACTTAGGATACAACAATAAGATGATCCTTGTTAGGATGAAAGGCTTAACTTTCTCACACCAGAGGGAATCTTCCACTAATTCACAAGATAAGAAAGCAACGACAACCTTAGACTCAGTCAGGATTGCGAGAGCTGAGAATTCGAATTTTAAAGATGCCTTGTTGGATAAGGAAGAGGAATTACAAATAGCAACTAAATGAACAGAAAGAATCCAAAAACTTAACTCAAAAGAAGTCAAAACACTTTTTTTTTTTGGAATATGTAAAAAAAAAACAGAGCAAATATGGCTGTAGTTATTGGGCTATATATTGATTGGGCCCAACAAGTCCATATAAATTAGGGTTTTCATATCACATAAAACGTCTCTTAGGTTTCCTTCCTTCCTTGCAGCAAAAAGCAATCCGCCGTCGAGCTTCGTTCGTCTCTCAGGTTCTCTTCACTTACCCAAGTTGTTCATTTTTCATGTTCATCTGAAATTTTGGTAATCTTATGTTTATGTAATCGATTGGTTGGCGTGTTTGTGAATTTTCAGAAGAAGCTTAAAAATATGGCGTATCAACAACCAATGAAACCAGGAAAGGCTGGTTTGGAAGAGCCACTTGAGCAGATTCACAAGATCAGGATTACTCTCTCTTCCAAGAATGTCAAGAACCTCGAAAAAGGTTTACTTCTTTTCCTAATCTTTTTGAACAGCTCTCTAAGTCCTAGAGAATTTAGTGGTTCACTAGTTTTAGGTTACACTTGAGAGAATTTTGAGTGTTTAGTGTGTTTCACAATCTGAGAGATGTTCCAATGTAGTGTTTCTGAACCATTTGCATTTAGGTTGTTACTTAATGGATTCAATGTAGAGATTTTGATTTGATGAATTGGGTCAAATGCTGAATCATTCTTTTTGTTCATTTGCTGCAAATGTTATGTAGTGTGCACTGATTTGGTCCGTGGAGCTAAGGACAAGAGACTTAGAGTCAAGGGACCAGTGAGAATGCCCACCAAGGTTCTTAAGATCACTACACGAAAAGCTCCTTGTGGTGAAGGTATGTTTATGATTATCTCATCTTTTATGTCTTTAGAAACACTAGAGCTTGAGTTTTGGAACCATTCCTATAGTTCATTCACTTGATTAAACAAAGGATATTAGGTCTTAGAACTGTTTTATTCTCTGTCTTTGCATTGGCTGAGACTCTTTTAACTGTTGGTGTTGTAACAGGAACCAACACATGGGACAGATTTGAACTTCGGGTACACAAGCGAGTGATTGATCTCTTCAGTTCTCCTGATGTGGTCAAGCAGATCACTTCCATCACCATTGAACCTGGTGTTGAAGTTGAGGTTACCATCGCCGACTCGTAGATCAACCCTACTAGTGTGGCTTTGTTATCTCTTTTCTTCAAATTCTCTTTAAGAAACAATCTTCTTTTCCTCGGTTGGTAACTACACTCCTTTTGAGTTGCATAAACAAATGTTTTTGTTGTAGTGAAACCTAAGTTCTTGTGTTTTCTTAATTGAATAGATTTTGAAGATTTATATTATAATTGCTTGCTCTATTCTCAATTTAAGATCTTTCGACCTTCTTGATATAACTTCATGAAGTAGCCAACTTGCAATCGGAATTACTTCTACTGAATTCAATTTTAGAGATGTATTACGTTAAAGATTAAAACTATTGACTAGACATATTTTGAAAAGCAAAGTACTAATAACATAATAATTTTATAGTTTA
Organism: Arabidopsis suecica; assembly: GCA_019202805.1. NCBI lineage: Eukaryota > Viridiplantae > Streptophyta > Magnoliopsida > Brassicales > Brassicaceae > Arabidopsis > Arabidopsis suecica. The sequence continues at coordinate 13,647,709 of CM032912.1, read as the reverse complement.
GCAGAATACAACTCTTTGATCATTAAAATAAAACAGAACTATGTTTTCGAGTACAATTGTGAACAGTTTAGTGATCCTTGGTCTCACTTTCATGAACCATCTCTTCAGCATCCTCAAACCTCTGATCATTGATTTGGAGCTGCAGTGTGAACACAAAAGTCAGATGAAACCAGCTAATTTTTTTAAAACAAAAAAAAAATTGAGTAATTGATAAGCAGATGTTTATATTACCTCAAGCATAGGCTGAGCAAGACCTTCATCACCATTGGAATGACCAATTACACTAGTCGGACTCTGAGATATTTGCCATTCTGCATCTTCATCTGCTGGTCAACATAACACAGAAGGTTCACATTTCTTTCACAACATTCAAGATGAACACATTAACACACTCTTGAATTCGGTCTCAGTCGTATGAAAAAACTACCTCCTCCACGAACATCCATCTGATCAGCACTAAACACCCAATTATGTCCACTTTCTTCCTCTTCTTCTAAAATATGCAATGACACCAAAAATGTAAATGGCTAGGGAACCAAGAAATTGCAATTAGTGATAGTAGTAAACTTGTGATAATATGTTTACCTTCAACTGGTTCAGGATTCAGCTCAGCACACTCGCAGAATACATCAAATAGCGTCTCCACTTTTTCATAAGACAAGACAAAAGGATATCTGAGACTCTTATATAGTGAAACAAACGATTCAAATAGCTCTAAAGATTGCTAAACAAAAACTCACACTGGGAAGGGTCAGAAGGAACAAGCCTCATCTCTCTGATCTTTGATAAGTCCAAAACTTGAGTAGATTCAGTATCAGACTCATCATCCTCATCTTCTTCAACTTCAATCTTCAAAATAGAAACCACAAACTTAGCAAAATGAGAACAGAGAAGACTTAATCACACCTCTCACACGCAATTGAAAAAATCATCAAACACATAAGTTTGTGTGTGTCTAAGAACTAATCAAAATCAACAAGAACAACATAATTCCCCTTTTTAGATAGTAAGTCTAACAAAACCTAGAAAATTTCAAGAGTTCAATACCTGAGTATATATACAAGGAGAAGAATAAGCCTCAGGATCTCTAGAAACAGCGTGAAGTGATATCGATAAGAAATCAACTGCATAACCTTTAGCCATGTCTACATCGCTCAGCCAAATTAATTTCCTGAAATCAAACACCTAATTAAGCTATGACATTTATCCCAATCGAGAAGGAGTAGCTTTTGAGTGAATTTTTGTACCTGGAAGTGATGTAGAGAGTTCCGGGAGATTCAACGGGACGGTTTCCGAGAGCGACGGCGACGGAAGTCTGAACGTGCATAAGTTCCTCGCCGTTAGATTCGTCTAGTACCGGTTTTCCGGAGCCATCTCCGGTTCTGAGTGTGAACTCTCTTAGACCAGCCACCATGTTTTCCGATCACAAAGAAACAGTTGTTCGTTCGTCAAAAAACTGAAATTTCTGGCAGGGTTTTTCTTAGGGTTTCTTCTTTCTACTGATGAAGAACACTACAAGGCTTTTAATCAAATGGGCTTCGTTACCTAAGCCCATAATATATTAAACCATAAGCCCATAAAGTTATTGAGATAAGTCTCTCTGATATGGTCCATTTCCCTTGATTTTTTTTTTCATTCAAGTTATGTTTGTTTGATTTATATTGTTTCGAATGGTTTTTGTTATGTATGTATATACATGAGTGAAAAATGTCGTTGTCTTTGAGAGTGATGAGGTGTGGGAGATGATGGATAAGGAAGAGATGGGGTGGTCATGGGGATAGGGGAAGGTTATGGGACATATGGAGATTGTGACAATGCATATATTAATGAACGGATCATTGTCAACAACGACTCTTCTCTTCAAATTGTTATCTATTTTTATTGTATAACATAATTCTTAACGTACATGTATGTCGGTTGATATAAATAAAATACATTCATTACGACTTGTCTACTTCGAAGAAGTAGTTTGTTTGGTGCCTCCCAGCTATGTGTACAAGCCTAGTTGAATTCATGACTTAACTATAAGTTTAGGTCGATGAGAATTTGGATCCTATATCTATATATAAGTACTGTACAAGTTTTTTTTTTTAATATAGTACTGTAGAAGATTTTGTTTTACCTTTGAGCATATAGATTTGATTCAATGAGAAATGGAACGACCAAAAGTCGAAAGACTCAGACCAAAATAAAACCATATTCCTTAGAGATGATGAACTTATATGACATAGTGTGTGTGATTCCAAATCAGACACTCAAAACAATGATTAAGCGAAAAAACAAAATCACATACGAGTTATATATAGTTCATCTTCATTAATAAGAATTACGTTTATATTTCGTCTTTACAGATTTCACTATATTCTTTTTGGTTTAATATTAAACGTAACGGTGATAATAATTAAAAAAAAAAAAAACAATTTGAAGGCAAACGAATACATGTCTTCAAGTAAACTAATAATAATATATCTGGTTGACGTGCTTGTCGGTTTTTAATTAATAGGGTCAACAAAAATTTAGCTCAACAACTCAATATTAGACGTCTACATCTATTTTGAGAATCTGTATAAGACAGCTAAATACATATGATTACTTTAGTGTTTCATTATATTAGTTTCAGATGCCATCTTCTCATGCATGTGCATTTTTGAATATTTTATTTGCTAAACATCCAAAATCTGAAGAACAACAATGCGTGTACATATATATGCTCAAGAAAAGACAAAAAAAAAAAAAAAAAAAATCCAAAATCAGAAAGACATTTAAAACAAAACACATCTTTTCATATTTACACTTACAAAAAAAAAAAGTCATTTACTTGAAAAACATAGACTTTCTTCACTCTTCTCTCACCACACAAAACACTCCAATACCAATCAAAACTCTTATAATTACTAATACAAATAACTACTCTTAATTCTTACTACTTTCACTCGTCTGAACCATCACAGAGGTGATCTTTGCTCTAAAGTACCCGATAATATAAGAGATTTAAACTTAAGCCTCAATAATGGCTTCTCCTCTTGGAACCCTAACCCTAAACACATGTTCCTCTCCAGTGCACTTATCAACCTTCACCACCCAACGACTCTTCCTCACTTGCTCACGATGGTGATTTTTCATTGTCATCTTCTGATTATCGTTGACCCTCGTCACAAGCAACCCTTCTCCTATTGGCAAAAACTGCGTTTTCCTCCCATCGCTAAACCTCCACGACCCTCTCGAAAACGCGTTATAACCCACCACAACCGCCATACCGCTTCCACCGCCGGTTCTTGCGTTTTCTTCGTGATGACTAAGGATTTTTCTAACGATCTCTTGGTGGTTCTCGAGGTTACAATCCACGAGGACGAAATCTGCTTCTCCGAAATGATCATTGATTAGAGTGTCGTCGTTGGATTCTCCGACTACGAATTGTATCTGATGAATCTCTGATGGTTCCAACATTTTCTTGGATATGATTAGTTCTTCGATACCACGTAAAACGCATACAACTTGACCACGCGTTTGGTTAGCCGCCGCGATTAGGGCAACGAGTATGTCGGCGTTTGCTGCTCCGGCGCAAGCCACAGCGATCTTTCTGGCGCTATTGCCGGCCGCTAGGGCTGATATGAATTCCGCCACGTTTGGTTCTTTTGTCCTTTGATCCTGAAAATGCATATAGAGAGATATGTTAAAATGTGACATTAATCCAAGAAATAAACTAGGCAAACCATATTAACTAATCTTTTATCGTAGTTTGAAACAAAACCTGTAAATTTTTTGGTTTTAAGGATAAAAACTCTTACCGTTTTCAATGTACTAAGATAGGCTTTAGTAGCATTCTCAGCAGACCAAAAAGCCATTTTTCTTTTTAGATAATTTGAGAGTCTTAGAAAGAAAATCGATTTTCTTTCAATCTCTTGCTTAGAAAGTTTTGAAGTTGTTGATGATGGTTTTGGTTTTAGGGGTGAAGGTTCTTTATTTATATAATCGGAGATTTGTGGATGGGACAAGATTCAAACAGGCTGGTCCAGTATCATGAATAGTTTCTTATTGATATAAAGAGGAGGAGAAATTGAATAAATTTGGTCAAGTTGTAATAGTATCCTACATATGTATACAATATGGTATATATCTTGTATTTAAAAAGTGGATTGTCTCATTGTCGAGAGACCTTAGCTATTGTCACTGTTAATGTTCCTTATGATCTTAAAATTGAATTAGACTATGTTCAAGGGTTCTTCATAGTGTGGCATTTAATAATTAATTTTGAAATGTGCATCCCAATTAATCAGAAATACTAGAAAATATTTATATTGGCGAAATATACGACTAGGAAAGGGCAATAACATGTAATGGTTCTAATGATTTCATTTTTTTTGCTGTGCATCAGTGTATAGTATGGCAATGAATGTTCTAGGTAATTTTTAAACACATGTTTACATGCTAAACAATAGTAAATATATATTGTGTGTATTACAATCATTATACAAAATAAAAACTCTTTATGAAAATCATGGCTTAAAAGTTAGTCATTAATATAGATGTTGGAACATGCATACATGCATACTCACAAAAACATTAACATTTTGATATGATAGATAGTTTCAACGCTAATTAGCCAAATATGATTAGTTTAAACTAATTAGTAGAAAAAGAGAGATTGAATTATCAGGAAAAAATGAGCTGTAATGTCTTGTGCAGCAGGGGCAATGGAGATCTCAATGAGATTAAAAATATAAAATAAAAGTTTTTTTAAAATAGTGCAACAAAAGAAGTGAATTGAGATTGGTACACATCTTGGGGACATAGAGAACATGGGTCCATGTTTGTTCTGACAACAAGCCTACAGTTTTTCTTACAAGATTAGATTCTTGATTTCATAAAACTAATCAGCCATAGAACGTACGGTTTAGATTAATGGATAAATAAATATATTACGTTCTTGATTGTACAATCTAGTGACCGTCCTCTCTCGTACGGGTTTCCATGAAGCTTCATATACACTTAATCTAATTATGCATTAATCATTGTGCAAACCAAGATTAGAAAAATAATGTTAAGCTTATGGTGAAACATATCCACTCTCTTTGGATTTAGTAACGGATATATAATATGGGTTTTGGCAAGCGTCCGACTATATATAATCCGTTAATCTTATTGTAGAAAACATGAATCGATTTTTACTAAATACTTTTAAATCGACATCTTATACATAAATATATATAGATATTATTTCGAATAGGTGGTGATTGCTACTAATGAGATGCAGTTACAAAAAAGATCATGAAGGATGCGTTGAATCCAAAGGCACAAAGAGCCACAGTGTCCCATGCTGATAGATATGATTCAGAAAAAAATGTTTGAATGGTTTTGGGTTTATTGAGACATGTTTTTGCAATTGATGAAGATATATCAGTGCACGATGCCTTTTCCACTTGAACTAGTTTCATGCATCTGTCATTATTATTGCTTTATAGTACCCTATCAAGATAAGGGTAATGAAAGGTTAAATTGGTCAGACGGAACTGGTCCAAATTAAAGCTCCGAAAAGATTTTGATGTGGTTCAAGTTTTAATTTAGTGTGAGATATTGTGGTCCAAGTGCAACTCGAAACAGTTCCTATTGGTTGATTTGAAATTGTAGATTACGAACAAATAGATAAGAAAGAAAATTATCAAAAGTTTGCCAAAAACATAAGAAAGAATAGCAAAATAAATATTTAGAGAACTTCTAATACATCCGATTTCATATATTTTTCTGGTTCGACGTTCAAAATACCCTAGAAATGTTAAGATCGTATAATAATACCTAACCTAGGTATACAAATTTAAATAGCACAAAACTTTTAAATTCGTACGTGTAGGTATAATTGGAGTTCGATGCATGCACTACACAACAGACATTATAAGACATTTTGAAACCGTAGACGTCGACATGAATCCTCAATAGTCTTTATCGTCGCGACATACTTCAGAAAAGTCTTAAAAGATTGTTTTTTTCGACCAAGATCAAATCACCGGATCGTATACATGTATTAAAACTAAATCTTGAATATTGTAAATGGGATGTAAATAATTCAAAGATTGGTGGGATAAAAGAATGGATCTATTCAATGATTTTATGGTTGATGAAAAATAAAATCCAAAAAAAAAAAAAAAAGCGAACGTGGGATTGGGATAATGTTGAGGAGGAGACAACGATAAAGAACAGTGAGTGGCTACAGATTCTGCTTCGACCATTCCAGGAGACATCATCTTTTATTACTGCTTTTTTTTTTCTTAAATATAATGGGTGCTGATTTATCTTTTTATTTTATATGTTTCTTTGAATATATTAATAAATATGAAATAACCTAAAAATACCATACATTAAATGCTTATATGGTGCAAAGGTAAGTTGGGCCACAAAACAAGTTATCAACCCAAATTATAAAATTGTAAGCCCGTCAAATGTGATATAGCCATCGTTGACGCTACCGATCCACACCACCAACGTTTCCAAGCTTCCAAACACCTCATTTTGGGAATCACGTTTGCTTGCCAGCTTTCAGACATTCAACGCGCCTCTCCTTCCGCTTCTGTTTCCGCTTCGACCTCCGCTTCTGGTTCCCGGGCGAGTAACGCATCATCTCCGTCGATACCATGCTTCCTAGACAAAGACAACCATAATTTTATTTTAGCTTTGCTAAACGTACCACAACACATATATAAAGCTTCTCTAAATCATGTTTGACCTCTTCTCAAATGATTAAGGAACCTTAAACATGATAGAGAATTCTTATAATACAAGAGCATTATTCTATTCAAACAATAATGGGTCTTATGATTTATTTGAACCTCACTGATAAAGTTAGAGAGCTCTAAACGAAAACAAAAGCTACCCATCTTATACTATTCAACTTAACATCAAACAAAAGCAAAATAGAATCAAACAAGAACACACAGGAGACATAACATTCCCATCCTGATATAACCATTGATGGAGTCTGGTTCTTATGAAATCAGGGGAGGATCTTACGGCGACGAAGCGGGGTTTCACGCTTAACATAGATCTTCTCCACATCGTTGAGTGGGCGGCTTGATCCATCTGGAAGACTCATAAACTTCCAGCCACCTCCGGATCCACGTTTGCCCTGAGCACCCAATTTCTCAACTGTGATTTTCCATCCATCTGATGAACGCCTCCTACTGTACTTGTGGCACTTCACTTCTCCCCTCCACTGGTTTAGAGAGCAAAAGGTAAAGAAACGTTTGTTATCACCAAGGAGAAATGACCAAAGAACGTCTAACAACTCAGCAAGAACTCAAGCAGAAAAGCTGATGTTATATATCAATCAAATGGCGTGGATCTATCAAACAAATAACCTTGTAAGATAGTTGCCCGAGAAATTTCAGCTATGCCTTTCAAGGTTGATCTTACAAACTACCAAATTTAGAGTAGAGGGTTCCAAACTTGCGTCTAGTCTCAAGTTTTCATTCTAAGTTGCAAGCAGGTCACTTGATAATTAACATATAAGTGGGAAAATGTCTCAATAGACCAAATGTAGTATTGGTTTACTAAGTCAATGCGTACTCAAGTGGGCAGAAGAAGGGCCTTACTTTCATTTTGTTGAACTCAAACTTTCGGACAAATTCTTCATAAAGCATGTCATCCTCTTTCTTTGAGATCTCATAATGGACTTCATCCATATCTTTGATTGTACCATCCCATCCTTCTGGCATGACCTTGAAGTCGGGTTTGTAATTAAGTGAGGCCACATGAAATTCTCGGTCATGCGAAATGAAGAACCTGCATGATATATCAATACTAGATAAGGGTTTAAGGAAGACAAAGCCACATATTCCGCGACCTATCCAAGTTTGTATCATGATCGCTCACTAACAATGCTACTGGCAACACTAACTACCTTAATAATCTTAAGATATGGAAAAAATGGCAAAACTTAAAAAAACTATTTTGGCCATAGAGAAGACTAAATAAAAGTGAGCACACACAGTTACTCCATCTCAATTCATGTAAAACTGAAGTAGCATTATACCAAGGTATGAACAGAAATAATAGTTTCCATGTAAAGTAACTTACTCAGGGTACTCATCAAGCAAACGCTCAACAGAATCATCCAAGGGACGACCAAGCTTCCTCTCCTCTTCTTCTTCATCTTCTTTAAGAAAAAGAATGGCGTGAACACGCTGCCTCATAATCCTATAATCCTTAGCAAGCCTCTCAATGGTATACACCTCAGGATTCTCTTTGTGCAATCTATACATCTCAGTCTTCTCAGAGTCCTTAAGATAAGATCCTCTAGCTCCAGGCTCTTTCACTTGCTTCAACAACACACTAATCTCCATCATTCTCTGTTTAATCCCATCAACAAAAGCCCTGCCTTGCCTATTATCTTGCTCAATCTCTTTAAGCATATCATCATACTCATTCATTTCATTAACCAAAGCTACTTCCTTTGGACCCAACTTGCTCATTGCATCACCCGAATCAGAAGCGGTACTATCAGAAGAAGGATTCGCCGCATTCTTCTGACGACCAACAGAGACACCATCAAAATGCTCCTTAGTTAAACCAGTAGACCACATAGATTTATTATCCCAATCAAGATCATCAGATCCTGTACCACCAAATGATCCTCCTGTTGAAATATCCCAACCATTATCATCACCTCCAACTCCATCAGATCCTGATTTTGCAGAAAATGCTCGATTCGTAGCAGATTGTAAGAATTTCGATGAAGCGGAAGCGTTCTCAGTCAGAAACCCAGACGCTCTCGTGCTAGGGTTAAGCGAAACCGAGGAGAGACGAGAAATGATCCTACTAAGGTTATACATTTCTACTGATTCTCCAAATCAAACGTTGAATCGCACGAACGCTGAAACAAAAATCGAAAGAGAAGATCTAGTAACTACCCAATAAACAACTTAAAACACACAGACAAAAAGTTCGAATTTTGATTACCTGAAGTCGAAAATCTCCGATTAATCGGAATTAATGGCGAGAAGAGAGTCACGATGAAGACCAACGGAGGCCAGTAGCGACTGCGATAAAGGAAAGGGAAGGGTTTTGAGAATTAGCAAAGAGTTTGTATTTATTATTGAGCCCCCTGTATTTCCTCAGTTATTATAAATGGTACCTAATACTATTTTTGTTATGTTTATGTCCACTTCTTCCTTTGTTTATTGACTTTTTATTTGTTACAATTTAAACCCTGAATCCACTGAAACTTGGTGTTTGCAATTACTCAAAGAATCTTGACTTGAAGCAAATGTTAAACTTATGAATGATTTAATAACGTTGAGAAATGGCTTATTGTAACAAATAAAGAATCACAGGTAGGATTTTGGGGTAAGTGTTACTACACTGTATCATACAATTCAAAAACTTTTGTTTGTAGTGAATCTTATGATTGGGGTAAATTTGCACGAATATGAACCATATAACAGAAGTCTTACTAAATTTTAATCCCAATGACCTCAACAATAAGAACATCGTTTAGTCTATGACTTCGACATAGTTAAATCTAAACCGATCACAAAGAAAAAAAAACTGCTAGAAATTAGAAAACACACAAAAGAAGAAACCCTCACACAACTAAAACAAACCTCTAAAAAAGCAAAGAAAAGCTGAATCCTTTAAGCTCCCTTCCTTTCTACACAAGAAAACTTTGTCACTTTGATCCGAGAATTGCTCAACCACTAAGAGATTGGCTCCTAGTATCGCCCGAATCATCATCATCACCACCATCGTCGTCTTCATGTTCTTTGTTAGTACCCGTGTTCATATTCCCGTATCCGTGATAGGGCGGTGTGAAATTGTTCATAGTTGAGTTGTCGTTTTGGAAAGAAGAAGGCATTTGAGCCATCGGTCTCACTATACCACCACCATAGGGTTGTTGTTTCGGCTCCTCTACGGTGGTCACGGAAGGAGAAGTTGAATTCACAGTGGTTATGGTGAAAGTAGGAGGTTGTTGTTGCAGTTGTGGTGGTGGTTGTGGTTGTGGTGGAGCAAAAGCCTCCATAACTCGAGGTTTCTTCTTCTGATTTTGTTCTGCTTGGTGCATCACAATGAAACTTCCCATTACCACCTGTCACAAATAATAAGACTTTAGGGAATTTCAGCGAAAATCAGAGTTTTCTATACTCTGAATCTGTAAATATGTTTCATTTATATAATCAAATTGTGTCACCTGAACAGGACCGGCTGCTATAAGCATACCGGCAAGGCCACCACCGAAGATTTTGCCATTTGGTCCGGCTAAAGAAATGCTCATCCCACCAGTCCGACCTTTTGTTCCTCCATTTTCAGTAGGCATAAAGGAACCAGATAGCGATAGTATCTCAAATCGACCCTTAGAAAAGAAAAAGACATAACAGTTTTACTCGCGAAATATTTCAAAGCGAGGTAATAACTAAATTTGATTCAATATGTTTTGTTACCTCATATGTAAGAGTGCCACCTGCATTGGTAGGCTGACCAAGAGTGACATTAGAGATCGAACCAGTTGCAGAAAGAATGCAGATAGCTCGAGATCCTTGTTGCGAATACGGCATAACCTTCATCGTCACATCCTAATACCAAAAAAAAAAAGCAATTCTCAAACAAAGACAGACAAAGGTCCAATATCAAAGCTTGAGTTACAAGAACGGTGTTGAAGAAAGAAAACAAAAGAATAATTTGTGGGCAATTTTATTACCTCACCGGCATTGACAGTAAATTGATGGGTCGTAAAATTTGCACCCACATAACATGAGAGTCCAGGAGGAGGAGGAGTAGCAGGAGCTGCAAGAGATAGTAAAACAGAATTTGCATTAGAGTATTAGACTAATCAGCTAATTAATTAATCCTAATCCACAAGCAACTAACTCAATGATTCAAAACAAAGACCAACTAACTTGCAAGAACATCTAAATCTCTTTTTATTCACACAGTAATTAAAACAGATTTAACCAGATAATGAGAAATCGTAAGATCTGCTAAACAACTTAATCAACAACTAGACATATCTTCTAAGATAAAAAGAAAGAGACAGAGATTATCCTGTCTTTTTTTTTTTTTTTAAAAGAAAAAATCATCTTTTTATTTCTGTTTTTGTTTGGTCAGCATCATCAGATTCCCTTTCTCTGTCTCTAACTGGTCTGATTGTAATAGCTTCTTCAGACAAAAGTGTACCCAGCAAAATCCAGTTATGTTGGTCCCACTTCCCAACATCTCAAAATCCACACAACATAAAATCACTCAACAAGAAAACCCAAAACCCAGATCAGATCTTGTCTCACTGAAACCAATGCAAACAGTTCAAACACAAAGATTTCAACTTTTAATTACCTGGGCTTCCATACTCGAATTTGTGAGATTTCTTGACGAATTCAAGAGGCTGATGCTGCTGCTGAGCTTTGCCTCGTTTCCATTGATAATCTCCAGACAATGGAATCGAAGATGAGATTGGAGTTGGAGACAGAGTTGGTCTCGAAAATCTAGGGTTCAGGCTTCCATCTGGTGCGTACTTCCTCGGTCTTCCTCTCTTCTTCTTCGTCGGATCTGATCCGGTTGATGCTGCGGCTGAGTCAGGAGTCACGGTGGCTGGTACCGGAGCCGGAGACGGAGCTGGTGGAAGAGGCAGAGGAGTCACTACCGTCGTGGGACTCACGAATTGGAGAAAGCTAGGGTTTTGTTGAAACTCTGTTCTTGGAACCAAAGCTTCATCTTCCTTAACTGTGACGACCCCACTTGGACTTATTCCACCCTTCTCCTCCATTTTCTTATTACCCACAAATTTCCCAAAATTACAAAAATACTCTGCTCCTGAAATTCACCAAACTCTGATTACCACCAAAAAAAAAAAAAAAAATTAAGCTTTTTCAGATGAAGAAGAAGCAAAGGTTTCTTTTTTTTTTCTTCTTGTCTTAAAGTAAGAACAAACAAAGAGATAAGAAATAGCTCAAAACTCAAAAGGATCAAAGATCAAAGCAGAGAGATTTGAGTTTTTAGATTTACTTTTTTTTTCAACAATTCTGCAGCTCAAAACCAACACTGTAGTAGAGAAATGCCAGAGCTTTTTTCTATGGAGATTAAACCTCAAAAATCCCAAAAATTACATGCAATATCCCCAAAAATTTCACAAAAGAAGGTAATGATTTTCTCTCTAAGAAGAATGAATTTAGGGTTTTTGCAAAGAAAAAAGGAACCTCTAAATAAATAAAATGGAAAATTTCAGGAAAAGAAATGATAATATATAATAAAAATATCATGTAGACAGTTGTATTATTTAATACGAATATTAAGGATTTAATTAGTTGAAAATCGATATAATAATTACAAAAATCAAAGTATTGATTTCGGTTTAGGGAAAGATCCACGTCCGTCTTGGAAATTTAATATTTCTAATTAAATAAAACGGAAATACGAAGAAAAAATAAAGTAAAATTTCAAAAAGAAAAGGAAAATAAATAAAGAATACCAAACTTCTGACAATCTCCTTTGTCTTTTTCCAGTTAATCACTTTTGAAGTAAGGTTGACCAAAGATAATTGCTTTGAATACCAATACTAAGACCAATTAAATTTCTAAATAAGCTTAAGATTTAGATTTATTTCTCATGTAATAATTGTAATAAGATTAACTATGCGTCAAAGTTTCTAGATGATGTTAATTACAAAATCAACTAAAAGTATTTACATATCATGAAGAGAACAAACTTTCAAAAGGTGTTAGGAAAAAATTGACATTGTTTTTTGCAGCAAGTACATTGGTCGGTCAAAGTCAAACTAATCTTTCCTCAACACAATCAGTGTATAAATGCACACTTGGATCCAATCATCAGTTTTGAGACCTTCTCTTTGAATTAGCAGGTTTTGTGAGAATGTTATTTCTCTCTGATCTCTTGTCTCTATGGCTGCATACTCATATAAACGCCAGCGAATAAGAACTATACTTGTACATAATCTGTGTGTGTAAGAAAGAAACTATAACAAGTTGATCTATAAAAAGACTGTTTTTGAAATCTCTGCTCATCTTTCAGCCATGGCGTGATAGAGGAGTAAAATATTGATTCGATTTTGCTGACTGAGGCGAATCAGTTCCAGGAGTATGAGGCGATGAGACAAATCTCTTGTTAGTTGACACTTTAAGACCCTTTTTCGCGCTTTGAGGCTTTGTAACACTTCCTTTGTCTTGCTCTGATATCACTTGACCCTGAAGTTTCTTCAGATCCTATAAACACCAAAATCCAACAAGCATTGTTCTTGGTGATTCTTGGAATAATATAACATTTGATTTATTAAAAGATCATTTTCAGGTTAAAAATACCCTCTTTCTGCGGCGTTCTTGTTCTTTCTCTTCTCTGAGTTCTGAATACTCTTCGAGCATTGAAAGTAGGCGATTCTGAATGAAGAAAATCAGATTAAAAGATCAAATGAAGTATATAAAAGAGAAAAGAGAAGAAGAGGGGTTTTTGTTTGAGAGAAGAAGATAAGATCATACACCATCAAAGAGAAACTCAGATTCTTTCTCTGATTCCCATATTGTAATCTTGGAAGCTAATGCTTCAACCATAGCTAAAAAGAGTGAAATAGTTTTTTAGTAAGCTAAGCATTCACAAAGATAACAATGTGTTGGGTCATTTATATGAAACCTGGAAGTTTATTAACAAGAGCACGAGCTTTCTCTGCGCGTTTGAGGATTAAATGAGATCCTTTTCCAGCGTTGTATCGGTTTTCATCCTAAACAAAAAATCATAAGTAACCACAAAATGTAAGAACTGAAAATCTTTAATGAACAAAAAAAAAGACAAACCTGATTATACTCTTCAAGCCAATTTTCTTCCTCACAAGCATTCAACCATTTCTCAGCTTTTTCAAGAATCTCTTTTCTGCTTAGAGCTTCCTCTTTCACTTTCCCTGCTCGATATTCGATCTGTTCTAGTATATTTTCAGGGTTCACATCTCCTGATTCAATGGCTTTGATTACATTCTCAACCGCGATATCTTCTTCTTCTTCAAGAACTATGTGTGTTCTTCTGCATATCTCTTCAAGCTCTGACCTTTTCTTTAGAACAAGTTCTTTCATTTTGCTCCACTTCAACTCCTCCAACCGACACAGCTCAGCTTTAACCTTTTAAACATTAAAGCAATCCATCGGCGAAAAAAGTCTCAGAAAGCTTACAAAAGATTTGATGTAAAGTTGTTGTGAAGTTACCTCTTCTAGCAAATCTATAGAAAGACTATTTGGTTTGGTTATTTCAGAAACAGTAGCAGCTATATTACATGAAACATCCATGAACTTTTGTTGTTCTTCTGCTGGTGTATCCATTAAATTCCAAAACTCAAGCATCGTTGTCACGAGATCTTGGAGCTGCAATCCATAAAAGAGCTTATATATAAGAATCAAAGAGCAGAGCTTTTAAGCTAGTAAAAATTTAACTCACTTCTTGCATTCTCTGTATCTTTATCTCATGCCATTGTTTTATTGATGAAGCTAACTTGTCAAGTGTTTCATTACTTATACTTCTTGACCCTTCAGATTCTACTAAACTTGGGTGAATCGTGGTGACAGTTTCTCGAAAATTCAGACCGAGAACCGAACAAAGCGATTCGAGAGTTTTTAGATGATCTTGAATCTGTTTCACTCGGTTTCTCTGAGCCAAAATAAACAATAAAGTATTAGTTAACTTTTTGGTCAAGAAATGAAATCAAATTTAAGGTAAAAGTTTGGAAAAACCTTTTGTTCTTGAAGTGTGTAAAGCTCTCTGTGTAACTCTTCAAGCTTTCTAAGAGATAAATCAAATTCATCAACCGAAAAATCAGATGAACAAGTAATCTCATCTGATTCTCCATTAATCTCATCTCTTACACATCTTATATCTTCAATTACTTGAATAAACTGTTTCTTCCTCTCTGATTTTCTCTTTTCCATTTCCTCAAGTTTCTGAAGAATCTTTACTAACTCATCTTTCAAGCTTCTCCCACTTTGTTGATCAGATTGATGTTGTCTTCCAAGAATTGGTGGCTCGTCCATTACAGAACATATATCAATAACTCTTGCTTCTGAATCCGCAATCTCTTGTTTTATCTGAATCCTCTCTTCTTTAAACTTTTCGACTTTTCGATTGTAAACTTCTCTGCATTCTTCCTCGATCTCAATCAAAATCTTCTCCCTTTCTGTTTCAGTTTCTCCAACCTCGTTCCATATAATCTGCATCGGAAACATATTCCCCCATCAAAGATCGAAATTGTTTTTATATGAAACAAAGAGCGTTTTCTTGGAGTTGAAGCAATCATCACAAACCTCAAGTTGTTGTAGAAGAGATGCACAAGTTGATTCGATTTGAGAGTTGGACATTATTTATCTCCAAACTCTGCAGATACATTCAAAATTCTTCCACATTCGTTATCTTAATCAAATCCTATGAAGATGGTCTTTTTTTCTTTCTCAATAGGTAATTTCTTTTCATTTTCTCAAACGATAACAAATTCTAAAACTTTCAATTTTTAGAAAACACATGAATACAAATTTTTTGGTTTAAATGATAATCATTTTAATTGCTGAAACTTTAATTTTTTTTGAATTTTCCTGGAAAAAAGACGAGATTCTTTACCTGGATTGAAGGACACAGCCGTTGGTTTTTCCTTGAAAAAAATTCGGATAGAATTTAGGAAACGAAAAAAAATTATCTAGTCAAGAAAGAAATTACAGGTAAGTCGTTAAAGTAAAAAAAAAAAATTACAGGCAGAGAAAGAACGCTTCTTTCCTATATTTGTTTTCTTCCCCCTAATCTTTTGAAATTTCTATTTTCTCCCCTTAAAATAACTTTTCAGATTTTAGTTTCTTTTTGCTTCGTGATACATAGATTTTTCGTTGTCCTTTTTACGTTTAACAGTAGGAAGATATATTTGAGCCAAATATGTATATCTTGTTATTTAAGTGCGTTATGACATGTTGAAATAATAGAAAGAAAAAAAATTGTATTCTAGTCTAGATACGCTTTAAATATCTTCAAGAAAGAAATTACTATAGTTTAATTCATAAATTTAAACACTATTTTCATAGATTTAAGATTTAAAATCTTGCCAAAACCAAGAATCAAAGGAGAAAATTTGTGTAAAGTTTAATATAAATATACACATACACTTTCTAATCTTAAAATATTAAACAAACTAAAGACCACAAATTATTGGATGAAGACATTTGGTGTTGTGTTTAAGGAATAATAACTTGGGGTGTATTTTGTGATTTTCGAAAAGTAAAGAACCAAATTGAGAATACTAAAAATATGAGCTGTTATTGTTATACATCCCGCGCCAACTGAATTTTAGGGCCGTTACCTTCTCTCTCTCTCTCTTCTCCACAAGAAAAAAATTAGAGCTCTTCTCATCTCCAATTTTCTCTCCCTCTCTCTCTCTCTCTCGTTCTAATTATCTGGAGAAAATTTCCAGAGATTCTCCGATTCGAGGAGGAGGAAGACGAGGAGGAGGAGGGAGAGAAGGAGAGGGACATTTTTGATTGGATTGATGCGAAACGCTCCTACTCGATTCCGTCGTCTGAGATCGGAATTATCGAGGATCGATTATGGTTCCGGAATCATCATCAATAAGTTTTTCTGGAGATGATTTCGAATTCGATATTGATTTCGAATTCGATGCACCTAGGTTCTATGATTTTTCTAGACCAGAGCTTGATTCCGAGACTGAAGAAATCGAAACCTGGTTTCAATCCTCTGGAAACTATCCTCCTTCACGTAAGAACACACTCAATTTCAACGATTCTGTTTACTATAACATTAAATTTCTGTTGAATATTTATATGGCTTTGTGCTAATTATCTCAGCTTTTAGCCCAAAATTCAATTGGAAATTTGAGCCGTTTAAGCAAATTACAAACACCATATCAGACTCTAAGCCTGTGGAGATCATCGAATCCTTGGATACCGATACCGATACCGGTCTCAATCGCAAAGATAAATTCAACGGTAATGATTCTGAAATCTTGGTTTCTGCATCAAATTTTTACTGGTTAGGCAAAAAAGATAATGATGCTTCAATGCAGTTTGAGACCTTAGTTTATTTTGTTGTTGTTGTTGTCAGGGTTCATATATTACAATCAAACCGTTAAAGATGTGTCCAATACAAAATCGAAATCTAAAACCAAACCAAGTAGTAACTCTACTTTGACAAGACCTACGGCTTCTTTGCTTGCAAGGCAGAACAAACCATTAGATATTTACTCTGTTCAACTGCTGACAAGGTAAACTGATGAAGAAACCATTTACTATGTGAATTTGCTTTTTTTTGTTGTTCTCTTTTGTGGCATCAACAGCTTTTTTTTTGATGTTTCAGATGTCAGAGATCATTAGCCAAGTTTGGTGAAAATGTATCTCCAATCTTAGTCTCTAAGTTAAAAAACCAAGACACCAAAAGGCAAAAAATGGAAGCTAAGGTGTGTTCTCTTATGGATTTTGAATTTGCTAATTCTAGATATTTTTTCTACTGATAGGTTCAATGAGTCATTCTATTTTTCTTTTAAGGTGGCTCCTGTTAGCAGAAGAACCAAACTCACTGTTCCAAAGGAACCAAATCTTAAAACTGCAGAAAGATCTGAAAGACACAGGTAAGGACTCTGTGTCAAAAGTGTTTGTTTGTTGGCTTTCAGATTTCATATAACATGTTTTCTCTTGAGAGTTTCAGGTCTAAGGTTAACACAGAGACCGAGCAGATTGCGACATCAAGTTCTAAAAGACACATTAGGAACAAAAATGTACTTATTCTCTTTTGTGTGTTTCAATCTCAGTTTCTTTATTACCACATTCTCAGAAGCTTATGTTTTGGATCTTGCAGATTACTCTGGAACCTTCTTCAACATCTTTACCCAAAAGTAATACACCACGGTCCAAAGATCTTCAGGTATAATGTATCTTCCAACAGCTACTACTCAAAAGTGTTAATATCGTTCCTCATCCGTTAACAGAATTTCTGCATCAGGCATTTCGTCTAAGAACATCACTGAGAGCAAAGGAACGCTCTTCAAATGTAAGTCTCAAATCTCATTGTTCTCTTTGTCGATTCTTCGCCTCCATGATTACATTTACTTAAATGATATGTCTCACATTGCAGGCTAAAACCGATGTCATACAAGAGAATGATGCTACTAACTCCAGAACGTTAGTGCAATTGTTTTGAAACTTCATTTGAATCATATTTTCCTAAAACGTTCTCACACACCACATTTTCTGCAGAATAATGCCCATTGATTCCTCAAAAACTAGGATAGTCAAAGAAAATCACAGCAGAAAGATAAATTGCCAAGTGTATGAATCTAAAACTTCCCCTCTAGACCCAAAGGTAATTCAGTTGTTTAACTAAAAATCCATGGAAATGTCCCCTTTTACTCCAAAATCTTCCTTTTCTTGACAGAGATCAAGCAAAGAAGAACTCGGTGAAGCAATCCGCATCGAATATGGAAATCAGAGCTCATGCAGGACAGATATTAACAGGTAACTAAAAAGCAATACTACTATAATCTATTCAAAGCTCCAATAGTTCAAAAGAAAACAGGCCATAATAGATATCAGACACCATTGATGATATAATTTGAACAGGAGCCTGGATTTGTGCCGGAAATTCGATTCTCAGGAAGTTGCAAGGAATCTAATCACTGCTTAATCTTCACCTTGAAGATGTTCTTTCATGTTTTATACATGTAACACACGCATTCCTATGTCTATATATAAGTAAACGTGTATACTTGTTTAGATATATGCATAGAGAAAGAGATTTTTTAATAAATTTTTCGTTGTTGGACAATGACATGAGCCTTTAAAACATAAGACCAAAGACTTCAACGAACTCGTGAACATGTTCTTGGGAGAAAACAAACATTAACTTCACATATCCTTTTCTTTCATATAACCTTTGTTCTTGTCTTAAATGCCTTCCCATACCTTCTTTTTCCTTACCCAAAATACCCCTTCTACTACACTAAATTCACTATAAGAAAAACCATCCTCCCCTTCCAATCAGCAACACTATTTTTTTTTCTTGGGAAACAAGAAACTAAACAAACCCTGGAATCTTTTTAAAGCTGTAATCGCTATATGCTACTTTTGGAGATGACTTCACGGAACTGAACAAACCATTGCGATGCTTCTGCCTCAGGACTCCTTACTACATTCTCTTGCTGCGGCTTTTTGGTTGATTGATCAAGAGAAGGCAGCTTCTTTGCTACTTGTAGAGATGGAAGAAGGGAGAGCAGAACCCTAGAGACTTCAAGCATTGTGGGTCTCTCTAAAGGGTTTCGCTTTGTGCATAAGAGAGCCAGCTGAAATGTCTTTCTGATATGTCCCAAGTCCATACATGTCACCGTAACCTCTGGATCAACTGCTTCCATCACAGTATTATCGTCAGCCTTTGACAATATCTGCAATAGAAGAAAAACAAAGTTAACTCTTTAAAGGTTCAAAGATCATAATCTATCTTCTAAGTGATTCTTGATTCATATACCAGTTGATGCAAGTTAGCTTCGTTATCCACTGCTTTCTTCCCAGTAAGAAGCTCAAGAAGAACAATCCCAAAGCTGTAGATATCAGATTTCTCATTGAGACGCGAAGTACGAGCATACTCTGGGTCTATATAACCAATTGTTCCCAAAACATAAGTCGAAGCATGGGTTTTGCTCGCTGGTATGCTCTTAGCAATCCCAAAATCCGATAAATGTGCTTCGAAATTCTCATCAAGAAGTATGTTCGATGACTTGATGTCACGGTGAATGATTCGAGGAGTACAATCGTGGTGAAGATAGGCGAGTCCTTGCGCAGCTCCAACCGCTATCTTCAACCTCGTCTCCCAATCAAGCTTCACTTTCTTCAGTGAACCTAAGAGTAACCAAAAGAATCAAAACATTTTAATACTTTATCAGCAAAACATTCTTTCACAAATTGAACCAAAAAAAGTTTTAAAAACTTACCATGAAGAAGGTCCCAAAGTGATCCATTTTCCATGTAGTCATAGAAAAGAAGGTTGCCAACAGGAGACAAGGCATATCCATGCAAGCTGACTATGTTCCTGTGCCTGATGCTCCCTATGGTCTCGAGTTCTGTCTCAAATTCCCGCAAGTTATGCGGATACTGATTGTAGAGTCGCTTAATGGCAATAGGTCGGGAACTTTTCAATGCACATTTGTACACCGTGCTAGAAGCACCGTATCCAATTATAAACTTTTCACTAAGATTCTCGGTTACTCTCATTATATCATCAAATGTATGAATTGCCATGTCCATGTGGAGAATCACTAGCTTGGTTGAGCCTGAGAATGGGAACAGAATGATATTAACATCTACGAACAGAAGATGGGTTAAGAAGAACTATGAAGCCATCATCATTACCGTCGGCTTGTTTTGAGGGGCCTTTTAGAATCTTCTTCTGCTGCTTCGATTTGTAAACTGCGAGGAAAATCATACATAGGAGAGTGATGACGCCAAGAACAATGCAGATCACAGCACCTCTGGCGAATACTGAATAGAGCAAGAA
Source organism: Arabidopsis suecica (assembly GCA_019202805.1). Classification (NCBI taxonomy): domain Eukaryota; kingdom Viridiplantae; phylum Streptophyta; class Magnoliopsida; order Brassicales; family Brassicaceae; genus Arabidopsis; species Arabidopsis suecica. Next base: position 13,627,204 of record CM032912.1, on the reverse strand, counting down.
AAGAAAGATGAGTAAGCCCAAATAAACAACAAAAGCATCAATTGAAGAAAAACTGATTAAAAGATACCTCGGGATTTCGGGAAAGGACCGCAAATAGATCCAACCCAGTTTCCACAAAGGTATGGATTTCCAACAAAGCTGTACAATGGTAATGATTTCAGTTTTACATCGAAAGATAATGCATATTGATCATAATGACAGACAACTGTATGGGAGTAGCTTCATACCTGGCTGGAGCAAAGCGTGAGAAGTTTTTCATTGGTGGGATTATCCCGGAGAGATTGTTGAAGGAGACATTCCTAAAACGTTTTAAAAGAAATTGTTGGACTCACAAATCTTCCAAAGGGAGAAGTCTGACCATAAGTAAATGTCTCTTTCAAAAGAACTTACAGATTGACAAGAGTGAAACAGTTCGTAAGCTGCTCTGGAATTTTCCCATGAAGCTTGTTGTTGTTCAATATTCTGCACATAAACATAAAGATTAATACTTCTATATTGTATATAATGCAAATGATAAGATCGTATAGTTAACTTACAAAGAGTTTAAATTCTGCAATTGGCCAAGTTCAGTTGGAATAACTCCGGACAACAGATTGAATGATACATCACTGCAAGTAAAACATATAAGTCAGTTAAAGGGATGGTTTTGATATAACCAGAAGAAGCCACTTTGAGCCTTACATCATCTGAATGCTTCGAAGGTTCCCAAACTCTGCAGGTAATTGTCCACTAAGATGGTTTCTGCTAAGATTTCTGTTCAATAAAGCAAACGATCAAAAGTTAACAAACACAAGAATTTAGCACGAAAAACATTACAAATTTACAACTTTAAGGGTAAAATACTTACAATATGAGAAGGTGTTCAAGATCACCAAGCGTTAATGGTATAGACCCTGAGAAGTTATTGCCAGACAGATCTCTGGAAACAAAAACAGATGATGAGTTTGGTGCAAATTCAATCTAAAACATAAAACCAAACGAAGTAACAAAATTGAGAAGACATACAGTTTGTCAAGATTGATTATATGTCCAAGCTCGACTGGTATTTTTCCCTTGAAATTGTTCGACGAAAGATTTCTGCATCGAAAGGATTGAACGGTGAATAGAAATGTTTAGAGGGATGCAATGTTACACTTACAGCATTGTATTGATTGAAACTCACAGATAAGTCAAGCTCCCGAGATTACGAAACGCCAGTGGAATAGAACCACTCAAGAGGTTCCCATGAACATTGCTGAAAACAAGTAGAGCAGCAGAACTTAGGTTTGTGAATAAGAAGAGGAAAGCATGAATTTAGAAAGATTTATCTTATAGCTTACAACTGATTCAAGGCTGCACATGAACTAATGTTGGATGGTATAGGCCCTACTAAACGGTTGTTGGCAAGATTCCTTTCATGTCGGCAAATGGATCAGTAAAAACAAGGATCAAATGTAATGTTTCAACAGATTAAGTGAAAAACTTTAGAGCAGGGGAAAAAAACTCACAGCTCAAACAATTGTTCCAGCTTTCCAAGCTCAGGTGGAATAGTTCCCACTAGTTTATTGTCGTTTAGCTGCCTGAGAAATCGGTAAAGGGAAACCGGAAAAGATGAGTATATGAAATGCAAAAGTTAACTACACAGATTTGAAGTTTGGAACAAGCTTACAAATAGCTGAGACGCGACATATTCCCAAGCTCGGATGGGATTGGACCAGTGAGCTTATTGCCATGGAGATACCTATTTCAACACAAAAAGGTGTTAATGCATACGCCAAGAGCTGAACATATGAGATACTAGAGTTATACAAAGGAGACTCACAACTTTCCGGTAAATGAGAGATTGCCAAGTATCGGTGGTATAGGACCAACAAGCTCATTGTCACTCAAATCCCTGTGAATTGAATAGGATTCACAAAGTTAGACGGGCCAAATTCGAGATGTAATTTGTTGTTACTTTTCCATATGAACTGAACTTACAAAACAGCAAGAGCCTGCATTAGACCAATAACTTCTGGAATTCTACCAGTCAATCTGTTTCCTTGAAGTGACCTTCAAAAAGGAATAATTCTCAGTTCAATAACCGCATGTTTACAATCATCGATCAAACTAAGGTTAAAAAGTCTCAATACTCACAGAGTAGCAACTTGGAGAAAGCCAATATTGTAAGGAATCTCTCCAGTTATCTGATTATAAGATATGTCCCTGTAATATCAAAAGGCATGAGTCCACAATACACTCATATGTTGGACGTCTAATGTTTTGTTAAGAGCACATACAGGATTTGAAAGCTTGTGCAATTTCCGATGCTCTCCGGGATAGTTCCAGTTAGATTATTTCCTCTCACATCACTTCAAAAAACAGAACACGAGTTAAAAAAACTCAAGACTTGAATGAATCAAAGAATGACCAGGAGCTATACAAGAGTCAAGAGATGGCAGAGCGTTGGATCCACTTACAAGTACCACAAACCGGTTAGCTGACACATATCAGAAGATAATGTTCCAGTCAACATATTCCCACGTAAACCGCTGCAGAGAGAAAGCATTAGAAGGAGAAAAAAAAAAGCTTCACTTCTGGTGTAAAGAGATTGGAGAAAAATGACTCTGATGAACTTACAGATACTGCAAAACTTCATTCCAGTAAAGCAATCTCGATATCTCACCCGTTAGATGATTGCCAGCAAGATCACTGCAGCACCATGATTAGAAATTAAAAATGATAAGCTTAACATCAATATCCAAAAATTGACTCATGAGTAAATAATATAACTACAGAACTCACAGTCTCTTAAGGTTTGGAATCTGGGTTAAGGTTGCTGGTACTGGGCCTGTGAGCTGATTGTTCTTCAGATTCCTGATACATCCACAAGTTCAAAGGTTCACAACAATCCACTAGAAAAAAATATGAACAAGAAGCCAAAAAATGGAACTTATAATCGGAAAAAAACGTTAAAGTAAAACACATACAGAGTTTCAAGCTGCTTGAGTTTAGAGATTGAGAAAGGTATGTCACCATATAACAGATTATCAGACAAATCCCTGTACGAAAGAGAATATGGACGTCAAATCTTAAGACTTGAAAATTGATAACTGTAAAATTATGTTTTATTAGAAAGACTTACAGATAAACAAGAGAAGCACAGTTTCCAATCTCATCTGGAATTTGACCAGCCAATTTATTTCCTTGCAAGTCTCTGCAATTGGATGAAGCCTTTATAAACAAAATCTACAACATTTCAAACATGCGAATCCACATAGAAAGAAAAAAAACATTACATTGATTGCAAATATCTTAGATCTCCAATAGCTGGAGATATCTCCCCTCCAAGATTCAGACTTGACAGATTCCTTCACAAAATAAAAACAAAAAAAATACAGAAAATTACAAGACCTCAAAAAAGAGACTTTTTCAACAACACAAGAATTATTACTGAACTCAAATAAGAATCTTACAGAGAGACAACGGAGAAGGTAACGTTGTCGCAGTAGACACCTCTCCAAGAACAGAAGTCAGTGTTGTGAACATCGTCCCAATCTAAAAGCATATTCACTAAGTTGCTGAAAGAGCCTTTTATCGCCATCAAAGCTTTCCCTGTGGATTTTCAAAATTGATAAATATATTCAATTAGGATTATTAAAATCATTTGAAACGCGAAACATCAGTCAAATAGTTAAATATACATAAACCCAAACAAAGGAATTTCTTGAAATTTCATATCTTTTTCTCTCCAGGACACAAACTAAGGATTAAGCTTCGTTTTTTTCTCGGGAAACAGAGAAAGCTTTAAAAAAATACAAACTTTCCATGGTCTAGGAACAGGCTTTCTTCTTCTGTGTACTAATCATGATCAAAATTTCTTGGAAAATGGCGAAAAGATTGCATCTTTATATGCATTTGATGAAGAACAAGCCAGAGCTAAGTATTGGGTATGAAAAAAAGCTTTCAACTTTAACTCTCTTTCTTGGGGAAGCCAAATGTTTGATAGAAACCAAAGATTTTCAAGTCTTGATAACTTCTTACACAGACGAATTTAGATTCAAAATTTCAGAAAAAATCAGACAATGGGTTTAAGAAGAAAACCACCTAAACCCTAATATTTGAAACACAAAATCAAAGTTTTAAACAAAGATCACGGGAAAAAGACAAAACAAAAGAGTTAGAGGAAACAAACCTTCGTTGTTCATAGAAGAAGCAACACCAAGAAGCAGAAAAGCCACCATTGCTAAACATAAAACCATTCGCTGCATCTTCTCTTTCATTTTTTTCTTCTTCTTTCCGTTTGGGGTAATAAGCCAAGAAGCTCGTTGAAGTTTGATTCAAAAACAACAAAGCAGAGGAAACCAAAACACAAAAGAACGAAAGTTCAGGCTTGTTCTGCCATTGTTGCAGAGAGAGAAGGGTACCAAACACAGGTGATTAGCGTGAACTGCAAGAAATGCAGAGCCAGAGATGTTAAAGAAGAGAGAGAGAGAGACAGAGAAATGGAGAGTGAGATAATGTACTAGAGTCCTATATAACTAGCCATGAAAGAGAATACTGAGACCACGACAAATCTGTCAGAGTGAGAGTATATATATATGTATACAATTATATACACACACTTATATCATTTACTTAAAACTCTGATCAAACATTAACTATGATAATAATGTCACGTTGAAAACATTAGCCACTTCAAATTAGTACATGATCTTCACTCTCACACGCATTAACGTTTGTAGTAAACGGAGAGAAGTAACGGCGTTAAGAATATAGAAAGGTTGATTTTGACGGTGACATGACCCGCCGTTTGTTGTAGTCTTGTAGACGCCGCTTTCCAATGCATGGTAAACATTCACTGTGTAAAACCTCGTCCACGCGCTAGATCTGTAGCGCGTGTTAGATCGAACGGTGGATAATTCGAGTACACGGTTAATAGGATGGGACGCGATGTAGAGAAACTGCACTATGCTTTTTCTTGTGAAAGTTAGTTATTGCTTTGATAGTGATTGGGGAAACCGGTTGGACCGGTTTTGGTTTTGTGGTTATAACATTTCGACCGTTCGTTTTTGTTAGCGAATTAGGACTAAATTTTGTTGTATGTTGATGTGATTTTTTTACTATCTTATAGAGACCATGTCACATGTTGGTTTTTTTTGGATTGATTTCACAATTAAAGTTGTACGATTGGGATGGAAAAATTTGGTGGAATTGTACCTTGCGATTAATACAAATGAGAGTCATGTTGATATATACTTTATGACTATATACCAAGATAAAAAATACATTTATGTAGTATCTTGTATATTACATGTGACAAAAGCTCCAAGGCTCTATGGATAACTCTAATCGTTTGATCAAGCCAATATTCTCTCTTGTTGTATCCAACTTCCCTGGAGATGTCTTTATTGGGAATTCAAAAGTAAAATAATATATGATTAATGTTTGTGTTATATTGAAATGTATTGGTAAATAGTTTAGCATAAGGATTGGTCTTGTTAGATTAAGTTGGTCCGACCGTATCTTTTTTATGCATAGTTTTGGATCTTTAGGTCTCAGAGTCCCTTTTGTTGTACAGTTGGACTATACGGTCTAACCGCCCTATCGGTCAAACTTTTGTTTTCTTCTCTATTTTTTCAGAATATAGGAAGACTAAAATATACAAAAATTAATTTGTTAGAGCAACAGCAACGGTGCAATCGCACCATGGGTTTTAGTATTAAAATAACCGATTTTATTGCAAAAGTTGTGTCTGTAACGAAACCCGCGTGTATGTTTACAACCGGGTGTAGAATTTAATTGTGAGACAAAAAATATTACATTATTTTATTACATTATTTTATTACTTCAACTCTCATTATTTTATTAATAAAACAACACTAACACACACCCCCACTTTTACCACTGCCCATGGTCTTACATTGAAGATGGTTTGATGTTGATTAATGTAATCTCTCTCGCTTGACTATCCTGTATTTTTCGTTTTAGGTGCAGATTATTTGTTGTTTATTGTTGTCGAACATTCTATTCATGAAATTTAAAATACTTCAAAATTATTTAAAGAATAGTTAGAAACCCAAGGGGGGAAAAATCAGTCTCCTATTTCACTCTATTTTGAAGTTTACTCAACGTTAATATGTGTACCACAAAGTAAATAACTAATCATCATCATACTAATTTTATTCGTTCTAATACCCTTCCAATAAATGTTGGAGGAATTTTGTATCCACGAGAACCAAAAAATTAATAAATAAATATAGTATAGGTTCAGCTATATGCGTCTCTACTCTCTAGTACTTTCTATAGACTGTAAAGATGCATGGGTTCAGCTATATGACCTATGTGAGAATTATGACCACACTTTTTACTGAACATTTAATCTGTTCTATTTTTCATTTTTTTAAATTTTTTCGGCTGTGCAGTAAGAAATCAGTAATTCATACTAACCTTTTTTTTATTCAATTACGGTTTTTTGTCATTTGATTATTTGAGTAAAGTAATTTATTTACCTAATTTTACGATTTATATTTTTATTTTTTCCGTGAGTTTTAAAAGAAAAACGAGTTTATACTTTGATAAAGCTCGTAGGCTTCCACTATGTATATAAATGCGACATACCTCTATATCGTGGGCATACCTTGTTGATGTTATAAACATTTTAGGCATTTGTTTTCTACTTTTACAAAATAGGTAAAATTGGTTCACGTTCGACTTACAATTTTTTTGAAAATTAGGGTTTTCCTCCTATTTTTTTTCAATTTGAAACGAAATAATAATACCAAAACAAAATAAAGAGAAAGAAAAGACTGTTAGAGTTATAGAGAGATCTATTAACAGAAGCCTACGAATGAAAGAGCCAATAAGAGAAGAGAATAGTGAACACGTGGCAAGATGTGACAGGCTAAGACATTGTATGCTTCATTAGTAAAAAGCTGAGACAAAAAGCTGAGACGATGGTTGTGGCAGTAAGTAGTAACTGATTTGGGCCTTTGGCTTGCATCCCTAGGGTAACTTACGGTGGGTATTGTACCATCTGATCCCAGCCGTTCAAACTAGTTTTTAAAAAGCTCTGTTCGCTTCAGGTTTCCCAATCAAGTCTTCTGTTGACATTACTATTTTTATAACAAAAATAATTGAACTCGTTTTTAATTTTTGGTTTGAATTTTTGTAATCATTTTGAATATACTGACCATTGTTTCCTTAATGACAGGAAGTTGTATGATTTGGGGATGTTTAATCATTAATGCGTAGTTGGTTTTTGACATATTGTTTTGTCTGATTTCAAATTGATTTTTTTTTTTCTTTTTGTTGCCTATTTCAGTATTTCTTACCAACTACGTGTTAAAGTTTTCCAAACCTTGCAAATTGTGATTTGTTCCTTCATATCATCAACCAGATAAGTTAGGCCCAATAACTATATCTATCAAACCCATTAAAATGTGAACATTGTATATGATGGGCCATTGGACTCTTTATTTCGTCTCCATAAAAGTCTTTCGGAATAAAATATGTTTAGTGCAATTGGGCTTCATGACTATTAACACTTGAGGTATGAAATTATCTAACTTAATTGGGAGATCCCTTGGGACTTGGGAGACATCCAAATGCATACATTTTTTTAGAAGTTAACACATTCCTTTGATTTCAAATAGAATATACATATTCCGTGTTTAAGATGTGACCAATAATCCTACTATTGTCTTAAAATCTAAAATCATAAACCATAAACTAAACTATTACCCATTTTTCATTTTATTTTGGTGTATTTAAACTATGAAAATCTACAACTGTTAAGTACATTATTGAACTTTTTTTTTTCCTGCTCTTAGTGCTTCGCCACTGTCCTTGGTACAAGAGTAATCATTAAAGGTTTTGTAACTTTTCCCACCAAGTTAATTAATCCACTTTTTGGTTGGTAAGCACTCTTTTTGCGACTTAATAATCATATGATTACATTATAAGTCCAAAATTATTAAAGAATTAACTATATTAGCGAATTAGAGCTTGCGTATGTCTTAGGTTTTTAATTTAACAAGCCATGGTCCCATGGATATTGAATTAGATTCGTCCCGGTAAGAGTAATATCAGCTGATCAATCTCCACTAAGACCGCTGTGTTTGGCACCCACGCTCTAATGATCACATTAATCACCGCATTTAATTTACATACGCCGACACTTCCATGGTTTATCAACATTTTATCTCAATTTGTTGTTTTTTGTCAACTTATCGTAAATTGTGTTTTCATGCGACTTCATTAATTACAATATGCATATTAATATTTACCAAAAAAAAACAATATGCATATTATTTTTTTCGGTCTGTACTGTACGTATTATCATAAGACCATCTGCATTGGGGGATCACCCCCCCTGATCTAAGCATTATTTAAATCCAAAAAAATGGGTTAATGGGCTTAAGATCAGGAACTGGGCTCTTAACCTGGATCTGTTCTTGTGGGTGTTGCGGGGTGACGTGGCATTTGGGCATTGGTTGGAATATTCAACATATTTGGAATAAATTTGGATAATAAACTATGTATTAATTAGATAAAATGTTTTTGTGCTTTTATTAAGTAATATGTTTGTTTGTTTATTGTTATTTATATTTTTAATGTTTTTTCATAAATATTTAGTATTGTATTTTCACTTTTATTTTCAGTTTTTCATAAATTTGGCATTTGCAATTTATATGTTATTTTTAAATGTTTTAATAATTGTAAAATCTTAATTTAATTTAGATTATTATATTATTAAGTCTTAAGATCTTACACATGTTCTCCCACTAATCAACTTCTAAACAAAAGATCTAAACACATGATCTTACATTATTTTAACATTATATTCTCTATAAGAACACCCTCACATGATCCCCCATTGATGATGCCCTAAGCACTTAAGCAAATTTTACATATCGCAATGTTATTTTTTGTTACGCACTATTTGTTAGATGATACTTGATATACTCTAAATACTGTTGTACATATATTTATACGCACTATTTTTTTACGCGTAGCAATTTTTATTGCTGTGTATTTTTTTACTGGTGTACAAAATACTGCTGTCCATTGAACTAAATATGTCCGTACAATATAATATCTAATTAACTATTCTGACTTTTTAGTAGTATTGCACTACATAATTATTTTTCCGTACACTATCTGACTATCATATAGATGGCTAAATTCATGAATCCTGACGTTCCGAATTAACGAAAACTATACAATGCTCAAAGTCAAATGCATCGAACCCGAATCATGCGAAACATGTATTATGTGTAAACGAATAATCACTATATATTTCATATTTTAAAACGTTGACTCATAGGTCGTCCGGTTTGGGGGTAATTGTAACTTTGCTTTTGAGTGGGATCCATGTATTTTGACGATACTATTTTAACATTTGTTTAGGGATTAATTTCTTTTTTTTAATTACAAGCCAGAACGTTATTGATTTATTGACTATCATATTTTAGTGTACGTTCTATAGGAAGTATCAACAAACAAGTTCCTTAAAGAAATATCCATTTGCTCAATTCTTTTTACTAATTATCGTTTTCTTTTCCCATTTTGGAACTATTCTTCAAACTGTCATTCGACTATAAGATCAAATTGTACGGTACACGATATTTTTCAATGAACTTATCAGCAACCAAAAAAGTTTATGCGATATGCTCGTTCCTATTTATCAACAAAGGATAGAGCTAACCATTAAAAAAAAAAAAAAAAAAAGATAGTGAGTGACCTAGTGTACATCGCTACACTATTATTTTTGTTTTCTCTATTATCACATATCACTATCTATTTTTCTAAGCTCTATTATTAACTTTAATAGTCTTCACTTTCGTGAAAGCTTGACCGACAAATCTATAATAAACTACTCCTAGACTTTGACCCATAAAACTAACGCTTGGTTTAATTTGTTTATTACTCCAACGAACTCTTCGATTGAAATTTTAAAGTTATTCAATGTTTCTAACAACAGTTAATATGCTTGCCAATAGAGATGGTCCAATACCAATCAAGTTCGAGTTCACTATGTGCTTGGGTTGTTGGGTTTATAATCAAATCAGACTGAACACAAACCAATCGAACCAAAATTAGTCTCTATATATCCGGTTTTCTCCGGTTTAGACATAGGTCACGAAATAAAACAAATTTTGTCGGCAAAACCTTGGAGCATGTGACACGTCATGCGGCATGACTCGTGGATTAAAGAGGCATGGCCACAAAGCTCACATGGCGCTTACTTAAGTTCTTTCAACATCGAACACAGTTCACTCTAATCTGTCAACTACACGTAAACGTCACCGTTTCGGTGCATCCCCGCTTTTCTAGTCCGTTATAAATTCATGACCCTTGATTTTGCCACTTGTCGCATATGCACGATCTTCTTCTTTCCATTTCCTAGGTTGGTTTTGTTGACTAAATTATTTCGTAAGTTTGTAACGCTTATGTACAACTTTCCTAATTTCTACGATCAGTTACCATACTTTAATCCGATGATTTTTTTTTTTGGTGAGCTACTTTAATCCGATGATTGTATCTAAATTTAAAGCAATAATTTCAATTAAAGATTCTAATGTGATATTTCTTTTTCCCAGATATTGGATGGAAATCGTGGTTGAGAGCCAAATAATAGTTAGTTTCTGACACAAACTCTGGTAGAAAAAAAAATCTAGAATAATAGTTTCTGCTTCTACAAAGACACGTTGTCAATTACACTAAGTTCCAAGTGTTCACTCTTCACCGGCTGCTATGGTCTTCCTTTGTCGGTTGCCGGCACAGACGGTCAATGCCATAGGCACGTGTCAGTTTCTTTCCACTCCGTAATGTCTCCAACGTCTTGAGAACAATAAAAGAAACCAGGACCCCTATTTTATTAAACTTTATGTAACGTTCCCAAAGTTTTAGAAGGATCTATTTGACACCCAATATATTAATGAAATTTAGTCCACAAAATTTGTCGTTGAATATTGTTCTGTGTTTTGTCAATAATTTTGATTTTATACAGTACATCACTCATATTTGATTAACTATAATTAAAAATTATAGGTTGTTGCTTGTAGTTATACAGTTTAGAGCTATATTCTGAAATCTAAAATAGTTAAGGGGACAAAACCGTGAACTTTTTTATAGTTTGGTGGGAAACAAAGCAATTAAATATAGTTTCCATTTTTATTGCAAAAAATGAGTAAAAGAAACAGAATCTCCCTGTTTCTCGAGCACTCTTAAGTTCTCTCTCTCTCTCACAGAGTTAGCTTTACGCCTTCAACGAGAACCACACAAGAACACAACTACCCAAACATTCATTTTCTTTTTCCCCGGAGATTTTAGCTCCGTCGTCGTAACGGACCCACAATTCCCGGCGACGGATTCTAAAATCATCTTCAGCTAATTATAAACTATGCTTCCTGTCTCAAATCCTTCTAGTCCTGAACATCTCCTCAAAAAATCCAGAACCCCTGACACCTCCACCGCCATTGATCGTAAAAACTCCTTCAACTCGCTTAACTCGGTCGGAAACCGCTCCTCCTACATCACCGCCTCTCGTAGCCACTGCACATGGCTGATCATTTCTCTCCTCTCTCTCCAACTCATCCTCTTCCTCACTCTCCGATCCATCCCTTTCCCTCACCGTCACATCCCTGAAAACTTCCCTTCTCCCGTCGCCGTCGCTACTACCACCGCCACCGTCATCTCCGCCGCCTCCTCCAATCCCCCTCTCTCTTCCTCCTCTGACGAACGATGCGATTCAGGACGAGTATTCGTCTACGACATGCCAAAGATCTTCAACGAAGTGATTCTACAACAGTGTGATAATCTCAATCCATGGAGCTCTCGTTGCGACGCTCTTTCGAACGATGGATTTGGTCAAGAAGCGACGTCGTTGAGCAACGTGATCCCTAAAGATTTGGTTCAATCATGGTTTTGGACTGATCAATTCGTAACCGAAATCATTTTCCATAACCGGATTTTAAACCACCGGTGTCGGACTTTGGATCCGGTATCAGCTACGGCTTTCTATATCCCGTTCTACGCTGGACTCGCGGTTGGTCAATATTTATGGTCCAATTACGCAGCGGCTGATCGTGACCGTCATTGTAAGATGATGACACAGTGGGTCAAAGATCAACCTTATTGGAATAGATCCAACGGTTGGGATCATTTCATTACCATGGGACGCATCACATGGGATTTTCGCAGGTCTAAAGACGAAGATTGGGGATCTAACTGTATTTATATCCCCGGGATGCGTAACATCACGCGCCTCCTTATTGAGCGTAACTCTTGGGACCATTTTGACGTCGGTGTACCATACCCTACCGGATTCCACCCTAGAACAGACTCAGACGTCGTGAATTGGCAGGATTTTGTACGGAATCGCCGGCGTGAAACGCTTTTTTGCTTCGCCGGAGCTCCACGCGCCGGGATTGTGAATGATTTTAGAGGATTGCTTCTTCGTCACTGTGAGGAGTCACGTGGGAAGTGTCGGACGGTGGATTGTACCGTCGGGAAATGCTCGAATGGCTCGTCGGCGATTTTAGAGACGTTTCTCGGGTCTGATTTTTGTCTCCAGCCTCGAGGAGATAGCTTCACTCGCCGGTCGATATTTGATTGTATGTTGGCCGGTTCGATTCCGGTTTTCTTTTGGAGACGAAGCGCTTACATGCAGTATCAGTGGTTTTTACCGGATAAACCAGATAGTTACTCGGTTTTTATAGACCGGAATGGGATTAAAAACGGCACGACGTCTATAAAGGAAGTGTTGGGACGGTATAGCAAAGAAGATGTGAGGAAGATGAGAGAAAGAGTGATTGATTTGATACCGAATTTGGTTTACGCAAAGTCTCCGAATGGGTTAGAGACTTTCAAAGACGCCTTTGATGTGGCGATAGATGGAGTTTTTAGGAGATTCAAGGAGCAAGAGAATTGGTACAAATGGAGATGATAAAAGGAAGATGATAATTATTTATTTATTAATAAGGATTTTTCAAGTTTAAGCTCCAGTAAAGCTATGATTACACTGTAAATTTAAGATTTTTGTTTGAAAGATGAATAAGTTTTGTTAGTTGAATTTTTGTTAGTAGCCAAGGAAGTTATTATATGTGTGGAATTCTCATTTATATATTCTCTTTTGGAGACAATGTATAGTTTTCTATTTGATCATATTTAATTTACAGGCTCGATGTTGATAGTTTAAATAGTTTTGAGTATTTTATATATATGTAATCTTTGGGCTACTTAATTAGGTAGGAAGTGAAAAAATTAACCAGAGGCCCGCATCTTTGCACGTAGAAGGGTTATTTTATTTAATAAGTTGTACGATGATAAAAAGGTGGTAGGTAGGAGAAGTAGAATTTGATTTCGGGGTTAGGTTTGATCATCGTGTAATACTCGTGACACGTTGATGACTCTAGATAAATTGAGAACTATGGTTTTGTTTTCTTTGGGAAAGTAGAAGTATGTTAATTACCAAGAAATCCAATATCTGTAACAAGAAAAGAAGCTGGATCAGTTGTTTTATGGTTTTGTTGATTGTGTCTGTTTTGTCTTTTTGCCAGTGTAACAACATCATTATAACAATCGGTTTTACTTAGTGTTTTCCTTTTTTTTTTGGTACATAGATAACAAAAGTAAAGAACAAGTCTACAACAATATTGGTTACATATATCTAAGTTCACCCAAATAATATGGCCTTAAGAAATTGTAGAGTTGGTGTAAAATCTTCGAAACTAATACTAATATTCAAAGTAATAGTACTGAAAAAAGTACACCAACTATCAACAATCACTTTTCTTCAGGAAAGATATTTTTCGTAGTCTAGTAGCTATATATGCTTGTTTGTGGATTGTGTTGCGCCAAGTGTAACTGAGTAAGTAAGAAGGTAACACAAGTGAGACTCTATATAACAACTTCTCTAGTTCTCTATTTACCTCTCATATCCCATCTCTCTTTCAAGAAGACAACAATGGAGTTCTTCTCTCTGTCATCTATCCTCCTCCTTCTTTTACTCTGCTTCACTGATCCCATTCTTTCTCTAACCTATCAGCCACTAATCTCTTCTCTTGATCTTCATGAAGAAGAAAGCTGCCCTTACACTGTAATTGTTACTACAAGCTGTTTCTCTCCTGATTGGTCTAGAGATCAGATCAGTATTGCTTTGGGTGACGCCAACGGCAACAAGGTTTGATTATGACAACTCTTGGGTTGTTTTGTTCTATTTGTGGGTCCAAATACATATTTGTTGTGTTTGTATTGATTTCAAACCCTTAAGTTATACATACTCCATCTTCTTTCTTTCTAAAAACGTATATTATTGAGTATTAAATTTATTCTATTAGGTAGTCGCACCGAGACTAGACGAACCACTAAGTGGAGGAGGAGGTTTCGAGAAATGTTCATCGGACACATTCCAAGTCAAAGGTGAATGTCTCAACACTATCTGCTCCGTCTACATCTACCGTTCCGGTACCGACGGCTGGATCCCGGAGACCGTCGAAATCTACAAGGAAGGTTCCAAATCCGTGAAATTTGATTTCAACAAAAACGTCCCTGAGAACATTTGGTACGGCAACAACAGTTGCAACAACACCGATTTGCCACCGCCTTCCCCGGATTTCCCTCCGTTTTCTCCATCTGTCCCACCGCCTTCACCGCCTTATTTTCCTCCTGAAGCACCTTCAATCCCGCCGCCACCACCATCACCGCCGTCTGCTGCCTCTGGACGTGGAAGTGGTCAGAGTTTGGTTGTTGCATTTGCTGCGGTTGTGTTTGCGTTTGCGGCTATGGTTGTTTGAGTTTTCTAGTTAAGATTTTGCTTAATAACTAATGACTAAAGTAATGAGTATGGTCATGGTGTAATCCTTTGTTTGTCTTTGTATTTGGATATTGTGGAAACTAATTAATGTATGAGTTCGAGTTTTTAACGTACTATTCCGATCTTATGAAATCTGCATCAATTTTTTGTGACATACTACACACCATGAAAATACTAGTATTTCTAAAAATTCCGTAAATACCAAAATTTGTAAATTCTTGATTTGAGTTTATAGAAATTCCAGTATATCAACTATCTTCAAAGCTCAAGCTGGTTACTTGATTAAGAATCATCTAGAGAAGCACATAAAACCTACAGATATGTATGTCTAATCAATTTCTATACAAAACATTAATTACATTTTTCTACAGAAACAAAAAAGAGAACATTAATTACATTTTCCCCTCTACCTAATAACACTGACATGAGATGTGTGGCCTGTAACTTGGAAGCGTTGCCATTAATTTCGGTTTTAATACCAAAATTGAATTTGACCCGGTCCAATCCGGTTTAGCTCGAACTGGTTCGATACTTTATCTTCTCAATTACTGTTTCGATTTCTCTTCGTTTTTGTAATCTCTGCCTGCGATTTCTCGAAGCACAAAAATGGCGTCCGTACGACTCTTCACTCTCATCTCCTTCGTCTTCCTTATATTCATCTCTGTTTCCGAATCAAAAGTCTTGGAGCCTCACGTTGCTGAATCATTCAACGTTAGCCTCATCCAGGTTCGCTCTCTTTCTCCGTGTGAACTTTCCTTCATCGTCTTTGTGTAGGATTTTCCCGAGAAACTTATGAGTTTCCTTGTATGCGTGTGAAATTTCATCTATGATGCAGAGATTGGGGAATACTTGTTCTTACACAGTGATCATCTCGACGAGCTGTTCGTCGTCTAAGTACACGCGCGATCAGATCAGCGTCGCTTTCGGCGATGGATATGGAAACCAGGTTAGGTTTCCCAGCTTAGTGAGATTTTGATTTCTTCGGAACATTTGATTTTGATTTGGTAAGACTTTGGTTTTTCGATTAGGCTTAGGGTTCCAATTGAATGTTTCATTCCAAAAAACAAAGTTGTTTTTGCACAATTGGTTGATGATTGTATCTGATTCATCGTAATTGAGCTTAGTTACAATGGACTTTCTCAGATTTTGAGCTCATCTTTGGCTTCATTAGATTTCTAGTATATTTAGGTCAGTTCTTGATGGCTAGTGAGCTACTGAATATGCAGAACTTTGTCACTAGTATGGAAGAAATCTAGCTACCTAAATGTTTTACACACCCGATTAATAAAATATCGACGCCAAATCAACCTTAGAGTTGGAGTATCAAGTTCTACTATTGGAACATTTGAGTTTTAGAGGAATATACACATCTTTGGAATAGATGAAAGTTTCAGTGGATTGGTTTTGATTTTAACTAGTGTCTAGTTTGTTCATGTATCTGTCACTAATAAACCGCAAGGATGTTCAGTTTTTCCCTTTGGCGCGACAAATCATAGCTCAAGTTTTGATTTTTTGAATCAGATATACGCACCAAGGCTTGACGATCCATCTACAAAAACGTTTGAGCAATGTTCATCAGATACATTTCAGATAAACGGACCATGCACATACCAGATATGCTATGTGTATCTCTACAGGTCTGGTCCAGATGGTTGGATCCCAGACAGTGTAAAGATATTTAGCCATGGCTCCAAAGCAGTCACCTTCTCATATAACACACACGTCCCTGAGAGTGTATGGTATGGTTTCAATTACTGCAACAGCGCCTCAGATTCTAACGCCCTAGCCCTTGGTCTCAGAAGGATCATGATCATACTCCTAGGGTTTGTTGTCGCCGGTACAACATTGCTCTTGTAAGCTGTTATGGTTCCGGTTTTTACTGTCGGGTTTTGTATGAGCATATTAGGACTTGTAAAGAATAAATGTGTACCGTTCTTCGAGAAATGGTCTCATATCTGTATTAACCATAAATCTATGATGAAGTTACTTACTCCTAATTACGTAGTGTGTAAATCTTATGAGCAGCGTGTATTTGTGACAGTTCATCAACTATTTCTATATATGTGTTAGAAATGAGTAAGAAATCGAATTGATTATGTTTGAGCTTTGGTTTTAAACCATGTGATCTTGTTTCTTGGTGGATCACATAATTTTTCTCTCTGTTAAATTACCATACTTCTGGAGTATTTTGTAAAAACTAGATATTTTTGAGTCCTTTGATTAAAAAAAAGAAAGAAAGATATGTTTTGCCCACACACCAAAAAAAAAAAAAGAAGATATTTTTGAGTCTTTGACCTATTCACATGACGAAAACGACACGCATTCTCCTATCAAAATATAAAAACGGCAAGCAACACAAACTAATTAACGGACTAGATTGCATAGTTAGAGTCAATTAGGGTTTTGATAAAAGGAACCTCTAAAATCTCAAAACTATATAAAGAGAGGTAAACCCTAGCAATTGTCGTCCTCTTTGTCGTCTCTCCCTGCTTTCGCACTTTCAATCGCCTCAATCTCTCAAAAAGCAGAAGAGATTCGATTCTCCATTATCTTCCTTCTAAATGCCTTCACTAATGTTATCTGATAAGAAAGAGGAGAAGAAGATGAAGAAGAAGATAGCTTTGGATACCCCAGAGCTTGATTCTAAGAAGGGGAAGAAGGAGCCCAAGCTGAAACTATCTGATTCTGATGAAGAAGAGTCGGAGAAGAAGAAGAGTAAGAAGAAGGATAAGAAGCGTAAGGCTTCGGAGGAGGAGGAGGAAGTGAAGAGCGATTCTAGCTCGGAGAAGAAGAAGAGCAGCAAGAAGGTTAAGTTGGGTGTTGAAGATGTTGAAGTTGATAACCCTAATGCTATTTCGAAGTTTCGGATTTCTGCTCCGTTGAGGGAGAAGCTTAAGGCGAATGGTATTGAAGCTCTTTTCCCGATTCAAGCTACAACTTTCGATATGGTTCTCGATGGTGCTGATTTAGTTGGAAGGGCTCGTACTGGTCAGGTATTGGTTACAATTTGATTTTGAAATTTGGGTTTTGCTTATTATAAGTTTGTCTCTGTATTGAATTGGTCAAGTTCGAGCCTTTTTGGATATATATTTGTGTAATGTTTGTTATTAGGGGTGCGTAATTTGCTATTTAGTTAAAAATTCGTGAGACTTAGAGACTCGGTATTGTGAATCTCTTGCTTGTTTGGACTTTGTAGTGAATTTTTCAAAGTTAGGGGACTTTGCTGATCATATGTGGTGTGGTGCAGGGTAAAACATTGGCTTTTGTGTTGCCTATATTGGAATCGTTGGTTAATGGACCTGCCAAAAACAAAAGGAAGATGGGATATGCCAGGGCACCAAGTGTTTTGGTCCTTTTACCGACCAGAGAATTGGCCAAGCAGGTAATGATTCTGAGCATCTTGTTAAGAGATTTGGTGCAAATTCGTTTTTTGTTCTCTAGGTTTTACTTATGGTGTGGTTTTCTTTGATAGGTGGCTGCTGACTTTGATGCATATGGAGCATCACTTGGGTTAAGTTCATGTTGTCTCTATGGAGGTGATAGCTATGTAGGTCAGGAGAATAAATTAAGGAGAGGTGTTGACATTGTAGTTGGAACCCCTGGTCGTATTAAGGTTCGTCTCTCTCTCTCTCTCTCTCTCTCTCTCTCTATTTTCTAAACATAAATTTCTGTATAAACTGTAAATTTTGTCCCTTCAATTCAGGATATCACTTTTGTTTGTTTGCTCTCTTGACCTTGTAATTGATTTTCATTGCAGGATCATATTGAAAGACAAAACATTGATCTCAGCCATCTACAATTCCGTGTTCTTGATGAAGCTGATGAAATGTTGAGGATGGGATTTGTTGAGGATGTTGAACTTATATTAGGTATGTAATGTAGTTTTCGTTTTTTTTATATGAAACAGCTTACTCTTTGTATCTTATTTCTTCTTTCTATAACTTCAGGGAAAGTGGAGGATGCTACTAAAGTCCAGACTCTTCTCTTCAGTGCTACTTTGCCATCATGGGTGAAAAATGTATGTCCCTTTCAAATATTTGTGGCTATTTTTATGAGTTAAGCTTTATAATTTGCTGCTATGTTCCTTTTCACTTTATTTGTGGCTGAGACTTTTCTTGCCCCTACTAGATTTCTAACAGGTTTCTTAAAAGAGACCAGAAGACTATTGATCTTGTTGGTAATGATAAAATGAAGGCCAGTAATAGTGTTCGACACATTGCTATTCCCTGTAATAAGGCGGCCATGGCTCGGTTGATTCCTGATATTATCAGTTGCTATAGCAGGTATCCTTTAGTACTTCAATTACGTTGCTACATTTTCTAACCAATATTTTTGTAATTGCTAAAGTCTCTTATCCAATTTTTGTTTTCACAATCTAGTGGAGGCCAAACCATTATTTTCGCTGAGAAGAAACATGAAGTTTCCGAGCTTTCTGGTTTGTTGGCTGGGTCAAGAGCCTTGCATGGTGAAATACCTCAAGCACAACGTGAGGTATGTATTAAGTTTCATTTCAAGCTCTGTTGCATAGGCAAAGTTAAGTAGGGAGGATATGATCTTTCTTCTTATCCTGTTGAATTGCTCAAACAGAGCAGTATCAGCTTGCTAACTATGAGTCCTGTGATTATAGGTTACTCTTGCTGGATTTAGGAATGGCAAGTTTTCGACATTGGTGGCTACAAATGTTGCTGCTCGTGGTCTAGATATCAATGATGTGCAGTTAATTATCCAGGTTAGTCGTCGCCCATGAGCTTTAATCATTCTGGTTTAATGCCTCGTTGGTGTTCTAACATCACATCTTGTTTAAATGTGGTACAGTGTGAGCCTCCACGTGAAGTTGAAGCATATATTCATCGTTCAGGCCGAACAGGAAGAGCTGGTAAAGCAGACATTACAGCTCTTTGATAATTTTGCGCTGTTGCATAATGATAGCATAACGTTTGCTTGCTGTTGTCATAATCTCTATATTATTTTTGTTGCAGGCAACACTGGAGTTGCGGTTACACTCTACGAGTCTAGAAAGTCGAGTGTATCAAGGATCGAAAAGGAAGCTGGTATAAAATTTGAGTACATTTCTGCACCTCAGCCTGATGATATTGCCAGAGCTGTTGGTATGGAAGCTGCTGAGAATATTAAAAAAGTCTGTGACAGGTATGCTTACACTTGCGATTTCAATCTTTCTTTTAAGTTTAATAAATAACTCGGAATGTCATATATTTATCTAAAATATGTTAAATGCAGTGTGGTTCCTGCATTCCTGGGAGCTGCCAAGGAATTATTAGAATCTTCTGGTTTATCAGCTGAAGTACTCCTCGCAAAAGCTCTTGCAAAAACTGCGGTTAGTCTCATGAAAAATTTCCCTTGAAACATTATTTGTTTCTTTTGTTCCTATTAAAACAAGTACTTACGAGTTTTGATAACTATACAGGGCTTCACTGAGATAAAGAAAAGGTCACTTCTTACATCAATGGAGAACCATGTGACACTACATCTTGAAGCAGGGAAACCTATGTACTCGCCATCGTAAGTTCCTCTCTCTCCTTATACTCTGCTTTTGTAGTCTTTGTTAAGATCTAAAGCAAGTGCTAAAATGATTTGCTGCAACAGATTTGTTTATGGATTGCTAAGGAGAGTTTTACCAGATGACAAGGTGGAACAGATTGAAGGGTTATCTCTAACAGCAGATAAAACCGGAGCGGTGTTCGATGTTAAGCAATCGGATCTAGACTTGTTCCTTGGAGCTGGACAAAAGAGTGCTGGAAGTATGAGCTTGGAAGTGGTTAAGGAGATGCCTAAACTTCAGGAGAGAGAACCATTGCCACAAAAAAGATACGGTCGCAATGCTGGTGGAAACCGGTTTGGAGGTGGTGGTGGAAATCGGTTTGGTGGTGGTGGCAGAGGAAGAGGTGGTGGTGGTGGTGGTAGGGGCCAGAGATATTGAGAACTCGAACCCAACTTCTCTCCTTTTGATAAAAAAAGATACTAAACTCCCTCTTATAATTTCATTACTATCTTCTTACGCTGATGATTTCTACACTATAATAGGTGTTTTCTGTGTGTTTTCCTTTTAGTCTTTCTTTGAACAAACTTAAGGAGGCTCTCTTGTATCCTCTTATCAATTTTGTGTAATTTGGATGATAATGATGATTAAATTATTACTTCGTCACTAATGGGTATTGTTTTGTAAGTTTCAATTCAACCGTCAGGTTTCTGTCGTCTATAACGATGAAAAAGAACACTAAAATTGAGTAGCTATAGTTGGTCGACTGTTTAATACAATTTGTAAACGTCTATCTTTTCTGCGTCTTTCCTGGTAAATAATTTGTCAAACTTTAAATTAGTTTTGGCTTTTGCCTTTTGCCAACAGCAACTTCTAGATTATCATTTATGAGAGAGACAGCGACTTATGAACCAAGAAGAGCATTACATTTTCTCTACTTGTACCGATTGTGCGGTTTATCTTTTCTCTCACTCCACTTACGTTGCGTTAATCACATATTATCATTCATACCAGTTACGTCAAAAGTCAAAAGCCTAATTCATAGTTATCAAATTAGTATGCACATTAGTTAAAGATACATTTGCCTTAGTTTTGACTTTTGACTACCTTTGTAGTTGTAGATTTCAGATTTCTCGGTTTTGGTGATAATTTAATGCAAAAGTTTTGGACTAAACTAATGCGTGAATCTGCCGAATCTTACTTTAAAAATAATTTTCTTCACTGTTTTTTTGGATTATATAAAGAGTAGCATATTCGAGTGAATCAATTTATACATATTAGAAGAATCCAAAAAGACCAACAACAAGAAAAAAGATGTCCGAACCAACTCCAATCTCTGATCCCTACGCTTATCTTAACATCGTAAAGAATCCAGATGGTTCAATCACTCGCGACCTCACCAACTTCCCATGCGCCGCAGCTACACCTGATCCTTCCCCAGAAAACCCCGCCGTTTCGAAAGATCTTCCCGTGAACCAGTCAAAGTCAACGTGGCTCCGTCTCTATCTTCCCTCTTCCGCCGTAAACGCCGGCGTTTCGTCTCAGAAACTCCCTATCGTTGTGTATTATCACGGCGGAGGATTCATCCTCTGCAGCGTCGATATGCAAGCCTTCCACGATTTCTGCTCCGAGATGGCGCGAGATCTCAACGCGATTGTCGTATCTCCTTCGTACCGGTTAGCTCCGGAGCACCGATTACCGGCGGCGTATGACGACGGGGTTGAGGCGTTGGAGTGGATTAAAACCTCCGACGATGAGTGGATCAAATCTCACGCCGATTTCTCAAATGTGTTCCTTATGGGAACTAGCGCCGGAGGGAACTTGGCTTACAACGTCGGACTAAGATCGGTAGATTCCGTCTCCGATCTGATTCCGTTACAAATCCGTGGATTGATTCTACACCATCCGTTCTTCGGGGGAGAAGAACGATGTGGATCTGAAATTAGACTTGTGAACGATCAGGTTTGTCCTCCCATAGTCACCGACGTAATGTGGGATCTGTCTCTTCCCGTCGGCGTTGACCGGGATCATGAGTATTCGAATCCGACGGTGGGAGATGGATTGGAGAATTTGGAGAAAATCGGAGGGTTGAGATGGAAAGTGATGATGATCGGAGGAGAGGATGATCCAATGATAGATCGGCAGATAGATGTGGCTAAGCTGATGAAGAGGAAAGGAGTAGAAGTGGTGGAGCAGTATACCGGCGGCGATGCTCACGGTGCTGAGATCAGAGATCCTTCTAAACGTAAAACTCTCTTCGTTTCCATCAAAAACTTCATTTCCTCTCTGCTGTAACTTTTTTTTTTTTTGTTTTTTTGTGCCAATTCTGTTATGAATTTGCATAAAATAAAATTGTAATCTTAAAAGGCCCAAGAGCTGACGGATCATTATAGTATTTAGAAAGCTTAAAATCTTTAGGCCCATGATTTTATCTGAAGCCCAAATATTTGAGATGTGCAATTCGATTCGAGCATCACGAAGGCTCCATTTGGTTTTTTTGGTTTGTCGGCCAACACATGTAAATGCATAGCTGTGTATCTGATAGTAGGCAAACAGGTCACTATCAGCCAAAAATGTAGCACGTGGGGGTGAATTGAACCCCCGCCACAAGCCAAGGCCCAATAATGGCCCAAATACTAAAGAGAGACCCGCGTCACATGCATCTCTTTTGTCTTCTATTTCTTTCATTTATATAGATATTGAAGACGAAGACACCATTTTATATGTGTATAATATTTCTAAGTGTTTGTTTGCTCTAGCGCTCTCTCTATTTTTCAATTGGGAGTATAAATACTACTAAACAAACAATATGATGAGAAGAGAAACATTTGGGCTCTGGCAATACACATGGATTTGGGCTTAATGGGCCTACGTTGGGTCCAATATAACCGAAGTTGTAATTGAATTTCTGGAGCAACCATTTGCTGACAAATAACATTATCTACTTAATTTGCTCTCTCAGAAAAGACAATTTCGTTCTGGGAAAAAAAATCATTACAACCATTTATGTTTCAAGAACGTAACGTAAGCAAGTTATGTATCTTTGAAGGACCTATAATATTAACTCAATCTATTGGTACGTTTATTTGAATTGACCAATGTCGATCTAATCAAGTTATTTATATTTTTTGCCGCCAAAAAAAATCTAACCAATGTGGGAACTGAATAACTGATTCAGTAATTTGGAAGAAACTTGGCCTTTTTTTTTCTTTCTTAAAAACTTCTAAGTCTCTAACGATCAAACCTATAGCAAGCAATTTCATTTAAAAACACATTTGTGTTTGCAACATATGTTAGTTATGTTATGACAATAAACGACGATGTCTTGTTTGGGCATTGTAGCTTCACAAACGTTTCATGGATGCCTATGCATCTCAATATCAAAAACACGATCTTTAAAATAAAGTTGAATTAAAACAATGCCAAATGCTCTCTAATATTTTCATGAATTAGAATTGTTTTTTAGTTGTACCTATGGTGTTCTAACCAAGTCTTGAAAATTAAATATCGGTACTGATATGGAAGAAACAGCTTGTGGGCACAATAGTTTAGTCATAGACTCACAGAGGACATTTACATGAAATTTATTTAATTTGCAAGAGTTATATTTCATTATTAGAATATGGACCTACTCCTTATAGAAGGTACTGGTTGATTTAGCACATTAATGTTGCCACTCTGCTCTACGGAAAAAAAACTGATCCAACAACATTAATATGTTTGTTACGAAAGTTTCGATTCACTCACTCGGCATTTAATTATAAATTCGTTTCACAAACAATCATTGCATGTTTTCAGAACCAAAGTTTTCTGAATCAAAATCCAATCTAATTTACAAATATACGTAATAACCATTTACATTTTCAGCGAAAAAAAACAAACTTTCAAAAAAAAATCGATTTATGATTTCGACTAATAAAGCTAAGTGATGATCTCTAAACTACTAATTACCGATAATTGCATCTTTAAACATGTTAACAATCTTACCATGTTCATGATTATTTACTGACTAATATAGACAAAATTGAGAGTAGTAGTTTTAAGTGAATATAATCGTCTATACATGTTAACATATTTATAACTCGAGGATTAAGATTGAGAATACCGAAAAGATTAAATAAATATACTACTAATCTATTCATGTTGGACTTAGAAGATAAGTAAATAACCAATAAATGATGTAGTTTGAATTGTGATTACCACTTGGAATCTTGACATAAACATATCTAAAATGGTCCATAGATAGAAGTTGTGGTCCCTTTATAGGTGATAGCAAAATTGCAGGATGTTGCATTGATGTTTATAGAAGATAAATCCAGAAATGTAAACTGAGATCTTTCTTAATTAGTATGAGACTGGGGAGACAATATACCTCATTGGCTCTTTCGTCTCTTCTTCGTTTTGTTTGTTTTAAGCACAATCGTTTAAAAAATCAGTCCTTTTCTCTGTTCTTTGTTTTTAGTTTTGTTTTAATTATAAGGACAACTTTAATTTGGCTCGTACTATGACCATACCTAAAAAAATTCATGTGATTTGTATTGGCTACATTCACTTAAATAATACCATGTTATGGTCCAGTCTCTTCTCTTCATTTATGAATTTACATTGTACAAAATATATCATTCTTTCTTTCTTACATGCGCACTAGCTATATATATGGGCTAATTTTGTTTTACTTTCATTGCTACAGCTGATATCCTTTACTGTATATACATAGAATCTAAGGAATAATAAATACATGCATCCGTATGAATATTGAGTGGAACCAATATGATATAGCCAATACTTTCGCAAATTAAATACGTAAAACTAATTTAGTCATACGAGTGATGACCAAACAACGGTCATTTGGATTAATGTGATCCCACTACTCATCATTAGTCATTACTATGTAAAGATATAATATACGTACTAACTATCTAAGTGGTGATTTTCACATCACATTTATTGATAGATAAGATCACATTGTACTTGTTTAATGGTTATTGGATAGTAGTATTGAATTGTGAGAAAGCAAGTCAAAATCAATCTTAAGGATAAAATTTGAAAGGAGGAAGACGTCATGGTTTGAAACACAAGGGTCACGATTGAAGATCCCCTCGTTGTTTGGTAACACCGCCATGGAGTTTAGTGTACGAATCTTATTGTAGTTTGAGCTTTTGAATAATATTTTAAAATAATTAGTGTTGTGGATTGTTGTAGTTGCGAGTCTGACATAGTTTGTAAGTAAGCATAGGCATATTATTATTTTAAGAAATTATTATTCTAATATTCTCCTTGAAGTATCGTTATATCATATCGTGAGTCTTAATCTCTTGACTATATTACGAAAGCAGAGTTGATCACATAGTTTTAACAGTATTATTAGAAATTGTGGATTTATATAGACTCTGCAATATGCAAGTTATTGTAGATTATTAGTCCTTTTCGTTTTATTAATACACTAACGTGCTAGTAATAAACTAACAACGATCGGAAAATTCTATTATTCGTTTTCTTTTTATTACCAACAACGATGGGAAACTTTATTTTTTATTTGTTGACTCTAATTAAGTTGAACAGTTTAACGATTAATGATCATAAATTTAACACATTACAAAACTATTTTTTTTTAAGTTGTGTTAGCTAATTATCAATATGGTGATACCAATCGACAGAATCTCCTTATATACGATTGGTTATCGCTAGAGCCTTCAAATATTTATGAACCAATGACGATAATACAAACAAAATTTTGTCAATGTCGTTGTCAAAAACAAAACGAAGAGAGCTTTTAAAAATTTTAGTTATAATACAGTTCAAACGAAGAGAGCTAGTGATGTATTTTTTTTTTATTCTTTCAAGTTTCAACAAATATACATCATGTGAACAGGCGATCCAGCTACCCCCGGGCGTTAGTCGGAAAGCATTCCAAACTTGGGTTAGGCAGTGTGGTAGCCCATCCTTCGGGGTGGTAGTGAGTCCACATGGTAGCACTTCGGTGCGTTCCCCCAGGGCTGACCGGATCAGCCGATCGGGTATATCAAAAAAAAAAAAAAAAAAAAAAAATATACATCATGTGATACCGACGGGATACAGAAAACATTACGTATTTCAAAGAAGCCAAAACAAGCAGGCCCCTACTTACCTTTTTCTAACCAAAAATGTAATTCTTATTTTTATTACAAATAGCCATTTCTACATTCTTCTTTTTTCAAATATTAATTGATTTTACATTTGACAAACTTCTCCTAATTAAAACCCTACGAAAAAATAGTTGACGAAAAAAAGCCTATGAAAAAACTATACGTATTTATTTTATACAGGTTCATGGATCCACTTTCTCTCAGCTATATTTTTTAATCTTATAAAAACCATTTCCACACTTCATATTTCTCCTTCTTCCTCAAGTCACAAAAACCAATTCAACAACTCAGAGCTCTCATCCTTAAAACTTGACAAAACAAAAAATGGGAAGAGACTGGTCCTGGCTCGGCGGAGGCGGCGGAGGGAAGAAGAAATCCTCAAGCAAGTCAAAGAAAGAAGACATTAAACCACCGCCGTCGCCGCCATCTCTCGCCGGAAATACTGCAACGGCGGCGGGATGCATGAGTGCTGTGTTCAACATTTTTGATTTTCAACACTTACAGTTTCCTATTAACCACCACCATCTTCATCTTCCCAAAGGTACCATCTTTTTTCCCACTTCTTCAATCTTTTACATTACAATATTTGATCCTCTGTTATACATCTAATTCAGGAGTAGATGCACCGAGAAACAGCTTGGAATCAACTGAGGAGACAGAGGAGGAAACTTCTTTTTCACCAATTAGAAAAGATGGAAATTTAAATATCTCTGTAAGTGACTAAAAACTTCATTATCCACTCTGTTTTTTATCTTCTTGGGTTCCTCAAAAGTTTCTTCCTTTTGACTCTAAATCATGATTTTTTTACAGATGGGTATTAAAATCAAGACCAAGCCACAAGCAAGATCATCATCGGCATCTCTTACACCCACTGAAACTTATTCTCCGAGCATAAAGACACCAACTTTGGTTGCTAGACTCATGGGTCTTGATCTTGTTCCTGATAATTACAGATCATCTCCAACTCCATCTTCTTCATCTTCGTCTACCTTAATTGATCTCAAGACGCCAACAAGATCTTCTCATACCAAGAAACACAGACATTACTATCTCCAAAGAAACTCTGTCGACGGAGGTACACGTTCTCTCCCCGAAACACCGAGGATTTCACTCGGAAGGAGATCCGTTGACGTCAACTGTTACGAACACCAACGTTCTTCACTTCATCTCAGAGACAACAACAACAACAACATCAACGTGTTTCCTGAAAAAGAACCTGGTATTAACAATGTCAGACTCACGAGGGTCAAAGAGATGAAGATACATGAAGATAAAGAGAATCGCAGTCCACGAGAGTATGCTAGACAGATAGTGATGCAGTTGAAGGAGAACGTTAGCCGAAGAAGAAGAATGGGAACTGATATAACCAACAAAGAACAACAATCAAGAGAGATTCATGTGTCCAAGAAAGCTTCTTCTAAGATCACAACAATCATCACTCATGATTCCTCATCATCCCCAAGATTAGGATTAACAGAAATCCCCAAAACCAAACAAACCTCACCTCAGACAAATAATGTTGCTTCCAAGATTCTGGAGAAAACAACAGTGAAGGTTCAAGACAAGACCAGATTACCAACAGTGCAAGAGGAGCCACAGGGAGAGCAAGGACAAGAAGTGAAAGAAAAACAGAGGAAGTCTACAAAGAAATGCAAGAAACCAGAGAATTTCAAGTCGAGATTAGTGAAACCGCCACAGACAATGCAAGAAGAGCCGTTTGTTCGATCACCAACAACAAGTAACAACAACAACAACAATGGTCTTCTCCTTATCCAAGGAGACAAATCTTCCAACAAGAAAACTCCTTTATCCATTAATCATCTCATCAACTTCACTAGTGTTCCCACCATCAAGAAGAAAGATTCATCACTTCATCACAAATCGGTACACGACACCTAACTCTCTCTTTGAAATCACTGCTTCCCTTATCCAAAGTTTAGATATTTATTAATGTTTTTGAGTTTTGCAGTCAAACTTAAAGCTCAGAGAAACACAAACACCAAGAAACAGAGCATCATCAGAGATTCCTAGTTTTTCGAGCCAATCACAACCCCACATTGCACCAATCGCCGGCGGCGAATTAGAGTACATAACAAGAACCCTAAGACGAACAGGAATCGACAGAGACACACCAATCTCATACGCTAAATGGTTCTCTCCTTCACACCCACTCGATCCATCAATCTTCTACTTCCTCGAACATTTCGCTGTTACATCAACCAGACCTAGAAATTCACCGGAAAATCTAGCTCTTCGATGCAATAGAAAGCTACTCTTCCACTTAGTAGACGAAATCCTCGCCGATATCTTAAAGCCACACATCAATTTGAAACCTTGGGTTTGCCATTACCCGATTCAATCTCAGAGGAATCTAAAGGGAACGGAGCTAATCGACGAGTTATCTCGGAGAATCCAGCGGTTTCCGTTAGCAAAGTGTTTGGTTCTCGAAGACATTGATGCTCTCGTCGCCGGAGACTTCCCGGTGATTGAATCGGCGTTTGAAGAAGACGGCGAAGGAATCGTCACGGAGATCGAGAGAGGAATCTTTGAAACACTCGTGACTGAAACGACAACGGATTACTTTGCCACGTGGATGGTCAAAACGGCGCCGCTTAAGCGTAACGATGATGTCAGTGGCACGTGGGGTGTTCACGTGACGAGATACTCTTCAAATGTGGGGTCCCACCACGACTCGTCCTCTATGAGATTAAGGCTTCCACGTGGATAAAAGAATTCCAGATGGCAGACATTTACTGGTTCTTCTTTGTATAGAGATATCTTTTTTATAGATTATATTAATTTTCAAATACTTTGTAGCCGTTATAAATAAATAAAATAAAAAATTTGAAATTGTAGAGTGTGGACCGAAGTGGAGCTTTATGTTAGAAAGATAGATCTGTCAATTTCAGATGTTTTTGTCCCCCGTGTATTCCAACATCCCATGGGTTTTGCATATGCTATGTAGACTTAAGAATAGTATTCATGAGTTTTGAATATTTTGATTTTATATTGTTGGCTATGTTTTGTTTCTTTGTAACGAAAACTTGAAGATAAAAGATGTGTCAATATATAAGAGTTTAAAAGAAAGAAAAAAAATATAGATTTGTCAATAGAAGTTTCTTTCACGCATTTGATGACATTTGAATTCTAGTCAAGATCAATTATGGGGTCTATCAGAAATATTTGAAATATTTGATTTCGTAGCTAGATTGGGATATGGTCGTGTAGGTTTGAGTACTATACACGGAATGGCGGAAATTAGAGAAGCATATACTATTTTAGGGATCGTAGGAGAAGAAAATAGTTTTGGGCCCAAAACATTTTGTTTGTTTGGATTTTGTTTTGTTTACTTTTGCCATATTAGCCATGTCTTTGTGTGAAAATTTGAACTTTCTTTTTTTTTTTTACAATTTTACATGGTTTGAATTATATCTTTAAATATTGATCAGAGACCATCATGGTTTGATTACCAGAGAACATATGTTAGTTTGTGCATTGAGAATGCAAATTTATCAAAGTGTCGGTGTATGGTGCAAAGTCTTCGTTAATGTACTTTATACGTAAAGGTGTTTATGAAGAATGTGCTGCGTGAGTGTTATGGTCTTATGTGCTTTGTGTATTGCATGTAATTAGGTTCATTATTTGTAATATGTCATACGACCAACTTACAAACAAACAAAGGAAACTATTTGGGACAATAGAATCCAAGCTTTTTAAAAAATCATGCAATAAAACCATTCACTTTAATTTCACAATACTCTATACAGTGAAGCATAAGAATTACCGGTTTGGAAATTGGAATCTACCCTATTAGTCCCACATAATTTGACACAAACAGCAGTTGAAGGTTTCAAGCTTTCTGACGATGTGACATACATCACACTTTTGCAGACAGAATTATTCACTCTAAAAGAAATGTGACATTATAGTTACGGTGATGTGACAAAATTATCTCAATTTTTTATAGTAAAGAAAAAACACTATAGTTATTGAAACCCTCTTGGTCAATTGATTGATAACATTTTAATGTAACGAATGATGGCCTATTAACTGCTTTCCTATTATATATAGACAATTCATTTATGTTTGATTAAGTTTGTTTATCTATGGAGTATGTGAACTTTTTTCCGACCTCTTAGTTTTTAAACATATCGAATAGATTAATATATATAATATATATATATATATATATGTAATTTTAAATTTAACATGAATCCATGAAGCAACAAGTTTTCAAAAACCTTTGACGACGATTATGACGTTGACGATGGGTACAAAAAACGTACGTAAATTTCGAGAGGAATCTTATGTATCTTTGTTCTTATTATCATGTCATGAGACTATTATGAGAGTTTGTGCATCTCAGAGAGCTTAAATAATTCTGACGATTGTCCAAATAATTACAGCAAAGGAGTGTAAGAGAAGAATATTTCTTACAGATATAAATATAGTATATTTTTAAGAAAGAAAAAAAAAGTAAAAAGGTGAAGAGAACCTTGTAAAGTAGTAAAAAGACAACACGAAAGCTAGATTTTGCATGGACCCGAGACATTTACGTGAAGATTAAAGCCACATCTGTCGTAATGAAGACACCATTCATGCAATTAGAATCCTATATATATATATATATATATATATATTTTTTGAATCCATATATTGTATAGTATTAGTTTGTTATAAATATATTGCATGGCAAAGAAATTGTTTTCTTTTGTGTTTGGTTACGGACTAAAGGTGGCCGAGATTGTATATCTACTTTCACGATGTACAAACATAATCATTATAGAATTCCTAAGACAGTTACAATTAAATTATCAAAAAAAAAAAAAACTTACACTATGAAACATAAATTTCAGCATTGAAATCTCATTACCTAACTAAAAAATAGTAAGAAAACCATACAATTCAAACATTTTGATCGTTTATTACTCTAATTCACTATGTTAAATAAAAGATATTTTTGTACAGCAAACATGATCAATATGGATGACTCTAACTTATAGCATGCTGGAATATCCAAAAATTTACATGCTCTGGCCTCTGGAGTATCATCAGATTTCCACATTTAAATGTCTTTATATATAGGTATGTGTGTGTGTGTGTGTTTTGTTGTATGCGAGTGTAAAGATGTTATCTTATGATCATATTATATTTGTCGTGGCCTTGGTGTCCAACTAATCTGTCGACCGTTGAGCGGGAAATTCAAAATAAGCAGCAAAAAAAAATAAAGATCAGAGCGAAGTCACATGGGCTTAGGTTTTTTAATAATTTCATCTTAATTCTTTTACTAATCGTTACTATATGATATCAAGATATTGATAAAGGTTGACCAAAATCTATTAAATGATGTTCATATTATCATATAAACTAGTTAATCTCTTTGCATCTTTTCTAGCAAATATTAATTGGCTACCCAGTTTGTTGGAATTAAATGTTATGTTGGTAAATCTATGAACATAGTCGAGTTATACTAAATAAGTAACAGAAAACATGTACAGTCCACTTTTGGGAGTATGCATATTATTTTCTAAAATGTATAGTGTAAATTCTAAGTGTCCGAGAGTACTCTTTCATCGTACGGTATCCTTGGACAAAGTTAAATGAAAAACGAAGTGAAGAAATGTTTTCCGAAGGAGTATATATATAATTATACACAATATATGAAATTGAAGATTTAGACATTGAGATTTTAAAAGCTAATTAGTTTCAATACTACAGATATTTCAACATGAGAATGTTTAAGTATAATGTGCGTATAACTAGAAGAGAAAGACATTCTTCCTTTATTCGAAAGAATGCTCAACCATAAATTGGCTAAAACTGAAATCATGGCCCGTAACAATGTAGCAATTCTAATTCTAATTGTAAAACTACAATGAATTTATGGAAAAAAGTTTAGATGAATTTACAATAAGTTAAATGTAAAGGAAATACAGTTGGGCGACCCTTTTAAGAAAAGAGAATAATTTACCTTTAGTTCCAATTTACTCTTCTTCTTTTATTTTTATTTTTGTTTTTAAAAATTGTAAGTGCCTATTACATGTTGGGTTACAATAGTCCAACAGGAAACCGAAAAGGATTTACAGAAAATCAGGAAAAAGTGTAAAGTTAGAAAGCATACTATGTAAAAGTCTTATAAAGACTATAAAACGAATCAGCCATATGCATGGCTCCTCAAACCTATGTACGTGTACGATTCAGTACGATAATGTAATTATTAAATATTTCGATATATAATATACAAGTAAATTTTGAGCAAAATAAATACATAAGTAATTTTATCAACTAGAACTAGAAGTATAACATGAGTAGATTTTTTTGGCTTGAAGGTAGATTGACCGCTACTGAGAAAGAAAAAAAGAATTACATAGAAATAGCTGTAAAATACGACATTTCGAAAGATTCTCAGAGGATTATTTTCCCTGAAACTCAT
The DNA here is from genome assembly GCA_019202805.1 of Arabidopsis suecica. Lineage (NCBI taxonomy): Eukaryota > Viridiplantae > Streptophyta > Magnoliopsida > Brassicales > Brassicaceae > Arabidopsis > Arabidopsis suecica. Next base: position 13,594,370 of record CM032912.1, on the reverse strand, counting down.
GGTTACTATAGGTAATATAAGTTCGATCCATACTTAATTATAATTGTATTTGACATAAAACAAAAAAAAGAGACAATCGTTCTCTCTCTTCTCTCTCTTCTCTTTCTTCTTGTTTAGATCTAGGGTTTTCAGCCGCCGCTCTTTTGCTTTGGTCTTCAACGCCGGTGATTAGGTCAGGAGATGAAGCGGTGGTGGGCGCCTTTCCTCTCCGGTGGTGCGTGGTGTGGTTTGGTCTGATGCTTGATACAAGACGGTGGCTCTCCTTTACGGCTGCCATGAGGAATTGGTCCTGTGTTCTGCTGGTTGAGGACTCTGGTGGATATGGACCAGCTTTCTCTCGGCTCGGCGGCATGTGAACTGTAGCTCCGGTTTGTGGCGGAAGTTGAGCATCGGATCGGTGGGTTTACCACTTTGCGAAGAGATTAACGGTGGATCTTTGGCCGGATCCTAGATGGCTAGATGCGGGTCTCCTTGGCCGGATCTCGGAGGCTGATGGATTGTTTGAGCCACCATCCATCTTCCGCCGCCGTATTTGGCTTTCTCTTTGTCGGATCTGAGGTTGGGTTTGCTTGGGAATGGTTCGAAGGAGAGCGTCGTCGAATGTGAGGGTTAGTGTCGAGTTCTCTTTTCTTGCTAGGTTGGGGAGAAGAGAGATATTGGGTCTCGGTTGTGGCGATTCTATCTATCCCGAGAGGAAAGCTCCGGTGCGGTTTGGTTCCAATTTGCGAGTAGGGCGGGATCCGCTAACTCTGGCGTTTGCTCGTTGTCGGAATTCTTATAGCTATGGAGTAGTCCTTGTTAGCGTCGGTCTTGGTAGGTGAGAATCGTGTTCTCCGGTGTACTGCCCGTCTCAGATCTCAATTTCCGGCGATCTCCATTTTTGGGCTTTTTTCGTTTTGTATCCGTGTAATCTTCTGGCCCAAAAGCCCATTTGCCCATTATGGGATTTTAAATAAAAATATTATTATTAAAAAAAAAAAAAAAAAAAAAAAAAAAAAAAAAAAAAAATTATAATTGTATTCAATGAATAAGATATTCTTATAAAAGCAACGGTCGAAGTTAGTGAATTTCAAAATTCAAATACAGCAGAATTAAGCAACTAACTGTGAGCTGATGCATTTATCTCCTCTAGACCTATACATTAGAGTATTAGTATAATCATATCAAGTAACTTGTATCTGATTATAATATACAGACGCAGAGTAGCTGCAACAAAGACGGCAGGTGGTTGGGCTGTATTTAAATTTAATCCATTGGACCCATATTGGGCCGCTTGGAGCCCATAACTTGGTAGGTTTAGTTTATGCTGCAAATAGATCCTTAGGCCTAAGATTGGTTTTGGATTTCGGATGAAATGACTGGACATTCCAAGTACGAACATGAGCTTCCAAATACAGTGTGAAACGTGTAAGAACATCATACCCCACAATAAGTTGAAGGATTTTGAATATAGATATATATTACTCTCTTTAATATTGTATAAATAAGGAGTAGAATTATAACAACTCAAAAAATTCTATCCCAAATCATTACCTCACAATTTATTGAATGATTTTGAATAATATATTTCATGATAAGTAAATAAACATATTATATAATGTTTACTAGCAGTTTCTATTTGGCAAACCGATGAATAAATCAGTTTCAACTTCCAAATTCAGATCTATAACTTTGTATTTCTCTTGCTGCTGATCAATCGATCCTCTCCATGGTTCTATAACATTCTGTTCATGGCATAGATTGCAATTTCATCAACCACAAAACATATCATTTGTAAATTTCTCTCTAGAAAAACGATAAAATGATATCCAAATTGTACTGTTTTCAGTTTTTACATTCCAAAAGTTCTAAACAAAACTAAGTGAAAAAGTCAAAACCTAAACCTAACTTTTCTTTGAAATCCTTAAAAGTTAAAACTAATCGTATACTTTATCACAAAATTACAACCTGAACTAGAGCCAAATTTTACCGAGCAGCACCGTATAGTTTCTAACAATGTAAAAAATCTTGAATTTAAACTATCAACCCGAAGAAAACAATTAGAGGTCTTTGGTTAATATTTTCAGCATATTAAAGCATTAGCAATATATAACATATAGATGTAAATTTCAGTTGAACTAGTATCAATCCCTGTTCTAAAAATCCCCGCCTAGGCCCGATTACTCCCCGCTTAATCGCTAGGCCCACCCTATCCGCCTCGATTAATGACTAATCCCCTAAAAAAATCAGTTACCCGATTACTCTCCGCCTAATCCGATTACTTTCCGCCTAATCCGATTACTCCCCGCCTAATTTTACATATCTCGATTATTTTTAGATTGCAAGTATAAAAAACTTTTTATTTTTGTTATTCAATCATTTAAATTGGGAGTTTGTGATGTTTTACAATAACTTATGTTCAAATTTTAATAAAAATCATAAATTTGTAATAAAAATCATAAAAATTTATCTCAAAAATACAGTTTTATGTGTTTACTGCAATTTTGAAAACAATATTTGATTAATATGTTTTAAAAATATTAAAATAATCCTTAAACTAATCCCCGATTAATTCCCGATTTTAATCCGATTTTCCGATTAATCGCTAGGCCCATACCTAGCGCCCGACTAGCGCCTAGCGATTTTTCAAACAAGGGTATCAATATATATATTTCTAAATATGTATACATCAAAATATGTGAATTGTAAAGAGAGATGAATCACCTTTCGATGTAACTTGACGTTCTCTTCTAACAATTGTTTCTCCTGAAACAAAACCGACACTCTCTCACCAATTTCATATACAAAAGCTAGTTAAAAATTTGCATGTACGACACTAATATAATGTATATATATATATTAAATAATATAACATAATGTATCAAACCTTTGCTTTTAGTTTCTCCACCTGCTCCTTGAACAACTGAGCCTATAAAACATTTTGTCCCACTTTTTAAAATTAGCATGATATCAACACTAATATATAAAGTACACATGTGTGATCTTGATCAATGTTAGTATATTGATTGATAAATGTCGCCACAAAGTTGCAAAAATTCGGGTTTAAGTTCATATCTAAATGAGGACTATAACTAGATGATTAGATGGAGATTATTCAAGTCAACATGTATTGTATATATACATTATATGTTATCATCATATACCAAGATATGAAGAATAAATATACCTTTCTTTCTCGGACCTTGCCCAGACTTTTTTGGAGTTGACTATCGATTTCTTGAAGCTCCTCTAGAGAACAAAAAGCAATTTCTTGTCCCAGTAGCTTCCTATACATACGAAAGAAATAGTTCATGACTAATTTTGTAAATTAAATCTCCAAGATAGTTCTCCTATTTGAGATCAAAGATAGATTTTAATTAGATTCATCATCCATCACTGCAGAGTTTATATATCATGCACAGAGTAAAAATTTAAGTATTATATAGATATACAATTAGATTTCTTGAGTAAATATAGACTAGTTGTAAAACATGCTACCAGATATACAAAATCCTATATTAATATTTAATACAAACTAGTACAATACTCAAATATTTGAGTTCTTAATAAATAAATAAAAAAACAATTCAAGAAGAAATAACTAACACATACATAAATGATGTTACTATAGTTTGGTCTTTGATTGTGTTACATATATACCTTTACACATGGCAAAAGTCAAAAGGAATTTTAAATCTAAAAATTTGATTTCATGAAAAAATAGTTTCCTAAAATGCTAAGAAAAACGTCAAAAGTCTATTTATATATATATATATATAAAATTGGTTATAACTAGTGAAGTCTAAGGTTATGGGTCTACTACAATTAATAAAGACAGTATGGTTAAAAAGTATAAACTTACATAGGTTTATGTAAAACGAAAACAAATAACGTAATTGCTTACTTTTATGAAATATTTATATTCTAAGCAATAAAAAAAACGGAACTGAAATCTTTGTTAAGACATTATACCGCTTGTGAAACTCAAGGTGGTCAATCTTTGTTATCATCAGGCTTGCTTCTTGTTTCAATTCCTACATTACACCCACAAAATAAAATCATAGGACGCAAAAGAAGTAAAATAGATCAGTCTGTAATCTTTGTTTATATTGGCCAATAGAAACTGATGAGCAATCTTTGTGACCATCGATCCATCAGTTGTTTTGTAATGTAATAATTGATCCCATAAGATTTGGTTTCGTTGGCCATGAAAAGTCAAAGAATCAATAGCATAGAAATCATGTAAATTTGAAGTCTGATTATTTATACCAAGGATAAAAACCGTAAGAGTCATCAATTTTTTTTTTGAGTTTGGTAACAAACCTGTAAGTAAATTTGTGAGTCGTGATTGCTGGTTTCATGGTCTTTTGTGTACTTGCGGTAGCGTTCGATCGTCTTCTGCATACTGATGATCAAACATAGACATATCATTTCAGAAATATGAACTAATGTACTTATATCTTCGTAATTTCTATGTTTTATCTAGAATTAGCTCTATTATATTAAACGTACAATTTATCGCAACGAGATATGAAAATTTATTTGAATGTATTAGTATGTCTCTTAGATTGTACTACAATATCTTTTAGCTGTTGGTTAATATCTCTATAGCTAGGTAACTATTTAAACCCATGCCCTATGAATTCACCATGCCCTTTTTTCTGTTATTATACTCCATTATTTTTTGCAATTTTATTTAATTTGCTCAACATCAAATAATTGAATCTAGAACCATTAACCCATTTGGAAAACTCTAATCAACAATATATATTAGTATAGAGAAAAACAAATCACAACTTTAGCTACTTGGATCTAACACTGATTATAGCAGAAACTTAAAGATGTAAATGGGATCCGTTTTATTAAATTCCGAGATTGGCTATCTGTTTCTTGAATATATAATTAAGTAGTACTCACAAGTCACAAGTCTATATACAGGCATATAACAAATATAGAAAGGAAACTATGTATGCACTGCACACCTGAATCAAACGAGGAAGAGCAAGCATTATTACTGTGGCTACAAAAGTAGAGCCCAAATAAAGACATAACGAAAACCAAAAACGATAGTACACAACCTAATTAACTAGGTGCAAGAAAAAGTAAGATTTCTTTTTTATATTATCACCAAATATATAATGGGTAAAAATATGTGCGACTTGGTACGGATCACAATAAATAATCACCAAATTATATAAGAAATCCTATTAAGAGCTGGTTCCGATGTTGTTTTCTGTTCATACTTTCAAGAATTTGGAAACCCTAGACACACACACATCAATATATACACACATTATTTAGTTTGGATGAAAAGTTCATCAGGTAGATCAGAAAAAGAAAAAAAAAAAGAGTTTGTCTAGATTTCTAATCAAATAAATATTATAAACATAGAAAAAATGAAATTATATCAATAGGGGAAGAAAAGAAAGAAATCTTTAGGACTCAGGCAAGGATCGAATCTCTCAAGTACCAAAATCTAAGAAGGTTGCTTTAGTCAATTACGATTCAGAAAATAAATCAGACCAGACACAAACACATGACCTAAAAGCCTAATTAACCCCAAAAAAAGTACAGAAAAGTAAAAGGAAAAATGAATTAAAAGAATCAAGGAGAAATCGAAGAAGACATACTCAGAGCTAGAGAACTCGTAAAGCCTTCCTCTCTGAGAGAAGATGATGAGGGAGATTTGAGCATCACAGAGTACTGAGAGCTCATAAGCTTTCTTCAACAAACCATTTCTTCTTTTTGAGAAAGTCACTTGTCTACTCGTTGCGTTTTCTATTTTCTTCATCTCTATCTTTCCTCTCACCATTTTGACTTGCTCTTTTCTGCCACAATTAGATCTGTAAAGATTGAAACCCTAAACCAGCCAGTGACCGGTCAACATAACCAGAGTCATAAAAGAGAGAGATCTCACCGGAAAGGGAGAGTAATCAAATGTCGGCAGAGAAGATTGAAGAAGAGCTAGAGAAGCTAGCTAGTAGCAAGTGAAGAAAGGGTTAATTTTAAATCTAGAACCTATCAGGAAAAGATCATTGTGAAAGATTGAGGAAAGAAGGAGTTGAAATTCTACAAAAATGGAAAGAGAAAAAGGTATTTGGTTTTTTGTCAGGAACCCTAGAATGATCTGTGAGAGAAGGAAGGGGCAAGTTTCTTTAATGTTTTATTTCTTTTCTTTTTGTTTTATGGGTCACACAATAAAATGATGCCATCCTTATATTTAATTTTGTTCTTGATAATAATAAAAATTATGCATAGAATATTTATAATTTGTGTCCATATCTTCTCCTCCCCACATACAAAAGGATAATTAGATGCCAAAACAAGAAACAGGATAATTCTTGTTTTTATTTTATTTATCTGGAAACAACCACACACACTTGCTTATAATAATTGATACAATTTTCAGCAAAAACTAAAATATAACAAATTAATATTATCATTTTTGTAGCTTATACTCTTCATTTATCAACTTTCCATGTTTACAAAACGAAAATATATATTTGAAAAGGTACACGATTTTGTTACTCTGTCAATTTTCCTCGATAACAGATAATTAAAACCATTGCCGTTGCAAGGAATGTGTGTTTGCAAAGCTTCCTCCTTTTGGAACAAGAAGAAGATCTTTTGTCCTTTCAAAATTCGTCTTACAACCAGAACTTCAAAATCTCGGTAGGACTGATTACTACTGTAAAATTAATACCGTTTAATAATTTCATCTCTTTTTTAAGTAAGTTACTACAGAGTTAAAAGGGTAATTTATCAGATATTTCTCCTTCACGCCATGGGAGTAAAGATCATAACTATTGTAGTTGTGAACCAATTATAGGATTTCAACCTTAAAAATAATTGAGAAAAGACAATCGTGGCAGGTTCCTATGTTGCATTAAAATAATAGCCGTACGAAATATAACTTAAAAAATACAAAAAAAGCTATTAAGCATTAGGAAAGATCCATTTGGTCTACGAAATAAACATATTCTTTACCCTGTTTTGGCAAAATTAACGAGGAAAGAAAGAAATACGAATTTTGGAAGTCTCCGCTAAATAGAAATTTTTTGTAGAGCGAATTGAGCGATGGACTGTGAGCAATATTAATAATTTTTTGGTTTTGAACTTTCAACTATGTCGTCATTACTAGAGAACAGAATACTTAATTGTAGGATTAGTGGGAGTTAACTTTTTTTTTTAGTGGGAGTTAATTTAAATAGATATCAATTTAAAAAGTTTTGTGATCTGTTCAAAATTTTTTAGAGAATTCGTGAAACTTATGTTTTTGTATAGTATTATAGCAAACTCACTTCTCGACCAGCTCGTAGCTAAAATGTGTTGTTAAACCAGTTTAATTAAGTAAACATGAATCCTTTTTTTGGTGAAAAAAAAATACATGATTCCATTCAAAGATGTATAGATACGAAAAAACAACAACACATCAATTTAGAGAAGAAATCAATTGATGGCATTTGTGACTAGTTCCGACTTCCCCATGAGCAGAGTCGTTAAAATAAATCGAAAGATAATTAGAGAGCCTATAACGTGTCATTATCCTAATGGCTATGATTTAAGAAAACAATACTCTGTCCTCTTTCTATATTTTTAATCCAAGGAAAAAGAGAGTGAAGGAGAAAACAGTATCGAAAGGGGCACTTTCAAACAGAAACAGTGTCGAATTTGGCATCGACATCATCGTACAATATATGTCAGTGCTTTATCACGTGTCTTGCACTGATTCGTTTCACTTGTTCGATTACTGTTCTTAACTGAATAATACAATTTGGAGCAACAAGTCTAATTTAATACTGATTTTCCTTACCAATATTTTTGGATATATTCGATTTTTGCATTTATCTTTTAATATGAGAGACGCTCAAATTCCTAAATAAATTAAGCCCAAAGGCCTATTTAGATACAAAGATTATAAAGAAGGCCCAAAAGCCTTTTAAGAGAGATTCCAACTTAAAGAGAAGGTTTACGTTTAGCGGCGTTTTGCTTCAAGTTGAAGCCTTCAACCGAAGCGAAATCACTGCAAATCGGAGAAATTTCACCGGTTAACATTTTCTGAAATTGTTCAATCGTTTCAACTATCTTCACGATGATTATGGTCCGTCAATCGTAACCTTTCTCGGTAAAGTCTTTTTTTTTTTTATAGCGCAGATTCGTCTTGGTTTACACTTCAATCTAGATATAGTTCAAGAGATATGATTATGGTTCCATATGGAACATTACTTGGACTTGGAAAAATATTTCATTGGGGAAACAAAATAGATCCATTAAAATTGTTTTTTTTTTTCCTTTTTCTTTTGGAAGATCAATGGTTTTTAGACTTTAGATTGTTGCTTATATCAAAGCTATAAAGGGGTTTAGATGGTTGATGAAATGGAAATTTGATGTCAAAAGTCCAATGTGCAAATTAAACACCAACGCGGGAGCACTTCACCCCAAGTTTTGGCACAATGCGTCAATAAAATCATCTTGTGTCGCCTCGTTTCTCTCAACCATCGGTCAGACTCTAAGTTTGGTGATTTAGCTCAACGTTGGCCTCATCTACATCAACAATAAGATCTCACGACATGCCGTTAGTGCTATAAGTCTCCATGCTCTGTTTCTGGTCTCACTATATTCTTTAAGTATGTATGTACTTCCACACTTTCCTTTTTGATATACAAATTTCACATTTTATCAAAAAAAAAAGTGCAAATTAAATGCTATTAAAATTTAAATTGCGAGAACCACTAGCTATAGTTTGTAGCTAGAGAGACCAGTGTTCTATATATCTATATGCTCTGGAAATTTCTGCCTGAAGAACAAGAAATGCAAGTGTGTTTCTCTCTTTTTCTTTTTCGTCAAAGGATTTTTAATCCTCAAGTTTCGTTTGTTTTGAAAATGTAAAGCATAAATCAAAAGGAAAATGGGGATGATGAAAACTTACTGATATATCTATCAATCTCGGCTTCGGATATGTCGAAAAGAAGTATTGGAATTAGCAGAATCGGTTTCAGATTGTGTTTAAGCGGAAGCAGTGACAGGGCAACTCTCCTTTGGCAAGGGACATAGCCAATCCCCAAGAACACAAAATATACAAATAGCCGAGTCGCCTGCCAATAGAAAGATGCCCTATTACTGCTCCGCTTATAGTAACTTCCTCCAGCTTCATTGGTTTTTTTTTGCTTTGCTTTGAGAGAAGGTTGGTTTGTTATTAATGGACTTATGGCTCAGTGTATATATATAAGTTATAATAAAAATGGTGACCATTTTGACATTTGAGTGATTGATGAAATAGGGGAAGATGCTTTGATATGGGTTATTCCCATGGATATCCATATCCATTTTTTTTTCTTTTTGAAGTGTTGCCTTTTGATGATGATGCTTCTCATGTTCTCTCATTATTTTGCTTCATTATGAAGCCATTCAAAGATATTTTTTTACCCACCAAGTTTCGAATGCATGTCTCTACTAATGAAGCATTTTACTATTAGTCTATTATACATCCCACATTCATGGTTTCAAATACGGCTGAGTAGTAGAATGATTTTTTTTTCAAGAAAAAGGGTATTAAGCTAGGCTTTTTTGGTCTCAAGATAATTAAAATGTAGACTGGTGACTAAGGAAGTGGAAGAATTGGAATAAAAACTGATAAAATGACATATCCTATTTGAAGGGGTTATTCCATGAATATCCATGAGTTGAAAACGGATCGTTTTGACAAGAATGTGATCTCTTGATTTATGCTTTTACGAAGAGCCAACGTTGTGAAAGTCATTTGACTCATTACAAAATCATCAAATTTTCAACTGCTGCAAAATCTCATTTCTTACTCTGTTTCTCAGGTTGTGGAGTGATTTACTTTGTCCTCCAAGTAGTTGTTCTTCACTTAATTACTTAAGTTCTACGTCATGAGACATCCTAGGTAAGTGTTTTTGATTTACATTCTCTTTCTCATATAATTTCTTTAAAAGATTGTCATAGTATCAAAATCCGAATCAAAGTGTTATTTTCACTGTTCTATGAAAACTCAAAAACAAACAATAAATCTAAAACTTTCAAGCCCATATAGCTAAAAGAGACATCAAACCAGCACCAAGAACAAGAGATACACTACAAGCTACTTGTATCCTCATACTACTTTGAGCTTTGGGGTTCATAAAAAGTGGAGCTACCAAATCAACAAGCGCCATGTAAATCAAGATTCCAGAAGCTGCAGCGTTAAGAAAACCCGACACTTTTAGGGCCATTGGGCTATTCTCGTTGTAAATCTCCGCCACTCCAATACCAATTCCGATCCCTAGTGGTGCTGTGAGTGCAAAGAACATCAGCATAACCCAAATTTTCTTTACTTTAAACTTTGCCTGCACAAAATTAGAATTTATTTCTCAGTCGATAGCAATCATATGAAAGAAAGAAAAGAAGATTTTAATTAAGATTACCTCAGAGATGCAACCACCAAGGCCAAAACCTTCAAACAATTGATGGAAGGTAATTGCAGCTATGAGAGGCTTTATTGTGCTTACACTTGGTGATACTCCTAAAGATATTCCTATTATCACTGAGTGAACCACAATCCCCAATTCCAATATCTAAACACCATAAGAAAAATACAGAACATGTGATTAGCACGGGATTGTCCAAAACTCGAGATTTGGATTTTGGCAACTAGGTTTTTTTGTGTTTAACGTACCTGAGTTACAATCTTTTTCCTCATATCAATGTGATCATCTTGAGGAACAAGAAGAGAGCCATGAGAATGTCCTTGTGAGGCATGAGTATGAGCAGAGCCAGTATGAGCATGTTCCTCCTTATCTCCGCCTGTACTCACCGGCAAAGTCTTAACCTCTTTCGCCAAGCGAGATCTGTTCAAATACCCTGAAGCAAAGGACTCAATCAACATTGTCAAGATCGATGCAGCCATAGCAACGAGTCCCGTCATCGGAAAATCCCCCCAGGGTGGCTCTTCTCCAAGGCACGGACTCGTGAGACTCTCGGTAGCATCGGGAAGAATGTGGACAAAACCGGTGGCTAGGATTACGCCGGCAGCGAATGCCTTCACGAACATGAAGAAATTGCTCTCCGACTTGAGGCCAAAAATAGGTAAACAAACGCCAAATATTCCGGCGAATAAGATGGAAAAGAAAGCTATGATCTTGTATTTAAGAGCCGATGCTTTCTCCGCAGCAGAGCCACCAGTGGATCCGCCGCATTCGTTTTCTTCCTCTGCCGCTGAGACTAGAAGAGGTAGAATAACCAAGTAGAGAACGAAAGCAGAAATTAGGGTTTTTCGGAATCTACTCATCATCGTTTGCTTTTGACAAAAGTTAGGGTTGTTTTTTTTTCTTCCTTTGTGGCTTTGACTGTGAGTTTGTAACAGTGAACAACTCACGTTTCTTATATATAAGAGATTCTTGTTTGCAGAGGTTTTGGAGATATTGAATTTTGTTTGATAGGTTGGAAGTGTTATTTCCTAAAGATATGGAATTGTGTAAATCTTTGGGAGTAATGTCGACATGCACGGTAATAATGTTCGTTTTACTTTAATTTTGGAAATTTTGATTTTGAACTTAGAAGCTGTGGTTTTCGGAGATGACGACATAATTAGTCTAGGTGTGTAGTTATTACTTTTTGGAAATTATATTGCAAAACGAAAAAAAAAAAAGGGAAAGCAAAACTAATTACCAAAATACAGAATTACCAATTAAATACAGAATTACCAAAATTATCTCCACAAAACTAGACTATTATTAGAAGTCTTTTACTTTGTTTTTGTCGTCAAGTTTCTTCATTATATGAAAAATGATTTAAGGGGTACTGTCCAACAGATTACATAATCTTGAGAATTACATTTTGCCTGCTTTGCTAACCTATCCGCAACACTGTTTGCTTGTATAGAGATATGCATAAAATTAAACTTACAAAGCTTTGAGATTTTGATTATATCAGCTAGATAGGTTGCTATAGGGAGATGCTTCCAGTTTGCAGTGTTGTCAAACATTGTACTCTTTTGAAGAGTGTCATAGATGAGCTTTAATTAGATCGCCACAAAAAGTGACATGTGTATGTCCCAATCTGCGAAGATCAAGAACTGCAAAGAGCCTCCGCTTCTGCCTCTGTAGGATCTTGAGATGGTTTTAAAGCACCAGATCTTGAGATGGTTTTAAAGCACCAGATCTTGTGAAATTTGCGGTAATACAAAAGTCGTTGACCTTTTTCTAGCTTGGCGTTTCGTTATTGCATTAATCAGCGACTAATTTTATTTTATTAAATTTTCCAACCCAAAGGCCGAAACTTATCGATAATTACCATCTATACCTAAAACGTTTCTAAAAAAAGATGCAAGTCCTCAAACACATGAATAAGCAACTCTGTTTTTTGCTCTGTTTCTTTAAAATCTCTGTATTTATTTTGGAATCCTTTAGTATATATACATACATACTTAGATAAAGTATGCTTCAAACAAAAGTAAAAGACAAAAAAGAAGTTTTTTTTGTTATATGTCTTACAATTTTCTGGAGAAGTAAAAAGGTGCGATCTTGAGAACAAGACCTGGAAAGACATCATCCGGATCATGGATATGCGGGTTTCGCTCCACGATAAACGGGTCGCCGCACTTATCGCCGATGGTGTGTAGTGTCTCTCCTTCTCCGACGACGTAAATCTCCTCACAAGGTTTCGTTGAGAATTGAGACCCTCTAATCGAATTAGAAGCGTTGTTCTCACGAACGGATAACAAAAGTATTAAAGACAACAACACAACAGCAGAACACCAAGCACTCATGTCTGAAGAACCTGTTCTTGAACCTCTCATGCCTTTAATTTATATAAAAAACTGTTCGAATTCTCTCTCTCTTTTCGAAGTTGAATATTAATTAGGTTTATTTGACATGCGTCGCTCGAGAGGGTTTTATATGGCAAGAGAGGTGAGGGTATTTTGGTCTTTTAATGTAGGTTGTTTTGTTTTGTGTTGTGTTGGTTGGGTTAGAGACTTGGTCTCTTGTGCCTTGTGGTGCAGGTCAACGGTTGTGACTCACTAAAGGGGAGATTTTAGCAACTTTCTCGAAGTCATATATATCATCCTTATCACTGACTATTTTTTTTTTTTTTATGTTAATTGGAATATCTCTATATCAAACTTTTGCTGAAAAATACTATTAGATAAAAATGTAAAACTAGAAAAAGTAAAAATAGAGATATGGAAACGTCGATAAGATATCTTATTAATGGATCATTTTTAGTTTCTTAAAAAGATATCGTATTAACAAAGGAAAATGGAGAATGAGGTTAAAAGAAACGTAGCCTTCCAAAGTAGCCGCCATTTAAAGACACGTAAGTTATGAGTTCCACAAAAGCCTACGTTCCAACTACCGTTTTTCTAATTACTTAATTAACCTCTGACTTTTAAATTTCTCAAAATACAAAATTCTCTATTCATTCTAAAAAGTGGTTCAATAGTGTTATCATTTTTGTTTTTTGTCAACGTGTTATCGATTGATTCTATTATTCATATATTTAGGATAAAAAAAATTCGAACCAAGTGTCATCGTATCGGTTGTCCTGTCGTGTATATACCAAACCAGTCATAACATTTGATGCAAGTCGATGAGTTGAGAATTTATATAATTGATTGAAATTGTTCAACTAGCTATTTTTGTTTTGTATATTAAATTTAAAATTCTATTATGAATCATTGAAGATGGGTGAACAAACCAAGCAGGCTATACGTTTTGATAAGTTTGAAGAAAGATGTATTTCTCCTATAAGCATCTAATTAAATTTCCATGTAGCGATAAATGCGTAGCAAAGTCTTTAATTCCTAATCTCGATCCTATTTCAGCAATAACGTAAGAAGTACGTTACAAAAACCTTACAAAATAAAAAGTGAAAAAGAAACATCTAGCCAAATATATACGTAGCAGATGGTGTATCTGGTTCATCTAACCGACGAAATCTACTTTATGAACGTTTTGAATTTTGCATATAAATACTTCTTCTCTTTTTATGATTTTCCTTTTAGTTAGATACTAGATTAGTACATCGTGCTGATGTACAATTGGATTGGGGAATATGCTGTTATTAGAGATATATGGCTGAGATTAGACAAATTTGACGATGAAAAGTAATGGGAATCTTTATCGTTAATGGCGTGCGGAAAATGAGTAAGCGAAAGGAGGACCAACGGTTAAAATGAAATTTGACAAAGTCAGATCGGTCCACATTCTAAAAAAGCAGTCCCAATTCTATAGGTTTATATTTATTTTCCATAACGGCCTGAAGTCTTACTTCTTATTATAAGCATCCAGTAAGTGTTTCCTATGCACATATTTGAGCACGAAACGTTACAGAAGTAGCAATAATTATCAACAATATTTTTTTAATGGTTGTGGTTCCTTTTTTAAGAGTTTTAGAGAAGTTTATATAGTTTCCAACCATCCTTTATATTGACTTTCATTACTATACAATTTGGTGTTTTTTTTAGCGTTGGAAATTTGAATGATACAATCATACAAGTCAGTTTGACAAAAAAAAAAAGGACAATCATACAAGTCAATAATTTTTTTTTCCTTTTTCAAGTCAACAATTTTTTTTTTTTTTTATCCACTAAGTTCGGACCAAAGCCCGTACGTCTCGTGGGCCAAGAACTAGAGGGGATAAATTAGTCCTCTCCTAAACAAGAATCGAACCTTGGTTTATGGAATTTCTCTCATTCGAAAGTCAGTCAATGATCAAGTGAGCTGCCTACGCTTAAGAACAGAGTCAATAGCGTGGTTCAGTTGGTCAGTTAGAAGCACCGTGATGCATTTGCCTATAACTTTATTAGTCATGACTTTCCAGATGAAGTTTACGTGGATGATAAATAGAAGATATAACAATTTATTCCGGTGGGGCTTCAGGACTTCAAGGTAACAAAAACAATTTATAGAGGAAATAACAATTTATTGAAGTAGTGAAAATTGAAAACTGTTGTAACCAGAACCCCACGCTAACTCAACATACGAAAAGATTCCCAGTCCAAAACTACAAAATTTGTTATCAGAAGACGAAACAAATTAGAGTTGATATATTCATGATCGCGGTCTATATTAAAGTTTTTATATCGCGATGCAAAACAGATTAAATAAAATTGACTAAACTGCTTCAACCCACGTATGTAGATGTTACTAGTTTTAGTTGCCATTACATAGTAAACTCTCGTGTAAAAAAGGCTATGCAAGTTTATTTTCAAATATAAAACTTGGATAGTATTTAAGAGAAGATTTTAGATATATTATATAGGATGGTTAATTTGATTAATATAGTTTTACACATGTGTCTTTTCTTATGCGTCATTATGAGCAATATCTTAGTGTGTTATCTCATAAAGCATGACTGGCTGTTTAAGTTTAAGTGGATACTTGGATAGTGGAGAGAGAGACTCACTTGAAAACATGTTTTGCATGACCTAAACAAATGGGGCTTTTGCCCAAGTCAAGGTGTTTGTGGCACAAACGCAACGTTATAACAATATTTTAGGAAATTAACTATTCAAACTTTTAATATCACAAATTCACAACTAATACTTGATTTTCTATCTTCGTTATTACAATTTTCTATCTTTGTTATCACATATCCAAATTCATTTTTCTAAATTATCCATACAACTAAGTTCCAACTAAAAAATCTTTCTTTGACATCAACTAATACTAGTAGCTAGTTTATGACTTTAGTTACCAACATACAAGTTACAACTAGTTATTGTTACAAGTTTAATTTTATGGTTTTTATCAAACCGACCCACGAGTCCACGGCCCACCAACATGTGAGATATTTAGCCCAAAAATGAGTGATGTAATTGACCCATAATCTCTATATTGAGCCCATATTCGAATGTAGAATCGCAAGGTGAGGATAAACACTAGAAACTAGCTAGCCACATAAAAAATGTGACGATAAGATTTATGCTTTCTTCAATCAAATTTTGATTCAAACAACCAAAAAAAACATCATAAAAATTGTTAATAGTGAGAAACATGGTTTCAACAAAGATAAACCCATTAACAACAATCTACAAATCCCCAAAAAGATACATTAACCACAAATCCCAAAACCAAATCAAACTAATTTCAAATTCCCTAAACCCAAAACCCACCACAACACAGCTTCCCAATAACCTCTACAGTGTCAGCTTCAAGACTATTGGAACAGGTAAGCTTGGCATCTCCAGATATCCCGATTTCGAATACTCTCCTCAAGGTGGCTCCGGTGCCGGAACTGCTCTAAAGATCGACGGCGGTGACAAAAACAGAGCATCAAACTCTGAATTGTCTGTTTGTTTCAATGTGGCCACTCTTTATATTCCTTCTCTCACTAGCCAAACCACCAAGTTTCTCGGCTTTCCATTGCCACCTTTTCTAAAAATCGATATCTCACCGGAGATTTTCCAAGGAACTATCGATCAAGAATCCGGGAAGGTGAAAATTTCATAAATCCTCTGTTTTTCTTTATTCAATGTTCTAAAATCCTCTGTTTTAGTTCGATTTCTTTGAAATTAATTTGAAAGGTGGAATTGGAGTTCACGGCGAAGTTCTTTTTCACGGCGGGAGGAGGGATATACAGAGCTCCGGCGTTGGTTGTTAAAACTGTGTTGACGACGGAGGAATCGATAGGAGTGACAAAGAGAGGGAAAGGAGAGAGAATGGACGAAGAAGGAAAGTGTAGACTCGTCGGCGTCGCGAAAGTTGAGACCGTCGACGATTCGTTTATGAACACATTTCTCTCTCTTCCGGCGGAGTGTCTCGCCGATCTACAAGCTATTATTTCAGTCTCTGATAATCAATCTTGAATCTTAATGATAAAGCATTGAGTTTATAAGTATAAAATTGATTAATTATTTTGTTAACTATATTAAAAAAGTCTTTAGATGATTGTGGAATATTTGAATTGAATATAAAGAAAATGTAATGGGTGGCCTTAAAGAAAAGATGAGATAATGGGTGATGAGCATGGCAAAACAAATTACAGCTTGAAGAAGTAAATGCGAATTGACACATATCTTAAAACTTGTTTGTTTCTGCAATGTGATTACGAAAGATTTGTATAGTTTAATGATTTATTTGACCGACGTTGTAATTTGATGATATTTTTGTTGGAGAATTGATTGAATACTGTTGATGACTTGCGAAGAAAGAGACCTTTTTTATATGCTCCAATAAGATACAGTATATAGTTTTTTTTTTGTGTGTAGTATTTTAAAGAAAAATAAAACTTTAAACTCTAAATATTACATATCTCCAAATGTCAGCTTATCTCGTCACGTTTTCATATCATAGAAAAGCATCATCATAGATAATGTAAGCTAAGGTTCCAATTAATGTGTTTGCCGTGTTTTATGCACACAAAAGGGGATTACGTTACATACACTTGCTCAAATAATTTTTATATAAATTGGTTGATAGGAAAAAGAAATTTATGTAAATTTCGTTAAGAGAAGAAGATACGAGTTTCGGAAAATGGAATAAAATCTTCCTCGTACCTCACAAGTCTACAAAACTCTGGCAAACACTAATTACCACGTGCAACATAATATCATGTTTGATCTTCTTTTTCACTAACGTTTCAAAAAAGATTTCGTCTCTTCTAGTTCTAGGATTGTAATAAATAACAATGATAATAATGATTTTGTGTGTGTCACTCGATGATGCTTAAAGATAATTGATTGATCGCAACTTCACATCTAAAAACCACTGATTTGTTTTGACTTTTTTTTTTATTCATTGTTTAGTTTGGCGGGGACTGGTGTAGTTTTTAGGACAGATAACTATAACATTAATAATTACGAAATGAAAACAGTTAAATCAAAAGGAAATTTCCTCCAAAAATTTCGGGGACAAGTCGCTTTATTTCACACGCGCAGGACTTGAACGTGCGGCTGTGGAATCATCGTGTTGTTCATGTATTCGTCCGAAGCACGTATTTATTTGTTTTCGCGTAAACTAAAATTATCTAAACCCAAAGTCAGACTATTTTCCTAAGATTTTTGGAAGATAAACTACTTTTCTCATTTAGAGTATGTTAAAAGTGACCAAATGTGGAGAATCAAAAAATTTAGTTATGAACTAGGGTTTTCTGTTGTTTTGTGAGCAAAAAGCGAAATGGTGAAAAATAATTCTCTCGGAAAAAAGTTGAAATGTTTATAAAAGATGATAAATGTTATTGGTTAGATGATCAAAGGATTGAACAAATATTCGAAGATTATAAATGAATACTATGAATGAGTTAGATATTAGATGAAAAGAAAAAAAGATTCAAAATGGTTTTTGTAGACTTATTACATTGGCTAATAGTTGACTACAAATGATTTTAGTTGATATGAAATATGACTTGGTCGAGTAATATCCTTCCATGTGTCGCATATGAGAGAGGCAAACAAGCTCAGTGTAACTCATGCCTCATGGTGTGCCTATAAAACCTACACGATTGAACGATTAGTCAAACTTTTGGAGGTTCAAAAGTTTGGGTCATTAAATCTATGTATTAGAGAAATATAACTTGTTTTTTTTTTTTTCTGTGTCAATATTACTTGTTCTTTATAAGAGCTTCGGGAGCGAGGACAAACTATATGATTTTAGTGATATTTCTATGGCAAGGTAAATATACAAAGTGAACAATATTTTCTATGCATCTTCTCGTCGTCTTCATATGAATCATTTTTTTCGAAATCTCAAAAGTTCACCTTCATTAAGTGTAAAAATGGTTACATAAAACTAGTATAAAATTATCACCTACCAAAAAAGATGTTTTAACGGTAGTAGTAATGCTAAAAGTTTTGGTGTGAGACCATATGATAAAATATGTGAAAAAAAAATAATGAAAAAAAGAAAAAAGTCTACTTGATGGAAAATAATAAAACAAAAAGTGACGGAAGAAGAAGAAGAAGAAGTCGAGGTTAATCGACGTCTGTGACCACTAACTCCTCCACGCGCTTTTCCTCTTCTTCCTTCTCTCACCCTCACGGGATTTCTCTCTCTCTCTCTTTTGCCGCAGCGAGATCTCTCTCTTCTCTTTTCTCTTTTTCTCTCTCTCTCTCTCTCTCTCTCTGGCTCTATGCATCCACCTGTCTCTGCGATTTGATGGACAAGAAGAAACTGCCAAACCCAAACCCATTCAATTTCTCCGATCACCCACCGACTTACTCTGCCCTCTACTAGAATAAAGCTTCTTCCTTTCCTCTCTTATACTTCTCTATTCTCTCTCTTTCTTCTTTCTCCCGTTTTTGGTAATCGGATGGCGCGAAATCTGCCATGGGTTCTGCTTATTGTTGTCGTCTCGTGTCTTGTTTCAACACTTGAAGCTAGTGATGGAGATTCTGATCCTCTTTACAAGTAAAAGTCTTCTCCTTTCTCCTTTTCTTAAATCGAATTTTTTCCCAATTCAGGACTCTTCTCTGATTTATTCATATCTGAGATATCGTTGGAGAAGTAAAAATACAAACTTTTCTATCTTAATTAGCTTTCTAGACATTATAAATGCGTGGCTAGCTTTTGATTAACTGTGAGAGGCGACCGTTAGATTCATTGATTGCACAACTTTGGCAGTTATTTCAATTGTTAAATTCTGTGTTTAGCTTTAATCATCTTTCTGTTTTAGGATACAAGTTCAGATTTTTCTTGTAAGGTATGGATTGAGTTTCACTGTTTTGGTGGAAATTTAGAGCCACAAACTAAGGAGTGATTAGGAGGTGGTGGGGAAGACTCAAGTATGAGCTTAGAACTTTCCAAATAAATTTCTTTAGTCTTTGTGTGGTGAGAGTTGAGACACGTTAGAGATGAGATCTTTGTGTGTTTCCACAAGCCCTTCATTATCATTGTAGTAGGGTCATTGCTTTTGTTGGAAAGATTATAAAGGCGAAAAACTAGATAGGGACTTTTGCTGCAAGTGGTTTTGAGGAGTTAGGTGTTCCTTTTTTGTTGGGTGGAAGCTTGTCTCTCTCTCTGTCTCTCTGTTGTTTGCTTTGTAGGCCATTTAAACAGCTTAATCTGTCTTGAGCCTAATTAGAACATGTAAGAAAAGAAAAAGATCAGAAATTGGTTTCAAGGCACTCTTACTACAATTGAGCTAGACTGGTTGATGTTGCCTAAGAGACGGGGTTTATTGTAATAAGGTCTTATGGCCTTATGGGTGTTGTATGTTAATGCTAAATATATTGGCAACGGTTTAGTTGGATGGTAGTGTCTAAGATCACTCTGTAGGCTGCTTTATCCTCCTGGCTTTTTCTCAGTTTAAGAACAGACTAGTGTTAATATGCTAATTGGTTTCCAGGTCATGTGTTGATCAATGTCAGAAAACTGGATGCGTGGGGGATACTTGCTTCCAACACTGTAAATTTTCAGCTGATGGAAAAGCCATTGACGGTCCGTGGTACATGCAAGAGCCACTTTACCTGAGATGGAAACAATGGGATTGCCAAAGTGACTGTGAGTACGAATGCATGATGACAAGAGAAGAAGAAAGAAAAAGAAACGGAGAAAGACCTACCAAGTATTTCGGTAAATGGCCACTCAAACATGTCTACGGAATTCAGGTAATCTTCTCTTTGCAGTTCTGTGTATCTCTGCAAGTCTCAGCTTTAAGAAACAAATTTCACACTGGTGTTCTTCTCAAGTATTGTTCCTCATATGTATGTATATTTTCAGGAACCCGTCTCTGTTGCTTTCTCTGCTCTCGACCTTGCGATGCAATTCCAAGGATGGGTCTCATATTTCATCCTCGTTTACTATAAATTGCCTCTCCAGCCAAATCGGAAAACGTACTACGAGTACAACGGATTAGTGCATATCTATGCCATCATCGTAATGAATTCACTCTTCTGGAGTAGTATTTGTCATAGCAGGTAACTTTCCAATTTCTATACCAAGATTGTCATTATTCGTCAAATAATTCTCACTTATATCTCTTTTGCTTTGAACTATGTTATATAGAGATGTTGAATTAACGGTGAGGCTAGATTACTCTTCAGCTACTGTATTAGCCGGATTTTCGCTTATTCTAGCAATACTTCGGTCTTTCAGTATTCAAGATCAATCTGTCAAAATCATGGTTACTGCACCTATTCTTGCGGTTGTTGGAACTCATATTCTCTACCTAAATTGCTACAACCTCGATGAAGGTATGATTCTTTAGGGATAATACTTTACATTATGAAACGAAACTGAAGGTTTCTTCGAATTCATCTCTCTCACTTTATAATTTTACAGGGCTTCACTGGAAAGTTATGTTTGGGATTGTAGGAATAGAGCTAGTAGTGTGGGGATTATGGGCGGCTTTAACGTCGCATCCATCGAAGTGGAAGCTAAGAGCTTTCTTCATCTCGAGCGTACTCACATTATGTCTTAGAATGCTCGATTTCCCTCCATACAAAGGCTACATCGATGCTCATGCTCTTTGGCGCGGCGCAGGGATTCCTCTTTCTTACCTTTGGTGGAGTTTCATCTGCGATGACGCAGTTTTCAGAACCACTGTTAATCTCAAGAAATCCAAGTGATGAAAAATGATACAAAAGTATCTTTATCTTTATTTTTCCGGCGAGTTTCTCCGGTGTTCAGAAGTTGTTTTAGGCGTGTTTTCGCAGAAGAAGCAATGTTTTTGGTTCTTCTGTGGTGAATCTGCTTTGCTTTTTGGGGTCTTCCTCTCTCTGTTTTATGTTATTTTTTTTTGTTGGTTTTTTTTTGCTCTCAAGCTTGTTGGCCGGAGAGTTTTACCGTCGAGAGGAACGACCTTTTAGGATCACCAGTTTCATTTTCCCGCCCTTTGACTCAAAAATCGGTTTCAGCTGTTTTCATTTTTCTCAATGTAAAAAAATGTTCTATTTATCTGTTTTTTCCTTCACTTACGTTTTGATGAATATATTTAAAGATAATCATAGTAAATAACTTTTACTATACCCAATATTTGCATACCAACTACATCAACCCTAACTATTACTTTGGTTTTGTTGGTTTTACACGTTTACTTACATATATATATATATATATATATATATATATATATATATATATCTTTTTTGGCTTTTTATGCATGTTTTACGAACGCCTGCTTTCTTGTAAAATCTATTTGATATTTTCATAATTTCATGACATACAATCAACGTTTCAATAACAAGCACATATCTAATTTTTCATTTAATATCTCAAATATGTGTAATGATTTCACATGATATTCTTATATGTTTGCAGGGATAAAGCTAGGTTAGGTTATCGAGTTATTTGTTCAATTTTGTTTTTGGATGTAGAAGGAGTTCATTACTTTATGGTCCTTATACAAATACCTAATTACACTATAATAATATTCACGTAAACATAAATTGATAATATCAAGCAAACAATATTATTACTGACTGATATACATATATATATATATATATAACCATCATAAACTTTGCTCTAATTAATTTCTTTTTAAAAAATTGTGTTCGGATCTACCGACTAGCTACCTCCTGGAATCAGAAACAATACTTCATTGTTGTCTTATAAAATTAGCTTTGATAAAAAAAAAAGAGGAAAATCTTACAATCCTTGTTTATTTCAAATGTTTATATATATGTATGTGTATATACATCCAAAGTCGAATATGACATTTTAGAGGTTCCAAATAGCTTTGAAAAAGTAAATCTTGTTTTTTCTAATTATTTCTAACAAATACTATATTCAGAAGAATTAATATTGGTCTTTTATGTAGAAAAAAGGTTTTTAAAAGAAAATAAAATGTTTTTTTTAAGAAAATAAAATGTTTTTTTTCAAGAAAAAATATTGATTTAAAAAAAAAAGAAAATTAATGACTTTTTCAAGAATATTCAGATTACAAATTGCATTTTCTTATTATGAGCCATAAGCCGGGTCCGCCTAAGAGCATCCGCAGTGGTGTATCCTTCCGTGGGGTGTATCTATTTTAAAATACAGAAATAATGTAAAAGTTGTCTCTCTCTTCACACCCGGGTGTAAGTTTACACTCGGGTGTAAGACACTCTATCTCTCTCTCTCTCTTTCTTTCTCTCTCTCTTTTCTCTCTCACTTAAAATTATAATAATAAAAAAAATCTTACACCCCTCCCTCACACTTACACCACTGCGAATGGTCTAAACCCATTCACAAAATTTCTATATTATATAGTAGTACTATGATTTATTTTGTTGACCAATATATATATTGTTTTAATTTATAGATAAATCATTTGGGGAAGTCAAAGACTCAAAGCAATGACAGCAAAAGATTCGTCAGCAGCTGTAACTACGCTTAGAGGTCAATTCAACAAAATAGATGTTGTAATCACCGATTACCATATGCCTGATTTGAATGGTGTTCAGCTAAAACAGAGAATTGCTGAAGAATTTGGGAATTTACCAAGTTATTGGTATGTTCGTTTTTTTCCACTTATTTGCTAAATTACTTATTCTTCTTTACCTTTTTTAAAATTAATTCAAAACATCAATACTAGGTAAAAGAAAATTTTCTATATAACAGGATAAGTGATTAGTGGTGACAGTTAAACAGGATAACTATTGGTCATCGTTATTTTTTAAGGAATATTATAAAAAAGGAGAAGTAATGAGTGTTGACACAGAAATCGAGAATATTATTCTTGTAATTAATTTTAAATATTTATCATTAAAGCGTATTGGGTAAAAATTACCTGTCTTTTTAAAATATTAGCAAATATTTGCCTAGCACAAAAAATGAGAATTCGTTTTTTTCCTATTAAAAGTTGTCCTACTATAATAAAACGGGTAATACCTTATAAAGAATAAAAATTTCTCATTTTATTTTCTGTTTTTAGATGATAATTAAAAAATACAGCTAAGCGGTTGTTACTCTAGAGTATAATTGTCACTCACATAGATAAAATGAGATAAGAAAAGATTAGCGGAGAAAACTTGAGTACTCAAGCAAGAAGAATCTGAGGTCAGTGTCGTAGAAGAAAATAATACTAGAAACAAAAAACGAAAGATTTCTTAATGCTATGTTAATCATATGATGCTAACGATGGTTTCTTTTTGATTTGTTTTGATTGATTATAACAGTGATATTAACAGATTTGGACAGGAACATTGAGCACGAGGCGTTGTCCTGCGGAGCTCTTTGTATCATGCGTCAACCAATCTCAAATCGTGACCTCAACGTTGTATGTGAACAAGTTCTCCGCCTTAATGTGAACGGTAATAATATCCATTGATACATACGATGATTATGTGACCAATAAAGATTTCTCCTTAATTATTCTTGCACTAATGTAAAACTATGTTGTCTCTATACAATCCGACTCTATATAGGAGAAACCGATCCAAATGGTTCGAAACAAAATGGGAAGAGACCACCAACCAACGATTCAGATGATAAAAATCATTGGCTACGGCTTCGAGAGAAGCCTAAGCTCAAATGGACAAAACCTCTTCAGGCTAGATTCATGAGAGCCCTTAAAACCATTGGTGTTGCTAGTAAGTATTAAAAGTTATCTTCTCTTACCACTACAAGTACAATCAAAGGAACATGCTATCAGTTTTTTAGTGTCTATACAAACGTATTGATGCTAGTTAAAATTATCTAATAAATAAGATACAGTAATTATATGATTAAACATCAATTACGATAAATGATATCGTTATTGCATTGTTTAACACCAGAAAGTAGAATTGAAGTCTATAGTGTAGATCGATTTTGATCATTTGGTTGGTATTACGTACTTAGATGAATAAACCTTTGGCTGATTCTTTTAACTGTTCGTGTTCATTTCAAATATATCTTACTAGGCTGTATGTTTATTAGGCTGTATGTTTATTTAGTATTGAGTGACAATAAAATTTTTAATTTTGTATCACTTTTTGCAAATCTATGATAGGTTGATATAGTTTCATAGTTTCATAAGTTGATATACGTTGATGCGGTCAGTAAAATTTTAGTTGATTCTCTTATTTATTCATTAACTGGCCGAGTAATATACCAATCGTGACAATAAAATTGTCAACCAAAGTATCAAAACTAATCTTTAACTATGAAATACAATTTTACTTTACCGATATTAAACAATACCATACATCGTAAGTTAGGGCTGACGTATTACGCAATACGTCAGCCCTAATTTTTAAAAAACTATAAAATATTAATGATTTTTAAAAGTAAGCAAGTTAACTAATAAATGTCGATATTATGTGAGTTAGGGCTGACGTATTATGCGTCAATAAATTTATGATTAGTTTTTGTAGATTAAATGTTTGAATAACAATAGATGTCAAATCCTCTAATAAACTGTTTTATTCATCATTTACTGCTTTTTGATTCTTACCTTTTAATTCATTTGCAAAGTAGATACAATACAATAGAATATCTCCCCTAAGAAATTTAGGATCATTCGGTCGAAATCTCTTTACAATCTTTTTACTTGCATTTATCAAAGCATTACACACACACTAATGCTTTATCTTTTGCTTTATTTTTTATATCATTTTGAAGAAGCTGTGCCCAAGACTATTCTACAATACATGAATGTGGATGGCATATCAAGATCACAAATAGCCAGCCATTTACAGGTTTGATTTTCTATAAACATTGTTTAAATATGCCAATCGTATTTCAAAGCACATAAACAATGCTATTGATGGATTAAATATCTTACATCAACATAATATATATGATTAATGTTGGAATTGTTGACGTTACACAGAAGTATAGGAAACACATGAGAAAGGTTAAAGAAAGAGCCAGAGAAATCAACATGGCAAAAAAAGCTATGAAGTCCAACGTTGCATCATCTAGCAACATCAACCCACAACCTTCGTATAAGTACTTCAGAGGTCTAAGCAAGGAAAATTTGTTTAAGGCTCAACTTGGTGATCGTTTTGGTCAACCTAGCATCCTTTTGAACAACAATGACTCTATCTACTCCATGCACGATGGACTCACCTATGATCTGAGCCAAAACGGATCTAACTTGTTGCCTATGGGAGAAAGCCACAGATTTTCGAGGGGCATGTGGCCTTTAAATGAGGAAAGCGGAAGCGTGTTGCCTTTAAATGAGGAAAGGAGAAGCGTTTTTGGAACATCTCAAATGTCTCAAGTTCCTAGGCCTGGACAATATGGTACACCAAGCGATATTTCGGGTATGAACTCTAATCTTGATACTGGTTATATGCGTAATAGTTACGCTGGGATAAGTAAAGATAAAAATGGTTATCTGTCTGGACTTGGTGGAGAAAGAGTTAGTGGTAATGACAATGGATATCTTGGTGAAAGTCTGGACGCCATGAACTGGACTCTCAATAACAATGGGAGTTCAACTTCGAGGTTTTCCGCTCCATTTTCATCGCTCTTACACAACAAGGTTCAACCACATCACAATTTCACTACACCAACGGATGATCTGCTACCTAGAAGCATCTTTGATATATCTCAAGCGCCTCAAGTTCCTTCATTTGGACAGTATGGTATAACAAATGATGTGATTGGTGTGAAACCTGATTTTGGTACTGGTTATATGCATAATAACTACACTGGTATCAATACTGATCAAATTGGAAATCTCGCTGGACTTGGTGGAGCAAGAGTTAATGGTAATGGTAATGTCTCTCCTGATCAAAATTTGGGTACCATGAACTGGAATTTCGATGAAAACAACATGAGTAGTTATGGAAGTTCATCAAATTCGAGGTTTTCTTCTCCATTTTCATTGTTCAATGAAGATCAGTCACTGAGTCATTTAAATGCGCAAACGGATGAGTTGGTTCCTGTACTAGAGAATCTAAGCTTGTACAATGATCATCAGAGCATCAACCCATTTTCTGGCAATTCCTATCAGGTAAATTAACTTATAACCGATATTAAATAATTCAACCTTTTTTGTTATTCTTTCATATATGAAGCTAATGTAGTGATTTATATTTGATAATTTGAGCAGCATCAAGGTCAAGTGAGTGATACAAATTTTCAATTTGCCAATGGTGATCAACTGGAAATAAATGCAATGCTTGCTGCTTGTTCTATTGAGGACATTAATAATTTGAGCATTAATAACGTAAGTCATATTTATTTTACGTTCTTTTAATAGCATAAATAATTTTTTGCAATATATATATGAATAGAAAGTTTCTAAATCATACGTAATCTATGATTTAGGTGAAGGAAAGCTCTAATGAGGAAACATTGAATTCTATTGCTGCTAATTTGGAAATGCTTTTTCCTACTCATGACATGAACATTATAAATCAGGTAACATAAATATCTATTTATTTTTACATTAAAAAGTTTTTATTATCTTTTACATATATGAATCTAGTGTTGTGATTTATATGTGATAATTTGAGCAGCATCAAGGTCAAGTGTTGAGTGGCGAAAATCATGAATATGCCAATGATAATCTACTTAATAGGAATTCAATTCTTGCAACTCATTCTCTTGAGGATATTAATTATTTGAGCATTAATAACGTAAGTCAGATTTATATTACATGTATATTCATGTGTAATGTGTATATATATATATATATATGTGGATAGAAAATTTATTAATCATATGTACTATATGATTTAGGTGAACAACTCTTCGGAAAAAACATTGAACTCCTTTGCTGCTAATTCAGAAATGAATTTTCCTGCTCCCGACGTGAACACTATGAATCAGGTAACTATAAATATCTATATATATTTACACTAAATTACATGATATAACAAATAATTGATATTTGAACATTTATTGTATAGGAAGAACAAGGTGATGCAGATTTGACGGATGTTTTATTTACATTTGATGAGGTAAATGTTCTTAAACCTTTACAATCCTATTTTAGTAAAATTTATTTTGGTTATAGCTCTGTTTTGAATTAGATTGAATTTTAGATAATTTTCGAAAGAAAAGAAGAATATAATTATACAAATAATTGTTATATATATATTTTTTATCAAACCACTTTCGTGTACAATGTTATGACAAATAATTGATATTTGAACATTGGTTACATAGGAGGAACAAGGTCTTGCGGCTTTGACTGATGTTCCATTGCCATTTGATCAGGTAAAATGCTTTTAGCTTAGCAATCCTATTTTAATAATAATTTTGGTTATAGTTCTATCTGAATTTTAATGAAGTCTAAATTATTTTCAATTTGAAAGGAAAAATTTATAAGTATATATTATTTTTATTTTTACATCAAACCACTTTCGTGTACAATGATATGACATAATTGATATTTGAACATTGATCGCATAGAAGGAACAAGGTGTTGCGGATTTGACGGATGTTCCATTGGCATTTGATCAGGTAAAATACTTTTAAATCTGGGCAATCTTATTTTAATAATAATTTTGGTTATAGTTTTTTTCAAATTTTATTAAAGTCTACATAATTTTCATTTTGAAAAAAAAAATATGTAATTATACAAATAATTGATTTTTATTTTTATATCAAACTACTTTCGTGTACAATGGTATGACAAATAATTGATATTTGAACATTGATCGCATAGAAGGAACAAGGTGTTGCGGATTTGACGGATGTTCCATTGGCATTTGATAAGGTAAAATGCTTTTAAATCTGAGCAATCCTATTTTAATAATAATTTTGGTTATAGTTTTATTCGAATTTTATTGAAGTCTACATAATTTTCACTTTGAAAGGAAAAATATATAATTATACAAATAATTGATTTTTATTTTTACATCAAACCACTTTCATGTACAATGGTATGATAAATAATTGATATTTGAACATTGATCGCATAGAAGGAACAAGGTGTTGCGGATTTGACGGAGGTTCCATTGGCATTTGATCAGGTAAAATGCTTTTAAATCTGAGCAATCCTATTTTAATAATAATTTGGTTATAGTTTTATTCGAATTTTATTGAAGTCTACATAATTTTCACTTTGAAAGGAAAAATATATAATTATACAAATAATTGATTTTTATTTTTCCATCAAACCACTTTCATGTACAATGGTATGACAAATAATTGATATTTGAACATTGATTGCATAGGAGAAACAAGGTGTTGCGGATTTGACGGATGTTCCATTGGCATTTGATCAGGTAAAATGCTTTTAAACCTGAGCAATCCTATTTTAATGATAATTTTGGTTATAGTTTTATTCAAATTTTATTGAAGTCTACATAATTTTCACTTTGAAAAGAAAAATATATAATTATACAAATAATTGATTTTTATTTTACATCAAACCACTTTCGTGTACAATGGTATGACAAATAATTGATATTTGAACATTGATTGTATAGGAGAAACAAGGTGATGTGGATGTTCCGTTAACATTTGATCAGGTATTTAAACTTTACAATCCTATTTTAATTAGTTAATTTTGGTTACAATTCTGTTCAAATTTTATTGAATTCTACATAACTTTTACTTTGAATGGAAAAAATCTAGTTATACATCGATACCATATTTTCATTTTTTTAAATCAATTATAGGCATATAATTAAGGTATACTAGTTGTAGTTTCTGAAATGTTACGTGTGAACTACATCTAACTTCTTATATATTTACTAGTTTTGTTTATGTTTTATGATTCAGGATTGGAAGGATGATGACCTCATGAACTTTATGGTCGATCTTGATGACATGTTCTAAAAATTTCTCCCAATTTCGCTTTTAAAAGTATCAGATTAATATTTGATAACTTTGGTATGTTGTTGTTTAAGATTTTATTTAAATTTGGATATTGTTTTGGTTTAAGATTATGTTTAAATTTGGATATTTTATTTGATTATGTTTTGGATATTAATTTGGATGATATTTTATGAATTTTGTAGATTTTATATATCATTGATGAGTGATTGTAGTTGAAGATGGAACCGTATAACGGAATTTAGTTTTATATTTGATATGAAATGATATAAATGCTTTTTTTTTTGGACAAAAATGATATAAAATGCTATGATGTATCTTCGAAGCATTTGTTAATGTTAAATCTTTGGTCTACCAATCAAAGCATTCATAACTATGAGTACTTTTCATTTTCCTATATTCAAGGAGGTTTACAACGACTGCTTAGAAGTTTATGGTTTGTTTTTGTTTTGTCATGGATCGTTTTGCATTTGAACAGTCGCTGTTATACAACAACCACTACAATCACTTACTTACTACACTATTGTAACATATCATTAACATATTGTTCAACACTTGTTTTAATGATGTGATTCTCCATATTTATCAGTAAAATCATGAGTTTAACGAAATCATGAAAATACATATAATTTATAATGATGTGATTCTCCATATTTATAATTATCTCTTTTGGAGAAGAGATCTCTCCCAACGGGCGTCGACCCAGTACTTCCACGTAGGAGATTTATCACTGGGCCAACACAACGTTGGTGGTATCACAAAAGTTTACATATTTGCCAAAGGTATACAATGATTACGATTCTATAAATATATGATGATGACAATCATCACCACTCGTTTGAAGCATAAGAGACCAATCACAGATCATATGCTAGACCAAACAAAAAAAATCACATATGTTGCAACTTACATGAAATAACTATTATAGTGTTATATATTATCGTGTAATTGGGTGCACAAAAAATCTTAGTTGAATAATTCCCATTTAAATTTTGGGTGAACCGGTTTAACGGTTTGTCCGGAATTAGAATCAAACGTTTCCCATCTCGTTGTTATGATCACCGGAGGACTTGATGAGGAGATCGTCGGTTTCCTTGACGCTTCCTCATCAAATGTCAGCAAATCTCGTTCCTTGTATTGAGGTTGAGGTTGCGGTTGCGTTGAGTTCTTGATATTCAACAAATCGAGAGCAACAATATACTTCTGTAATTTTTCCTCCTTCCAACATTTTAAAATAATCATTAGAAAACACATTAGATTCTAATTTTATATATAGAAAAAACTTATTAAAGCAACTTCGAAAAACTTAAATAACAAGACTTTATGGTTTATGATTGGTAACTTAATGGTTCCACAATTCTGCATGTTTAGTAATACAAATCAACAAAATGAATTTATTTGATTAGTAACATTGAGTTATAGAGTCAATAACTATTTTGACAAAAAAAAAAAAAAAGAGTCATTAACTATAAAAATTTAATTTTAAGTACCTGCATCTTCTTCTTCAAT
Organism: Arabidopsis suecica; assembly: GCA_019202805.1. NCBI lineage: Eukaryota > Viridiplantae > Streptophyta > Magnoliopsida > Brassicales > Brassicaceae > Arabidopsis > Arabidopsis suecica. Next base: position 13,563,300 of record CM032912.1, on the reverse strand, counting down.
TTAACGTCTCCATCACCAGAGATGGCATCGAGCTTGACCAATTGATTCATCAACATCTCCATCAAATTCTCAAGATTCTTCTCTTCAACTTTCCCTCCTTTACCAATCACTGTATCAAACGCCGACAGCTAAAATCCAAAAAAATAACAGCAATTCTGATTTCAAGTTACTAGACAAGAGTGTTGTCCGGAAATTTTAAAATCATGTTTATTAAGTTACTTGTCCGGCGAGTCTTTCGACTTGGGAACTAATATCAGAGATTGCTTTAGTGTATTTCTCTTTGGCGGCGATTTTCCTCAACTCAAGGAGACGTTTCTCCTGAGAAATCGGATCTTCTTTAAGAATAAGTTTCGAACGATCTTTAACACCAGAAAGATCAAGAAACATCTTAGAATCTCTTTCTTTGTCTTTGTATATAATCTTCATGTCTTGATGATGAACTCCTGTCGCACCAGACAATATCTTCTTTAATTCCCCTGTTGTTTATATTCAACAACAACAATCAAATTGAGAAAAAACAGAGCATAAGAAACATAAAATATATATATATATATATTCGGACTGTTTTAGGTCGTTTACCGAAAGTAGATTGAGAGTTGATACTGATCTCGTGATGGACCGACCCGTATTTGACCCGAACCCGAATGACACGTGGCACGCTAGAGCTATGATCCGTTCTTTTTTGTACAACCATTCCTCCAGGTCGGAGCTCCAATTCACCGTCGCCGGAAGTTGTTCCAGTTCTCATTTTCATCATCTTTTATTAAGAGAGAGAGAGAGAGAGGAAGAAACAGATAAATGATGAGATGAAGTTGATTTCTGAACAAGATCAAGAAGAAGAATAATGAAGAAACGTCTGAGCAAAGGGAAATAAATATACTTTTGTTTGTAATAAATTAATTTTTCTGTTTCTGGACAGAACTCGTGGAAGAAGAAGGAAGATAAAGAATCATAAAAAGCAGATTATTGTTTTATAAATTTTATTTTATACAAAAGAAAAGTTAAAGAAAAGGAGTGACAGCTAATGTGATTGTTGTTATGTCTCATTATCATCAGTCATCACCTATATTTAATATATGTTGTATTGTATCCCCCACATATTTATTTCTGTTTCTGATAAGTAATGACGATATTAATAAATGTCGTTATATTTATAATTTATTTGTCATCTTTGTTCTGTATTATATAAGTCGTCTTCTACATTTCTAAGTCCAGGTAAGCTAATGAAACAACTGAAACAGAAACTTGTGTTACACGTCATGGCTTTTTACTCCGACAAACTCTGCAACTTAAAATCTCTCTCTCTTGCAGATCCACATTGTCTAGAAGAATTATCGTCGGTGTGGTGTGTCCTATATTGCCAAGTTTTAACCGATCCATGGACCATACAGACCACACGCGAGCTTTCTTTAATCATCTCCTGAACAAACTAGTGCTTCGAACAGAGACATGGTTAGGTTTGACCTCAAGACTGTTCACGAACAGAGCTTTGAACTGTTGGAGAACAGAGTTTGTAATTATTTCTTCCTTATGGGCTGATAATGGGCCTAAACTAATGAAATGGGCTTATTGGGTTAAAGGCATAACATGATAAACTCTAAAGTTGTTTTTTCTTTCTTCGATTCGCGGATAACATCGCTCTGTATCTCATTTGGGTAAGGTGTGTTCATTTAGGGACATGTGCTAGAGCCTAAAAGCCTAATTTAGATTTTTTTGATTATCCTTGAGCTTTATTTTTGTGTTATTATGGTTGATGTATCATGTATGGTTGATGAAACCACTGAACAATACTTTGATATATTGGACTCTTAGCTCCATCATTGGATCTTATACCGTTATACGAAATATTTTGGGGGTTGAATTGTGAAAGTGAGTAATATTGGGGTCAATAAGTAATCATGCAAAAAAAGGGGATATTTGTCGTAAGCCCACTCATTTACAGCTGCAATCATTGGTACAGTTATTATTACGAAAAAAAAAGAAAAAAAAAACATAATTTGGTCAATCAACTTTAAACTACACGCGTCGCACACGATCCCTACTCTCAATCGGACGATCCAAAATAGGTTTAACTTTATCCATCGTCCGGTCAATCTTCTGCCACGCAATGAGAACATCTAAAGGTTACCAATCGATCAAACGATACTTGTTACGATAAACAAGACACGTGTCAGTATTGACTAACGGGTAATAAAAAGGTACTAGCAAAGGTCACCGGCTAGTCCGGTCAGATTTGGGTTCTTACGATTTCCACTAGGTAATAGGTATATTAACAAAGGCGCGTCAAGTTCATTGTTCCAGCTCTCTCCAGGATTTTTCCTTTTTTATGCAAAAACAAAAAACATAAAATAAATATAAGAAAGATTGTTTATTTTAGCTTTATATTACAGCTTGAAATTTCCAGGCTAATTTTTTCCTTCCTTTTTCTTCTTCTCTTTACTAATTTCTCTTCCTCTTCTTCTGTTCCGATTTGAGCTGGGTTTAATTTTTGATTCCTAGTTGTGATCTCTAAGCTTTTGTTCTATGTTGATCTCAGCTTTACTTCACAGTTCTTGGTACGTTCTTTCTTTCTGTCTTCTTCCCAATATTTTTTTTTGTTAATTTAATTTCTGTTGCTTTTTAAATATCTTATTCCGAGATTTTTAAGGGATTGTTTCTATTTTTTGTTTGGGGAATTGGTTAGTTTATCGGTTAATTTATGTAAAGTAACGAACTTTATTTAAAATTAGGGTTTTGATTTTGGGGTTTTTTATTTCAGAGATTAAGTTCAATGTCTGTTTATCATTAATGGAGCACCAGATTCAAGTATATGTTTCGATAGAAGAGAATGTTATTGATCTGATTTTAATCGATAAATGTATTATGTTGTAGGTATCAGTAGTAAAGGTGGGACATTTGTGTCGCATTGAGGAAGAAACTTGGATTTGAGACTCACTTGGGACCTACCCTTTAATGGCTTCTTCAACTTCTGGGATTTTCTTTCAAGGAGATGATGAATCTCAAAGTTTCATTAACTCTCACTTGACTTCCTCTTATGGGAATTCATCTAACTCTGTTCCTGGATGTGGACCTACTGGTGGCTATCATAATATCAGTATGGTTTCTGGTGATATGCATAATCCGGTTATGATGAGTGTTTCGACCCCGGGTCCAAGCGCTGGAGCTAGTTCGCTTGTTACAGATGCTAATTCTGGGCTCTCTGGAGGTGGTCCTCATTTGCAGCGTAGTGCTAGTATCAATAATGAGTCGTATATGCGTTTACCGGCGTCTCCAATGTCGTTTTCCTCTAACAATATCAGTATTTCTGGGTCATCAGCTGTAGATGGGTCAACTGTGGTACAACGGCATGATCCAAGTGTTCAGCTAGGAGGTTCCAGTGCTACATCACTGCCTACATCACAAACTAATCAAATCCCGCTTTCTATGGCTCGTCGTGCTTCTGAATCGTTCTTTCAGGACCCAAACAACTTAACCCAAGCACGGAAAAAACCTAGAATAGATTCAAAGCAGGATGATGCTTTGCAGCAGCAGATTTTACGTCAGTGGCTTCAGAGACAGGATATATTGCAGCAGCAGCAACATCAACAACAACAAGGCCAAAATCCACAATTCCAACTTTTGCTTCAACAACAAAAGCTGAGGCAACAGCAACAATATCTTCAGTCCCTCCCACCACTGCAACGGATTCAGCTGCAGCAGCAGCAACAAGTGCAGCAACAGCAACAGTTGCAGCAGCAGCACCAACAGCAACAGCAACAGTTGCAACAACAAGGAATGCAACTGCAACTAACTGGTGGGCCAAGACCTTACGAAAATAGCGTTTGCGCTCGAAGATTGATGCAGTACCTATATCATCAGCGACAAAGGCCTTCTGTGAGTATCCATATAGTCGTCAGAATTTTTGTTTTATGTGTATTCTAGAAAAAAACTCTTGACAGATACCAGTCGTGTCATTACTGATTTTGTAGGAGAGCAGTATTGTTTACTGGAGGAAATTTGTAACGGAGTATTTTTCTCCCCGTGCAAAGAAAAGATGGTGTCTTTCTCATTATGATAATGTGGGGCATAGCGCACTTGGTGTTTCTCCTCAGGCAGCCACGGTTTGGCTCCCTAACTATTTCGTTTTTTTTTTTTTGTTTCATACTCGTTCTCTTGATCATTTTAGCTTATTGTATGCTGGGCTTGCATTGTAGTTACACAGGTTACTTATTCTTGTTGTTTGTATTTTTGCTATTTGCAGGATGAATGGCAGTGTGATCTTTGCGGTTCTAAATCAGGAAGAGGATTTGGTAAGTTCCAGTTTACTTATCCCCCCTAATGAAGAAGAGGGAAATATCAGAAATGTTTATGGTAGCAAAACATCTTCTCTTAGTGAGTTTTTGTTATGAATTTTGCAGAAGCAACTTTTGATGTCCTACCAAGGCTTAACGAAATCAAATTCGCAAGTGGTGTCCTTGACGAGCTTCTTTATCTGGGTGTACCGTCTGAACGCAGATATGGTTCTGGAATTATGGTGTTAGAGTACGGAAAAGCAGTTCAGGAGAGTGTGTATGAACATATCCGTGTTGTCCGCGAAGGCCATCTTCGGATTATATTCTCCCAAGAGCTGAAGGTTTAAAGAGCTTTTGATTCCATACACTTTCAATCATTTATGTATTAGAGTAATTTAGCTTATCCTTATGCTTTTGCCAGATTATCTCATGGGAGTTTTGTACTCGCCGACATGAAGAGCTACTTCCTCGTCGCCTAGTAGCTCCACAGGTAACATTAATGGTTCTTACAATCTTGTAACTTTATTTGAAATACCTGGTCCTAAGAGTTTGGATTGTCTGTTTCCTTGGGTCGTGCAGGTGAACCAACTGCTTCAGGTTGCAGAGAAATGTCAGAGCACAATCGATCAAAGTGGATCAGATGGGATTCATCAGCAGGATTTGCAAGCTAATAGCAACATGTGAGTCGATGAGTCTAGACAATTTTTACCTTTCTTTCCTCTTTATTTCTTTCAATCAATTTATTTTCATTATTTCTTGCATCTTATACGGTAATTTAGGTAAGATTTTTCATTGATGCAAAGAAGATCTAAGCGAATTTAGCTTAATGTATACAAATATGATGTGCTGATGCCAAGTCTTTTGCTCCAGGGTCATGGCTGCTGGACGTCAACTAGCAAAAAGCTTGGAGTCACATTCACTCAATGACTTAGGCTTCTCCAAACGATATGTTCGGTGTTTGCAGGTATCTCTCTGCCTACTTTCTTGACTCAGTAATATCCTCATACCTCTACATCTTCCTGGTGGCTTGTCTCCTTTTTTATGTTTAACTCTTGTCTTCTTTTTTTAACAGATTTCTGAGGTTGTCAGCAGCATGAAAGATATGATTGACTTTTGCCGTGACCAAAAAGTGGGTCCAATCGGTAAGTTAATTCATAAATCCCAGAGAGCCCCTGAGATTCATCAAAACGCACTTTCTTTTATTTTGTTGTGCTTTTAAAAAGCTTTCTTACTGCCTTTTTACATTTGCAGAGGCTTTGAAGAGCTATCCATATCGAATGAAGGCTGGTAAACCACAGATGCAGGAGATGGAGCAACTAGCAAATGCTGCTCGAGGACTTCCACCTGATAGGAACAGTCTCAACAAGCTAATGGCCTTACGCAATTCTGGGATAAACGTACCGATGAACAATATGAGTGGTCAAGGTACTCTTCCGGGCTCTGCACAAGCCGCTGCCTTTGCGCTTACCAATTACCAGACCATGCTCATGAAACAAAACCATCTGAATTCAGACCCAAACAACACCACGATCCAACAAGAACCATCAAGAAACCGGAGTGCATCCCCTAACTATCAAGGAACTAGTCCTTTGTTACCTGGTTTTGTGCATAGCCCATCAATAAGTGGTGTTTCTTCCCATTTATCTCCTCAGCGGCAAATGCCAAGCTCCAGTTATAATAGCTCAACCCAGCAATACCACCAACAACCACCTTCCTGTAGTAGCGGTAACCAAACATTGGAACAGCAAATGATTCACCAAATATGGCAACAGATGGCAAACAGCAATGGAGGCTCCGGTCAACAACAACAACAACAACAACAACAGTCACTTTCTGGTCAGAACATGATGAATTGCAATGCCAACATGGGAAGAAACAGAACAGATTATGTTCCCGCAGCAGCTGAAACACCAAGCACCTCCAACAGATTCAGAGGCATGAAGGGGTTAGACCAGAGCCAAAACCTGGAAGGTATTATCTCGAATACATCGCTCAACTTTGGGACTAACGGGTTTTTTAGCAATGAGGTTGATGAAAACATGGGATATTCTTGGAAGTCATGAGAGGTCTTTTGATAGTTAGTTCCAATGTTGTCTTTGTAAAGAATGAGTTACTAAAGACTAACTTTCTTAGGTATATGAATCTCATGAGGGGGATTTAATGTTAACGTGTCTACTACCATGTTGTTGTTCTTTCTTCTTCTTAGATTAAAGCTTCTCTTTTTATGAAGAGGTTTTTCTGGAAAGTGTTACTAATTCTGGAAAAGAAGACTGTTCTTTAGCAACTCATCGCTTATCAGTCAATATTATGCCTTTTTTTCTTTTCTTTTGCCTCGTTTATTTAAAGTTGATAGATACAATTATATATACTCTTCAGGAACTCAGCAACAAAACAAGCCAAAACTTGGAAAATTTATACTTTTCATCTTCCATATACCAACCATCCTACTAGTCACATGCAGCCCACAGTCTACAAGAGATTCAAGCTAACTTATCAATTCCTTATACTCTAGTTAATTGCATATATAATATAATTGTGTATATGACAAAAAGTGTGGACTTAGTAATATGAAAAAGAAAGAAAAAAACAAAACTTAATGGAATTGAGAATAGTTGTGATTTTTCATGTTTATAGCTTTTCGCATGTGAATATTATGAACTAACTAGACCATGTGGCCATGCCAAACGTCTCCTCATCTCATTCTAATTAATCTCTCAAAATATACACATTCGAACAATATATATATAGCTGTGAGATCTTAAATCATATCGATAGAACTACATCAAATATATATAAAGAAAACAAGCTTATCCATGGCATCGTTCAAGTCTTTGGCAGCGGTTCTCGGTGTCCTTTTTCTAGCCATGACTGCTATAGAACCGGTGGTTCAAGCCCAAGAATGTGGCAACGATCTAGCAAATGTGCAGGTGTGTGCCGCCATGGTGCTGCCCGGTTCAGGCAGACCGAATTCAGAATGTTGCGCCGCACTTCAATCTACTAATAGAGATTGTCTATGCAACGCTCTCCGTGCAGCCACCTCTCTTCCTTCCCTTTGTAACCTTCCTCCTGTGGATTGCGGTACGGATTTATTTTACTTCTAACCAACAAGTTTGAATATTTTATTCGTTCCAAGATGAGGATGAACAAAACAAATCTCATACATAATTTGAGTTTGGATACGATAGTTTTGTATCTACATCTAATTTAATTAACCACTAGATTACCAGCAATTTTTAGATTACTTCGTATATATTAAGAAATCGATCATTTATACGTTTTGCGAACAAAACTATGCCAAACCAAAAAGATTTGGCTGAAGATTCGATGAGCCGAGCAGAAAAAACAGAAAAAATTGATAAGCCCCGACCTTATTTCTTAATAGTCCAAAATTAGTTGGGCTAAAAATGATTAGCTATTTTTCTAGAGTAGATTAAGTAGAAATGTAGGATCGAACCTCATATATCAGCTCAAGCAAACTCGGCTAATGTGTTTCTTTAATGATATATAGACCTCTATATTTCATATCTGTTTCTGAGGTTTTTGTTTGTTTGTTTTGTTTTTGTGTTGTGCAGGTATAAATGCTTAGTTAAGCACTTAAGCTAAGCACTTAAGCTAAGTCAAGTCCGAGATGATCAAGGAAAACGGGAAAAATAAAGAACAATGGGAACTATTCTAGTTTTTTTTTTTTTCTCACTTCTGCCTCTTTTATTATAATAAAGTTCTGGTAGCTTTGCTTAGAAATTGAGATACTACTAGTGTAATAAAAAGCTTTGCTAATTATGAGAATAAAACCTTCCCTGTCTGATAATCATTTTTAATCATCTACCTAAGTCTAGATATCGGAAATAATTAGATTGGATGCTTGTTTAATATATGCATGGAAAATTATGTAAGTTTTATTTGTGCCCAAGCTAAGACCATCAGCAATGGCAAATGTGTTTGTGTGGGTGTAAGTATTTTTTTAGTATTATAATTTAAAGGAAAAGAGAAAAGAGAAAGAGAAAGAAAGAGAGAGATAGAGAGAAAAAAGTGTTACACCCGAGTGTAAACTTACACCCGGGTGTGAAGAGAGAGACAATTTTTTCGTTTTTTTAATACCTACACCCCAAGACTCACATCCACCTGCTTGCTCCACTGCCGTGTCTGTTCAAAAGCTAGAAAGTCTAAAAATTGCACCTGACCCCCCTAGTTGCTGATTGCTGAATACGACTTGAGGATACTATTTATTAGTGGTTCTAGTCGATCGTTATCACAGCTAGTTTTTATTTTCGAATATTCCCTATTTGTCTTCCCCTTATTATAGACTTACTTCTAAACTGCATGCTACTGAATAGAGTAAAATATAGATAACTAAACAAATAAATAGATGAATTAATGAGGAAAAAACAACATCTAGTCTAGTGATTAAAACTTCTCTTATACTTAAAACGATGAGACTGAGCATTTGGATGTAATTGAAGTACAAGAATTTGAATTGTGCCACCACAAAAACAAACCTATGTAATGTAACATAACATTATGTGGCCTGGATGAAAGATAAACATCTATGTATATCATCCACACAAAAAAATTCTGATTTTTAAAAATATATATTCGCTACACAATTGTAAAGTTTGCAGTCATTGGATTGAAGCAAAGAAAAAAGCTGCAAAATGCAGAAGTCACAGACACTAGACTGCAGTGAAATTATGGGCTTCAGAGAATGACACGTCCTCCCAATTATTCTCTTTTTTTATTTTTTATATGTTCTCTATACTTTTTTTTTTTTTTTTTGGGCAAAATGTTCTCTATACATAATTCAAATTATCTAATATTCATTTCACATTACAAAATTATTAAGTAAAATTTTTTAAAATGACGTAATTGATATTTAATGGTTTGAACCAAACCGCAAAACACAGATCTGGTACGGTTGGTAGGATTAGTCAGGCCCATTGACTTTAACCGACGCTCTTTTACTTAAAGTCAAGGAAAAAAAAAAGAAGCCCTTTTAAAATACGCGTGTAGGTAACGCGATACTAGGCGCGTGGATGCGTTCTCTGCAATCTATATAAATAAGTCGTTACCATTCGTAGCTTCTCCATAACCAAATGTTAATGTTTTTTTTTTTGTAACTAAAAAAAATTATATTCTCAGCAACTAAATGAAGTGGAAATCCACCGGAGAAATCTCTGATAAAACTTCTCCGACGATTTTCCGACGATGAACGATGGGCTTTTTCGGGAGACTGTTCGGGAGTAAAAAGTCTGATAAATCAGCTCCATCGAGAGATAAACGGAGGTGGAGCTTCACCACCAGATCTTCAAATTCGAGCAAGAGAGCTCCGGCGGCGAAGACGTTTGTGGAGGAGCAAAACGGTTTGGATGCCGACAGACATGCGATAGCCGTGGCTGCTGCGACCGCCGCGGTAGCGGAAGCAGCTCTTACTGCTGCTCATGCGGCAGCTGAAGTCGTGAGACTCACAAGCGGGAGAAATGGCGGTGGCGGTGGCGGTGGAAACTCGTCGGTGTTTCAAATCGGAAGAAGTAACCGTCGGTGGGCTCAGGAGAATCTAGCGGCGAGGAAGATTCAATCCGCTTTTCGTGGTTATCTGGTTAGTTTACTAATTTCTTGATTTCTCTAAAGTTTTCAAGAATCATTTAAAATTTTTGAATCTTGAAACTTTTACCAATTAGGAAATTTCTTTACATAATGTGAAATAGCTGTCTGAAATTCGGGGATTTTTTTCTCCTCATTCCAAAATTCAAATTTTAAAAATGGAAACAAAACAATGGGTAAAATTTGTATTTTTTGGTGTGGGGTTTGGTCCCAAAGAAACTGACTATAGAAGAAGAAGAAGACAAACAAATGTGAAACAAAGAAGTTTCTTCGAAACTTGTTACACTGCCGACACTATTTTTAGTGGTTACCAATAGCTCTATTAACGTGGGTCTCAGCATCTGTATTTTATCACTCAAAATTTTGATGAAAGATCTGATCAGAATTTCGAAATGAACTTAGATTAGTGTTTGTGTGAATCATTTGATTTTAGTTGTAAGATGGGCCAAGTTAATTTTCTTTTTCTTTCCACGTTATTTTGTGCTTTTTGATTCTGAGCTTTATGGAAATAAACAAGACTAATTAGTATTTTACAGATGTGTTCTTTTTTTGCTTTAGGACAGCAACTTTAAAGTTGAAATCTTTAGCCAAAAACTTTTACAAGTTGCTTATTTTATCTTCCCTTTACTTACAAAGTTTCATTTTTTAACCATGTTTTTTACCCTTTTTCAAGTTTCCTATCGGTGAATTGTTTATAAATAAAACGTTCAAAACACGGAATTTAGAGATTTTCTAATTCGAGTTAAATTATGCAACTTCCAAGATCTTATATGTGTTCTCGAATCTTGACCAATGTGAAAACAAGAACTCGTGTGTGTGTGTGTACATTTGACCTTTCAGACAAATACTTTTGAGAATGGTGGGCTCTGTTGTAATTACTAAATCTAGTTTTTTGTACAAGTGGAAGTGGTTGGGAGACTAAAAGAAACATAGAATAATTTCACAAACCACTAATCAATTTAGTACTCTTTTTTCTTTGGGTTTAATATTAGTTGGCAAAACGATGATTATGTCTTCAACAAATGATTAAACTCGCCTTGTCTTTGTTATTCACTTTCAAGCAAACTCAAATTTTGATTATTGGTGGTGGAGCCAATTTTTACTTCAAGTTGTTTCTATATTCCATTTTGACATAAATTAAAGACTTTATGAAGTTTATTGGTTTGCTTTTTTGGCTACTATGGAAAATTTTCAGGCAAGGAGAGCATTAAGAGCACTAAAGGCATTAGTGAAGCTTCAAGCATTAGTGAGAGGACACATAGTGAGAAAGCAAACTGCAGATATGCTTCGAAGGATGCAGACTCTTGTTCGTCTTCAATCTCAAGCTCGTGCTCGAGCCTCTCGTTCTTCTCACTCCTCTGCTTCTTTCCACTCCTCCACCGCTCTACTGTTCCCATCTTCCTCTTCTTCTCCGCGTTCTCTCCACACGCGCTGCGTTTCAAGCGCTGAAGTGATCTCTATGGACCACCGTGGTGGCTCTAAGCGGTTAGATTGGCAAGCCGAGGAAGGCGAAGATGGAGACAAGATCCTAGAAGTGGATACTTGGAAGCCTCATTATCATCCCAAACCACTACGTTCAGAGAGAAACAATGACTCTCCGAGGAAAAGACAACAATATCTGTTGGGTCCGAGAAGTACAGAGAATAGTCCTCAAGTTGGGTCTAGTGGGTCAAGAAGAAGAACTCCGTTTACGCCGACATCAAGAAGCGAGTATTCTTGGGCATGTAATAACTATTACTACTCGGGTTATCACCCGAATTACATGGCTAACACTGAGTCTTATAAAGCTAAAGTCCGGTCACAGAGCGCGCCGAAACAGAGAGTTGAGGTATCTAATGAGACCAGTGGGTACAAGAGATCTGTTCAGGGACAATATTACTACTACACGGCGGTAGCAGAAGAGAGTTTGGATGTTGGAAGCCCCGGTTACTATGGAGGAGGAGTTTCTGATCGATTGAATCGGAACCAAAGTGCAAAATCGAGGATGCATTCTTCGTTTCTTGTTTAGATTATGATTCTCTTTTCTTTTTGTTTGAGTTTGGTAATTTTCCAGGAGAGACAAGTAGTAACTGGATGTGTAAATTGTTGTTAACAAGTTTCGATTGCTTGCAAAAGAAGGAATATTCTAAGTGTTCAATTGAAATTTATTAAACTGAGTCAAAAACCGAAATGAATTTTGATATGGTTAAAATGATTAGATTTTTGAGATATTAGAAAAAATGAAACCAAGCTAAACTAACTGATGTAACATTCCTTACTGTTTTTTCAAGACAATTCTACTAATTGAGTTTAATACATCTTGTTTAAGATAAGAGGAGCTAACCGAACTCAGATTAAACATTCAAAAACTTGACGCATTTGATCCATAGGTGATACAATGTCGTTTGGAATCCACTGAGCTTTGAATTTTCATTGAATGCTAAAAAAGGAAAACAAAATAATCAAATTTGATAAATATAAATCATAAAGGAATATATAGAGAAAAGGGTTAAATAGTAAGTTACAAGTTGCAATCGGTGTTAGGATCGATGGTGAAGCCCAAAACGACGCCGCAGAAGCCAGACAAAGTAGAAATGGCGGTGGCGTTAGGGTTATAGACATTGATGAGATCCATGAAGCAGTTACAGAGCCACTTTCTCTTCTCCAACGAATCAGAGTACGTTCCGATTACGGTCATCGCGTCGCAGCAACGTGACCCGGGTATCGGATCCGGATACCCGTAATTCACAAACTCCGTGCACGAGGATATCAGCGTTCCTACTGCCGCACAGTCGGCCGCGTTTTCTACGGTGGCTGAACATATCGCCGGCAGTAGTAATAAGAAGAGAAACACCACCGGAGAGAATGGTCTCGTCATATCTTTTGATTATTCGGAGGACGTTTTCGCTTGTTGTACAAGATGGGGTTTATAGACAAAACGAAAAAAGAGCGTTTCTGAGTATGTTTGGAGTTGGTTTGCAACCGAGGTTGTGTGAACGCCATGAGGTTTATGTGAATAATGAGCCGAGTTGGATATTTTGGGATAATGACATTATCATAATGTGTCCACCTCTGAAAACAAGCCATATCATGCGAAAAGTGATTAAGGGTGCACAATAGTTTAATTGACGTGCACGTTAGCACATATAAAAGCAATGTTGTTAGTGAATTGCAAAGGAAAAGATGGAGTTCATAGAGATAAGTGAATCACTCAATGGTTAAGTACAGTATTGGGTAACATCAAAGACCCTCCTTATATATTAGCAGGCTTTATATATAACAACCAACTGGTTCGAAACCAATATATAGAACAAAAAGAAATTCTTTGAAAACTTAATACAAACACAATGTATTCTCCACATGATCATATGTAGAGATGTTAATATGGGCTAACCCACCCCATTTAGATCCACCCCATTTAAAACCCATCCCATTTAGACCCACCCCATTTAACCCCATTTAAGTTTACACCCCATTTATCCTCCCCATTTAAACCCACTAGATTATGTATCCGCGCGTTGCGCGGAGTTTTAATTCAAATTTTTTTATCAATACAAATATTTAAATTATTTAAATTTTAAAATATTTTACTTTAATCATGTTCATTATCTTTCCATAGTAGTAAATATTTTTTTATATTTTTTACTATAATTTTTTTGTTATCCTCTATGATTCACTCGTTGTCTTCCGACATCTAGTCCCTTTTCACTTTATATTGGCTCACATATAATATACTCGACTATGAATTAGTTCTCAAGATATATCGTATATATTTTCTCATTCATATTTTTCAATACTCAAAGTTTTTTATAAGTTGCATGATCTTTTTATTAAAGTGAACATTAAAAAATTTGGAGAGATATTTGTCATAAAATTTCTTTCACCATGTTTGGTGCATGTGAAATTGTTTTATAGACAACAAATCTCATATATGGACTCATTCCTATTCACAAACATCAGATTTAAAAAAAATACAAAAAACAAATTCACATATATAATTTGACGTATATTATGATTCTATATTGTATTCTTAATGTTGATTTTCGTAAAATTCGTAACTTACGAACTCATATAAATCATTCTAATTTAAAAATACATTTTTAATCCTTAATTTTTACTTCTAATTAAAAACTCTTCAATATACCATTACTATTCTAATTTCCAAATAGCATTCAAAAATATTAATATTATACAGTTTCTTATTTGATTGGATTGTTTTATTTTTATTTGTGATGTTTAGGATAGTTTTTTCTTCTTTCAAAATCACCTTAAATTTTTCGATCTATTTTAAAATTTCATAAACACTGATTAGTATTTAGTTTTTCTTTTTTTAGGTATTCATTTGATTTTTCAAAAAACCCACCACTTTTAAATTTAGAAAACACTGATAATATAGAAAATTTAATTAATGTAACTATTTATATTATATTATAATTATAAAAAATAATATGTACTTAATCCTTCTTATTTTTAATCGGTATCATGAATTGATACTTTAATATTAAAAATATATTTTTAATATTGTTAATTTTAAATGTGTATTTTTCAGAAATGAATTACTATTTATTTTCAGTAAAAACTTTTAAATTTAGTATATTTTTTAAGTTTTATTTTTTTATTCTACTAAATAATTATAACTCTTAAAAATAATTGTTTTGTCATTAAAATATACTAGATGAATACCCACGCTACGCGTGGGTTTGTTTTGAAAATTGTGAAGTAAAAATTATTGATTGTTTTTGCTAATTTATATTTATTTTTTATTTGTTATTATGTAGTTATTAAAACTAAATCTATCTTATGTAGTTACATTTTGTAAGATTAGATCTATTTTTTGACTTGAAATATAACCCGGGAAAAAGACTTACTTGTCAGCTGATACCTCTTGCTTGTTCCCGTAATATTATTCATCGTCCTCATGGCTCTGCTAGTTGGTCAGAAGGTACTTTATCAGCTTTCTCAATATCTATTATGGGTACAAAGTTTTTTTATCCTTTTTGAATGGGCTTCATTGAACTCTCTTGTTTATATTTTTCGGGGATACAAAAGTTCTAGCTGCAGTATACGAACCTAAAGCAGGAACGAAGAAGAACGAAAATGCTGAGAAGGCTTGTTTTGAAGTCATATGGAAGCCTTAAACCGGATAGATTGGTAATCGTAAATGCGTTTAGTTGTTCAGAAGGAGGCTTGTTTTGTTGCTTGAGTATGTCGTACAGGTGATTCTTGGTTTTAAGATCTGAATTACTTTTGCTTTGAATATTGATAGGAAAGGTTGAAAGGAAGTATGAAACG
Source organism: Arabidopsis suecica (assembly GCA_019202805.1). Taxonomy (NCBI): domain Eukaryota; kingdom Viridiplantae; phylum Streptophyta; class Magnoliopsida; order Brassicales; family Brassicaceae; genus Arabidopsis; species Arabidopsis suecica. The sequence continues at coordinate 13,548,160 of CM032912.1, read as the reverse complement.
ATACTGAAAAGGACACTACAGAGTATTTGTGTTTTGACAGTTGTTCCAAATACCACCACCTTAGTGATAATTCATGTGAGTAGCTATTCAATGTTGTGTATATCGATATTGTCAACTTGAGTTGTATCTGATGTTTTCATTTTGTAATTCCCGTGTAGGTTGTACATGATGGTGGTTCTGTATCGTTTTTATGTTCCTTGCACCTTGGTAAACATTTACTGATGCTGTCTGAAACACATATAATCCAGTATAAACAATGTCTGTTTGAGTATTTATAGAGTTTATAGTAGTGAAAGTTTGTAATCCCATAAGTTGAGAGTGTGAATATGTTTTTGTGTAACTTCTACCGTGGCCTCCATTCTGGCAGTTAGAAGGTAGAAAACGTTTGTTCTAAAGAAATATGATGTACAGAAAGGGAGACTCTATGAAGGATGGAATTTACGAAGTCGAGAAATTTGCGTTGAGATTCTTCTTCTTTCATATTGAACGATCGAGCAGAGAGTGGGAGAGATTTATATTGTTAAAGTCTTGTGGGGAATTACAATATTTGTTGGGTTTAGAAGCATTAAGCCATCACTAAAATGGGCTCGACCCATTAATATTGCAGTCTAATAGATTCTAAAACACATATGGCCCATCCGTCATGGGCTATTTTGTTTACTCCATTTGACACTTATAATTAGAAGCTGATGTGTATTAATGAAATGTTTTGATTGGACGAATAAAAAGCTGATGTGTCATCTCCAGAAGAGCCAAAAATGCTGACGTGGCGGAAAGATGGAGAGAGATAACCTCCTTTCATATATATGATGATAAGTTCTTTTTTCATATCTCCAGTCATTTAGGATAATTTATATTTAAGATATAGTTATCTTATTTTATATTTATCCAATCTCTATTCAAAAATTTCATATTTTGTGTTATAATTTTTTTTTTCGTTTTTTAATATTTAATTTATTCTTTTGTAAATTATTGTTTTTGTTAAATAAAATATAATAATATAAATTACAAAATGTGTGAATTAATTATAGTTTTAATGTTTTTTTGATTTAATAAATAAAATATGTGGAGCCCACACAAAATTAAAATATGATGACTTGGATGATGATGTGGACATCTTAGATGGAGAGACAACTCTCCCATTATATATATAGATTTAAATTTTCTTTACCGATTTAAACCAATTTAGGCTCATATAACATTGTTTTGTTCTAAACAATATTATCAATAATTATTTTGATTGATTATTTAAAATTTACAAATTAATTCATTAAATATAATTGATAAATAATGATATAACTGTTTTTATTATTTTGTTGAAGAATAATATAGTTAAAAAAAAACGAAATTTTGCGGTTTTGGCGGAAAAACGCGGGTTTACGATTTCGGCGGGAAAACGTCATTATACGGTATGATATTTTTTGTGATAAAACGCAATTTTACGATTATAGCTGGAAAATGCGGGTTTACGGTTTTGGTGGGAAAATGTCATTTTCTGCCAAAATCGCAAAATTGCGTTTTATCACCAAAAATTATTTTCCCATAAAATAGCGTTTCCCGCCAAAACCGTAAATCCGCGTTTTCCCGCTGAAACCGTAAACCCGTATTTATCCTCCAAAATCGTAAACCCGCATTTTCCCGCCAAAACCGCAAATCCGCGTTGTTTCCGCCAAAACCGTAAATCCACGTTTTTCCGCCAAAACCGTAAACTCGCGTTTTTCCGCCAAAACCGTAAACTCGCGTTTTTCCGCCAAAACCGTAAACCCGTGTTTTCCCGCCATAATCGCAAAATTACGTTTTATAGCAAAAAAATATCATACCGTATAATGAAGTTTTCCCGCCAAAATTGTAAATCCGCGTTTTCCCACCAAAATCGCATAACCATATTATAAGAGACATTGTTTTACGTTTTGTTTTAAATATTTAAATCAAAAATTGAATTTAAGTAGAATATTAGTTTTAAATATATTTAATATTTTGCTTTTTTATTTTAGTTATTAAGATATTATCATTTTTAATAAAAATAACTAATATAAAATAAAACATAAATATATTTAAATGGGTACCATTTATTTGTGTGAAACCCCATTTAATAAATGAGTTTAATTGGGGTAACCCATTTAACCCCATTTAATGTTTTTTCCTAAATGGGATAATTTTTTTTGTATATACCCATTTATTAAATGGGGATTCTATGCCCAAACATCCCTAGATGCAGCTATGGGAGACCGTTGGATGACGTACCTTCTTAATCTCTCTCTCTCAAACTCCTTTTTCCCTTTATATTGTTTTCCTGGAACCGTGATAGAGAAATTGTGTGCGATCGCTACTGATTTATATATGATTCTTCGCTTTGTCTGATCTTGCAAACCTGACCTTTTTTATGCATCGTTTGATCTACAATATGATTCTGTATGATTTGCTTGCTTAAATTTGGAAAGAATCTATTTCAAGTAGCAGTTGATCGTGTTTTGCTCCTGGTCATCCTAATTCTTTCCAAGTTTATGATTTGAATTCCTACAAATGATCTTGTTGTTGTTGTTTGACTCTGGTTCTGTGTTTGTAACTTTTCAGCTTTTATTCCGTTGAGTGAATTCTCTGATGCTGCTGTGATGAAGAAGTATGCAGTGAAGCCAGATGCTGAAACTCTTGACATTGTCAACACTGTCGCTAGGAAAACGGTAAGCTTCTTCTTATGTCCCTTGTTTGGAAGAAAAACCGTAAAACCTGTCTGCAACTTTAAACTTTACTAATGAATACCTGAATTTGAATATCAAGTTTATGATTCCAAATGGTGGTGATCTTCTAGTTGTGGATAGTTAGTGAATATGCATCAGTAAAGAGTACCGATAACTTGTATAAAACAGTTTGTCTATCTCTGGTGTTGTAGAAAAATTAATCTGATGACTGGTGAGACTATACTCTATTGAATAACCTAAAACGGTACTGAAAATAGAATATGTTACACCTATCATAGTGTTATTCAGAAGTTCATTCAAACTTTATGTTACCTTGTTAGTTGTGACAAAGATGACCAAGAAGTTAAACATTTTTTTTTTTTTTTAAAGTTAAACATTGTTAATTCATATGAATGAGACTTTCTTTACAACAAGTGTTTGATTTTGTGTTAAACGATGATCCAACTATTGTGAAACATGTGTTTGGCAGGAGGTTACAGTAGTGATGAAGATATATAGGGGAGATCCTCGTGAGAAGATTTGTGCAGCAGCTGAACAGATTCCTCTCTCAAGCCTTGTGATGGGTAACAGAGGCCTTGGTGGTCTTAAGAGGATGATTATGGGAAGTGTAAGCAACCATGTGGTCAACAACGTTGCATGCCCTGTGACCGTTGTCAAGGCTCACACCAGAGTTTGCTCGCAGAACTCTAAATAACCATCGTATATTCTATGATTTGTGTTTGTGGTCGAAATTTGTATTGTTAACTGTTGTGTGACTGGAGTATTGTTCATCTGTATGGGTAAAAAACACTTCACCTTCTAATAAATACAGAATCTTGTGAGTTTTGGACCTAACTCCAATAATGTCAATGTGTTTTTTAGCATTATGATTGTCCCTTTATTTCTATGTTTGCAGAGAAGACGAATTAAACTTGACAAGTAACAACATAGATAGTTTTTTGCATAATAATCTTACAACGAAGTTCAGGACATTAGTAGTTCTACAGAAAATACAAGCTAAAGAGTTTCAGGGAAATTAACAAACACACAAAACAGAACAAATGTCTCCATAGATAAGAAAGCACAAGACACTTACATTTATTCCTCAATCGATCATGTAGTGATACTCTCAGGTGGATATTCGAAATTGGCAAGAGAGTATCCTTTAATGGTTGGAGAATCAGACAACCTTCTCAGGTGGATATTCGAAATTCCTCAATGGTTTGATGAGCTTGAAGGTGCATTTGTCACCAACCATTAAAGGATACTCTCTTACCAATTTCGAATATATCCTTGGTAATTATCAAGTTGGTCTTATCATAAACAAACCTAACATCAAGAAATCGAAAAAGCAAAGAGGAAAGATCTGAACATAGAAGACAGAGAAGCAACAAACTTTATGTTCTTGAGGGAAGAATAAAGAAAAGAGTGAACAAAAGAAGACACTTCCTTAAACATGAAAAGCAGTGGAAACTGGAAAGATTCAATCTTTCATTAAACACATGCAACCAAAAGATTCTACCTTCTAAACAAAAGCTAAAAAAATTGAACTTTTAAAGCACAGAGAATTTAACAGTTGAGACCCATAAAACACCAGAGAAAGAACAGACTCAACGTTTCATACATGGAGAACGTGAAGATTCAGAGATTTAACCTTTCATGAAACAAAGACAACGAAAAGATTCTACCATTTAACTTTTCAAACACAGTAAACCTAAAGATTCAACCGTTGAGACCCACAAAACACCAGAGAAACAACAGATTCAACGTTTCAGACATGGAGAAAGTAAAGATTCAGAAACTTAACAGATTCAAGCTTTCATTTAACAAAGAAAACCAAAAGATTCTACCATTTAACAAAGCTAACAAGATTTTAACTTTTCAAACACAGAGAACCTAAAGATTCAACCCTTGAAACCCATAAAACAACAAACACAGATAACGTAAAAGATTCAGAGGAAAAACAGATGCAACCTTTAAAACAAAGAGAACCGAAAGATGAAACCGTAAACATGAAACCCATTATTGAACACAAAGAACAAAAAGATTCCATTTTTCAAACAAAGCTATATCAAGAACAAAGTTACCATGCATTCAGAAGATAAATCTGAACTCTGAAAGAACTTGAAAAAGCTCAACATCTTCCGTTCTTCTATAATCTTATCAAAACCAATGTTCCTGCTTCTACCCATCTCTCTTTCTACTTCTTTGTCTCTCTCTCTCTATCCCTATATATCTCTCTCTCTCTCTGGTGTTATAAATGGGCAAAAGTGAGTATCCAAATATTTATGCTTCTTTTCATTATAAACGAGATAAGATTATAATCGTGAAAAAAGCAGTCACATATAAATCAATGTGTTTATTTATTTTTTATAGTAATAGACAGATGAAACATTAGCTGTTATAAAAAAAAAAAAAAAAACATTAGCTGTTATAGACTGACTTCAAAGACACGCAAAAGCAGTGTTTGCTAGTTTTAGTACCTGAGGATCCCTGAGCAATAAGGACTGATAGACTTCAAACTTGCTTCTTTTGTGTTTTGTTATCAAATTCGTATTTATTAAATTTGAACCTTCGGTAACTTTTTCTCTTTTTTTTTAACGTTATATAACAGTCAAAGGTCAAAGTTGTTAACTTTTTCTAAACTGAAAAGTGAAAAACTAAGGTACAAGATGAGATCACATTGTCTATCACACCAAATTAATGTGTCTGATTTATAAAGAAAAATACACCAAATTAATCGGTCTCTGTAATTTATAATGAAAATACACACAAATATAATTAATCGGTCTCACTACATGTGTTAAACTTATATTTGTGTGTTTTTCATTATAAATTACAGAGACCGATTAATTTGTGATCTATTGGTGAATCTTGACCATGAAATCTTGACCATGAAATCTATTGGTTTTGAAAATTTTGGAAACTTGATGCTTATCTCAACACATAAAAACATTTAAGACATCATGTACTCAAAATGAGATATAGTTAAGAACATATTGGAGGTAATCAACTTCTATTAACAAAAGCATCAGTGTATAACAGCTAATGTTCTTAACTATTTCTCATTTACTTCCAAAATACATATTGTTAACTTCGCCACACACTATAGAATCTATCAACTAAGTTGCAAGACAATGTCACACACAATTATTTACCCCATTATGCACTTTAATCATATTTATAATTATTAAACAACGAAACCCCATTTCCCAATAGCAGCGTTGACGTTCCTTCATCGATCAACTTTTGACTATTACCATCTGGTTTGGGTTTGGATCGACGTATGTTCATCAGAGTTCAAGACTGATCCACAAACCCAGCACCATAACCACTTGATCTTATGAACTTCTTCAGGAGAAGAACTACGATAGCGATTGTGAGCCCAACCGCCGCCCATGTGAAGAGTATGTCATCGACTGGCTTCCAAAACCGTAAACCCGCATTTTTCCACCAAAACCGCAAACCTGCATTTTCCCACCAAAACCGCAAATCCGCGTTTTTCCCGCCAAAACCGTAAATCCACGTTTTTCCGCCAAAACCGTAAACCCGTGTTTTCCCGCCATAACCGCAAAATTGCGTTTTATAGCCAAAAAATATCATATCGTATAATGAAGTTTTCCCGCCAAAATTGTAAATCCGCGTTTTCCCGCCAAAATCGCATAACCATATTATAAGAGACATGGTTTTACGTTTTGTTTTAAATATTTAAATCAAAAATTGAATTTAAGTAGAATATTAGTTTTAAATATATTTAATATTTTGCTTTTTTGTTTTAGTTATTAAGATATTAACATTTTTAATAAAAATAACTAATATAAAATAAAACATAAATATACTTAAATGGGTACCCATTTATTTGTGTGAAACCCCATTTAATAAATGAGTTTAATTGGGGTAACCCATTTAACCCCATTTAATATTTTTCTCTAAATGGATCTAAATGGGTTAATTTTTTTTGTACATACCCATATATAGAACAATTCTTGGGTTCACCCCTAGAATATCCCCTCTTAAATATCCAATTAGAATTTGCCACGTCATCAAGTTATAAAAATGTTAAAAAAATTAATATTTTCTAAATAAAACAATAAGATTAAGTCATAACCACTCTTTTATAAACCCAAATCGATATATAATCTCGTTTAATTACAAAATCTAAACCCTAATTCTCTTTTGTAAACCTAAATCGTCATTTAAACTCGTTTAATCGTAAAAAATCTAAACCCTAATCGTACTTTCTAAACCCAAACCGACACTTAATCTCGTCTAATTGTAAAATCTAAACCCGTTTATAAACCCAAACCGATAGTTAAACTCGTTTAATCATAAAATCTAAACCCTAACCCTTTCTAATAAACCTAAACCAATACATAATTTCATTTTAGTGGTAAATTAAATTTTTTAATTAAATGAATTTTTTAATTATTATTAGGTGGCAGATTTTGATTGTATGAAATAAAAGGGGTGAATCCAGGCCAAATATTTTTCTTTATTAAATGGGGGTTCTATGCCCAAGTTAACATCTCTAATCATATGGAACAACCGTACCCATATATGAATAAGATGATTATGCTTTCTTTCCTCCGCACTAGTACCTCGGATTCCAACCTGTCTCAGACGATCTTTTCGCTTTGGATCAAAATAGACTACATATACCGTGTCATGACAGATGACCATCTTATTGTTAAAAACAATCTCACAACTTCCAATGGAGCTATCTACTATAACCTTGGACCATTCTTGTTTCTTAGCATCCTCCATAAACCATATTTCCACGCTCTTCTCATAACTTACAAATCCAAGCTTCCCGTGGTAGTTTATGAGAGTCGAATCCTTGCAATCAATCAGCGTTTTAGGAGCTTTCACATGATTAAATTTCTCGGACCTAACATCAGAACTCACCAAGAAAAATGTAGAGCCATGATCTTTAGTGGCTCGATAGTAGATAGCCCCGTTGATGCATACAGTGGGTAGCCACGGATAGTGATGTTGGATGGCGCCGCATTTGATGTTCCTCCATTGCTTCTTGGGATCTCTCAATGTGCAAACAAAACAAGTGTTCTCCAACTCTTCCGATTTAGTAATCTAGCTCACAACTTCGTATTGATTCTTGACAGGATCGTACCCGAACACGAAAACGTGATTGAATAAATCATCTATGAGCATTTGGATCTTTGGTAAGAGAAGAGACTGCCTCGTAGTAGGGTTGTATATAGCTACTGAAATAGAACTATCTGAACAACATAAAATCAAACCGCGAACGTAGCCATAATATATTATCGACGATTAATCCAGGGATTGATACTAATTCTTGGTCAGTGTTTTGAGGATGTGTGAAGATGAAAAAAAGAAGATTTGTGTGATTGGTAGTGGAAGATGAGATGGACATCACACCGTGCGGATGAGTCATCGAACGGGCCACGATCGAATCAATGAAGTCTCTACGGGATCTGATTATGGCTGACCATTGCTTGGAGACGCATTGGAACCTCACGAGAGACTTGGATGGGAGTTTCTTGAGTACCTCCACCGTTAGATTGAGAGGGATATCAATATAACCGGACTTTTGTCCGGTGGAGATTTCACGTTAGAGAAGACGTTGGGATGAGATATTGTAGTTGTTCTCTCTGCTTCTTCTCTTCATCATCACGTTAAAGTTAAACCCTAGAGATTATATGGAAGATACAACGAGAGGGCTTTTATATTGATCAATATAGTTGTGAGTACTAAATCTAAACGGATTATGAAATTGAACTATATCGAATTTTTACTACAATTAATTAAATTTCTATTACAAGGAACTAAAATACATAGAAATCTTCTCACATGGTACAATAAATTTGACCTGAAAATTGTTTGACTTTCTGAAAAGTCAAAACCGATCGGATTGGTTCCGGATTAGAAACTAAACCGAGAAAAATAAACCAGAACGGTTTAACTAAAATCCCTAATTTCCGTACACGATCTGACCTTCCTTTAGTGATATCATAAACCCATTCACCGTCTCTGTTTCGTTCGCCGTGATTCATAGTCTTCTCATCTCACCGTCACTGTCGCCTTCTTCCATTGCCAGGTTTCATTATTTCTGCAGATTCTCTGTTCAATTAGGGTTTAAAGTTTTCATCTTTATTTACTCTGTTTGGGTTTTTTTTTTTGTTTGCTTTTAACATTCCTTTGTTCGCCCGATTTATCATCATTTTCAAGCTTAGATTTTTGGATATGTATCTAAGTGTCTGAGCTGATTGCTGCTTTTATGAAATCTCAATCTGATCTGTTTCCTTCAAATATACACAGTTCAATCTTTAGTATGACTCTTCTTCAATCTTTCAATTATCTAGTTATGATTTTTTGTGGATTCTCTATTTTTTTCTATCAATATTTCCAAAAATCAAAACTTGATTATGTTTTAAGTAAGATCAATGAACAAAAAGGTTGCTCTTTGATCTGAAAATCCATAGGTCTGTGACCAAAATTACATCTTTTCATCAATCAGCAATCTATTGGATATTGACTTTTTTTGTGCTTACTACTGTAGGATCTTGTTTAGATTCTGCAATGGCTTTCAGGCGAACCTTAGCTATAAGGTCCACACTTTTCACTCGTCGGAGCCAACCATCTTATCATATTATCCCTCTTGCGAATGATCATGAAAGTGATTCATTCTCTCAAGAAACATCTCAGAGAAGTTATCATAGCTTTCTTCACCAAAGATCCGCTAACAACTCAGATTTCTCCAAAGTTTCTGGAGGAGGCTTACATTTACCTATGGCTCCTATGTCTGCTTTCGCTTTCTATCGTTATATGTCAAGTGCACCTGGTGTCGGTTCAGATAAGATTGGTGTGATGTCTGACATTGCAGAAGTCATAACCGACTCAACATTGCAAGATGTGCCAGCTCAGGCTGCTGCTGCAGTCAGTGAAGTTACACTTGCAGCTGCTGACTCTTTCTTCCCTATCGCGGCCCTTCAGCATTGCATTGATATGGTGCATTCATTCACAGGCTTTGGGTGGTAAGAAACTTGACTTATGTTCGTTGTGTCGTGTTTCACTTTTACAATCTGCCTAGAGTTGATCGGAAGTATATCTCAAATGTTAGCTGGAATACCCTGTCTAGTATAACAATATGCCAATGCTCAGAATCTGGGTAGATATGAGTAAAGTCTGGAAATGGCATCTGGATTAAGATATTACTACTATTTCCTCATATCCTTTCTGGCTATTTACAGGTGGGCATCTATTGTTGTAGCAACCATTTTGATCCGATCATCAACAGTTCCTCTCTTGATCAAACAAATGAAAGACACAACCAAGTTAGCGGTATGTGTCTCCCTTTTTCACACCTTGCAGACCATTTAGGATGGTTCATATATGAAGTAGTTTCAAATATAGAGACTGACTGTAGTTAGAGAATTAGACATGCTTCTTTCGGTTATAAAAATATGAAAACGTTACATGTAGAATTTGATCTCCCTATAGAAATAGGAAGTTGAGATCCACGTCACTGTAGTCAATAACACAAGTATGCATAAATCATTAACTACTATAAGGAGGTACTTGTGAACTTAATGAGATAATTCCTACTTTCCAACGATTATAGTTTCTTCTTGCTTTTTATGTGTTTTACATACTTAGGTTCTGAAACAAATTTGATATACAAAAGGAAAGCATATGTCTATGCACATGAACTTATATTTTCTGTCATTTATACTTGGTTCTTTTTTTTCTGCCGTATGTTGCATCCATCAGTAGTCTATTCTATAATTATGCAGCTGATGAGGCCACGGTTGGAGTCCATCCGGGAGGAAATGCAAAACAAGGTATGTTAAGTTTGTTATTACAGCAATACATCATGGGCTTCCTCCTTACTTTTGCACTCTGCTAATAATTTTTGCACGGACTAGTCCACCCCTCTTTAGCTCAGAATTTCCTTGTCTTCATGTTTCTTTTGATTTTCTCCATATTGTTTCTCCGTATTTGTGTTTAGGGAATGGACTCGGTTACAATGATGGAAGGTCAAAAAAAGATGAAGAATTTGTTTAAAGAGTAAGCTGCTTCTAAATTAAAACATTTTTTTTACCAGAAAAATCATATTTAAACCTCTCTTTGGAGTGTTAAACGTCTTTTTGTCAGAAAATCAAGAATTCAGGACTAGTTTTAAGTTATCCCTCGTAGATCATAGTTGGGTAGGGAGTGCGCTATATGTCATATTATAGCTTGTCTGTTTCACTGGCTATTGTATTGGTGCAGTCTCCTGACAGTTTGAGTATTTTGGTAGATATGTCCAAATAACCATATACGGTTTGTTTATAATTTACAGATATGGTGTCACTCCATTCACCCCAATGAAAGGGATGTTTATTCAGGGACCTCTGTTCATCTGCTTTTTCCTTGCTGTAAGAGCTTTGAATCTTTAAGATGTTTGTTTGGCTATGTTGATATGTTATTAGGCTTTTTTTCTCAAATGAGATAATTTTTTTCCCCAGATTCGAAATATGGCAGAGAAGGTACCTTCATTCCAAACGGGAGGTGCATTATGGTTTACAGATCTAACAACTCCCGACAGCTTATACATCTTACCGGTTATAACAGCATTGACATTCTTGATAACCGTTGAGGTACAGTTTCTGCTTATAAACAATTTGACATCTTCAGCATTTGTTTGCCAGACTTACTAACTTAAGCTTGAACTTGTCCCCTTCCCAGTGTAATGCACAAGAAGGCATGGAAGGGAATCCGATGGCTGGCACAGTAAAAAACGTTTGTCGGGGTTTCGCCCTCCTCACTGTCCCAATGACAATGAGTTTTCCACAGGTTATTATTATTTATAGAAAAAAACCCAATGGCTTTCTGCAATGGATATTCTAACGTATTTGCGAAAATTTGCAGGCCATATTTTGTTACTGGATCACATCCAACCTGTTCTCGCTCATGTATGGACTTGGTGAGTGAGTGTATAATTAAGATTTTTAAATAAGGCATGTTCTTGGTTTGAAACAATAACAAACAATGGTTCATGTGGTGATTGATGACAGTGATTAAGCGTCCTCAAGTGAAGAAGATGTTACGCATACCTGATCTGCCCCCACCTCCTCCAGGTCAACAACCTTCATTTGACCTGTTTTCAGCTCTCAAGAAAATGAAAGCCATGACACAGGACCATACACAGAACCAGACACTACCACCTTCGCCAGTAAACCCGAGGATCTCTTCACAATCGCTGAGTCCTGTTAGTAAGAGGCTCAAGGCTTTGGAGAGCCAAGTGAAGGGAAGGAAGAAGAATGGCAGCAAGAAGAAGTGATTCAAATTGGTGCATACGATATTTGTTAGAGGGCCAAACGAAAAAATAATTAAGCTTTTGAGTCAAAAGTGAACCAGATACTATACAGATTTTTCTCACTGATGAAACTACTCTGTGAGCTAAAAAGCTGGAGGCAGCTATTGTAAGTTTGTTTTGACCAATTAGAGAATAGAAGATTGTTTTTATAGAAACATTTTGGATAACATGTACTCTTTTATCTTGTTAAGTAACAGAACTTGAACATGTTGGTAATGGTTGGATTTATTCGGCTCAAGTATCCATAATCTTTGTAGGTCTATTGAACTTTATTGTTTATAGAGTAGAGTTGTGTTATAATAGATAGAGTTAATAAGAAGGACGACGTCGAGGAGCAGTTTCACGTTGGGCGTTGAAGTAAACAGCAGCAACAGGTAGAGAAAGACCAAAGTAAGAAGAGAACGCTTTTGTGTTGAAACACTCTCTTGTTTCCGGCGCTGCCTTCACGGTTTGCCTCCCTCTCTGTTTGAATAGCGCGAAGACGTATCTATGTATTCCCGCCACTGGTTTAGGCGTTTCGTATCTCACTATCTCTCTCCCTGCATAACAATCAAACACCATTCATGTCTCATCTTCATCAACATACATACATCACTATTTCTCGTCCTCTTCCAAAAATGTGTTTAAAACCAAAGATGTGGTGGGTGAAAAGTCTACGTAAATGTGTAATGATGTGATGAATTCTTACCAAAAGAAGCATCGGTTGTCCCGGGAATATCTGTCACCATCCTGAATTTGATGAGCATAAAGAATATTATACATTGTTGTTGTTATATACGGGAAGAAATGTGCTATATTCAATCGACATACCAATGCAGGTATTCACGCATATAAGGATTACTAGGACTCGGGGCATCGGGGTCCATCATGATCTTTCGAGTTAAAAAGAAAACCAAAAGATTAATGTTAGAAGAGAGAACTAATTAAGTACTTAACATATATATTTTAAGTTTAGAAGAAAGCTAATTATACGTACTAAGGTGAAGAAGGAACGAAGATCTTGGCCACCGATCTCAACTCGAGGCTTAGAGAGGAGAAGAGAAGGCGCGAGCTCGTGACCATTAGAGACGATTGTGTTGGAATTGAAAGTGACTCTCATTGTCACGCTTGGATCGAACATTTCTAGTACATCTCCTACCACTCTTCCAACTATTAGTGGTTCTATTTCTCTTGACATTTTTCTTTGCTCTAATGTGTTTGTGTTTATGATAGATGTTGGTTTGTTTAGAATGAAATCATGTGATAGCTTTTTATAGACCAACTAAAGAATCTCGGGACTTGGCACAAATTGCGAGATAAAATGGATATTGGTTGTATATCTACTACACTAAATTAGATAGTTTTCCATAAATGCTCTATTATTTTACTATTTGACATTTGTCATCTTTAGGTGTTGTATGTATATATATCTGACATGTAATTTCTAACCATATTACTTAAATTACTATAATTGGTTACCTATTAACTTCTTCTTAATTACACAATTTTTTTTCACTTTGTTATTTTAAAAAGTATTTCCCTCTGTGCACATAACAGATTACTTATCTATTGTATATAAGAAACAAGGAGAGCAATTTCAACAAAAGGCATGAAAAAGGAAAAAAAAAGTTTGTAAATGCATTTGGCTGTCAAACACAAAATTTATGTTTAGAACAACTATCAACATTATCCATTGATGTGTCTATATATGTTTTAAAGAAAACCTTAAACTTAGAATTTTTATTTTTATTTTTTATGTTCACGTATCAAATTAATTATTGTAACTTGGTGGTTTATCCAATTACTTTTCAGAAAATTGTAAATAAAAACATCAAAAATAGATGTGCAAAATTATCTTCACGTTTTGTATATTTTTTTTTTATAAAAAAAACTCAACAACTATCGTCCCCATTACATTCGAATATTCGATCGACCAAATGGAGAAAAGAATAAGCCCGCGTGTCCATAAAAAACTAAAAACCAGATACTGTGATGATTGGCTTAGGAATTGATTTGTAGATATTCCAAATATGAAGAAGAGATAAAAACAATAAAAAGAATGGAATCTGCTTTATAAAGACAAAGAATCTAATTAGACACTTTCTAGTTTCTAGTCACAGAATCCACATGAGTTTCTCATCATGCTCAATCCAATACGTGTCCCAAATACACTGCACCTAATTAATTTTAAATGCTTATTTTCTGTAGCCATGTTGTTGATCGATCTTATAACACTATTATCGTTGAATAGAGACATATTTAGTGTGTTTGTTCTGTAGCTATGAGCTATCATATCATTTTTTTTCTTACATCAACACCTTCATTTTCTTAAATTATCGGAAAGACACTTTACTCTTACGGAGAACTAATCAGAAACCAACGAATTTACATAACAAAAGTAGAAAAACTATGCGCTCTTATTTTCTTAGCTAAACAGTCAACGCAAACATTATTACGAAAAAGGATAAATCTAACTATAAAAGATACGAAAATTATTGTGTCAGTTTTCGTATGTTGGTTTGTCTGAGTGTTTGAAATAAAAATTGAAGAAATTTACAAAAATAATGATAACGTAATAATCAACCACAAAGATTCCAGTTGACGACACAAAAAAACAACTAAAATTTTGTCTGCATAGAATCAAACACGTCGATGGTTTAATTGGTGATAGACATAGTAACATACTTTTTTTTTTTTTTTTTTTTTTTTTTTTTTTTTTTTTTTTCATAGTAACATACTTCGTATTAGCTTTTAGCCAAACTCAGTAATAAAAAGTTTCTTCGTGTCGTTAGAACTTTTATAAAGTAAATGCAACTTTATAATAGACATTTGGAGTCCAAACTATGAGTTTTTTTTTTTTGCCAAAAAGGTCAAAACTATGAGTTTCTTACTAACATGTAATTTCGACTTACACACGTACGGATTTCGTAAATTCAAGGCAACATCGGATCATAAATTACTAACATGCCACATGTTCGAATTTGACCAAACAATGCAAAAAAGAGAGAGAGAGAGAGAGAAAGTAAAATCTAGGGGCACATTGATTTTTGCATGCGAGATTCTCTAGAGAATCAATAGTTGCTACTTGATGGTTTGCCAAATGCCAAATGTTGTTTCTTCGTAGTAATTAATTATATAAAGAAAGGTGGCATTGTGAACAATCTTTTCTTTCTTTTATGTATATCTCTATGGTCCAAGAAGAATTAAGGTGTCTTTTTTTTTTTTTTGAATATTTGGAAGTTTAAGTTCGAAGGCCCTACATCTCCTAGAGGCAGGACCCACACCATGTTAAATTCATCTCCTTCGGAGAAAAGATCTCTCCTAACGGGCGTCGAACCCAGTACCTACACCTGCGAGATTTACCACTGGGCCAACACAACGTTGGTGAAGATGTATTTTTTCAATGGGCATTTTCTTATATTGCCGAAATTAAAATATCTTTGCAAGTTTGCTTAAAAAAAAAAGAGAGGGGACAGAGAGGTGGTGGAAATGGAGTGATATTTTGTTGAGGAGATCCGATAAAATTAGAACATAATTTTTTCAACGAAACAAATAAAGAAATGATGTCCAAGTGTGCGAACCTAATATCTTATCCCTTATTGACGTATGTATGATCCGATACTATTAGTGTACGACCATATCTTTTTCCTTTGTTTTTGTCAGTGTGCACGACCATATCTTCTTTTTCATTTTGACATTCAGTGTAAATCGATTAAACTCTCATTAATTCATTCATAGTAGATACTAGATAGTACTACTAAAAGCAGCTCAAACTATTGATGGTTAATTATTAGTTAGATTTTCTTTCAAATTATTGATGGTTAATTATCTTTTGTAGTTATACTATGCTAATATATATAGCTTGGCATTTTTCTTGCGAGTCATATATATATAGGCTGACTATTTTCTCTCATATGTGTACATTTCTAGATTTTATGATTTATAATGAAGATTCCAGTATGATGAACGCCTGAAAATCACAATGAGTTGACTATAATGTATAACTAGCTTTTTATAAATCGGCTTTTTGATACATAATATTAAATACACTTGCTTTTGTGACTTTTTCCATTGGTAAAAAACCGTTTACTTTTGCTTTGTACTATGAATGAATTAATGAGTTTAAATGTTTAATCGATTTATTATGATAATGAGACCGGATCCAACAAAAATTCATAACCAAAACAAAACCGGGTCCAATATGCAGCAAACATCATCAGTTTTCACTAGAGAGACACATAAACAGGGCTCTGTTTTTCACTTCAATCACCATTCTGTTGTAACCTCCCATCAACACAAAAATAGAGAAGACAAAGTAAACAAGTGTTGTAGCTTCTCTGCAAACAGCCGTTTTAATCCTCACCGCTTGTATCAAAACTGAGCATGAGTCTTCACTCTTCAAGCCTTCATGTTCTATCCAATTCTCATGAACAGTCCACGGTTTCACTTCAAGACCTCCCCAAGTAACATTCTTCAGCATCAAGATTACGATACAAGCAAATCAACACATATCTGAAAATACCAAGAACATCATCAAAACCCATTTGCCTTTTTGACTTGGTAATATATATGCTGTGGATTTACTCTGTCAGCATTCTAAACTACAGAAGAAGGTAAAGGGTTTCTTCGAATGGGACGAGATGACTTCTTGAGATATGAAGAGTTCCATTCTCCGCCTTCTTGTGCATAATAATCCATTGGATAGTCTCCATCGAGTGCCCCATCATTGTCTTTCTTGTCATCTTCCACCTTTTCATTTTTACACGCACAGCTTGTTTCTTTGTCCTCTTTGCAACAGCCAGACGAAGAATGTACTCTACTCGAAGAACCATTCTCCCACCAACCGCGGATGAATCCTAGAGCAATCTCAGCCTCAAAAGTTGTCAGAAGCGGCTTAAGAAACGCTTCACCCCAATCAATAGAAAGTCTTGGGCATGCTATTTGGACCCAAGCATCCACCGAGTCTTCAAACAATGCCACTCTAGTGGGGCTAAGTTCCGACATTAAAACAACCGTGCTATCTATCCCTTTCTCCACCATTTTCTTCTCTAATCTCTCGAGAATCTTAGGATTTCCTTGCCTTCCCAATGTCCCCAACACGATCCCCCAAGTTTTAGCATCCCTGGCCCTTGCAATCGCTCTCCTTCTCGTCTCCCTCATTCCCTTGTGATCATACTCCTCTAAAAACAGCTTGCCAAGATATGGATCATACCTAAACGCCTTGATTTTCGGATTGGCAATCATGAATGCTTCTAGATGAAATCTCCCGTCAGCTACAAACACCAGTACTTGGTCTTTACAATCCTCAACCGTCTTAATCTTAGGAGCTGTACAGCCAAGGACTTCACCAGCCGAAAGAGGCTTTGACTGAGGGATCAAAACATTGAACCCTTGCTTCTCTAATTCTGATTTCACAGCTCTAATCGCCGAAGTAAACTGAATCGTGCCTGCGAGAATGATGTTCTTGGCATCACTCGCGAGATTAATATGGATAGTGTTCAACAGACAATTGGCATCGATCTGGATCTCAACAAAGACATAAAGGCAAGGGATTTTTGTAGAGTCAATAGGGACAAGACAACTATGTCCATAGTGAATAAGCAAGTCAGCACCAAGAGCACAGGCAGAGAAATCATCAACACAACAAGCTCCATAAGTAACATCACCGAGGACAAAACAGTGAGTGGCTCCAGCAAAAGATGTGAAGATGTCAGAGAGTGTGAGAGCATACATAAGAAGACCCTCTGGAAGCTGCAGAGCTATGCGTTTAGCGTTTGATGATTTGATACGCCAAACACATTTATGGACCTCAAACTGGTAAATTGAAGGTAGGATTGAGATAGCAGCGTTGAGGGATGCATCACCAAGGATTGATTCAGGGATTTGGTTCTTGATGAAACGTTTTGGAGGTTGCTTTGGTTTGTTGGTCTTGCCATTGTTTAGATCAGAAAGTTCCATACTTTGGCCTGAAACATAAGAGTAAGATGCAAAAAATCCCGAAAATTAGGGTTTCTCTTAAGGTTTCACAGTTTAGGTAAACATCAGACGCTAAAACAGAAGAAAGTCGATTCCTTTATTAATCTATGTGAAGTTTCTACAATCGAAGAAGGACAAAAATTAAGTCTTTTGAATATACTTAGAGATTGAACACAAACCTTGGAAGAAAGACGAAAGCACGATATTATTGCTCAGAGATAAAAAAAAAATCGAAGAGGGACGATTTTGCTTAATCGATAGAGAAGAGAACGCGGCGCAGAGAGAGAGAACGATAATAATGTCACGAAAGGGTTTAGGGTTTAACCGGTGTTATAAACCCAATCCATTTTATTTTATAATCTAACCGGATGACCGGTTAACTATGTATAGGATTTTTCCGAATTTAGCAGAGAAACATTTGTTTTCTAGAGTATCATCTTCTACTGCTCATCGATACCGAGAGTTCTTAATTGTCTCCTTAGATTTTTGTTTAGTGTGGTTAAGGTTGCAAATCAGAGACAACATATTATTTTGGGAAAGAAGACAACTCACAAATGTAAATGTTTGTATGTATGTAAATGCATAGACATATACATCACACATGTCATTGTCAAATAACTCAACAATGAAGAATTAGGATCAAGAGTCAAGATGGACAAACTTTAAGATATTTTATATAGAAAACAGTTTAGTTTATATTGTAAACAATGTAAGGACTTCCACCTTATAGATGGACAAACTCAACTGTTTAGTTTGATATTTTATATAGAAATCAAACTAAACAATTACAGTTTTTTGGTAGTGCGAAGTCTTTACATTGTTTAGTTTGTATCTAGACTCTAGAGGAAGGTGGAAGTCCTTAATCTGAAGTTTGAGCTTTGTTGGGAGGGATGATTACTACACCTAAATATGTCTCATCAGAAGTTGGCATAGACTAAAAGAGATTGATAGAGAAGGTCATAAAATCCAGAACTTTCTTATAACGAAAAGAAAAAGGAAACTGAAACATCTAAACAATGGATGTGAGACGTATGAGTTGTTAAACGCGATGAATTTTTAGGGAAGACAGTCTTGCTTTGAGAGTTTTCTTAATTAGGACCCTTTAGAAACTCACAATCGATTATTGTTCTCAACTTTTCAAGATAATATTTTTGAGAAAATTAGTTTTTGGTAAATAAAATGTCATCTAAATGACGAAAATCCAATTAGATGTTGATGTCTCATTTTTCTTGCAAGTTATGCGTTTGTTTTTTGGTTTCCCATCGCGAGTGATTGCGAAACCTCAACGAATGATATGAGTAGGCCTGGGCATATGGGTAACCCGTTCGGGTTCGGGTAAAACCCGTTCGGGTTCGGGTTGAATGGGTAATGAATTTATGGTCCATTCGGGTATTCCTATGGTTTCGGTTCCGGTCCGGTTCGGGTATTGTCGGGTTCGGGTCGGTTTGGGTAATACCCGAAGTTTGGCCAATACGTTGCATGATAGGTTAAATAAGTCAGATTAAATATAAACATGTGGTTTGTAAACATACGAAGTAATCATGTAATCATATTAATTGGAATCCGAATTGGAATCTCTTTTAGCTAAAATGCTTTTTAATGTCTCTTTATCTGAATGCAAGGCATGTGAATCTTACTAAAATACAAAGCAAAAGACAAAAATAAAATAAAACTAATAATGGATCCTTAAACTTTAATCATGTAATCCTATTAATCCTTAAATTCCCAAACTGCAAATACTCAAACTTTATCTTGAAACTAAACTCAAACTCAGATTTCTAGTATAAGCAGCGATTCATACTTGAATATCAAAACACATTGAATCAGTGGTTATAAAGTCTAAACAAGTTTGGTTCAAACCTAGGACATACATATAAGTATATAACTATATAAGACTATATATCTAATTATCTATATACATATATAAACATATGTGTATTGCTTCGGGTTTGTGGGTACCCTAAATGGGTAACGGGTAATACCCGACCCGACCCGATACCCACGGGTAATCCAATACTCAACCCAATGAGGTAATTTTCTAATACCCTAACCCGCCCCAACCCGATTTTTTCGGTCCGGGTATCGGTTCGGGTATCGGGTCCGGGTTTTTTGCCCAGGCCTAGATATGAGTGAGCAAATTTTCACGTAACCTTCTCTATCTAAATCCCAACACGCTCAATCAGACAATACATTTGATACATTCTAATGTTTATTTTATACCACCACCAATTGAAATAAGTAATCAAAACCAATCTAAAGATGTAGAAAATCTGGTTGTGATAATCGACGAAACCGGGTCCACAACACGTTCCCTGAATCGCGCCCACCAAACTGGAGATTCCAGATGCTTCATTACATTACAATTTCAATTTCTATCATTATAATAAATTAATCTCTACGTCTTTTCTCGTTTATTATATTTGCAAACACACATAAAAAGATGAGAAGACTAAATAAAAAAGGTCAAAAAAGGAAAGTCTAGAAACAACCTAACTATTTTTGAAGAAGACAAAACTGAAAAAAGAGCATTTATTATTATTAATTAAATAAAAAACACAAAGTGTTAAAAGAAGAAGTCAAGATTGAAGAAACTTCTTGAAACAGATGGGACACGTGCTCTGCTTGTCTTAAAAAGCTGTAATCCTCTACTTCGCGCACATATCTACACACCAAATCTAAACCGTTCGTTTAATTACAAACTCTCTGATTGGTTCGATTACAATGTCTCGTCAACCACTCATCGGAATTTTCACCCACCACCGCCGTCGTAGAAACCGTCTTCACCTGAACTCCTTCACTTCTCGTCCGTTTTAGACCTATCGGAACACCAAACAGCCTCGGACTCGCTTCTTCTTCAACCTCCATCTCCGAAAACCGCTTCGCCGGTAAAAACTCCACCGGTTGACTGCTACTGCCTCCCGGAGAATAACTCTGATCAGTGGCTTGAGATCCGACGTAATTCGACATGAGACTAAAGATATTATCGCAAATAGATTTCATCTGAGTAAGCTCACGATTAAGCTGAATGTTTTGACTCCGAAGCTTCTCGTTCTCTTCCAATAACTCAACTGATAAACCACCATTCCCCGTCGTCGTCGTTTGACAGTACCACGACGACGGAGAAGACATCACCTGATTAATCATATTGTTATTATTATTATCCTCCCCTGAATTTGACGGTGATACAACCATCGTCTGGATTCTCTGTTCTGACGACGGAGCAACAACAGTTTGATGCGTCGTCGTTGTTATTTTCCGACGTTGGATCTCACGGAGAAGACGTTTCTCTCCTCTCTTAAAGAAATCATTCGAAAACTCCCATCGATCCGGTACAACTTTTTTGAATCCCTGTGAATAAAAAGACGATTAAATCAAGAACAATGAAATTGAAGGAATCGAAGAAGAAATGATTATATACGTACGTAAGTGTTGAGCTGACGAACGAAGCTAGAAAAATTGTTGTGTTTGAAGTGTTTAGGAAGCAAATCTTTGGCGAAATCTGTTGGATTCCATACGATGAAAGAAGAACCATCTTCGTTCCATGAGATAACATCGTCGATGGAACTATCTTCAACGAGGTTATACGTTTTTGTGAGAAACGGCGTCGGGATAGATCTCTGAGATGATGATTCTCCGGTAATCATTGCGTCCACCGGCGGCGAAGTCATAGAATTTTAATCGTGAGGAAAAAAAAACAAAGTGTCCCCTGAAAGTCACGAAAGAAGAAGAAGAATAATGGAGTAATATGTAATAATGGGGGGTTAAAAGATCGAGAAGCAGCGTAATGTTTTAGGCTTCAAGAAACTTCCTATGGCGTTGCGTGTTTATTCCCTCATATAGTGTGCCCCAAGTGGTCAGGTCCCACATTTGTTACTTTATCCTATTGTTTATTTGGAATTTTGGAAAATTAATAATTTTGTAAGATTTGATCAAAAATAAATAATTTTGTAAGATTGTCTGCTTCGATGTGTCATCCGTATCAGACTCATCACTATGTGTCCATGGTATAGAATTATTACATACAGCAAGAGAACACTTATTGGCAACTCTGCAGTTTTGTATCGTTGTAAAATAATGGCAAAAATTATACTACAATTGAAAGTTTTTTTTTTTAAAACTCAAGTTTGATAAAATGTTTGCGGTGTTTATGTGAAGATTGAGATTGTCGAGTATGCCAGAGTTGCCAATATTGCAGGTTTTATATGGTTTTATGTCTAGATTTAGATAGAGTTTTAACTAAATACAAGTTTGGTTTGAGGAGTCCATGTGATGTGATAGAATGAAATGATAGAACGTGTGGATTCGTTTACATAGACATCTGCTTAGAGGTATCAACTTGGAACCCAAACCTTGTTTACGAACTCACTCGGATATTTGTATTTCTCTTTGTTATAACAACTAAGTTAGCTTCCATTCTGTTTTTTTCAGATTATTATTATCTAAAGAGGTCTCATTGTTTTGCTCATTGAATAGTTGATTTCCAGATTGTAACAAGAAACATCCAAAATTTTAAAATGCAAGTATTCGAGGAAATGGTATCAGATTGTTAAGAGATCTCACAGCTTCCTGCATATTCTATATGAATACGAAAAGCTACAAAGTGCTAACAAGAAGACATTCAAGTATAAAAACGTTAAAACCAAACCAAAAGTCAGAAACAGAAAATAAGTTGAGAAAATGTAAATCGAGAAGACAATGAAAAGGGCAAAAGCTTAAAAACTTATGTACATTGGGATTAATATATAAACAATAAAAAGACTTCAAGAGAGATCTTTGAAAGAAAGGAAAAAAAAAATACATATAACAAGAACCGATACCAGCCTCCATCTACAACTCCACACCATCATATTCTACTTATAAAAGAGCAGCCTTTCATATTCTACTATTTAATACCTGTAACCTTTTTATGTTTACTTTATAATATATATATTAATTATTATTAGATAATAAGGGATGGTGGAAGATGCTAATAATCTAAGTGGCCAACAAAATACTTCAAAAATTGCATTTTTTTAATATCATATCTTATAAAACCATCATCCCATTTTGCTCTCCAGTCTCCTCCACCAATCGACCCTCCTCCTGCTGTCACAAAAAGACCAAACATCAGGTGAATGTAATGATATAAACTTGGTATTCGTCTTTACGTTGTCTTCAATTTGACATACCTCGGCTTGTAGCAAAAGGGTTGCTGGTTTTGTTTGTTTAAGAGTTCCCGGCACTGGACAATGAAGGATTTGATGCAGACTTGGCGTCCTTTGCATCTGATCCTTCCCCAACAACTGCTTCTTCCTCACTCCTACAGCTTAGAGTCCCCGGGTTCATCTTCCTCACTTCCTCTTTCGTGTATATGAAGATTTTGCGAACCATGCAACAAAACTCCCTGTGAAAACATCATTGTGTCGGTGTTAAAAAAAATAACACTAACATGGATATAAATTGAGGTAGTGAAGGTGGAAAAACTGCAAAATCTTACTGCCAAGGATCGTCTCCAACAAGCATCATATCATTCTCATCATCTGTGTAAACTATCAGCCAATCTTTCTTAGGAGCCATCAACTCTCCATTAAACTCAAACAGCCTGTCCAGCTCCGCGATTAACTCCTCATAGTTTTGGAACTTTGAAAGATCCACTGAACGGCCAAGTGCAATTCCCTGCTTGTGAACCTTTAAACCAATGTATCGTGTGTTAGTCGAAAAAGTGATTCAAGGGTTCTCACCTAATACTCTTTGCGCTAAATAATAGCAAAAACTTACCTTTGTGCAACTCCTACTTGTGTTGGTTTTCGTATGAGCATCCTTCGGATTAGGATTATTAGTCTGGAACGGTCTTCCCTGTTCACGATGATCGTTTGTCGATTTTGACCCTTTTGAATGATCGGAAAGGTCTTGAACCTTTGGTGATGCTATCTGTGTAAGCCCCGCAGCATCATTCAAGTTGCTTCTCTGAGACATGGTTGAATCTGTCCCATTCATGTTGTTGGACAGAGGAATGCCAAAAAGTCTGCAGTTCCCTTCTCTTGACTTTGCTGTCTCCTCTTGAATTGTGACGGGTTGTTTTGTTACTTGCTCCCTAGCCTGAGCTTGCGCCTGAGCTTGGGCTTGAGCATGAACCACTTCCTCAAAATAATTCAAAGCACGAGGACGTATTGGCCAGTTACCGCCAGCATTTTCAGTCGATAGACCATTAAGCACTGGATAGTCACTGTATTTAACATTGCCTCGCCCTTGGAAAGAGGCATCAGTAGCCGCAGGTACCTTAGGAGATTCATGTAACTTCAGGGAGAGACCAGAGTGTATCATCTGCCACTGGTTAGCAAGAAAATCGAACTTGCCCTCCGGATCACTCAATATATTCTTTGCAGGCATAGAAGGTGATGATGAATGGTCATAAAAAGGTATCCGCTGACCATGGGATGGTTCTATGTTAGCCCCAAAGCCGGAAAGCAAATCCGTGTAAGTAGGTTCATGCCTGGCTGAGGGCATCCAGTTCTCAGATCCATATCTTCTAGAACCCGAAACCACGTCAACCTTATCATCATCCGCTGAGGATTGCCAAACAACAGAATTCTCAGGAGCATCACACTCTACACTCTCAGTATGTTTCGTCCTCAAGGTCGAGTATTCTTGACCTTGCAAGACCCTTGAAAGTCCGCTTGCTGGTAAAGGGTCCATGTTTGCTTTAGTTGTGCCTGTTTCATGTACAAAGAATTAGTCTCCCACTGACAAGTACAATTTAATTTTCAGACGCACTACTATATGTACTGCAGTTGAAGGGGGAGCCATTACCTTCTCTAGTAAGCATCGAAGAGTCAGGAGATGAAGGTGCTATATTAGATCTGGGCCTCTTAGGCCTAGGCATTGGAACAGGACTCAACGCAGGAGGAGCAAGAGCTGGCTCTATTTTCCACGGAGATACTCTATCAGGTCGAGGAATACTAGAAGTCTCATCCCATCTCACCTGAAAGACAATTGAAGAATCAGCATTCATTCAGTCTAATAGTCTTGATCCTCTCTAGGAACTAGGTTATACCTTGAGGGATCTCCACTTTGATTTTGGCCACCTAGTGATGTCAGAGTCTTCAATCCCAACAATTGTGCCAGTAAACCTAATATATATCAATACAACTTGTTAGATTCGTCATTACGCGAGAAAAAAAGGCTAGAGGACTAAAATGTTTCAAAAGCAAGAGGCAGTTTTTACCTCTGCTCAGGAGCCTCTTCGCCTTCAAATCTCATTTTAAATCTCATGCCAATGGAGTAGTTATTCTTAACAGACTCCATATACTGATCAAACGGAACAATAAACTCAGATGGGCTGGTCCTGTATCGAACAAAACAACAGCGTATGACCATTTAGTAGAGTAATTCACTGCCAAGCATCAGACAAATAGAGATATAAACAGGAAAGAGCTCAAAACTGAATGCTGTTTAGTGAGCTAATACCAATACAAACCTTGGTTTGTAGTACACTGTAAACATAGTCCCCGTTGAAATGGCATGCCATGCGGTAGCCAGTACTCCAAGATGCATGCTATGGCTAGATATAACAGAAGACGGCACATTTCCTTGTTGTCGCATCGCACGCCTTACACCCACTCTTAATTCTCCATTCTCGCCCCTGTAGAAGAATTAGATATTTCACATTATAGAATCTAGCAGATACAGCTCAACAGAACAATGAACTAAGAAATCCACAAACCTTAGAAATATAAACGCATCGCCTGCAACTAGCCTTTTGGAGCTAACAAACACACTCCACCCACTCTGAAGCAAATGCCTCCGTGGTTGACCTGGTCATTAACACAGACATCAACAACCACATAAGTTTGATGACACAAAGACTAAAGAAAAAGAAAATACAAAATAGGTGTCAACAATAAGACTCGTACAGATTCCTATACCTCGGAATATATGTCTGAATCGCCACTCATTTGCATGCAAATCCTTTGCAACTAACTCTTGTGTGGGAGGTTGTCGAGACATATCCTGAGGGAAGAACCAAAAAATGAATTGAAGGCAATCTTAGAACAAACATTGAGGAATAATAGGGCAATGAATAGATATTAGAAGCAAATGAAACACCAACCAGAGGTGGGAGGCATTCATCAGCATGTCGCCTAAGAACAGAAAATCCACCATGTGTACTTGTGTCGGATGCAGTCAAGGTTTTGCAGAACGAATGCACCTGGAACCTCGGAGGTGGAAGAGGAGGCGCTTCTTTCTCAATTGCATTCTCGTCTTGCTGTATTGAACCAAAAAAGACATAGAATTCAGCATCTTGATTAATAAGATCATCCTACAACACCCAAACCAATAAATCAGAAAACACAACTTACGTTAGCCTCGGGAAGAAGTGTAATCTGGGCATAAACTTCATCTGTATCTGCCTCTGCCTGTAAAACCATAGACAAATCTCTTGTTAGCAGAGAGACAATTCAAGACTCATAAACCAAACTTGTCCAATAAAAATGAGAGAAACCTACCTTTAAATCTACATTAATAACTCGACAAAGAAGCTTTGATGGAAGATCATAGAGAGGCATCTGTTGTTCTGCCGCCTGGTTCGTCGACGCCTCCACCTAATCATCAACAATGGAAACCGACAAATTTCATCAGAAAATATCTCAGTAGATAGGAATCAAAGAGGGGTATAACCACAAAGATTTAGCCAATAATAGTAAGCTGGAAAATCTGACCTGCTCGATGTGTCCTTGAGGAAAATAGAAGACTCGGTCATCTTGTCTAGGAACCGTCACAAGCGGACCGGCACAAGCGTGCCATAGCTCTCTGTAAAGAGCAGCCTCAGGGTCGACTGTGAAGAAGAAGAAGATAAATTAGATCAACTCAGTCTGTAACCAAAACCAAACTTAAGAAAACCTAAGAAACGGAGACTTACCAGCACGCTCAGCCGCAGCGGGTCGGCTAGAATTACTTTTTTGCCCCTCGCCGGCGAGGGAGACGTTTCTAGTCTCTTTAGGGTCACTAAAACCGGAGGAGGAGAAGTTATCTCCTCCACGATTACCTTTCATCGAAACCTCCGAACTCGCCATACCTTCTGAAGCTCAGATCTGTTTCATCTGGTACCAAATAAGCCTCTAAGCAGACGATATCAACAAGAAATCTCCAAATCCGCCTCTGAAAAAGCTCAAAACTCGCTTCGGTACTCCACTTGATTCCTTTCTTTGTCTCTGTCTCACTAAAAAACACAATCACCACTGGTTTAGCTCCTTTACATTACTCAATACAACTATCAGAGAAAGATAAACCCTAGAATCAAAACGATAAACCACCAATTTCACCTCAAATTGCCTCCGATTTAGAGATACAACAACTCCAAGCTCTCTCTCTCTCTCTCTTTCGCCGTCCTCGCTTCTCTCGGATTTATCGGAGTCACAGACGCTTGAACATCGACGACTAGCAATTTTCTTCTTCTTCTTCTTCTTTCTTTTGTCTCTCTGAGTTTCTCTCTCTAACTTTCTCTCTCTTTTTATTTCTTCGGCTTTCCTATCTTTTTTGTTTTTCTGGGTCTGAGGCGACCAAAGGCTTAACCAGAGTAGTCAAATTTCAGCCTCAATCATTTCAACCGCGGTGAACTTCTAACCCATATGGATAACCGGCATTCACCGGTTACCATTCCCTATTTCATACCGGCTATTACCGGTTGTAACCATTTCCGGGGGACCAGGGTCTGCGACCTCACAAAGCGAAAGACAAGTGACGATTTTATTTTCTTTCCTCAACTTTTATTATTTTTTAATAAAGCCTTTTCCTATTACAAAAAATAAAAATTGTCATATCCTTTTCTAAAATTTAATTTTATAAAAAAATTGAAAAGATACATTGAAGAAAAGACCCAAATTGCAGACATTTCCAAGTCGTATTTCCCCAGAAATATAGCAATTTAAGTCATCCTAAAATTGTTGACCAATACAAAAAGTAATCTTGAAACAAAAAACTATGGTCTAGTATTAATTACTTACTGTGACTGTGAGTTGAATATTTAAACATATGTTAAAGAACTTAAATTTAGTCGCCAAAATAATTCCATTAGGGGAGAAAATAAAGAACATAAATGTGTAGAGGGGTAGTAATAAAGGCTGCTTTACTTTTTTAGATGGGACTAACGGCGTCAACACGTCGTGAACAAGCGTCGACTTTTGATTGGGGAAAGAGGATAACGGTGTTTGGGAAAGAGAGCGTCAATGGGAAAGGTGTTGTGTTTTTATTGGGAAGTGGCTTTGTCGTGCTGTGAACAGGCAGGTCTGGGTGGACGTAGAGAGAACGAGAGAGAGCAAAAATAAAAAGCTACGTGGCACCAAGAAAAATAAGCGTATTTTAGCATTTTAAAGATATTTCGGATGTCATTTTCCACGGTTTTTTTGGCTATCATGCGCTTTTGGGAATTTTCGTCTCGTGAATCTCTCGTACTTTTAATTTACCCTGTTTTTCTTTTTATGGAAATACAAAGACGTTTCATTATTGTTTTTTATTATTATTTTCTCTTAATAAATTACTCAGATAAATACCATATATAAAAGATTGTCGAATATTATACGTACCTCAACCATATTAAAATATAATATCCTGACAGCCGAACAAAAAATACGAAACCCTAATAATAAGTATTCCATAATTATTTTAAGTATTAAATAAATCTTGGATTACCACTTAATACAGCTGGCAAATGAGATTAATATGCATCAAAAATTAAATTTCCATACGGTCCATCATAAATACATATGTTTTTTTTTTAACTAAATACATATTGTATGTTGTTTATGTGGAAGAGTTAAAAGGAAAAAAAATCTGATTTATTGTAGCCCACTCATACAGCTGGCATATAAGACTAATTAGTGTTTCTAAAAAAATTTAGTTCAAATTACGAATGAATTAAAATCAACTTTTTCTTTTATAGTACAGTACTATCTATAAAAACGTTGGTGTTTATTCTGTAGATCCAATGTGTCTAATTGGACTTGTGAATTGAACTATAAACATCATGCTAACGATATTTATGTTGTAGACTTTTGGTATCATTAGGTAAAATAAATTCACATACTATAAGAAAATACCAAAATGTTTTGACATGTTGAATTTTTAAATCGCCACGAAAAATTTTATTTTCTTCTGATTAGCATTTGCCATTATGTCGTCTTATATATAACAACAATCACACTGTTTTTTTCTGCATAAATTACTTTCAACAACACGTAAACTATCTTCTGTGAAACACAAAATCTATTGCAAAATTACAAATCCATGAATAATCATAAGTCATAACGTTGGAACAAATATCTAAAATAATTCAGGATAAAGATGGGAAATAAAAAGAAGACTGTTCGACAATAACACGTCACACGCGATATGGATGAGGAAACGAGACGGTACAGAGAGAGGAAAAGGACGAGAAAATGGGGAGAGGAAATTCACGTGTTGGTAACGCACTTGCTAAGAGGTGTGGGACCCAAGAGTACTGTGTAGCATTTGTGTGTGGTCTAAAAGCAACCATTGTAGGAATCTTTGTCCGTTAAAAAGAAAAACCCTTTTTTTTTTTTTAATAATCTACCATAAACTAGCCCAATATATAATATATGGTCTTCGTATATCACCAATTGATGTTATATATAAAAAGAAAAGTACTCCATAACCATTTAAAATAAATAATTAAATTTGTGTCCTGAAAGCCTACGAAATTTTTACACTACCACCTTGCAATTTAATAATCAAACACACATAAAGTAGACACAGGCTTTTGTAAAGCAGTTGTTCGAGGCTTGTTGATAATTTTGATATATGTATGTGTGTAAGAATTACCACAATTATTGAAGTATCCATACGACGTCGTACATAGCTGATCGACCATATATATCAGCTATTAACCTTGTATAAATTTCAACTATCTTTTTCCAAATAAATCTGTATTTTATATAAAATATAAAATTTTAGACCACTATTCGGACATTTACATCGTGATAGACCTATAATTGAAACTAATAGTACAACATTTAATACAAAGGTTGGCAAAAGAAAATAGACTAAATAGTATATACACTAGCAAATATGGTTAAATAGATAAGTATATAATAAATAATTTCGTATTTTTATTATTGATATTATCAACGTATACTAGTATATAATAACTGTCGACATATGTGTAGAGTAGTACATGCTCACACACGTGAATGTCCCATTTATTGTCAATTCCTAATACTAATAGCTAAATAGGGTTGATCTATATAGCCATTTATATTTATTTATTTTTGTTTCTGTATTCTTGATGATCGGTCCATGATGTGAACAAATTGGATAAATAGGGTTGATGGAAAACGAGCAAAATGTGCTCTATTTGTTTGGTTTGTCTTTCTAGTTACGAAATCTTGTTGGGTAACCATAAATATTTCAAACCATATTCGTCCATTATCTAAATTACAAGACATAATTTGAGTATTTTCCTATGTTGTACAATAAGATCACCAAACATTTTACTGTAGAAATATTAAAGGAATCATTCTCTAACACTGTTAATGTGTCATTACCAACCCATGATATAGATTGTTTTCGGGTAAAGCTTTACACAAATATTTAAAAATTAGAGTGGGGTTGAATTACATAGTAAAAGGGATAGAGCTACTTATACTATTTAATGATAGACAAAGTTTTGTTTTTACTAATTGATTTTTAAAAAATAAAAATGTGAAGTGATTACACGTGGGACCTACACGTGTCACCAGATTAAGGAGCACTAATTGAAGAAATGGGTCATGCCTTCATGCTTCCTTTCTCCTAATCTCTTCCCTCTTTGAACCCTAACCTACAGACCAAACCCTACTTTCCTTACCTTAATTAACTATTTTCTTTATATATATATTATTATTTCTTCATTAAACAATAATTTAAAAACTGGACCGTAGTTTTCAATTTAGAATTAGAAGCTAATACAAGTTTCAGCTGCTACTAGTTATAAACTATGAAATAAATTTACTTAAATCTTAATCAGGACACAAATTTACTAAAGTACAGTAAAAATTAAAATTTTATTATTTGGTTTTTAAATTAGTGAAAAAAAGCTGGTCTTCGGTCTTTATCCCAATATGCCACGTCATTAACGCACTTCTTCATCTAAAGAGAGTGAGACACACACGCTTGAGGACACCAAGTGACGGACTCCAAGGGAGTTTATTCAATTCGATTAATAAAAGAGGTCAGGTTACAGATTACTCACTGGTCAGTTACAAAATGGCTCGTGAGATCTGATTGGTGGACTCGAGCCATTCTATTCAAACGAGTTGATTTACGGTCGTTTTTACAAATTGAGGGATAAAGCTGGAGTGACTTGCCGGTTATCCAGAAAACGAATGGACACACGCCACGTGGTTAGCAGTCTACTTTCCAACGCACGTGGGTCTCGCAGGTAAAAGCCAGAATGAATTACTCGTTTTTTGTTTTTTGTTTTTTTGCAATCTTTTTAAAAATGAAATTAATTTTATTTCTAAAAAAAGTTTGTTCCTATCGAGTTCGGTTACGTCTAGTCACGCACGTTGCGTGACAGTCGTTTAGGTGAAGAAACGGGCTAGGCTAGACTACAGATGATGACGTCATATTTATGTGTGCTTTGTAATACAAAAGATAGAAATGAAATTGCTTTTTTTGTAACTAATTAGGAGTTATAATTTTTTGTTAATGACTCTTTTTTTTAATATCTTTCTCGCAGAGAAAAAGTGAGAATCATATCTTAAAGCTGGAAATAAAAACACAACACCAACTTTAGAACGGTCCAGCCATATAAAGCACCCTACCTACCTGCTTCTTTAATCACATGTATTATCGTTTGCCACAAATTCCAATTAGTTTACTTGATTAATATAAAGATTGTTACAAAATATGTAATGATGATAAACTCATAATGGTTTACAGATTTTGTGACATTTTAAGATCACTATATTTAAAAATATAAAGAAACAGAGAATTCTACCATTTTTAAATTTTTAACCTAACTGTAATTTGATTTTTAACACACCATGTATTAAGTACTTGAATATTTTAAATAGGTTACAAAAATATGAGCATATTCAATTATTCATTTTTAGACAAAATATACTCTGTCATCAATTGATTCTTGATATCTCAAAAGCCGTATTTTCTAAGATCCATAGTTCAAATTTAAACAAAACTTAGATTTTGATGGAAAAATAAATGACGCTTCGATAATTAACCTTTAAAGGGAAGAAAACATAATTCATATCAAACTATGTAGTTCTAAAATGAGAGGAGAAGTCTCCCTACAACTCTCTTGTAACTCAAGGAGATTTGTTTCCCATTATATAGTTGCATCATTCATAGCACAATGTTGGTAAAATAGTTAAATCTTTTCAGAACTTCTCAATATAACAATAGAACATTAGACAATTATAACATACAAATGTGACTAGGTCTATAACGGTCGTCGGTAGAGCTTAAGACTAATGGTTGAAATCCAAGTCTAACGATCAAGATTAGTGATTATCCAATATCGCTTATTCTTACATTTCATATGTACCATTAAATTTATATATATATATATATATATATTCTTTTTCTAATTAGATCACATTTATGATATTCGTTATAATAGATAAATCTATAATTTCCATTTTCAACGGATTATTCGAAAGGTTAAATATCTCAAATAGAATGGATATATAAAAAAGCTCTACATTAAAATGTTAGTAGACATACAAAGAGTCAGTAACTTTATGAATCTATAGTATGTTGTTGAAATCGATTCCAAACATATATCAAAATTTGAGTCTTTGATCCTTGTGGTTGTGAGTATTCCAGAAGTTCCATGTCTTTTTTTCTAGCTACCATTAGAAAATATACTCATAGCCTCCTCTTTTGATGATTTCTGGTTCCTCCAAGTAATCACCTATTTTTGATAACAAATGGTTTCCTTATAGCAATTCCAATATAAACAAAAGCAATTCCAATATAAACAAAAACTCAGAACATAAAAATCCAAATTAAAACAAACAAAACCCATTAATACACGTACACACACAACTGTAGCCGCCCATGTACGTCAATTTATTCAAAATCATAGGATAGATTAAATAAATATTTATTTAATGCTTAATCAATCGAGTGGCTCCACCATAGACGAAGATAACCTATCATTCAAGTCAATTAGAGATAACATACTTGATTAAAAGCATAATCAATTAACATTTTGATTAAATAATCAAGCTTATGGCTTGTTGTCAAGAATGCATGGAATACGTTTGTGCTGGACATTTTGGACCGTCTTTATCCCCCAATATGTATACAATTTTAGATTTTTTCTAATGACTAATCAATCTTATGATTTATTTTAGTCATTAATAAACGTTGGAATCCAATTTTTAAAATTAATTTTCGATCTTTTGATTATAAAATTAGCAAATTGATATTTATTAATTGGTCTTTGTTTTTGGTTTCAATTAGTCGGACTTTGTCAATTTGCCCACGTGTGACGTGTCGAGCTTCCTGTCCTCGTGATTTGGTTCGTCTAATTAAGAATAGTTTCATAACAATTTGTATTTGAGCTGGTCAAATTATGAAGAAAATACGACAAAAATAAAAATTTCATAATTATCTGTAACAATCTTAAATACGGACTCTCCCCCACCGACAGTGCTTCAATGTTGTCGGCTTATGCCATTTATTAAAATCTTCGCTAGGAACTTGAACTTGAGTTAAAATTAAAATACATATAGTAGTAGTACAATTTATATTTAAAAATTGTTAATTGGATTAATAAAATTCATAGTAATTCTTTTGGTCAGACAAGGTAAATAATCTTTTTGCAAAATATAACTGTTTGCTAATAGAATTTGGAAAACTTCCCTATCTCAGTGAAGATATACTATTTCTGTCTAAACATCACTTTAAGAAAATAAATACTTTTAATCGTTTTCTTTGACCATCATAGAAACACAAATTATTTTATATTATCGCTAAACATAATGGCTATTATAAAAATGGAGTGCACTAGTTTTTGAAGCCAACTTGGGTCGATGGGTCATAAACAATAATTAATTAATTGTATCTAATGACGATGAAAGCGTCTTAAGATGATTTTAATTAGTCGTGCTTGGTTAAGTTGTTTTCTTTAGACTTTAGTCACTGCTTCCTTGCTTCCAACACAATTATTTTCTTTATTTATTTTTGTGCAAAAGATTAATCAACTTGGAGCAGTGTAACAACAATTCTTAAAAGCAACATCTAATAAATAAATAATCTTTACCTATACTATTTTCTTCTTACGTTAGCACTTTAGCTATTATGTTTATTCAAAGTTGATTTTGGGTGACTGAAATTTGAACTTGGATTTGGATCCAAATTTGATCTAATAAATGATTACTTACCAATGTTATCATAATTAAGATTTAGTTCGGAAGTTTCATCGATAGTATATCGCTTTATCTAACATCCAATCGTAGTAACTCTAGTTATAATGGTTAAACAGACTCTTTTAGGAAGGTTTATTGAGTCGTGGCTATTTTATTTTACTATTAAAGTAGTGATTTGAAAAGTAACTTTTGACTCTTACTTAAGCTATTCGAAAATTGTAGACATTTTTTTTTCCGAGGTATTTTGGGTTACTTTATAGTAAATAACTAAATTTTATGGTTTTAAGTGACATTGTTAAACAATTTTAACAAAAAAATAATAAGAACTTTTAAAATTAATACAAAATAATTAAAATTATCAAAATACTTATCAAAACTCAAACAATTTGATTATTTTATTTTACTTTTAATCTAAATTTTAGCGAAATAATGTAATATATTGCAAAAAAAAACTTCCACTCATTCATCGAAATTATATCAATTTTTCATATTTACATATAATGCTTGTATTGAAACGTTTGTATATTTTGTAAATATTTTTTAATATCAATATATTTTACCCCTCACGCTTATATTTGATACAAAGAAATCGTCAAGCCTACATGTAAATATACGCCCACATATTGTGGAATTAACAAAACACGTTTTATAAAATTTGAAACAAGGGATTTAGTATTAGTTAATGGTTTACCCATACCCGTCGACTTTTCTCAAAACACTTCTCATGTCAAAACAAAATAAGAAAGAAAGTTGGTCAAACCATGCATTTCACACACTATCTATTTGGGTAAACATTCATGCACCTTTTGAATTTCAACTTTAGTGGGGATCTTCATCATATCTCCCCCATAACCCCTCCATATGAATTCTCGAAACACCTATCTATCTAATATTATTTAATTCAGTGTCTATGAATAAATAATAACATATCAATATGTGAGTTTTTCCAATATTCTCTAGTATACAACTCTTAATCAATTTCCTGGAAATGCAAAACAAACCTACCAATTCTCTATAAACCATTGGCCGACAAAAAAAAAAAAAATCTCTAGAAACCATCGGATATGCAAGGAGCCCGTAAGTGTTTGGGCCCAAAAGCCCAAATATCTGTGGGCCTAATGGAATCTTTTTAAAAAAAACAATCGTAGTTCGATTTAATAACTCTTCTCCGGCGAGGTAGCTGAATCTCCGGTATCGGAGATGATGGGATCGACGTTGTTCAGGAAGAGATGTTTGGTCAAGAGAGCGAATTGTTTACTTTTCCGGTCGTTTTCCGTTAACATTGAGAAACTTCCCGACGCATCAGCTGAAATAGCGGGAATTATCAACCAAGGGAACTGGCGTGAGACTCTGGTATCTTCGAATCTTTCAATCGAGATAAACCCAGAAGTAGTTCTCTCCGTTTTACGATCCAAACGCGTCAATGATCCTTCTAAGCTATTGAGTTTCTTCAATTGGGTTGATTCTCAAAAAGTCACGGAGCAGAAACTGGATTCGTTTTCGTTTCTCGCTTTGGATTTATGTAATTTCGGTAGTTTTGAGAAAGCTCATAGTGTTGTAATCCGGATGATTGAGAGGAAGTGGTCTGTAGCTGAGGTTTTGAGTTCGATTGTGAGATGTTCACAAGAGTTTGTGGGAAAGAGTGATGATGGAGTTCTTCTATTTGGGATCTTGATTGATGGATACATTGAAAAAGGGTTTTTAGATGAAGCTGTATTTATGTTTTCTAGCACTAAGGATTTGGATTTGGTTCCTAGTTTGGCACGATGTAATCATTTGTTGGATGCGTTGTTGAAGAGGAATCGTCTGGATTTGTTTTGGGATGTGTATAATGGGATGGTTGATAGAAATGTAGTATTTGATGTTCAGAGTTATGAGATGTTGATTGTTGCACATTGTAGGGATGGGAATGTTCAGTTGGCAAAAGATGTTCTTCTCAAAACCGAAGAAGAATTCGGGTCGGCAACTTTGAATGTGTATAGTTTGGTAGTTGAAGCTTTGTGTAAGAAGGGAGATCTGGATGAAGCACTTGAGCTGAAGAAGTCGATGAGTTGCAAAGGGTTGTTGGCATCGAAGCAGTCATACAATATACTTATAGATGGGTTGTGTAAGCGAAAGAGTCTAGAAGATGCTAAATCGTTGCTGGAAGAGATGGATAGTTTAGGTGTGTTTCCTGATAATGTTTCCTATAGTATACTGATTGATGGTTTACTGAAGGGTAGAAATGCCAATGCTGCGAAGGGACTAGTCCATGAGATGATTTCACATGGAATTAGCATCGATCCTAAGATGTATGATTATTTTATTTGTGTGATGTCAAAGGAAGGGGCGATGGAGAAGGCAAAGGCTCTCTTTGATGGAATGATCGCATCAGGAGTGACACCAGGTGCTCGGGCTTATGCTAGTTTGATCGAAGGATACTTTCGAGAAAAGAATGTATGTAAGGGTTATGAGTTACTTATTGAAATGAAAAAGAGGAACATTGTCATATCTCCATATACTTTTGGTACAGCGGTGAAAGGCATGTGTTCTTCTGGGGATCTCGATGGAGCTTATAACATTGTGAAGGAAATGGGTGCAAGTGGTTGCAGACCCAATGTGGTTATATATACCACATTGATCAAAACCTTTCTCCAGAAAAGTAGGTTTGGAGATGCAGTGAGGGTGTTAAAAGAAATGAAAGGACAAGGAATCGCACCAGACACCTTTTGCTACAATTCCCTTATAATTGGCCTTTCAAAGGCTAAAAGAATGGACGAAGCAAGGTCTTTTCTGGTTGAAATGGTCGAGAACGGATTAAAGCCTGATGCTTTCACCTATGGGGCTTTTATCAGTGGATATATAGAGGCAGGGGAATTTGCATCTGCAGATAAGTATGTGAAAGAGATGCTGGAATGTGGTGTAATTCCAAATAAGGTTCTTTGCACGGGTTTGATCAATGAGTATTGCAAAAAGGGGAAAGTAATAGAGGCATGTTCAGCATTCAGATCCATGGTTGAACAAGGGATATTGGGGGATGCTAAAACATACACTGTTCTTATGAATGGTCTTGTTAAAAATGGTAAAGTAAATGATGCCGAAGAGATTTTCCACGAAATGCGTGGAAAGGGTATTGCACCTGATGTATTCTCTTATGGTACTCTCATTGATGGATTTTCTAAGTTGGGAAATATGCAAAAGGCTTCTAGTATTTTTGATGAGATGGTTCAAGCAGGTTTGACTCCTAATGTTATCATATACAACATGTTGCTTGGTGGCTTCTGCAGATCTGGGGAAATTGAAAAAGCTAAGGAACTGCTTGATGAAATGTCAGGTAAAGGTTTTCCTCCGAATGCAGTGACTTACTGTACAATTATAGATGGATATTGCAAATCTGGGGGTCTAGCTGAGGCTTTTCGGTTATTTGATGAGATGAAACTAAAGGGATTAGTTCCTGATAGTTTTGTGTACACAACACTCGTGGATGGGTGTTGCAGATTGAACGATGTCAAAAGAGCTATAACCATCTTTGAGACAAACGAGAAGGGTTGTGCTTCTAGTTCCGCCCCTTTCAATGCTTTGATCAATTGGGTTTTTAAGTTTGGAAAAACAGAATTAAAAACAGACATGATAAATCGGCTAATGGATGGGTCGTTTGATAGGTTTGGCAAGCCCAATGATGTAACATACAACATTATGATTGATTATCTATGTAAGGAAGGAAACTTGGAAGCTGCAAAGGAGCTCTTTCACCACATGCAGAAAGCTAATCTGACTCCTACTGTTATAACTTACACATCTCTTCTAAACGGGTATGATAAAATGGGTAGAAGATCTGAAATGTTTTCTGTATTTGATGAGGCGATTGCTGCAGGAATTGAACCAGACAACATAATGTATAGTGTTATCATCAATGCTTTCCTAAAAGAAGGGATGACGACAAAAGCACTTGTGCTTGTGGATCAAATGTTTGCTAAGAACGCTGTTGATGATGGGTGTAAGCTAAGTATTTCAACATGCCGGGCTCTACTCTCTGGTTTTGCTAAAGTGGGAGAAATAGAGGTAGCTGAGAAGGTTATGGAGAACATGGTTCGACTCAAGTATATTCCTGATTCTTCGACTGTTATTGATTTAATCAATGAAAGTTGCATTTCCTCAAACCAGAGAATGGAAGCTGATGCAGCTCCATAGATTTTTAGACGGAAAGCCAGAAGCAAATAAACTTTCTTCTTTTTCTTTGTGGCTAAAAAGGAGTCTGCTGGTTCTGGTTTGGTTTACGGCAAATTTCTTGGCCAACCTGAAAATTGCTGAAGGGCTGCAATCGTGGCAAAAGGTAACATTGATCCTAAACTGATCTATCTATTTACAAGCTTTATCCTCTCACTTTTGATGATCTCTACGCAGTCGCAATCTTCTGATATGTCATTGTATAATTTTTCAGTTACCATTAAGAATTTGGAGTTGCTGTTCCTGAAACAACTTGTGTCTGCTCATAAACTCTTCTGGACCAATTCATTTGCTCCAGAACGGATTTGCCTTCAGCTAGACATGTTGGATCCCATTGATTTACATGGCAGTAGTTTCCATTATGATGACGACAATCAGAAGTTGACGATGAAAGGGAGACGCATCTGAACTGTTTATCCTGCAATTTCCTCAATGTTTAGGCTCGGAAAACTCCTGTTCAAGAATAGAAATGACAATTCTATACTGAATGTTCATGTATGAAAGATTTGATGTACTGAATGTTACTATAATAATCAAATTATATAAAGTTCTCTATTCATCAGTCAGTATCAAAAGATGATAATGCAGAATTGCAGACGACTCGAAAAAAAAAAATGAATGAAAGGATTGATTTGACATATTGATGAATAAAAAGCTGGCTGGTGATTTTAAGCAAGTTCTTCAATGGGCAAAACCAAAAATTCTGTCTGAAAACATAAATCTCTAAACAGAAGAACACAATTGGTGTCTTTGTCTCTTTCATTACACAAAACAAACAAAAAACGGATCTCATAGTGAAACCAAACAAAGGTTTTCATTTTACAGAACATACAACCCATAAAAAGACCTTATGTACACCAGAGAGTATAGACAAGTATATCAACCTAACAAGCAAAAAAAATAAAAATCTACATGTATTCTCTACGCTCTTCATGAACAAGTCGCTGATTAAATGGGAAAAAAAAGAAAGAATATGAAACGAACTAATAGGCGGAAAAAGGCGAAAAGAGTTCAGTCGAGCAACACTCTTCTAGTGCTATACCATTCTGCTTTCATTGTGATAAGCTAATGAAATGGTCAAATTCGATTTCATCAGTGATATCATCTTTTGGAGTCTGTTAATAAAGCAATCAGTTCGCTATCATTGAGGTCTGTCTGTGAAGCATATTTGACTGGTATGTTACTGTCTTTATCAACAGCATTTGGATCTCCTCCCCTGTTATTGAATTATTGTATCAGACTTATAATTCAACTCCTTATAAGATAAGACCAGTACCAAGAAACCTCAAGATGAAGTATATTGAGTTTACCTCATAAGTAGCAACCTTGCAATTGCATATCTCCTACTGATGATACAATGATGAAGTGGAGTCCGACCTTTTGAATCTGTTGCATTTATTTTTGCGCCATATTGAAGCAATAGTTCCACCATACCAATATCCGCAGAAAGACAAGCAAGGTGAAGCAAAGAACAGTCGTTTGAAGTTTCTTCTCTGACCATACTTTCCCCCTCACCTCTTGAGTTAGAATATCCCTCTGGATTCTCTTGAAACTCCTCTTCAATGCTCTTGAATTTCGCTTGAAGGGTTTCCTCCTTCGCTTCCATTTGCATCATCTTTGCTAAGGGCAAAGACACAGTGTATGATGCTTGTCCGCGTAGAGCATTCACATCTGCTTCAGAGCAGACAATGTGCCTGTAAACTGATTTCTTGTCGTTGGCACGTACATTCTCCCATATCTCTTGGAAAACTGCCTGAAAATGCTGACTGTCTATTGCTTTGCGGACAAAAATCCTCTCTGAGTACTGCAGTTAGCCATTATATTAGCAACGGATACACATGAGATCTTCAAAAGCTTTGCTTAGTAACTCACAGGGTCACATATACCTTTGCATGGATGAACAACTCTTTCACAGAAATGGGATCATTGAAACCAGGCTTCCTTACAAGCAACTTTCTTGGTCGATCTGACTTGGGAGTGCTGATAAATAGAAATATTTTAAGACTGTAAATACATGTAAGAAGTAGTTTCATTCTTCTCTCAATTACAAGTACTTAAGTCACTTACCCTGAAGACCTACTAGCACTGGAAGATCTACTCTCCGAGTTCAACAACTCCTCCCACACTGAGTTTACATATACATTACCTAACGATTGGAATAACGTCAAGACTGATGGTTCCCATACTTTAACATCAAGAGTGAGCGATCTGACCTGCATGACAGGGTTGGATAATTTATACCAAATTAGAAAATGATAGTCCATGCTTTCCATTTTGAGGAAAGAGTGAAATGTTTGCTGGATGTATGGTTTTAATGGCAAACCTTTGAAATGTGAACACCAAGGTTACGATGGATACCAGAACACTCGATACAAATAAGGACACCGAGGTTCAAAGAGGCCCAATCAGGTTCAGGAGCACCACAGTCTGCACATCTCTCATTCCCCAATACTCTTGTCAAGACATCAATTGGCTTTTCAGTCTTTACCATATCATGTTGCTGCAAGCACCCTGAAAACCTCGAACGGTTTCCTCCTGTCATGGGATGTTCCACTGTGGATTCTCCACTTTCTGCCTGTTCGATATCATAAGGATCTGCTAAAGAACCAGAATCACTTGCGGAGAAAGTATCACCTCCGTCCACAGTAGAAAGACGCTGGTCGAGTTGAAGGTAAAGGATTCATTAGTCAACAGCAAAGATGGGTCAGACAAGAAATAATCAGCAGTAATACCATATAAAATCTAACCATGATTGCTCTTTCAGGTGTTTGGAAACTCAACAAAGAAGCAATTACTCCAGTTATTTTTTCGATCCAGTCCATCTGATCCTGTGCATTCTCTGCCTACATCAATAACGATTTAAAAATTCTGGTCATTCGGGGATGATGGAAGAGAACATCAAATTAAAAGAGTATCCTGAATCCTAATAGAAATCTCAGTAAGTTTCAATAGAAAATGAAGATCTTTTTACGTGGAAACATACCTGCAATGTATAAACTTTTGTTGGTGAAATTATTCTAAAGCAGAATCTTAGATCGGTCTGATCTGCATCTACTTTGATCGTTGAGGTCAGCAGATTGACGGTGTGACGTGCAACTGGTTTTTCATCGTGCACACCACCATGATAATGAGAAGACAACCATCGACTTAGCAGCCCAGGACTGTTTTCTGATGTCATATTCCTATGAACAACAGAGCGACTTCCATTTCCCTGATACATAGAGCATCAAAGATTCAGTAAAGATACAGTACATCACCAATCTGATCTATACGTTTTCTCAAGGATCAAAAACACAATTGTTTTTGGTTTTTCAACTTACTGAAGACCAATTCCATGGCTTGCGGTAATAGTATAGCATCCCACGGCTATCAAGGATAAAGAATCTTCTTTTCCAGTCACCTCTCAAGTTTGAGGAACGTTTAGACAGATACCCTTGTCTGATAGTCTGAACCTGAAGGACAGTTATATCAACAGATAAATATAAGATAAAAGAGTATAAAGATGTGAGAGCAGTTTGACGAGTAAGCCTCAGTACAAAAGATATTTTTCCTTACCTTTCCTTTTGCTGCAGATTGCATGACGGCCTCGATGACTTTCTGTGAGTTTCTTGAGTTATGTCTCATGCCATCCCCTGTTGGAGAACCACTGGAGTTTCTAGTTTCACGATCAACTTGCCTTTGGTATTCCTGCATCCTTTCATTAAGTGATGCCATCTCATAGTTTGCACATTCTCTAGACTGGTGTGCATAAGCTAACACCTGCCATAAAATTTCAATTAAACACAGATATACCTTGAACTATGCTTGGATAAGAAAGGATTTGGTACAGAGAAATATCTGTAAATGCAAAACGTGCTGCTAAGAGTATCAGACCTGATTAATAAAAGGCTCCATTTGATGTAGTAGTTCATATCCCTGAAAGAAGAAATCACTCGTGAGAAAGCGAATCAAGTGGTTTTTATCAGAAAACAGGAATAGAACCCCCATTATGTGATATGTTTCCTTGTAAAACCCAAGCTGATTGGATCCAAGTAAAGAGATTTATTTGTGGTCTTGCTCGGAAATTAGTTTTCAAGAAAAAGCTTGCCTGTTTGAAGAAACGGAGATGAGCATCCATAGTCCCGCTGACTGCTTCCAAAAACTCAAATCTCTTTTTAGCCTCCGCATTAGAAAGTGCACTAACCTGGCCAGGAAGAAGTAAGCAATCATTATGTACGGTTATATGAATGAATACCCTTTAAAATATCTGTAGCATCTGAATACAAAGCAGCTACCAGATGAAACCGGGCTTGCTCGAATGTCGTTCTTGCGCTATGTAGGTCCTGAAATGTCTCTCAACCAAGTTAGTTTTTTCAGAATGAAAAATTGAACATTATCTGTGACTAGTTGTTGTTACCCAAGACTTCACAAAAGTAATAAGATTTTTACATACCTCCTCAATTGTGGCAGCCACATCCAATCGTGTGCTCTTCCTTAATGAAAGATATTTCTCTCGTGCCTGTTCCATTTAGATGCACATAAATAACTATGTAGTTTTTCAAACAAACTGGGAAACCATCAATTGACATATTGTGAAGTCATTCAACGCACCTGATCATATGTAATGGTAGCTTTGTCAAACCGTTTGCGAGCTTCCTGTGTGAGAGATATTAAAGGTGGATATAAGTTGAAGCAATTCAAAGAAAATGCTGAACATAACATGCAACAATTTGAAAGGATTATCAGAGTGATATTGCTCTAATATTTCGTACGGAAACTAAATAATGCTACGAATATACCTTAACTTCATGGACATCACCATTCACAAATTGAAGCAACCGGTCATTCAGCATGTGTTCTACCTGAAAAGTGTTGACAATACATCATAGTTTAGCTATGCATCACTTCAATATCATGATATCAACATACAGCGATAACATTGAAGGACATAGAACTAAAGAATTTCTCTACTAAATAATAAAACCAAGCCCAAGAAAGAAGTCATCCTATATGTTGTAATTTTGAACAAAAGAAGCAGGCAACTGATGAAATATACTAAAGCCCGACTCAGCACAACATAAAATTAGTTATACCAATAGTTTTTCAGTGCTACCTGGGAACGAAGAACTTCCTTGTATGTCCCGATTTCTCGTAGAGCGATTGTGAATTTTGTCATTACAGGACCTGACCAAATAACTTATTTCTGTCAGAAATGACTCCAAGAAAGATAAACATAAAAATATAGATTAGTAAAATTTGAAGGAAGAGTAAAGACGAGGGATATATAGACCTCCAAAAGCAACACAAATAGGATCGTTATGGCCGCCTCCGAAAGATTCAAGTGCATTTACAAAGCCAATATCTGCATCATAACCTTCTCCAAGCCCCTCCCTAATAACCAAAAGAAAAGTCAAAATATAGAATTTTGTGACTCAAAAATTTAGGTCCCTTATTATCAACGAAGTCTCTCAACGGAGGAGGGGATTACGTGTATTTTCTGCATCCTTTATAGAACCTTAAGCAACGCAATCGCAGCAACTCCGCACTCTCTTCCATAGATTGCATCTGTTGCACAAACAAAAATGTTATCAATCACTGATACTTTGGTGCAGTTACAAGAGACAAAATATCAAACAAGTTACAGTCACAGGTCAAAGCCTTCAAAAAATAGATGATATCACTGTTGATCGAAGTCAACTCCTAGATTTTGACATCTACACAAAGCACATTGCAAATTTCATACAAAAAAAAAAGAAATCTATACTGATATTGATGAAAGATTAACGTTTCCTTCACAATGTATCTGAAATTAGACAGGGTATTGTTTTAACAAAACCAATTCGAAAATGTATTTGATCATCATAGATTATTATTATTATAAAGAGCATTGGAAACGATGAAGAAGCTAGAGAAACAGAGACGATCGAAACAAAAACCTGTTGGCGAAACATGGGGGAATCATCGAGCTTAGCGAAATGCATTTCTTCTGTGGGAATAGCAAGAGACCCAGAACAATGCTCTTCCTCTTCCTCCACCGTTTTCTTCTTCGTTGTCGTCGTCGTCGTCTTCCACTTGGAATAATGCCGATTACCGG
Organism: Arabidopsis suecica; assembly: GCA_019202805.1. Lineage (NCBI taxonomy): Eukaryota > Viridiplantae > Streptophyta > Magnoliopsida > Brassicales > Brassicaceae > Arabidopsis > Arabidopsis suecica. The sequence continues at coordinate 13,503,541 of CM032912.1, read as the reverse complement.
AGACGCGGACAGAGAGCTAATTACGGTGTTTTTTTTTTCTTCCAACAAAAAAAAAAACGTATAGTTTTGTTGTCTTTTTCTGGAAAATCAAAAAGCTTAATTTGGGGATTAGGGTTGGTTGAGAAGTGGGGAAAATGGGCGGAAATTCAGGAAAAGATCGTGCGATGGAGACAATTACCCAATTCTACTCTCTTTCTCATTCTCGTTGTGGTGATCGTGTGCAAAAACCTTGAAACCTTCCATGCCTGTCATGTCATTTTTTCTAAAATATATATAATTTAAACAATCCATACAAAAAATCAAGGAAAGCTTATAAATTTTAAATTAAGCTAACCCCACCACTTTCTGCTTGTTGTAATGGAGGGAATAATCATCCTTTTTATTCAACAGTTTTCGAAAAATATCTATAAAATGTCTAATTATGATAAACAAAACAACCCTAAAAAGATCCCGAAACTTCAAATTACGGGAGTATTATTTTAAAAAAATTATGTTACTACAAACAATTTAGAAAATTGCCAGTCAGATTTGATAGATTGATTGGGTATGGGAGGGATTAAATTTTTATTAAAGGCATTCATAGATTCGTGAGTCCAAATAAATTATTTACTGCAAAATAAATTAGGAAGCTGAAATCCAAAGTAGTTGACTTTTAATAAATTGATAATTCCGAGACTAGGACAAGTAGAAGAACAACATCCTAAACGTGTGAGAAACTAAAAAATATTTCTAGTATTAAGAAACTATACATCCTTATCGATATAGACAAATGTTTACGAATGTTACATTCTTTTCTGATTCGATATCATGAACCGGTTTTTTAGACCGTCCTTCCAATCTTTTCTATAATGCTCAAGAATGTGACCTTGTAAATTATATATAAGAAAAATATAGAACCCATATATAGTATACGACCATTAAAGTTGGTCTATAATTCCAAAATTTCAAGTGTCACTAAAATGGAAGAACAAAGTGTCTAAATTGTGATTCTGTGAAAAATCGACAAGATAAATTAACAGAAATCTTATGCATTTCGTTTCAGAAGCTAAAAAAGAGCAACAAGTTTCAGAGTCTAATAAAAAAAGGGAGATTGAATCTGAGATTCTTTTTTAACCTTAGAGAGAAAGCCAGTTTAAAGTTTTTAGGACTTTGTCCCCCAGAGATTAATACGGCTCATGAAGCCTCCTCCTTTTTTCTTCATCCTGTTTTCAATATCTGGGAAGTCGATGCAATGGTAGGCAAGGTCTAGAACAATCGGATTACGCGGTATTGATTGGAATGCCGGTGGGAACCGTTCAATCTTTGGGGCGGTTTTCGTGTTTGAATCGCCAACCGCAGATTCATACACATCCAGTTTGTCTAACAGGTACTTCTCCTCCACCTGGTTTAACATACAATGTAAGAGGAACAAAAAAAAACATTAGAGTACAATTTGGTTATGAGACACTGGAAAACTACACAAAAACTCAAAATCCGGATCGCACAATGGAAAATTTCTGATGCGAGTTGAAATTTAATCTCTCTGATGTGCAGAATAAAGCATATGATCAGAAATTACTTGGCTAATCATATCGGGCATTTTTATCAACAAGTTTCAGACACCACGAGTATTTAGATGGCCGAAGAAATAAACTAGGCATAAGAAATAAGGTGAGAAATAAATGTTTATACCATCAGCCACTATTAAACAAGGCAAGATAGTGAGATTGTACCTGCGCAGCTGTATCGTTTAGTGATATAGTTGAAATTCTATTCGACAGATTCTCTGGAACCCTCTCTTCCTCCATAATCCCGGTCGCATGCTCTATGCAGCTATTAGCTCTGCATTCTTTAATCAGTGTCTTCAGTTCCTGGATTCCCTGAGCATTATTAGAATAATTTAGTCAAAATTCAGATATGTTCAGTGAAAAGAATATTCACGATATTCAGTCAACATGAGGTAACATAGTACACTTCTGTTCACAATGACTATGAAAGCCATGCATGAAGTGACCAATAAATGATGAGCTCGATACCTCATCTTTCTTTGCTATGCTTTGAAACTTGTTCAGGGCATCTTCAGCAAGAGATCGAGCACGAGAATACAAGGCGAATGCTTCAGCCCTCTTTCCAGCTAGACTATATGACTTTGCCAAGTAAAAGCACCTGAAAGAGATTAGGGAATATATCATTAGCTAACTCAGTCAAGGGCAATGAAAACATTGAATGTATCAGTACATATATGGAAAGAACCACGTGAGTATATGGAACAAATTGTAATAATATAGACCAAAATGTAGGCGAAGAGGATGACTGACCAGGAAACAGATGCCTAATTTAATGAATAAATTGTACTAATGTTACATATAGCTAAGTATAACTCTAACCACAGATGAAAAATCATGTGAATTGTAAAGGAAGGCCACAACTCAATAGCAACCGCCCTAAAAAATACAATAATGTGAGAGCACTAAACCTTTCAGCACGGAAGGCCAAGCTTTTGCGCTGACACTCTTCTTCAAAGGCAATCTCTTCAGGTTTTCTGTCTCTTCCAGAGCTAATGAGATCAGAAAGATCAGCGACATTCTGAGAAAAAGAAACACAGGTGATGTCTCCCACTGGTTTAACAAAAAAAATCTGCTTCTGAAGAAAAAAAGAGGTAAACATTGGTTACCTGTAATAGAAGGTCATACAATCGAACAAGCTCTTCAGGCCTAGTAACCTTTTCACTTTTATCATCACGTTTCCTGTTCAGTTTACTCTTTGCTATTTTAACCAACAACTGGTTCCGTTCAATGGTTCTTTGTCCTAGCACAGCTCCAACAGCTTTGTCCAAACCATTTAGGTCATCTTTAACAGATTCAGCATTTCCTGCACTTACCTAAAAATAGTATGCTCCTCAGTAAAATCAATCAAAGAAACAGTAATGCAACAAAAAAACAAACGGTGAACCCAATCAATAAATTAGAAGATGGCTTGTGTAAATTCACTCACCAAGTCACTGCGTATGGTGTTCCTGGCATCATGATATGCAGTGAATAATTTATCAAAGATGGTTAGCTTTTTCTCTGCAGGGAGAGATTCTGCTGTCGGACCCTGTAGCTCCTTCTCAAGTTCCTGGGCTGAATAAGGGACGAAGAATAAGAGCCTCAGAGAGGTGCTCGACATTCTATAAATTATCTTAATAAGGTAACGTATAACTGTAACCCCATTGTAAAGGTAAACCAAACTTTTCAGCATAATAAAGTAATTAAAAAGAGTGGATAAGGAAAAAGTTAGTCGAACCTTTTAAAATAGAAACCCGAGATTTTGGGTTCGAAACCGGAAATCTGTAGCCAAGCCAATTAAACTCTGTAAGAGATGCAGCTTGTTGAGATCTAGCCTCTTCCATAGCAGCCTACGTGACAGTGAGTGTATACATCATATTTATAGACCAAAATGTGTGAGGAAGCTGAGAAATAGTTCACCACTAAACCATTGCAAGACATTCAAGAGTAGCCAAAATCCTATACATGTAATACGTTTTCATGTGTGTTGGTCTCAGATCAAAAGCGAGACTCTAAGTTCCTAACAACAGATGGAAAAACTAACAGACCAAAATTTTCTGCAGTATGTGGATTACTGAAACGTAGATCTACAGTTATTCACTTGTTTTGGAGGGGACGCTGACAAAAAAATGATGTTTTTGATTCGTGAATATTTATACATACCTCTATTTTTGCTTTGAAAAGATCCAATGCAGGGCCTTCCATCTCACCAATCTGAAGAAGTTCAGATGTCTGCAAGTTTGACTTGCCAATTTTGTGTAGGCAGTATCGAATACTAGGCTCAAGCTCCTCAACCCGTTCCCGACAAAGAACTTGGTTTTCTAGATCTCCATATTTCCCAAGTTCCTCATAAACAGCTCTGCAACAGGGGGTAATTTTCAGAAACGAAACCTACTAAATTGCAAAATGACGATATTGAACAAAGACAAACCTGGCGTTTTTGAAACAAGCCAACCCAGTTTCCCAATTTTGATCTTGCTCAAACAACAGAGTACCTTTCATATAGGATGCATATGCCTATAAAACAGTAAGATAAAATATGACGACTCATGTCAAGCGTTTATAGAGTAAACACACGTGCATGAAACAACTAAGCTAAAAGCCTAAAACTGAGGTATTCTCTTCTTCCTTTCAAAGTAGTGAATATGTTGTATGTAAATTTATGAATACTGCAACACCTGAGGTCACAGAAATACCTCAGCTTCCAGTGATGTCCTGGAATCTGTCTTAATAGAGCACAAACTTGAGAAAAGGGAAGCCCATTTAACTGCCTTCCTTAGCCTACCAACCAAATATATCCGCTGCCGTGCATTAGGCCCATCTGGTAACTGTCTTTTTTCCATTGCATGGCTCCATGCTCTTTCCGCCATATAGAAAACCACATGAAGGAACCTATTTCAAATAAAGACATAACATTAACTCAATTATGAGCAGGTGACAAAAAAATAACTTACTAATTTCTAGTGGAAGTAACAACTGAGCCTTCACATTCTTCCTATAATGCTAAGCAAAACGCAAAATCACACTAAGCTAACAAAATCTTTGGCTTGGAAGGAATAAGGATGGGAGCAAGAAGATAAATACCTAACATCGGTGACAGTAGATTCAAGAATGGCTCGTCGAGTGTATTTACCACGGCCATGAGTGAATTTCAAGGACTTGTATAACCTCCTCAAACGTGCTGAGCAATACCTCCTACACAACAAAATAACACAAATTACAGAAAATGACCTAAATTTAATAAAATGGCAAGTAAGCCAAAGAGCTTAGGGTTTCATATTAATACCGATAGCGAGCATAGTCACCATGACGCAGACCATGTTGCGCCTGAGAAGATTTCATCAGCTGCAGAACTGAAACACAAAATACAATGTTGCATTGATTAAAACTTAGAAAACATATATTATTGATACAAATTCACAGCTATCTCCCTCATAAAAACAACGGTTGAAGGAATCAAACAATGGCCAAATTCGAGATTCCCATAAGCAAAATTCCCAAACATGCAGATACTTAATCATGTATATTGCCATCTTATCTATAATTTTATCTTCTATGCCACCGATTACTCTCAAAACATAAGAAAAAGTAATCGTGTATATCTGCATTCCCTGAAAAACAAAAACTAACCATTGATCGAGAACCTCGGAAGGATCTGATCGGAGCTTTCAGATTTCGGATCGTCGATCTCCATTGCAGACACGTCGCTCTCCTTCTTCCCCATTAATCCACACAATTCTAGTTAAATCCCCGCTGAAGAAACACACCAAAAGAAATAAAAATCACTACGCGATATGTAAATTGAGGGCTTCATAAGAAAACAAATCGTAAAAAAAGAAAAAGAAAAGGGAAATTCAGCTCAACTAGTTCCATACTTTTGATCAGATGAGATGATTTCGCGGTAGTGCCAATGGAATATTCCGATGTGGGCGACGGCGAGCAGCGGAGGCGTGCGAATTTCAGTTTTCGATTGAATCTCAAGCAAGCAGTGGTTAAAAGAGAGGACGAGACTAGTAACGAAACGGGTTCGAGGTTTTGAGGTTTTGGTAAACAAGTCCAGATTTAATCCGAGTATATGTGGGCCTAAAGGCCCAGTCCTAATCGTCCTCTCGGCCAATTAATCCCTCAAATATTATCTACAAAGCAACGAATTTAATTTGGGATACTTAAATTTTTTTGGAAAGAAGAAGTATTAAAAAAGTTACAACATTGCATAAAATAACTTAAAGCTACACATATCCATTAGACTTCAGATTAGTTATTTCATACCAAAAAAAAAAAAACTACACATATCACTTGAAATACCAAAAGGCAAAAACTAGTTTTATTAGCTGTATTATTTTCAACAAATATAGATAAAGTGGTTGGTAAACCTTATAGATTTGACGTTTTAGTTTATAAAGTCAGCTTTAATTAAAACCATAATATTTGTTATCGAATATTATAAAAAGTCAAAATAAAAAAAAACAATAGTTAAGGGTATTGGATTTTGGTACCATAAAGTAAATACTGTATGTAGTTAGGGTTAATATAAACCTTTTAGATACATGTACAGAACTACAGACCAGTAAATTGTTGACAGAAATTAGGAAAATAACAGGGAATAATGATTTTATTTTTCCATCAGTAGATAATAAATAAATAGACCGACGGAAATCTTGTAGAGATAACGGGATCTGGAGAAGAGACCGCGTGGACCATATTAACAACCAAATAATTCAAAAATGATTATAATACTATTTTGTTTAATTATCCAAATGATATCCAAAAAGGTTTATTATATGACGTTCCATAATTCCATTGGTTATTGCTTCTGTCTAGCTTTTCTGTCCAATCGTCTTCTTCAAGATTTAGCACGTGAAGAAGTCTATCTTATACTACTATTTATTTTCATGGTATTATAGAGTTTCCACTCCAGCGAAATTTCAGATATAGTTTGACTCTCAGAAACCAAAATTTTGTGTGTTTAAATTTGTCTGTAATTCTAAAAAAAGTTAGTGTGTGTTGATACAACTTACAACAGATAATTAGAAACCTATTTTGATAGACAAAGCATCTAGCATTACATGTACTTATAATAAGAATTAAGATATTTAACATAGTAGTAGTATTTCACAAAATAAATTATTCGCCTACCAATGATCTCATTCTCAAGTTTTGAATATCTCTAGATGTTAACTTAAGTATCATATAAATAAATAATTAAAGATCCATACTGTTTCAAACTTCCAAGGATGTAGGCGGCCGATGTAGGCATGTGAGACTAGCGTGACACTACTAATTCTATAACAAAAGCTTTTTTATTAAATGCTAATTATACAATCGAATCTCGCTTGTTGAATAGCAAAACTGGAAGACGGTTTAACACCGGTTAGGTTCGGTTAGATACGGTTAGCGTCTTCTTTATTGTGAGTGTTGCACACGTAATTTGGATGAATCCAACGGGTGGATGCACAGAGATTTTAGATGGAGGAGTGAGTAGAGGATCACAGCCCATCCTGGGATTTGCTGGTCAGCTTTTGATGTGTAAACTAATGGAGTGTTGACACGTGGATACGTTGAGAAGAGCATCTTTTAAGAATAAATGCTTTTCTAATCCTTCACGCAGCGACCAGCATTTAAAATAACGGACAGTGACCCTCTCTCTCACGCCACTTGCTCGCTCGGCTTGTTTTTGTCAGCTTGGCTTGGCCGGCTAATACCAGAATATAATAAAATTTCTCTACTCTGTTCTTGAGATTTTTCTAACTCTACATATTTTAAGAAATATTATTGGGCCGCTTGTATTTTATTTTGTTTGTTTCCAATTTTGGATTTATATTTATTTTTCCGTTTTGGATTGGACTTAAGCCTCTAGTAAGTACTTACGTTCTAACTTGCAAGTTCTTTTATTATTCAGTAAGCAAGCATAATCGAACTAAAAGATATAAATTTTTAGTTAATTGAAAATCTTTGATTGGAGACCACACAATCTATTGAACGGAAATTAAAGTTAAGGTAAAGTAATCTTTTCTAACCAAATATCAAATTTGAAATACAATGTTTCAACTTTTCAAAAAGACTATGATCTACTGGTAGATCAGCACTTGCTTGATATTGCAAAAACAAATTTAAGCTAGAATTATGAATGTTGTTACTAGTTGGAGTGATTTGATATTGTTAAATGTTGGTTTACGTACAATTTTGTTTTATAATATTTATATTTGAATTTAATTTCGATCCTATTTGAGAATTTTCGTTAAATTTTGCCTTTGTTTAATCGACTCGAATCGATCTAAAAAATTCTTTATTTAATATTTTAAAATCGTATTAAAATGATTTGAATCGCTCTGATGAAAACTTTTATCGCAAAGAATAAGATTCGTGAACGGGAAAACAAAAATTATTCTCTTTCTTTTTTATCATCAAAGATATATAATAGGAATGAAGAAGATAATTACAACACCGAAGACAAAAAAAATTAAAGTTTCGTAACTACGCCAAAAGATTAAAAAGACATCGGAAACCTAAAAGAACAAAATAAGCAAAAATTACATCATATGAGAAATGACAAATACATCTATATTGCAAAGCATGAAATACTCATAGAGAACCTGAGATAGCTAATTACCTAGGAAGTTGTGAAAACAAACCAACGATGACGGATACCTTCTATAGTGAACCCAAACTACCACCAAAAAAATAGACCAAGGTGGTGTTATTCATTGATGGATTTTAATAGAATTGAAATCCAACACTAATCCAGTGTTATTCAACTAATGATTATAAATCTAACGTTAAAATCTGGTGTTATTAGATCTTATACTTCATTAGATTTTAAAAGTTTGGTGTTATTCAATGGTGGAGTTAAAGTCAATTCTTTAAGGTTTGTAAAATCCAGTGTTATTCAAAACTAAAAGACTTGTAAAATCTTTGTATATTAAGTCATTTCAAATGAAACCTCTTTGGAGTTTCATGAGTAAATTATTAGAATCAAAATCCAAGATATTCTGCAGCGATTTTGAAATCCACACAAACAGATTCTTAAAACCAATATCAGAAAGCAAATCTAAACCTTAAAGAATTGACTTTAACTCCACCATTGAATAACACCCCCCAAGGCTTCATAATCCTAACTATCAAACAAAAAATACTTTTCTATATACAGTATCTCATATTTTCAAAATGGTTTTTGTTTCAACCAAGGAAAAGGGTATTAAAAAAATTGAAATGTCTGACGGAGATCCCAACACAAAACACTTGATGAATCTTTAAGCTAAACATTTATATATACAGTGGAATACATATATAGTAACATTTATTATGAATCACATAAACTGATTCATAGATAAATACATTCATAAACTAATTCAAATTATTTGTAAATAAATTCACATACGAGATATCGTAAACGACACTCACCTTCAGCCACATTTCACGGCCGATTGGCTACGTGACTGCATTTCCATTTATTTCTTCTTTTTTTTTTCTCCTATTTTGCAATTTAACGTGAGACAAAAAAAAGATAAATACATGCACTAATGTTGGATAACTATTTTTTTTAGTTGTCTTCAATATTTATACCATCCTCTTTATTTTAGATTATCTTTTGATATTTCCATTTGGTAGTTCGAAGCTAGTCATGCTAAACTGCTAAATATGATATTATGGAGAGTCAGAGAGATCTAAGTATCTAACCATCAAACCAATTAAGTTCACTTGAAGTCTTCACTCCATGCTGATTATTATTAATTATCTTTGTTATACCATTCATTAGAATTTATGAATTGTACTACAAACTTGTAAGAATATTAAAGCGAGACTTGACTTGAGAGGTAGGGAAAACAACAAAGCAAAAGGAAAACAAAACAAGAATGATAAAGACAGTGAATATACAAGTAAAAGAAATAATTCAAGCTCGTTAAAATTAATGAAAAGAACTAATGAACAAAAATAGCGTTTTAAGATATAATCTTGAACCAACCAACCAAACATTATCAACAAAGATTGCTCAATTGTCAGATGAAGATTTAATATTTTTTTTAAAAAAGATTTATTTCTCGGTAGTTTATTTAGCTACATAAGATATTATATCTCAAACAATTAGAAATATAATACGATTTATTTTTAGGTTTTAATAATACAATCAAGACAATCACATTTTCAAATTTTCTTTTTGCAAAAACTAAACATCTTTCTTAAACTCTAATTAATATCGGATTTATGTACTTGTTGGCATTTAAAATCATGTACGAGACTAAAAACATAAGCAAAAGTGTTTCAACTAAAAATGTCAATTATGTGCTCACCAAAAAAAAATGTCAATTATATCAATAACATTAAAACAACCTTTTTCATACTTTTTTTCTTCCATGATACTAAGGTTTGAAATTCCTAACTTAATTTGTACATATAAAGTTTTGTAGATAAAGCGAATGAGTCACATGTTTAAAAAGAAAACCAAAATGATCCAACTTTTAATAGCCGGCTCCTTTGGTTTTATAACTTAGCCGGGACTCTAAGGCCATATTTAAAGGGAGAACACTTAGGTGTTCTTAGCCTTTTAAAAATAGAAAATATTGTGAATAGTGTTAGATCTGTTGTAGATCTTTTCTTGTTGTAGAACTGTTCTTGGCCCAGTTTTAGCGTGACGTGGCGCTTCATCATTGGCTACGAATTTTTGCCAAGGAAAAAAACATTTCATTTCTCCTTCGATCCGAAATCTATGCTAGGGTTTAATTAAATAATATGTTTGTTTGTTTGTTTTTTTTATTTATATCTTTAATGTTCTTTTTTGTTTCATAAAAATTTGATATTATATTTTGTGTTTCTTTTTATTTTCAAATCTATTTTAGTATAAGTTTTTTAAGTTTGCAATTTAAAAGTTATTTCTTAAAGTTTTTAATATTGTAAACTAATGATCTTACATTATTTCAATTTCAAATCAATTCCTATGATCTAAACATGTTCTACCAATAATCACTTACTTTACAAAGATCTTAATTAAAGCTCTTACAATATTTTAATATTTTTTCTCCCTTAAGATCAAACTTCAAAGATGCACCCTTGCATATGCCCTAAGACTTGCCGTCGAGACTCTCGTGTGAGTCCGTAATTATTTATTCTTTAATTTAAAAATAATAAACTATCGAGTTCATAATCGAACGATCCAGATTCAACTTCATACAATACCACTAGATCCATGGTACATACAACGTAGCAGAGTCCTTCTCTCCTTCTTTCCCTCTTTTGTTTTTTCCTCTCCCTCTCATTTTTTTTTCTAAACCAACTAACCGCAAAAACCAAAAAAACCCAAAAAAAAAAAACTCTCTCTCTCTCTCCTCTCCGTTTCTCTCCCTGTCGGAGAGAGTGCCGGGATCGCGCGTCGGCGGGAAGAGTATCGCCGGAAAAGCTTAAAAATCATCGCCGGTCGCACGAATTATTCGTTGGAAACAACGCGTCGTGAGAGGAGGGGAAATTCGAAAAACCAAAACAAAAAAATTGAAAACGCCGATTCACTTTTTTTGTATATATATAATATATAATTTTCTTTTTCGGAATTAAATATTCTGTGATGGATGCGATTGGATAGAAGGAAACAAAAAGGAAAGGAGGAAGATAAAAGAGAGCAGACGAATTATTCTCTTCTCTTCTCTCTCTCTCTTTCATCTCTGTCTACATCGCTGTGTTTTTTCTTCAAGGATCGTGATACCTGAAGAAGAAGAAGGTAAATATAATAAGGTTTACGAGATCCACTGTTTGTTGAAATTCTGGTTTGAATTTGTTTAAGAGGAAGCATAATTGTGTTTGTTTGTGATTAGGTAAGTTTTTTTTTTTTTTTTGGTAGCTGGTGATTAGGGTTTTTTATTTTTGGTTTATTAATTGGAAATGGTTTAATTCCGTGCCGAATTTGTGAATTAGGTAAGAGTTGGTTCGCTGTTTGATTATAATGAGCTGCACAAGGATCCGGTATTTGGCGAATTCTATAGTCTTATTGCTTCTGGATATACCTAATCGTCTCTTCCATATATTTCTATGAGTGTTTGGAGTTGCTAACTTTGTTTTATCCTTGGGTTTTGGCGTAATTGTAGTAGAAATCTTCTGTTTCTCTATTTGTGGACTTCTTTTGCTTGATCTTTTGGCTTTTACGTGAGTAATTTGAGCCTTTCTATTTGTCATTCGTGCAAGATCTTCCTCGCAATTGACAAGTGCATTTTGTTTCTGTAGAAACTGGCTTTGAATTTCATCACTCTTTTTGTTCATTTTTTCAGGGGAAGTTGTGATATGGTTTGTTGAAATTATATTAGAAGTTTTTGATTCTTTTTTAGTCAAATTTTGTTGTCATCTGCACGATGCCGTCTGATATTATGGAACAGAGAGGTGTTTCAACACCTTCCCACTTTCATGAAGATATTCATATTACTTCAGAGGTAACTCTTTTTTTTTTTTCACTTGTTTCAGGATTTAAACTGTGTAGCTCTAGAATTGCTTGTACCGTATATGACATTATCTGCCACAACTTTCTGTGATGTCTAGAACTGTTTTTCTCAACTATACTTGTTTTTTTGTTTGGCAGAGGCAATTTGGGTTTATGAAAACAGACCTGATGCCTGAAAACCAAGGTGGTCGTGATAGACTTTCAAGTATGCCAAAGAGTTCCTGGACACCTGACAGTTACCAGCTGAAGCCACAATCTAGTTTTTCTGGGTCACACCCCTCTGTTAGCCCTAACGCAAGAAACGCTACAAATGGTAGTCAGTGGGAAAGCAGTTTATTTTCCAGCTCAATGTCTGATTTGTTTAGTAGAAAACGTAAGCTTCTGGTTTACCTTTATGATTTTTATTTATTGTGTTAGATTTTTTAATCAGCTTCCCAAATCTACAATCATCTATGTTAAACAAACATCGTTAGTTGTGTGCTCTGACTTACTGTACTTTAACTACTTGAGTGTGTCTCCAACTTGCTGTTTTTGGCAGTGCGGCTACAAGGAAGTGATATGCTATCCACTATGTCCGCAAACACAGTTGTTACCCACCGTGAAGAAGAACCGTCTGAATCTTTAGAAGAGATTGAGGCACAAACTATTGGAAATCTTCTCCCAGATGAAGATGATCTTTTTGCGGAAGTGACGGGTGAGGTTGGGCGTAAATCTCGTGCTAATACTGGAGATGATTTGGATGAGTTTGACCTCTTCAGCAGTGTTGGTGGCATGGAACTAGATGGAGATGTTTTTTCTTCTGTGAGTCATAGAAATGGTGAGAGAGGTGGCAATAATTCTGTTGGCGAACTTCATCGTGGGGAAATTCCATCCAGAACACTTTTGGTCGGAAATATCAGTAGCAATATCGAAGACTATGAGCTGAGGGTTCTTTTTGAGGTACCTTCTTTCAGCAGTGTTTTTGGTTCCCACGGATTCTTTACTTAGGAAATATATGCTATGTAGAAATTTTGGGATTTCTTACTTCGTACTGAGGATACATTTACTTGTTCAGCAATTTGGAGAAATCCAGGCTCTTCATACAGCTTGCAAAAATCGTGGCTTTATCATGGTGTCGTACTATGATATAAGGGCTGCTCAGAATGCGGCGAGAGCACTCCAGAATAAGCTGTTAAGAGGAACAAAACTTGACATTCGTTATTCTATCTCTAAGGTGTTATTCACTGTTCTGAAAGAAGATATTGTCTTTTGCTATATGGATTGCACTTGTGACTTGTGTTGATTTGTGCTTACAATTTTTCTTGCTATCAGGAAAATCCTTTAGAAAAAGATACATGTAAAGGAGCCTTGTTGGTTAATAATCTCGATTCTTCTATTTCGAATCAAGAGCTCAATCGCCTGGTCAAATCATATGGAGAGATCAAAGAGGTTGGTATACTGGGGTTCTCCCTGTATTTAAGTTTTGAGATTGATACTTATTATGTTTCTGTGGTTTGTAGATCCGTAGAACCATGCATGATAACCCACAGATATACATAGAGTTCTTTGACGTTCGAGCTGCAGCAGCTGCTCTTGGTGGACTAAATGGACTTGAGGTTGCCGGGAAGAAGCTTCAACTTGTGCCGACCTGTCCAGAGGGTACAAGGTAGTGATTGGGCTTTTTCCCCTGCTTTATATTCCATTGGGCTGTGAACTGATGCAAATGCTAATCAGATTTGAACATGTGATTTGTTGTCAAGTCTTTACGTGGACGTCAACTGTATTAATGTACCATTCATTATTTTTTGCAGATACACGTCACAGTGTGCTGCACATGATACTGAAGGGTGTCTACCTAAAACGTCTTATAGTAATACATCATCGGGACACATAGGTATGCCTTCTGCATTTATGGTTTATAATTCTTTTTTCTTCAATCATTTGTCATCTTGGGACACAAAGCATTGCAGTTAAATATCTCTGTTTCAGGTAGACATTTCCCAGGAATGATGTCTTCAACCTCCAATGATGGTGGATCTATGCGGGTGATACATAATTCTGTCGGATCTCCTGTGAATTCCTTCATTGAACGGCATCGGAGTCTCAGCATTCCTATTGGATTCCCACCCTCAGCAAACGCCATCTCAGCCAGCAAGCCTGTAGGACTTCAGGAGCATGGCCACCATTTTGATAATTCAAATATGGGGATCCAAAGCATGCCAAATCTTCATCCTCATTCTTTTTCAGATTACGTGGACAACTTTGCAAATGGTAGTCCATATAAGTCCTCTGCATTTTCTGAAATGGTCAATGATGGCTCAAAAGCAAATGAAAGCTTTATGATACATAATGTACGTGGAGTGGATGGCTTTAGTGGAGGGGGTAAGTTCTCTATATTTAATGTGATACACTGATACTGTCTTGATAAGCTCTGCTGTAGTACATTATTAGATCACAATCTTTAAGTTAAGACATTAAAATGGTCCTTACAGTTTTAGTAGACTGTGAAATGCTACAGCAATGCAACATTAGGTACTTTTGTCTGAATACACAACTTGTTTACAACTGATTTATTTCTTGGTGTAAATCTTGCCATTCTGAGGAAAATTGTATTAGCATTATGTTCTTAATGTCAGTTATCTAAACAGATTAGGCGGTGTTGTACCGGGGTTTGAACAAGAGAAGGGGCTGAACCTAATTGTGTATATCAACATTGCTAATAAAATTTGATATGGAAGATTGTGATGAAGTTTTTCTTTCAACTGCAGGCATATGAAATATTCTCTTTCCTCACTTTCCGCTGTTGTTATCTTTTGACTGTAGGTATAGGATCTCCCATGCATCAAAGCTCCCGCCGCCCTAACCTTAATTTATGGAGCAACTCTAACACTCAGCAACAGAATCCGTCAAATGGCATGATGTGGCCTAACTCGCCATCTCACATCAACAGCATTCCTACTCAGCGCCCACCTGTTACTGTATTCTCTAGAGCACCTCCTATAATGGTGAATATGGCATCTTCCCCTGTGCATCACCACATTGGATCTGCGCCGGTATTAAACTCGCCTTTCTGGGACAGAAGACAAGCCTATGTAGCTGAATCTCTAGAATCATCTGGCTTCCACATAGGTTCTCATGGTAGCATGGGGCTTCCTGGCTCTTCACCCTCACATCCAATGGACATTGGTTCTCATAAGACTTTCTCTGTTGGTGGGAATCGTATGGATGTAACTTCCCAAAATGCTGTACTGCGATCTCCTCAGCAGTTGTCTCATCTCTTTCCTGGAAGGAGTCCAATGGGTTCGATGCCAGGGTCGTTTGACTCGCCAAATGAAAGATACAGGAATCTCTCTCACCGTAGAAGCGAATCTAGCTCTAGCAATGCTGACAAGAAACTGTATGAGCTTGACGTTGACCGTATATTACGTGGGGATGACAGGAGGACAACTTTGATGATTAAAAACATTCCTAACAAGTAAGTGAACTCAGTGTCTCTCTTTTATTCCTTGTTTATATCTTCTGCAACTATTTTTAGATTGTGTCTTTAGTTAAAATGTATTCTGTTTTCATCTTTGACTCTCTTTTTTTAAATCCTGCTATGGTTTAGGTACACTTCTAAGATGCTTCTATCTGCTATTGACGAGCACTGTAAAGGAACTTATGATTTCCTTTATTTGCCAATTGACTTCAAGGCAAGCAGGCTCCTACCTTTTTATATAAGAAAGTCTTATTAAGTAGACACGTAGAGCTTTTGGTGTTTTGCATTATCGATCTAATCTAATCTTACCCTCTCATTTCAGAACAAATGCAATGTGGGATATGCTTTCATCAATCTTATTGAACCTGAAAAGATTGTCCCATTTTTTAAGGTACAGTCTTGTATTGCTGCTTTTTCCTATTGCTTTTGGCCTTTTGGAGAACACTGGTTAAACAACTCTAAAAAAACCTTCACAGGCATTTAATGGCAAAAAGTGGGAAAAGTTCAATAGCGAGAAGGTGGCAACGCTTACGTATGCTCGTATCCAAGGGAAAACAGCTCTTATTGCCCATTTCCAGAATTCAAGCTTAATGAACGAAGACAAACGTTGCAGACCTATTCTCTTCCACACTGACGGTCCAAATGCTGGTGATCAGGTAAACATTAAAGCTTCATACAATTTCGTCTTGTTTGGTTCTCATTCTCTCTTTTTTTATCCATATCACACTTCCTTCACTTTAAGTGTGATTTCATTATATCATAAGATCTGGTGATGCTCAGTTGTAGATAGAGAGGGTCGTAGTTAGTGAATAAAAGAAGATTCATGTGACATCCTTTGTTGTTATATCACTACAGGAACCATTTCCAATGGGAAGCAACATACGATCAAGACCAGGAAAGCCACGAAGCAGTAGCATTGATAACTACAACAGCTTTAGCATCTCTTCCGTTTCTGAAAACCGAGAAGAACCTCCTAATGGAACTGATCCGTTCTTGAAGGAGAACTAACCAATGAGCAAAACAAAACAAAAAGGAGACCTGAAGATAACAAGAAGGTTAAATATATATATAATTATTATTATTATATGATATCATCCACACACCCTAGAGTTCTGTAAATCGGGGGTGTTAGATTTACCCTGACAAAACTCATTTTGCAGTGAAGAAATTTTTTGGAGAGATGAAAAACTTTGTTGACGACAAACCTTTTACCCAGGTTGTTGTTGCTTCACCAGTTTTGTTGTATTATCAAATTCCCCTGAGAAATATTGCAGGTTTTTTTTTTTTTTTTTTTTTTTTTGGGTTTTTGGGTTTACATTCAAGGATTTTTGGTTCTTGCTATCAATGTATAACAGCCTTGGATTACACTCATCTTCTCTGCTGGCTATTTGTGGCCATTCCATGTTGTATGCTTCTTTTCTTTTGGATATATAAAATATTATTTTTTCCTCTAATTTTTATCTGAAGCTGTTGAATTCTACGAATGGCACTGACCAATATCATTCCCTGGGTTTCATTGAGTGTATCTTACAAAAGTACATAGTACATGGTTTCCAGTGATTTCCACTAGACAGAGTTTGGTAATATATGATACGACATGAAGAAACCTATATTTTATACTGAAGTTTCTTAACAAATTTTTTATTCAAAGTTCATACTTTATATGTTAGAGGAAGTTCATACGATACAAGAGCCAAAAATCATCAGATGCGAGAGATGTGGCAGCCCCAAGACGACTTCTTCTCTAGAGACATCATCAACAACAAGAATAAGAACAACTCTAAAATAATCCATGTCGATATTTAGGAGAGATGATGGAGAGACAAGACAAGTTAAGAAAGAGAAAAACAAAAGTGACTTTCTGTAGCAAATATTTTTTTGTTTTGTTTTTGTTTGCATTGAGCTGCACCTATATATGTAAAAAGCTCCCGATTTGCTTCTTGTGTACATGAAAAGGATTCTCTGTAGATAACCCTCCCTGAGAGATCACAACTTCTGATTTGGAACATGTCACTATTTTTACATCAATGCTGGATTTCTCCACATTTTGATACAATACTGTCACTTGTTAGGTCATCAATCGGACAGCTTCATAAATCAGAATCTCTGGCCGAACCTTCCTTTCTCCACAGAATCTGACCACACTCTTCCAGTTACCAACATCCTATGCCATCACACATCACAACACATATAAATCATTCTGGCCTATCTAAGTGTACTATTTTCAACTCATGGAAGGAAATATCAGCTGTTTCTTCTTACCTCTCCTGCTAAACACTCACGTCTGAGATTGACCCACCGATTCTTTTCATAAGCTAAGCATATGTGTTCTTCCTCTCCTTCACCACAACCAACCTGCGTCACATCCCAGATATTCTGACATTGTAACAAAGAAATACAGAAGAACAATAGCACAAACATATATGACCCTGTTTCAGATTTTTTACCATTGACACAAGCCGGTAGTTAGTGTTTGGTTCTACGCCTCCTTCGTACAGCCTGCTGATATCTATCTCCCAGTCCAAAGCCTTTGTTGTTTCTGATATTTGTTTCTCAGTTTCACTCTTCTCCCATTCCAACACTGATATTGCAAACCCGAAAAATACCAACATTACTTTATGATTAAGCATAAATATGAAATTGAGTACAAAAGATAACAATCATGGGGGGTCAAAACTTACCAATGGTGAAGATAGGCGGGCATCTACGTATAATGTGATGAACATAGCTTTTCTTACCACAACCTCCTGTTTTATTGTCACATAACGTTTTATATCCCATGCGGATCAACTTAAGGATATCCACAAACTTTATATTCCCAAAAGCACACTGCATATATTCAAGCACAGAACAACTTTATCAGGGGAAGTACCTGCAGTTTCTGTAGGAAAGAAAAAGAGGATAATAAATGAAATGTACCTTCAGTTCTCTGATCGAATCTGCAGCCATTACAATGCCATAACAACTTTGCACTGGAAAATTTGTAATCCTTCTGCATTTTCTACAACTCATTCTTTTAATATCCGCCAATGTAAACATGCGAGTTACCAAGCTTTCTCTTTCTGGATTTTTCCAGCAACGCCAAGAATTAAGGACGGCTACAACTACCTTAGCAGCATCACTCGACTGCAAAGAGTAAAAAATAGAATGACAATTAAGCTTATTGACAAAAACATTTAATAATATAATGCTTAGAAGCATATCTTCTCCACACGAACCATGGAAAGAAATTCTTCTTGGGAAGTCAGTAAGTCGCTCAGGAGGCAACTGTAGACTCCTTCATTTCGTATCACTTCTGAAACAAAAGCATCAAATAAATTTTGTAGTGCAGAAGGAACTTGTTCTTCCCCGTGGTCTTGAAATGGTTGCCTATTCTTCATCAGATCTTCTTTGAAAATCTTAATATTCAAGAGGGCCTGCGATACAACAGGTTTTTCTGAGTTTATCAAAGAGAATGAGGAAGTAAAGAGATATGGAATGAACTAATCAAAAGACAAGAGTTTAGGTATTGAATCTTGTTTTGGTTGGTAACTGTTTCACCTTCAGCGTCATGTCCAGAGCTGAATTGTATCTGGTTGTAACTTCTCCAGCAGCTGGCTCCAAATGTTCTGACAGTGAATCTTCTTTATGCATATCTTGAAAATGGTCAATGAATGAAATAAGAATTATGCATCTCACAAGAAAATAATTCAAACTATTGCATAAATTGAGAAGCTTTTAACAACCAGGCTCATCTTCAGTAGCTTCCTCTTGAATTTCAGTTCTGGATGAAATTTCCAATCTACCCGTCTCACTTGCAAGAGCATCTTCTGGTTCCATAGAATCTTCTTCAACCGTTCTTAGTGATGGAGATGTACTCTCCGGTTCAAGGCTGATAGAAGGTTTTGGTTAGAGAAAACCCGAAAACAATTTATGACATACAAAAATGACCATTGAGGCACTTACTGTTCAACAGTCTTATCAAGAGGACTAGGATTGCTCGTTGAAGTTTTCTGTTGCGCCAAGAAGATCAATCAATCTTACAAGTATTATATACACAAACCATGGAATTCTACAAGTAAGGAAACGATATCTACATAGAAGATATGATATCCCTATAAGATAGGAAGACGTTATTGACTTGTTCAGAGAACCTACACCGGTATTACTTATTGTTTAACCGATATATCTTATATAAGTATTTGCAGAGAAGCAAATAGAGAATTTAGAACTTCAAAGACCTTTTTGCTTTTATCTCTCTTCTTCTTTGATGGTGGCTTCTCCTTTGATTGTGGCTTCTCCTTTGATTGTTGCTTCTCCTTCTCCAACTCGTTTAAAAGATTTGCTTCTGCTGCATCTGACTTGGCTTTGGATTCCATATTCACAATTTCATTCTAGTGAGATGAGACAAAATAACATATAAGAAACAATTCAAACGCAAAACTAGACGGATAATGAAATCTCTCTGTATATAAGAGTTTCAAACCAACCAGCAAGAAAGGTTTCAGCACATGAAGGATATAAGTGCGGTTGTCAAAAGCAGAAAGCCTTGTGAGGTTGTTTAGCAAACTTATCCTTGAATTATCAATCAGCAAGATCTTTGTATCAATTAAAAGAACCTGCAAGTCATGCAGATACTTTTAGATGGACAATTTCATGTTATTCTGTTGTTAATGAATATTAAAGTCATGGATGAACCTTTTGGGTGACCACTGATCTCAGAAGGTCTATGGCCTGCAACACTTTATCGTCACTGAGACTTTTGTGTTCACGTATAAGATTCAAGCAATCTTCTAAATCGGGGACATCAAATGTTGGATGCAATGCTCCTTCGAAAACATCTTGTACTGCACACACGAACAATTTTGTAGTAAGGGAATTTTCGGGGACTCTCTCTTCACACATATCACATAGAAGAGATGCATATCTGCTCCATTGATCTTCCGGCAGATTCCTTCTCCTTTCATCTTCACTCACACACATGTTCTCGACAACAGTAAGAGCTGCAGCATAGTCCAAGAGCTGGACTTTCTTTGCATATTTGGTTCCCAGAGTCCTACATGTGAACTGAGCAGCTTTCAGAACAGCCATCCAGATACCAAAATTGTGTTCCCTGACAGGTCTGGGAAAGGTTTTGTCTACTGAACTATAGTCAGTTAACCAGGATATGATATCATCTCCATGAACTTGTGCCTTGGCGTAGTAAACACTGGGATCAAAAACATTGATCGTCCCTTCATCATTGAATGGAACATCATTGATTGTCAGCAGTTTTTTATCTAGAAGCAGAAACGAAAACTGAGGGTCAACGTCGATCTTTACTTTGACTTGAATACGATCTAAGACACTGTCAACTGCTTTGCAAACCTGATCTGTACCATCATTCCTTTTACACTTGATGGTTTTTAGAAAGTCTAGGATTTGATTGAGTTCATGACATTCCAGAAAACAGATACTCTGCGGTGTTTCCGATAGGTGAGAATCGATAAGCCCTTGTTTGGAAACTTCAAGTTTTCCAAGATACTTAACTGGAAAATGCATCACCCAGTCTCGCATGCTACCGGAGAGAATTTTACGCTCGCAAAAAGAGACAAGGAGCAATTTGATTTCCTTGAGTAACTGCTTGCGCTCTTCATCCACAGCTAAAGGCCATTCTTTGGACCATCCATTCTTAGCTTTAGATGCAAACGCTTTAACATCTGTGAGCTGATTCTTGATCATTTCAACGGCAGCTACTGCATCCACTGGTTCCCAATCTCCAACCGATATCTTACGAACCCAGTCTTTTCCTATCCTCTTGACTATATCCTTTTCTGAAGAAGGTTTAAAATCTGCATCGTGTTCTTGTTCAAAGTGATTCCTACATTCTTCAGCACTAGAGCACTTCTTCGAACATTTAGTTCTACACATCCAGAATGTCCATTTTCTGTCATTCTTGGCAGAAGCGAGAACTTGCTCCAAAGCGTCTTGTGCGTTTCTTTTATGTACTCCCCCGACGAAACTTATAAGCTTTGCAATGCTTACCTTGAGAAAGTCCCTTTTGATCTTAACATCCAATCCCACCCAATACGACCTAAACCGCTTAAACTCATCCTTAGACGGCTCTGGACTTTTCTTTGACTCCCGAACTTTAGGCTCAGGTTTTTGTAAAGGAGAAGTCTTGGAAGCAGCGATCTTGAACTCTGCAACTTCGATAAAACGCTCCAGTTCTTCCTTCTTTTGGGTTACTAGCGCTCGGAAACCCATTGGAGTAGCAGAACTCAGTTTCTTTGCTTTAGTTTCAGCTAAAGCCTCTTTTGCTTTCTTCACGCATTTCTTGTAATGTGAAACTGACGCAAGGTTTTTGGCCAACATGCAGAGTGATTGTGCACAAAGTTCTGATACCGTCACATGTTGCGAAAAGCATGCAACACAACCGAGCAAGTATGCGATTTCCATGTCACGGTCCTCTGCGTTTTGAGCTAGTTCTACGAAAACATTACCTTGTTCGATATGAAGAAGCCATGAGTCATTGGCTTTCCAATGGATTGAAAGCAAATCTTCAAGTATCTCCAAGGCCTTGATGTGATTTCCTTTAGCGATGAGCTCTTCAGCGTCTTTGTAGAGTCTTTCCGCCGAAAAGTCCTTCTTGAAAGAAGACTCCATAGTAACGATTCTTGCGCTTTCTTGCTCTCGAAGGTTTTTTTTTTTTTGTTTTATGATTCAGAGAGATTTGTGAGAGTAGAGGTGGGAACAATCAACGAATATAACCGCAAGGTACTGAAGAAGAGGCTGGATTTTTTATCACGTGAGAGCCATGTGACACAAGGCTTGATAGAAAAAAAACAAACAGAGACCCACAATTTTGTGCATTGGGGAATTTTGTCGAACACCTTATGTGCACTATCCGTATGGATTTTCTCGGAATAAAAAAAAACCAAAAAAAAATCCAAAAATTGTGTGAATCTTCGAATATGGCTTAAGAATTAAATGTGGAATGGTCTTCATGTTGATGATGAACAACATTCGTGAAAATGTTTGGACTTGAAGAAGGATCAAAAATTGGTAGAGACGACACAAGAAAATTCGATATATATATTTTTCTATTTTTACAAAAGATGGAGAGAGATGTTGGAAAACAATAATAACTCACAAATCAATCAGCACAAGAGACTGACACGTGTTTACTCTGTTTTATGTTGGATATTATGCTTAAAGAAATAATTTTTATTACAGTTAAACTTTCAAAAAATTTCTAAAAAGTTACTATTATATTCAAATTTGTTATAATTCACCTATCCATCTCTTGCAAACAGAAAAAATGAGTATAATATAATGTTTTGCTGGCAAAAATGACACCATAGCCTTTGCAAAATGTAACCTGATAAAACTCATAATGTGGAGGAGACACACGACGCATCGGAAACACTCTTGGGGTGACTCAGGAGGTTTTGATTTTGCCTGTTCAAGGAAGAGACTCTCACTCGCTCAGAGTATTCGGGGTTTTAGAGCATTTAAACGAACCAGAAAGATAACCGAGCCGGTTAAGTGGTTGTATCTGATGTTAGCGATGTCGTTTTAGCTCAAGCTCTTCTTATTCTTTCGATCTTTATTCTCTCGCTATCTATGTTTTCTTAGCTGTGTAACACTCTAAAGACTCAAATGATAGTGAATTGAGAGGCACCGTAGTCATACTTGGATCACATCGATCTCATAAAAAAAACTAAGTAAAGATAACAAGTGTCTTCTGGTAGATGAAACATCAATGCTGGACTTCTCCACATTGTCACTTGTTAGGCCATAGATCAGGCAGCTTCATAAAACAGAATCTCTGGCCGAACCTTCCTCTCTCCACAGAATCTGACCACATCCTTCCAGTCACCAACATCCTATGGCATCACCACACGTATATCAACCATGTCTGCCTTATCTAAATTCACTAAACAATTCTGAGGAAGACAAAGGGTAACTGTTTCGACTTACCTCTCCTGCTAAACACTCACGTCTGAGATTGACCCACCGGTTCTCTTCATAAGCTAAGCATATGTGTTCTTCTTCTCCTTCACTGTAACCAACCTGCATCACATCCCAAATATTCTGACACTGTAACTAAGAAATACAAAAGAACAATAGCACAAACATGTATGACCCTGTTTCAGATGTTTTACCATTGACACAAGCCGGTAGTTAGTGTTTGGTTCTAAGCCTTCTTCGTACAGCCTGCTGATATCTATCTCCCAATCCAAAGCCTTTGTTGTTTCATATATTTCGGTTTCAGTTGCACTCTTCTCCCATTCCAACACTGATGTTGCAAACCCACAAAACACCAACATAAATATATGAAATGAGTACAAAAGTTCACAATCATGGAGGTCAAACCTTACCGATTGTGAAGATAGGCGGGCATCTACTTGTAATGTGATGAACAGAGTTCGTCTTTCCGCAACCTCCTGTTTTACTGTCACATAACATTTTGTAGCTCATGCGGATCACCTTCAGGATATCCACAAAATTTCTGTTCCCCAAAGCACACTGCATATGTGTAAGCACAAAACAACTATATAAGGGGAAGTACCTGCAGTTTCTGTTGGAAAGACAAAGAGGATGATAAATGATAAATACCTTCAGTTCTCTGATTGAATCTGCAGCCGTAACAATGCCATAACAACTTTGCTGAGGATAATTTGTAATCCTTCTGCATTTTCTACAACTCATTCTTTTATTTTCCGCAGAGATAAAGAGGCGAGTTACCAAGCTCTCCCTTTCTGGATTTTTCCAGCAACGCCAAAAATCAAGGATGGCTACAACTACATTAGCAGCATCACTCGACTGCAAAGAGTAAAAAATAGAATACCTTTAGAATAACAATTAAGCTTCTTGAAAAAAACATTAATAATATAATGCTAAGAAGCATATATTCTACACACGAACCATGGAAAAAACTTCTTGGGAAGCAAGTAAGTTGCTCAAGAGGCAACTGTAGACTCCCTCATTTTTTATCACTTCTGAAACAAAAGCAGTAAATAAATTTCGTAGTGCAGAAGGAACTTGTTCTTCCCCGTGGTCTTGAAATGGTTGCCTATTCTTCATCAAATCTTCTTTGAGAACCTTAATGTTCAAGAGGGCCTGCAATACCCCATGTTTTTATGAACTTATCAAAAAGAATAAGGAATCAAAGAGATATTGGAATCAGGAGATGAGAGTTTAGGTATTGAATCTTGTTTTGGTTGGTAACTGTTTCACCTTCAGCGTCATGTCAAGAGCTGAATTGTATCTGGTTGTAACTTCTCCAGCAGCTGGCTCCAAATGTTCTGACAGTGAATCTTCTCTATGCATATCTTGGAAATGGTGAATGAAAGAAATAAGGATTATGCATCTCACAAGAAAATAATTCAAACTATTGCTCAAATTGAGAAGCTTTTAACAACCAGGCTCATCTTCAGTAGCTTCCTCTTGAATTTCATTTTTGGATGAAATTTCCAATCTACCCGTCTCACTTGCAAGAGCATCTTCTGGTTCCATAGAATTTTCTTCAACCGTTCTTAGTGATAGAGATGTACTCTCCGGTTCAAGGCTGATAGAAGGATTTGGTCAGAGAAAACCCGAGAACAATTTATGACATACAAAAATGACCATTGAGGCACTTACTGTTCAACAGTCTTATCAAGGGTACTAGGATTGCTCGTTGAAGTTTTCTGTTGCACCAAGAAGATCAATCAATCTTACAAGTATTATATACACAAACCATGGAATTCTACAAGTAAGGAAACGATATCTACATAGAAGATATGATATCCCTATAAGATAGGAAGACGTTATTGACTTGTTCAGAGAACCTACACCGGTATTACTTATTGTTTAACCGATATATCTTATATAAAGTATTTGCAGAGAAGCAAATAGAGAATTTAGAACTTCAAAAACCTTTTTGCTTTTATCTCTCTTCTTCTTTGATGGTGGCTTCTCCTTTGATTGTTGCTTCTCCTTCTCCAACTCGTTTAAAAGATTTGCTTCTGCTGCATCTGACTTGGCTTTGGATTCCATATTCACAATTTCATTCTAGATGAGAGGAGACAAAATAACATATAAGAAACAATTCAAAAGCAAAACTAGACGGAAAATGAAATCTCTCTGTATATCACCGAAGTTTCCAACCAACCAGCAAGAATGGTTTCAGCACTTGAAGGATATAAGTGCGGTTGTCAAAAGCAGAGAGCCTTGTGAGGTTGTTTAGCAAACTTATCCTTGAATTATCAATCAGCAAGATCTTTGTATCAATTAAGAGAACCTGCAAGTCATGTAGATACTTTAGATGGGCAATTTCATGTTATTCTGTTGTTAATGAGTATTAAAATCATGGATGAACCTTTTGGGTGACCACTGATTTCAGAAGGTCTATGGCCTGCAACACTTTATCGTCACTGAGACTTTTGTGTTCACGTATAAGATTCAAGGAATCTTCTAACTCGAGGAAATCAAATGTTGGATGCAATGCTCCTTCGAAAACATCTCGTACTGCACACATGAATAATTTTGTAGTAAGGGAATTTTTGGGGACTCTCTCTTCACACATATCGCATAGAAGAGATGCATATCTGCTCCATTGATCTTCCGGCAGATTCCTTCTCCTTTCATCTTCACTCATACACGTGTTCTCGACAACAGTAAGAGCTGCAGCATAGTCCAAGAGCAGCACTTTCTTTGCATATTTGGTTCCTAGATTCCTACATGTGAACTGAACAGCTTTCAGAACAGCCACCCATATACCAAAATTGTGTTCCCTGACAGGTCTGGGAAAGGTTTTGTCTACTGAACTATAGTCAGTAAACCAGGATATGATATCATCTCCATGAACTTGTGCCTTGGCGTAGTGAACACTGGGATCAAAAATATTGACTGTCCCTTCATCATCGAATGGAATATTATTGCTTTTTAGCAATCTTCTATCTAGAAGCAGATATGAAAACTGAGGGTCAAGGTCGATCTTTTCCTTAACTCGAGTACGACTCAAGACACTCTCCACTGCTCTACAAACCAGATTTGTACCATCATTCCTTTCACATTTGATGTTATTTAGAAAGTCAAGGATTTGAGTCAGTTCATGACTTTCTAGAAAACAGATACTCTGAGGTGTTTCTACTAAGCGAGAATCAACAAGACTCTGTTCAGAAACTTCAAGTTTTCCAAGATACTTAGCTGGAAAACGCATCATCCAGTCTCGAATGCTACCGGAGAGAATTTTAAGGTTGCAAAAAGAGAAAAGGAGCAACTTGATTTCCTTGAGTAACTTACTGCGCTCTTCATCCACAGCTAAAGGCCATTCTTTGGACCATCCATTCTTAGCTTTAGATGCAAACGCTTTAACATCTGCGAGCTGATTCTTGATCATTTCAACGGCAGCTACTGCATCCACTGGTTCCCAACCTCCAACCAAAATCTTACGAGCCCAGTCTTTTCCTATCCTCTTGACCATATACTTTTCTGAAGAAGGTTTGAAATCTGCAGCATGTTGTTGTTCAAGATGATTCTTACATTCTTCAGCACTAGAGAACTCCTTTGAACACAAAGTTCGGCACATCCAGGCTGTCCATCTTCTGGCTTCCCTTGCAGAAGCGAGAACGTGCTCCAAAACTTCTCGTCCCTCTTTGTAATGTTCTTCTCCCTCAACAAAACTTGTAAGCTTTGCAATGCTTACTTTCATAAAATCCCTTTTGATCTTAACATCCAATCCCACCCAGTACGACCTCAATCCTTTAACCGCATCCTCAGGCGGGTCTGAAGTTTCCTTTGACTCCCAAACTTTTTGTTCAGAGTTTTTTATAGTAGAAGCAACTAGACTCTTGGAAGATGCAATCTCGGACTCTGCCTCTTTGATTAAACTCAACAGTCCTTTATTTTTTTTGTCCAATTCTCTTTGGTCTTGCAAACTCAGTTGAGCAACAGAATCTGACTTGTGTGGGAGAGTAGTAACAGATAAACCTTGTTTTGCTTTCTCCAGAGACTTCTTGTAATACAATACTGACCCAAGCTTTCGGGCCAACGTGATGAGTGATTTTGCACAAAGTGGTGATAACGAACCATCTTCCGAGAAGCATTCAACAGAACCCAACAAGTAAGCGAATTCCACGTCAGGGTTCTCTGTTTTCTTCGCTAGTTCATTGAACATTTGACCTTGTTTGAGATGAAGAATCCATGCGTTTTTGTCATCCCTATGAACCAAAATCAAATCTTCGATTATCTCCAAGGCCTTGATGTGATCTCCATTATCAAAGAGATATTTAGCATCTTCGTAGAGTTGTAAACCCTCAGCATCTTCCATGAAAGAAGAATCCTCCATAGTGAACGATTCTCAAGATTCTTTCGCTTTCTTGTTCTCTAGGGTTTTTCTTCTTCGGAGAGAAATTTGTTTTGCGAGAAGAAGCAGAGTAGAGGCGGGGAAACTCAACGAACGTAACAGACTAATAACAGCAAGGCACCGTATCATGTGAGAGCCACGTGACAAGGCTTGATAGAAAAACAGAGACCCAATTTTGATCATTGGGGAATTCTATCAAACACCTTGTGTGCATTACCCGTTTGAGAATTTCCCGCAATAAATCAGCAGAAAATGAGTGAAAATCTTCGAATCTAGCTCAAGAATTGAATGTAGAATCATCTTCATGTTGGGGATGAACAAAACTCGAACTTGAAAGATCAAGCAACAAGAGATTCGACAAATCAAGTAAAAAAAAAAGCTATTGGCGGAGTAAAAGAAAAAAAAAATGGCGACAAAATAAATATAACATTTTGGGCCCTAAATGATAAATAAGCTTTGGTTGGGAAAAAAAAATGCAGAGAAGAAAGCTAGTGCAAATCTCCGTCTTCGTAATCAGAAAATCTCATTTTTCATCTTCCATTAAACCTCTAACCAATCTCGACGTCGACGTTTCAGTTGTTGATGAAGACGATCCTCTTTACACCGACGTACCCAAGCCTCGGAAGGATAAATCGGAGAGGAAACCGTATCCGACTCCGATGAAGGAGTTGATTCGTCGTGCGAAAGAGGAGAAACAACTGAGAAAACTACAACCATGCCGGGTTCTAGAAGATCCGCCGGATAATGGGTTACTTGTGCCGGACCTTGTCGACGTGGCTCACTCTGTTCACCGATGCCGCAACTCGTTACTCTCTGGCCTCTCTAAAATCATTCATCATGTTCCTGTTCATCGCTGCAGGTTACTTTTACTTTGTCTCTTCTCTGTGTTTGATTTGCTGATGCTTCCTATTGCTTGTTTAAGCTAGAAGTTTCACTACAATCAGAATTAGCTTAGATTGGAGTCAAATGAGTTACCTCAATTGATTGAGTTGTTGAGCTATTGCTCAATTTGATACTTGAAGCGTTTTGAGTGCTTTGTGTGGTTTACTTGATTGGATTTGGAAGAGAAGATCCAGTGAGATTGAAAAAATTGAGACTTTAGTCGGCTTTAGCTAGTTTTGAAGTTTGAACCTGTGTTGTTTGTTTTCAGATTGTGCTCTGAGGTTCACATTGGCAAGGAAGGTCATGAAATCAGGACTTGCACAGGTCCGGGGAGCGGTTCAAGAAGTGCGACTCATGTCTGGAAAAGAGGAAGAGCGAGTGATGTTGTGTTGTTCCCAAAATGTTTTCACCTCTATGACCGTGCGGTGAAACCGAGAGTTATACATGACGAGAGATTTACCGTTCCTAAAATCTCTGCGGTTCTTGAGCTATGCATACAGGCTGGCGTAGACCTAGAGAAGTTCCCATCAAAGCGAAGATCGAAACCTGTGTACAGCATTGAAGGACGGATTGTAGATTTTGAGGATGTCGACGGTGAAAATATAGAAATTGCAGTTACTTCTACTACTACACTTTTACAAGAAGACGATTGTTGCAAGGAAGAGAAGAAGAAGAGCTTGAAGGAATTGAGCATCGAGACGATGGAGTCATGGTTTGAAATGGTTTCAGGGGTCAGGAAGCTGATGGAGAGATACAAAGTGTGGACTTGTGGGTATTGTCCAGAGATTCAGGTGGGTCCAAAGGGACACAAAGTAAGGATGTGTAAAGCCACAAAGCATCAGATGCGAGACGGAATGCACGCGTGGCAAGAGGCGACTATTGATGATGTGGTCGGTCCAAACTATGTATGGCATGTTCGGGATCCTACTGATGGTTCTGTTCTTGATAATAGCTTGAAGAGATTTTACGGGAAGGCTCCTGCGGTTGTAGAGATGTGTGTGCAAGGTGGTGCACCGATACCTGATCAGTACAAGAGTATGATGAGGCTCGATGTGGTTTACCCTCAACGCGATGAGGTCGATCTAGTCGCTTGACCTCTTTAAGTAGTCAGCATTGTTTTCAGTATGGTCACATTAAAATACTCCCCTGGAGTCTATAGGTTCAGGTTCATCTCAATTCTTAATCCAAATGTGTTCACTGTTCAGAATAGAACCATTAATTGTCTATTAATAACGATTTGTGTCACAACATATAATTAAAGATTCAAAAGGCACAAATTCGTCTAAGATGGGTTAGATTAACCCGGTCTTGTTTTTGGATGAACTGACATTGTTTTACATGAGAGGCACTCAGACAGTATCTATGATGGCTGAAGACTCTGTTTATGCGGTAGAATAATCTCTTTTGTTTCTTCTACATTCGTGTTTAATTCTTAGCAGATGTTGTGATCGACCATTCAAGCACTTCTCTAACTCATTACTCTCTTACTTTTTTTCAGAAGAAACAGGGTTGATTTGAAAAAATGAAAACTCATATACATTAGGAAAAATAAGAACACAATTGTGGTTCTTGCAAGCCTCCCTAAATAGAGGAGCCTCTTGATCTCAAACCTAAAAAGTAAAAACCATTCAATTCTCGACAGCTTTGTTCCTTGCGGTCGCGATCTCACTTCGTAGCTTCTCAATCGCTTTAACTGCTCCAATTATTTTCCTCTCCATCTCTTTCAATTGCCCAAGTTTCTCTACGTTCCCACTCTTCTCTTCATCAAACTCTTTCCTGTTCCATCAAACCAAATGGTTAAAATAACTGATGATGAATCGTTAGCAGTTACTTGACATGTAAAAGACAATTCTTTTACCGTAATCTCTGGTGCTCCTCTTTCAACCGCTCAAGCTCTTGGCTCGAAGCTTCTAAACTCTCTGCCTCAAGACAAACCTTCTTCAAATCTTTTATCACCAACTTCACCTGTGAAGCAAGCTCCTCGCGTTCTCTGGCCAATCTATGAGCCTCAATGTGAGCTAATTGTACCTCCCTCCTTATATTCTCTCTGTTCTTGACCATACCTTCCATTTTCGCTATTTTCTCAAGAGTAGCTCGGATCTGAATCTCGTAGTCTGTTTCCGTCTTTCTGATGTGAGCTCTTAGCCCCTGGGCTTCACGGTCAGCGACGGTTAGGTCTTCCTTGAGAGATACGTAGCTTGAAGCTAGTTTCCGGTTGTCACTAGAGAGCCGGTCTATCTCAGCAGCTTGAACTGCAATCTTGTTTTCTAGAATATCGGAAAGGGAAATCTGGTGGTCTCGAATATGACGAGGATCCAAAGCCGAAGAGATGGTCTCGTGGTGCCTCGATGATGATCCACTAGTTGACATGCCTTGACTCACTCGGCTATGATGCTTTGAACCTAGCCTCTCCCTTGAAGACATTCTGGTAGAAGAAAAAGACAGACTCCAGTCAAAAACTTAGATTGAAGAAAGAAAAAAACAAAGTGTTCCTTTTAAACCTAAAAACATAAATTTTAAGAAGCAAATTGAGAACGAAATCTAAACAAGGCTGAGTCGATCATTCCTAAGCTATCTTATTTCCGACAAATTCTCTATGCAATGAGATTTGAGTACTCGAAGACAATGGCAAATCTCTAGATTCGAGCTAGAAGAAAACCCAGAAAGAGGAAATACGAATTAGAATCTCAAGCTAACAACAAGAGCCAATTTACCAAATCCTAAGAAAACCTTATATATCATGCTTATCACAATTGGACGAACCTGAAATTCACAAAGAGAGATGATCTTCGATATAAATCAGCTGAAATCGAACACCGAAAGAGACACAAGTGTAGGGCTTTATGCTCTAAAAGCTTATCTCTAATCGATTTCACAACAGCACCAGCTTTGGTCTCAGCTTGTCAGAAATTTTTTTCCAAATCTCTGTAATTGTTATTTACAAAAAGAAACTTAGGCTCCGATTGGTAACCAATTTTGAGGAAAAGAATGGGTAGGAATGTCATGTTCTTTTTGTTCCTCATTTTTTTTTACCATTTATAAGGAATCTTTGTTCCATTTTCAGACATGTGGGTCCTACATTTTTCCTCTCCATTCCTCAAAACAAAAAGAATGATAGAACAAAATTGTTCCTCCCCAAAATTGTAGAGGAACAACAAGGAACAAAAATTTAAAATTCGTTTTTAATTTTTAAATAATTTTAAAATAGCTTTTTTGATAATATTTACATTTTTATACATAAATAATTCCTATATTTTTATTATATATTTATGTATAAAAAAACTTTTATCAAAATTTTAATTTAAATGAATCTTATGACTTTGTTTTAAATTAGTATTTATACTAAAATAAATAAATAAATGCTTTCAAGTGAAATTTATATTATTTTAAAATAAAATATTTGAATTTATACTATATTTCGTTTCAATTAAAATAAAACATTAATTTTAAATAAAATTTATAAACTAAATAAAATACATAATTTTTAATAATTATTATGTTAAATATTTGTTCAATTTTTTGGTTACCATTTACCATAATCATTTGTTCAATTCTTATGTTCCTTTTGGTTCCTCGTTTTGATCATTTTCCTTTTCTTTTTGTTCCTTTTCATTCCTTTTTTTTCTTGTTCCTGTTGTTATTTTTTTTGTCACCAATCGGAGCCTTAAAAAACCATTTACGACGGCAAATTATATAGTCCCCCGGTATTAATTCATAAAGGCCCATTAGATGGTTATTGGCCCATTTTAATATATTTCCTTCCATGTCTGTCACGTGAGCTTAAAAAGCTTCCTTCTCTGAAAGTCATCTTCTTCTCCCGACTTTCATGAACAAAGAAGAAGAATCCAACTTCTTCTGTTCAGATTCGCACGTTGAAATTATCTGGACAAATCAAACCTATTAATGAGCTGATCTGAACAAATTAATCTCGAATTTAATCGTCCTGATTTTCGATTTCTGTCCTAGGGTTTCAAAATCCGGTAAGTAAGTTTTGTTCTTGCTCGTCTTGCCTCATTTACATATCTCTCTTTGATTTTCTCTGAAATTGGTGCTTTTTTCCGGCAGATTCTCGAAACCCTAATCGTACGAGGTATTTATTATTATTTTTCGATCCCACATTTGTTTCTGTACCTAATTTCAATAGCTTTAGGTTTACTTGTGACTGAAATACAGTGAAAAAGGGCAGAAGCGATGGAGACAGAGATGGAGTTCTCTGATGGTGAACAAACTAATGCTAATGCACATGTTACCGCCTCCCAATACTTTGCTCCTCCGGTTTATAATAGAAGTCTTGTAGCTGCTTATGGAAACTCAGCCGTTGGATTAAATAAAGGGTTAGAAAGGATACAGGATCATCATGAGAACCTACCTGGTTATATCTTTATGTGTAATGGGAGAACGAAAACCGATTGCTACCGTTACCGCGTTTTCGGGATTCCAAGAGGAAGAAAAGACGTTGTTGAGAGTATTAAACCAGGCATGAAGCTTTTCCTCTATGACTTTGAGAAGAGACTTCTTTATGGTGTGTATGAAGCTACTGTTGGTGGTAGGTTGGATATAGAACCTGAAGCTTTTGATAAGAAATATCCAGCTCAGGTACGCTTGTGAAACACATATGATTTTGTTTATATGGCATTGGATAAATCCTCAACTGAGAATGTGCCTAAGATTGTTCTTTTCTCTTTTTCTTACTTGATTTTGGCAGGTTGGATTTAGAATTGTCATGAACTGTCTTCCCTTGCCAGAAAATACTTTCAAGTCTGCTATCTATGAAAATTACAAAGGTTCCAAATTTAAGCAAGAACTTTCTCCTCACCAAGTAATACACTTTTTCTTGCTATTTACAACACATCTTTTAAAGTTCCAGGCTTACCTGCTTGGCTTTCAAGTGTAATTTACGGTATGCTAAACAAAAATGTTCATGGATTGCAGGTTATGTCTCTGTTATCATTGTTTCGTCCATTTTCTTCTCCAGAACTCGATTTGTTGTCTCATAGGTTGGCTTCCAGAGCTTCAGCACCTAGGACTCTATCTTTTGAGGAAAGGTTCATAGCGGCTACACAAGTTAGAAATGCTTCATCGGTTTTAGATCCTCTGTCTGCTCGTCATGCAGAACCACGACTTGGCTCTCTTATGGCCCATCAGTCTGTTCCCCGCACATCTCTACTCCAACATAGTTACTCTAGACAAGACGACTACACAACCCCACCTAGAGAAAGTCTGTCAAATTTGAATCAGCCTTATTATCCTACAGAAGCTCGGCAGCAACGGTTTCTCGGAGACCCGTCTCGGTCAGAACCTCCGCGGTCATCTATACAGGACCCTCAACTCAAATACCTAACCATTTTATCTAATATTCGGAGGTAACTTTGGTTGTAGGGTTTTTTGGTATTCCTTAATCAGTATCTTAATTGATTTAGTATCCTATTTCACTTCCAATTTGAAGTTTTATCTTCCCCCAAATATGTCGATCATAGCTCACTGAAGACCTGATATTTGTAGCCGTCAGATGTTTAAAAGCATAGCTAAACCTGAGAACTCTACTAGATTCCTCCATTCTGCAAATGTTTACATTGTTCCTATTTCCTACTTATATGTGAATGTGTAATCATAGGGCTTGTTTTTTTTGCTATGACAGATATGGATCTGCCTCAGATCGCTTGGCCTCAGAAAATGAATATTATCCGGCAACACCATCAGAGAAGGACCAGTTTGCTTCACCTTATTCCGATAATAAATATTACCCTTCGACGTTATCTGGGAATGAGCATCCTTCTGCTTCTGCAGCTAATGGGAGTGTGTATAGAAGTGAGTACTATACTTCAGCATCACAAAAAGAAGGGGAAGCTAGTCAGCAGCATGAGATCCCTTCTGGGACTTACAATCATCCAGAAGCATCTACAGTTTCAAATACTACAGTGTCCATCCAACCAGATATACAGGCAGTTAGTGTTGCTCAATCTCATACCGAGACAGCTGGCTATCATCCTACACCGGCACATGGTGAAACTTCACAACCACCTGCTGTAGCAATTGGTTACACACACCAACCTCAAACTGTAGCGGGTAATTATAGCACGCATTCACAGCCTGGGAATGTGGAAGAAAGTACACTATCATATGCTGGAACAGATAGTTACTCACAACAGCAATATTATGCAGCTATGGGGCATACTACTCAACTCTATGCTGGTGGAACTGGATATATTCAAAAACCCAATGAAATTGGGTACGCTCAGCAACCCCATGCTGCAGCAACCGGGTACTCTCAGCAACCTCATGCTGCAGCAACCGGGTACTCTCAGCAACCTCATGCTGCAGCAACCGGGTACTCCCAGCAACCCTATGATGCAGCAACCGGGTACTCCCAGCAACCCTATGCTGCAGCAACCGGGTACTCTCAGCAACCCCATGCTGCCACAGCCGGGTATTCTCAGCAACCCCATTCTGCAGCGACTGCGCACGCTCAGCAACCCCATGCTGCAGCGACCGGATATTCTCAGCAACCTCATTCTGCAGCGACCGCGCACGCTCAGCAACCCCATGCTGCAGTGACCGGGTATGCTCAGCAACCCCATGCTGCCACAACTGGGTATGCTCTGCAACCACATGCTCAAGCTGTTGAATACACAATGCAACCACATGCTCAAGCTGTTGGTTACATGCCGCAATACCATGCTCAAACTGGCGTATACAGTCAACAAGGTGTAACACAAGGTTCTGTGCCAGGGGCTCCTGGGACAGCTGATTGGAATGCTGCAAACCAGGCATATTCTGCAACAGGAGATTGGAATGCGGTGAATCAGTCTTATTACCCTCACACAGCAGATGCAACCACAACCTATTATCAAACATCTTAAAACGTTAAAGCAAAGTGTTACTAATCTGGTATGCCAAAGAGGACTTTGTTAACTCTCGTGTACATAAAGAATTTTCAAACTCAATTGAGGAGCATGTTTGGTTCAGGTGAGAAACAGTTTGCTGAAAACCTCTTTGCATTGGTATTGCAGGATCTGAGCAACTTGTGCGTGGTGGGGAAGCATGGACTCGAACTGGTGTACTCACTCGAAAAAGAAGGTCAAGGACATAAAAGCTAGAGTCTCCAGCTCCGTTTACTGTAAGTTTAAAAGTTCTACGTTATGGTTTGATCATATTCATTTCTGAGCTGCATATGAGGAAATTCCTCAAACCACAAAAACTTCTTTTAAGTCCCGTGTCAGGAGTGCAATTTAAAATGCAATTCTGATTGGGATTTAAATTTAATAAAACATATTATAACTCTTTTAGTATGTTCATGTTTAATACTTGGGATTTGCTATTAAGAATACTACTTTCAAAGGTGAAAGGTTCACCTTAAACACACGATTTCGACAAAATCGCTCTCTCAAACGCAACCTAGGGACCAAGATTAATTGGCCTAAACCCTAAGCCCTATGTATTGGTAGGAAAAAAAGACTTTGCTTTGGTTTTGAGCTTTCTCTTGGGGTCCTAAGTCTCCCACTATGTATGTTTGAGCACTTGCACTGACATTCACATATTCATTCAAAAAAGCTTTTTTCTTTATTTTTTAAAAAGATTTTAAAACACACCTCTCTCACTCTTTCCACCTATTGTATAGTACCTTTGTTTACCACAGAATTTACTTAGACTCTGGTCCTGCCCTCTTGTATCTTTTTTTTGGGTCAATGGTCCCGTCTGTTTACAGCTTTGTGGGTTGTGGTTGTTGAGTCACAGATTATCAAAATATTATTGACAAAGAGAAAAACTGAGATTGGGAAAAAACATAATCAGATCCACCTTTCTGACTTGTCTTGATATAACGTTGGCGTCTTTCACTAAATGTCTATAATATATGTCAATAATTTCTATATTCCCCTTCTATCATCAATTACTGATATAATATGTGGGATTTTTCTACAACATTTCTGAGTTGTGTGAACCTTACGACTTGTGTGTTAAAGATAAATAAAGTATGGTCTCCATGGTAATAAACTAATAATTATCTATGGGTAAATGTTCTTACGTGAAAGTGCCTCTCTATTTCCTATTGCTCACTTTATGTGCCCATAGCAACAACTTGTACTCGTCTGAAAATTTCTCAAATTGTATGTGAATAGAAAAAAAAATATCTATTACAATTCTTCGCCAAAAGTATCAGAGATCCAGTTGGCAAAAAGAATTATAGATACTACTACTAGTGCATTGCAAATAAAATTATTAAGACAAAACAGTTTGTCATAGATAAAACGGATTGATATAACAATTATAATCGATAATAAAAATATTATAATACTAAGCTGGAAGATTATATGATGTCATAGAAGTTAATTGCTCGAATTAAAATAATAATTTTATGACTGAGATTAATCTCTGTCGTACATAGAAAATCCAATTGACCAACACGTCGTTTACTAAAGCTAACAAACAATAATACAAAAAGAGAATTTCCCAGAAAATAGCTTAACATTTCTTGGATATTTCATTGTATATCGTTTTCTTAAGTCAATATTAATTAAATGTGAACAAAACAACTAGTATAAAAAGGAAGACGCTGTAAAATGGAGCGAGTCAATTAAAAAAAAAGAAAAGCGCGACTTAGACAAGTGGGTCCCATTTACTGCTCTTCCAGATTATCGTGTTTTTTCTGAATCTTCTTCCGAAATTCCTCAAAAAAAATGTTTGTCTCTGTTGTTCGATCCAGGTGCTTTTGAATCCACAGTTTTTTTTTGGGAAATCAAGAGGATTATCTATGGGTAATTGTTGCTCCGATGTCTCTTCCGGTGCTGGTGCTACAGCCGGCGTTGGTGGAACTGCTTCCTCCGCCGCTCTCGGTGCGAATAACGACGCCGTTGATTACTATCTCAAGTCGAAAGGTTTCAACGGACTCTTCTCTCAGATCGAGGTTCCGTCTCCATCATTCATTAATTTCTTCGTCCGCGAAAAACGTGTAGCAAATAATATATGTGTTTGGTTTGAAGAAGAGTGCGAAATTTCGATATTCGCTGTTTCTGAGTGTTTATGTTTTGTTTTCGCAGCTATCGTTTTCAGCTTCGAATTTACGAGACAGGGACGTGCTCTCTAAGGTTTGTTGTTATTCAAAATTGTTCTTAGCTAGTCATTTGATATCCTCGTGTTAATCACAATCTTTTTTTTTTTTTTTTTTTCCTGCAGAGTGATCCTATGGTTGTTGTATATCAGAAAGAAAAAGATGCAACACTTTCAGAAGTTTTTCGCAGCGAAGTTGTTTTGAACTCCTTAGCTCCGAAATGGATTAAGAAATTTACACTCGCTTATCATTTCGAGACTGTGCAGACATTGTTGTAAGTTTCTAATCTTTTATGTGACTTGAGGAAAGAGATGAACCTTTACCTGAAATGTATATGACTCTTTGTGTTGGTTGTTTTATACTCAGGTTTCGTGTATATGATGTTGACACCAAATTTCAAAATTCAAAAGAGGAGGTAATTGTTAGTTTGCTGCCTGCATTTTCGTTTTATCTGATGGTTACTTCTATCAAAATGTCAATATCCACATGCTTGTGGCTCAACATGCACTGTTCCAGATTGATCAGGAAAAAAGAATGGTTGAATAGTTGTCACTCACTACCTACTTTTGTAAAACGTGTAATAATATGTAGTGTACTTACTACTGAAGATTGACTTTTCAGATGCTTAAGCTTGACGAACAGCAGTTTCTGGGTGAGGCAACATGTGCATTGTCTGAGGTATCATTTTTGGCATTACAATATATGTGCACTTGTTTTTGCTGGTTCTCTGGGAGGCACAATAGAAATTTGTTTTATTGCCTAGCTTATAAGAGAGAGAGAGAATTACTTTACATTTTACTTTTCAACCACACAGATAATCACAAAATCAACTAGGACCAGTACATTAGAACTCAAGCGCAAAGAAGGCTTTGCTCCACAGACTCAGCCTCACCACGGAAAGCTTATCATCCATGCTGAGGAATCCCTTTCTTCTAAGATTTCAACAGAGATAGTATTTAGATGTTCGAGTTTGGAATCTAAGGATCTTTTCTCAAAAAGTGTAAGTTTTGTCATATATTCTCTTTACCATTTTACTAAAATTATAGTTCTGACATAAATATAACACGTTTTTTTTTTGTTGTGGCTTAATTTTAGGACCCCTTTTTGGTGGTATCAAAGATAGTAGAGCATGGAACACCAATTCCCGTGTCTAAAACTGAAGTCCGGAAGAACGATCTTAACCCTATTTGGAAACCTGTCTTTCTTAGTGTTCAACAAGTGGGAAGTAAGGTATGGGAGATTTCGTATATGTGAGCTTCCAATAATATGTAACTGAACGAATAGAAATTCTGTTTCTCTCGAGATGCATGTTGATTCATAGAAAAGTGTCTCAAGTTTTTTCTATACTCATGCAGGACAGTCCACTGATAATAGAATGCTCGGACTTTAACTCCAATGGCAAACACAGTCTGATTGGGTAACCAACATCTTAGAGCTCAGTCCATCTCATTTTTGGAATTACTTAAGCTGTTAGCTGACATAATTACTCATTTATTTTGGGTGGCCAGGAAAGTTCAGAAATCGCTTTCAGACTTAGAAAAACTACATTTGGCTGGCCAAGGAATCAATTTATCTTTACCTACTGGTGCTGGAAAAAACAAGGTATAAACCAATACGAAAAGGTCTCCTAAGTCCTAACATTTTCGTGCCTTTTCAAATAAGCTATCTAATACCATTTATGGCCATTTCAGGTGTTAAAGAGCCAGCTTTTTGTGGACAAGTTTACCGAGACTGTCCACCACACATTCCTAGAGTACTTGGCATCTGGGTTTGAGTTAAACTTCATGGTAGCTATCGATTTCACAGGTATATATTGCACGACTGTGGAAAATCCTAAAAACTTCGATTGATTATGTAATGTTGTTGTTACCTATATATCATGCAAAAAAGAATTTTATCTAAATATTTCTACATTTCTATTGCCCTTCAGCTTCAAACGGAAATCCCCGCCTCCCTGATTCTTTGCATTACATTGATCCTTCAGGACGACTAAATGCCTACCAGAGAGTGAGGACTCAGTGTTATTCCATTTTCTTATAATTAGCAACGACTGTGACTAAACAAACCATCATGATCTCTTCTTTTAACTCAGGCAATAGTAGATGTTGGAGAAGTGTTGCAATTTTATGACTCAGACAAACGTTTCCCTGCCTGGGGATTCGGAGCTCGTCCGATCGACGCTCCAGTTTCACATTGCTTTAACCTAAATGGAAGCAGTTCGTACTCTGAGGTAAACAAACTCGACTAGCTGGTCTTTAAGACTAAACTGTTGATGTTTCTGGATTGACACATCAAAAGTATCTTTTATTCTCTCTCTCAGGTGGATGGGATTCAAGGTATCATGACTTCATACACCAGTGCCCTCTTCAACGTCTCTCTTGCAGGGCCTACCCTTTTTGGTCCAGTGATCCACTCTGCTGCAATGATCGCCAGCGCATCTCTAGCTCAAGGTTCACGGAAATATTACGTCTTACTGATCATAACTGTGAGTATATTTATTAAAAAAAAAAAGCCAACATCACATAAAATAACAAATCAAACATTGTTAATATATAAACCACAATCTCTTGTTTCAGGATGGTGTTATAACAGATCTTCAAGAAACAAAAGACGCATTAGTCAGTGCCTCAGATTTACCGTTATCAATCCTCATTGTAGGAGTTGGAGGAGCTGATTTTAAAGAGATGGAGGTAACAAAAAGAAAAGAGATTTAAGATTCTTACAACTACATATGATCTTGTGTAAACTGTACATTTATGTTTGGTGGGGGTTTTTAGATACTAGACGCAGATAGAGGAGAAAGATTGGAGAGCTCGAGCGGGCGATTGGCTTCACGAGATATTGTTCAGTTCGTGGCACTACGAGATGTCCAATGTGAGTTTTGTTTGATTCTTATATATAACTTTATGGAAACGCATGAGAACGCTAGCTCTTGGTTTGGTGGGTATTAATGTGTTCTGTTTTGCAGATGGAGAGATATCAGTGGTACAAGCGCTTCTAGCAGAATTGCCTTCACAGTTTTTGACGTATATGAGAATCCGTAATATGAAGCCAATTCCTCCATGAATGATATCGTCTCGTGTGTAAATGAAGTGTGTACATATTATACATTACATCGACCATTACGACGGTTAAAAATCGCTGTCGTATTATGCGATTACATAAGCTTTTTCCATTTTTTTTATAATAATTGTCTGAATGTGGGATGTCCTGTATAAAGTTTCGAACGAAGAGACTGATATACACATTTGTCTTTGATTTTACTCACTACTTGGAATTGGAAGATATCTGTTTTGTGCAGCTCAATTTCTTTTATTGCAAGAGAATAGTGAACGTCCAGAAGAAAAAAAAAACATTCAAGTTACAGATAAATATTGTTTCACTGAAATATCAATTTTGTAAGAGGATGGTATATACAAAATTTCGTTTTTAAAACAAATAACAAAAGAATTTCCAAAAAATATTGTGTTGATTAATTTTTTTAATAGATGTTAATTAATATTATAAACATGTATATCATATATATTATAAAAATCATTTTTTTAAAATCGTAACATATACATAAAATTATTTAATCAAAATGTTGAAAACGTGAACACATGTTATATTATTGATCACTATAAATTTTCCGTCAAATAAATGAATAGTTAGGTTAGGTATCACATGGTGATCTAAGATTTAGAGGGGGTGGAGAAAGTGAAGAAGACCAAATACATTTAACAGTGAAGCTATAATTTAAGGAAATTTGATCATGAACATAAATAAACCGCCGGTTAGGGAAATGGTAGTTGAACCTAACACTAACGCAGTACACACACACACACACACATGATCGATCTAGTTAGTCAAAGTGGCTGTGGATTACATTTACAAGTCTTACATTATTATATCCACTTAGCTTGTTTACACATTTGTACATATAAGTTCTTTACCTGTCAACTTATAGTTAGCTCTTGACTTTTTGGGTCAAGACTTTTTCAAATATCAAACTTTTTAGATAAAAAGCCAGTCAAATTTAGATAGGCAATAGCTCCATTGAGTAAAAATTAAATACCTCCTTTCGAAACTAGAAACGTGTACACAACTCTTACACTAGCTAGCAATTTAAACAATGTCTACATCCATACAATCAGTTTCATCATACGATACAAATCATACAATAGCTAAGTATTTTATACTGTACCTTACTATGTCTACAATTTATAATTTTCATTGAGTGTCCACAGTCCACATCTTTACGATAATGTCTTTGAAAACATGTTTTCAAAAACTTCATTTTACCTATGAATTCTCATTTTCTAATATATACATGTATTTGATCATAATAATCACTCTGTTTAAATCAATTTGTGTGTGTACACAATTCTTGGATTTAGAGGTTTTAAACCTTCTTTTGTGTTGCAAATTTTAGTCAACCAGTAATTTAAAAATAGGTTCACTTCTCACCTACGCAAACTCATTTTTTTTTTTTAATTCACTTTCGATACAACAAGGGTGTCGGTTTACATTATATTCTAGACATTTCTAATCGCTTTCTTCTTGGTAAAGGATGCCGATTTTTGACGAAAAAAAACAATGTGTCGGTTTATGTTACATTTACAACTAAGAACACGATAGCACTTCTATATTTTAAATTATTATTTAGAGAAAAAACTATTTGTCTCTATATCTTTCCCTCGATTCCATGAATGTGTTAAACCTTTTTCACAAAATATAAATGATTAAACAAAACATGAACATGCATGCGCAATTTTCCCCTCTTCTTTATTATTCTTTTCACTTTTGCATGTTTCGTTTTCCCATCTAGTGTAGTATTTTTATAGTAATCTTTATAAAATATCCCCTCTTTTGATATTTAAATACACATGCACTTTCCTCATTAAGAAAAGTTTAACAAACATTCTCATATGTAATACATGTCTTCATTTTAAGGCCCCAAAACATTGATCCGTACTGATCGTACAAACATATTTTAAAAATACAATAACAAAACACACAAAACAAATTATTAAAGACAACAGAATATGCAAAGACCAAAAAAAAAAAAAAACTTAAAACGTATATTATCTTAGGTCATATGTTCACACGTAGAAAGACTTCTCTATAAAAGCCTCAGAAATTTGCAAAACCCAAAAAAAAAAACTTTACTCTCTCTTTCTTCATTTACTTCAATCTTATTTCTTCTCCTTATCGTCTTCTTGTTCTTGATGTTCAAAGATGACATAAAGAAAAACTGAACAACCCTAAACTGTAAATCCTATATCGGATTTTATCTTTTGGAAAGAAAAAAAAAGCTCTTTTTAATAGAAAATCTAGCAAAAGAGTGGATCCTCGAATGTATGGGAAGGGGCCTTTTGGAGGCGATGAATCTGAGGAAAAAGAAGAAGATGAGAACCTTTTCCCGGTCTTCTCGGCCAGATCTCAACATGACATGCGTGTTATGGTCTCGGCCTTGACTCAAGTAATCGGAAGCAACTCTCATGATAACATGAGCTCTATTGATAATTATCCTTCTGTGTATAATCCACAAGACCCTAATCAACAAGTTGCTCCTACTCATCAAGACCAAGGTATTTACATGCTCATGTCTATGTTGCGTCTTTTTTTGGTTGAAACTATGTTAAGATATATGGAAATTGTGTGCAAATTTCATATCTGAAGTAAATCTCAAACTCAAATTGACGGTTGTTATTATGCTATGTTCTTTTTACCAAAAACAACGGTTATGTTACTACGTACCGAAATGTGATTTTTAACATGGAGATTTTGTTGGTAGACTGGTAGACGTATATGGTTTAACTAGTCAGCACCAATACGTGATGATATACACATACACTATGAGCATATACAAAGTTTACATACCAAAGATTTATTGATTTCAATTTTTGTGATTTCAATTAAGGGAACTTGAGGAGAAGACACTATAGAGGTGTAAGGCAAAGGCCATGGGGAAAGTGGGCAGCTGAAATCCGAGATCCGCAAAAGGCGGCACGAGTGTGGCTCGGGACATTTGAAACCGCTGAGTCCGCAGCCTTAGCTTATGATGAAGCAGCTCTTAAGTTCAAAGGAAGCAAAGCAAAACTCAATTTCCCAGAGAGGGTTCAGCTTGGAAGTAACTCTACATATTACTCCTCCAACCAAACTCCACAAATCGAGCCACAAAATATACCAAACTATAATCAATATTATCAAGATGGGAGTAGTACTAATGATATGCTAAGTTTTAATTTGGGCGGTGGATATGGTAGTGGTAGTGGATATTCAATGTCCCATGATCATAGTACTACGACTGCTGCTACAACTTCCTCGTCTTCTGGTGGCTCTTCTAGGCAACATGAAGATCAAGATTATGCCAGATTTTGGCGCTTTGGGGATTCATCTTCCTCTCCTCATTCGGGTTTTTGAGATTTGATAAGTTACTTGTGATGAAGTAATGATATATGCTGCTTTTTGAATGTTTTTGATGAGTGTTATTTTTTGTCCTCCGTTAAGATTTCTGAAACGTTTTTTCTTGTTTTTTTTTTTCTTACCTCCAATATATTTATTTGGTCATGACAACATAATCTCACCGATTCGAACCTCAACGCACGATAAATTAATACATATTACATGTGCATGATATTAGTTACTTTGATGTACAAATACAAACATAAGAGCCAATTATGGTGCGATTGAATACCATAGACAAAAAAAAAACTGTGTCGCTGTTAACGTTTGAGTTTGACCAAGCTTAAACTCAATGCTAATAATGTTCATATATGTTCACATCAAATATTAAGTTGACTTTTAAAAAGTCATTCGAAATCAGCATTAATGATAGTGTGTGCATGTGAAACACAAAATTCGGCCGTCGACATGTGCACTTGATAGATATCCAACTTCAAAATTAAAATATAAAAATAGCTTCCTCGTTAATTTTTTATTAGGTTTTGTGATTTGTACGATGATCCAAAACGGCAAAACTCCTAATATTCGCGTTCGGAGCGTATAATAGACACCGCCGCAAACTTTGCTAAGCAATCTCAAACCCACTTGGGAG
The DNA here is from genome assembly GCA_019202805.1 of Arabidopsis suecica. NCBI lineage: Eukaryota > Viridiplantae > Streptophyta > Magnoliopsida > Brassicales > Brassicaceae > Arabidopsis > Arabidopsis suecica. The sequence goes on along the minus strand of CM032912.1, from coordinate 13,458,861 downwards.
TCTTGGACTTGGACTTCAAAGTCTTGTCACCACTTGGTTTAGTAGCTAGTGCAACTCTATCAGTTTAGTTGACTATCAGATAAAGATTCAAAGTATTCCACAAAATACAAAGTGTATGAATCTCTTGACATTTTTTTTTTTTTGGCAAACGAATATCTTGACTAAGTAGAAAAAAATTATATACATATCGCACCGAACTTTATACTTCATCATAAAGTCGTGCAACTATAAAAAAAAAATTCACTAAATTGGTTTTAGACTATAGGAACATGTTTTTTTTTATCTACGATTTGTTGGTCAATATATTTTGGTAATTATAATGAAATAGACAGATTTTTCAATTTCAGATAATTCAACTCGACAGACTAGAATTCAACGAGTTTACCTAAGAAGTAGAAATGTCAATATTATTAAACAAAAACATCAAGACTTTAACAACGGCCGGTGAGTCGGTTACTGGCCACCTCCGGCCATCACCGACTTGTCTCATTTCAACTTTTGCGGCTATCTCCACACAATTTCAAACTTGTCGTCCTAAAACTAAAACTTGTATCAAAAGATATGTTCCTGATCTGCTCCAAAAGTTTCATTGCTTGTTCATACGCTTGTTGTTGTATTCTTCTGGTATGCAGCCTCTAAACATTCCTTAGCTCTATGGACCTTTGATTGGAGATAAAAGCTTCCGTTCATCGCATTGCGTTGGAACAACGTGTCATATTTCTGCAAACATAACATACAATCTTAATAAGAAAAAGGGTCTCCTATTTTTCAATCAGCAGTAGAAACTATAAACCGCTATTCGGGGTGAAAGTGTGAAGACAAACCTTAAGAACCTCGTCCCAAGATGATTTCTCAGTTACACCAAGAATCTGTCTAGCTTCTGGTTCACTTATTATCAACCCTCTCTTAATATTCTGAGCTGCTTCATGTGCAACCCCGGTTTTAGATGCATCTGTAACCATTCCAAACAATGTTTATCAACAATTTTGCAAAGTAACTTACACTTTAATATTTAACAAACACAAAAAAAACGATTCTTTGATAGATTCATTCTTGCCCAGAAACAAAACAAGAACATTGTAATAAAAAGACATACTTGCAAGCGCCTGACGATATGCCTGAGTACAAGCCCTGGCTATGATTCCAGAGCCCATCACAATCACACTTGCCAAAACTCTTGCAGCCTGCACACAATTATTCAATAAATGTAAATAAACGTTAATCAATCACTGAGAACAATCTCTTGCAGCATGCACACAAATTCAAGAAATTGTTGAAAGATACACAAAAAAAAAAAAAAATCTCTATGCAACAAAATTCAAACAAAAACCAGCTCAACTTTAGGATCTCCACAAGTAATCAAAGGTCACGGAGATGCACAATTCTCAATATGTTCGTGTTAATCTCACTTATAAATTTTTATAATCTTCCAAGAAATTTCAATAAAACTGGCTCTAACCAGAAAAAAATGTGGACTTTTTGAAACCAAAGAAACAATCGATCAGGAAACTACACATACCATCGTCAGAGATCAATCAGACCGAAAATTGGAGACTTCGACAGATGTAATACCTGAAATGTAAGTAAGGTTTGAGATTTCTCGTAACATAATTCAGAAAAAAAAAAACACAACGTTGGATTAGAAACAGAGACAAGTCCAGGTGTAACGAAGATAATCGACTTGAGAACCTTACCAGGAGAACAATAGAGTTATACGTTTATGTTTAATGTATCGGAATCGAGGAACTAGGGATTCGACGACCACGGTGAACCACACAGTTCAGCGTTCTGTGGCGGAGGCGGAGGGAGAAACTCGGTGTTTCAGGTGATATCATCATTAAGAACCCTAACCGACGTCGGAACGTAAGTTGGGCCTACATGTAAAATTTAGGCCCACTACTTTTAAAAACGTGGATATTTAAGTACAACCCCCAAGTTTTTCAAGAAATTCTATTTTGGCCTCAATATTTATTATTTGAAGATTTAATTAAGCTTTGATCGTACTTTTAGTTTGATACAAAGTACTCCCTCCGTATTTTAATAATTGTCGTTTTAGGATTTTCTTTTTTTAAAAATTAGATGTCGTTTTCAAATTTCTATGCAAAATTTTTTACTTTTTAATGTTTAATGATGTCATAAAACATTAAAAAGTAATAAATTTTGCATATGAATTTGAAAACGACATCCAATTCAAAAAAGTAAAAATTCTAAAACGACACTTATTAAAATACGGAGGGAGTATATGGTACTGCTCTAATATAACACATTTGATGCTTCATTTGATGCAATGTAATTAGAAATATAATGTATGTATGTATCATTGTGTTTATTAGAAGTTAAGTTGGTTAATCAATATAATTCACATTACGGTTATAGTCACCAGGATTTGCTAGGGTCCACAGTTACACAAAACAAAGTTTTAGGTTCAACTCTAACGAAGACGTTTTGTCGTTCTTGTTGAAACACCTGTACTTGATCTTCTCAAGAAATACCAAGAGTCATTAAAGTGTAACTAATGACAAGATAAAAGAGTACTTTTTTACGGTGCTTTAGTAATAAAGAAGCTACTAGATCTCATTGTTTTTCAGAGCATAGTGAAGATAGATTCTGATGCTATGAGCGAGACTTGTGCTTACTTTACTTACCTCCAGGTTACTGTTCTAGCAGAAGGTGACAAACCAAGTGGGATCAAAGCATCAGGACGTGCGGATTGAGAGCTTAACAGTGCTTGGCTCCTAGTCCTTCGGCGATTGTACACCAATGTCTTCTGCTTTGTGTCTGATTGTCTGATGAGTTCTTTAGGTCCCATTGGACTCTCTGGCTCTTGTTGCTTTCTCCTTTTGCTCAGTAGTTCCCAAAGTAGTTTCTCTTCGTGTTCTCGGCTGCCCTCTGTGCCTATACGCTACATGGACAAAAGGATGAAAAAAGGACTTATAGTCTTTAGTTAATTATTTGAGCTTTCACAAACAAAACTCATTATCCAAATTTTACCTTGCCCGTAATAGAATGTTCAACTTGTTTCTTCTTCAGACTCGAGGGTAGAAGAAATTTGGCAGATGTTGTCATTCTCTGAACTTGATCTTCAGCTTTTTTCAGCTTTGATAAAGCGTTGAACTTTGTCTCTTCTGCAAGTCTAATCCTTTCTCTAGCATCTTGTAGCTCTCTCCTTGTATCTGAGTTTGCTCTCTCCATCTCATTCACTACATTCATCAGTTGCACACAAGGGCCATGCTTTATTTCAGCTGCCAAGTTGCCTACGTACTTGGTCATCGGGTGACACATATTCTTTGCTAAAGCCTGCATAAGATCATTAACACCACTATCTACTGAACCGAGCATCTCGTTGATGTTATTAAATATGACGCGAAGGAGCTTCACTGTGACAGGGAAAGTGTCATGGTTTTTGCTGTGAACCGAGCTTAGGTAATAAAGAGATTTCTGGATGAATTCTTGGAAGAAGGTTCTACGATCGTCAACCATCTGCAGAATATCTTCGCGATGTGAATTCACTTGTGTTTCAATGTGCTTAAGCATATGAACTAGCTGTCTCAGCTGCCCCTTATTCTTTTGCAAGATCTCTTTTCCCGCTGATTCGACTTTAGCAGCATAATTTTCTACCTACAAAATCATGATACTGCAAATGAACTTCTGAGGAACAAATCTACTCGAAGTAGACAGAATATATATTTAACTACAAGTTAAAAACCCACATGAAGGTAGAAATGGTTTGTCAAACAGCTTGCGATGTATTTGATTAAATTTGAAACAGAAAGTGTAGAGAAGACAGGATCTAAACCATCCTTATGAGTGTTTCTCGTTCAATATATAGCAGAACTAGGCAAACCTTAATAAGGAATCACCAGAATGAAACTTGACTAGGCACATTACAGTTTCCTCATCATATTTATTAGTTTTGCATTCACTCTATACCAGAACTAGGCATACATATATAAGAAATCACCAAACTAAAACTTGACTAGAGAGATTACACTTTCAGGATCACATGGTTTGGTTTTACATTCAATATCTAGTAAAATGAGGCATACTAAATAAGCAATCACCAAAGTAAAGCTTGACAAGACACGTTACAATTTCAGAATCATATTGCTTTATTCGCATCACATCTATAGTAGAACTAGGGATACATATGCACAGGATCAACAGAATGACACTTGCCTAGACACATTACAGTTTCAGAATCATATCAATTGGTTCACGTTCAATCTATATCAAAACTAGGCATACATATGCTATAAGAATCATGATGTATACTAATATAGTACCTTTGAACTGCGAATTTGATTGTTCAGATCACCAGTCCGTACTCCATTTTGGGCAGTATCCATATGATATCGTTCCTGGTAAAAATAAAGTAATGATCAGAAAATTTATGAAATTGCATGATCCTAGAAGAAGATGATTGAATATAACTCACAGTATTGAAAATAAAGGTGGAGTGTCTCCCTTCACTCTCCATCTCCGACGTTTTCAGCCCAACCAGCTTCATCAAAGGGATCGCCAAAGAATCGAAAACTTCACCTGCCTTTAAATTACGAAAATCTCTATCAAATTCGTTGTAACAACCCAGAATTGTTCAAATCGAGCTTGAATCTACCAAAAACGAGAGAATACGATAACCTCTCTCAAATTCGTTGCAACACACAGAATCATTCAAATCAAGCTTGAATCTACAAAACTACCGATTTAAAGAGTACGATATAACCTCTCTCAAATTCGTTGCAACACTCAGTATCGTTCAATTCAAGCTCGAATCTACCAAACCAGAAAATATGATTACCTCTCTAAATTCGTTTAAATTAAGCTTAGATCTACTTCGAAATCGAATCGAGTAGATTAGAGAAGAGGATTTATCTTTACTTCGACAAGACCGAATGCGATCTGCGATTGGAGTTGATGGTACGCCATCTTCACTTTCTTGTTGCGATCGACCAGCGTCGCGAGCTTATCGCGGAGATCTGGCGCCGTTGCTGCTGCAGCACTTTCCTCCGCCGTATATTGAGACGGAGAGGCCTGGAATCTCCGTGGATAAAACGCTCTTGGCGGGAACTCCATTGTAGGAGGATATCACACAAGTTGGAAGAGAAAGGATTCGAATTTCAAACAGTCGTTTCTCAATTCTCTTTTGTTTTCTTCGTTTGCATTCTCTGACAACACAAGTTTATATATCTACGGCCCATCTATTTGTCTCGAACCAGCCTAGCCCATTATTGATCAACACGATAAAATTTGGGGTAATTGCAACTATGAACATTTTTTAATTACGTAAAATGACCATGAATTTTGTTTAATTACAAAACACACAATAATTCTATTCTTTTAAATAACATGTTTAACTCTAAATAACATGTTATTTGTAGAAATATCACCCAGTTAAATGTTCTTCGTAACTAAGATAATGTTATGGTTATCACCTAGTTTAGTTCCCAATATCATCAGCCTAAATGACCATAGATTTTGATAGAACTTGAGGATATGCTACAAGCCTAAAATCTTAATTTTTTTTGGGGGGAGCAAAATTGCTTACAATCTTAATAAAATCTCATCTTATAAGGTTTTTGTCTAATGTTTCTGATCACACCCTCACATTTCTTTTGTTTTCTTTCTCGATGTAGAAATATTTATGAATGAGTACTTCGAGTTTGACCAATTTGGTTAAAAATCGGTGAACGCATTTAGAAATTTGCGTGTATAACAAAATTAGCCACAACAAATTAAAGGGTTGACAAATTAAAAAGAAAAAGAAATTAGCCGAAAAGACTAAATTAAAGACTACTAGTTAATTAGGATAACGACTAAATAAACCACAACAACCCAAACCAAACTAGAAACGCAAGTCGTCGCCGCCGCATCCACCACGGCCAGACGTCGACGATCCGGTACAGCTAATACCGCCAACCAAAGCCGCTGCCGCAGCAACCGCATTGTTCCGCTCCAAATGGCAAAGCTGACGCAGCTTAGTTGGAACATACCAAATAGAGAGACGAGGATGAGCGTTAAAGACGGCGTCTATATCCCAGCCATGACGACAAGCAATGTTCACAAGTGGCTTGTAACAAGCCTGACGCCACGAGCCAACGTTCTCACCGCGTTCTTTAAACGCTCTTCGGAGAGCGTTTGAAGCGTCTTCGTCTAGGCAGTGGAGAGCGTAACAGTGAACGTAGTGTCGCATTTTGGGCTTGTTTATGTAACTCGCTCCCGATTTCTTCGCGTACCTGAACACTTGGTTCGTCACCTATTTACACATTAACCACGACTTAGAAAATAAAACAAAAAAATGAATGTCCATCAAAAAGTATAACCGTAGTTGTAAGATAGTATCTATAACCCTAGTTAGACTAGACAACTAATTAACTACACCCAAACGAAAATTAGATAACAGAAACAACGGGTGAACAAAAAAAAAACGATAAAAGAAACCACAAAAAAAAAAAATTGGAACCAACAAATTTATTAGAAAGAAAACAATTAAATTAGATTTTAATTTTAGTAACGTGCGTCTGTACAAGCAATGGCACAGAGCTCATGGATTCTGTACTATCGTCACTAGAGGAAAGAAGACCCTCTATTATCCGCCGAGCAATAGACTGTATTTAGATATAATATACATACAACAAATATCCCTATTAATTGTCAAAAAGTCTAATAATATCTATGTGTACTATCTGTGTGAATGCATGCAAAAATTTGTATATCGTATCTAACTATCTCATGTCGTTATAGCCAAAAACAAAGAAACAACTATGTCCTTTCCCTAACTCGACACGTCGTCGTACGGTTTACTGTCAAAATTTAAATCGAAATCTAACTATATTTATGCTGAAGAAGACAGTATGAAAACAAAATGAAAAAATAATAGTAAATCAGAACCCTATAAATTTTTGCCAGACATAGCAAAAAAAAATTGAAAACCCTGAGAACTCGTGACTTGTCAAACTTGCTTTTATAACAGCTGTCCATGATTATAGCTATAGTTCCCCTACCATACCCCATAAATTCCGACACCATTTTTAAATTTTTTTATTTTAGATATGTATTAAGTAAATGAATGGTCAGGATTAGATCTGGGAAGATAAATCAAAAGATACCTTGGTGGGGCATTTTTCGCCACGGTCTTTAGCAATTGTCTGGACCTGAAGAAGGAACTCACGGCATTGTTCGTACAAGTGGAACAGATAATCCAAGCCGTTCTTTTTGCCACGTGCCACTTCCCCAGGCTCCGTTACGATAAACGGATGCTCCCTCTGTCTCTCTGTCCCCAATCCACCACCACCTCCGTTGCCGTTATCCATCCCGTCGTCATCCTCACCTTCGTTGACGTCATCGTCCGTTTCCACTGACGTCACCATCGGTTTCTTTCTCCGTCTCTGCTGCTGTTGCTTCTTCATCTTTGCTTGACCTGCTTCCCAGTAACTACTTCCTCCTCCGCCGTTATTCCCAGCCGCATCTGTCTGGTCTTGGTGTTGCACCGGTTCCTCTGATAAACCTGTCCAATCATCTACATATAATTTGTCACAATCACAACAAATTTGTTTAAGTTTATGCGTATACTCTTTCAATTTCTCTGTACATGATATTAATCCTCGTACTTCTTGCACTAGCTAGGTCTATTTAATAAAAATCAGACTATGACTGCATACTATACACACAGTAGCTCTATATAAATATCATACAAGTAAATATATTTATCACATAAATAAATATGAGAGTTTTTATCTAGATGTATGTGTATGGCATCAAAACAATTGTAATCTGTATTTTGTAACAAAGCTGAATCATAAAATTATGTTGCAACTACTATACATATGTATATGTCATGGTAAGATTCATAAATTAATTATCTATTAGTCACGTGAACATATACATACTTTTTCTTGAAAGTCGGACATAGAAATGTAAAGATCAGCAATATATACATAAACGTGCAATATTTCTATATGTATTCATTATTATTGTACCTTCTTGGGAGAGAGCATCAAGAGCGTGATGAGTACCGGAATCACCAGCGGCGGAGATTAGCAAATGACGGCGTCTAGAAGATTCCTCCTCCTCTTCTTGCAATCGTCTTCGTTCAGCTCTAACGGCAGCTTTGATACCGTACCGTTCACCAACAAGAAGCTCCCAACGAAAGATATGAGAGAGACTATTCATCATCTCCTCAAGCTCCTCGTCCTTCATACCCACAAGCGTGCTCGCCGTAAAACCTAACTCCGCTATCTTCGCCGCGGTGTAAAAACGTATGCCGTAAGCACCGAAGAGTCCCTCTAAACCACCAAGTCGCATCCCAAAAGCAGCCGTCTGAGGTGTTGCCGGCTGTTGCTGCGGCGGAGGTGGAACCGGAGGTGGTGCTTGAACCAATGCTCTCGTTGGGTTCCATCGGAATAAGCCACTCGTGAAACCTTCAGGATCCATAGTCTTTTTCTCTCTCTCTCTCTCTCACTCTCTTTTTCTCCTTTTCTTTACTCTTTTGAGCAGATTGCTTTATTGTAAAAATGACCACTCGAGCAACTTCTATATATACAACAGTAAGAATCTAGAAAATAAAATACTAGGTTTTTTGTATATTCTTTTTTTATATCGCTATTTTTGCAATAAAGCATTTATGTGTAGATGTAATGTGATGTAAAGAAGATATGTGTCTTGCTAGGAAATTGACAGTTGGGACTTAACAAGTCAAACTTTTTTCTTTCATCGACATTCTTCTTCTCTATTCTGATTATGACCATTCATAATTTGACACGTAGGAATATAAAATGATTAGGGTTTTCACTGTGATGATACTCTTTTTCTTTATATATATAATTACTAGGGATGTTAAACATGGGTTAAAACCCACTGGGTATCCGAAGCCCATATTTATTACTGAGCCCGCGACCTGCATTTTTAATAAAAAAAAAGATGGGTTTAAAATGGGCGGGTACCCGAAATGATAGAGTTTTATACGGGCTTACCCTATGAGATTATGGGTACCCGCTGGGTTTTTTTTCCTTAACTCACATGTACTAAAAACGACGCCGTATATATCTGTTGCGTGAATGATTTTCGATTTTGTAGGATCCGACTTGGTTTCGGATTTGGAAACTCTAATTGAAAATGAAAATTTGATAATTTCGATTTCGTTTGATCTTGTTCATGTTCTAATATTTTCTGGAATTTGAAAGCAATGCTCGTGGTTTATTTTAAATTGTCGATTAGAAGCTGTGACGATGGGTTTGACTTTTCTTGGTTTTGGCTTTATTTTGATTGTTTTCCTAATTCGAAATTGTAAATTAATTTTCTAGTGCATGATTGATTCTTTCAGCTTTTCGTTGGATCAAAGTTTCTTGAGCTAAAATGGTGAAATTGTGTTGTTTTTGTTTGGTTTACAATTTATCTCTTTGTAATTTCAATGTTTGTTATTTAGGAAGTTTACAGTTTTACCAACATTTTTTGGTGATTATATCAAAAATAACATCATTTAGTTTTTATAAAATAGAAATTGAATTCAGATAAATATATAGAAAATTTTAGATGAATATATATATATCAAACAATACATATAAATCCAAAGAAAACAAAAAGAGAAAACTCAAGTATAAAATTCGGGTACCCACAGGTTAACCCGAAACCCACGGGTTTTTTTCGGGTTTACCCACTAGACCTGAAACCCATCGGGTTTTTGTGAATTCTGGTTTTTAGTAGACGGGCTCAATTCGGGTTCGGGCTGGGCTGGGTTATTTTACCCACGGCAACATCCCTAATAATTACTGTGATGATCCTCTCTTTTTGATTTTTGTTCAAGCTGTTATTTGTTTTTTTAATTTTCATCCTCAGCACCTTTTTTTTTTGTCTCTTTGTAGTTTGCATCATGAGAGCACGATCAACCATTCCACCATTTGGTTAAATTTCTAAGAAATATCAGCAGTCTGAGATTGTTAATCTACTATATATAGCCAAAAGTTTTTCTTTTGCTATAAATTAACATAAGCTAATAAATGCAATTCCTTTCTTTACAATAAATGAAAGCTTTATCTATCTGTGTTTTAGGAAACATTAATTGTTAAATGCTGTGTGAAAAACTCCAGAAGGAGAGGAGGTCAGGTGTGTTTCAGTCTATCTAATACCACACACATTGGGTCTAATCTCTTCAACTATCCCTTACGTGTTGTCATCTCCCTGATTTGTAATTACCCCTATGCCCTAATACATATATAAATTTTTTAGGGGTTAAGAAAATCAGAAAACCTTATCAATTTGATAAGTTACATTGCTATATAATCCCCCATCTAAAAATAATTTTATTGTAATGTCAAATTAATTAAATAACAAAAAGAACTTACAAATAAAAGTGTGGAAAAAAACAATTGTTATATTATTTGTAAACTGGGATTGGACATGGGTTACGTAAACTTTGTCAATAAACAGTGAAAAAAGAATGATGTGAAAATATATAAAAATTAGATTGGAATTGAGCCAATAAAAAGCTTTAATGTTGGAAAGGTAGCCAATGAGGAAACGACAGGTCAAATCGAAGTTCTGAGAGACTGCCAATCTTAATGCTCTCAGTCTCTTTTATTTGACCGTCTCACTCCCTCAGTTTCCCCCTTACCTTTTCTTTGTCCTTTCTCTCGTCTTCTTTCTATTTTGTTATTAATCTTTAACATTTCGAGTTTACAATATATCACTTCATTATTAACTTATATATCATCATTTTCATCATTGCGAGTAGCGACTCCGGCGACTCGTACTCTTAATACTGTTCTCACCACTGTTATTTAACTGTTGGAGTTTTAGAATCTTGAAAAGACTGAATAATCTGTTCTAAAGCCCCCTATTACTACCCTATTTTCTCAAAATCAATTTCATATTAAAGAAAAACTATTCAAAAGTGGCTCAATACAGCTAATTTATTAGTGTTTCAAAATTTAATATACCGGATAAACAAATGTAACAAAAAAAAATTAATTAGGCTGTCAAGAACGAAATTACACTTTGGGCCCATGATTTTAATGGGCTTAGAGTTTATATTTTCTCGGCCAGTCCATTACATAGTTGTTAATTTTTTAAGCTAAAAAGTGGCTGACGTGGACTGTTCAAGTCCGCAACGACTTCTCTCATTTGCGAAAATGGATCGCGCTAAAACGACATCGTATATGCCATTGCCATAGACGAATCTTGTTCTCCGACTTTCTTCAAATGAAAATCGCTGTGCTCTCGTTGTCAATTCTGGGCGTGATCTAACAATCGGTAGCGAATTTTATTTCTTCTGTTCCAGTTTTGGAAGTCACAATCTCGACGAACTCTTTTTTTAGCAACTACTTCTTCTGACATTTCAGCTCTTCTAGTTGATCTTTATATACTTATATGATCTGGGGATTTTGAAGATTTTAGGGGGCTTCGAGGGGAAGAAAATGAAGTTATCGAGCTGGGTTTTGATCTTCCTTCTTTGTAATCTCACCTTCCTCTCGTCGATTTCTGCTTTCCGTCTGAGTCGGAGTCAACCAACTGAGCGAATTTCAGGTGATTTCTCTCTTATCAATCTATGCATAGAAGTTTAATCTATGGATTTAGTGAATGCTCAGTTTCCATAATTTTACTTGGATTAAGCAGCTTAGTTCTAGGGATCTCCGTAGTGATCTTGATTCTAATTGAATCTAGGGAAAATGTAAATCAGGATGCATATTCATGCCTCAATTAGCCAATTCAATATCTTGTTTTTGAGCTTCTACTTTGATTTTGTATCTCTCATGTTTAGGTAGTGCTGGTGATGTGCTCGAGGATAATCCCGTGGGAAGACTGAAAGTCTTTGTTTATGAGCTTCCAAGTAAATACAACAAGAAGATACTTCAGAAGGACCCGAGGTGTCTCAACCATATGTTTGCTGCTGAGATATATATGCAACGGTTTCTTTTATCTAGCCCAGTTCGAACACTTAATCCCGAGGAAGCTGATTGGTTCTACGTCCCTGTGTATACTACTTGTGATCTTACGCCTAATGGGCTTCCTCTACCTTTTAAATCTCCACGGATGATGAGAAGTGCCATTCAGCTTATTGCTTCCAACTGGCCATACTGGAATCGCACAGAAGGAGCAGACCACTTCTTTGTCGTGCCTCATGACTTTGGAGCCTGTTTCCATTATCAAGTAAGCAATAGAATCTTCTCTGAATCTCTTTTTCTTTCTATCCTAATTAGGCTTTGCTTGCTTCATCAATGCTTCTATACTATTCTGAATGACTGTGTGCTACTATTGAACTTGCACTCTAAATTATTTCCAGTTCATACAACATCTACAAATTCAGATACATTTCCGTTTGTGTTTGAAAAATCCATGCTGAGGCCTTGGGGTTGAGTTGTGCACACGTTTCATCATGTTCTCTTATAGTTCCTTCTGGACTGAACTAGGAACCAGAAGTCTATAACTAGTGTTCAGCAGATCATAATGCTTCCATACTCATTTTTTTACTCTCTAAGATGCCAATCAACTTTCAAAGCCTTTGTGATGGAGCAGAATTTTTTCCTGAGCCGTGATAAGTGATAACAAAGATTTGGGCTTGTGATACTGCTAACCTAGCTTAAGTGATACACGCTGATCTCTTTGTTTGTGTTTGACTGTGGCAGGAAGAGAAGGCAATAGGAAGAGGAATACTACCCTTGCTTCAACGGGCTACACTGGTGCAGACATTTGGACAAAGGAATCATGTTTGCTTGAAAGAGGGTTCAATCACTGTTCCTCCGTACGCTCCACCACAGAAGATGCAGTCACACTTGATTCCCGAGAAAACTCCCCGATCCATCTTCGTTTATTTCAGAGGATTGTTTTACGATGTGGGAAATGACCCTGAGGGTGGCTATTATGCAAGGTAACTATTTTCTTATTTGAAGCTATGCTCCATAAGGATTTCACAAGTCTCTTAAAACGTTCATAATTGCCTTACTGATTTGGAATTTTGGATATAAAACTTAACAAAACAATGAAGATTCATCAAACTGTTTTTACAACTACAAATGGTTCATATAATCAGTGATGATGTTTTGTTTGTCAATCTGGCACAGGGGTGCACGAGCAGCTGTATGGGAAAACTTCAAAGACAATCCGCTGTTCGACATCTCAACAGAGCACCCAACAACATATTATGAGGACATGCAGAGAGCAATCTTCTGCTTATGCCCACTTGGATGGGCACCATGGAGTCCAAGACTGGTGGAAGCTGTGATCTTTGGTTGCATCCCTGTGATCATAGCAGATGACATCGTGTTGCCTTTTGCAGATGCGATCCCTTGGGAAGATATTGGTGTGTTTGTGGATGAGAAAGATGTCCCTTACCTGGACACAATACTCACATCGATCCCACCAGAGGTTATACTGAGAAAACAGAGGTTGTTGGCAAACCCGTCGATGAAACAAGCCATGCTGTTTCCGCAACCGGCTCAACCAGGGGATGCGTTTCATCAAGTGTTGAATGGGTTGGCTCGTAAGCTGCCTCATGAGAGGAGTGTGTATCTGAGACCAGGTGAGAAGCTGTTGAACTGGACGGCAGGACCGGTGGCTGATCTGAAACCTTGGTAAAGGACCAGTGTTGGAATTTGATTGAATGATCCTATTGGTTGGTTGGTTTCTTCTGTCTTCTTGTGACTGTATTTTGTAGAATCATAACCTTTTTTTGCTATGTAGAAGGAAAAATGCTTGATCATTTTAATGAAACTAGAATCCTTTTGACATCTCACGAGAGAGAGATAGGAGTAAAAGAAAAATTCTTTGTTCTCCCTCCGTTTATTCAAGTGAAATTGGAAACTGATATGGAAAAGGGTGAAACGGTCAATTACTGTCGTTTAGGGAAATAGTAGAAATTGTAAGAAAAAAAATCCGACCTGCCGGAATCGAACCAGCGACCTAAAGATTGTCTGCTAACACTACAGTCTTCCGCTCTACCAACTGAGCTAAGGTCGGCTATTAATTATAACCAGAGTCTAATTATATTTAAAATAGAGTTCTTAGTTGTGACAAATCTGACGCTTGTACCATATCATAACCATCAACTTACCAAGTAGGATTGATTTTTGTAAACCTATGACTGAAAACAATGGCACTAAACGAAGACAACACAATCTATTAGGAACTTTCAACAACCCTCAGAAGTTGATCTCACGTCTCTCTGCAAAGAATTTTCCGGTTACTGCCTCTTCGGAAAGAACTAGGCTAAGCCAAACTCCAGTATCAGCTGCATCTTCAGGCGGCATATTTCCGGCGTAGCCAGTCATAGCAGTTTTCACCCAACCAGGACAAAAGCTGTTAACATAAATCTTCTCTTCCTCTCCTCTTCTCGAAAGTTCTTTTGCCATTAGTCTCGTGTAAGCATTAACGGCAAGCTTAGACATGGAGTAGTCGGTGAATGTCTGAGGCCACCCGCCTGATTCCCAAGTTCCGTCTTTTACTTGGTTGATGAATTTAGAAACAGTTTTGTCTATAAATTCCTCGGTCAGCAAATCCGGATTGCTTAGCTGATCTCTCAACCCTACATTTGCCAGTCTCTGCAATTCATATCATGAATTTTACAAGATTTTCTTTTCAACAAAAATTCAAAGTTGAAAGAGTGAAAAAGATTCTTACATTACGTCTTCCATTTACTCTACCTAGCCGAGAACTAACGTTGACGATACGAGCGCCATGAGGAGATGGTCTCATCAATGGTATCATAGCTTTTGTCATGTTTTTGGTTCCTTGGTAGTTAGTAGAGATAACTGTCTCGGCAAATTCAACCGAATTATCTGAGCCGAGATTGTAGTTGACACCTCCATTGTTCACCTGAAAAAAAACAGTAACACAAATGCATATAATAAAATTTAAGAAAACAGAAGAACTATTCTCCAACACCACGAATTGATAAGGATCTTACGAGGATATCTAAACCTCCAAATGTTTGCTTGATCCAGCAACCAAACTCTCTAATCGACGAAGAGTCCGTGACATCAAGCTGATGAAAATCAACCTTGAGACCTTCTTCTTGGTCCCTCAGAGATTTAACTGCTTCAAGACCAGCATCCACGTTTCTGGCTGTAAGAACAACCGTCAATCCGTGACCCGCAAGCTGTCTTGCAATCTCGAATCCAATTCCTCGGTTCGAACCGGTCACCACAGCTACATTTTCAGAAGACCACCACCTAAAAAAATCATTTGATGCCTAATCACAAGTCAAATTCAAGAAAAGGGCTTGAAAGACACAGACTTTATTTCCCAGTTTTCTTTAAATTCTTTCAGTTTTCTTTAAATCTGTAAGTAGCAACAATGCCAATTCAATCAATCTCCAACTCCCAAATAGAGAAAAATAGAAATCTAAAAACTCATCAAACTCATAAAACACTGTAAGAAATGGATTTAAGCAAGTGAAATTAGAGATTATTAACACATGGACTGCTGTGAACTTGAGAATCTCGCAGAGTAAATGACTATGATCTCTGTTTCCAAAGCAGCCGAAACAATTGGGAAAATCAGGTTCCTCGATTCATACCTATGGTGGTCAGAGTAAGGAATAGTTCGAAGGAGAGAGATCTCCTGCATTCTTTTCTCCCTTCTCTCCCGCGCTTTCTCCTTGTTCGTCATCGTCTTCTTCTTCGCTCTCGTCGCGTGTTTGGGGTGTACCGTTTATCTTAGGCCTCACCGTAGCGAATCAAATTCGTTTATACATTTAGCCATCAGCTCTAAAGAAATAATAAATGAGACCTTCAATTTTAATAGAAACCACATAATAGCCCAAAATCTTTTACTCTAACTATCTAGTCCACTCAAATCTTCTTTTATTGAGTGGGTTAATTACTCTAAACCGGTTATTGAACTTGAGTGGGTTAATTACTCTAAACCGGTTATTGAACTTTTATTCGACTACGATTTATATATATGATTACTACTCAACTGCAACAAGCAATTAATGAAAAACTTTTCATGAGATATGTTCAAAAATCCAAACCAATGATTTTTTTTCCTCAATCTTCATTTATATTTTAATTTTAATTTATTGGTCGTCTATCTACTCTTTTTTTCTTTGACGTCGGTCGTCTATTATGATTATCCATCCATCTCACATAAATGTAAAGTACTATGATAATAAAATTATTGTGTAAGAGAAATTAGAAGAGGAAAATACTAGCGGGTTTGTGACGAGAGCGATGACGTCACTGGTTAACGATGCTCGCGTCCTTACGTCTCTGCGCTCATGGGCTATTATTGATAAATAGACAAGTCTCGAATTGTTGTTCCTCATTGGGCACTTCATTACGGTAGCGGGAAACTCATCGGCTTCTGGAAATTTCGGTTTATCCGATTCGTACTCACGTAAACCACTCTCTCTGTATATCGTCTCTGTTTCTCTGTGTTTGATTTCGCTATTGAATTCTGGGTTTTGGAATCTTTTTATTGTGTTTGATTTCATATTCAAATTTTGGGTGTTTGGAATACCAAACTAGAAACTGAGATTACGAAAGATTGTTCAATAGTGGATACGTTCGAATTTCACAAGTCAATTTATGTCTGTGTCTCTGTTTATGGATGATTTTAGATTGTTCTTTTTTGAAAATTGATTGTATCTCTGGATTATATGAAATGACCTTCCTATTTATCTGGCTTTTATCAGCATGGTTGCTGGAAAATTCTGAAATTTTGAAT
Source organism: Arabidopsis suecica (assembly GCA_019202805.1). Lineage (NCBI taxonomy): Eukaryota > Viridiplantae > Streptophyta > Magnoliopsida > Brassicales > Brassicaceae > Arabidopsis > Arabidopsis suecica. The sequence goes on along the minus strand of CM032912.1, from coordinate 13,442,205 downwards.
AAGCACTGCGCATCTACTAAAATCCTCCGGTCAAAATTAGGTTTCAAGTGGTTATCCTCTAGTGTTCATAGTTTGAGCTAGGTTTAGAGTTTGTGATAGTTTATCCATGTTTTGTGAATTTCATTAGCTGAATCAATCACATTCCTTTTATATATGATCTTCAAACAGGAGATGATGGCTCCTTACCACAGGAGATCGCTGATCTTCTTCTTAGTTCTGGTCTCATTATGCTTATCGCCCAGCCAAGGCTTTCTAGGGACTGAGAAAAATATCAAATCTGCAGTCTTTTTCTCGCCAAAACTGGTGATGAATCCTGGATCAGTCGCAAATCCTTACTTATTCGACATCGACTTCCCAAGAGGTCATATCGGCCTCAAAGCTTTCGATGCTGAAGTGGTTGACGATGCGGGAAATCCCGTCCCTCTACACGAGACATATCTTCATCATTGGATTATCGAACCTTACTATGTGCGTAAAGGTTCTAAGCTTCCACAGCGAGAAATGTTTAGGAATCACGGATTTTCGAGGCAAGATCCTGAGAGCAATCTTGATTCGAAATCGGATATTATTCTTGTGAAAAATGGAGGCTTGTGCAGAAGTGTAGTACTCAGACATTACTTTGGTTTAGGATCAGAAACCCGCAAAACCTCCACGTATGTTCCTGATCCCTACGCTATTGAAATCGGTAATCCTGAGGAAATACCTGATGGATATGAATTCAAATGGCTTCTTAACATTCACGCGATAGACACGAGAGGTGTGGAAGATAAGAAAGGATGCATAGAATGCCTCTGTGATCTGTATAATGTTACCATTGATGAGTACGGTCGAGCTATAAGACCCGGATACAAAGGAGGTTTATACTGCTGCTATGATAAGACTCAATGTCGGGTGAAAAGCGGATTTGACAATGGGGAGAAAACAAGAACTCTGTATTTGAAGTATACTGTGAGATGGGTTGATTGGGACAGCTCGGTTTTGCCCGCTAAGGTTTATATTTTCGATGTTACGGATACTTGGGAAAGATCAGAGGGATCAATAGAAAATAGCCAAGAACATATATGCCATGTCAGTAAGAACTTTCGTATCTTCTTAATGCCGTTACTTCAACTTCATTCTCTAATATTTTTCCTGGTCTTTGTGATTTTCAGGTGGAATACGAGGTGAAACCATGCAAAACCAGTGGTGATGGATGCATTGATGTTAGGAAAAAGAGCTTAATGATGCCATTTAACGGGTATATTGTCTACGGCGTAGCTCACCAGCACGCTGGTGGTATCGGTGGTGCTCTATACCGAGAGGTAACTAAGACTGATTTAATTTAGGCTACTTTAAAACGAAAAGATTAAAACTTTATAACTGAATTGTGACTCTTGTGCTGTGGATCAGAACGGTGAAGTAATATGTACTTCGATGCCGAAGTATGGTAAAGGAGATGAACCTGGAAACGAAGCTGGTTACATTGTTGGAATGTCGTCTTGTTATCCTACTGATCCAGTGAAAGTGAGCTATGGAGAGACATTGACTTTGGAGTCTAATTACAGTAATGCCGTTGGTCATACCGGAGTTATGGGACTCTTTTACATCCTCGTTGCTCAGCAGCTGCCTGAACCAGAGAACTTCTTGCCTAAACTTTTTGAGGTAACGACCCAGTACCAGAACTCGGCTAAGGTCAAATCGGTTTCGATACATATCCGGTTTAGGGGATATTGCCATGTGATTATTTAACTGATGTTAATATTTCTCACTTCCTTGTAGGTACCTGCGAGAAGCTTGAGCTTTTTAGCCATTTTTGCAGTGACAGTGGTGGTGGCTGTCGTGGTTCTAATAGCCGCCGTGATATACCGGAGACAGAACCGGGAAGATGGTTACCAATCACTTAGTACTTAAAGAAAGAGCAAAACCATGTCGACTATATACATTTCTCCAAAGTGAATTTTGTTTGTATACATAGAATAAAAGATTATTTTGTTGTCATCTTCCTTTGATGTGATATCTGTAATGTTACGTGTAAGAAGAACTTTGCTTTCTCAAATACATCACATTCATTCGATATGCAGTGGTCTACAAAGTTATAACTAATACTAATATATTCGTTGTCTTGGTCCCAAAATCTTTTCATACTTGCACGATTACAGATATTTAATCTCTATAATATATGAATCCAAATTTGTGTTGTGGGTGTTTCACTGTCTAAAATCATCTATATGATCGAAAGTAAAAATTCAGTTACTAGATAGTATATAGTAGTTAGGAAAAAGGAAAAAAAACTTTTAACTGTCTCTGTTCTGGCTAAACCGACACATTGTTCTGGTTCGGAGCAGCTAAACCGGTTAAAATTGACTCGTTGCTATGATTCACTCAAACTAGACCGGGTTTTATTTGACTGGTGTGTTTTGTGTGTCAGATATGTCGGAAACAGTTTGAAGTGGTCCAGGGAAAATAATGGAGGTCCAGCTGTCCATGGAAGATTTGAGAGGCTGATATTTTTGCTCACCGACCTCAATCTTAGAGACAAAACTTTTGTCCAATGAATTTCATTTTTGAATTCTGATTTTAAATAACTCCGAGATTCTTTCTTCTTCCAAGAATGAAGGGACCATAGAATCGTCCAAGACTGTGTTGAAACTCGAAAGCTTTCCAATTTTGATCATCTGGGTTTCTCGATTGATCGTTAACCAGCGATGGAGGCAGAGAAATCTAAGAAAAATCCGGTTAAGAAGCCCGTAGAGGCAACAATGGAGCACGTGTTGGTGGCATTACGAGAGACCAAAGAGGAGAGGGAGACCAGAATTCGAAAACTGTTTGAATTTTTCGACAATTCGAAGTTAGGGTTCTTAGACGATACCCAGATCGAGAAAGGTTTGTCTTCGCTTAGTATTCCTCAAAACTATAGGTACGCTAGTGATTTTCTTAAAGTCTGCGACGCGAATCGAGATGGGCGCGTGGATTACCAGGAGTTTCGTCGGTACATGGACACTAAGGAGCTTGAGCTGTACAAGATTTTTCAGGCCATTGATGTTGAACACAATGGCGACATTTGCCCAGCGGAGCTTTGGGAGGCTCTTGATAAAGCTGGTATGTGATTTTTGATTCTCTTACTGTTGTATAACTGCTACTGTTACTTTGCAAGTATCTTCCATTAGCAAAAGAGGAAACTTTTATGGGTTTATGGATGTGGATTTTGCTTAAATTGCTTGTTACTGATAGATTGGTTGGTGGCTTGAATTTGAAAATGTCACTCTTTTGAACTGTTCTTGATGTCTTTCTTTTTGCAGTAGTGTTGGTTGTTTTGATGTATTTCTTGTAATTGCTTCAAATTACAACTATGCGAGCTATTTGTTCGATATCACGATTTTCCTGGAGGCAATTGTTTGAGTCAATGAAGGAAGACCTTTTGGGTGATTGTCTTGTTTGATTTTATATGAGTAAGACAGTTTTATCTGTCTATTAGATAGATTTGTGGTCCAGGCAAATTGAAATGTGTGTTGTCCTCCGTTGATCCCTGGAAAATATAAACTTCTAGATGAGGAGATTCATCATAATAACAATGTCTGCTTAACCTTTGCCATTGTTCTGTTTGCAAAACCGTGGGATGTGAATTGCTTTATTGGGTTTCACAAAATTGTCTCAGCTAGTCTAATGGCAAAGTTAGCTCTTTTATCTTTACATGCTTTCGTTTCTCAAAAGTTTGTAGGTTATTATTGTATAACAGTGTTTTCGAGCTAAATTGACTTCACAGTTATGTTCTTGTAGGCATTAAAATTAAAGATGAGGAACTAGCATCTTTTATGGAGCATGTTGATAAGGACAACAACGGAATTATAACTTTTGAAGAGTGGAGGGATTTTCTTTTGCTTAACCCTCATGAAGCCACAATTGAAAACATTTATCATCACTGGGAAAGAGTATGCTTAATTGACATTGGGGAACAAGCTGTTATACCAGACGGTATAAGTACACACGCTCAAAGAAGCAAATTACTTCTCGCGGGAGGAATAGCAGGAGCTGTTTCTAGAACCGCAACTGCGCCTTTGGACCGTCTGAAAGTTGCTTTGCAAGTTCAACGAACAAATTTGGGTGTTGTCCCGACCATTAAGAAAATATGGAGAGAAGATAAGTTGTTGGGTTTCTTCAGAGGTAATGGGTTAAATGTAACGAAAGTCGCTCCTGAAAGCGCCATAAAGTTTGCAGCTTATGAAATGCTGAAACCCATTATCGGGGGAGCGGATGGTGACATTGGTACAAGCGGGAGGCTTTTGGCTGGTGGATTGGCTGGTGCAGTGGCTCAAACAGCTATTTATCCTATGGATCTCGTGAAAACTCGGTTACAGACTTTTGTGAGTGAAGTTGGGACACCAAAGCTGTGGAAACTCACGAAGGATATTTGGATTCAAGAAGGACCCCGAGCTTTTTACAGGGGTCTTTGTCCTTCTCTTATTGGGATTATCCCTTACGCAGGAATTGACCTTGCTGCTTACGAAACTCTTAAAGACTTATCAAGGTCACATTTTCTTCATGACACTGCCGGTTAGTTACTAATCGTGCCTTTTAAAGTTTCTGTAAATTCTTAATATCCACATGATACTAAACCGTATATGCTGTGCAGAGCCAGGTCCTCTCATACAACTGGGATGTGGAATGACGTCTGGAGCTCTTGGAGCATCGTGTGTTTACCCATTACAGGTCATAAGAACAAGGTAAAGACTCAGAAAAATCTAAGCTTTTGGTTTGTCTATTTTCTTCTTTTTGGTTCGAAACTGAGTTTAGTCATTTATCATCAGAATGCAAGCTGATATCTCAAAAACTAGCATGATCCAAGAGTTTCTGAAAACGCTAAGAGGCGAAGGTTTAAGAGGTTTTTACAGGGGAATCTTCCCCAACTTCTTCAAAGTCATTCCTTCCGCAAGCATTTCGTACCTTGTCTACGAAGCTATGAAGAAAAATCTGGCCCTTGATTAAAAAAAAAGCAAGAAACCTAATGTTGTTGTGTTCCCAGAGATTCAGTGAAAACTCCTTGATGATGACGAAAATAAAACTTGAGCTTTCCGGTCATTTGAATGTAGAAAATGTAACTTGACATGTCGAAATTTAACACGGTGATCTTATAACTTATTGATTCTTCTTCAGTAGTTTGGGGAGTCCATAAAGAGTTATTTCTTAAGCAGAAAATTTCCCGAGAAAATAGTTTGAATGCACAAATCATTCGTCACTGAAAGATTTTCGAGACTTTCAGCAGAAATTTTCCCTTTAAAAGAGAGAGCTTTAGTGAATCTGGTGAAAATCTTTGATCAACTGAATGATAAATTCTACTAGTTGTTCATATCTCTTGAATCTGTGTAGAACCCTTAAACATCTGCATCAATTTCACGCCCAATTCATCACTTCGGGACGAATCTCCAGTAGTCTCAACCAGAACTCTATTTTCGCCAATGTCCTCTTCGCCATCACCTCTATTTCACCGTCTCCAACAAAGACAAAGACTTTATCGGTCTCTGCGTCGGCGTCGAATGTGGTGGTCGTGAGCTACGCGACTTCGGTTTTCAGATTCATCACAAACCCATCAACGTTTTGCTTCAATACGATCATTAGGATTTATACGCTTAATGAGCCGTCGTCTCTGTCTTCTCAACGTTTCTTCGTGGAGATGCGACGTCGTTCTGTTCCTCCCGATTTCCACACTTTCCCTTTCGTATTCAAGGCTTGTGCAGCAAAGAAGAATGGTGATCTTTCATTAGTCAAGACTCTGCACGGTCAAGCTTTGAGATTCGGATTGTTGTCTGATTTGTTCACTTTGAACACTCTGATTCGGGTTTACTCATTGATTGCCCCAATCGATAGTGCCTTGCAGCTGTTCGACGAAAATCCTCAAAGAGATGTTGTTACCTACAATGTGTTGATTGACGGGTTAGTGAAGGCAGGTGAGATTGTTCGTGCAAGAGAGTTGTTTGATTCAATGCCCTTTCGTGATTTGGTTTCGTGGAATAGTCTCATTGCTGGGTATGCACAGATGAATCAGTGCAGAGAAGCAATCAGTCTCTTCGACGAAATGATTGGTTTGGGCTTAAAACCGGATAACGTCGCCATTGTTTCAACTCTTTCAGCTTGTGCACAATCAGGGGATTTGGAAAAAGGGAAAGCTATTCATGATTACACGAAAAGGAACAGACTTTTCATTGATTCGTTCTTAGCTACTGGATTAGTTGATTTCTATGCAAAATGCGGTTTTATCGATACAGCGATGGAGATCTTTGACTTATGTTCAGATAAAACTTTATTCACATGGAATGCAATGATCACTGGTCTTGCGATGCACGGTAACGGCGAGCTAACAGTTGAATATTTCCGTAAGATGGTTAGTTCTGGAATCAAACCGGATGGAGTAAGCTTCATAAGTGTTTTAGTGGGTTGCAGCCATTCTGGACTAGTTGATGAAGCCAGAAAGCTTTTCGACAGGATGAGATCTTTGTATGATGTTGATAGAGAGATGAAACATTACGGGTGTATGGCGGATTTGCTTGGAAGAGCAGGGTTGATCGAAGAAGCAGCGGAAATGATCGAGCAAATGCCTAAAGATGGAGGAAAAAGAGAGAAACTATTAGCCTGGAGCGGTTTGTTGGGCGGATGTAGAATCCACGGGAACATAGAGATCGCAGAGAAAGCTGCAAAGCGAGTCAAGGCGTTGAGTCCCGAGGATGGAGGAGTGTATAAAGTTATGGTGGAAATGTATGCAAATGCAGAGAGATGGGAGGATGTAGTTAAGGTTAGAGAAATGATAGAAAGAGACAAGAAAGTGAAGAAGAATGCTGGATTTAGTAAAGTTTTGTCTTAGTCCATCTCTAATTGTTATCAATGATTACTTGTTAAACTTTTAATGGGCCCAGGCCCAATACGTATGCTCAACTAGCTGTTAGTTAAATGTGCACGTATATAGCAAAATAACAGTGCACGTAGAAGAGCTCGCTTTTGAATGACGTGGCAGGTTATGATTGGGTAACGTCGCGTGGCGAGAGATTTGATTGGTGGAAACAACAAAATGACACACTCGACCGGGTCTACGGGACTGAATATATAATATAATTTAATTCACAGAAACTGAAAAATACATTTCACTCTTTCTCCTTCACGAAGGATTAGTTTCCGATCTAGTTCTCCGGTTATTCACCGATTTAGATCTAATCCTGAGGTTTCCTTTGGCCTATTGAGGATTCCGACAATGAGACAACGGCAACTATTTTCCGGCTTTTTGCTTCTTTTAGCTTTCGTTTCCTTCCAGAAGCTTTGCTACTGTGACGATCAAACGGTAATTTTCGATTCTTCCTTTGTGTTTTGAATCTTCTTCGTAGATCCGAAGATTTAGATCTATCATTGTTTAACTGAGTTTTTTTTTGGTTTTGGATTCTCGATTCTGTTTCAGGTTCTTTATGAATCGTTCGATGAGCCTTTTGATGGTCGCTGGATCGTTTCGAAGAATAGTGATTACGGAGGTAAATTATTTATTGTCTTTGAATTCCCACTGCATTGTAGTTAGTTTATTGTTCTGATCTGTGTCTGTAATTGGAATTCAAATACTACTTGCTTTCAATTATTGAAGTGAAGCTTTATGTGTTGCACTCAACATTATAGAGGAATCGAATCGAATCTGACTATGTAGATGCAATCTCGGCATTTTATAAACAGATTTGCAATGGCATTTGTTTTGACTTGAAGCTGTTGATGATTTTCCAATTTTGCATTGAAGCTTCTTTGGTAACACCATTTTTATCTGTTTCAGGTGTATGGAAGCATGCAAAGAGTGAAGGACATGAAGATTATGGACTTCTCGTGAGTGAGAAGGCTAGGAAGTATGGAATTGTGAAAGAGCTTGACGAGCCTCTAAACCTCAAGGAGGGAACTGTTGTTCTTCAGTACGAGGTTCGTTTCCAGGAAGGACTTGAGTGTGGTGGTGCTTACTTGAAGTACCTCCGTCCTCAAGAAGCTGGATGGACACCTCAGGGATTCGATAGTGAATCCCCTTACTCTATCATGTTTGGGCCTGACAAGTGTGGAGCTACAAACAAAGTGCATTTCATCTTGAAGCACAAGAATCCCAAGAGTGGCGAGTACGTTGAACACCATTTGAAGTTCCCTCCCTCTGTTCCGTATGACAAGCTTTCCCATGTCTACACTGCCATCTTGAAACCCGACAACGAGGTTAGAATTTTGGTTGATGGAGAGGAGAAGAAAAAGGCCAATTTACTCTCTGGTGAAGACTTTGAGCCTGCATTGATCCCTGCCAAGACCATCCCTGACCCTGAAGACAAGAAACCAGAAGACTGGGACGAAAGAGCCAAGATTCCCGATCCAAATGCTGTGAAGCCTGATGACTGGGATGAGGATGCACCCATGGAGATCGAAGATGAGGAAGCTGAGAAACCTGAAGGATGGTTAGATGATGAGCCTGAGGAGGTCGATGACCCCGAAGCGACCAAGCCTGAAGATTGGGATGATGAGGAAGATGGTATGTGGGAGGCTCCTAAGATTGACAACCCCAAGTGTGAAGCAGCACCAGGTTGTGGTGAATGGAAGAGACCAATGAAGAGGAATCCTTCTTACAAGGGAAAATGGAGTTCACCTCTCATTGATAACCCGGCTTACAAGGGAATCTGGAAACCCAGAGATATTCCTAACCCTGACTACTTTGAGCTAGACAGACCCGATTACGAACCCATTGCAGCCATCGGTATAGAGATCTGGACAATGCAAGATGGTATCTTGTTTGACAACATCTTGATAGCGAAAGACGAGAAGGTCGCTGAGACTTACAGACAGACCACTTGGAAGCCCAAATTCGATGTTGAGAAAGAGAAACAAAAGGCAGAAGAGGAAGCTGCTGGCTCTGCAGATGGTCTTAAGAGCTACCAGGTAAATTGATTTCCCACAGAATTAAACTTATATTAATACATATATAGGTTTATGTATAAATACTTACAGTATTTATGTGCATGATATTGCAGAAGGTTGTATTCGACCTCTTGAACAAGGTTGCAGATTTATCTTTCCTAAGTGCCTACAAGTCTAAGATCACGGTAAGTTCTCATTCATTTACCATAACATTGAATGCTATGATTTGTTGATGACTCGACCCTGAGTGACGATGTGAAATGTGTGTTTTGTAGGAACTGATTGAAAAAGCTGAGCAACAACCAAACTTAACCATTGGTGTCCTCGTCTCCATTGTGGTTGTATTCTTGTCTCTCTTCCTCAAGCTTATCTTTGGTGGCAAAAAGGTAAAAAAAATTGCTTGAGTTTTATGCAAAATGGTCATTTTTGGATAGTGAGAAGAATCTAATGAATAAATCAAAATGGTGAAATAGGCGGCACCTGTGGAAAAGAAGAAACCAGAAGTAGCAGAGAGTTCAAAGAGTGGGGATGAGGCGGAGAAGAAGGAAGAAACCGCGGCACCGCGCAAAAGGCAACCGAGACGTGATAATTAGAAGTTTTTAAGTAGTTTTCGAAGATGTGAAAGGAAAGTTGAGTCAGATTTATTTCTCTGTTTTTGGTTTTGGGTTGAATGTTGTTTTCTGCTGTAGCCTATAATGGTGTAACACCAAGTTTGGGAATTTTTTGTCTTTGGGCGAAGAAAAGGAAGGAGGAAGGAATATGTAAGTGAGAAGACGGTTTCTTGACAGCCAAATTGTAGTTTCTGTTTCTTCTTTCATCCCCTTTAATAGTAACTTGTTACTCCAAACATTTGAGTTTCTTTTAAAAAACAAACGAGTTTATAACGAAAGTTTGGTAACAGATCGTGTAAGCAACAGATTGACAACAGCAAAAGTTACCACTTGAAGGAAAAAGAGAAGAAATAATCTGGAAAAAATGAACATTTTTTAAAAAATAAATTGTGTAATCCCTTCAAACAGAAGAATGAAAACGAATAAAGAACGCTCAAACATAAGTTAGACACTAACGAAATAGAAAGTCCTCTTATGTTGACTTTGGTAACCTGAAGTTACTTCACCTTATTATGTTTCTTTGTCAAACAAAAATAAAGAACAAGAAGATCGTCTCGTTTCGTACTCCTAAATAGAAAATTTCTTTTGAAGTCTATAATCAAAAAAAGATAAATTAAAAAAGAAAAAAGATAAGGAAAAAAAAAAAAAGAGTTCTAAACGTTACAAAAAGTTTGATGCTTGCTAGCAAACATCATCTCGCTTCTTTAACTCATTTAAAGAGAAACGATGTATTCTCTTTTCCTCCTCATGATGCCTTTTTGGACCATAAGTTTTCACCGCTGTGAAACACTTACCCGCGACCCGGTTTCCTGACTGGAACATCCTCATCATCAGATTGGATGTCTCCGTACTGCCAGATTCCGGTCCTAGATTTGCGAGCTTCGTCTTGGAACTTCTCAAGTGCATCAAGAGCAGCTTGCTTGTCTTTCGGTTCCCATTTCCTGCGTTTCTCCATCCTCGCTATTCCCTCCTGTGATCATAAATACACATTTCACTCTCAGGTTTAAGACAATACTCTTAACTCAAAAGTTTTGGAGGAGTTGAAGAGAAGGCGAGGCACTGACCTGAAGCATTGCTGCATTGACAGAGATCTCATCATCGACAGCGATGAGAGTTACAGCAAGCTCGGTTCCAGTTCCTTGGCCCTTCACTTTGCCTCCTGAAGTATCTCTTTCCTCTACCACTGCCTTGAACTCTTTACCACTTCCGAGTGTTACGGTATGCAAATACTCTCCGGCGTCAGGACCAAAGTCCTCTTCCAGGCCTGGAACTTTTATGTAGGCAAGTCTGCAGAGCTGTGCGAGCCCTGGTGCTGAGGATACTGAAGGGTCCACAGGGCGAATTGCGCTGTATGGAACCGTTTCTTGGTTTCCATAATCGATGTAGAACACTTCAAATTTCTCCTCTGGAGATTGAACTGCTCCTCGAGGTCCATCAACAATCTAAACAAAAATACGAAATACAATAAACAACCATAGGTGATAGTAAAAAAGAAGAAATAATGGTTGGCATATTTAGAAACTTTATAATTTACCATTGCACGGTTCCAGGAGTTATCGAGGCTAAACTGTGCAAGGACGATATCACCCCTCTTAGGATTAAATGATCCAATAATGGGAGCATCTTTAAGACTCAGAGATGCAAGCTGGTTTTGAATCGAAGCTACTTTTTGATCACCAACAGTCTGAACATAGAATCGACCGCCTCCAAGTACTTCCGTAACAACAACCTGTAGCAATTAAGAGTGAATTAAGGTTTTGGTTTGAGTATTGAAAATTGACTTGTAGAAAGAATCATACGGCTAAATTCACCTTTAATGTTTCCTTCTGCCTGGTTTCTACTTTAGAACTACCGTTTACGACTTCCTCTCCTTCAACATAGTTTTCCCAAATCTGTGACATCATGCGGTTTAGCAAGTAAAGTTTTCGAACGAGATGCATTTCTTTAGTAAAAGATATCATGTATTGATGTTACCTTCAGTTTCTGATTTTTAGCAGAACGCTCTGCCAATTCAAGAATATGAGCTTCGGGAATCCTGTCTGCACCAAAGCCAGTCTGCATTTTTGCCAGGCCAGCTTCAAGAAGATATGTTCCTGCGTTGGTCTTCGACTCCCACATTGATCCCAAGAAAGTACCGGTTCTATCCACAGTTTCAACTACAATCTATGTGATTATAAGAAACTATGTAAGACTCATAGAAAAGAAGAGAGAAGAAAGCAAAATTGAGGTGTGGCGTAATATGTCCAATTTACCTCGACATCTCTCTGCATGATCTTACGTCTCATTAAAGCAATAGCTTCTTCTGAATAGGGTTCGCCACGGCCAGGACATCTGACACCAGAGAATGCAAAGGCAATGCTGCACGTTTCCTTTGGAATGTATAGCTTGAACCGATGTCCACTCAGGACATATTCCACAACGGCAGATATTCTCTTGCCTCTGCTCAGGGATGGCAGGAAATCTTTAGCCTTCTTGGCCGAGGCCACAGTCAGGTCTGTAATGTGCATGGCTGGAGAATCCTTTGCAGAATGGATTCCCTTCTTCCCAGCAATAGCACGAGCTTCAGCAGCCAGGAGAGCGTCATAATGGTTCGATCTCTCTTCAAAGTCACGATGTCTAACCACAGTCCCATAGCCACGGGCAATAATGAGTTCAGCAATGTTCGCTCCAGGAGTTGCTGCAGCTGCTACATCTGCATCACCCTTGGCAGTAGATGGAAGGAACACTGAGCCAAAATCCATGACCCTATCACCAGCTCCAGAAGTAGTAACACCATCTCCTGGGCTAATCTTCCTTGAGTATTCCATTTGAACAATAACCTGAACCGAGGAAAAGGAAGTCAGAGATCTTGACCTGCGTAGCACACCGAGATGATTTAAGTAAGAAGGCACAACGCAATAGATACCTCCTTTCCGATAAGCTTTAGTCTCAGAAAATCCTTGGCTTCCCACGCATAAGGGGCAGGTTTCTCCTCTCTGCGTGGGTTACCCATTTTAGGAGCCCTGATACTGGAAAGGCAAACTCTGCGCTCTGCCATTGGGCTTCCGAATGGGATAGAATCATCAGCAACTACTAAGCAGTCCCCGCTCACAACTTCCACTACCTGAAGAGAGTACAAACTAGTAAGAACTAAGAACTAGTGAAATGGGCGGACGGAAATATATTTACCAAGAAATGTGTGCAAGCAAATATTACCTTTCCAGTAAAGTTCTGGTCATGAATTGCCTTAGAGTTGCTAGCTGGAGGGACATAGTTTGCCCACATTTTCACCCGGTTTTTCTTGCATTGGAGTTCTGTAGCTTTCAATTTCTTTTTGGCTTCTTCATCCAACATGTTGGCACTCCACTCAACGTACTTAGCAAGACCCTGAGCAAAAGGAATAGCAGCCAGTGTCATAACTTTTATTCAACACCATCTAAAGATCATATATGCCAGTGATTTCGTATATCAGAACTGATGTACCAAGAAAACCACAAACTATGAACAGGTCAACTTAATCTAAATCTTAAGTTATACCAGTATCGTTGTGGCAAAGCCAAACTTTTTTGGCCAATAAGTTCAATAATGTAATCATGTCGAAAAATAACCATCTACTTTAGGCACGTACATTTTCAACCAGCTCCAAACCCAAGTCTTTAACTGTATCCCCATCGGAATAGTATACTGACCCAATCAGATTGTTGAATTTGTCAACGCCTTCAAGAACAATACGAACCTGCACAATCCAGCTCAACTTATATCAAGTAAATGTCAAATACAGATACATGTGAGTTAATTTGTTGTAAAACCTCCTTACATCTCTATTAAGCACACGAAGCTCAGTAAAGTACTTGGCTTCCATTGCAAACGGATCAGAGGAAACCTCAACAGACGATGCTGCTGAGGCAGCGAGTCTCTGAGCTGATGTTAGAGGACCACGCGTATCAGCAGAAGCATCTCCATTCGAAGTTGCAGTAACATCCGGCTCAACAACAGCTTCTTGTGTAGATTGTCTCCTTCCCATCGATGGAGCCTACATAGAAAATTTCCAGCAATCTTACACCATGAGATTAAAATGTCAACTCCTCACGCAGCAAAAATAAGGACACAAGATTCCATATACCTGGAGTCCAGCAACAAATACTTGCACAAACTGAAATTCCGGAAGAAGATAAACCCGAAGGGTACTGCCATCACGGACTTGCTCAACAATACCTTCCATGGGTTTGCCTTTACTTGCGGCTAAAAGACCCATGGCATCAAAATTGCCAGAATCTCCAACAGCAGAAGGAGGAAGATTTCTGATAGATGCCTCAGCAGCACCAGGAACCTGTATCAAGTTAATTCCATCACCAAATCAAGATAGAATACAGAAACTCTCTGAAGTCAATTTCAGTGGGAGATATCTAATCATAAAACTCTCAGGAGAATCTCACAGAGATAAAAACCCAAATATCTTCAAGTTGGTTCCCCATATTTTGAGTAGACAATAGACAGAATAATTCCAAATGTTTAGAAACTTGAAGTTAATTCCAAATGACAAACCAAATTTATAGAAACAGAATAAGAGACACCAACCTTGCTCCAACGACCAAATCCTTCCTGCTGAGCATGCTGTTCAAGCTGTACCAGCTCCGCAATGTAAGGACTAACCTTATCCTGATTCTGCTGACCTGGCCCTCTGACCTGTGCATAGTACAAGCAATCCTCCACCATATGAGAAAGCTGATGCGAGCATCATACCTTAGACAAGGCTATCTAGTGAAATAAAACAGTAATCACCTTTGCCCATCCATTTTGAACAACAAGCTTAGCAAGATTTTCGTGACCAAGGTAAACCGAGCCAAATTCTCTTCCGGCAATAGCTTCCACTTTGTAATCCACTTTGAAAGCAACCTCCTGCTCAAGGAAAAAAAACGAAGGTATAAACTGTTAATATGAAGCAAACATTCTCAATTCCATAACCTATGGCATAAGTGATAAAGAGATTCAACATAGCACCTTTCCAATGCAAAGCTTCCTCAGAAACTCCCTGCTTTCCCATGCAAAAGGCTCATCTATACCTCCCCTGCGAGCCTGAAAAAATGAGAAACATAACGTACCTATGTAAATATTGAAAACTTTTGTTAGTAAAAAAAGGTTGGGAAAAGGAATGATTTTTTTAATTAAGCTGACCATCTTAGGAGCCATAAGAGAAGAAAGAGTGATGGTCTTTTCAGGTGGTGGGCCAGCTCTGTTGTGGGTCAAAGCCGTGATCACCAAGCAGTCTCCGGAGGTAACAGCCTTCACTCTCCCTTTGAGCCACTGATTCTCTGTTGCTGCCCCAGTCGCCATGTTGGTGATTGGCTAAGACCTGCACGATGAACAACGCAAAAACAAAAAACCCATCAACATAAAAGGTTACCACTTACCACAATCAAAGACAACACTAAAAAAACACTCTGAAATGAGAGTAAAGTTTTCAAAAAAAGTTGTTTTCCTTTTCAACATGATTGCATTGGTTCTTATATAATACATACTAAAGACAACCATAATTCAAAAAAATTCTCTCACAGATCGGTAGGTGAATCACAAAAAAAAAAAAAAATCATAACATGCATCCATTAAAACATAGCATCATTCATCCAAAAACGAATCAAAAAGCTCTACATTCGTCTCGATCTACACTCTAGAGTTCGATCGAGCTTAAAAAAAAAACGAATTCTCACCAACCAAAACTTGCGATCGCAATACGCCAAAAGATCAGATCAGGATTGAATCTAAATACATCCAATTCGAATCAACAGACAGAGATAGATCTATGATAATTCTTCCGATGATGAACATACCTGAATTTATCCGTGATGGTGAAAACTAGATCTGATGAAGAAGAAAAAAAAACGTAAAACAAATCTTAATTCTCTACGATGATTTCAATCTGAGATTGAAACAAAAGAGCTCAAGAGAATGAGATTGAAGAGAGGGACAGATTTAAGAGAACGGATCTCGAGAGAGAGAGAGCTGAGAAGAAGAAGATTGTGCAGAGGAGAGGTGGAAGAAATATAAACAAGGACATCATGAGAAATCATCGGATATTATACTTTATACTATTTACCCCAATACTTTCCATTTATTTACCTCTTTATGCCATTATTATTTAGATTTGGATTTTGCGGAAAATAGTTTATTTTTTGAGTTACTTTTTTTAAAACTATTTAATACTCTTGTTTATCTCTACCATCTTTTTTTTTTTTTGATAAATATGGTTTGTGAAACTTTTGAACTTTTAAAATAAAAGTTATGTTTTTTTTTTAATCTACATATAGAGATTAAATTGATTATATGTTATTTCTTTCTTGTAGTATATCAATACATCCCATTTTGTAATTAAAAAAAGTTTTTATTTTTTATTTTTAATGTAGCATTTAAATAATTTTTATAGAAATCTAGATTACATTACAAAAAAAATATTAACTATAGAGCTTTTTATATGTATAAAAATATTAACTATATAGCTTTTTGTCTTAAATATTTATCCCAGCTAATGGGTTATGATTAATATGTTGAAATCAGAAATACTAAATTAGTAGTATAAGAATGAAGAAATAATTGCTTGTGATTATGATATTTTGAGGAAAAACATATCTGCAATTAATATAAGTCATAAATCCATGATAAATTAAATAGGCGTAGGTGTGAATGAATACACGAGGAGGAGAAACACGTGTTTTCTCTTGCACGTTTTAATTAGTTGGTTCTTCAATGGAATCAATTGGTCTTTAATGGAGTTACTTTGCATTCGGTCTGAAAATTGATCTGTCCACGCTCTACCTACTTCCGACCAATCTAGCTCTATACCTATCAATCTATCATTCTCTGTTGATTACTCCCTCCGTATTTTAATAAGTGTCGTTTTAGGATTTTCTTTTTTAAAAAATTAGATGTCGTTTTCAAATTTCTATGCAAAATTTATTACTTTTTAATGTTTTATGACATCATAAAACATTAAAAAGTAATAAATTTTGCATAGAAATTTCAAAACGACATCCAATTCAAAAAAGTAAAAATTCTAAAACGACACTTATTAAAATACGGAGGGAGTATTAATTTTGTCACTTAGCTTTATGAGCTAATCGTCTGACTATATATATCACAATCGGTAACAAAAGTTGGTAACGCTTCTACGAAAAAAGTATATTAACTTTGATTAGCTGCTAGTCATTTTCCATATAACATTTTTTTTTGGGTAGAAATAACAAAATAAATCGACAATTAATATGTGAACGACTTTCTCGGTCTTTTAATGTATACACTGATAGTTTAGTAATTTCATCACCTTTGACAAAAAAAAAATAATGACATAGCTAAATCTTTGAACTTTAAACCCAAAAATGCGACAATGAAACTAAACTCATATTTTCATATTGTCAAAAAAGCATCTTCTTTCTCAATTTACTATGTGATTTCAGATAGTAATATCTCTCATTGATTATAATTAATAGTTGAAAAGGAGAAATTATAAATATATGTTCTCAAATTTTAAATCTCTCAAGTGTGAATTATATATTGAATAAAAAAATAAACTAAAACTAAAACCAAAATCATAGTATTCAAATGATTTCTTCCCATATATGCACTAATTAAATCTTTGAAAGACAAATTTGAGGTTCCTTGATTTGTTTTTTCACAGATTCCACTGGATTATTGATTAGGACATTCCTAATATTGTAAAGGCTATTCAGGGGTTTTCTGAAACAATTATAAAAGAAAGGGGTGTATTTTATAAACAAGTAAAATTCGGGGCCATAACTAAAAACTTTTGGCTGCAGAATTTTAGATACGTAACTAGTTATGTAATCGGCCCACAGGAATCGAGAGGGAAAGCCGTTAGATTCCTCAACAGATTGTACTTGCGTCTTTTGTACTTTATCTGCCTGCACATACGTATATCTCAACTTTTCAATACTCATTCTTTTGTCTTCTCTTTTTGATTAGAAAAAAAAAAAAAAAAACCATTTTTGTTCGTTTGTGTTCTTTAACCAAAAAACTTACACATACTGTCTCCATTTTTGTTATTTTTATAGGTTTTCATTTATACAAAGCTTACATAAACTTTTCATTTATTTTTCCAAACATATCACCGATTTAGTTTTCTTGATAGTCTTTTTCAATCTATTTTTTTTTCTGTTTGGAGTTTTGTTAAACTAAATTTCTTCACGGAGTTCGTATATTTTGACCAAATTATTTACTGTCAGTATGTCCTTGTTTATGAACTTATTGTTTTCTGGAATTAAGAGTATCACCGTTTTTTCTCTCTCTTATTAAAACTCTCTCCCTTCTCTCTTCTTCTACAAACTCTCGCCGCTGGTTTTGTGTCTCCGACCGGCGCGTGTGGGCCACCATGGCGTCGGTTGGCTTTTCAGCTTTTGTTTAGTTAACAAGTTCTGGGTTCGTGTGTAGAGAAATCTGTGAATTGGTTTCGTTTTTCGTTGCCTTCTCTGATTTCTCTCTTTTCAGATTTAGGGTTTGGTTGCTTGGTTTTTGTTGCAGGTTCATATTCCTTATTTGTCTGAGTTCTTCCTGGTCCTAACCGCGATGGCTCTAAGCCACCCACTGTCGGTGTGGTGATGATTCGGTTTGGGCGACCTATTTTTCAGGTTTCCTCACACAGCTTCAACAAACGGATCTAGGGCGAGATCCGCCTAGGTTTGGGTCCTTTTACCGGTTCACGTCCATTAGTTGACATTCCCGGCCCGGCGATTCCGACGGTCTTTGCAAGTTTGGCCAAGGTTCCACTGTCCCGCCATACAAGGTATCCCAAGGTTTTTCTTCTGAAGACTCTTAATTAACAAGTGAGGCATGTAGATCGGAGATTTTCTAGGTGGTGTTCAGCTCCTTCGACGACTTCCTTGCTAGTTTTGCGATCTCGGTTGGCTCGGATAAAAAGGAATTTGTATCTCTGTGTTAAATCATTTCAATCAGGTTTAGATCTTTTCAGTTTTAGTTTTTCTCTTTTGTTTGTTTGTTTCCCCTTGTATGGGGCTCAGTTTCTGGGGGTTAGAGTCCCGCCGGCTTAGTTTATGGGGGTTAAAGTCCTGCCGGCCTTTGTATTCCGACAACGTATTTCACCCGTGATATATAATCTTTCAGACGAAAAAAAAAAAAAGGAATTAAGAGTATCAACCAACTCCTGGTAACATAGTGGTTGAATGATTCATCAAAAAATTTGAAGAACAGAGTTAGTTTGAGAATTTTCGAGTTATAAAGAAAAGATAGGGGTGTCAAAATGGGTAACCCGACCCGACCCGACCCAAACCCATATGGGTTCGAGTGTTTAATGGACGGGTTTGACCCGACCCATATATTTATATGGGTTGAATTTACATACCCAAACCCATTATTGTAGAAATCCATTGGCTTAATGGGTTATATGGGTACCCATATATATGTATAATAAAATATATAAATAATAAAAATCCAAAAAAATAACATAAAATTGTAAACCAACAAAAGTTTTTAAATAATAAATTAAAAAAATCTAGATATTAAAATAGAAAAGCATCCTAAAATCTTAAAACCACAAATCCAAAGAACCATAAAACCAAATAAAAAAGAAAAAATAGTCTTAATTTAAAGAACATTTGAATCTTCTTTAGATGCATCTGAATCGGATTTTACTTTTTACTTTTATTTTTAGGTAAAATGTAAACTTTAATAGTTATTTTAGATATTTTACATATATAGTTGTAAAGAAAAGAAGATATTTTACATATATTTATATAAATTTTACATAATATATTAATATAGATATATATAAATTTTACTTTTTAATTTTGGTTATGAAACTCATGGGTAACCCATGACCCTAATGGGTTTTACCCATTAAACCCATAACCCTAATAGGGTAACCCACTAAAACCCATTTATATATATGGGTAAAAAAATTCTACCCAAACCCACTAAAATCATGGGCGGGTTCGGGTAACCCATGGGTATTAACCCATTTTGACACCCCTAAGAAAAGAACACATGGAATCTTCACGTCAAAATGCAAACAAATCCATTAGTTAGATACTTTAAAAAGGTTTGCAAAAGATCACTCATATTGAAAGGAAGACATTTAGTTTAATAATACAAAAGGCTTTGTAATTGTGCTCACATATTTTAATCAGACAATAGAAGCAATGCTACTCAGAGATCCAAGGAACAAAATTTGATGAACAACACTCAAGGCTCATGTGAAAACAGTGTTACTCTATTTTAAACTCTTTTCAATCTTCATCCATGTCTTCCCCATCTTCTTCACTACCCTCTTCACCTTCTTCTTCACTATCTTCTTCTTCTTCTTCTTCATCACCTTCTTCATCCTGTTTCTTCTTTAACTTTTCTTTCTTCCCATCCACATTTTCTGAAACAAAACCGAAATCAGATGTTTTGTCCTGTAATAGACGTGATATAAACCACAATGTAAGGAAATAAGGATTAACGTTTACCATATTCACTGAATATGATTCCTCCTGTACACAATCCTTCCTCCACTTTAACGAGTTGCATTGTCATTCTTGGTCCAATTTCTTGCAGTTTCACTGCGCTCTTGGTGGAACCTTTGTTAACTCGGCCTAGATCAGATGATAGTGTCACTGTTGCCGCTTCTTCATCTCCTTCGCTCTCTGATCCATAACCAGCCCTGGAAAAGAGGGACACAACAAAAAAAGAAAGACGAAATGTCACATTAATCCATCCACATCGATACAGAGAGGAATAAATAAAAAACAGACTGAACCAATGTAGATCCCTTACTTGGTGACAAAATCACTAACATCCTGCAGATTCCTAAGATC
This sequence comes from Arabidopsis suecica, assembly GCA_019202805.1. NCBI lineage: Eukaryota > Viridiplantae > Streptophyta > Magnoliopsida > Brassicales > Brassicaceae > Arabidopsis > Arabidopsis suecica. The sequence continues at coordinate 13,421,912 of CM032912.1, read as the reverse complement.
GGGAACCTGATGATTTTGCACAAACTTTCTGATCCTACGAGATACTCCAACAGGCTGAAGTCTTATAGAATAATGCCGGAAATCAATGAGTTTTGTGTCTTTGTTGTAGTTCAAGAGTACTAATCTCTGGCAGGTGGAGAGCTTGACCTGATATATTTCACCATCAGAAGAACAAAATCAAATTGCTGATACAAGTTACAATAAAAAAACACAGTATATATTCAGTTCTAGGCAACAAACTTACGGTGTTAATATCAATAGCTGGGAATATGTTCTGAAACATAATCGTTGCCAGTTTAAGATGCAACTCCTGAGAACCGAATCCAGAAAGGACAATCTAAACCAAGAGAAAATTAACACACTCAGGTGTTAGCAAAACCAACAAATTACAAAACCATATTTGGTGTAAGAGAGAAGCGAGATTAATTACCAAAGGAGGACTCTTGAAAAGATCTTGGGGACATCTAGGTCGAAGCTGAGACTGAGCTATATCTGATGCTAGGGAATACTGATGAATTTTAAAGGTAAGAGTCGGGCCCTGCGGAGTTCTTGCTACTCTTAGAGACAGTGAAGACGCTGTTTTCGAAAGCATAAGGAAATGTGTAACACCCATTGGACCTGATACATTCAAAAAGTCCCTCAAAGTGTTCCGCTTCTTCTCCTGCAAAGAAGATGATGAACAAAATGGAACAACTAGCATTAGCAACAATCAAAATCAAAACCCTCGAAACATAACACACTTTCAATATTACAACTTATCAGACAATGAAACTAACTATAACTAAATAAGAGTTTAAAAGAGACCTTAAGACTGAGAGCAGTGTAGGGAAGCATGAGCTTCCTCAAATCCATCTGAAGTTGTTTAACAGGGCCAGGAAGTTTCATTCTTGAAAACACAAAACTCTTGGGAATCTTATCCCCAGTGACATGACTAACATCCTCTTGATTTTTCTTCGGAATAGGCTTCACAATGACCCTACTCTTCTTATTCTATATCAATCACAAACCAGTAAATTACATATTACTGAAAAACAAAAGAGATAACATGATTTCGTAGAGAAACTTACGTTTTTGAAACGACCCATTTATGCTTATCTCACCAAACAGCTACAGGATCTGAAAAGAAGAAAAAATCGGATTGGTGAACATACAAAGACGAAACATTTGTGTATAAACAAATCAAAAACCTCTTAAAAACCCTTGAGACAGAATCGTAACAGAGAATGAGCTCTTTATTAGGGTTTTTACATATATACACTAAAAACCATGGATGATTCAAGAAGAGAGAGTAGTACACTCGAATTAGAGATTATTACCAAAAACCCTAATTTCGCCGGCCGGAGTAATAGAGGCTGAGGTAGGAGATGACGGCTGATTTTTGTAAAGACAGATGGAGAAGCCCTATATATTCAAAACCGGTTATCTCTGAAATCCGGTTTATACGAGTCCGGTTTGGTGATTCGATCTTTTTCCAAAAAGAATTTATTCAATTATTATTGAAGTACTTTTTTTTTTTTTTTATTCGTCTTCCCGACAGGGTTGCTTAGGATTTTTTTTGGCATAGAACAAATACACTTCTTTTGCTATCGTTTGAGCATCAAAATTTCTCCGGGGAGATTTGTTTGGTATGAAATTTCTTCTTGAATGTTGATAATTTCTTTGGTTAATAATCTCTTACCTTTGTGCAAAGTTCTTCGTGTTTGCTCCAATTCAATTTTTATGTATTATCACCAGAAATCGTTACTTTTGTAAAGTCCCATTCAATGTTTATTCTAATCTAAAGATTTTTCACTTTTTATACGCTTTTAGAGATCTCAAATTGTTTATTTTTTCATCGTGTTTGTCGCGTTTTTTTCCTTCTCTTCTTCAGCGATGAATTCGAAGAATTCTAATAGAGGTCTATTTATCTTTGTTATGTGGAGAGATTTGAAGAACCCGAATTTCATTCGTGTGAAGGACACTATTTTCAGACTTTGCGTTTGGTTGATTTGAGTAATTGAAATTTGAAAGGATGAAACTTTCACAGTCCCATTGTGTTTGTTAGTCGGATCTAATAGTCTACTTTGACTTTTAGATCAGTGATCTAATCTCTCTTAAGACAGTTTCAGTTTTTTTTTTTTTTCTTGCTGTGAGAAATTTTCTTAACGGTGAATTTGATTTCTTGTCTTCAGATTCATCATCATCATATTCATATACACTCTTTTCTCAAAGATGCTCAAGGTCCCTGAACACCAAGTTGCTGGTCACATTGCTAGTGATGGGAAGCTAGGTCCACTCGTAGATGACCAAGGCCGGTTCTTCAAGCCACTTCAGGGAGATTCTCGTGGTGAACACGAGGCTAAGTTCTATGAGTCTTTCACATCGAACAAGAAGGTTCCAGATCACATCCGTAGATACTTCCCGGTGTATCACGGCACTCAGCTAGTTGAAGCATCTGATGGATCTGGCAAGCTTCCTCATCTTGTTCTTGATGATGTTGTTTCCGGATACTCAAATCCGTCGGTAATGGATGTTAAGATTGGATCCAGGACATGGTACCCGGATGTATCCGAAGAATACTTCAAGAAATGTATTAAGAAAGATAGACAGACCACCACGGTTTCGTTGGGATTCAGGGTTTCGGGTTTTAAGATTTTTGACCACCAAGAATCAAGTTTTTGGAGAGCTGAGAAGAAGCTTGTTCTTGGGTACAATGCAGATGGCGCTAGATTGGCTCTGCGGAAGTTTGTGTCATCGAACTCTCCCGCTGACTCTAACTTGACTCCAAACTGTGCTTTTGCATTAGAGGTTTATGGCGGTTCTAATGGGATCTTAGCGCAGTTGGTGGAGCTTAAAGATTGGTTCGAAACCCAAACGCTTTACCATTTCAATTCTTGCTCGATTCTGATGATTTACGAGAATGAATCGATCTTGATGAAAGAAGGAGATGATGCACCGGCGGCACGTGCACAAGTAAAGCTGGTGGATTTCGCGCATGTTCTTGATGGAAACGGTGTCATCGACCATAATTTCTTGGGTGGACTCTGCTCTTTCATAAAGTTCATCAAAGATATTCTTCAGAGCGTAGACAAGCGCGATGAAACCGATACTTCCCTACTTGAGAACGGGCGCTAGAGAGACGTCTTTCTTCCTGGCTCCGTTTCAAATAATCTCCCAAGTTTTCCTTCGTTGGATTAATTGGGTTTTGGACATAAACGTTTGTCCCTATCAATTGTATGATTTCGTTAACCAAACCATTGTACTTTCTCATTAGAGGAAAATACCAAAAGTTTCATGGAAGTAAGTTAGCCAGTTAAGATTCTTTGGTTTCCTGTTATAGCAAAGCAAAATTGCAGTTTCAGGTAAACAAAATAAAATTAGAGCTTGAAAAAGTAATAATGTCAACATCAATAAGTTGGAAAATCAGTGAAAAATATTACTTAGAAGCGATTTTCACCTTAGAACATAATCTTACTCAAAAAGCCACTAAGTAGTGTACTCAACTCTAAGCCACATCGCTTAGAAACAGAGTATTTTTTTGGCCTTCTTTAAATTTTCTGTTTATATCTGGTTAATCACAAGTTAAGTACTCTTCATAACATAATCACAAGGATGAAGTTCTTCGTCGTGATCGTGTTTTGTGCAATCTTCTTATCTGTCTCCGCGGATTCGGATAATATGCAGGACACATGTCCGACTGCTCCGGGAAAACAGAGCATCTTCTTCATTAACGGCTATCCTTGCAAGAACCCGACTGACATTAACGCTCAGGATTTCAAGTCCACCAAACTTACAGTAGCTGGAGATACAGACAATTATCTCCAGTCGAGCGTCACATTGCTCACTGCATTAGAGTTTCCAGGTCTCAACACTCTTGGCCTCTCCGTCTCACGAACTGATCTCGAAAGGGACGGATCTGTGCCATTCCATTCGCATCCGAGGTCATCCGAGATATTACTTGTGGTCAAAGGAGTCGTGTTTGCTGGATTTGTGGATACCAACAACAAGATTTTTCAAACGGTTCTGCGAAAAGGCGATGTTTTTGTCTTCCCCAAAGGATTGCTTCATTTCTGCTTGAGCGGTGGTTTCGAACGAGCCACCGCTTTCTCGTTTTACAATAGCCAGAATCCTGGAGTCGTGAATATTGGAGGAGTTTTTGGGATCGATCAAGAGCATATAAAGAACATGACGAGGTCTTTAGCTACTGGCTCTGGCTCTAGAGTCACCAACGGTGATGAGCTTTAGAGGGTTTCTCTTACTCATCTCATTGCTGTTATTAAATAGGAGAAATGTTTTTAAGATCCAACAGTACCGGATCATTGATCCGATTGCAAGTTTAACGGTCCGACCAGTCGGATTGGTACATGTTTCAAAACATTGATTAGAAGTCTATTGCAGTTAACGTGTCTCTGAAGGCATTAAATTTGTCAATAAAAAGACCTAACTTGAATAATATATAACAACAGTGATTCCCTATGTAGGGTGAATCATTAAGACAAAGAGTTGAAGGCTTGAGCAGTTGTAGCAACCTTGAAGAAGACATCTTCGAGAGTTGTGTCTGCGAGTCCCCAAGCAAAAACTGTGAATTTTCTTTTGGCCTTCTCCACCATCAAAAACACATCTGCAATCATGACTTCTTGCTTAGGGATCTCGAATTTCTGTGTTCCTGCTAAATGATATACTCTCTTGGCGTTTGGTGAAATGTGTCGAACCATTCTCTCTACTTTCTCCTCGTGTTCAATTGAGGTCGTCATCGTGAAGACATATGATCCCCCATACCTTCCCTTTAACTCTTTCGGATTTCCTACACATTGCAAGCCTCCGTCTACAAAAATCCCCAATCGGTCGCAAAGAAACTCTGCTTCTTCCATCGAGTGAGCTGTAAAACGTGAGGGACAAGCTTCTCTAGGTTAAAATATCCATCACTTTCTTCTTGCCTTAAAAACCCTTTTGAACAAAATGAGTCTTAACTAAGAGTAATAGGTTCAGCTTCATGGTATCTATCAGATTCACATGTAGAAGAGTGAGTAGTGAGAAAGAGATTGAAAAATACTTGTGAGGATTATGGCTGTGTTTTGTTTTGCACGCTGGATCACGGTCCATAAATTCTTTCTTGAGGCTGGATCAAGTCCTGTGCTCGGCTCATCCATGTAAACTACCTTTTAAAAAATCAGAGCATGGATTCGTTAATAAATTTGAGCTGTTGCATACATAATCACGTAACAAGAGACCCGGAGATGTACCTTTGGGTTCCCAATAAGCGAAATGGCTACACTAAGCCGCCTTTTCATACCTCCGCTGTATTTTCCAGCAGGTTTGTCAGCAACTCCTCCATCGAAAAGGCTGACACTTTTGAGAGACTCTTCCACAGCCTTGAAAGATGATCATATCCAATTAACTCAGCCTTATATATGGAGTAGTAACACACATAAATAAATTACCAAGTGAAAAACTTACTTGTGTTAGAGCAGAGCCCTTGATATTCTTAAGCCTCCCATAAAAGAGAAGATGTTCCCGTCCCGTTAACGTCTCCCAGAGCAAGCTGAAACCATGAGAATGACATAAAAACCAAAACCATTCCATCAATATTTGTCCCTTATTTGTATGGTACAGGAATAAAATGCAAAAGTTGTTAAGAGTGTTAATTACTCATGCTGCGGGCATACGCCCATGCTCGTGTATACTTTGTTCATATCCTTGCATATGTCCAAACCTTGAACAAACGCTGTTCCAGATGTCGGTTTCAGAAGCCCAGTCATCTGGCGCAGCAGAACAAATGTTACAAAATTTGACACTCTGAAACTTTATTTAGTGTAAAAATAGTGGCTTTGCAAAACTCACCATATTGATGAAAGAGGTTTTGCCGGCACCATTAGGTCCAAGCATGCCAAAGCATTCCCCTGAAGGAACGTCGAGGTATAACCCTCTTACTGCTAGTTTTGGCGGGTTACCATCGCTACCGGGGTACACCTTCTTCAGGTTGTCACACACAATCGCATGCCCTGTGCTCCCTTCTTTCCTCAGTTGCTCAACTTTCTCCCTCTGATTATTTTCATTTTTTATCAGTATTACTTGAAGTTGGAGAAACACGGAAAGAAATAAGATTTTTTTTTTTTCATACCTCCTGAGTGACATCTGTTTTTTCCATGTCAATGAGAACGTTGTCAGAGCTTTGCTTTTGCACACTAGGACTTGGTAGGGAAGATGATTTTTTGAAAGGGTTCTTCAAGAAAACGAAAGGACTTTTCCCGGATGAAGAAACTAGATCGATAGAGTAGGCCACAATAAGAATCACAAACCACTCCACAGACATAAGGTAGAACAGTTTATCCATTCTGCTTTCCTTGAGATCTTTCCACTTCATCCCGCTTCCACGGAAGGCATATTGCGAGAACTCATACAATCCGCGGAATAAGGAAAAGCCGGGATACAACTCCAAAGCAAGAATCCCTTTTTCTGTTAACGTAGATACTAGTTACTAAGTGGTCACATATATAAACATGTGTATTTGTTCTTCAAGGCATTGATTTAGTTAACTTACCGGGGAATGAGGGAGATTCAATCAGTTCTCCAAAGAGAAAGCTTCCCAAGAGCCCACTTGCAAACACCAATGTGTAAGCAACAACTACAATTAAGCCAAAAAAATCAAGAAGCCGTTGAAATTCCACTAGGGTATTTGAAATTTAACATATTCTTGTTTCTTTAGATGATTTAAGAAATGTGATTTTAGTACCTGTTGCAGTCTTAACCTTTGAGAATATTGAAGAAGCTAAAAAGGCGAAGGAGATTTGCAGATTTACGAAGATAAAATAGAAAATGAACTGGACGCTGTAGTCATTGAGCCGGAAGTACCTGAGTCCTATCGCTGACCCGAAGATCACCAAAGAAATGACATAAAACATAGATAGGGAAAGAAAATAGGCATAGGAAATCATCCAATATGGACCATCGCCTAGCCCATGCATTTTCATTATAATTCTTAGACGCTCTTGTTTCTCATACACCAATGATGTCAAGATCACCTGCAAAATTATATATACACAAACACATATTGGGATGGATACTTTGTTGAGTTTAGTACTTGTAATGGCCTAAAGTAATCAATTGTACGAAAAAGAACTTACGGGGAATAGAAGAAGAACAACCCAAGTGAAAAAGAGCGGGCCAAGCATGGAAGCGATATCAAGATGGAATTTAGTTTGGTGTTTAGGAACTTCTTTGACAAACTCGAATAACATCCTTGTCCCGGGGCCTTTCAGAAACTTAAGATAAGCATTTGATACCTGCAGTTTTTGCACGGTGTGAACATTGGACCGGTTCAATAAAAAGAAACATGTAAAAGAGCATACATTACAAATTCAACAAAGAGGATGCCTTGAGAGTAGTATTATTTCATACCAGATTGAGCAAGCGAGGAACTCGAACCGAAGGTGCCCTTGAAGGGTCGTCAATGTATGTTGAGTTATACCAGATGGTCACATCAAAGTTGTTTCTATCCGTATTCAAGAGATCATATGCTAAGACAACAAAAATACATCAACAGTAAGAAATCATAGCTTGATACTTATCATATATATATAGAAGAAAATTAAACAAACCTGCAGCAATCTCATTTGTCATCCGCTCAGGATTTCCCTTCCAACTACTCTTGAAAAGCTCATCATTGACCTCTACAGAGTTATTTCGCCAGAGAGACAACCCTTGAACACAGTTCACCACTGAGGTAATATAGACACAACCACTAAGTTCATCATCAGAAGTGAAGACAACCACATTTCTCACTGTTCATTTTATTTTCTTAAACTTTGAACATCAAGAAGTATGAAAAACACCTGTATGAGTTTTTCCGAGTGAGAGTGGCCATGTAGAGTTTGGACTGCACTGAGATTGGATACTGTAGATGGGAATATCCGACTCAATCCCGGGATCTGCATAATTGTTTGTGCCTGGTGCTAGTGTTGAACCCTGAAGTCACATGACCCTCTAGTAAAAAATCTAAGACATAGAGATAAATGTTTGCACTTTGTTGATGGAAAGGAAATATCAAAACGTACCAAGACATTATAGGCTAAACTAGACAAGAGGTCAGAGGAATTCACAGCAAACGAACCACCAAACATATTCCCAGATAAAGCTGTAGAAACACTTAAGTCATGATAAGTTACATAGCAACAACACAAAAATAAAAGTAAAATGTATCAAAGAAGCATATACCTTGACCAAGGGAATGGTTATTCCCAGTAAGAAGTATAGTAACAGGACAAGCTCCTGTTTTTCTACAAGACTTGTCAGGAAGGTCGTCGTATGAAAAGAAACCACCACTGACAGCACGAGATTCAGGTTCTGGAATCTGTAACAGTGGAGGCAACAATGGAGGGTTTGGGATGGGACAATCACCACTAGAAAAATCATCTTGACTTGCACAGTTAGTCAAATCAGAGGCCTTATTCACCACAGCATCAAGCAACAGTTGAATCCCTAGGAGAAGTAAGCAAAGGAGTAGTGGAACCAGGACGAGTCTAACATTCGTCCATATGTGTCTCCTCTGCACCCAAAAATCGAGTCTAAGAGATTCAAACCATGTTTTCCATTAACGATCGTATCTCATTTTGCAAAAAAAAATTCACCTATTCACATGTACAACAAAAACACATACCTGGTAGGTTAAGTTCTTTCTAAGTAACGCATTTGCCTGCGCCCAGAAACTGGCTTCTTGACTAGGATCCGCCATTGATGAAGAAAAGAAGTTTCGTTAGTCTTTTAATTTTTCTTCTGTTTTTCTTCCGAACACCACTTTTTAATAATCTTGTCCAAAAGCTTCTCTACTAATTAAAAATCAGCCCTTCAATTTTTTTTTTAATTAATCAAAAGCATAGTTGATAATAATCCAATAAAACCCTCTTAACATATTTGTATTAAGAATTGGTTGTATACAGTGTAACAACAATCTGGATACATCATTTTACCAAAAAAAAAAAAAAACAATCTGATACATGACCCTTTTGTAATGATGGATTGGATACAGATTGTCTTCCAAAAAAATACCAAGAAGTCAATAAATACTAATTGGAAACATTTCAAATTTAATATGTAGAAACGGAAATATAAAAAAATGTTAAAAGAGTATTTACAAATATAGAAAACGCGTTTCCTTTAACTGATTAAAATCATGGACAAAATAAGAAAAAAACTTTTAAAGAATTCTGAACTTTGAAACCTTTTTTAGAGTAATAAACAAATTACTTTATTATTATTATTTACTTTATAATAAATGAGAGTTTCATAGGCGTTTCCTTAAGTAAATTTATGTAAACCTACTAGATTAAAGATAAACGTTATATTTATTTCAAAATAATAATAAAAAATCCTCTAATCTTCTTCTTCTTCCTCTGATCATGACCCTGCGAGAAGGCTTGCCGCTTTTTCATCAGCAATTCACAGCTTTGTTCAAGAAGAATCTACTGCTTTCATGGCGAAACAAGAGAGCTACGTGTCTTCATCTCTTCTCTTCGTTCTTCTTCATCCTCCTCATCTTCTCTATCGAGGAATCTAGCAAAGCGAGCGAGTTAACCTCGACTACGCACAGAAATGTCACAGATCCTAAAGCATTAGTCTCTCTTCCAATTCCGCCATGTGAGGATAAGTTTTTCGTGAGACTTCCATGCTTTGACTTCGTGTGGAGTGGGAACCAGAGTCGTCGTGTGATTGACATTGTCTCTGCAATTATGGCTAACAATCCAGGACGACCAATTCCGAGCAATAAGGTTAGAGTTTTTTTTGGCATGATTCTGTCTCTTCATTTTCATGGGAAGTACAAAAATCTTAAGTAGTTATGTTTTTTGTGTGGTTTGGTCTCCTTCAGGTTCAATCATTTAAAAAGCCTGAGGAAGTAGATGCATGGTTTATGTCACATCCAATGCAAGTACCAGGAGCTTTGCATTTTGTGGAAAAGAATGCTACAGTGATAAGCTATGGAATTCAAACAAACTCTTCATCGGAGAAAAAACGTGGTCGGCGTGAAGATCCTACGTTTAAGTTCCTTGTTCCTCTTCAAATCGCTGCAGAGCGCGAAATCGCAAGGTCTTTAATTGGAGGTATATACCATATTCTTGAATCTTTGTGTTAGGAAGATTTTGTAGCAGTGTGTAAGTTTATATGTGGCTGCTTGCTTCTTATAACATGGAATAAGTCGCCTCTTTATACATTTTCAGATCCAAAGTTTAGTTGGGGTTTTGGATTTAAGGAATTTGCGCGTCCGGGGATTGGTGGTGTAGTAACCACTACTGCATTTTATCTTATGGGACCAGTGTTCTTTCTTGCTTTCTCCATGTTTGGCTTTGTTCTCCAACTTGGTTCTGTGGTTACCGAGAAAGAGCTAAAACTTCGCGAGGTTTTATAATAATCTTTGTTCTTTCTTCTGGTAGCTGATGAGATTTTGTTACCATTGTGTGTATTGGATCCTTATTTTGTTTCTTTGTTGTTCAACAGGCAATGACAACGATGGGTGTTTATGATTCTGCATATTGGTTGTCATGGCTATTATGGGAAGGAATCCTTACCTTTGTCTCCTCACTCTTCTTGGTCCTCTTTGGAATGATGTTCCAGTTTGATTTTTTCTTGAAGAACAGTTTTGTTCTTGTCTTCCTACTTTTCTTTCTTTTTCAGTTTAATATGGTAAAAATCTTCATTTTCTAATTCTATACTCTGCTTTCTTCTAAGATATTTGTGTATAATCATTTAAGTTATCTATATACTTGTGTTGCTAGATTGGCCTAGCATTCGCGCTATCATCTATTATTAGCAAATCATCTTCGGCAACAACTGTTGGTTTCCTTGTGTTTCTGGTTGGTTTTATAACACAGGTTAGGCCTCTCTTGCTAACATAGTAGCTGAAATTTTGGTTCTTCATATCTTGGACTCTTACTAATTCTAGTTCTAACTGCAGATTGTAACAGCTACAGGATTCCCTTATTCAAGCTCGTATTCGGTTGGTAGCCGTGTGATTTGGTCACTCTTTCCACCGAATACCTTTTCTGCGGGTCTGCAGCTGCTTCTTGAGGCGACATCATCTCCTGGAGATCCTGGAATTAGTTGGAGTGAAAGAGCAATATGTGCAGGGGGCGAGAGCACTTGCATTATTACAACTGTATGTCAACCTTTCTGAGATAGATTTGATCTAATAGTTGTTGTGTATCATTCTCTGACCAAAATGTCTTTTGGCAGAATAAAATCTACATATGGCTCGTGGGAACGTTCTTTTTCTGGTTTGTATTGGCTCTCTACTTTGACAACATCATCCCCAATGCATCCGGTGTGAGAAAATCGATTTCCTACTTTCTAAAACCTAGTTATTGGACTGGCAAAGAAGGCAACAAAGTGGAAGGTATTGTTCTCTATTGCAATAATAAAACTTATGAGTGTTTTGGAAAACGTAAGTAAAACATGTTTCTAAAATTTTACAGAAGGGAGCATTTGTAGCTGTATTGGTTCAGTTCCACATGTAGAGCATATTACACCAGAGGACGAAGATGTGCTTGAAGAGGAGATTTTAGTTAAACAACAAGCAAAGGATGGAATAGTTGATCCTAACATTGCAGTTCAGATACATGGTCTTGCAAAGACGTATCCTGGAACAACAAAGCTTGGATGCTGCAAATGCACCAAAACTTCGCCTTTTCATGCTGTAAAGGTATGATATTTTCCGATAAGAAAACAACGAAAATCTTTCCGGTAATGTATGGTTTTTGCCAAAGCTGTTCCTAGCTCATGTAACCTGAGATAAATGTGTTACAACAGTTACATCTATTATTCAACTAATTCATGGAAATTAATTTTTCAGGGTTTGTGGATGAATATTGCCAAAGATCAGTTGTTTTGCCTTCTCGGACCCAATGGCGCTGGGAAAACAACTACGATTAGTTGTTTGACTGGCATAAATCCAGTCACTGGCGGGGATGGTAAGAAAAGCTTTTTGCTTCAGTCTGAATGAAGCAAGATTTTGGAAAAAAATTAACCATTCTAATAGGATCCATTTTGATTGACCAAAACAGCAATAATTTATGGAAATTCCATAAGAAGCTCTGTTGGTATGTCCAACATTCGTAAAATGATAGGAGTTTGTCCTCAGGTAGTGTCAATTTCTTTATTCCTTCATTGTCCTCATCAGACAAAACAATCTTCTAATTAGTATGCTTAAAATGGATTATGTCTTTTTCACTCTTTTGTTTACAGTTTGATATTCTTTGGGATGCTTTGTCTAGTGAAGAGCACCTCCACCTCTTTGCTAGCATCAAAGGGTTGCCACCAGCATCGATCAAATCGGTACATCACCCGAATAACATAAATTTTACTTCATTCATGTGTTTTAAAAATATCTGATTCAAACTTTTGGCTAAGCATATCTCTCCTTTAAATTTGTTTGTTCCGTTATATAGATTGCAGTCAAGTTACTGGCAGATGTAAAGCTAACAGAAGCGGCGAAAATTAGAGCAGGAAGTTACAGTGGTGGAATGAAACGTCGACTAAGCGTTGCAATAGCACTCATTGGTGATCCCAAGCTGGTTTTTCTAGATGAACCGGTATGTAATTTGCAACATTCCTCTATAAAAAATGAGTTTATATAGAGAGACATCAATTTTTTTTTATATCTTAGTTATGCTTTTGTGGATTGTAGACAACCGGTATGGACCCTATCACGAGAAGACATGTGTGGGACATTATACAAGAATCAAAGAAAGGTCGTGCAATCATACTAACGACGCATTCTATGGAAGAAGCTGATATTTTAGGTGACCGAATAGGGATCATGGCTAAAGGCAGGCTCCGCTGCATTGGAACCTCAATCAGGTTAAAATCGCGCTTTGGAACGGGTTTTATTACTACGGTTAGCTTCCCCGAAAACAAAAAAGACGGTGCTAGAAGTACTTCACCCGAGCCATTGAAAAGATTCTTTAAGGAGGTATGTATATATGTACACTCAAATTTTTTAGTAGCATTGTTTAGTTAGTAAATAATCTAGTGCCTCTGAGCCTTGAACTAATTTTTGCAGCATCTAAAAGTTGAGCCAACAGAAGAAAGCAAAGCTTTCATGACTTTTGTTATCCCACACGACAAAGAGCAACTTTTGACGGTAACCATCTACAAAAGCTTTGATTATATATCTTTTGGATCTTCTTCATCTGATTAATGAATGAGGTATTTTTCCACAACTAACGAGAATAGGGGTTTTTCGCGGAACTACAAGATAGAGAATCTGAATTTGGCATCTCAGACGTTCAGCTCGGTCTTGCCACTCTTGAAGAAGTGTTTTTGAACATAGCTAGACGTGCTGAACTAGAAAGCGCAACTGTTGAAGGAACCATGGTCACTCTCGAGTTAGAATCAGGCATCGCAGTCGAGGTAAATCTACGACGTCCATCAAAATAATCAGTTTCACACGTAACCGTCTATAAACTGCAGTATTGAGAATTAATTAATTAATGGACACAAACTAATTAACCTCACTGTTCAGATACCTGTGGGAGCAAGATTTGTAGGTATCCCTGGAACAGAAAACGCAGAGAATCCAAGAGGAATAATGGTGGAAGTGTATTGGCAACAAGACGGGTCAGGATCGATGTGCATCTCTGGACACTCGCCGGAGATGCGGATACCAGAGAATGTCTCAGTGATATATGAACCATCATCACAAGTATTAGGACATGGGCAGCGACGAGTTCGGGGTATTGTGATTGATTATGAATCTTACAATTAACATTCTCTTCTTGGGCAGTTTGGGATCTACATATGTTTTATTTGGTTTATGCTGGAGTTTAAAAACAGTTATGGAGACAATTAGAAAGTATGTTGTCAAATTTTCAGAGTGAGAAAAATTGTTCTGTTTACACTCTTTCAGCAACAGTAACGAGAATAGTAAAAAACAGAATCCTAATTAGGTTAATATAATGTTTGAGATGGAGAACAAAGTATATATATATACAGGTTGCCTGAGATATATGAACACAGGTTGGTTGGTAAGTTTACGTGTGTTTCAAGACACATAAATATTGATCCAAAACTAGCGTACGTGTAAGAAAAGAAACTGAAGATCAACATGTGTGGATGTTAATATTTTTCACTTGTGTTACGTAAGGCTGTTCAATAATAGATGTATATAGAGGTAAAGCTTCTGTTTAACGAGTTAAGAGTTGTAATATTTTTATAAATATGATTAGTTTATAATAGCCAAAAATGTTCTACAGCTCGCTGCTGTTTAACAAAGCAGGGCTGTCTCCATATTGAAAATAATTATTTACATCTTTCTTTACTTTGGAGGCTTTAGAGCTCGCTGCCGTCGTCTATCAGAACAGGGCCGGTTCTATAGTTACCTTTCCCATTTCCGACATTGTTTTCATAATCAATTCCAAAAGGTGCTAGATCAATAGGTTTTCCTTTATTCCCAGAGGCCGTCTTCACGAATAGACCGATAGCTCTAGCCCATTTCACCATAGAACTGATCAGATCTCTTCTCTGTTCAAAAGTTATCTCCTTGGAACCGCTCTTCTTCATCTCAACCAAAACTTTTCCCATTGACAACATACCATCAAGCATCCTCCACGAATCCACCTATATATATATGGCCAAAAAATCTTTATTTTCATTTTAAATAAAAAAAAATAAACCATATAAATGTTAATGTCTAGTTAGCACTTACTGATGTTCCGCCTTTAGTACCATCCAATAAAATCATAGCCCTGAAGAGCTTCTCAGATTTCACTGACATGTCGTCTTTTGATTCGGGTGATACCAACTTGAAGCAGGCCATGTAGTCCTCCAGCTTTACAAAGAAATCCTGGAACTCTGGTGTCGCAGGACACTTACTCTCTAGGCTACCCAAGAAGTCCGACATACCTTTGTAAGCGAAAGGCTCAATGTCTTTGCCCATTTTGGGGGCATTCTTCAAGTAATGGGGTAATGAGAACGTTCCTTGTTTTTCATACATAGCTCTTTTTGAAAAAGGGGATTCTACATGGTTGTCATAGTCGATCCCAAAAGATGCCAGATCAATAGATTGTCCTTTATCTTCAGAGGCCGCCTTCACGAATAGACCGATAGCTCTAGCCCATTTCACCATAGAACTGATCAGATCTCTTCTCTGTTCAAAAGTTATCTCCTTCGAACCGCTCTTCTTCATCTCAACCAAACCTTTACCCATTGACAACAAGCCATCCACCAGCTTCCACGAATCCTCCTATTGCACTTGAAAATGTGACAAACATACCAATATATATATGAATGTTAAACGTCAAACTAAAAACTTACTGATGTTCCGCCGTTACTACTGTTGAAAGCAGACATAGCCTTGAACAGCTTTTCAGATTTTACTGACATCTCGAACAGGTTGTCTTTTGACCCTGGTGATGCCGCATTGAAGGAGGCCATGTAATCCTTCAACGTTTCAAAGAAATCCTTGAACTCTGCGGTTTTAGGACACATACCCTCCAGTTCACCCAAGAAGTCCGATATACCTTTGTTTGCGAAAGCCTCATAGTCTTTGCCCACTTTGGGGAAATTTTTCAAGTAAAGGGGTAATGAGAACGTCCCTTGTGTTTCATAAACAGTGCTTAATGTGACAAGCAACGTTAGACATATCGCTAACGAAATTTTTCCCATTTTTTTTCTTTTTTATTCTTAAAGAGGTACAGGGAAACGACACGGTGAATATATTTTTTATAAATTTTTAATAGTGTCTTGCTTTCTATGGTAACTGGATTTATATAGATGCTTTAAAAGTCTTAAATTGACTATCAAAATGAATAAGAAGAAAATAGTTGATAAATTTAAGGTCGTTAATTAATTAAGAAATGGTAAACGAGATTCGAAGAAATCTCTCTGGATATTCGCTTTTCTCTGGATATATTTTTAGATAGGATAAATTTAGTTAGGAAAAAAAAAAAATTAGTTAGGACATAAATTAGAACATATTGAAATACACCACCTTACAATATTAATGAACCATCTATCTACAGCCTACAGGTCAAAAAAAAAAAATGATTTTCTTTTGATTTAATCCTCTCGACCCTATAAGGCTTGTGATGCATGTTTTGATGGTTTTCAGTAGTTGATTCACGTCTCTTATTTTAAGAGAGGGCATGATGGTTTCACATATGCATGGCTTCAACAATACAGCAAAATATGAATCTGGATGACACCCACATGATTACTGATATCCCTGCAATATCCGATCCTGCAACAGTCCATTCTTCTGTGAAACGTAAATATTGAATACTAACTACGTAGAGTGATATAACAACAAATTTTATTTTTGTATGCGGATTGGCTTTGGCTGATAGGAAATGTTTCAAACAGAAGGAAGAAGGGAGACTTATCAATAAGATATCTTCTCATTATATATTATCCCATATAACAATTAAAAAATAAAAAGATTATAACCAAAGAGATACAAAAAAAAAAAAGAAAAAAAAAAAAAGAAGAAGAAGATAAAACGCATTACAACGCACATTATTTATTGTTTACTTGCTCATATCATAGCAAGCTATTGATTACAGAAACGACCATATGTTTTCTATGGAAAAAAACGACCATATCATAGCAAGCTATTCACAAAATTTTGTTTCTATTTGAATTTTTACCAAAACCCTCTCCTTCTTTTCTCTCCCAGGCACGGGTCTCGAGGCTCCTAAAAGAAGTTGCTTTTTCAAAATGAAACAGATCTTACCTAACATTTGTTTCTAAAAAAGGAACTTCTTGCATGTGTTCCCACCTTTCCGACCATCCTTTGGCTGGTTTTTTCAGCTGGTTTTCTCTGGTTCTTGGTGGTGGTGCCTCCTTGGTCGTTTCTCCTCTTCTGTTTCCTCAGCTTCAGAAGTTTCTTACCGTCTCTTCCCTCCTAAAGCACGATGTCTCTGCTTCTACTTCCTTCTTCCCCTGTTTCGTCTCTGCTTCAAGTGAACTGGGACAGTCTCTCTCTTTTGGTCTGAAGGCGAAGTCTCCCTCACTCTCCCCCGAAGACTTTCCTGCGCAAGCAGTGTTTTTCTCTTTTCTAGCTCTTAAGCTAAGCTCAGTTTCTTCTCTCTGCTTTGTCTATGGCAAAACGAGTAAGGCCAAGCTGGTACCGTGAATCTCCTCCTAGGCAAGCACCTTTTGCTTTTGAGCCGGAGGACGAAAATGATGTGGTTGTTCTTCCCCAAGTGGACAACTCCGCACTCTTAGCTCGACTTCAGCTCAGCCTGGTGGGACGAATGTTTCACCAAGGCGGTCGTAGCATTGAAGCTCTGGTTTCTCTCCTCCCTAAGGAGCATATCTGGGATGTTGAAGGGAGGGTTCGTGGCGTTTCTCTCGGAGATTCTCGTTTCCAGTTCTTCTTTGATTTGGAAGCAGATCTTCAGAAGATCTTAAGCAAACGACCTTGCCACTTCAACAAATGGTCCTTTGCTTTAGATATTAAATAGGGTACTTCTCAAAATTCAATTATGATTAAAAAAATTAGTATAAAAATTTAAATGTGGCTAAACATAAAGTGTCCCGTAATTTAACATGATGTGTTTGCTCTAAAGCATATGCCACAAACCTTCGCAGAAATCTCTGCTATCGCAACTCTACCTCGACACTAAAGAACTATTAACAAGATGGTGGTAAGTTTGCGTGTGTCTCAAGACATAGAATTTTGACCCAAGAAAGAGAAACCTATAACTGTAAAAATAGCTTTTAAGACAAGGAAATGAAGGCTTGAGCAGTTCTAGCGACTTTGATGAAGACATCTTCGAGAGTTGTGTCCGCGAGTCCCCAGGCAAAGACTGTGAAGGATGATTTGGCCTTTTCAACAGCGCGAAACACCTCAGCAATCCGAACCTCTTGCTTTGGGAGCTCGAATTTCTGAGTACCAGCAAGGTGATATATCTTCTTGGCGTTGGGAGAGATAGATTCAACCAATCTCTCTACCTCTTCCTCATGTTTTGAAGATGTTGTCATCGTGAAGACATATGATCCACCGTATCTGCTCTTCAGTTCCTTAGAGTTTCCTATGCATTGCAAGCCTCCGTCTACAAAAATTCCCAATCTATCGCATAGAAATTCGGCTTCTTCCATCGAGTGAGCTGAAAATATTGTCTTAACGTTAATATTAAGTATAATTTAGGAGGCAAATAATATTCCATAATTAAGTTGAGAAACTAATATATGTATACTTGTGAGAATTATTGCTGTGTTTTGTTTTGCACGCTTGATCACATTCCATAAATTCTTCCTCGAGGCTGGATCAAGTCCTGTGCTTGGCTCATCTAAATAAACCACCTATTTTCGAGAGACCATGAGTTTGTTAATAATTAACTTTAGAGAGACAAAATCACTCAACTAACAAGAATGTACGTACCTTGGGGTTCCCGATAAGCGATATGGCCACGCTAAGCCTCCTTTTCATACCTCCACTGTAATTACCAGCAGGTTTGTCGCCAACTCCTCCATCGAATAGGCTGACACTTTTGAGAGATTCTACAACAGCCTTAAAATGATCATATATATATATCCATGAATTATCATTGTCTTCAAGAATATATATATAACAACACATATAAAACAAAATAAAATTAGCAAGGTGATAAACATATATACTTGTGTTAGATCAGAGCCCTTGATATTTTTAAGTCGACCGTAAAAGAGAAGATGTTCCCTTCCTGTTAGTGTCTCCCAAAGCAAGCTGAAACCAAGAGAATAGTCTCAAAAAAAGTGTTCATTATTTGCTTGGTAGTAAAAAAAAAATCCAAAAATCATTTTGAGGATTTACTCATGCTGCGGGCATACGCCCATGCTTGTGTATACTTTGTTCATATCCTTGCATATGTCCAAACCATGAACCAAGGCTGTTCCAGATGACGGTTTGAGGAGCCCTGTCATCTAGCGCAGCAAAAGAAAATACAGCTAGATATATTACCAAATTTGACACTCTGAAACTTGTGTTTGCAAAACTGACCATACTAATGAAGACTAACCATACTGATGAAGGAAGTTTTGCCGGCACCATTAGGTCCAAGCATGCCGAAGCATTCTCCTGAAAGAACGCTGAGATACAACCCTCGTACTGCCATTTTTGGCGGGTTACCATCTCTACCTGGATAAACCTTTTTCAGGTTGTCACACAAGATCGCATGCCCTGTGCTACCTTCATTCCTCATTTTTTGAACCTTTTCCCTCTGATTATTATTATTATTCTTTGTTATCAGGAGGGCTTTGAAATATGAGAAAAATTAATGGAACGGCAAAAAAAAAAAGACTTGACTTCTTCCATACCTCCTCAGTGACATCAAGTTTTTCTATATCTATGGAGACTTTTTTAGAATCCACCCTTTGCACAGTAGGCCTCCTTGGTAGGGAAGAAGGTTTCTTGAAAGGGTTCACCAAGAAAAAGAAAGGATGCTTTCCGGATGTGAAAACCTGATCGATATAGTAGGCTACAATGAGAGCAAGAAACCACTCTACTGACATGATACAGAAAACTTCACCCATTCCGCTATCACTGAGATCTTGCCACTTCATCCCGTTTCCCCGGGAGGCATATTGCGAGAACTCATACAACCCGCGGTATAGAGAAAAGCCGGGATACAACTCCATGGCAAGAATCCATTCTTCTGCAAACGTACATACATTGTATAGTAAATAAACATGTGCATTTGGTTTTTTTTTTTGGTCGGGTTGTTGACTAAATTACCCGGGAATGACTGATTTTCAATCATTTTTTGGAAAAGAAAGCTACCCAAGAGCCCAGTTCCGTACACCAATATGTAAGCAACGACTACAATTAAGCCATAAAACAGAGAAAGCCATTCAAATTTCAACTCTGACATGTTCTTGAGCAGTGGAATTCAAGAAATACGTGATGTAGTATACCTGTTACAGTCTTAACCTTTGAGAATATCGAAGAGACTAGAAAGGCGAGGGAGATTTGTAGATTTAAGTAGATAAAATAGAAAACGAACTGGATGCTGTAGTCATTGAGCCGGAAGTACTTGAGTCCTATAGCAGACCCGAAGCTCACCAAAGAAATAACATACAACATAGATATGGTGAGAAAATAGGCATATGAAATCATCCAATATGGACCATCGCCTAGCCCGTGCATTTTCATTATAATTCTTAGACGTTCTTGCTTCTCATACACCAATGATGTCAAGATCACCTGCATGCAAGATTTATTTATATCTTATTTATTATACATACAATATAATGGGATGAATATTAACTAGCGTGTAAGAGAACTTACGGGGAACAAAAGAAGAACAACCCAAGTGAAGAAAAGTGGGCCAAGCAAGGACGCAATGTCTTGATTCATTTTCGTTTCTTTTTTAGGAACTTCTTTGAGGAACTCAAATAATATCCTTGTCCCAATGCCTTTTAGAAACTTAAGATAAGCATTTGATATCTGCATGCAGGAGAGAAATATGAAATCGCATGCGAAATTCAACGATTTCTTGAGAGTACATGATCACCATATTTGGTGTAATATTTGTTACCAGATTGATAGAGCGGGGAACTCGGACCAGCTTTAAAGGCTGACCAGTTGAAAACTCATCATTGTAGGTTGAGTTATACCATATGGTCACATTGAAATTTTTCCTATCCGTGCTCATGAGATCGTATGCTAAGGCAACGAAAAAGGCAGACATAAAATGGCAGAATAATTTAACCACCAAGGATATATAAATGGCAGTTTTTTACAAACCTGCAACGATCTCATTTGTCATCCCCGCAGGGTTTCCCCTCCAACTACCCTTGAAAAGCTCATCATTGACCTCTACAGAGTTATTTCTCCAGAGACACAACCCTTGAACACACTTCACCGCTGAGATAATTAATTATTAATAACAAACAATCATCAAAAAAATTTATAAATAAAAAATGCATGCATTTCTCACGTCTAGAGCCATGTCAAAACTACATGTCTGAGAGGATGTATGAGCCTATGCCTAGAATTCACAAAAAAAAAAAAAAAAAAATCTACCTGTCTGAATTTGTCCGAGCGAGAGTGGCCATGTAGAGTTTGCACTGCAAGAAGGTTGGATACTGTAAATAGGGAGATCTGAGGCAATCCCCGGGTCTTCATAATTGTCTTCCCCCGCTGCTTCTGTTGAACCCTGAAAGTCATCATCTCTCGAGTAAAAGAAGTGGTTGAGAGATAAGAGAATCAACTGCACTCAGAGATAGAGAGAGAGAGAGAGAGAGAGAGACATACCAAGACGTTATTGGCTAAAGTAGGCAAGAGGTCGGAGGAATTAACCACAAAAGAAGTGCTGAAGATATTTGCGGATAAAGCTTTTCCAAGAGCCAGTTTATCACCAGTGATAAGTATCGTTACAGGACAAGATCCTGTTCCTCTGCATGACTTGTCAGGGAGATCTTTGTAGGAAAAGAAATCGGTCTTAACGGAACGGAGTTCATGTTGTGGAATCTGCAACATCGGAGGCAACGGTGGAGGGTTTGGGATGGGACAGATACCACCAGGCAAAGTAACGTTGCCTCCACAATTAGACATATCAGAGACACTCTTCATCAAGGCATCAAGCACTTGTTGAATCGCCAGCAGAATTAAACAGAGGAAGAGTGGAACCAGGATGAGCCGAACATTCGTCCATATGTGTTTCCTCTGCCATTTCAGGGTTCAAGCAATTAGATCGTTCCGAGCTAAACACAAAGATATTCTAAGAAACTTGCCGGAAACGGCAATATCAAAACATACCTGGTAGGTTAAGTTCTTCCTAAGTAACGCATTGGCTTGCGTCCAAAAACTTGCTGGACTAGGATTCACCATTGGCTTAGGTAGTCTCACTTGGTGTCTTTTTTTTTTTTCCCTTGCCGGTTTAAGTAATTGTTTCTTCCTTTAAACTTGCGCTTTTTTTTTAGTGCCAAATAAAGTGTGGTTTCAATTAAATGTGAAAAAATATGTGAGGTCTGAATTTACACTTTTTTTTTTGCCTTGCCAATTTAAGTAATCGTTTCTTCCTTAAAACTTGCGTTTTTTTTTAGTGCCAAATAAAATGTATGTGAGGTCTCAATTTTACACATTTTTCAAGCTGGGGATGAAATTTAGTCAACCGAAAAAATTGGAAGCGGATAGTTTTTTTCTTTCTAATTAATATTGGTTTTTTTTTTTTTTTTTTGTGTGTGGGAACTTTATTAGATAATAACTTTGCTTTCCTAAGACATACAATTTATGTTAAAGAAAAAAAAACTTGATAATGATTTTGCAAGAAGGCTTGCCGCTTCTCTACCAGCAGTTCACGGCGTTGTTCGGGAAGAATCTATTGCTTTCATGGCGGAACAAGAGAGCCACGTGTCTTCAACTCTTCTCTTCATTCTTCTTCATCCTTGTCATCTTTTGTATAGAGGAAGCCATGAAGGCAAGCGACGCATCCTCAACAGCGTACAAGAATATCACTGATCCTACACTATTGGTTTCCCCACCGATTCTTCCTTGTGAGGACAAGTTCTTTGTGAAGCTTCCTTGCTATGACTTCGTGTGGAGTGGGAACCATAGTCGCCGCGTTACTGATATCGTCTCTGCAATTATGGCTAACAATCCAGGGAGACCAATTCCAACCAACAAGGTATTATTACTAATTAACTTGGTTAGTGTTTCGATCTGCGGTTGTTATTTAAAGTGATGTTGTTCAGGTTCAATCGTTCAAGGAGCCTGATGAGGTAGATGCATGGCTTCTGTCACATCCCTTGCAAGTTCCAGGAGCTTTGCATTTTGTGGAAAGGAATGCTTCAGTAATCAGCTATGGTATTCAAACAAATTCTTCCTCGGAGAGAAAACGTGGTCAGACTGAAGATCCTACGTTTAAGTTTCTTGTTCCTCTTCAAGTCGCTGCAGAGCGTGAAATCGCAAGGTCCTTAATTGGAGGTAGACGGACCATTCTTGAATCTTTTGGTTGTCGACTCTTTTACCAACACTCGTTAGTTTTTTTCACTTGCAGATCCAGATTTTGGTTGGGGTTTGGGGTTTAAGGAATTTGCACGACCAGCTATTATAACTGAAACTACCTCTGCACTCTCAGTCATGGGACCAGTGTTCTTCCTTGCTTTCTCCATGTTTGGTTTTGTTCTCCAACTCGGTTCCCTGGTTACCGAGAAAGAGCTCAAACTTCGGCAGGCAATGACAATGATGGGTGTTTATGATTCTGCATATTGGTTGTCATGGCTCTTATGGGAAGGAATCCTTACTTTTGTCTCCTCACTTTTATTGGTCCTCTTTGGAATGATATTCCGGTTTGATTTTTTCTTGAAGAACAGTTTTGTTCTTGTCTTCCTACTTTTCTTGCTCTTTCAGTTTAATATGGTAAAAACCTTCATTTTCTAATTACCTTCTGATATATTTTATGTATAAATTTTGAGTTATCTAAGTTACTTGTGTTGCTAGATTGGCCTAGCATTTGCGCTATCATCTATTATTAGCAAATCATCTTCGGCAACAACCGTCGGTTTCCTTGTGTTTTTGATTGGTTTTATAACACAGGTATATATGGCTTCTCTAGCTAAAATAGTAATTAAACTGGTTCTTGATCAAAATCTTCAACTTCTTACTTAGTTACAATTCTACCTGCAGATTGTATCAGCTACTGGATTCCCTTATTCCAGCGCTTATGCGGTTTCTCGTCGGGTGATGTGGTCTCTTTTTCCACCCAACACTTTTTCTGCGGGACTTAAGCTTCTTCTTGATGCAACCTCAACTCCCAAAAGCTCTGGAATCAGTTGGAGTAATAGAGCCGTATGTGAAGGGGGCCAAGCGACTTGCGTAATTTCTATTGTATGTGGCCATTCAAAATAAATTTCACTCCATTAGTAGTAAAATCATTCTCAAACAAGTGTTTTAAATTTTGGTAGAACATTATCTACCAGTGGCTCCTTGGGACATTCCTATTCTGGTTTGTTCTGGCTATCTACTTTGACAATATTATTCCCAACGCGTCCGGTGTAAGAAAACCGATCTTCTACTTTTTAGCACCTGGTTATTGGACTGGCAAAGGGGGCAACAAAGTGGAAGGTATTTTCCCATGAAAAATTCTCTGTGTTGGGAAACGTAACTAAAACACGTTTCTACACTTTGCAGAAGGTAGCATTTTTAGCTGTATTGGTTCAGTTCCACCCGTGGAGCATAATACGCCAGATGACAAAGATGTGCTTGAAGAAGAGACACAAGTTAAACAACAAGCAATGGATGGAATAGTTGATCCTAACATTGCAGTTCAGATACATGGTCTTGCAAAGACATATCCTGGGACTACAAAGCTTGGATGCTGCAAATGCACCAAAACTTCGCCTTTTCATGCTGTAAAGGTATGTAATTTTCCGATAAGAAAATAGTTCCGATAATGAATGGTTTTTGCCAAAGCTGTTCCTAGCTCATGTAACCTGAGATAAATGTGTTACAACAGTTACATCTATTATTCAACTAATTCATGGAAATTAATTTTTCAGGGTTTGTGGATGAATATTGCCAAAGATCAGTTGTTTTGTCTTCTTGGACCTAATGGCGCGGGAAAAACAACTACTATTAGTTGTTTGACTGGCATAAATCCAGTTACTGGTGGTGATGGTAAGTATCTGTTTAGAGAGGAAGCAAGTTCTCAAAGCATTTTTAACAATTCTAATAAGATCAATTTGGTTTTACTTAAACAGCTCTTATATATGGAGACTCCATAAGAAGTTCCGTGGGTATGTCTAACATTCGTAAAATGATAGGAGTGTGTCCTCAGGTAAGTCAATTCCATACATGTTTCTAGCATTATCTCTTACACAATGATCTCTTTACACTCTTTGTGTTTTTTAACAGTTTGATATTCTTTGGGATGCTTTGTCTAGTGAAGAACACCTCCACCTCTTTGCTAGCATCAAAGGATTGCCACCAGCATCGATCAAATCGGTATGCCGACTGAAAAATGTCATAGTGTACTTTCTTTTTACGGCTGCAAAAGATGTCTGATGATTTTATTGAACGTTCATGCACACTTATCCATTTCTTTTGCTTACAAGTTTCATTTCTCTTATAGACTGCTGAGAAGTTACTGGCGGATGTAAAACTGACAGGAGCTGCGAAAGTTAGAGCAGGAAGTTATAGTGGTGGAATGAAACGTCGACTCAGTGTTGCGGTAGCACTTATCGGTGATCCCAAGCTGGTCTTCCTAGATGAACCGGCATGTCGAGTTGCTACATTCTTCTTTAAATATGATTTTATATTATAATGACACAAAAATCAGTTTTAAGATGGTTGTTTATACATGGATTCTAGACAACTGGCATGGACCCTATCACGAGGAGACATGTGTGGGACATTATACAAGAGTCAAAGAAAGGTCGTGCCATCATACTAACGACGCATTCTATGGAGGAAGCTGATATTTTAAGTGATCGTATAGGGATCATGGCTAAAGGCAGGCTCCGCTGCATTGGGACCTCAATCAGGTTAAAATCCCGCTTTGGTACCGGATTCGTTGCTAACGTTAGCTTCATCGAAAGCAAAAATGACAATAACCTCGGTGTTGGAGCTTCGCACGAGCCATTGAAGAAATTCTTTAAAGAGGTACATATACTGCTTTTAGGTGCCTAAAAGCAAAAAGAAAGAAAAAAAAGTAAGTGTTTCTTTTTTGCAGCATCTGAAAGTTGAGCCAACAGAAGAAAACAAAGCTTTCATGACTTTTGTTATCCCACACGACAAAGAAAACCTTTTGACGGTACAAAGCTCTCAAAAAAACTATAGAACTTCATCTATCTATCTATGATATTCATTATTGTTTCTCTGTGGTCTCAATGACCAACAGGGGTTTTTTGAGGAGCTACAAAACAGAGAATCTGAATTTGGAATCTCGGACATCCAACTCGGTCTTGCGACTCTTGAAGAAGTGTTTCTCAACATCGCAAGACAGGCTGAACTAGAAAGCGCAACAGCCGAAGGAAACATGGTCACTCTGGAGTTAAAATCAGGCATCTCACTAGAGGTAAAATCAATATCCACATGTATATATTAACCAAATGCAGAATTGAGAAATTTTGAGTTATATGGTTAATGTATAGATACCTGTGGGAGCAAGATTTGTTGGGATCCCTGATACAGAAAACGCAGAGAATCCAAGTGGGGTAATGGTGGAAGTGTACTGGCAACAAGACGGGTCGGGATCGATGTGCATCTCAGGACACTCACCAGAGATGCGGGTGCCACAGAATGTTCCGGTGACACATCCACCATCACCAGATACATTAGGACATAAAGGCCTACGACAAGGGGTTCGTGGTGTCGTCATTGATTTATGAATCTAACGATTAATTTATTTTGTCCTTGTTCTAGTGATTGGGTTTTTCTAATTTAGTATAGGGGTTAAAGTTGTAGAGGAAGTTTACATTGAGTTTCTTGTTTGTTCAATGTGACAAAAGTATGCACATTATAGATAGTTGCTGACATTCATAACCTAATTAAAAAAATAGACCAAGGAAACTAAAACTCATTACGTTCAAAAACGACCACACTTAAGACGAACATCATTACGTTCTTTCATCTTAAAACGACACTAGTCACAAAATCAAAACGCAAGAGTTTTCTTTTTCAGAGAGTTTAATTATTTGATTCTTTCTCTATCAACTTGATTCCTCGTGACAGACAGTCATTTGCAAGCAAATTCAATATTGGCTCGTCAGGCACGATTCCATGTTCCTTTATTTTCCTATGTATCAAGTATATATGTAGGCATTTATGTACCGGTTTGGATCCTCTCAAATTCTGTGATAGTGCCTTTGATTTTGATGACAAAAAAAAAATTAACATGACACAGACACACAGTGCGAGCGCAACTCTAGACGACACAGTGAGGTCTCGGACCCTCCTGAATATCTCGCCAATCTCGTTGATCGTGTAGTCCGCAACATACTATGCTCCATCAAGGGACACGGTAATCTGATTCTAGATGACGGGCTACAGATTTGGTTAAGTACAAGAACATAGTGCCCTGTTTTCACTTATACACTCTTTCTACTCTCTTTTCAGCTTTGAATTCTATCTAAGGTTGCATCTGATGTAAACATGGTTTTTTTTAGTTGAATAAAAAATAACACTATTTTTGATTAAATGAACTATGAAGTTTTAGAGTACACCAAATCATTTCCTAACACTATTCTTAACGCCATGTTTGGTTTAGACGTTTAGTATTGAAAAGTTTCTTATATAGTATTAGCTAATTATTTGTTCCAAAAATAAAACTAACGTCGGTTTTACACCTTTAAACTAAATTAGTTTTCTAGACAAATAAACTAAATTAGTTAGATTGAAACACTTAAAACAGTACATAATATATATAGAATTTATGAAGGGATAAAAATGAATAAAGAGCAAGGAACCAGAAACCGATTTAGCAAAAAATTAACGGCATCGGGTATTCGTCGCTTTCAGCGATGGTATACATATACCATAAGAAAGGAAGAGGCAGAAAGTTAATTATCTTTACTTTAGAAAAGTAGTAACAAATACTAATAGTACAATGGGATACAATTATGTGTCCCTCATAGTAACAATCCTGCTCGTGGTGATTACATCGCCCGTGGTTTTCGGTAACGATGCAGCACCAATTCCGGAGAACAAAGGCCGAATCGAGCAGTGGTTCAACACCAACGTCCCTTCGTTGGCTAGTAGAAAAAACACATTAGATCCAGCTCTATTGACCGCTGAGGCTAAGCCACGTATCATTAAGGCATGATAATATTTATAGACTACCTAGTAGACGTTTTTGCTTATGTTTTCAAAAAATATTGCCGCTTTATTTCTTAGTCGTTATTGCGATATTTTATATGATATATTTTGGATTTAATAATGCAGGTGAAACAAAATGGAAGAGGCCATTTCAAGACAATAACCGAAGCAATAAATAGTGTACGGGCAGGGAACACTAGGCGTGTGATCATCAAGATAGGTCCTGGTGTATACAAAGAGAAGGTCACGATAGATAGAAACAAGTCCTTCATCACACTTTACGGTCATCCAAATGCAATGCCCGTATTGACATTCGACGGTACCGCAGCACAATATGGGACAGTCGATAGTGCAACTCTCATTGTCTTGTCAGACTATTTCATGGCTGTTAACATCATCGTTAAGGTATGTATATATATCGTAAGATATGTTAGTTTTTGTCTTAAAATATGTGGATTAATCAGGACAGTATTAAATTTTATTACATGTGACATTACTTTTGAAAGAAAAATAAATTTTAAAACGACACTATTTACAATGGAAGGAATAACATTTTGTTTTTAGAATTCTGCCCCTATGCCGGATGGTAAGAGGAAGGGAGCACAAGCTTTATCTATGAGAATCTCTGGCAACAAAGCAGCTTTCTACAACTGTAAATTTTACGGTTATCAAGACACGATTTGTGATGACACAGGAAACCATTTCTTCAAAGACTGCTACATCGAAGGCACATTTGATTTCATCTTTGGAAGTGGACGCTCTCTATACCTCGTACCTACCTAATTAGATCTCTTGCTCTATAGTGTATATATGCAATTATGATGATCATTAACGTTAATCGTTTTATATGTTAATGAAAATAGGGTACACAACTAAACGTTGTGGGAGATGGAATCAGAGTGATCACAGCTCATGCGGGAAAAAGCGCAGCAGAGAAAAGTGGATACTCATTCGTGCACTGCAAGGTTACAGGGACTGGAACCGGGATCTACTTGGGTCGAGCATGGATGAGCCACCCAAAGGTTGTTTACGCATACACTGATATGTCAAGTGTCGTGAACCCATCCGGATGGCAAGAAAATCGCGAGGCCGGACGTGACAAGTATGAATAGTCCAAACCATAGTATATCATCAATCAAAATCTATATGACATAAGTTTTAATGTACAATGTACTGATTGATGAGCAGGACGGTGTTCTATGGAGAATATAAGTGCACAGGAACAGGATCGCACAAGGAGAAGAGAGTGAAGTATACACAAGACATTGACGACGTAGAAGCTAAGTACTTCATCTCGCTTGGCTACATCCAAGGATCTAGCTGGCTCCTGCCTCCTCCCTCTTTCTAATGTAACTACTACAAAATTAAGCAACCACTCCGTAATTAAATTACTTTATTTGGGAAAAACAAAAAAAAACATGTAACTTTTACAATTACATTTTTTCTTTCTGATATTGTAATTATTGGAGAAGCTGAGGCTTGTGTAGTGTTTCGCTTTTACAAGGAATAAGAATCATTGGTTTATAAAAGTTTAATATGTTGACAAATCTCTAGTTAGCTTTGATGTTTCAAGGAAAAAAAAGGCTTGTCCCAAATTTTTTTAAAATGCTCAAATTCTCATACAAAAATCTTAAATAGTAACCTCCCAAACTATCTTTTTTTAAAAAAAGTGTCAAAAAATTATCTGCTTTTCTATTCATTCATCAATCTTTTGCCAAAGTTCGATGATTTCGTGATCAGTAAGTTGAGATACGAACTCAGAGATGTTGCCGTTGTATAATGTTGAAGAGAAACTAAACGATTGAAGTTTTTGAATCTTAAGGCTTCTCATATTCCCAAGCTCTCGAGAAACAGAGCATGTAAGCTCATTGGTCTGAAGAAACAGAGTTCTTGAGATACCCCAATTCTGCATGAATAGATCTTTTCAAGCTGCCACAGGACGCGGATTCGATTGCGCCACTGAAGCTATGTTACTCAAAGAGATTGGTTTCTAAAGCTCCCCTCTTCTTGTGTCTATGTGCAGATTCTGTTGAAGAAAGTAGTGGTGCTTCTTCCAAACATATACGCAAAATAGAGCTACAGTATGAACATGGCTCGTGCCTTTCACAACATCAAGTTTCACCATTCTCATGGTGTTAAACGAGCCACTCGCGCCACTCTCTTGCGTGGCTGGGAAGCTTGAGCCACACACACACACCTTGTTCCATCCTTTTTTTTCTTCTCATTGTTATGGAACTGAAAACGTTTAGAGCTCAGATACAAAAAACATGAAGGAAAACAGTATGTTAGCAGGAAACAAGCTTTTTTGCTTTGCAGGAGAAACCAAACATTACATGCCGTTTGTCTTTCACAACTCACAAGACGTACACAACATGCCGGTTTCGCTAAGTTGTTTTGAGAAGACAAATCTAACATTGTATTATAACTTCATTTCTGTGTATATATACAGATCAAAGGATGCGATTCTAATTATTTCATCAGTACATACCATTTTTAGTTACACTGACAGAACGAGATTCTGAGGAAGTAGAATTTGTTGTAGATTCAATCAAAGGGATCAATACGAGGATCGTGCTCACTCGCCATAGCCATTCCTGTGCACAGACACGTCGGGCACATCACCTGAACATCAAACACATACAACTTAGCATCCAAATCTTTAGGTTTTGGGCTTTAAAGTTTGGTTTTTGTGCTTTTACCTTTCCGGCACCTGAACAGTTTGAACATCTTTCGGTTTTGGGTGGTGATAGAGAATGATTCACACCAGCAATAGCTGAGACTGGTTCAGTTAAAACAAGAGCACCTGTGCTAGAGCAACGAGCACATGCTAGATACCCTGTGAATTATATAAGAGAATGTAATTACATTGTTTTAAAACCATTACATAAATCTCATAATTTATAAGAAAGCAAGAACAAGAAAAAGTAAATAATAGTACCAGTTCCTAGACAGTATTTGCATCTCTTGTGCTCTTGCTGCTTTACGTTGTTAACTTCTACTACCATCAAAGCCGAAATCACACCAACCGCTCCTCCAGAAAACGATGCTACTATCGGATCCACTTGACTGTTATTCAAGTGAACACACAGATTAAGCATCTTTTCAAGATATATATTATAAGAAAAAACGCAATGAAGATGCGAAAAAAATCACAGTTTTGAAAGAAAAATCAAAGAAACAAGTATTAAAACCTCAATTGCATAGGTAGATGAAGGCTTTGAATGAAATCTGCATATGATGTGCCTCCAATACCTAACTTCAGCTCTAGCTGTCATCAAGGTTACAAATTGGAAACTATATTAGAGAAAACTAAGCCAATCTTGAAAAACAAGCAGTAGCAAAAGCACTTACAGTAGGAGCTAGTAGGCCACCGAACAGGATAATCCCGGCGATGAGTGAAAAACAAGTTGCGTAATAGACTTTCAAATTGGCAGCAGTCTGAAAATCAAATGTATTTTTATGATCAAATTCAAAATGCAAGGGAGGGTAAAAAGAATCACAATCCTTGTAATAAAGGAACAAAAAAAAACTCACCAATGGAGGTAAGAATGGGATAAAAGATGGGAAATTAGGTAATTCATGTTCTTGTTCTTCGTTTATGATACCAAGTTCTGTGTTTTTAATCCGTTGTTGTATTCTTAGCCTCCGCACCTACAAGGGAACCCCACCAAAAAAAAACAGTTTAAGAAAGGTTTCCACTTTAAGAAACTATTGCCAGATGTGTAGTAAGTACCTCTTCCATGTGCAAGAAGATCTTGTTTCGTCGGCTTCGAATGTTATCTTGAATCTCTTGTAACTGCATTTTGGCAAAGTCCTGTACTGTTTCAGGCCCTTCTATTATACAAAACCTTCACCAATCCAACAAAATTGATTCGTTTCATTATCAATGACACACCAAAAAAAAAAAAATCATAACTTTAGTTTTTGAGTAATACGCAAACAATCAAAGCCTTGTGATTTAAACTGTTCAAGCTAATTCAGATTACCCGGCAGCGAACTTATCGGCGGAGGATTCAGAGTCGAGTGAGGAAGATTCAGGATCCAGCGCCGTAAATCGCCATCTGAGTCTCCGATTGCGCCGAAGTGAAGAAGACAGCTTATACTGTGAAAACCGCCGAGTGTACGGATCCGGTGGGTAGGAAACAGACAAAATCCTACCCAAAGATGACATCTTTTCGATATCTTCAGCAGCAGATCGATTTGATTTTGCTTGCTCTTTAATGGTGTTGTATAGTAGTGAGAATTGAGAAATCGAGACCGAGAGAGACCACTTTGCTCAACTGTTTGACAGATGTTTGTACGTGGCGAGTTAGTATTGGTGCTTATAATTTTTTGATTTCACACTTGTCTTTTTTGGTAGGTATTTAAATAAATAAATAATAATTGTTTTGAGAAAACTTGTGGTGGCAGAATTTTTTTTTTTTTTCTGACTTGGAATTTTTTTTGTAATGGATTTGTTTTTTTTTTCTTCTTGTTGGACAATTTTCACTAAAAAGGAAAAATCCAAACGTGGCCTTACAAGTGATGGGTCGAAGCCCAATTCTCCCAATATTTACAATTTTAAAATTACGTAAGATTTTTTTTTTTTTATTTAAATACATACTAATATAAATTGATATATTGGCGACTTGGCGTACTATTATTTATTTTATTGTCGGTTTGATTTTTTTATTTGTTAGTCATAATGTAAACTTTGGTAGGTGGTGTTACATTTACATTCTCAATTAGTACAAGAAATGATGAAATTTGATTACAATATTTTAACAAGTCATAAATGTAGCACAACCTACCAAAGTTTACATTATCACTTCCAAAAAAAAAATCAAATAAAGAATTATCTTAGTATTATTGGTTAAGTATTTCATTCTCTTAACATTAAAAAGAAAAAAAATCAAGCTAACAATAAAATAAATAGTTGTACACCAATATGTCAATTATATTAGTTATCAAAAGTAATGAAACTCATGTTGGACATGGTAATGCTGCCACCTATAGCATTTATAGTAACATGACTAAGGTAGTTTGTTGCTGCAAACGCCGGACAAAATACGAATATTTTCACTAATTTGATGTGGATCAACATGTTTTGGGATACCGCAGTTTTCGGTATCCCAAAACACGGTGTTTTTGGCATGAGCCTAGTAGTTTTCCTCTGCAGCCTTTATAATTACAATAAAAACCGAGATTATAAAAGGTAGTTTTTGAAAAATAACTAGCCTATATTTAGAATTTTTTGAAAAAGAATTATATTTATTTTCTCACATACTTATCAAGCTTAAGAAATGTCACACATAATTTTGTAATTATCTAATAAAGATCAACTCAACATATGTTAATGCTTTATTAGTAATTTAATAATTAAAAGAGTGGTTTTGATAAAATAAATGTAAAGAGTGTGTTTTTCAAAAATAAAAATAATATAGGGTATACTACATAATAAATTAATAATCTCCCAATTATGAATAAATAATCTTATTAGACAAAGAAATGATGAATTTTGATTCCTTTTTATTGTTTGATCAAAGAATTTTGATTACTATATTTTAACATTAATCATGTAAATTTGAATTCGTGACGACCATCTATAACAATATCAGAAACCATTAAAATGCAAATTCCTAGTCAGTGTTGATTACTATCTGAGAAGATGAATTTTACCAAAAAAAATAAAAAATTGAATTTTACGTCCTGAAAACTTTAAAAAAGAAAGAAAAAAAATACATAGATCATGAGATATGATTAAATACACAGATGGGCCGGTCAAATTAAATTAAATGTGTGGTGGGTTTTGTAAACACTTTTCTATATTAGAAGGCCTATTTAATATTTCGGCCCAATAAGGTCCAATCAAACGGATCGCTTTAAAACAGAGGCTGTGGAGTCAGGAGAAACCCTAGGAGGCTAATTAACCTATAAATATAAAACTCAAAGTCACCACTAATCTCCACAGCATCACTGTTAATCAGCAATCGCCTTTTTTGCAAGTTCTTCGTCAATTATGATTTTTTTAGTATTATTATTATGATGTTGATTTTTATTGGGAAAGAGAATTCGTGGTGATGACTTCGAAATATTCAAGCTCAACAGACCGTAATGTAGGATTTTTCCTTGTGGAAAGTTTTGCGTGTGTCGATAATCCCGCTGAACTGAACGATTTCTCTTCTTCCAAAATTAAAATATTTTTACGATTTTCTTTTTTTTTTGATCTTTTGGATTCTGAAGTTTTGGAAAATATGAGGAGGATTCGCAACTCAATCTTCTGATCTTTGATTAGAAGTTAATTGTCTGGAGTAATCTCTTATTCGTCCCAAACAATTGAGTATTTTGAGAAAAGAAACAGTTCGTTTGAGCAAGTATCTGTTGCTGGTAGATCAAATAATAACAATTTTGAAATAGATAATTAAGAGGAAATCAATCGTATCAATGAAAATTGTGTAATTGGGATAAATAAAGGAAGACAAATATCAATACATGAACAAATCCCCAAAAGCTTGTTTACTTATAATAGATTTTAAACATTTGGATGTGTATTCAAAATAAGGATAATCCTCAACTATTAAGGTTGAAAAGGTTTACTAGTGTCCGCATTGGAGTATCACACATATAAAGTTGAGTATTATTATTATTTTGGTAGAAAACTTGACCTCAATGGGGTTGACAATTTCTACCAAATTCTTGTGGACAAAAAGCTTACTAGAAAGCTTTCGACAATAGGGTTATTCGCAGAGAATCATGAATCACATAAATTATTGATCAGTGATCAGACCCAAGATCGAAGACTTGTCGCCGCCGATCCCCCTTTGTTAGTATACCACAAGTAAGAATATGGAAAACTCCAAGAGAGAAAGATATGGATAAGTAAAAAAAAAAAAAGATATGGATGTGTTGGATGCATAGGATTAAAACTGATTTTTTTATTGTGCATAGAACATCAAATAAAATATTTTGTTAAATATCTGTCAGGCATTATTTCCTAAAGATGATATAATTACAACGTATTTGTAGTTTGTTACCAATATAATGTTAGAAACGCGTAGACATACATAGTCAAAGCACATATGCATGTATGATGCTTTTCCATAAAAATCAAATGATGCATTTTGATACTTAAGTGTGTAATAATAGAGGAAGTGGGTGGAAATAGTAGTGACTAGTGAGGGTCCAGCACGTGGCACTACTTAAGCGTCACAGAATGTTGAACCTTTGGGCTCTCGACCAAATCGAAATTTGAAATTATACTCCGATATTAAGAGGAATGTGCCAACCTGTTTAACTCCACTATAACAATTGATCCATATCTACGTAAATCCATTTTCTAGAAACTAAACAGAGGAATGTTGTATAAGAAACACGATGTGATACATACTAACAAATAGGGACACCATAATTGTAACTTTTGTTTTAAATTTTAAAAAACTTCGACGATAGTGGATTGGGAGCTTTCAGATATAATTTTGGGGGTAGTCTTTTAGAAGTATATGTATGTATAAACGAATAAAGGTTATGTATATGAATATTCGATCATATCCTAAAAGGGACATAACATATGGTAGTTGCTCCACCGTAGGAAGTTGTGCGTGTGGACCGCTTCACCGTTGAAAATATGTGAAAAGTTGCCATCATTCCAAAAAGAATCCTTTAGATATTTCTTAGAGCCAAAAAACATACATTCGTGTTTGCACTATAGATCTCAATCGTTACAGGAACACACAAAAAATAGTGTAAATCTTGTGGAATCAATATTATCGATAGAGTTATTGCAAACAAACATAAACACACATCACAATCCGTTAATATACATAAACTAGAACAAATATAATTAAGGTGGAATTGCTCTTCTAAATTTACAAATTATTATGTCACTTAACATGCATCGATTATTGTTCAAATAATATTGTAAAACTACATGTGTTCCAATTACTAGATAAAATTATTAGTATCTTTCTGTACGTCCAAGAATATGAATCCGCTTACAAATTTTTTTTTTTTAATTACTAAGAAATTTTGGGTCTAGGTTCATACAAAATTTTTTAATCAATCATATATTAAATTAAAAAATATTATTTTTTGATTGGCTGTTCAAATCAAAAAGAAAATGTTTACAAAAATTGATATACCTTTGTTAAATTTGGCCTCTGCATATACGATTTTAATCGAAATCTATCTAGTTTCTATGCACACGTTTTCTGTGTTATACATGCGAAATAATATTATCATCATATCAAAAGACCATCACAAAACACCGACCGACCTATAATAACCTATGAATATTCAATGTTGTGAACTTGTGATCATTCATATATACGTTAAATTTTCTAAAATAAACATATACGATGTAGGGCCATATGATGACCTCGTACATATGTAATAAATCACAATTCTAAATAAAATATTTTTCTAATAAAATCATATATGATCAAACTAGACTAGTTTTTATCAAATTTCTTTAACAAGTTTAGACCATTTGAATTTGATATAGCAAATGTTAGCTTGAATGGTTTCTGACTGAGTTAGATATAGACGACAAGATGCTCGTTAATTCTATGTGTTCTATAGTTTTAAATAATCACGATATACCTGATTTGCTCATCATTTTCGATTAGTTTTAGAATTTGCGCCCCCGTGACCAATCTTAAAGATGTATTAGTGATTTTTTTTCTACAACTGTCAATGGTGTTGATGTTTATATGCGTGTGTTTTCTAGATGTATTTTGCCTTGTAATGATGATGATGATCACCATCATTTGCAGATCACAGGCCCGTAATTAGAAAATTTCTAAGTGGGATTGACGTTGAGATGCATCTTAAATGGGTTCTTGAAGGATAATGTTTTCTACTTTAAAGAAACTCAAGTAGATCAGTAATATCAAATATTTAATCATTTCGTCTGACTTTTTGTATAATACCGACTATAAAGAGACTACATTTCATTTCGTTTTTAGCAATATCGTTATAATTAACAATAATCTTATAATCATTGTCATTTTTTTTTTGGGGCGCTAAGTCATGGTAATTAGTATCTATGAAAAAAGGGTTCGTAGCTAATGACTTCATGATTGAACTTGTAATTATATTGTTAGGTGCTTATTTACAGTTGATAATTACGTCTAAGTAATCAATTATATTTAAAAAAAAAAAAGTTTTTAACTCACAACATGTATAGGAGATGCAAGTATAATGGTTTTTTAAATCTTTTTTCCTAACAAAATTTATTTAGTTTCGAGCTTGGACTTAACAAAGGGTGGGTGGTCTGGCCCATGTCACACTATCAAACCAACTTGTCACGGACCGTTGTTGCCTATAAATGGTGGCAGAAGCTTTCTTACAATAACTTCATAACAAAACAAGATTTTGAAGTAAAACATAAGAAAAGAAACCCTAAAAAAAATAGAAAATGATCAAAGGGTTATTGTTGGTTTTTTTCTTTTTAATCACTGCAAAGACTTCGGTTTCCCGTCCGTTCGCATGGTCGAGGGGTAACATGCCAGGCCAAAACTATCCCGGCGAAAGTGGGTCGGGCCGTGGGCCCAATTGGGAGTACAACTGGGGTTGGGGCTCTGCTCCAGGATCTGGATGGGGATTCGGATCAGGCTCGGGTAGATCACCAACAGGATGGGGAAGAGGATCCGGATACGGTTATGGATCCGGATCCGGATCAGGTACCGGATATGGATATGGTTCTGGAGGTGGTGGAGCACGTGGTGGTGGATATGGTTACGGAAGCGGAAATGGCCGGTCTGGTGGCGGTGGTGGTGGTGGTGGTGGTTCCAACGGTGAAGTTGCCGCTTTGAGCCACGGTAGTAAGATTCATCCGTAAGGATGTTTTATTTGGTAATTTCTCCCAACTAAAATATTTTGGGAGGAGTATAAGTGTTTGTAAGATTAAAGATTATTAGGTTTGGTACCCTCCTAAATGTAACTTATCTCCCTTTGTCTTGAATGCTTTTTATATAGATTATGCGCTCGACGTATCTTATAACGTCTGCATGTCTTTAAAGTGTGATCTCTTTTAGTGTTTTTGTTTGTTTCCAAACGCTTGTTTTGATCATTTGAAGAAAACAAATATTATATCAGATTTGCATTTAGTTCAACTTGTATCGATTCAACAAAGAGGCTTTCAAGAAACCAATCTCTAGATGTACAACACAAATTCTAAGCTAATAACATCACTAATCAAGAACCCTCGGATATAAAAGAAGGTTTTACATTACACAACAATGTGATTATAACGACCCAATGCATAAATATAATCAAGCAGCAGCGAGTTGCTTCTTGTTGTGATGAGTAGATAAAGAGTCTTCCTCGTGTGGATTCATCAGAAGTTTCGTCTTAGAAGAGCTTTTCAATGAAAGAGAAGGTTCTAGAAACAGAGACTTCATCTTCGTCAACATCACCATCTCTCTTTGTAGAAAACAACAGTAGTTATTGAAAGTAGAAACGGTGACGTTTAACTGAAACCCGATTCCGAACAAGAAGTCAAGCTCAAGCATGTTCATTTCTTCTCTGCTTATTCCTCCAACTTTTGCATAATATCCATTGTTGTAACTCCTAAAATTGTTACACAAAAAAAAAATGATTAAACAAAATGTTAACTAATTAGTGAATTTCGACAAATTAATTAACCTCAGAATTATTTACTTACAAGTCATCCATGAATTTAGCAGAGACCAAGATACTTGTGATTATAAGCCTATGCACATTGAAGGAATTGATAGGCAAAAATGGCTGCTTCTTCACGAACCGATCCAAATATATATACGCTACGATGTAACACGAATAGCTACAATTCGCGTAATTGAAGATCCTCTCGAGATAGCTTCTGATGGAAATGGAAGGTTTGGTTAGTCCAGTGAAGCTTGAGATCCTCTGTTTCTGGCTCAGCTTGTCGTTGGTCTCCGATACTCTTTGCAAGAGATACGACATTGCCGTTAAAACACTTGGCATGATCTCAGCCATTGGTTCTTCAAGATCTTGGTTCATTATCTGGATCTGAATCTGATCAGCCATTGGATTGATGGAAGAAAAGATAAACAGAGCTCTGTTTTTGATGAGTTTATTACATTACATGTTTTGGTTTGTTTTTTGTACCTGTCTTTTGCCTGTCATTTTGGTGTTATATAGAAGGAATTTTAAATAAGATTGTGAATATTCTATTACTATGCATTAACTTTTTATTCTCTACTACTCCATTCATTACAAGTATCATTTTAGAATTTTTGTTTTAAACTATGCATTGAAATAATTTTTTGAAACAATATTATTATTTCTCTAATTGTTTTTTTCTTACTTTGTTCTAAATGATAGAAACTCTTATTTTATGTATATCCTTGAAAAAATATAGTTGGATGTAAATATATTCCCTAGAACGTGAAAACTCTTCAACTAGAAGAACTATATTCTCTTGTGGTAGTTCACAAATCACGCATTCTATGTTTGATTTTCTAGTTTCATTTGGATACTCAAGATTAGTTTTGAATTTAGTATCTAGTGAATAGTGATTATGATCATCTCATGGTTAAACCATGGGCCAGGGAAATTATTATTAATTTAACCGACTTCTGGTGATTTAAGTATGATTAACTAACTTAGCTTCTAAAACAAGGAAAATTATAGAAATTTATATGTAAGGTTTTATAATTTATATTTTAGCGAACTAATCTATATTTATTATTTGCTTATCTCAAAATTATTTGCTTATCTCGAACTCAATCCATCTAAAATTTATAATTTTTCCATAGAAAAATGAATGTAGCTTCTTTTAAATGCTTGCAGCAAACTTATATATGGTGTCTTTTTTTTTTTTTTGGCAAAGACTTATATATGGTGTCTAAAAGAGAAAAATAAACCTCTAAATCTCGAGTTTTGACGTTGGGAGGATAGAATTAATCTGTTGTTTTTGAGAAAGAATATACAATAATAGTAACTTATGATTTAGTTTTTCCTTGGAGTTAAGTTGGTTTACCCACCAAACTTGCCCCTAATTAAGTTTTCGTCACATTCTTATTTCTTTTAGACTTTACAAGAATGTCTATCAGACTGTATATAAATATAAGATTTCAGGATAATCTTAACCAGTCGAAGAAAATAGTATTAATTATTTAAGTGAACTCATACAATTGATACAAGATGTAAAAATGATAGAAACTAACTAGCAACAATTACTTTAAATATTGCAATTAGTTAAGATAATATTCTAGTTGTTTTGTTTTAGATGTTTCATGTTTCATGAAACATCTTTTTTCCTTTTCCACGAAATTCTTTTAGTTGACGTTCGTGAATCATCAAATTTATTTTGCAACAAGATAATAGTATTTTTGTTTGAAGTCTTAACATGCAGTTTATTAAATTCGCAAAAAAACATCTACAATTATAAAACTTTATCGTATCTTAGTAGAATAATCTTTATGTTCGACGAATGGGACGAAACCGACGAACTCTCAATCTTAAGTTAGCATTAAAATTATATGAAATGCGATTGAGAGAAAGCCACGTAATTGCGAGGCTGAACTTAAAATTCGTGCTATTCACGTCAGAGAGATAATGAACAACACGTTGTCAACATTCTTATTTATATTTTCTCGTAGCAGATTTTTGTTTTCACAAGATCTCTCTCGCTTCTGTCTTTTTCACTTGCTTGACTTCCCCTTCGATTATTTTAT
The DNA here is from genome assembly GCA_019202805.1 of Arabidopsis suecica. Classification (NCBI taxonomy): domain Eukaryota; kingdom Viridiplantae; phylum Streptophyta; class Magnoliopsida; order Brassicales; family Brassicaceae; genus Arabidopsis; species Arabidopsis suecica. The sequence goes on along the minus strand of CM032912.1, from coordinate 13,381,550 downwards.
TCTTCTATACTTTCTATGAGCGGTGCTTATTTTACTTATAATTATCCTATTCATATTAGTTGAGACCACATTAATTTAAATCCAGAAATAAAAACATAACAGTTACAAATTTTGGAGTATAATCTCTTCGTCCAATAGTTGGCTGATAGCTTAAAAGGTTTATCCACCCTTAACGCAATGTTTAAGATCAGAGAATCCAAAAAATTAATGTGTTATTAGTACCGGATATAAAGAATTAACCTGCATTTAAATGTTTAGATTAAACACCAATTAAAACGGATACCGAGTAGAAGACACACTAAAGAGTCATTTGACGTTTTACTCAAACTAGTTTTGATTAATCGTACAAGAACAAATTCAAGCGAGATCATCCAAACAATACTATATACCTAAAAGATTGAACACTTAAAAAGTTTTATGAACAAGAACATGTTACATAAGTAGCCGTGGCTTCTTTATTTTCAACGAGAATAGCAATCTCTACACACAACAGCTATATAGTCTATAATAGATAAGTGGAAGCATCCTCTGCTTTTGGTTAGAACCAAGGCTTTTACCCGTAGCAGCGGATTGGGTCGTTGCAGCCTTTTGCCGTGGATTGCTTGAGACCAAACCGTCCTCCTTTAGACAAGTATTGCTGGTGATGTTCCTCAGCTCTGTAAAACTTCTTAGCCGGTAAGATCTCTGTCACAACCTTCCTGTCCACTTGTTGCTGGTGACGCTCCAGTGACTCACGTGCTAATTTCTCTTGTTCCGGATTGTAGAAATATATCCCTGATCGGTATTGGGTTCCCAAATCGTTTCCCTGATCAGTTAAAGATGTAACCATTAAGTCAGAGTAACAAAGTCGAACATAACGCAGGACGAGCAGATAAACTACCAAAAAAACAGTGATCTGCATAAGAGCTGGTTAAGTGCTCTCTAAGAAACTACCAAAATACACATGAGGATGATTCAATGAACAAAGACGAGAAGGACCAAATTCATATCCACATCAAAGAGAAGATGTATGAGTCTCTCTGTTCAGCTTCAAACATCAAACCTAAATTTATACCTAACAAAACATGAAACGAATCCAAAGTATTTACATCCTCCAAACCCTAGATCTCAATCTATTTAGAGCTCAATATTCAAGCAAGCCCTAGAAACCCTAGAAATCTTCATCAATCACCAAAACCCTAGAAATCTCCCTCAATTACCAAAATTAAAAGTTAGAACTCAGGAAATCAGACATTCTAAAGAGCAAAGTTTTCGTTACCTGGCGATTCAAAGTGGTAGGATCGTGCTTAGACCAGAACAAATCAAGAAGCGACTCATAACTAGACATGTCAATTAGGGCCAAAGCCCGCGGGCTAGCCCGGCCCAGCCCTGAAAAACAGCGGGCTCGGGCTTCAAAATATATGTCCAGAAAAAATCGGGCCTTTCGGGCTAAGCCCGTTCGGGCTAAAGGGTTTTTCGGGCTTAGCCCGGCCGGGCTCGGGCTAGCCCGAAAAGCCCTTTAAAAAATATTTTGATTTTTTTTTTGTTAATATTTTCGTTTAATTGTAAGATTTGTTGTAAAAAAATGTTTTGATAGAGTTGAAAACCCTAAACATAGTTTTTATGTTATGTATTACTACAAATCGAAAAAGCAAATATTAGCTCTACTACCTAATTTGAATTATTTTGATTTTATATTTTATCTAGTATAAGTTTAAACAATTTATTTGGATTATTTATTTGATTTTAACTCTTTTTTTTTAAATCTAAATTAGCGTTAGTGGTTATTTAAATTTTGATTGACTCGTTTTATATATAGATTCTTTTTTAAGAGATATTATAAATTATAAGTTTGTTTTTTGTTGTCGGAAGAAAAGCCCAAAAAAGCCCGGAAAAGCCCTGTAGCCCAGTTAGGGCCGGGCCGGGCTTTAAAATATAGGCTCGGAATTTTTACGGGCCGGGCCGGGCCGGGCTCAAATATGTACGGGTTTTGCGGGCTTCGGGACGGGCCGGGCCGGGCTAGCCCGATTGACATGCCTACTCATAACTACACTCTTTGGGATCATATTGAACACGAACAATCTCGGCATGATTCGTGGTGCCTGAACAAACATCTTCGTAAGAAGGATTGTGAGTGATCCCTTGAGAATAACCAACCTCTGTTTGAGTCACTCCTGGAACTCTCTGGTACGCTAATTCCACGCTCCAGAAACAACCGGCGCCGAATTGAGCAAACTGGTTTCCCGGCGCCGGAGCGTCTTCGTCGGGACCTTGAGCGGTTGGAGAAAGATTCATGTTGGTTTGTCTACTTGATCCGATACCGAGCTTGTTAAGTATGTTCATGGAGAAATTTTGTAGAGAGAGCGAAACAGAGAAACAGAGGAGAGTGGTGAAGAGGAAACGTCGGCTGATTCTGCGGAACATTTTGTCTCAAATTATGACGGAATAAATTTCGCGTTTGCGTTTGCGTTTTGAATAGCGATACAATAATTTCAGAAACCAGTTTTGGTTGACAAACAAGCAGCTCAAATTGTCAATGTTTAAAATCTTAAAACCTAGATTAATTAGTTTTAAAAATTTTAAGCAAGGTTAAATCATATTATTATAAGATCAAATGTCACAGAAATAGAAGAAGAAAACAAAGAATCTAAATAAATTGTTGTTTTTTGTCACTCTCAAATGAAGAAGAAATGAGAGAGATTCCATTGAACGATTTGACAAAGTCCTTATTTCGATCCAAATGTACCAAAAACATAGGCTCTAAATTCGCAATTAAATCCGGAATTCTTTTTTTTCTTCGAAGAAACAAAAACTGTGACTAACAACTTACTAAAAATGTAACAAAAAAAAACTGATTAAGCTCAAAAACCATCAACGTCATAAAAAACTTATTTTCTACTGAGTTTTGAAACACACCTATCAAAACCAAAAAAAAAAAATCATAATGTATAGATCCGCGAGCTGGAACCGAGTGCCAGAAGACTACTCATCCGCACCGCCTAAGGGATTGTGGATGGGCTCAGTGATCGGTCCCCTTGACGAGAACGAACTACCTTCCTACAATAATCCACCAGAGGAGATGGTTAAGAAGGAGAAGTCACGTGCCAAATTCGCAGAAAACGCTATTCACATCATACCTTTTGTTCTCCTTGCATGCGCTCTCGTACTTTGGCTCTTCTCAAATCCAGGTTTATACAATTAGCTAGTGAGCCAAAAACATGCTTGTGTTGATTAAATCACTACCGGGTTTTACAGTGAAAGAAAAAAAACATGCATGTTGTTGACGGGATTAAGATGGTCAAACTGGATCTAATCTTTAAAACTCATAACAAGACTATATATGAGTTCGAATGTTCTTTTTCCGGTGCGTGTACATATATTAGAATATTTGTTTCAAAATGAAACACCGGCTTTTGGTAGTACACATAAGAATATTTGTTTCCAAATATTTTATGTAACATGTTTAATTTTGACATAATAATTTGATTTTTTTTTTTAGGGAAGTACTCGAAACTTACTGAAAATAAATAAAATCCAATTCTTGTAGATGTGGATGTTGGGATGAGAGAAGAATCTATTGCAGCTAAGATTGAAGGATTGACGATCGAAGGAGACATCGACAACGACAGTGATGGAACTCAGACCGGTTTCTTGGGTGCAACCTTAGAACTCGGAGATCCTGACAAACCAAACCTCACTGATAGGACCAGACGAGCTTCAAGGAAATTGATCAAAGGTTTTTACTAGTTAACCAAACCATTTTCTTTTTCTTTTTCCCAATGAATGTTGATTTTAACCAATAAGCTTTACCAAAACTATGATTTTTTTGTTTTGTTTTTGGTGAATAAAGAAGCAGCTAAATATAAATCCAAATATATCTATTTTAATTTAATCTAATCTGGAGAAAAATGATACATAATCCGATTGGCAAAACTTCTGAATATAGAGCTATATATTCAAATAAAACTCAACACCAAAAAAAGCAATATACCTATATCATGCTTAGATAAACAAAGAAGAATGCGATTTCATTTCACATGAATAACGCCATGACCAGTCAAGTCAGTAGCTCCGGTAGCTTGTGGAGGAGGTGGAGGCAAACCGATATCAAGATCCAAACCGTCTTTCTTTCTCATATTAGAAGCTTCATTCGACTGAGATTGAGGCATACCAATCGGTATATGCCTTGGTACAGGTATACCAGAAGGATGAACAAACCTAACCGGTACTTCAGGATTGCCATAGTACATTGGATGGAACATAAGAGGTGGAAAGTTGTAGTAAGGTGGTACGGTTTGGTAGATTGGCATATACTCCATTGATAAACTCTGAAACCTGTTCGAAATCTCGGTATGAGTCTGACCTTGTACCACCGGTTGTTGAATTCCGGTTATTGGTTGTTTAGGTGGAGTAACCTTTGATGAAGATGTTGATGCATCTTGAGAATTCATCTCTTTTTCCTTCTGTTCAATGAAAATCAATTAAAAAAAATCAATTGACTTCGATTAATGGGTTACTTGAGAAACAAGGCAAAAAAAAAGAAAAGTAAACCTGATCTTCGAGAGAGATGTCAAAGAGACTAGCACGTCTTTTTCTCTTGTCGTTAACGTTTAACCTAATAAAATATTTCTGAGCATGACTTGCGACTTGTGTCGGTGTTCTTGTCGTCACGAAACTCTTTGCAATTCCTCTCCAATCTCCTTTTCCGAGTTTGTTTAAACCGATTAAGAAATTACGATGTTCTTCTTCCGTCCATGGCTTCCCTGAATTTGATTTATTGTTATTAATTTCATAATTTCATGAAATTTAGATTATCAAAATTGAGATTATAGAAGATTACCCTTTTTCTTCTCATGAGCAGTTTTACCCTTCTTGGAATGAATCTGACCATCGGAATGATAACCGGTATCATCAACGGCGGCGATAGGATCACCGTTACCGTTACTGTCGTCGTTAGCGAGAAGAGCATCAAGGTTTCCCAAACTAAGACTCTTCCTTAACGCCGTTACCTCAGGCGGCCTAATCGGATCAGAAGATATATTAACGCCGAACAGTTTAACACTTCCCTTATTAACGCCGTTAAGACAAGTCCGTGCGTTATGGCCATTATGGCCACAGTGTGAGCACGTCTTCGCCACCGTCACCGTCTCCTTCACCATCTCTCTCTCTCTCTCTACGTCACAAGAATTGGACTCTCGAGATCTCTCGCTAATTGTATTTATATCTTAATCTCTGTGTGTAATTATAGATATTTATATATATACGATATATATTCGGATATGCGTGAGCTGTTTTTTGTGAATGTCCTTGGTGTTTTTACATTTTTTTTTTCCTTAAGAGATAAAGCGTTTTCCTTATTTATCTTCTTTTATTTGGAAGTTTTTACCGAAGTTATTATAAGGAAAAAATCCAGCAGAATCTGCGTTAGATCATAATTGACGGCTGAGATTTTCTTAAGATAGGATTCGTAGAGATATCAGCCGTTAGATTGTTTTCCAGCTAAATATGTACTGGATATTAATCCCGGGTATTTAGGTTAGATATTAAATCGTATATCCGAGTTTTATTTTTTTTTTATTTTATTTCCTAAGTTACCCATATTTTTATCATTATCAATCCTAATCTTAGTGCAGTTGGAATTTACTTACTTTTATCTTATTCCATATTAGTTAATATCTCATATTTTCTAGCCAATTATTCCTATTTTCTATTTCATCGAAAACTTACATATATATTGCGATAATTCATAGTATATACTGTTTAATTTTTTAAAATAACTTTATGATATATTTGGATATTTGGATCCAGTCTAAACGCGTTGAGATCCAATTGGATACTTCGAAAGTTGGATCAATATAGGAATACAAAGTCCTCGTTTCCTTATTTAGGGAAACTTTTTTTGTTAAAAATATAACTATTTGTTTATTGCGGTCAGTGTGTGACACATAATCCTACAAAATCTACGTTGGTAAAAAACAAAAAGTATGACTAGTTTGATCAAAAATTAAAATCTAGTATAGGTTCTGCGAATTAGCTTCTTTTTTTTTTCTACTAAGATTTCGATTTCATTTTCCATATTAAAATAAAAATAAAACACGGTAAATCTCACAAATTGAGAGCATCCACTTTCACAACAAAAATATGACTGCAAAACACATTAATAGCAGCATATTTATTTGGTGACAAAACAAAAACACATTAGTTTAGTAGTAGTATTAATACCTTCCAAATGATAAATTTACGTTTGGACTCTTTATATGATGTTGGTACCCTTTAAATAACCTCCAAGTCCCAAATGTCATATATGAATATGGTTTACGTATTTTTTGTCACGAGAAGTAAAGTATTTATATGCAAAAGCTCCTACACGGGGGACTTTTTGGTATTCTTTCATAAAAATAGACCGTGCTTTGGTAGCATCCATGGTGAATCGAAATTGATGATACCTTTTAGAAGAAGTATTTGGGCCAAAACACTTGGGGACAATTGGGTTTTGCTCCACCACCATAACCTACCATTAGTTTATGAAGGGAATATTAAAGCAGAACATTGTTTAACTTTGCTAATCCAAATTCTCTTCCCGGCAATTGCTACATGTGGAAAAAATCATATACGAAAAAATTGAACATCACTAATATAGTACCTTTGATATATCAGGGATTGACATATGCTTAACTCCTTCTAAAGGCATATCTTCTTCCACATGCTTATCTCCTTCCGCCGATTTATCTTTTTCTGGCGGTTTGTCTTTCTCCGCCGGCTTATCTCCTTCCGCCGGTTTATCCGGCTTATCCCCTTCTGCCGGTTTATCTTTTTGTGGCGTTTTGGCTCCCTCTGCCGGCTTATCTTCTTCTGCCGGTTTTTCTTTTTGTGGCGGTTTGTCTTCCTCCGCCGGCTTATCTTTTCCCCGCAATTTGTCCTCCTCGACCGGTTTATCTCCTTTCAGCATATTGTCTTCCTTTGATGGCTTGTCTCTTCTCGGCAACTTATCTCTTATTGGCGGCTTATCTTCCTTCAACAGATTGTCTCCTCCTGACTGCTTGCCACTTTCTGCCAGCTTGTTAGGCCCTTCAGGCCTAGCTCCTCCCGCATGCAGAGTATCTCTGGAATGCTCTTCTTTCCTAAGTGTCAATCACATACACACAATCTTTACTAACCCACAAATAAAAAATTATCATATATTACGAATGTGGTCACATATAATAATGCATGAACAATTTATTTTTCAATGGCCAAAACATTGACAGATGCTCTATATTCTATCATAATGAACTTGGAACCGGATGGTGACACAACAGTGTCACTAAGATAAACCACTAAAGTATATCGTCTTCCTCTACTCTATTTTATATTCTACAATGTTTCTCTTTTTAGAATATCACAAATTCACAATGAACGTTCAAACATGTATATATATGTTTTGCATGTTGGAATTAATGAATTTATACATAAAACAGACATAGAGTAATAGCGTGAGCGTATAGCATGTCCATGTCGTATAAATAATCCCTATATTGAACAAAATAAAAATCAACCGTAAATATGTCTTTCATGCAACAGAAAATGGAACAATTAAAGCATTAGAAGAGTTAATTAATTACTTTTACTTAAGTAATTACTTGTAGAGCCAGATGAGGAAGGCGATCCCGGATGCTCCGAGGCTACCAGAAGCTAAGAACCCCGTTGCCAAGAAACTCGAAGTGATTACCGCCGGTACGAGAATCGGACTAAGAACCACCAAAACCGGCATCACAACGGTTAGAGCCACGGCCGTACCGGCAAAAGTTAAACCAGTGAGGATCATGAGGGATACGACGGCTATACCGGCATAAAGAGGAGGTTTGCGTTTCGTGCCGAAGAAATGCATTTTGCAGTAATATAAATTTTGTTAAGTCGTATACTCTGATTGTGTATTAAAGAGTGGGTCCAGAGGTGAGATCGACGTGTACGCCACATGTCTGAAGCAAGTATTGTCCATGCATGCAACTGACACCTTTGTGAGTGAAGTTGCTCTACGTCACGCCAAGGTCACATCTTTTTTGTATATATATTAAAGTTGTTCACATTTTGTTTGCCCCGTTCGTTTATTTTTCTTCTTTCGTAGTAAACACAAATTTGAAGTTGATAGAAAGGAAAACGTTAGTTAACTACGTTCCAAAAATCGACACAATAGGTGAAATCAAATATATCAACTATAGCTAATTAGCCAGCAAAATAAAATCTGATCATTATTGCAACGAACACAGATCGAATCGAACGAAAGACTGCAATTAAATAAAACCACAGAATCAGGAAGCTATAAAATTTACAAGTTCAAATTGTTACCGGATAAATTAGTTTGACTTTTGGACGTTATGTATATTTTTTTTTTGAATACCATAAGGTTATGGACTTATGGGCCAAAGTCTGTAATTTTCCTTATGGCTATGTAACTTAGGGGAAAAGGGGATTTTCATACCCATACTATCGAGACCGTGGATTTTTATACCTCGACATTTTTGTAGTGTATTTTCCAACCCAAACTGAAATAAAATTTGAATTTCATACCTGTATTTGATAAATCGTGCAAAAAACGGAGTCAATCTAACGGGTGTTAGTCAACTCCGTTACGATGCTGAGTCATCGTACACGTGTACGCTGACGTGTATCCCATACGACGTCGTTTTGATAATTGTTCTCAAAAGTTTAAATTTTTTGCAAAATCGGGGATTCGAACCCGTGTCCCTTGGCCCAACATCGAGCACCTTTACCAATTAATCTCACAACTCTAATCAAACATTCCCCAATCATTTTAAGTTATAAACCTTAATAGTTATGTGTTTGGAAATAAACCAAACGACGTCAGATTCAGCTCCGCGAATAGCTGATTCCTGTGTCTGTGACATCTCGATTCAAGCATTGGCGAATCTCAATGGCGACGGAGAAGTTGTTCTGAGAGGTGGTGAAATGAGTTTGGTGGGTTTGAGGTAGAGATTGTTAGGTTTAAGAAACGAAGAAGAAGATACAGAGGAAGATGAATTGAGTCTTGATGAAACGAGAGAAGGTTTGAGTGAAGATGAGAGAGATAGGGTTCCCATGGCTGAAGCGAAGAAGAAGAAGAAGAGAAATTTGGTTTATTTCCAAAACACACAACTATTTAGGTTTATAACTTAAAATGATTGGGGAATGTCCGATTAGAGTTGTGGGATTAATTGGTAAAGGTGCTCGATGTTGGGCCAAGGGACACGGGTTCGAATCCCCGATTTTGCAAAAAATTTAAACTTTTGAGAACAATTATCAAAACGACGTCGTATGGGATACACGTCAGCGTACACGTGTACGATGACTCAGCATCGTAACGGAGTTGACTAACACCCGTTAGATTGACTCCGTTTTTTGCACGATTTATCAAATACAGGTATGAAATTCAAATTTTATTTCAGTTTGGGTTGGAAAATACACTACAAAAATGTCGAGGTATAAAAATCCACGGTCTCGATAGTACGGGTATGAAAATCCCCTTTTCCCATGTAACTTAGTGGTTAATTTGTAATTGACGAAACTAAGGTATTGATTGAAATCAAAAGCGTCAATTTTGGCAAGTTGGTGTGTAAAGCTCCTTCGTGGATCCAACAAAATAATTAATATTTTAGCCATGGCCGATGGCGTTGACGAGTGGTCGCTTCTGCAGTCATAATGGTCAGAGAATTCAACTTCATTTCTTGGATGAAACAAATTCAAAATTAAATATGTATATATATATTTTTTATATATAGAATTAATTGCAATATATATGTAGATATCTTCCATTATTTTAGTTTCCAACAATTTCTTGCAACCATTCTTTGATGGATGATTATTCAATTATTCTTATCGATCGACTATTCTTCTAATGGTTTTAGGTCTGATTAGTGTTAAAAAAAAGTTTAAGAGAAAAGGTTAATAAACAACGATTCTATTACTAAGGAATAGGAAAAAAACTAGTAAAAAAAATCTAACCGTTTTATGTGGATCACCTACGAGAGACGTGCACTACTGATTAGTAGTGTAATACTGTATAAATCCCTATTCCTTGTGAGGATTTCGACCATCAAATAGCAAACAACGTTTCTGTATTTTTAAGAAGACTATCATAATTCATAACAATGTCATCATCAAATTTTGCTATCCTTTGCCTCTTCATGATTTCCCTCGTTCCTCTACATGAATGTATGTATATACATTTTTGCATATAACTCATGATGATCATCATCAATACGATCGCAATTATAGTTAGTTTCAACTCCTATTTTCTCTTTTGTTATAGTTGGAAAGGCACAAGGTTCTGAAGCGGGGATGCAATTAGATCCAGCACTGTGTGCGCGTGTACAATGTGCAAAACACTGGAATCAAAAATGGTGTTTTTGCTGTGCCGGACAACCGAAGACCTGTTTTCTTAATAAACAAGGCTGTACGGCTGTCTGCAAGTACCCATCTCCTTCAATGGCTTAAGAAACTTGAAGAACCCATGTATACTATTTACTTACGTTTTCTCTTGATATATGAATACATATAAGTTACGTAAAGGAAACAAATACAATTATGCTTATTGTAATTTAACATTAAAACCAAAAAAAAAAAATTATGCTTATCTTAATTGTGTTTCGTACCATTGCATCTTGCATGTCTACGCAATCCACATTAATACTACACTCTTTTTAATCTTTTCTTTTCTTCTTCTTTAATTAATACTACATGACTTTCAGTCAGTCACTTCTTTAGTTCTTTATTCATAATTTATAATTTACAGCAAGTCATATATATATATATATATCCATTAGAATTTTGAAATTGGCATAACTATAACAAAATTTTGATAGGTTTTCCGAATACTTTAAACTCCTTAAATTTTGAATACATCTCAATCAAACAACTCCACTTACATTAAAATCCATGGTGTATAGACTAAAACTTTAAAACTCTCTGCATTTTTAAATATTCTAAAAGAAGCCATCACGATAACTTGATAAGTACTTTTAAGTGATAAAAGTCCACGTAGAGGAACAAGACAAAAGGACAAAAGAAAGAAAAAGGACGAAATCTAAAGGGAAAGAAAATAAGTGAGAAGTCCAAGAAAAGGTAGTATGATCTTTCTCGGTCCGATCCTCGAAACTCCCTCGAAGGCTCGAACCCTCTCTTCATTTTTTACCACTATATATTCCTCGTCACTCTTATTCCCACTTCCACACATACACATATACAACAGATCAAGAGTGTCAATCAAGTTAACTTGGAGTGAAGATGGCAACTAAACAAGAAGCTTTAGCCATCGAATTCATAAGCCAACACCTTCTCACAGACTTTGCTTCCATGGCAACTGACCCATCTCTTTTTACCAATCAAGTTCACAACTTTCACTCAGAAACAAGCCCTAGAACCATCAGCAACCAATCCCTTAAACCGAACTCAACGCTTAACCAGCGTAAACCGCCCTTACCGAATCTATCCGTCCCAAGAACGATCTCAACAAAGACAGAGAAAGAGGAGGAAGAAGAGAGGCACTACAGGGGAGTGAGACGAAGACCGTGGGGAAAATACGCGGCGGAGATTAGGGATCCGAACAAAAAGGGTTCAAGGATTTGGCTTGGAACTTACGACAAAGCCGTGGAAGCTGCAAGAGCTTATGACCAAGCAGCGTTCAAATTGCGTGGAAGAAAAGCAATCTTGAATTTTCCTCTCGATATTAGGGCAACGTCCGAAACTTGTTTTGAGGAAGGAGTCGTCGGATTAGGGAAACGAAAGCGGGTTAAGAGTTCTCCGCCAGAAGAGGAGAAGGAGAAGGTTAGGGTTAAAGTGGAGGAAGAAGAGAGCAATACGTCGGAGACGACGGAGGCTGAGGTTGAGGCGGTACCATTGACGCCGTCAAGTTGGATGGGGTTTTGGGATGTGGGAGCAGGAGATGGGATCTTCAGTATTCCTCCGTTATCTCCGACGTCTCCCAACTTCTCCGTTATCTCCGTCACTTGAACTTCGGAAAAGTCAACGGACGATAACGTTTTCACTTGCGTCACTCTCATGATTTCATTTATTCTTGTATAATATAAGGGTAGCGGTAGTGTGCAAATATCAAATAAGTAGTTTAATTAGTACCAATCATTTTATTCATTAATTTTTTTAGAAGAATATTTGGATGTTTAAATATGAACAGAATTTTGTATTCGTTGATGTTATATATTTATTGATTGTATAAACATTCTTAGTCATCAGTTTCGTAACTCGTAAGTCATATCTCCTAAATAGTCAAAGATTATAAAATTGGATCAGGAAAGTAACTCGGAGCTATAAAAATAGTGTGCAAGGAAAAGACAATAATTAGTTAAAAATACATACAAATCTAAACGAAGAACTAGATTTTCAAAATTTCAATAGTAGAACACACCAATCAAATGGATAATCTCTAAGATTATCTACAAAGCATCCATAAAAGTAACCCATGATTAATATTATCTTACATGCTATTAAAAATTTAGAAGGATTGATTAATATTATTATGCGATTAGGAGTATAATTGTCAAGAAACTGAGCAAGAGGGTAAGGTTTGGTTATATATGTGGAGCCCCTATACGAAGTTAAGTAGAAACAAAGAAATATCAAGTTGCTTCTAATCATATCCTAGCAAGACAACCCTACAAGAAAAGCAATTTGATGAATTTGTCTCTTCTTTTAATTCGGGTAAAAGTTATTATGCATCATAATATCTTATCTTTTTTACTCGAATGGTGAATATGCAAAATATCTTATGATATTTAAGAGTTTAACTAGTGAGTCATTACTACTACGAATATCACATATCAATCTTATCATAAAACTAGAGAAAAAAAAAAGAACTTTTAAGAGATTGACTTTTAAAGATAAGTTACAATTTTAAACACTAGTAGTTCAAGTCTTTTTGGTTTTGGTTTGTGTTTATGTTTTACATTTAAAATTTCAAATGAACCTACGACCTTAACCAACTCAATCAAAATTCTATTTAAGACAAATAACTTAGGATTCGAACCGTGGGTAAAGTAGAGAAGAATTATATGGATGTTAGTGAAATTTGTCAGCATCATAGACAAAGATCAAGTTGGCACAACTTGAAGGGTCCTGACAAAATATCTCAAGTTGTCTCCATAAATGTTTAATGGATAAGACTTGGACCCACAGAGTTAAACCAGAGAGACACAGAGAGAGACTTGTGTGACACCTCACCCATGGCTGCGTTAACACCTGTTTAGGATTCCTTTCTTTATATAAGCCAACAAACTGATTAAAACTTTTCTACAAACACCACTTGCAGATTTTCTTCTTCTCCTGTCTTGTCTGCAATAGAAAAGTAAGATAAATATGGCGACTTTTGAGGAAAGCTCTGATCTGGATGTTATACAGAAACATCTGTTTGAAGACTTGATGATCCCTGATGGTTTTATTGAAGATTTTGTCTTTGATGATACTGCTTTTGTCTCAGGACTCTGGTCTTTAGAACCCTTTAACCCAGTTCCTAAACTGGAACCTAGTTCACCTGTTCCAGATTCCTATGTCCAAGAGTTTCTGCAAATGGAAGCAGAATCATCATCATCATCAACAACAACATCACCTGAGGTTGAGACTGTCTCTAACCGGAAAAAAACAAAGAGGTTTGAAGAGACGAGACATTACAGAGGCGTGAGAAGGAGGCCATGGGGGAAATTTGCAGCAGAGATTCGAGATCCCGCGAAGAAAGGATCCAGGATTTGGTTAGGCACTTTTGAGAGTGATACTGATGCTGCAAGAGCTTATGACTATGCAGCTTTTAAGCTCAGGGGAAGAAAAGCTGTCCTCAATTTTCCTTTGGATGCCGGAAAGTATGATGCTCCGGTCAATTCATGTCGAAAAAGGAGGAGAAGCGATGTACCGCAGCCTCAAGGAACAACAACGAGTACTTCATCATCATCATCAAACTAATGGGAATAGTGATGTTTAATTAGTATATATAGGTTAATATCTTAAGTATGTGAAGCATCATGTATAGAGCCAAGAAAATATTAGATTAGTGTACTACTGGAAAAAACTCTTGCAAAATATGTACTAAAGAGTTCCTGTAACAATGGAACTTCTGTGTTTTCTCATGTCTTAAAGAGCTTAAGGTTCTAGAAACAAAGTTCTTGTCCCAGATTCGTTTTTTTTCAGAGATTAAACATCCTGAGAAGGCAAGAGGACCTAAATCTATCAACTATATTTATTTCTTAGTCTAGTTCTGTGATACTTAATCGAATTTCTCCCTGGAAGACCTTAACATAAGCCTTAAAGTTTCTCCAATGATACAAACAGTATCGTACAGTGGCTTCAGTATTCAATATCACTGAGGTATTAATTAGTTCAAATGTCCAGAAAGCGTGAATCAATGAATTGAGTAGACGAACAAGTTGCAAGAGGGACCAAGTTTAAAGAATATGGCAGCCAGAGTTTTGTCTCATGGTTGGGTACAAGTCAGCATTCATTTTTTAAATATGACAAGGAAATGGATGGACCACACGCAACAGCTAAAAACAGGAGAGATGCACAAGTTGCAAAATGGAAAAGTAAACAGAGGAAGATATGTATTAACATCTCAATCTCATCGTTGAGATGGATGTTGAGTATTATTATTATTAGGAATAAAAAACCCAAAGAATTCTTATAACCAATGAAATACTTCATGGATTTTTGATAAAGATATCTTCTATGCATATATGTCTAGTATACATTTGGAACAGTTGATGCATATCAACTGACCTGTTTCTTAGATAGAAGAGATCTTCATGTTATCGATCTTTTCTTGAGTTTCCATGTCGATCACATTCTGCAATGCTCCTTCACCAGTCAAGAAACTCGGTTGATTTGTCGATGCAAGGAGTCTAGCCCACATCCTATCAGTTAACTTCACCGTATTTGTCATTTCAGTCACGCGCTGCAGAAGTAAAAAAATCATGGGCATTAACCACAAAGGTTTAGGACTCAATGATTAAGTTAGTCTAAGAATGATTAGAGAAGTAAAAGAGAAAAGCTTACAGAAATTGGGATGTAAGCATGTCTGCTATTAACTGGTCCTACAGTGAAACCTGAATACCCAGCCATTGCTCCATGAACTGCACTTTGGGCAAGAAGAGTGCAATAGACATTGTCTGATGCGTTACTCGGTATTGCTCTTATCATATACGTTGGGTCTGTTCAACCAGTAAATATGTCAATGAAATGCACAGAGGAGTGTTAACAAGATAGAGACAGTGAGTCTGGAGATATACCTATGTACTTCATATTTATCATCATTTCCCGAACATTTGTAAAGTGATCCTGCAGCATTGTGGCCACAAAACTCATCTTGAATGTTTGAGGAAAAACATCTTGAAACCATTTTCTTAGCTTTCGAGTTTCGACCAATACCTTTATCTGTTGAGTCAACCATAGACCAACATCAAGCAAGAGTCTATTTCCTGAGGCGTCTTTAGTTTCAGATGCATGCATGCTTTGAGCAACATAATCCTGTCCAGCACCTTCGGCTATCACAATAACCATGTGCCTATTCTCTTTGAGTCGTTGTTCAATAAACTCAAAGAGCCCACCCTTTCCTTCAAGAAAAAATGGAGACTCTGGAATCAAGCAACAATCCTGTCACATTTCAAAGTTGACATTGTTATACACCAGAATATAAGAAATTTTATAGTGAAAACTTAAAAATCAAAATAATGTATTACCACATCACGGTTCGCTAAAGTTGCAATCATGGCAATAAAACCTGCAGAACTTGTACCAAAATTTAAATTCATATTCACAAAAAAATAAAGTAATCCAAATATGCCACAGAATATTTACCACTGTATCTGCCCATGAGTTTAACGATACCAACTCCATTTTCCACGCTCTCGACCTCTACATGTGCAGCATTAATAGCTCGTTGTGCTTCCTCAACCGCGGTATCAAAGCCAAATGATTTGTCAATCACCTAGAACAATGGGTGAAGAAGATGTATAAGAAACTCCACATGAGAGAAAAGTAGACCTTAAGTTGAAAATTATCAATGCGTATTTACAGCAATATCATTATCAATCGTCTTGGGAATGCCAGAAACCGCCACTTGAAGACCACGCCTCTCAACTTCCTTCACAGAATATGAAGCAAGTATCAGTAGAATTACTTAATGCCACATTCAACATTCAGTAATATGTGATAATGAATAACCTGGTATATTTTCTCTGCACCCTTTTGCGTCCCATCACCTCCAATAATATACACCTGAAATACACATTGACAAGATATTAATATGGCTCATTTCAATACAAGCTAATCTACATAAAAATCAAGAAACGTGGACAAAATGGATATCAGTTATGTAAGCTACCTGATTTATTCCTCTATCTTGAATGTTATCAACAATCTTCGCTGTATCATGTCCTCCTCTTGAGGTTTGAAGAACAGTGCCACCGCGTTTATGAATATCATTAACTACTTTAGGCGTCAGGGTCATAGTGTTTTTGGAGTAAAAGCCTCTATATCCTCCCTGAATACCAAGAATGTTATTGACACCATACATATTGTTCAAACCACATACAATTTCCCGTATAACAGTATTGATTCCTGGGCACAAGCCCCCACAAGTCACTATGCAAGCTTTTACTTCATCTGATCTGAAGTACACCTATATAACCAAAACTTAACAGGATTCAGTGAAAAATTTAACAAAAGTTTCACACTTTAAAGAAGAAATCATACCCTTTCTCGAGGCCCTGCTCGCCTAAAGTGTACTCCTCGCTTACTTCCCTTCTGGACTACAATCTGAATATAAAGGTACTTGAGCAAGCAAAACACCCGCAAATCGGAAAAAAAATTTAGAATAAATACATCCAGCTTACATTTTGTGCAACCACATCTTCGGAACTGACAAAGGTTCGCCTACAGAAATAGTATGAACAATACATTACAACCGTCAAAGGTATTTCTGAGTTTACTGACTTTGCCATGTAAAATATTTGAACTTACTTAACAATGGCATATGCTTGGCTTTCTTTCAATGGATTTGGATACGACTGTGATATCAGAAGCAAATCATGAATTAGGGAACTAACATTAACCCAGGAGAAAAGTTAGTACCTTTAAATGGAAAAACTCATAACTTGACAAAGATACTAACACATCACTACTTACTAGATACCAGTCAAATCGTTACGTTGCAATTATAAATCTTCATTACAGAAATTGATAAGCTATGAGACAGAGACAGGGAAGAATCAAATACCGGTAAATCAGGGAGAAATTTGGTCAAGTGAGGGACGTCTTCTAGCACAAACCCATCGTCTTTCTCTGGTTTGAATCCATCGGAGCACTGAGCTCTGATGAGTCGTTTCTGGTGCAAGATTCGAGGCAACACTGAAACTTGCTTCAATTTCAAAGCAGGAAGAGGGAAGTCCCGACGATGAAGGACGTTGGAAGAAGGGACAAGTGAGGAAAGCCTGGGTTTTGTTGACCCAAGTAACGAAATCGAAGCTTCCATTTGTATGGAGAACAAATCCGAATTTGTGGGATTCAAAGTTTTTTAGAATCTGTGTGGAATTCACAGCAGAGAGAGATCACCGATCCGACGCACACTAATTAGAGAGACTAGGCTGTTTCAATCCGGATTAAACCGATCCATTCCGGTTCAAATCGGACCGAACCGGAAAAGAATAAACCGATTTTGAAAAAGAAGGAGTATAACACCATGCCGTTCGTGATAAATGTTATAACACTCCATGCCGTTTTTTATAAATCTGTTTTTTTTTTCAGTGTTTTTAGTTCGGTAGTTCTTGTTGAAGATGTTTTCCCGGGAAAATATATCGTCTTTACCGGAATCCCCTGTTTCAGTTTCAGTTTCAGATGAGCTCTTCTGTCGGAATCTCGTTTCCGCTAGCCATTAAACTACCTGAAGCTCCATCATTTGTGAGAATCTCTCTCTTTCTCTTTATCTCTCTTAATTTAAATCACCTAGCTTTTTTATTCATGACGAAATCATGTTTTACAGAGAGGAAGCTCATTAGTGTTTTTACCAGCTCAGATTAAGAATAGGACTCGAGAGATCTCCATTTCTTCGAATTCTCCACCATCTTTGACAGTAAACGATGGGAATTGTTATTCAGAGACATCACTCATTGAGCTTATACGAGAGTCTGCAGATGAAAAGTGTTTAAAGAAAGCGAAATCGATTCATGGATTTGTTATTAAATTTCAATTTATTGAGAAGTCCTTGACGGTAATGTTGAATCAGTTGGTTATTGCCTACTCAAAATGCTCAGACTTTGGTTCTGCTCGTCAAGTGTTCGACGAAATTCCCCAAAAGAGTGTTTTCTCGTGGACTGTTTTAATGGTTGGAGCGACGGAGAACGGGTTTTACCGTGATGGGATTGATTATTTTGTTGAGATGCTTGGCTGCGATATCGTCCCTGATGAGTACGCTCTTTCTGCTGCGATACAGGCATGTATTGGTGTAGATAGTATTGATGTGGGTGAAATGGTTCATGCTCAGGTTATAACTCGGGGATTTTCGTCTCGTACGTTTGTTAATACGTCTTTGCTTGGCATGTATGCTAAGTTGGGGAGGATTGGGGATTCCTATAAGGTGTTTAATTCCATGGAAAATCGTAACCAAGTTTCATGGAATGCAATGATATCAGGGTTTGTGTCAAACGGTCTTTATGCGGAAGCATACAATAGTTTCTTGAGAATGCTGGAAGAGGAAATTAGACCGAACGTATCGTGTTTTATTAGCGTCTCGAAAGCTATTGGACAGTTGGGAGATGTTGAGAAAGGTAGATACATTGCTCAGATTGTTGTAGAAGTTGGTATGCAGTCTAACATCCACGTGGGAACAGCTTTGATTGATATGTTTGCAAAATGTGGATGTGTCACTGAAGCACAGTCAGTTTTTGAGTTGAATTTCTCTGGTTGTGTAGGGAATTTACCGTGGAACGCTATGATATCTGGTTATACAATTTCAAGGCACGGAGAAGAAGCAATGTTGCTGTTTCTTAGGATGTGTCAGAGTAATATCAAGCGAGATGTATACACATACTGCAGTGCATTGAATTCAATTGCTGACATGAGGTCTTTAGAATATGTAAAGCAGGTTCACGGGATGATCTGGAAAAGTGGACGAGAATCGATTGGTGTGAGTCTCTGCAATGCATTAATGGATGCATATGCCAAATGTGGGGAACTTGACGAGATGAGGAAGCTTTTTGACATTTGGGAGGAATCAAACCATATCTCGTGGACAACGCTTGTGACAGCTTATTCTCAGTCTTCTGAATGGGAGGATGCACTAAGCGTCTTCTCTCAGATGAGGGAAATGGGATTTCAACCGAACCAAGTTACATTTTCCGGTGTACTTGCGTCATGTGCTAGCCTCTGTTCTCTCGAGTATGGGCAGCAAGTTCACAGCTTGACATACAAAACTGGCTTTGCTAGGGACAAATGTGTGGAGAGTGTTCTTATCGATATGTATGCGAAATGTGGTAGTGTAAGAGATGCCATCAAGGTTTTTGAATCTTTGAAAGACCCTGATGTCATTTCATGGACCGCCATGATATCTGGATATGCCCAACACGGTATGGCGAAGGATGCCTTAGAGCTCTTCCGAAAAATGGAGCTTGTACTTCCAAAACCCAATTCAGTTACATTTCTATGCCTTCTGTTTGCTTGCAGCCACGGGGGACTAGTGGATGAAGGCTTGAGGTATTTTCATTTAATGGAGGAAAGATACGGGCTGGTCCCGGAAATTGAACATTATGCTTGTGTGGTTGATATCCTTGGCCGCGTCGGCCGGCTAAGGGAAGCATGGAAGTTTATAATGAAGATGCCGATAGAACCTGATGAGAAAGTCTGGTCGACATTGCTTGGAGCATGTAGGGTTCATGGGAACATTCAGTTGGCAAAGATTGCTGCTCAAAAGGTTCTCTCTTATAATCCGGATGATTTTGCTGCTCTTGTTCTCTTGTCAAATACATATAGAAAAGCTGGAAATATTGAAGGTGGATTGAATGTAAGAAATATGATGAAATCTCAAGCCATGAGAAAAGAACCTGGAATGAGCTGGATTTCCATCGGAGGTAAAATCCACAAGTTTTGCTCCGGGGATCAATACCATCCCCAGAAGGATGATATATACAAAACACTGAATGTATTGATGGAGAAAGTGCAGGGTAAAAAGTGTTGAATCTGTGGTTATAACATAAACCCTAGTTCATGATACTTTGCTTAAAACTGCAAAGATCTCCTTCAAGAGCAAGAATGAGAGAGAGATTTATGGAGATTTCAAATATATTACTCAAGAATCATATATCTTGCTGAACAGACCGAGCAAGGCTATAAGATACAACTTCAACGACAATTTACATTCAAGGCTATGATTACTAGAGGCCTTACAAAGTTCTTCGAGTCTCTTGTTGGCTCTTCTCTCAGGTATTCTCCAAATCACTATTCTGGAAGTCCTGCCTAAGTAAAACTTCGATCCATCTTCATTTACTTCTGTAGATAATCAGACTAACTACTTCTCTGTAAACATCCACAAGCTAGAACTTGTTATATGTATTGTGTCATCCTATGAAGACTCTCCCGTGTATTATCCGCCTCACGCATTAAATCAATCTTGCAAAAAAGTATCTGATTGTTTGAAAGATTCAACATTCTCTTGCTATGTCTGTTCCACAAATTAGTCAAGTTTTCTAATGCATCATTTCCTAATCTCTTCAAGTTTCCTCAATACTTGCTTGAAGCTTGGCCTAAGAGAAGGAGATGGAGAGCAACAAGATACTGCAAGCTGAAAGTACTCGAGAACAAATTCTTCGGTCACACCATTTCCATCTTTCACACATCTCCTAAGAATCTGAGGACGGTACAAATCCGACAACCTATTATGATCAAGAATAGAACCCTTTGGATTCTTGTTTATTGGCTCTTTACCAGAGACTAACTCAAGCATGATCACACCGAAACTATACACATCACTCTCCTTGCTTACTTCCTTCATCTTGATCAACTCAGGCGCTTTGTATCCCTCTGCAGCTGAAGCTTCTAGAACCTCTTGCCCAGCCGCGAGGTTCAAGAGCAAATGCAAGCCGAAATCAGAGACTCTAGGCCTAAAACTCTGGTCTAGAAGAACATTTTTCGACTTCAGATTTCCGTGAACAATCGGTCTCTGCATTCCTGTGTGGAGATGATCAAGAGCTTTTGCTATTCCAATGGTGATACTCAAAATATTGCTCCATTTGTGTGCGTCAACATCTCCACCTGCCAAAACTATGCTCTGTTTTTAAGACAACGTATTGAATATTGATTAGAAAAATTAATGGTGATGTTGATGCTCTAAAGATTTAAAGAAACGAGAGATCTATAAAGTTTTTGTCTTATGTAGTGAGCAAAAGAAGTGGGAAGTGACAAAAAAAAAAGTAGTTACCGACAAAAAGATAGATCAATAATGGTGATCCTAGAGCAAAAAAAAAAAAAGAAAAAAAAAAAAAGACAAACAATTACATGTTACGATTTACGAAAATGTAAAAGATAACACAATTTCTTATGGTTCGACTACAGTTACCAATATGATTCCATATGACGAATAAAACTTCGATATACATCTTCGAATACACTACATTAAAAAATATATTATATATATCATATTGGTAACGATAAGTTTTCTTAGATGCGTTAAAAACTTTTTAACCATTTTCCCGGGAAAACGAGAACTCAAGACTCTGTTTGTTTCCCAGAAAACAAGAATCCAGCTAAAAAGTTAATCTATTTTTATCCAAAAATTAAAAAAGTTTGTTCCTTTAATCTTTTCCAGCTTTCCCGAGAAAAAAAGAAAACAGAGTGTGAAAAACAGAGGCTTACATTTGATGAACTCAGAAAGATTCCCGGAACCAAAGAAAGGATGAATCATAAGCTTCTCTCCTCTGTTCCCAACATAAAACCCTAACAGAGGAACCAAATTATCATGTCGAACAAATCCAAGCGACTCAATGACGCCATTAAACTCCTTAGCATCCGATTTCACTGCACACAAAGGTCGAAGGAATCTAAGAACCCTAACTTTCCCACTTCTCTGCAACGTCGCTTTGTATAATGTACCGTAGCTTGATTTTCCGATGACTTCTCCGGGAGCATCAAGGATATCACAGATGGTTAGATCGTCTCCACCGTTACAGATTACAAGCTCCTCCTCTGTTTCGGATCCAGAAAAATCTTCTTTCTCATCATAAGGAGATTCGACGTTGTATTGAGCTTCATTGGTCTCTGTTTTTCTTCTTCTGCAGAAGATGAAGATTATGATGATAGCGATTATGATCAAGAATGTTGTTGGCAGAGATAAAGCAAGTATCAGTTTTACCAAATGGGATTTTCTCATCTCATGGAAATGTTTTCGGTTTTTGGTATTTGTGGGGAAGGAAATTGGAAATTGGAATTCTTAGGTATGAGAATACAAATGAAAAAAGTATGAATAATTGAAACTATTTTTGTTCACAGTAGTGATACAGAGAGATATGTAGATGGAGATGAAGTAAATGATGATATAGAGAGATCTGAAACATGGTTTTAGTTGTATCAATGTGGACTTATGAGTTGTTTTTGTTCGCTATTATTGAAAATGTGCTTTTATTCTCCTACCAAGTTCTCAACCAAATTGTATAAGTTTATGACCTACTGGTATAAACCAAAATTGTATAGGTCAATTTATTGGAACGACTATGTCGTATTAGAGAATTAGATTTTGGCATTGTACTTTGAAAACGTATTGAAACTTTGTTTCTGTATTTGGTACGAAATCACCGCCCAAAAAATGTTAGTTATTTAATATGCTAATCAAATCTTATAGAGGATGTATTTTTTCTTGTGAAAACTACCTAATTACTTATTACTAGACATTAGCTTATAACGTTGTAGATCTTGATTAATAGTATGACAAAATTATACTCCCACGTCGAATGGTCCTTTGATAGCCCCACCAATCACCATACGTATCAAATAAGGTGGTGGGGGGACCTTCATGTCACTCGCCTTTCAACAACCACAACTCAATTGCAACTTTGGTTTACTAACAATTTTGTGAGATTTTTTTTTGCTACTTCGTTGTCTATTTTTCTATTTTTATTGCATAATTTCCATTCTGATATTTGATCATTGCATATTAGGATAAAGTTCTTTTTCCCTATGTGCATGTGTGTGTGTAAACGAAACGACATATAGAATATATATTATTGCAATGATTCTCTTACATAGTTACATATATTGTTTGTTGTTATAATGTAATTCTTACTAATTCTATGTTTTAACCATCGTATGGTACTTTGGTTTATACATAATTGACGTATAGTTCAAACTTATTAACGTATATAATGTTTAAACTTTGTTAAAGTTTCTTCATTTGTAACCAATATTATATGAATACAGCAAAAAATAAGACTATCATTCCAGTAGATAAATGATAGAATGTGTGAACAATGCTCAAATGTTATCTTTATAAATTCAGTACTCGTCTGGCTATTTATTATTCTATAATCATTTTTATGTCTTTCATAGCTAATTATATAGAACCCACACCATTTAATGGCCTAGGTGTCAGATCTCACGTATACATTACTAACTAACCTAGTTAACAATTATATATATTCAACAAAATCCAACTTGACAAAACATAACATTTTTATTTCACTATGGGACCGATAGATGTTAGAGAAACAAACCAAAATACAAAATAGTAAAAGATATGGGTATCTTCGTAGTATAAACTATAGGCCAACAACCAACGTTGTGTTGGCCCAGTGGTAAATCTCCCAGGTGGAGGTACTGGGTTCGACGCTCGTTGAGAAGGATCTTTTCTCTAAAGGAGATGAATTTAACCTGGTGTGAGTCCCGTCTCTGGGAGATGTAGGATTCTCGGGTTTGAACTTCCATATATTAAAAAAAAAAAAAAAAAAAAACTATAGGCCAACGTTTACGATCCTATCTCATGTTTGATCAAATCATACACAACTAAGAAAAAAAAAACCGTAGTTTTCAAATTCAAATTGGATTGGATTAATTGGAATTGGATTCATATATGTTTTTTGTTTGCATTGATATGTTGCATTATGTATATTTACAAGAAAATACGATACAACGAAAAATCAACACTATTATATTTTTCTTGCAAATGTGCAGCCAAAACCTATAATACAATCAAACAAATAAGGTAAAAAAAAATTACACACAAAACTCGAATATTTCATCAACGTTTTTTTTTTTTTTTTTTTCATCGAACAACAAAAAACCCGAATGTTTCATCAACTTTTATCTACTCCTGTGTGCGCTGCGCAATAATAGTATGACAAAAAAAACACAACAATGCATGTTAAGTGACGAATTTAGCCCTACAAATTTAAAAACCTTGAACCTTTAATTAATCCCTTTATTTAATTAGTTGTGATCTCCACTCCTTAATTGCAGAAAGAAGAGAATGATTAGGAAGAAGAGAATCATTACGGAAGGGCAAATCCGTCATTGGCGATTTATCTTCTGAAGCCATTCCTTAATCGCTCTCTTCTCATACGTGTATCCATCCGAAGCAACACATGGATTCTCCATCACATCCTAATTTCAACAATGAAACCATAAACCAAATCAAACACACATAAATAACAAATCCTGACATAAAATGTAAGATTTTCTTATCATTCATTACCTTTGTTATTGGACAGTAGAAATGAGTCGGAGCGTTATGGTGATGATCAACTAGGTTATGAGCAAACATGTTTCTTGCGTTAGACGCAACTTCCTTTAACCGTTCAAGAACCGGCAAAATTTCTTTCCCTAAATCAGGGCGATCACGCTTTCTCATCTCCGCACATCTAAGTCCTATCATAACCATCTCTTTCGCTTCTTTAACCGGCCAATCTCCAGCAGTTTTATCCAAGATCTCTGTAAATTTCCCGGTTTGATCTCTCAACGCTTTCTCTATCGTATGAGCCAAACCCATGGCGGATCTAGCTGTGACTAGCTGAAGAAGTATGATTCCAAACGCGTAAATATCAGATTCCGGGGTTACCACTCCGGTTCTTTGGTATTCGGGATCAATGTAGAAGAATGTTCCAACTGGACCGGTTTCGTTGAAAACCGTTGAGGCATGAGAAGGATCAAGATTAACCATTTTGGAGAGGCCTACGTCTCCGATTTTGCTCACATTGTTCCGGCCTAGGAGTATATTGGCTGGTTTAAGATCTCGGTGAACGATTGGTCTTGGTTCGTTTGTGTGGAGAAAGTAAAGAGCTGAAGCGATCTCCCAAGCGATTCGGAACCGCTCGAACCACCGTAACGGCGGTGGCTGCGGTGTGTCAACGTTTGGTCGGCGTTTCATGAGTCTTTCCTCGAGGCTTCCGTTGTGCATATACTCGTAGACTAAGCTTCCGCGTTCAGGACACGCGCCTAGGAGGAGAAGCAAGTGTGGGTGACGAATCTTGCTAAGAATCTCAAGCTGAAGAATTATCAAATGAAAATGGCATCGTTTTAGCAGAATAGTAATTATTCTTGGAGGTTAAAAAGTGAAGAATGTTTTTTTACCTCTTGGTGAAACTGTTTGGTTAAGCTACTTTTGTCAGAATGAAGAACCTTGACAGCTACTGTCGTGTGATGCAAGTTACACCGATATACGCTTCCGTAACCACCCACTCCGATCTTAAGTTCATCAGAGAAGGATGACGTCGCCTCGACGATCTCTTCCCACTCAAATTTCATGTATTGTTGGCGTTGAAGCGGTCCGCCTTCGAGTGCATCCTCTAGCCTCTGCTTCTCTTTTCGAACCTCTTCCGCTCTTGCTTCCGCCTCAAGTCTCTCTTCGGTTTCTCTCTCAATGCATTCTCTCACAAGCTCAGCTTCGTTTTCCGCCTCCTCTTGTCTCTCCTTTTCCATTTCTACCACTTCATCAGCTTCTTCTTCTCTTATCGTTAAGTTCTTGAGCCTCGTAGCTTCCTCTGATCGCCGCTGGTTCAGATCTTGCATCTGTTAGAAAGAAAAACAGAGTATATACAAATTATATTCGATATCGAAAAAAAAAGCCCAAATATTGTAGCAAACAGTGAACCTTTTTAGAAGCATCAATGACTTCGCCTTGAGCAACTGCATACATTCCTTTAATGTGACGGAGTTCAATCTTCAGCTTCTCTAATTCAAAGTCTTTATTGGCCTGCTTGTTATAAATCCCACATTAGTCAAACATAATGCATTACTTCACTCATTGTCAATTGGTTTTGAGACGAAAAGAAACCTGGCTACTAGATGAAGTAGGGTCACTGTAGGTACTTGAGCTTGAAGCCTCTTCCATCTGAGAGCTTCTCCAACTGCTGATATCGCTTCCTCCATACCCAATTCCCGAGCTACTTGTTCTGTAAAAGCCCTTCTGGTTCAGTAACTTTGATTCATCGTCGAGAGACCCGGCTCTGTTATGATGATGATGATGCGGACCATTGTTCTGTTTTCCAATGTTGGTTCCAACCTTCTGGTTCACGGTTGAAAGCGCTTGGATTCTTTGAAAGAGTAAAGGTGTTGATGAGAACTGATGACTCGATGTCGAACTTACTGATCCTAAAATGTTAAAAAACCAATCAAATCAAACATATAAACAGGTTTTAGTTTATGTCCTACAGAGTTAGTTCATACCTGAATGACTATCTGAAGAGAATCGGCTTTCACTTCTATCATCTGCAATGCTCGTTTCGGTGTCCATATCAGATTTACGAACATTGAGAAGCTTTCCTTTAGAGATAACGTGAACTGTGCAAAATTTTGGTGTAGCAACTGAAATTCTTGAAGACAAGTTGCTTCTCTTCAACTTCCTGCAAAAGAAAAAAGATTAAACTATCTGATCGACAAACTCAGAGAAATCTAAACTTAAGAGATTGATTTGGATTTTACCAAGAGAAGATGATAGAAGAAGAAGCTCCAATGACTAGCTCACTAATTCCATGATCTTGAACAGCTTTAGAGATTGCATCAGCTACATCGTCTGATTCAAGCACCATTATATCCAATTGAACCTTTTCACATTTCACAAGATTCAGATTCTCGACAATAGAAACATGAAACAGCATATCAAATCAAATCCACTATGACACATACCTCTCTATGAACAAACATGTCTCTGCTTGGAAGAAGCATCTCTCTGGTTTTTCTATCAACATCTTTCTTGTAAACACTTGTGGTCGAATCTTTTCTTGTAGTCGAAACCGTATTCGAATCTCCTGTTTTAACTCAACAAAATCAGATCTAAATTTGACTTCAAGATTGAAACTTATGTAAAGTTCTAGATAATAACTTACTTGGTTGGACATGTAAGAGCTTAAAGACGACATGTTCTCGAGAAGCAAATTCTTGAAGTGCCCATCGAACAACGCCTTTGGTTTTGCTATTGTTCCCTTTAATAGCCACCGCTACGATTAAAGCTCCATCACTCATCTCTGGATTTTCAACGGTTAAGATCTGATTATCATCATCATTCATCATCATCATCTTCAGGGTTTGTTGAGATTATAGAGAGGTTTTTGAAGATACCTGAGTATTTTGACTTCAAAGGTTGAAGGTTTTGTTTCCTTAATCTCTCGTCGTGCTTAAAGAGACAAAACAGAGAGAAGAGAGAGTCATGAATTGGTCTGGTTTTTATGTTTAATTAAATGTAAGTTACAGAGACATTTTCTGGGCAAAACAAAACAAAACAAAACTAGTTGAATCCTTAAATGGATATAATATAATTTAGATAACAAAATACTAAAAAGATGGAAGATCTGGTTAGCCAATTTCAACGGCTAAGATCAATCATCAGAGTTGAAGATAGATAGAGTCATAGAGATACCTATTGAGATTTAACTTCAAAGCTTTTTCCAAAACTCGTGGGGGACGATGATTCAACAGCTTCTTGACAAATGGAGAGAGAGAGAATGAGAAGAAAAAGATGAATCAAATTTGAGTCCAGTGAATGTGTCTTCTGATTAAAGTAATGGAGTTATACGGAAATTTATGCGCAAAACAGTTGAATTCTTTTATGGATATAACCAAAGATTCAAAGAAGTAATGATTTAAAAAAAAAAACGATGAGAGAATTGAAAATGTCAAAAAAGTCTAGAAGAGTTTGTGTGGAATATGTGATGTCTTTTCCGGTAGTTTCCTTAGGTTTGATGACGTTGAAAGTCAGAACAACTGGGCTTTTGTCGGACTACCAACTTTTTTTTATTCAATTTTGTTGACTTTTCAATTTGTGGCCTATTCCCTTATGAAGTTAATATTGAGATTTGAGATATTGTAGGTTCATTTCTGCCAAAATACAAATTTGTTTTTTGATTTTCTTGTTCAACTATATTATCGTGTTTTCTTTTGCGAATCTTTTTGTTTTTTCTTCTAAACGTTTGACTAAATAATTACAAGTTTTGTCAACTCTAAAGATTCTTTTCGATAAGTGGAAGAACTATCGATGTGAAAGCTTCTCTTTTAGACCTCTCTGCATCGGCTCTTCCCGGAAACTTTCTGCGTGGATCGTCCCCTGGACAACACAACTCGAAGCTCTATAGACAAGATCACAAGACACACCTTGTGGTATGAACTTAAGAAGCTCATTTCTTGGATACTCCAAATAGGTCTCATAGGGCCATCATCAAGCTTTTGAAACTCAACAAGTACGGGTTTTAACATTGACATACTTCATGTCTTCATAGTTCATACTTAATACTATTAACTTGTGTAAATAATCTCTTCTAAGTTATGAAATCGAAATATGAAACAGAGATATATTGTTAATTCATTGGATCACAGGTGTACTTTCTAGCATTTATTATGTGCATTAAATGGCTTGAGTAGCGGACATTTAATGGTGGACAAAATAACCTGTGATAGTTATCTCTGAGATGCGGATGTTATTGAGAAGAAAACACACAAATTATGCGTTTGATAAGTACAGTTTCAACTTTATCATTATGTGAATTTATTGGCCTTAACTAGTGGACGTGTTTGACATGACAATAGGTAAGGATTCTTCTAATGGATGGTCCAAAATCTATACTTGGACTGAAACGAGTTTAACTTTTTTTACTGAAATTTGTAGTATGTTTAAACAAGAAAGAAAGTAGTAATACATGATATTGGCTTGTATTAGTGTTGAAGTTCATGTTATAATTTGTATCAAGCTTGTCATATATATAGAAAATCTTTCTAACATCATCAACCTTTGTTTTTTTTTTGTTGGAGCAAATATTAACCTTTGTTTTAGTTAAGATAAAGATTAGAAAAATGTAGAATGACAAATCAATTACTGGATTGGATAGGCCCAGAGGTTTTTTTTGGGAGGTTCAAACTAAAATTACATTTTTACCATCAGAGAGTAGAAACACGAGACATATTTCCAAAACACAATAAGCTTAAATCAAAAGACATTTCCCTCTCTCTCTTTTTCTCTAATGTTGTATTATTGTAATTTTGCATCTCATCACACAAGAGACAAATCCTCGGAACAGAGACAAAGGAGGAACAGAGACAAACACACAAAGAAAAGATTAGAGTAAACACATTGATAGAATTGATAGTAATTTTTGTGGAATCTGTTTCTCTCTACTGTTTATTAGATTTCCACTCCATGATTGCTGAGTAAAGAGTGTAATTAGCAAGAAGGTTCTTGTTAGGCAGTGGAAGGTTCGTCACTGGTGATGTATCATTCTCTCTCAGCCATTCCTCTATAGCTTCCCGATCGTACGTATACCCATCCGCAGCCACGCACGGCTCATTCATCACTCCCTGTGATCAGCTCCAAAAACAAATTAGATCACAATCGAGAAGAAAAATGATTTCTTGTATGACAAGTAACTAATCATGGTTTTAGGGCTTATTTGAACCTTGATGAGTGGGCAAATGAAATGAGATGGAGGACCAGATGGAGTTCTCGAGAGCGAGTTTTGAGCTTTGTCGGCGACTTTCTTGAGCCGTTCCAAAGCCGGGATGATTTGATCTTTAAGATCTGGTCTGTCTCTGCGTCTCATTTCCGTGCAACACAGTCCCAAAGCGGCTAACTCACGAGTCTCACTGATGGGCCAAGACCCAGCTTTCTTATCCAAGATTGCCATAAATTCAGCATCGTCTCCGATCGCTTCTTCCAGCATATGAGTAATCGCTATCGCGGGTTTCGCGGTTATTAGCTGCAGAATCACAACTCCGAGGGAGTACACATCTGATTTAGGTGAGATAATCCCGGTTCGCTGGTACTCAGGGTCGATGTAACAGAGCGTGCCCACGGGACTGGTTTTCTTGAAGACGGTTAGTTTAGAAGAAGCGTCGTCTTGGTTAACCATTGTTGAGAGACCAACGTCGCCGAGTTTGCTGACGAAGTTGTGGTCAAGTAAGATGTTTCCTGGTTTGAGATCGCGGTGAATGATGGGTCTGGGCTTGGATTTGTGGAGGAATACAAGCGCTGAAGCGACTTCTAAAGCAATCCTGAAACGCTCGAACCAAGGGATCGGTGGTGTGTCGTTGACTAGCATCAACCGGTCATCTAAGCTTCCATTGTCCATGTACTCGTAGACAAGGCACCCTCGTTCGGGACATGCCCCGAGGAGGAGGACTAGGTGAGGATGTCGGATTTTGCTTAAGATCTCAAGCTGTCAAAACAGATATAAAAAAACATTTAGACTCTGATTACTACTCAGACCTTTAATCCGAAATCGCTCTTTACATAAATATTATACGATGTTTGGTACGGTTTTCCAACCTCTTGATCAAACTGTTTAGAGAGCTGAGTTTCTCCTGCGTGAAGGACCTTGACAGCACCCGTCGTGTGATGCAGATTACATTTGTAGACGGTTCCATAGGCTCCGATTCCAATCTTGAGATTTTCCGCGAAGTCAGAAGTCGCGGCTGCGATTTCCTCCCAGGTATAATGTTGGTATTGGATCCCGGGAGAGACGAGAGAAGCCTGAAGCTTATCTTTCTCTTTAGCGTCGCGCTCTGCTTTGATATCAGCTTCTCTTCTATGTAAAGCCTCTTTCATCATGAGCTCTTTAACCTTCTCTGCTTCCTTCATTGCCTCTTCATACCTCTGCTTCTCCTTTGAAGCTGTATATTTGGCTACTTCTTCCATTTCCTTCAGCTCCACAAGCTTCTCGGACTCCTCGAACCGCCGCTGGTTTAGCTCAGTCAGCTGCAACCAAATGCAGAAGCAAGAACACATAAATGTTACCAATAAGCGAAAAACGCCACGGTCTATGTGGTGCAAGAACTTGAATCAAACCTTTTTTGAAGCATCAACAGTCTCGGTTTGAGCCATGGCATACATCTCCTGAACATGTTTCAGCTCGGCTCTCAGCTTCTCTATCTCAAAGCTCAGATTCACCTACACAATTAGATCCAATTTTAGTTTCGAACCAAAACATGTTCTGTCTCTCTGAAAAGACAGAATCAAAAACAAGACAATTTTATGACTCAGCAAAACAATATAGTGACTCTAGACTACACTCAATTCTTGACACCAGAGAAGGAGAAACGAACAAAGCTGTTTCTCTGAACAAAACAGAATCAAGAATGAAGACGATTAGCTTACCTGATTATCAGTCACGGAATGGACGCTGAGGAGTCCATCAGACATGTTAGAGGCACAATGAGAAACCCAAGAATAGTTCTCAGGAACCACTGCACCCCAATCCATATTCGCTAGCTCGTGGTTGTTGCTCGAAGACGAGCTCATGATCCCTCTCCTATCCTCGTGATCTCTCCATTTAGAAGCCCAGCTCATCGCGTGATACGCCTCTGTTCCCATTGGGAACGAGGCACTAAAGCTCTCATCCTTATTCTTATTCCCTTCATTAGCCATATGTACAATTTCCATCCCTCGCCCTTTAGATACTTCCTCTTGGTCCGTCTCGCTGGAACTCGTATCCATTTGAACCACCGCGCTGCTACTGCTCATCGAATGTTTCCGAGCAGGGAAAAACGGAGAGACTCGGGATTGCGCTTCCGAAACAAACGAGAGAAAGTCTTGGTACTCTGTTTTTAAGTTTTTGCAATTTAGAGAACTGACATTTTTAAAGACTCAATTTAACTTAATTGATGTTCAAATTTACCAGAAGGGAGTCTAGGACTATCAGTGGAGCCACTTGTGGAACTACTTCTCTCAGTTCTCTCGAATCTTATGCTTCCGGTAGCGTCTGACTCAGAAGGACGCACAGAAGCTAGTTTCCCCTTCGAGATCACATAGACTGTGCAGAATCTCGGGACAGCTGTTGCGATCATAGAAGACATATCGATCTTTCTTGAAAAGAACCCGCGAAGAGACATTCCTATTACCAGTTTTGTGACTCCAGTTCCAGCGATCTCTTCCGCTATCGCAGCTACAGGCTCGTGTGATTCCAGCACCAAAATCTCTACGTGCACCTTTTTTTGTTCAATATGGTACATTTTCAGATTTTGGGAAAACATAAAAAAAAAAAAACAAGAAAGGGTTTTTCGAATTTTAATTCTTGAAATAGAAGAGAACCTTTCTCCTTTCGAACATTTTTTTGTAAGGACGAAGCATCTCGTTTGTGCTCCTGTCCACTTCTTGTTTGTAAGCTGATACTACGTCGTTGTTAAGCTCTGATATCGATATCGCATTCCCCACTGAAATCAAACCGTACCCAAAGTAAGAAAAAATCAATCTTTATACCCAAAACAAGATGAGATTGTGAATCTTTTAAGTCACAACTTACTTGGGGTAGGGATGTAAGTGACAGGAGGACGAACATAAAGCAATTTGAAATCAGTGAAACCTTCAGGTATGAACTTCTCAAGAGCCCAAAAAACGACGTATTTGCTCTTCTTCTTGCCGTTAATGGCTACCGCTACAGAAAGAGATGGTGGAGGAGGTAGTGATAGGTGCTCGCTTAACGCTCTTACTACTTTTTTCTCTTCCATTGTTTAATCTGAAACTTAAAAACAGAGTTTCAAACTCCTGAAAGAAGATTGAAATGTAAAATTTGCAGAATTCAGAGTCTGAGATAGAGTTTTGCAGGCTAATTGAGAAGAATTTAGATGTAAATGTAACAGAGCAATGCAACTTCAGACAGAACAGAGCTTACCTTGTAGTTCTGTTCAAGCAGAGAACAAAGAAGAACCCTAAGTTTGGTGATCTTTGGACATTTTCTTAAGACGAAATAATTGACGGAGAGGGAAGGATTAGGACACAAGCAAGCACGTTGTTGCCGCCACAATCTCATTTATATACTGTTATAGTCCGGTCACTAAATCATTTTTATTTTTGATAAAATTTTAATTCTTTTTCTTCATACATTGAAACAATAATACATACAGACTTTCTCTGTTTTATTTCTTTAGGATCTACGTTGGTATATCCCTCAGGTTGCAGTTTTTGCTTAAAAAAAATAAAGTCAAACGAATAAAATATTCAATCAAGGCTTGAGAATTGTTTTAAAAAATAAAAACAATATATCGAACGTTTTAGATTACATCGAAAGAAA
The DNA here is from genome assembly GCA_019202805.1 of Arabidopsis suecica. Taxonomy (NCBI): domain Eukaryota; kingdom Viridiplantae; phylum Streptophyta; class Magnoliopsida; order Brassicales; family Brassicaceae; genus Arabidopsis; species Arabidopsis suecica. The sequence goes on along the minus strand of CM032912.1, from coordinate 13,348,077 downwards.
AATTAAAGCATGGTTTCTCAAAATAATGAATTTAAGAAACTACAGTTAGTTTTTTTTTTTTTTTTTTTTTTTTTAAACTACAGTTAGTTTGGTTAACTGAATCCTCTATTATTTTAATAACGATTTGCTTCACCGTTAGCATATGAATTCATGGATATATGTAATTTTTGTTTGAGTTTATGTATTAGATATTTAAGATCAAGCTTGAAATTATAAATGTCTAATCTTATGATTTAGTTGGCTGCATGACTTTCTCCTCGTTTTTGTCACGTCTTCTCTTTTTTACAATTTTCTTACTAAACTTTATGATAATAGAAACAAAATAACATGTATTATTTTTATTTTTATCATTCTTTAATAATTAAATAGCTAGATATATATAGAATCGTCGAGGATATACCGAGGAATTCTCCTAATTTTATGTGCTCGTGTTTTCACAAAAACAAAATGTTATATTCTATCACTAAAATTACAGAAAGTCAACTATGTTCATATGTTTTTGTTGTTTACAGAAAAAAAAATTCCTCAAGTCTCTTTGTCTGATCAATTCAGACATCTGACAAATCCGAAAACTAAATCGGCCAATCGGGAACAGGATTTTCTATTTTATAAAAAGCAAAACTGTACTAGTATACTTAAGAATACTCCAAACAAGCTTGCCATTCCGTTTTTCCAGACATGAACTTCGTGCCGTTTCTTTATCTACAAACTACAATCACTTTTAGAAGAAACTTTCTATCCTATCAACCATAACCAAATTTCAAGAAAGATAATTTACCGGTTTCATGGAAGCACTGTGAAGACTTGAACATCGTCCATGTCAGGGTTCTGGACTGAGTACTGAAACGTCCAGCCATGGCAAGCTCCTGCGTGAGACCCGTTCTTGTCAACAGCCACAACGGCTCCCACGAAATCCGGATACCTCCTTGCAATTCTCGAGATTGCGTCTTTAGCAGCTTCTCCTGGTTTCATTCCTTGTCTCATGCTCTCCACAACTTGGTAACTTAAACCTCAACCAAGAAGAAGAAGAAGAAGAAGTTTGCTTTAACACATGATAAAACATAATAACCCTTTCACTTTTACATGCTCAATATTCAATTTTAGCGCCACAAGAATAAGACAAGATTCATTAGTGACCATCACGAAACAATGAGAAAAACCTGTCTTGGTCATTAGAATGCATTGAGATAGAAACAAAATATATAAATATTCAAGGAGATTGGGTAATTACCAAGGGAGGAAGCGCATCATGGTGTCACCATCTCCAGTTGCACCACATCCACCTACTTCATCATCAGCGTAGGCTGATGAACCGACGATAGGCCCATCACCAACCCTGTGTTTCACAATCAAGGTTTGAAGTTCTTTAAATATTAACATGTAATATGGATTAAGTAAGCTATATTGATATAACACATGAAATCCATTTTGAGCATATTCCTTGCACATTTTGAACAATCAGGAGGCAGGTGAGATAGATAGGTTCGGTTTAGGTCAGAGATAATGCTCGGTTTTGATGGCATTACCTTCCAGGAATTTTATATGTGGCTCCATTGGTCGATGTCCCAACAGCTATATGCCCCATCTATTGAAAAAGCAACTCAGTTTCTCTCGTCCTGGCAACAAAAATGTATAGAGAATATAACTGAAACTCATCTTACTTTGTCAATGACAGCCATCGATATGGTATCGTGATTGTGAGGACCAACAAGAGGAGGTCTATACTCAATCGCCCCCATCTCGCAAGATTCAGTGCGTTTGTCTCCAAAAACATTCATAGCACCATTGTTTGGCTTGTAAGGTCCACAGTCATTTATAGGGACTACATTCTTCCTGAAATTGGGTTGACATTGATTCTCTTTCCAGTCCGACCACTTCTTTACAGATTCAGGGGAGCTTAGGTTCATGGGTCCGGGGAGACCCATGGAGATTGCAAATGCTGATGCTCCTTCTCCGGCGAGCAACGTGTGTTGAGAGTATTTCATCACTAGATGCGCAGCTCTTATACCGTCTTTAACATACCGCATTGCAGCAACCGCTCCAACCTCCATAGTCACCTAAGAATGTCCTTAGAATAACCCATATGAAGAGAGTCATTCTTCAAGATGTTAATGCAAATAGGGCTCGTAAAACGGATGGTACTGATGATTCATTACCCCATCCATGACTAAAGCATCAATCATGGTCTCACCATTCTCATCCGGACTTCCTCCAGGCCCAACTATCAATACCAACAAAGAAAACTCTCATTTTCAGAAAGTAACATTAGAGAAGTAAATTCAAAGGATATAGGACCAAAAAGAAGACGATAGCCCACCTGTACCGTCACAACGAAGTTCCTCGCAAGTAGAACAACCTTCCACCACAGCTTCTACTGCAGAACTCCCACTATCAACTGCTCTCCAAGCAGCTCTAACGGCCTCAAGGAAAGGCCAAGTACTCACCACTACAGGAAACTTTTCAGATCTCACCAATTCCGCATCAGCTACCTGAAACCAAACCATTCATAGTTTGTGCTATGAGAATTGCCAAGTCCCTAATCATGTTTATATACGAATTTAGATGACTTGACATTTGACCATAAAATGAAACATAAAGCACTCAAATTTTGGCAAAATCAGAGAGATATCTGGACCAAAACGATTTTTGGTCAGACGGTTCAGCCACCTCTTAAAGATCCGATTTTTCTTTCCCAGTTCCATTTGACTTGAGAGATTTTCAGAGAAAGATATATAAAAATTAGAGCGCTTACCGTAAGTAGAGGCAGAAACAGAAGAAGAGTAGAAACAAAAATCAAAAGATCGCTTCTCGCCATGGCCGTGAGCTCAAAGATGCTACAGAATTGTTGTTTTGTATGTCGTCTGTCTGTTTGACTCTCAAGGTCAAATTGGTCTGCTCATTAGTCAATACGGTTCGGTTTAATCGGTTTGGTTTCATTTCAATTTCAATTAACCGATTGGACAAAGTTTTAACGAATTGCGGTTATATGATGAGGAAACAAATCCAAATCCTTGATCTTCTTATAATGAAAACTTATCTTTAAATCATCAGAGTTCTAAAGTCTAAAAATTGTTACAGCAGAACCAATATGAAACACAAAGCTTATTTACTGAAACCACTAGTCAATCATCATCATCCAGATCAAAATGCATATGTTCTTCTAAGTTCTAACGGTTATCTTCTTTTGGTTCGGTCCGGGAATCGAGAAATCATTGAGAGGAGAAAGATTGGTTAACTGTGGTGGTTTCACCTCCATATAGTCTCGGCTGCATCTGTGAAGATCGCATTGTGATGTTCAATTAGGCACTGCACAACCTCGACCGCTCCAAAATCGACTTGAACAATATCATCTAGAGGGATTGATGAAGATGCATCTGGACCTTCTCCTTCATCTGTTAACCATGAAAGATAAGAATTATCGTAACGGAACTTTGCTTCAATGGTAAAAGTATAGGAGCAAGTGTTATTGCGTTTACCTGAGAGCAAGTCCCATGGAGTAGCAGTTTCAAAGTCGTTGCTTTTCTTAGGACTCCTCGACGGGCGTCTCCAGTATTCCCGATAGGATTCAGGCCTGTTGTCTTCTCGCCACATGATCACTGGAGCCATTTCCATAGCTAGGCTATGCGAATCCATCTGTAAAAATGCAAACAAATGATTCTCAATATTCAGATAGCAGATATGATTCCTGAAACTTGGATCATTTAAGTATCTAGAATCAGAGATTAGTGGTATACTACTGTAAGTGATTTATAAATACGATATTCCCACCTTGTTAAGAAGTGATTTCTGGCTCACACGAAGCAATAGCGCTGTTATGAACTCCAATGTATTATAGTTCGCATTGGAAAGCTTTTGGAGTGACTTTCTCATTCTGTGTATGCTCGACCGCGCATCTTTGATTTCATTATAAAGCTCAAAAGTAGTTAGTGGTGTCGGAAGGCTAGCAAGATAGTATTTCATGAGTGCAGCGACATCAACTGGATTCACACCCTCAGGTATTGACGCACTAGGATCTGCCAAACAAGTGATTCAATCAAATTACAATTCAGCTATAAGAGTCGAGAAAAATCTTGTTGGAATGTCGGCTACCTTGATTGTAAGCAGAAACCAACTGTTGAATCAACTTTTTGTCTCCTTCGGCTTTGAACAAGTTTGGTGAATTAAGTCCTGGGTAAGAGGAAAATATCACATTGATAACTCGATTTAAAAAGGTATGAGCAATAGAAAGGTTATGCTCCATTGGTCCAAACATTACTACCTGTTAATATGAGATAATCTGCGCATTTAATCAGTACCAATGGAATAGGCCTGCTTGACTCCTGCCGCTGGACAGTGATCTCAATCGCAACACCAAACACTGAGTGCCAAAAAAAAATTGTCATATAGAGAAAGTTACCTATTTCAAACAAGCAGAGCAGAATCTTAATCACTAATAGATATCTCAAGAACGGAATAATAAGAGGATTAAGTAAGCCCACAACCCTCCATCAAAGAATCCATTGAACTTTCGATTAACCAACGTTTATAAACTGTATTCTCTCCATAAATTGCGATTAACTTACCATCTGAGCTGGCAACTCCCTGCAGATTTACAACGAATAGATATTAGAGACCAAACTTCAAATCAACGGCATAGAATCAGATTTCAGATTCAAGTACCTTCTGCCACCTTTCGATGTCCGTCAAAATGGTCTTGCTCTTTTGTGCAGTCTTTTTGGCTGCCTAAAGAGAAAACAAAGATCAAAGAATTTAGGTGTCAGAAGTTATAAAATGAAGTGACATATATTCTTGTCAAGCCAATTCAAGAAGCTATACCTCTTCCACTTTGGTCTTTCCAACGGAGACCTTTTCCTTTGTCTCAGTTATACCCTTCCTGACCAAAGTCCCAGTTGTGGCAGCAGCTGTTATGAGGTGTTCTTGCACGGCATGTCTAGTTGCAGGCTGCTGAAGAATTGCCCACCGGCTTTTAAACAACGACCCAACTCTTTCTGCAACATCAGCAACATTCACTTTCGCATCCTTAGCGACTTCCCCGACAAAACTACCAGCTGTCTGCCCAGCTTCCCTAAGCTTCGTTCCTATTTCATTAAATCCATACTAAGCTTTCCACCACAAACACTCAACAGAGAGAAACAAAAAAGAGGTTATAGTATAGAAATTATCTTACCTGATGAAGAAAAGAATCCACTAGTCCTCTCCTGCCATTGCTGTGAGATGAGAGAAGGCATTATCCAATACCAAGCACTTCAAACAAATCAATGGAAACCTGTTTGCATCAAGAAAAAAATGGGAAGATATTAGATATATACTCAATATTCGTTATTCTTAGCAAATTATGACACAAACTCATAAACGGTATCATCCGTTTAATCAATTTCAATCCAAATCATGTACAAAAAATTTAGAAGAAAAAAATCGTAGACTCCATTTCATCTTTGTTTGTACTAGAGAAAACGAAAACCTTGACTTCATCGTCAACCATGAAATGAATTTCTTGAGAAAGAATAAAAACCAAGTCTTTAACTGCCAAAAGGAGATAACTTTTTAAGGAACACAAACCCTAACCTATAATCTCTAATCAATCAAACGAAAATCAAAAAGAACAGAGCAATCCGATCATCAAACCTTTAGAAAAATCCCCCAGAAAATTTGTGATAGCTGATGATCGAATCGAACTAAACCCAATTCTTCGATACGATCAAAGACGACGAAAAGAATCAGCAATATGATGAAAAAGGAATTGATCGCTCCAGGAGAAGAAAAGGTTCCACCTTTTTAATTTCCCCTGGAGCAGAGATTTTTTTTTTTTATTGCTGTTTAGGAAAAAAAAAACCGGCTTTGAATTTTCAATAGGAAAGTCTTCTCCTTTGCAAATTACAGAGATTCTCTCCGTCACAGGCGGGTGACGGTAACAAAATGCTCTGTTGGTGCCACGTGTAATATGTTTATCTTTTTAACCATGACTTGAAATTATTTACTACTCCTTCATCTTCTTTTAGTATCTCGATTGTGACTCAAGCTTTCTAATTTGTCAGTTTATCCCCTTAATTTTTAAGTTTTTAGGCCATGTAGTGAAACAAAAATTAAATCACAAAAAAAAAAGTGAATGTAAAAATGATTTATAAATTTACATGATTGATAATAATAACTAATTAATCTGCCAACTTAATTCCACATGAAATAAAAATGATAGTTGTTCTACATAGTCAAATTCCAAAACACAATATCACTATTATGGAATTAAACAATCAAAGTTTGCAACTTGGTAGGTCCAATTAGATAAAGATAACCATCACTTTCTTCTATATTTTTCAAATAAAACAAGAAAGAAAAGAAAAAAAAGGATTATGAAGGTAGGCAAAGGGAAAATTAGAAGTATTGACTTGTCTACGCGATAGAAAAGTCTTTCTTCACATGTCTTTTATGGTCCACTTTCGATATCTCATCAGCCAAAACCGAAAGAAACAAAAACTATAAGTCCCACACTTAAGTCAATTAAAACACTCCAATGGTCCAACAAGTTTTGTCTATCTTGAAACTCGACCTTTGGATGATTGATATGCAAAAATATAGGATCTAAAAACACCAAGCGAACTTGAATTTTATTTACTTCCGTTGTGTTTGGAGTGTCTCTATAGGTAAACATGGTAGAAGAAGAAGCAAGAAAAGAAGCCATGGCTAAATCAGAATCTGGCGGGAAGATAACGTATTTTGTGGTGGCATCATGTGTCATGGCCGCCATGGGAGGTGTCCTATTTGGCTACGACATCGGGGTTTCAGGTTTGATACATAACCACTAATAAATTTTGATTGTTTTCGAACCCAAGTTTTGTGTTATGTTTGTGTTTATAAGAAGAAAAAAAACACATATTTGAAGTAGAAACATTTCTTTTTTAATAAAATTTAATTTGCAAACCATGTAGGTGGAGTGATGTCAATGGGGCCATTTCTGAAAAGATTTTTCCCAAAAGTGTATAAGCTCCAAGAAGAAGATAGAAGAAGAAGAAACATTAATAACCATTATTGTCTTTTCAATAGCCAACTTCTTACGTCTTTCACATCTTCTCTTTACGTTTCTGGCTTCATCGCTACTCTGTTAGCTTCATCAGTGACTCGTTCTTGGGGTCGCAAGCCCTCTATATTTCTTGGTGGCGTGGCCTTTCTAGCCGGCGCTGCTCTTGGTGGCTCTGCTCAAAACGTTGCTATGCTCATCATTGCACGTCTCTTGCTCGGCGTAGGAGTTGGATTCGCTAATCAGGTAACAAAAGACAAGTTGATTTATGATGATTCAGTTTTCTCTCGTCATGATTATTACTTTATTAGGGTTTAAAGTTTTGGAGTGATCAAATTAAATGTTTCACGATTGGTTCGTTTTTTAAATATTTTAGTCGGTTCCTCTGTATCTCTCCGAGATGGCGCCGGCAAAATACAGAGGAGCAATCAGCAATGGTTTCCAGCTCTGTATCGGAATTGGATTTCTATCTGCAAATATAATAAACTACGAAACCCAAAAGATCAAACACGGTTGGAGAATCTCTTTAGCCACAGCCGCAATTCCGGCTTCAATACTCACTTTAGGCTCACTATTTCTCCCGGAAACGCCCAACAGTATCATCCAGACCACCGGAGATGTTCACAAGACCGAGCTTATGCTTCGCCGAGTCCGTGGAACTAACGACGTTCAAGATGAGCTTACTGATCTCGTTGAAGCGAGTTCTCGTTCTGATACAGATTCAAACGCGTTTGCGAAACTGCTTCAAAGAAAATATAGGCCTGAGTTAGTAATGGCTTTAGCGATACCTTTCTTTCAGCAAGTTACTGGAATCAATGTTGTTGCTTTCTATGCACCGGTTCTGTATAGAACCGTTGGGTTCGGAGAGAGTGGTTCGTTGATGTCCACGCTCGTGACCGGAATCGTGGGAACCACGTCGACGTTCTTGTCGATGCTTGTTGTAGACAGAATCGGTAGAAAGACTCTGTTTTTGATTGGAGGCTTTCAGATGCTTGTGTCGCAAGTTACCATCGGTGTGATCATTATGGTGGCTGACGTCAACGACGGTGGGATCGAGGAAAGGTATGGTTACGCGGTTGTGGTTTTGGTGTGTGTCTACGTGGCGGGGTTTGGTTGGTCGTGGGGTCCATTAGGATGGCTTGTACCGAGTGAGATTTTTCCGTTGGAGATAAGATCGGTGGCGCAGAGTGTGACGGTAGCAGTGAGTTTTGTGTTTACTTTTGCGGTAGCTCAAAGTGTACCACCGATGTTGTGTAAGTTTCGAGCTGGGATTTTCTTCTTTTATGGAGGGTGGTTGGTGGTGATGACGGTGGCAGTGCAGCTGTTTTTGCCGGAGACTAAGAATGTTCCGATCGAGAAGGTGGCTGGACTTTGGGAGAAGCATTGGTTTTGGAGGAAAATGACGAGCAAGCCTGATATCCAATAAACCACCATACTTGGGTCTTCTTGGCCGTTGAAAACTGATTGAATTGCTACATCGATACTTTCGCCTTCAAATTATATATCATTTCACCAAATGACTAGATCAAATGAGAGGATCCAAAATCCGGTAGGTTTTCATGTGATAATATCTTTCATATTAAAAAGAAAAAAATAAACAAAAACTTTTCAAAACTCGAAGAAAAAAATCACTATTTTAAAAACAGTTTAAGAATTCGAATTAAAAACTTAGATACTAATCTACATTTGCGAAAACAAATTGAATTTGTGGAATCTCTAATGACTAAATGACTATATCAACTAACAGTATCCAAAATCCGGTTAGTTTTCATATATCATCATGTAAATTTAATATTAGAAAAACAAAAAACAAACAAAAGCCTTTTAAAATGCGAACAAAAAAACTCACTATTTTAAAAAACAATTTTTAGAATTCGAATTAAAAACTTGAATATCAAATCTACATAATGATGCAAAAACAAATTGAATTTGTGGAATCTCTAATGACCAAATGAGTAGGTCAAATGACGGGATCCAAAATTCTGTTAGTTTCCATGTATCATCATGTTAATTTAGTATTTAAAAAAAACAAAAGCTTTTTAAAACTCGAACAAAAAATCACTATTTTAAAAACAATTTATTCGAATTAACAACATGAATACTAAATCTACATAATGATGCGAAAACAAATTGAATTTGTGGAATCTCTAATGACCAAATGACTAGGTCAAATGACATGATCCAAAATTCGGTTAGTTTCCATGTATCATCATGTTAATTTAGTATTTTTTTTTAAAACAAAAAACAAACAAAAGCTTTTTAAACCCCGAACAAAAAATCACTTTTTTAAAAACAACTTATTCGAATTAAAAACATGAATACTAAATATACATAATGATACGAAAAAATTGAATTTGTGGAATCTCTAATGACCAAATGACTAGGTCAGATGACGGGATCCAAACTCCGGTTAGTTTTCAAGTATCATCATGTAAATTTAGTATTAAAAAAAAAAAATTTAAAACCCAAATAAAAAAATCACTATTTTAAAAACAATTTGAAGAATTCGAGTTAAAAACTTGAATACTAAATCTAAATAGTGATACGAAAACAAATTGAATTAGTGGAATCTCTAACGACCAAATGACTAGGTCAAATGACAGGATCCAAAATCCGGTTAGTTTTCATATATTATCATGTAATTTAGTATTAAAAACGGAAAAAGTTAATATCCGAAGAAAAAAATTAAAATTTAGAATTTTAAAATTTGAATACTAAATCTATATAATGATGCGAAAACAAATAAATTTGTGGAATCACTAGTGACGGGAAAAAAAGGATGGGATAGAAAAATAGACCTCAATTTCTTCATGGACTTGTGAGATTTATACATGGGCTGAAAAAAACCTTTTGCTTTTTGTTGGCTTAAATGAGACTCCACGACAAAATGAGACTCCAATCCAACGCTCTTGTCCACCACCGTGACTCTTGAAACGCAAAAACTTCTTTCATCTCCGATCCGATCCGATGTCCTTGGAAGAATTCAAACAAAACCTCCGACGACGGAGACTGAAAGAAGTTATCGTTACTCCATTATCGAGGGACGAAGGGCGAAACAGATTCAGAGCATCCATCATCTTCCATCATGCCTAGGAAACAAGTTGGAGCCATAGATTTTTGTAGGTAAAATCATGAGATTTGAAGAACTCAAAGATAAATTAGAAGCAAAGTAACAGGAATCGAAGAAGAGATTCGTAAAAAGTCAGAGCAATTGCGCATGTAATTGCAATCGTCTGACTCTCTCTCTCTCTTTGTGTTTCTCTGTTTTGTGATGATGCAAAAACAATAATATAGAGAAACAAAGAGAGGAGGTGCGAGACTATTTATAAACTGATATGTTTGGAACTCAAGTTTCCTTTTTCACTTAGGTTTGTGAAAGAACGATTTCTGTAATTTCTTTTTTTTTTACTTTGATGTGTTGTTTCCTGGGAAAACGGCCAATTCCCCCCTGGACTTAGTTGCTTTATCGCATTCATACACAGAACTTTGACGTGTGCCTACAACTACATGAACTTAGCTAAAATTTGAATTTTCTACACGAACAATTTAAATCCGGTTAAAACCAACAAATCGAGAAACGGCGTTACTGTTCCGTTAACATATGATGACTAGGATGTCACGTTTGCACTCTACAATGTCACATAGACCCATAAAACTACGTCGTTTTAGTTAAATTTTAAAAATATAAAATGTCCAAAGGTCAAATATAACAAAACCTGGAATCGAACCCAAGACCTCTAATGCCCATGAGATGACTTTAATACCAAATGAGCTACCGTAATATTTGTCAATATTTCGAACGAATATATATATATATATATCTATATACGACGCAAAAAAAAACTAAGAAAAGGAAACTGTTGGGCTTTCTTCTTCTACGATCTTCATCACCAACAAATTCGATTTGAATTTCAATTTTTATTTTGACTTTCCTTTACCAAAATCCAGTTGAGCTATTGAGGATCCCATTGGATACATGATTTAATCAAATTCGATCTAATCTACCGAAGGAATCTCAATTCTTGATCCAACCCAACTTCGATGATTGTTCAGTGATGATGACTCGTCGGAGACCCGACTCCAATACTATTAAGATATGTGAATCGCTCGATTGGTTAATTTAAGGAGGATGATGATGCTAGAATTCGAGTCTTGGGTTGTATTGATGAGACTGAAACTAGACATGGTTGAAGACTTCAAGTAATCGTATATGAGTATATAAATATATCTGTTGGAGATATTATAAATGGGCATTAGAGGTCTCGGGTTCAATACTTGGTTTTGTAATATTTGACCTTTTGATTTTTTATGTTTTTAAAATTTAAATAAAACGACGTCGTTTTATGGATCCATGTGGCATTGTAGAGTGCAAACGTGTCATCCTAGTCATCATATGTTAACAGAATAGTAACGCCGTTTCTCGATTTGTTGGTTTTGACCGGATTTAAATTGTTCGTGTTGAAAATTCAAATTTTAGCTAAGTTCATGTAGTTGTAGGCACACGTCAAAGTTCTGTGTATGAATGCGATAAAGCAACTAAGTCCAGGGGGAATTAGCCGTTTTCCCGTTGTTTCCTTTTTTCACTTATGTTGGGGAAAGTCTAAAGCAAAAATTGATAAATATAGTAAAACTAGGGTAGTGGTAATGTAATATAGTGAAAGTTAAAGGACTAAGATGGAAAAAAGCAAATAAAGTTAGGAGGTAGAGAAGAAATGGGGGCCATAAGAAAATGGCAGCATTGACTCTTCATCATCATCAGCACTCGTGTCCTCAAGCGTCTGGACATCTGTCACGTCGTCTATATCACCCAATATTCTCGAGCTTTCCACGAATTCATGTCAAAGATCTCAACTTTCGTCTAAGTCCTGCTGATAACTCGATTTTTTCTTTGTCTACACGTGGCACTGTGTTTGTTGTAAGAGCTCTGAGTACAACAGTCGCGGTGGAAGAGACGCCGGAGAAGAAGAAGATGGTGAAAGGGATTAGGGTTTACGAGCATGGCGGTCCTGAGGTGAGTAAAGATTCCATTTTGAAGTTCCGGGTCGGATTTGGATCACTGAAATCAAATTAGATTGCGATTGTGTGTGTCTTTATATGCTTCTATGATATTAGAATTCAAATGATTGAGATTACCTATAAGCTTCAGCTTTTTGCAATGGGTAGTTTCCAGGTGAAAGGTTTTGGATTTGAGCTTGAGTCGAAATTGATGGTTATTTACTGAATCACTCATGTGTATTTCAAACGTAGTTGTGTAGACACTGCTTTGGAAGTATTTTATGCTATCTTTGATTTAGAAACTTGTGATCGTTTCTCGCATTCTGTTGATCTGTATTTTTCAGTATTTTATAGCGGTTTTGTTTCTTTGATTGGAAGGTTCTGAAATGGGAAGATGTGGAAGTTGGGGAACCAAAGGAGGGTGAGATACGAGTAAAGAATAAGGCGATCGGGCTTAACTTCATTGATGTTTACTTCAGGAAAGGTGTTTACAAGCCAGCTTCGATGCCCTTCACACCAGGTAATGGACATTTCTAGAACCTAATGAGAGAAAGGAAAAGGATTATTATTTTTTTTTTTTCTGAACTGATGTGCTATTTCTGATCATAGGTATGGAGGCTGTTGGAGAGGTGGTAGCTGTTGGGTCGGGATTGACTGGCAGAATGATCGGTGATCTCGTTGCTTACGCTGGAAATCCGATGGGTGCGTATGCTGAGGAACAAATCCTTCCAGCGGATAAAGTGGTTCCTGTTCCTTCATCTATTGATCCTATCGTTGCAGCATCAATCATGCTCAAGGGTATGACTGCACAGTTTCTCCTTCGCCGTTGCTTCAAGGTTAGTTTTCATCTTACCTGCTTCTGTGAAACGTTATAAATTTCGTAGTTATAGGCAGAAGACCAAAAGCCGGATTTGTGTCTTCTTGCCCGTTGAACAGAATAGAGTTTTATTATATAGATTGTGTTTCAAAGATCTCTTCACCAAATGACTCAAGTCCTATTTGTTTTTGGAAAGGTCGAACGTGGGCACACAATCCTTGTTCATGCTGCAGCTGGTGGAGTTGGGTCTCTGTTGTGTCAATGGGCAAATGCGCTTGGAGCTACTGTCATTGGAACTGTCTCGACCAATGAGAAAGCAGCTCAAGCCAAAGAAGATGGATGCCACCATGTTATTATGTACAAGAACGAGGATTTCGTTTCCCGGGTCAATGACATTACATCGGGTAAAGGAGTCAATGTTGTTTATGACTCTGTGGGAAAAGACACCTTTAAGGTAAATGTCACAAAGAACCAGACTGTTTATGTTCTATAGCGGGTTTTTCGGATTTCTCATAGTGAAATTCTTATAAATTTCCAGGGATCATTAGCATGTTTAAAGAGCCGGGGATACATGGTGAGCTTTGGACAATCCTCGGGATCTCCAGATCCGATTCCATTATCTGATCTTGCTCCAAAATCTCTCTTCTTGACAAGACCTTCCATGATGCAATACAACGAAACTCGAGATGAGCTCTTGGAATGTGCGGGAGAGGTTTTCGCCAATGTAACATCCGGCATCTTAAAGGCTCGTGTGAATCACAAGTACCCGTTGTCTCGAGTCGCTGATGCCCATGCAGATCTTGAGAATAGGATCACCTCTGGCTCCGTTGTGCTCTTGCCTTGAAAACATATACAATGATGTTAGTATCTCTTTCAATAAGGGAAATGAGATTCCTTTGTGATGGAAACGTATTAAATGTACCTTTTGGACCTGAATGACAATTTGAGAATACAATTATCCTTGAAAGGCCAAAGAAAAAGGACCCGTAATGAAACAAAAAATAGATGGGGTAAAAACGTAAATATGCAGAAGTATGAGGACTACTCTAGATTTTTCTTAAAATATTACAAAGAGGCATATCATCTCCTCAAATTTGACGGAATCTATAAATCTCCTTAGGGCTCGCAATCTCGAATCTCCGACTAGAATTTTCTCCGATACGATAAATTCTTCCTCGATATAAACCACTGATTAGATCCTAATTCATCGCTAGCTCAAAAGATGGTGCTTTCGCAAAAGCTTCATGAAGCATTTAAAGGAACAGTTGAGAGGATCACAGGTCCTCGTACGATCTCGGCGTTTAAGGAGAAGGGAGTTCTCAGCGTCAGCGAGTTCGTACTCGCCGGAGATAATCTCGTCTCCAAGTGTCCCACCTGGTCCTGGTTAGTTTGAATTTCGAGTTTTTATTGGAGAATTTGAATATACAGTGGCGAATTGTACAATTTTGAGTTTGTGAATTTTGTGATCCATGATATGTGAAATTGATCCGTGAGGAATATGGGTCAATGGGTCTCTCTGTGTTGGCCAAAAGTTATTGACTTTTATACAAAATATGTGAGATTTTGATGGGATCAATCAAATTGCGGCTTTTCTGGTTACAACTTCCTTGAATGTTGTTTTTTAGTAGTTTTTTCTGATGTTTGATTAGTTTATTGGACCAATAAGTTTTCCTGGGTAGCGATGTATATCAAACTTTTATATCTTACTGCTCAAAACTTTATTTCTATAACATATTGGTCTTTACGCTTTAGTATATGACTTCTAGTTCAAGCATGCTTGAATGGGTAAGATTGACACAATGGCTTTTACTTTTGATTAGGGAATCTGGTGACCCAAGCAAAAGGAAGCCATACTTGCCCTCGGACAAACAGTTTTTGATTACTAGAAATGGTAAATTTAGAATTTTTAGAGCTGATTTCTGTTGGCTTTGTAGTTCTGATTGCACATTATGTTGTGGACTTTTTACGGTTTGACAGTACCTTGTCTACGGAGAGCTGCATCTGTGGCAGAGGATTATGAAGCTGCTGGAGGTGAAGTGTTGGTTGATGATGAAGATAATGATGGTTGGCTGGCGACACATGGGAAACCGAAAGGTACATTTTGTATTGAGAGATTTGTGCCTCTGAAACTCACTTTTCTCTTATTCAACTTGTGTCTTGATTTTTGCTATAGATAAAGGCAACGAAGATGAAAACTTACCATCCATGGATGCCTTGGACGTAAACGAGAAAAATACTATCCAATCAATACCTACGTATTTTGGAGGTGAGGAGGATGATGATATTCCAGACATGGAGGAGTTTGATGAGGCTGACAATGTGGTAGAAAATGATCCGGTGAGTTTTTTTTCTTTACTCTATCACTATCCCATTTTTCTTTGCAGTTGCACTCAGCTTTTTGTTATTGCTCTTTGAAAAATGCTTCTGAAGCACATGAATTTGCAAGTTCCAAAAGTTTTTAAAGGGTTATGATTTGGCTGTATGTGTATTTTCCTTTGAAGCATATTTCCATTTTCCGAGTTTTGTGTTCTACTAGTAGTTTAAAATTTTTTATTCTTCCTTGACTCAGGCAACTCTTCAGTCAACTTATCTTGTGGCTCATGAACCTGATGACGATAACATTCTCCGAACTCGGACATATGATCTCAGCATAACGTAAGCATCCCGCATTTCTTTCATATTTTAGTGCTGCATTTTGACTTTTAGTTACAGCTTTCATACTTTTGGCTTAGTAGTAGGCAAACTTATAATTATTCACTTTGGTTCAGGTATGATAAGTATTACCAAACTCCTCGTGTTTGGCTGACCGGTTATGATGAGGTTTGCATCTCGTTCATACTTGTTTCGTTTTTGTTTTCTTTTCATCCTAAAATTCTTGGATTTTTGTTGTGCGTTTATATTTCCTGTTATTTAACTTAGAAGCTATAATGTATCTTGTAGTCAAGGATGCTGCTGCAACCTGAACTTGTAATGGAGGATGTTAGCCAAGACCATGCTCGTAAAACGGTAAAAAGAAGGCGATCTCAACTGCATTAAATGACTTTTTTGTTATTCCACCAAAGTTTTCCGACTTATGTCTACTGAATCTGACCAATGCAGAATATTGTTGTGATCCTCTTTAAAAAATGCACAGGTCACAATCGAAGATCATCCACACTTGCCTGGTAAACATGCTTCAGTTCATCCATGTCGGCATGGAGCTGTTATGAAGAAAATCATTGATGTGTTAATGTCACGTGGAGTAGAACCTGAAGTTGACAAGTATGTGTTTTTATTGCAAATAATGCTTATAGTTCATTGGGCTTGCTGGTTACACCATTGCTATTTTGCCAGGTACCTCTTCCTGTTCTTGAAGTTCATGGCATCAGTTATTCCAACAATTGAGTATGATTACACAATGGACTTTGATCTCGGTAGCTCAAGCACCTAATACCAGGTGAGATCCCCTTCTCACTGTCTATTATCTTTGTATACACAATTAATTGGTAAAGCTTTTCTCTTAAACTTGGACACACTTTTGCTTTTGGTGCTTTACTAGATTTAAACAAGTATGTGCTCGTGAATCCGGGAAGCAATCACTGGTCTCATGGATGGCTGGATGGCTCTGCACTGTACATAAAACAGAGTCCTCACTTTCATTTCTCTCCAAAAGAAACTTTAAGGTGTTGTGGTTTAATCACTCGTTTATCTAAAGTTTACGCTGATGAATAGTAATTTGTGACGATACTAAAAGGGGTATTTGATCAAAACTGATTCGGTGTAGTTCCAAAACAGAATGTGATTTAGTGTGTTTGGTACACTCTTGCTTTGGAGAAGTTGGGCTTAATGTTTAAAATGACATTTATATATTTATAGTGATTACAATCACTATATTCTTATTATACAAGAGTAAGCACAAGTATTACAGTTTTCTGCTGTAATTTCAGCCGCAGAGGTCACAATTACAATTGTAAAGCAGACCTGAAATGTGAGATCATAGTTTGGCTGGTTATTTTATACTATCTACCTCTTGTTACTCGTGTAACTAACACGATAAGCAGGACAACAATGGCGACCAGAACAGTCATCTGAAGCTTCTCCATCACAGGCGCAGCACCTGAAGCTAACACAACAGTCTCATCTCCAGGAACAACATTGAAGAGGTCAGTGACGTACTTTGTGACTCTCTCCATTGCGTCCATGATTTTGACAGCACTTCTCTCAAACAACCTTCTTAAGCAATTTGCGGCTGAACCAGAGTCTTCTTCTGACCTCTCAACTGCATTATACATCAAAGAAAACTCTTACATAATCATCGTTTAGAACCAGAGCCCATTGTATCTTATATTCATTCTTACCGTTGCTTATAAGCTCCCGGACAACCTCATTACTCATCACCGCATCCCAAACAGCCTTGTCTGAAGTCAAGGACATAACCATTCTCTGCAACATTAGACACCAATGTCTGCATCAGTTACATGATTCTCAAACCATGGACCTCAAGACAGCGAGAAAACAGAGAACCTGAACAGATGGGTCGGTCTGAAACACATGAAAGGCGTCGTAGAGTCTGTCAACCATATAAGGCTGAAGAAGTCTAGTGTTGCAGAGCTGCAAAGGAGGCTCAATCCAATCCACAAACTCCGACTCTGAAACTTGGTCTCTTGATTCTTCATCTTCATCATCATTGAACATCCTAAAAGATAAACGATGAGTTCTTTCAATACGAAAGCCTTTTTCGACTTTCAAATTCTCGAAAAAACGACTTAGAAAACTCACAACTGAAGTGCAGAGAAAGCGTCGTCAACTTCGTCAAGTTCCGGAGCTTTATCCGTAATAAGATCAATCTCTTTATCTACAGCCACCCATTCAAACTCTTCCTCCTCCTCACCGTTCGATCCATAACTCATCTTCACCGGTTCAATTACTGACTCAGATGATGAAACGGCGACGATGACACTCGCTGATGTGGAGGACGGAGACATATGTGGTTTATTGTTTACTGTAACAGTATCAGCTTTTCCGAAAATATCCAGCTCCTCTGCGCCGCCGTATTCGTCGCCGCCGCCGCTTCTGATTCCCATTTGGTTGAACTTTTCTTGCTGTAGAAGAAGGAAACGGTTCTTAGTACAAAGATATATTTAATAATAATGGAATAGTATTTATTTCTTATTTACGTTATTTCTTTTTTAGACCTCATACTTTTACGTTTCTCTAAATCAGCAATTGAAAAAATCAAGAAACCCAATGTACCTTTAAAATTGTACATTATAAAAGTCCATTCAAATTTGCAATAGGCTTGAATCTTAGCAGTTGCAAAGCTCAGTAGCTCTGAAGATTAAAAAAAATCAACTGTAGCAATAATAGGCTTGACTTTAGCAAACCCTATGACTATGAGTATCCTTTATATTTGTCCCTCAAAACACTAGTAATCTAGTATACATAGAACAATTCATCAAAAATATTCTTCTTCTCTATGTATCTCATAAATAAAACTTAAAATGTTTTGAATAAGCAATTCATCGACCAGATTCAAAAATAAAACGGAAAAGGCTTTGATGAAATGGAAATTTTCGGAAACCGTCAAAGCAATCAATTTTCTTTTGAATTCGATAAATATCCGGTTTATGGCGGTTGTTTCCGGGAAGTTGACTAACATACCAAACCGGGTATACATGGTTAAAGACAACATTCACTCTTTCTAGCATGTTATATTTTATCATTCTAACATCTAAAATGATTTCCAAGATCTTGATCATGCTGACTGAAGAATAAAAAATCCGGTTTATTGCCCCGGTTGTTTCCGGAAAGTTGACTGATGTACCAAACCGGATATATACATTCATGGTTAAAAAGACTCGAAAGTAACAGATCTCCAACATTCACTCTTTCCAGCATTGGAAAACTTCCTTTGCTATAATTAGGTTCAAGTGGCTCTATTCAACATTGATTTTGTTTCTTTCTAAATGAGGATTCAAGAAATGTATGCATTTCAGTAGTCATCCAACAATCAGCTATGACAAAGCAAAACACTAACATACTGACATCTTGTACCAGAATTTTCAGATTAATTGGTTCAACTGTTCAAGACCCATTCAATATATAACATGTATAGACATAAAGAGATCAAGAATAAAAATCGACTGTGATTATAAAAAAAAAAAAAGGGTAAATAGGCAAATGGGCTGTCCTCCAATTTTTCCCCATTTTTATCCCACATGCAATCATAACATTTTTATTTTATTTTCAAATGGGAAATATAGATAAAGGAAAGGACAAGATTTTGAAATGAAAAAATAATGATTAGTATTGTTGATTTAGGATCCCATGGGAAATACTCATCTATTTTTTCATGAACAAAATGATTACACGTTTTGATATAATAATTTTGTTTGGTTGTTTCATTGGTTCTACCCTCTAATCTGCTTAACAGCTTTGAAAATTTTATGAAAATTTATAGGTTAATGATAATGCATTATTGCCACATTAAATATGATCATAACTTCAAGCTAAAGCATCTATGTGCCCACAACACATAAGACAAAATAAAGCATGGGCCAGGTTAATTAAATTTGCTCTAATGTGTGTTTTTGGTTTATTAACTAATTTGAGTGTTTTCAATTACACCAATAACAGAAAGTAATTTAACAAACCTTTTTCATACAACCAAAAAGAGATTTGGTTAGTGGGGATGATCAGACTACTTAAACTATAGACAAAACTGACATCTAATTTGGCTTCATCTGAGCAATATGTTTTATTAGTGTCAAATCAAAAAAAAAAAAATTTGTGATGAGGTTGACAAAATTTGATTCTTTTCAACCATCCCAGCAAATGTTTTACTTCGTTATAAAAAACTGTCTACATTCCAAAAGCAAAATGAATAAATATCTAAGACAAAAACTTTCCGAATAAAACCTTGTTTTTTTTTGTAGATCATGAGGGAAAAATTGTTGTAAGTTGAGATATGTTGCATGTTGAATTTGTGGTAGTCATGTATTGTACCAATTGAACTGTTTATTTGAATAAATAGCTCATTTGGATTATAGATTTTTTTTTGTAAAATTTATTGATAAGGAAACCAGAGTTCTGGATTATAGATTATCATTTATAGTATATTAATACTTAAATCATATGATAATGTAATACGAGATAAGAAAAAGTATGAAACTTCATATTAACACTTAGATGACAAATCATTTCATTCTGAAAAATAAAATCCAAAAGTGTCATAACAAATGTCAAATTGAATACAAACGGTGGTATTTTTTTTAATAAAAAATTAATTCAAACGGTGGTATTTAGAAAAGAAAAAAAAATATTAAAAAATGAGTCACATTTGAAATAATATTATACATATATAAATGGCCTCACTCCCATCAGTCGTTTTCTTTCTCTCTTTATTTCATCCTCTTTGTTTACTTTTGAAGAATGTTCAATTCTTTCATCATTCTCTTGTAGAAACTTTTATAATTATTTACCCTTTCTTTTCTACTTTATTTTGTTTACGTCTCGTGTACTTCCAAATTTAACAATTTTTTCTTGATCTATATTTTTTACATATACAAACAAAAAATAACTTGAATGCGATTGCTCTGTTACAAATTTTGAATACCAAGGAATTCGACTAATTTGAAGTATAATTCATTTCATACAAAACCACCAAAACTGAATGATGTTACATTCAATAATAGATATTCTAAAGTTAGAACCCTACATTTTTAAGTGTAATCCTTTTAAATCTTTTACTCAGCCTTTAAACAAAAGAAATTTTCTCTAATACACATTGAAATTTGCTTGATCACGTTTCATGTAATAGAAATTCAGTTGGGGGGTAAAACCGTCATTTGGGAAAAGGCAAAACATACCATACTGTTGTTGCGAAAAAGACACGCGTGGCCAAAGAAACACTAACAAAAGAGAAATGTAACGACGCATGCCTCTATACATTTTCTTTTCATTATTGCATTCTATTTAATTTTCTTATAAACATTCCAAAATGTTTAGGATCATTGAACCTTTATAGGACGAGTTTGTAAAACGTATATCATTCTAATTGAGATGTTATCGTTGCTTCCACTACATCAGTTACACAACACAGTTTTAAAAAAGTTGATTTAAGACTTCGAACCACGTACATAGTGATAATAATAGAACCATTGCAGTTTGAAACTATAAATGATGCAACGAGTAAGGAATTAACGGTATAATAGAAACTGAATTCTGTGATTTCAAAATATAGTATATTACTGCATTATGCTCACTCACGTACGTACGGAGCCTTTTAAGACTATATATGCATAAGCCGATAAGCGATAATTTAGATGATTAGTTGGGAAATAATGAATTCCTTTTTGGAACTTTATTGATCATCGAATAAATGTGAGATATTTAATTCACCCAACCTTAATGATGAAAAGTGAATCTATAATGGCAAGCAACCATCATGATACAAACCTTATGCCCTTAAGTCAATTTCTACAGCTATAACTTTATATAAAAAAAAAAAAAAACTTTATATATATAGCATTGACAAAATTTGGTTTTTTTTTTTTCATTTTGTTAGTGTTACTGTGTTTTTAGTAAAGAAAATAAAAAATGTTATAAGAAAAAGACATCGTGACCAAGAAAATAATATGTATAAGCAAAAGGCATAGTTTGGATTTCCTAGTAGTATCAAATAAATAAATGAGACAAAATATTTTTAGTAGAACGGGACCATGTGTTTGAGATATTTTTTGAAATACATGAGAAACAATAGAAATAGTGAATATAAGAATATGAGAATATACAAATATGATCATGTCCATGATGATGTGTATACGAGTAGATAAACATGTAAATTTAAAGAATGCAAGATACATAGCTAGACACATTATAATAGTTAAATGATTGTAAGCTTAGAGCTTAATGTTCAAATTATCTCACTACGATTTTAACTCCAGTTCTAATCTAATCTAAAAGTTCAAATCAAGTTTCTGTAAGGTTGGTAGACAATAGTATATTTATGGTGGTCGTGAGTATTCTTTGGTGAATATACAACTAATTAAAATTACTAATTTCATTAAAATTACTAAGGAGATGCACGCGTATATCTATACGTATGATTATGAATGGTGTGATTGAAGGATAAAATACGATGAATTTGTTATATAATCTTGAATCTTTTGGGCGCGAGATTGGTGTTCCAAAAAAAAAAAAACCATTATTCATATACATGTAAAAATATATATACCACGCACACATATATATAGTGGGCTTGAGAGTTAGTGGGGAGACAGAGGATTTTAGCTTTATTGGATCCTGTGAGTGACTGAGATAAATACAGTCCACTTTCGCTTATACATGTACATCTGCATGCGTATACATTCCATTGAACATTCAATTTGTCTGCAAAAGGTTTTTAAAAAGATAACCATAGTGGAAAAAAAGAATTTTAATGAGAAGAAAAGATATAAACAATCTAAATAATCAGTTTTTAAAATGAGTGGCATTGTGATTTTGTTTCTGATTTTCAAAGAACTCTCCACTCGATATTTGTATGATGGCAAAACAAAAATTCGTACAAGTATATTTTGATGGTTTATACGATTTACTTTGGTTCATACTTACTAAAAGTAACCAGCAAAAAAAAAAGTATTAATATACGAAGTACAGTAAATTTGAAAAAAGTGAGAAAAGTAAAAGAAGAGTGGGAAATGGATTGAGTTTTTTTTTCTCTTTTCTTTTCTTTTCTTCCCCACACAAAACCATAATGCCTTAACCAACAAAAGCCAGACCATTAGACGCACTCCATAATCATCACTATCATTATGACTTCTTCTTCTTCTTCTTCTCTTCTCTTCCTCCATCTTCTTCAAACCCTTAAATCCACCATTGTCAACACTAACACCTTTCTCAACAATCTCACCACAGTTCCTCACACAGTTTCACTTTAATTTCTTTCTAAAAGCCATGATGAACAAGAAGAACACTCCTCCTTCTCTTGTTCATCTTCTTCTTCTACTTCCTTTCTTTGCTTTCAATTCCTTAGCTCTCAAGGTTTCACCTCAACTTTTGTCTCTCATTTCCCTCAAAACGTCTCTCTCTGG
Source organism: Arabidopsis suecica (assembly GCA_019202805.1). Taxonomy (NCBI): domain Eukaryota; kingdom Viridiplantae; phylum Streptophyta; class Magnoliopsida; order Brassicales; family Brassicaceae; genus Arabidopsis; species Arabidopsis suecica. Next base: position 13,325,183 of record CM032912.1, on the reverse strand, counting down.
CCTTCCCTCTGCCTTTCAAGATTGGAAAGTCCCGGTTGATGGTCAAAACGACGCCGTTTGGTGTTCTTGGTCCGGTGTAGTCTGTGATAATGTAACGGCTCAAGTCATTTCCCTCGACCTCTCTCACCGGAACCTCTCTGGTCGTATTCCTATACAGATTCGTTACTTGTCGAGCTTACTCTACTTGAATCTCAGTGGGAATTCTTTGGAAGGTTCGTTTCCGACTTCTATATTTGATCTCACAAAGCTCACTACCCTCGACATCAGCCATAACTCGTTCGATTCGAGTTTTCCTCCCGGAATCTCCAAGCTTAAGTTCTTAAAAGTCTTCAATGCGTTCAGCAACAACTTCGAAGGTCTATTGCCTAGTGACGTGGCTCGTCTTCGTTTCTTGGAAGAGCTTAACTTTGGTGGGAGTTACTTTGAAGGAGAGATTCCTGCAGCTTACGGTGGTTTACAGAGATTGAAGTTTATTCATTTAGCCGGAAATGTTCTTGGTGGTGAACTACCTCCGAGATTAGGGCTCTTACCAGAGCTCCAACACATCGAGATCGGTTATAATCACTTCAACGGAAGCATACCCTCAGAGTTTTCGTTACTCTCGAATCTTAAGTACTTTGACGTTTCCAATTGCAGCCTCTCTGGTTCTCTGCCTCAAGAACTCGGAAATCTCACAAACCTCGAGACTTTGCTTCTTTTCGATAACGGTTTCACCGGTGAAATTCCAGAAAGTTATAGCAACTTGAAAGCCCTCAAGTTACTCGATTTTTCAAGTAACCAGCTTTCTGGTAGTATCCCATCAGGCTTCTCAAACTTGAAGAACCTCACATGGCTAAGCTTAATCAGCAATAACCTCTCAGGTGAAGTACCTGAAGGAATCGGTGAACTCCCTGAGCTTACTACATTGTCTCTATGGAACAATAACTTCACCGGAGTTTTGCCGCAGAAGCTTGGATCAAACGGAAACCTTGAGACAATGGACGTCTCCAACAATTCATTCACCGGAACAATCCCTTCTTCTCTCTGCCATGGAAACAAGTTATACAAACTCATCCTCTTCTCCAACATGTTTGAAGGTGAGCTACCAAAGAGCTTGACTCGTTGCGATTCTCTATGGCGGTTTCGGAGTCAAAACAATCGATTAAACGGCTCAATTCCGATCGGATTCGGCTCTCTTCGCAACCTCACTTTCGTCGATTTAAGCAACAACAGATTCACAGATCAAATTCCGGCAGATTTCGCCACCGCACCTGTTCTTCAGTACTTAAATCTCTCTACCAATTCCTTCCACAGAAAATTACCGGAAAACATATGGAAAGCTCCGAATCTACAGATCTTCTCAGCAAGTTTCAGCAATTTGATCGGTGAAATCCCAAATTACGTTGGTTGCAAAAGCTTCTACAGAATTGAGCTACAAGGAAACTCACTCAACGGAACGATTCCATGGGACATCGGACATTGCGAGAAGCTTCTCTCTTTGAATCTCAGTCAAAATCATCTCTCCGGAATCATTCCATGGGAGATTTCAACGCTTCCGTCAATCGCCGACGTAGATCTTTCTCACAATCTCTTAACCGGAACAATCCCTTCCGATTTCGGAAGCTCCAAGACGATCACAACCTTCAACGTTTCGTATAATCAGCTAATAGGTCCAATTCCAAGTGGTTCGCTCGCTCATCTGAATCCGTCGTTTTTCGCCTCAAACGAAGGTCTCTGCGGAGATGTCGTCGGAAAACCTTGCAATTTCGATAGGTTTAACGCCGGAGATTCAGATCTAGACGGTCATCATAACGAGGAACGACCGAAGAAAACAGCCGGAGCTATTGTTTGGATATTGGCGGCGGCGATTGGAGTTGGATTCTTCGTCCTTGTAGCCGCTACTCGATGTTTCCAGAAAAGCTACGGAAACAGAGTCGACGGTGGTGGGAGAAACGGCGGAGATATTGGACCGTGGAAGCTAACCGCGTTTCAGAGGCTAAATTTCACGGCGGATGATGTGGTGGAGTGTCTCTCAAAGACTGATAACATCCTAGGAATGGGATCAACCGGAACAGTGTACAAGGCGGAGATGCCTAACGGAGAAATAATCGCCGTGAAAAAACTCTGGGGAAAAAACAAAGAGAACGGCAAAATCCGGCGGCGGAAGAGCGGCGTATTGGCGGAGGTCGATGTTCTAGGGAACGTACGTCACCGGAACATTGTTCGTCTCCTTGGATGCTGCTCGAATCGAGATTGTACGATGCTTTTATACGAATACATGCCAAATGGAAGCTTAGATGATCTTCTTCACGGTGGCGATAAGACGATGAACGCGGCGGCGGAATGGACGGCGTTGTATCAAATCGCGATCGGAATTGCTCAAGGGATCTGTTATCTCCACCATGATTGTGATCCGGTGATCGTACACCGTGACCTGAAACCTAGCAATATCCTCCTCGACGCTGATTTCGAGGCGCGTGTGGCGGATTTCGGCGTCGCGAAGCTGATTCAAACAGACGAATCCATGTCCGTCGTCGCCGGATCGTACGGTTACATTGCACCAGGTACCCTTAACTTTTTTGATTATTCTTTACTTTTCCCCAAATTTTAAATTTTGTACTTTTTTGTCCCTTTGTTTTAATTATTTCAATTTTGTCCGTTTGTTAAACATTCTTTTTGTTGGGATGACAACATCTGACACTATGACTAAAATTCTAATTTTGTTTGTTTGTTTTGGTTACAGAGTATGCTTACACACTACAAGTGGATAAAAAGAGTGATATCTATAGCTATGGAGTGATATTATTAGAGATAATCACCGGAAAAAGATCGGTGGAACCGGAATTTGGTGAAGGTAATAGTATCGTGGATTGGGTTAGATCAAAGTTGAAGACGAAAGAAGATGTAGAAGAAGTTCTAGACAAAAGCATGGGTAGGTCGTGTAGTCTTATAAGAGAAGAGATGAAACAAATGTTGAGAATTGCGTTGTTATGTACAAGCCGGAATCCGACAGACAGACCGCCGATGAGAGATGTGTTGTTGATTCTTCAAGAGGCAAAGCCAAAGAGGAAGACTGTAGGGGATAATGTGATCGTCGTTGGTGATGTTAATGATGTCAATTTCGAGGATGTTTGTAGTGTTGGTGGTGGTGATGTTAAATGTCAAAAGATTGGGGTGTGATGATTGTTTATATATTTTGTTCGTATTTGGAGTTTTTAATGTAACTGTAGATTTTCCATTTAGGGATGTTATTGTTAGAGTATATATATATGTGTATCTTTGCTTATGTTTCTTTTTGGTTATATGAATGCAAGTTTCGAATTTTGCTTTAAAGAAGATCATGCTTCTACAATTTCCGGGCTTAAGACTAATTAGAGAGATTTGTATTTGAAGAGAATGAGCGTTCATTATCTTGCTTGGCCCATTTTCAGCATGTGGATTCCTTGCATCGACAATACAATTGAGGTGCAACAAGCCAACAATAGTATCATTGTTCTATTTTTGGAGCAAAATAACATGCATTGACATATAAATGTTTGTCCTTGCATCTACATTAACATTCATATGTTAATAATTTATGCTTTACGTCCGAAAATACACAAAATTTTTAGTTTTCTTAAATAAAATATCATTTTAAAAATTATTTTCATTTGAATTTTTTAAAAATTTGTAAATCTATGTAAGAAAAAGAAGACTAAAATTATTCGTGTTTATTTTTGGATATTTTAATATGTTAACATATACGCAAAGAAAAATTCAAACTATGACTCAATTCAATGATATATTTCCATTTAGCGTACTATTCTTATTTATCTTCAGTCGCGCTTTTTATTTCCATTAAACGTTGTTCTTATTACCTTATTATTCGTATTCAATCAATTGACACATTTGGATTATATATCTTTGACTATAGCTAGTCAAGCAAAACTTATTTAATTTGGATAATGATTTTGTTTCAATTTTTACGATAAAATATTGGAGAAATATTTTTTCAAAATAAAAATTATCTTTTATAACAATCTTTAGTTTAGTTTCTGATTAAAAACATGACAAATAGTCTTTAGTATAGAAGAACTTTGTTTGTGAATAACATGTTATATGCGAGTTTAAATCCGAATCTATCACAATGATCACATTAGTACAAACAACTAAGCTAAATATGCTAGTCATCTAGAAGATTTTTCTTTACTAACCTTTCTTATGTTTTTTTTTTGTTGCATTTGAAAATTGAAAGCCTTTTAAAATAAAAAATATACTCTGAATAAGCGCTATTATGCATACAAAAACAGAAATTTAACCAAAGTTTTATTAATATTGGAAAATAAACTTAAAAAGGGTACAACAACATTAAAATAGAGAACATGTTTTATTCGTCGGAAAACAAAAAGAAAAAAGAGAGCATGTTTTATTATTTGTTTATCGGAATGGACTAGCTAGTCACCCAAATCTACGCTTCATAGATTATATGGTCACTTGGTGGAAGTCGACAAGTACTTGGGTGGAGCTAGGAACGTATAGTGAATCTTTTTGTGACCACCAAGTGCTTGACCAGATGCAAACACTCTGTTACAAATTTGACACTCGTAGCTTCGTCGAACCACTGGCCCATCTTCCACGGAATGATTCTTGTCGGAAATCTTCAATCGTTTGTTTCTGTGGCTCGTTCGATGACCGCCTAATGCCTGATAGGAATGTAAAACTTGTCCACAAATATCACACGTATATTTGCTTTGTTTCTTACCCCTTCTCTCTTTCCCACCGTAATATGCGTTTTCATCAGCATAATCGTCTTCATCTTCTTCGCTGTCTCCTGTTAGGTCTCCCACATCTGAAATGAGAAACTTAATATCTTCATCTTCATCGTCTTCATCTTCATCTTCATCTTCAGCAACGTACTCATCACTGTCTTCTTGATCTTCTTCAGAATCTATTTCGATATACTTTTCAGTATCTTTTCCTTTTCGAGTTGATACCAAACTATCAATCGATTTTGGATTCTGAAAATATTCTGACGGGTCGCTCTTCATTTGTAAAAGACATAAAGCACTTTCTTCAATAGTTATATCGCTTCTAGACTCTGTCGAATCTTCCTCTTCCAAATCCACGACGACGATCTTTCTCTTGGCAGTTATTTGTTGCTCACCTTCTTTGTTTAGATCTAGCGTTGGACCACCAACAACTTCACTGGTGTGGACAGATCTCACCAGAACTGTTTCATGAGATCTATAGCTTGCTCCAAGGTTGTTGCATGGTCGTAGTGATGGAGTGACCGAGCCAGTTGACGACGATGATCCGGCGGAAAGTTTCCGAGTGTGAGCCCTCATGTGACCACCAAGAGCTTTCCCGTTTGAAAATGATTTCTTGCACACCTGACAGGTTTTTGTTGCCTTGAGAAGTGAATACATCTTGACGATGAAAAACACAAAAAAAAAGAAGGGCTTAGAGACTTTTTGGGGGTTAAAGATTGTGACTGCTTTTTATGCGAGAAGTGTTTGTTGCTATGTGATTTTGTGTCAATGGGGATACCCATATATATAGATGCTTGAGAGTGAGGAACATGAGTATGTACACAATTTCTATTCAAAAGGAGTTAATCACTTAACATAAGTGTTTGGTGCATTATGTTCCCACAATTACTTACAAGCATCTTTTGTTTTGGTCAAAAAAAACGAAGTCAACAATTATTTACAAGCTAATCTTTATCATTATTATTTTTACACCAAACAATTTTACTAATATTAAATCGAGATTACAAAGTCAGTATATAAATTTTGTTACGCTAACTTTTTTTCTTATATGAAATAAATAAGTTGTAAATTTTGGTGTTTTATACAAATAACTATTTATAATATAAATTTTTTTTATGGCAATCATATTGTATAAATTTTAGTTTAACTAATAAATTATGATCTAATACACATAAAATATATAGTTCTTCTGTTATGGAAAGAAGTCATCGAGTATTTTCTCATAGCTTATGAAGATGATATTTGATTAGAAAACTATCTCCGGGAGATAAATACTGGAAAAATTAAGTTTACAATGTTGATGTGAGTAATATATAAATTACATATCAGTATTATAAAATAATTCATATAAGTAAATACAAAATTATCATCAATTATTCAAAAAATTAATAAATTATACCTGATATACTCACCTTTGGAAAACTAATTAATTAATTAAATAGTTCAATTGATTACTTGAGTAATTAATTATTTGTTGCTACTATAAATATATGTTGTGACTTGTGTATAGAAAAGTAGTCTATATATATTAGAGAAGTATTCATACAAATTGTATGAATTGTGAGCACTTGAAATCAGTAAACGAAGTTTAGAACAAAGCAATACGTTGGGCCAAATTCGGTATTGGGCCAGAAAACGCCAAAGCTCATCTAAGAAAGATAAAGAAGTCGAACCTCATTTTGTCAGGCTTGTGATTACTCCTTACACGCGCAGAGGCAGAGCAAATGTATATATTTCCGGTCCCAATTAATGTGCACGAAAATCTAGTTGAAGATTCGATTGTTATAAAAATATACGTTTCTTTCGAACCATTAGTTTATGTTGCGATCATCTCTATGTAGTAGTAACATGAAGGGTTAACTCCCCAAAACATAAAGCAGATTTAGAGACTGTCTCGTCTCTATCTTTCTATTGAAAGTGACTAAAAATGCAAACATCGACAGTGATGAGTTTTTTTGGTCGTATGAATCTCCCTCACGCTCACAAAGTTCCTCTCTGTCATATTAAAAAACAGACCAACGACCCTTCTCTTTTTCCTCGCACTTTGCTTCAAAACCACACTCTTTCTCGGAAGCCTACAAAACAAGATTCGTTCTATGTAATGGCTACTAGTGGCGATCTTGAGAGTACACGTCCCTTGGCTCAGTTTCCCCCCACTGTTTTAGGAGATCACGTCTTCTCTGCTCATGCCGACGACTCTGTAAGTACATAGACAAGAATTCAAGAACCCGATATGTTTTCAAACAGCAGTTCCTGAATACGTATTTCTTACATTCATATCTTTGTAGAAATTTGATGCTATTGAACATGAGATTGAATCGGTTATGAAGCCTTACGTGAGAGACAGACTCGCGTCTTCTCGCAGCTGTGACAAGGAGAAGATTCGTCTCATCCATTTGCTTATCAGTCTAGCGATCTCCCATTACTTCGAAGAAGAAATCGAAGAAATCCTAAACCAGGCTTTTGGGAAGCTGGAAGGCTTGATTGCCGAGGAAGATGATCTGGAAACAATCTCTATCATGTTTGAAGTTTTTAGACTATATGGACACAAAATGCCGTGTGGTAAGAGCTTAATGTTAAGTTTCATGTACTTCTAACTCAAAAATCAGTACATTATATCTTATTTTTGGATACTTATTTTGTTATACATGTCGCTTTGAATGTTATAGATGTGTTTGAAAGATTCAAAGGGGAACATGATGGAAAGTTCAAGGAAAGTCTAGTTGGAGATGTTAGAGGAATGTTGCAGTTGTACGAAGCATCGCATCTCAAAACAACAAATGAAGATATAATGGAGGAAGCGCAGATTTTCACTAGGAATCACTTGGCGGCAGTAACTACTAATCATCCACATCTCTATAAGCATGTACAAAACACATTGTTTATACCTCGATATCATTGCATAGAAATAGTAGTTGCAAGAGAATATATCTCATTTTACGAACAAGAAGAAGATCACGAGGAGAAGCTTCTCAAGTTTGCAAAACTCAACTTCAGCTATTGCCAGCTGCATTACGTTCAAGGGATCAAAAGTATCACTAAGTAAAGTCATTGTAGCTTATTTCATAAACCATATATATATGTATGTATCTTCAAGCTTTTGTTACATTGGTTGGTCTAGATAATTTCATATGTGATTTCTGCTTTTTTGCAGATGGTGGAAGGAGCTAGATCTTGCATCTAAACTGCCTTTTACCTTCCGGGACAGAAATGTGGAATACTATTTCGGGATGATGGGAATATATTTCGAGCCACGATATTCCCTAGCGAGAATTCTAGGCACCAAAATTTCCATGATCATGACGATTGTTGATGATACATATGACGCATATGCTACTCTTCCCGAAGCATTATGTTTCACTGATGCTTTGCAAAGGTATTATTTTATATTTCTGGTTAGATTGTGAACACTCTAGTCCTCTAGTCTTATAGACTTAATGGTTATAGGTGGGATATTGAAGCCATCGAAAGTCTACCAAGCTATATGCAAATTATCTTTAAAAATTTGTGGGAAATTATAAAAGACATTGAACAAGAAATGAGTTCGCGAGGAAGATATGGCGGTGTGCAACAGACAATAGATGAGGTATGCAATTGCTATTAGAGAAAACAAGGTAAAACAATATGGATGGTATAATTAAAAAGTAATGGTGTGTGTTTTATTAATATTGGAAATTAAAATATAGATAAAGAGCCTTACGAAAGGGTATATAGAGATAGCAAAATGGGCACGCGCAGGTCACGTGCCAAGCTTTGAGGAACATTTAGAGGTTGGAGTCATCACAATGGGAATGGATGACATGGTAATCTACAGCTTTCTCGGGATGGAAGATTGTGATGAGAAGATAATGTACGAGTGGTTCGCCTCCAAACCCAAAATCTTTGAAGCTTTCAATGTTGTGGTTCGTCTAACAAACGACATAGAAACGTTTGAAGAAGAGTTGAAGAGAGGAGAAGTGGCGAACGGAGTCAATTGTTACATGAAGCAACATGGTGTTAGTCATGAAGAAGCGGTTAAAGAATTGAAGAAGATGATTAAGGATCACCATGAGATAATGATGGATGAGTTCTTTAATGTTTCGTCTACTCTGCCACGCCAAATTCTAATGCGAGTCTTCAACCTCGCACGTGTGATCAAGTTGTTCTACAAAGATGGTGATGGATTTGGCCACCCTGATGAAAATCTCAAAGCCCATTTCACCTCTCTGTTTTTATAAATTTCATGTTGTGTCTTGTTTTATTTTTTTTTGGGAACAATTTGTGTCTTGTTTAAGGTTTGTGTTTTAGTTGTGTTTTGAATCATAATGTTATGTTTGAATCGAACAACGTGAACATGTTAGGAATGTGCACGATTCTTCCGGAAAATTATGCACAATACATTATGCAATATTTTAATCTCACGTAATTTTTTTTTCAAAACAGATACTACATTTTTATAGAATAAAATTATTTTTGATTTAGTTAAGATTTTTTTTTTTTTTTCTTAAACAGTGAACACTAGTGTTGACCAAAAGAAAAAGGGTCTATTGGGCTAGAAAAGAATGTGGCTAATGGGCCACCCTATTGGGCCCATTTGTGTTCGGTATAAGATCTCGAGATCATCATCGTACGGTCAAGACGGCGGAATATACTTAGCACATACACGCGACGTACAATAGCAATCTCTCTTTCCCGCCCTAAGCAGTCGCATCAATGGAACTTGCTCTTTTCTAATTTGTTTCACCCGAGTGAGAGAAAACCCTAGAACGCGATAAGCCATGGCAAAATCTGGGGCTCGAGCCAGTGATTCCTTCATCCAACAGCGTTCTGGGTCGGGTACGATTCTGAGGATCAAAGTTGAGAATTTCATGTGCCATAGTAATCTCCAGATTGAGTTTGGCGAATGGGTTAATTTCATCACCGGCCAAAACGGAAGTAAGTCTTTTTCCTTTTACAAAAAAATTGATCTTTAGAGCTCCGATTGACTGAATTTAGTCACGCATGCCTTATTGGAAATTGGGTTTCGCCGGATTTTGAAATCTGGATTTTTCAATTTGATTCACTGTGTTAACAATTCAGGTTGGGAGCTAGTGGAAATATCTTTCCTTTGATTTAGAATTGGTTTATTCCCAGGAGGGTCGTATGTATAGTCATGAATAAGAATTTTAATCTGGACTTTTGATTGAATATTTTAGAAAGTTGTCAGCTTCATGGAGTGTTAAACGACAATCAGAATTTGTTTTGGCGTTGGATAGTCTCTATTACGGACTTACGTTTACAATTTTCTCGCTCTACGATACTATTTCTGAGAGATTGAAAGCTAATTTCTTGTTTTGGTATCTCAGGTGGAAAGAGTGCAATACTGACTGCTCTATGTGTTGCATTTGGATGTCGAGCGAGAGGGACTCAGCGTGCTGCCACTTTAAAGGATTTCATTAAAACTGGATGCAGGTTTTGTACACTTGCTCTATGTTTTCTCTACAATATCAGATTTTCAGATTATTATTCTTCTTTCTCATTTTTTTAAGACTGTCTCTTGTCATGATTAGGAAATGACTAATGGTAAGAGTGACTGAATTTTTTTTTCCAATTTTGTTGGGATTTCTTTGCAGCTATGCCGTTGTCCATGTAGAAATGAAAAACAATGGAGAGGATGCTTTTAAGCCTGAAATTTATGGTGACATTATAATTATCGAACGCAGGATAACTGAGTCTACTACATCTACCGTTCTCAAAGATTATCTAGGTTAGTTCAATGTACTCTCTATATTAGTTTACGGTTTGACTTACAATTTATCTCATAGCCCTCCGTGCTGTTTGTTGTGATGACTGTCTCCGTTCTTATTCTCTTCTCCAACAACTCTATCTGTGTGTTATGTGAATATAAAATTATTGATTTAAAAACGTTTTTCTGTTTTCTTATTTTCTGAAACCTGTATTCTGCAGGAAAAAAAGTAAGTAACAAAAGGGAGGAGCTACGGGAACTTGTTGAACATTTTAATGTGAGTTTTGGTCGTTCGTTTAAAATTTTAGAAAGCATCAAGTGATATCAGAAATACTTGGCATACTCAGTAGTGTATTCTTTTTCTATTTTACATGGGTAGATTGATGTTGAAAACCCGTGTGTGGTAATGAGTCAAGACAAAAGCAGGGAGTTCTTACATTCTGGAAATGACAAAGATAAATTCAAGGTATGTCACGTGAATTGGTATATATCAAAGTCAATCATGTTGTTATTATGGCTGAAAATTTTCGCTCTTTAGTTCTTTTTTAAGGCAACCCTTCTTCAGCAAGTCAATGATCTTCTCCAAAGTATCTACGAAAACTTGAAAAATGCAACTGCTATAGTCGATGAATTGGAGAACACAATTAAACCAATAGAAAAGGAGATCAGTGAGTTGCGTGGAAAGATCAAGAATATGGAACAAGTTGAAGAAATTGCTCAAAAGTTGCAGCAGTTGAAGAAGAAACTGGCTTGGTCATGGGTATATGATGTGGATAGGCAGCTCCAGGAACAAACTGAGAAGATTGTGAAGCTTAAAGAACGTATACCGACTTGCCAAGCTAAAATAGATTGGGAACTGGTAAGTAATACATACTTTCCATCATCTGATATTTGGATGGCTAAAAAAATCAAAATGTAGCGATGCTGGGTGCATTACAAGTTATAACTTCTCTCTGATATCCTACATGTCCATCATAAGAGAACAATGGAGGTTTTAGCTGTATAAAAGAGATAGTTTGATTATGTAGAGTCTTGAGGTATTTCGATGCAAAACTTTCTCATAGGGCGTATTTAAATTGTGCCATCTTGGTTCCATAAGTTATGTGATGTTTTGCCTCTAAAATGTTCAATTTTCTTAGAGCGCAAACCTTAGCCTGCTTACTGTAGGGATCTACTGATGGGTGAATAATTGCTTAATTCATGTTTCGAGCTCAGACTGTTTGATTATAATTAACCTTTTTGTAGGGTAAAGTGGAATCGTTAAGGGATACATTGACCAAGAAGAAAGCTCAAGTTGCATGTCTGATGGATGAATCAACTGCAATGAAGAGAGAGATAGAGAGTTTTCACCAATCAGCCAAGACGGTTTGTAAACTTAGTTTTAAGAGGGACCTAGTGGATGGAATTTTTCCTAAAGAATTGACAAATTATCTTCCCATATTTAACAAAATTTTTTTTTTTGTTCAGTGTTTGTTAGGAGATGAAGCAAATGAAAATACTTGATTTTGTCAAATGGGCTGCAAGGCTCTAATATGCTTATTCCTAGTTTAGATTAGTTTTGAAAAGTTGCTTTCGGTATAAGTAATTGTCCACATCTTGTATGCGTGTTCTTGATAGATCTTTGTGTGTTCCTATTTTAGGCTGTACGAGAAAAGATTGCTCTACAAGAAGAATTCAATCATAAGTGCAATTATGTTCAAAAGATTAAGGATCGTGTTAGAAGGCTTGAACGGCAGGTTGGAGATATCAATGAACAGACAATGAAAAACACACAGGTCCCAAATATCACTCACTTGAATTATCTTTATAAAAGAAAAACTATGTCATGTTTCTTTTGTGCTCAGTGTCTTGGCATAAAGATTAAGATATTGTGAAGGTAATATATGTATGGACAGATATATCTGTGCATATTTCTCATTGGCTGATAGTGATGCAGGCTGAACAATCTGAAATCGAGGAGAAACTAAAATATTTGGAGCAGGAGGTTGAGAAAGTTGAAACCTTGCTTTCCAGGTTATAATCTTAAGTTTTCCATTTCCTTTTCGTCTGCTTAGCCTTTTTCAGTAGTCTTCTCTCTTGTCTTTAAACATGTTTTAAATAATGATACTTTAGATTGAAAGAGGAAGAGAACTGCTTACTGGAAAAAGCGTTTGATGGGAGGAAAGAGATGGAACACATCGAGGATATGGTACAACTATACTTATATTTATTACTTACATATGAATCGGAAGTCTTAAAATTTAATCAGTTTCATATGCAGGTTGTTTAAAATTGTAATTAACACCTTGTTCATTTCTTTCGCCTTTTTGGCTTCTAGATTAAAAACCATCAAAAGAGGCAAAGATTCGTAACCTCTAACATTAATGATCTGAAGAAACATCAAACAAACAAGGTGCATAATACGTCATTTCATCACAATATTTGGTGTTTCAACTGGATATTGTCAAGCCTCTTTCGGTAATATCTAAGAGGCATACAATACATGCATGCTCACTAGGTTACCGCATTTGGAGGGGACAGAGTCATTAATCTTCTGCAGGCTATTGAGAGAAATCATCGTAGATTCAGAAAACCACCAATTGGTCCTATTGGCTCCCATGTGGTAAGTTTCTACTTTCGTTTGCAAATCTGTGCACCAAACAAATTAGTTCACATGTTATCTTATATTGATCATGCATGGCTCAATAAGGAACTGACATGTGCAACTGTTGATGTAACAATCTTTTAATGCGAACATATAATTGTGGGTTAAAAAGTCTCTTCTAATGGTGTGATGTTCTGCAGACTTTAGTCAATGGCAATAAATGGGCTTCTACAGTTGAACAAGCTCTTGGAAACCTATTAAATGCCTTCATTGTGACTGATCATAAAGATTCGCTCACTCTAAGAGGCTGTGCGAATGAAGCCAATTATAGAAACCTCAAGATTATCATCTATGACTTTTCGAGACCAAGGTTCAAACTCTTATTAAGCATTTTAATATTACCTTTTAACCTTCTGCATTGATGAATGTGTAGCTTTATAACGCAAATATTTACTATCTCTTCATTATGCAGGTTGAATATACCAAGGCACATGATTCCTCAGACAGAACACCCAACTATTTTCTCTGTCATACACTCTGATAATCCAACCGTCCTTAATGTCTTGGTGGATGTGGTTCGTACTTCCAGATTATCCCTCCACTTACTAAATTTCTTCATTCTTACAGCCTTATATGACGGTATTCACATTTTAGTCTTGTTTTCTGGATATTTCAGAGTGGTGTTGAGAGGCAAGTGCTTGCAGAGAATTATGAGGTGGGAAAGGCGGTTGCATTTGGGAAAAGGCTCTCAAATCTGAAGGATGTTTACACTTTAGACGGATACCGAATGTAAGTAATTTGTTAGATTTGGCATGGACGGTCACGCTATAACTTCCCTTTCAAACAAAAACAAATCCTTTGCATGGCCGGAGATAGTATTTTCTTTTGAAATATAATTTTGAACTATGACATACACCCCTCTTTCTGTTTCCTGGCTCTGGATTTCTCCAACGTTTTCCACCATCAGACAAACTTGAGAAGTGATCCAATAGAAGCCTTTTGCTTGACATTTTCCATTTTCAAAAGCCCTTCAACTTATCTTGAAGGAACCGGAAAATGAGATATCCGACTGTCTTGCACCTACAATTTCTCAGTCGTGTAAAATAAGTTGGTAATTTTTAGCTAAAAGTGATTGACTCGAGAGCACCTAGGGGATATAGGAAGATCTTCCTCAATCGTAACACTAATTTATCTACTCTTACCCCAGGTTTTTTCGTGGGCCAGTTCAGACTACTCTTCCTCCTCTTCAGCGTAGACCTTCGCGACTCTGTGCTTCTTTTGATGACCAGATCAAGGATCTTGAAATAGATGCCTCAAAAGAACAAAACGAGATAAATCAATGCATGAGACGTAAGAGGGAGGCAGAGGAGAATCTCGAGGAACTTGAGTCGAAAGTGCGCACACTGAAGGTAATGTCTCATTGATTAATCCAATAGAAACTAGAGTTCCCAGTCTTTTATATATCTTAACTGAAATGATTAGCTTGATTTTACAAAGCTTTAGTTCGCTAGTATCCATAACCGTTTCCATATGTTTCTTTGTTCGGTTTATGCAGAAGCACCGCAGCCAAGCAGAAAAGGTTTTGACGACAAAGGAACTTGAGATGCAGGATTTGAAGAATACAATCGCTGCTGAAACCGAAGCATCACCTTCTTCAAGTGTTAATGAGCTTCAACTTGAAATCATGGTTAGTTAGTTGGTGAAACTTTTTGGTTGTCACTGTTCTCGTCTTCGTATTATCCTAAGTATTTTTCTTTTCTAATTACTTTGCCAGAAAGACCGAGAAGAGATAGATGAGAAAGAAGCTTTTCTTGAGAAGCTCCAAAACTGCTTGAAAGAAGCTGAGCTTAAGGCTAATAAACTTACAGCTTCATTTGAGAACTTGCGTGGTATGTCTGTGGTAGACCACTGTTTCTGAAACACCTGTATCTTTTTCTTGGTTTGTGGTCGAACATTAATAGAGTGGCCGACTCTATTCTTACATTTTCTCAAAACGTGCATGTAGAGTCAGCCAAGGGTGAAATTGATGCCTTTGAGGAAGCAGAGAATGAGCTAAAGAAGATTGAGAAAGACCTTCAGTCTGCCGAAGCGGTACCCCTTCTTTTTTCTACGTAAAGATTTTGAATGTTTTACTTGTTTTGCATGCAGAATGTAAGCGTGATTCTGTTTCAGGAGAAAATCCATTACGAGAACATAATGAAAAACAAGGTCCTACCTGATATTAAGAATGCTGAGGCTAACTACGAGGAGCTTAAAAATAAGCGGAAGGTACAAAAAATAAGCAATTAATCAGAAATTTTTCGAAATGACAAATGAAACTTCTTTCCGTTCTATACAACACGTACACACACAATATAGATCTGTCTCTCTTAATCTCTTGTAAACCCTCTCTAAGGAAATGGCCAGGTTCACACCCGGTATGACATGTTGTCTAGTCTATGGAACTTAGTTACTGGAGTAATGCGTATTAGCTATAGATAAATTTTATCTTGTAGGTTATTACTGCCCATGGTTCATTTTTCTTGTGGTTACGAATTACATGTGCTGAAATTTCAGGAAAGTGACCAGAAGGCCTCTGAAATTTGTCCTGAGAGTGAGATAGAATCTTTGGGTCCCTGGGATGGGAGTACTCCTGAGCAACTCAGTGCTCAGATCACCAGAATGAATCAGAGACTTCATCGAGAGAATCAGCAGTGCGTATTTTAGTATTGCCTTTCAGCTTTTCCTTCACACGGAAACGACCTGTGACAGTAAATTACATGCTTCAATTTTGTTGTTGCAGGTTTTCTGAATCAATTGATGACCTTAGGATGATGTATGAGAGCCTAGAACGAAAGATTGCAAAGAAGCGCAAATCCTATCAAGACCATCGAGAAAAACTCATGGTTGAGTTTGCAGATCTGTTTATGTTAAAGCTGTATGTGTTGTTATAGTTTTATCGTTTAATGTATTCATTACTGTTTGATCAGGCCTGCAAAAATGCTCTAGATTCACGATGGGGCAAGTTTCAAAGAAATGCATCTCTTCTTCGGCGCCAATTAACATGGCAGTAAGAGTCGCTTTCCCCCATTGCCAACTACATAGATAAATCTGTAGTTCGGTTGTCTCTTGAGATTAGTATGATATTTTCCATATGGATCTTTCTTTGACGTTAATCTTCAAAGCAGATTCAACGCTCACTTGGGAAAGAAAGGTATCAGCGGACACATAAAAGTCAGTTATGAAAATAAAACTTTGTCCATAGAGGTAATTCATAGTTGACACTGCCGTGCTACAATTTTTACAACTAACGTACCCATATTATTACATCATCTGATTGATGGCTTTCCTTTTCGACAGGTTAAGATGCCTCAAGACGCAACAAGCAATGGCGTTCGAGACACCAAAGGTCTTTCAGGTACTGCATCCTTCCACAATCTTAAAAATCCTACATATTACTCATTACCATCTAAAGACATTTCGTATGTTAGCTATTGGTAAATTCTAACGCTCTTCTCATTATATTAGGCGGAGAACGTTCTTTCTCGACTTTATGTTTTGCACTAGCTCTTCACGAAATGACGGAAGCCCCATTTCGAGCAATGGATGAGTTTGATGTGTTTATGGTATTATGTCCTTCTAAGAATCCTCTCTTTACAAGCATTGCATATTTCTTTAACTTTCCGATTCTGGAAAATACAGGATGCAGTCAGCCGGAAAATCAGCTTGGACGCACTGGTGGATTTTGCGATTGGACAAGGATCGCAGTGGATGTTCATCACCCCTCATGATATCAGGTAACAGATCAATTTCTAAACCATGGAACTCTGTTTGTGAAGTGGATACTTGGATGAAACTCTTTCTCTCTCGTGCTCTGTTACAGCATGGTCAAGTCGCACGAGAGGATAAAGAAGCAGCAAATGGCTGCTCCTCGTTCTTGAAAACAAAAGAACCTCTCCTTGTATAGCTCCATAAAGGTACTCACACTTTGCTTGCATCACTCACTTGTTAATGCTTTGTGTCTGCAACTTTCGCCAGTTCTCACTTGTGTTGTGTGTTTCTTTCCCTGCCTCATCAGGGCATCCTCGGCTTAGAGTCAATACTACAACACTTGTTTTCCACTTCACATTTGCTTTGTCGACAATAACGAGCTGATGGGAAGTTTGAGAAGAGCTTTGTGTCATCCATGGTGTATTGATTTGATTTTACAGGTGCTGAGTGAGACCCCTTTTTTTTTTTTCTCTCATTTCTGTTTATGACGGTTAGTTATTGTCAAACTTTGATTTTAAAACTGTATTATATATCATTTTATTGGCTTATGATTATCATTTTTAGATCAACAAAATGTGACAGATTATTTTCCTAGTGATCTTCTGACAGTTGATGAAGTTAACAAAAAGAAACATAAATGTTTTTTTATTGGCTTATAAATCAATTTTTGCATCCGATGTGTTCATGCTTTCACAACAACAGGAAGCTGCACTCTTCTCACTTATTAGGCTCTTTGACTGCATCCACAAGGCCTCCTCGTAACGCTTCTTCCAGATACGATTTCGTCAAGAGAAATCTTTATAGCCTCAAGAAGACTGTTGTCTAGGACTCATAATGTTTGTTTGTTGTCAACAATTATTGTGATTATGGGCCTGGGCCAAATAAACGTGGACTCAATTCTCAATATGGGCTAATAATAATGATATTGGGCTAATCATAACTTATCATTAAACAAAAAAAAACAATGAAGGAAAAGAAAACAAAGTATGTCCTAAAGAAGTCAAGTCATTGAGATGTCGGAAGAAACATCAACAGATTCTTAATCTGAGAGATTGAATTTCTTCGACCCAAAAACTTGTTGTCAAAATTTGAAGATGAAAGACAGAGAGGAATCATCATCGTCTAGTTCTTCAATGACAACAACAACAACAACAAACAACCCTAATGGAATCATCAACAACGGCGAACACGAACCTCGAGATATCAACATCCGATCATTCTCTTCTGTTCCTTCTTCTCCTCGTAACGCTTCTTCCAAATACGATTTCGTCAAGGTTCGATTTTTATCTTTTCTCTTTTTTCAATTTAGGGGCAAATTTATGATTTTTCTTATCAACGACTTTTAGGTGAAGGTATGGCTTGGAGACAACGCCGATCACTACTATGTTCTGTCTCGCTTCTTAGTCTGTAGAATGTTAACTGTTACTAAGGTTTGTTCTATTTTTACACCCAAACCTTCTTCAGATTCTTAAATTAAGCACTGAATGATTCTTCAATAACATTGGTTACAATATTTGCCGAGTTTGTTTCAGATCCCAAATCATGAGGCTATAAAGATTTCTCTTGAACTCAAGAAGCTTCTAATTGACAACAGTCTTCTTGATGTGTATGCCGATTTTCGTCTTCTTCTTCTTTTTGATTCAATTTACATAATCTTGATGTTTGTTTGTAACATAATTTGCTTTGTCTCTTTTTGCAGCTCTCAGTCTGATTTGGAAACCAATTTGTTTAAGGTACACACTTCATCTTATCTTAGATGTCTTATGAACATTGAAGTAATCTGTTAATGGTTGAAATTTTGCAGCTAATGGAGCGACGTGGTTATGGAGAAGAATACATAAATCGTTACAACATGATGACAAAGTAAAACGCTTTATGATATATTTTACTTGTTTAAAAATCTTTTCTCAAAGGTCATATTTTTTGATTTTATACTTTTCTTTTTTTTTCAGATTTCATCATCAAAGAGTACCTCTTGTCATACTTGTTTGCGGAACAGCTTGTGTTGGCAAGTCCACAATAGCTACACAACTTGCTCAGAGACTAAACTTGCCTAACGTCTTACAAGTAACTTGCTCAATCACCATTTTCATATGTTCGCTTTCATTTGTTTTGTTTATCTTCTAAAAATCCTATGTGCTCTTTTGTTACACAGACAGACATGGTATATGAGCTGCTTCGAACAGCAACTGAGTATGTTTTTCTCTTTTTTAGTTATGTACATTGTTATCCTCTAGTCTAAGAGTTACAAGAGCATAAACACGTTTATTTCTGTACAATGTAGTGCTCCGTTAACATCAACCCCTGTATGGACTCGAGAATTTGGCTCATCAGAAGAGTTGATTACTGAATTCTGTAGAGAATGCAGAATTGTTCGAAAAGGTACTTCCTTTTGAACTGTATGATTGTTTTCATTTTGTGTTTGTTTATTGTTACTCTCTTTATTCTTTTTTCTTTGAGTGTGTTTTGACAAATACTCAATGGCTTGTGGTTTGTGTAGGACTTGGTGGTGATTTAAAGAAAGCAATGAAAGATGGGAAACCCATTATAATTGAGGTAAATTGTTTGTGAAAGCTCTGTACGTCTAGATTATATTTTGGCAATTACATTTGTTTTCTAATATTGGTCGAGTAATCACAGGGAAGACATTTAGATCCAAGCATTTACTTAATGAATGATGAGAACAAAACTCCATCAAATGATCCCGAGAAGAACAGTAGCGAAACAAACTCTTCACCAGAGTTAACCTCGGACAAGAATCCCGAGGCAGGTTCTTCAAACACGAAAGTAACCGACAAAAGTTCTGTGAAACCACCCAATTCTCAGGATGAAGCCGTGGCATCTGTAGAAGCTATCGACTTATCAGAAAAAGTTACACAATGTAAAATAAACGGTAAGTATTTTCAGCATAACTTTTTTCTTCGTGTGCAAATTCTTGCATTTGCTTCGATATGATTATATAGTTCTGTTTCGTTTCGTGTGTGTGCAGCTGAAAGTTCGAAAGATGCTGAGAAGAAAAGCAAATCTGCAGATGGAAGTGGAAAGACGAAATCTGGCCCCGAACCAATAGTCATATCTATTGTTTTAAAGATGTCTGAATTCGATCATAAGGTGATTCAAACTTTGCTCATTTCGAGGTATATAACTCAAAAAGTAGTGTTTCTCAGTTCTTTATTTTTGTTAATCTCATTTTCTCAGGCTTTGCTAGAGGAGTGGATCTCTTCCCGTACATCTGGAGAGAAATATACCTCTAAGGTATTAAACAACTTGAAGCTTAAAAAGATCACTTAACTGATCTTGAAAGTTGCATGAACACATGTTTGGCTATTCTTTTTGCAGGAGAAAGATAGACTAATTACAAACCTAAAGACCATTGAAGACTACCTTTGTTCCTTCAATTCACAGGTTTGTTGGGTCCTTGATCACTCAATTTTCTTTTTCAGGTTTTGCGGTTCTAACATTTCTTATTTGTGAATCAGGGAGTGACTGTTGTAAATATATCAGCCACCACATTCCCGCAGACACTAGATGGGCTTCACAACTATCTTCTTGAGGTAAGAAGAAGTCAGCAAATTCAAAGCTTTGAAAGTCTAAATGATCTCAACAGAAAGAAACAGTAACCATAATCTTTGTGTGTGTTGTAGCGTATTGAGGAAGGGATTCGATCATCAGAGAATGAGGCGCCAAAGTGAGACGCATGCAGAAGAAGTCTTAAGGAAGCTAGAGTCATCTTCTCTACTGTAATCCTATGCTATGCCTCAGAAACTATATAATAGTTAAAACAACTGAGATTAGCAGGATCAACCAATTAGAAACGTTTCGATTAGCGAGTTTTGTATTCTATAGTGTCAGCTGTCACTCGCTATCAAAAACAAAGAGAATTTCTTGCATGAACTAATATAGTTACTCATATTTTCATTTAGAATAAGATAATAGGATCTTCCCCTAGGAATGGATCTGACAATAAAGTAAAGTGCATGCACTGATGATCATATCTTACATTTGTCAACTTTATGGGCCATTGGTTCTCTGTCTCCAATTCGTAGAGACTCTGAATTTGGCTCTGCCTCCATTAAATTGAGTCAAAGATCAGTCCCACAACAATCAAGCACCATTCACAGTCTCAAAACATACATGATGGATGATCATAAAAGACCTATTTGGTGTAAATCTTAGGCTTGTAAACTCTGTTTTGGATCAAGCTGAAGATAATTATAGGACGAGTATTGGAAACTTCTTGATCTTGTTATGCAAATGCAATTACTACTGCTCAATAAGAAAAAAACAGTAATGGAAAAAACTGGAAAAAATGGAGATGCGGGGTATCGATCCCCGTACCTCTCGCATGCTAAGCGAGCGCTCTACCATCTGAGCTACATCCCCATTGCTAAGAAAGTACTTTAATATATATTTATTCTATTCTTATAAAATAAGGGTCCCTTCTCAATATCCTCTATATAACTCCGAGCGAGCATCTAAAACCCTAACTTATCAGACTCTGTTTCTAAACGCCGTTTCTTCATCAAAACATTATATTTCTTCTTTGTTTTCAAGCTTATTTTTTTTATTGAATTGAGTAGTATAGGATTTGGTTGCTGATAGTTCTCGACACCTTTGATGGTTGTTTTACTTACTTTGAAGGATCTTTTCCCAACTTTCTTTCAAGCTCAAGTTTTTTGTTTTATATGCAAGTGACGATTAAACAGACAGGGACATCAGAAAATTTTCTGTGTTGACTATAGTCTATAATGGGAATCTCTCTGATGCACTAACAAAAAAACTCATTACTTTCAGTTTTCAAAAAAAAACTTTTTGCTTGTGTTGATTTGATAGAAAGTGTAAGGCTTTTACCAATGATGGAATTCAAATAATCATCAGATCTGATGTGTTATACACACATGATTACAACCTTGACGCTGAGGTAAAGCCTTTTGTTATTTTGACATAAACCAAATCTTTCGTGTCTGTTTGGTTCAGATCTAAACACATATTGAATCATGTTCTTGAAACAGAGTGAACTTCTTAATCAAAGATTCAGTGTAAAGAACCAAATTCCGAATATTGAAACTTTGAAGGCACACGGTTATCAAAATGTTATAACTCTAATGACAAGTTTCAGCTATATATTTGATCGAAACTAAAAAGAATAAAACCTTAATGCCAAACCAATATACTAATATCTACAAAATCACAAGGAACCCTAATGAAAAATCATCTCTTTTATAGCACCATCGTTTGATATTGCTCCTCTGTTTTATAACCAATGTTGCTAGCTTGATGCATTGTCAAGGAATTCATATTCATTTTCAGTTCCCCAACCGATGCCAAAGTCGCAAGTTCTTTCTCATCTAATCCCTTTGCTGGCCCGAGGCTGCATCGGTCGCTACCGTGCTTATCCAATGCTTTCTTGAACTTATTGATCTGCACATTCCAATTAAAAAAAAAAAAGAGATTAAGGCTACTACCAAAATATGCCAATGATATGAAAACAGCAAAATGTTTTGCTTACGGTTGCAATAGTGCAGCTGAAGCTACAGACTTTACCCTCTGCTCCTCTATACAACTTAAAGAAAGGAAGCACATGAACGTTAAGACCATGACACATTGTTCTTAGCTCTTCTTGATTCACTTTCAGAAACATCACATTTGGGTTTGATTCAGCCAATTGACAGATCTGTTATAGTATACAAAACAAACATATCAATACACAAACCAGATTCACTGAAACTATCCAAAAAAACAACACTATTAGTACCTTTGGGTGGAGAGATTTGCAGCCACCACAACCAGGAGAGTAGAAATCAAGAACAACCAATCTATCTCCAGCATTTAACAAAGAGTCAACAAGATGATTTGCAGATTGAATCTCTAACATGTTGTGATTCGTTGACTTTTCCCACCATCTCATTCCTCTACTCATACCAATTGATGATGTCTTTGCCTGAAACTAACCCATTTCAATCACAAGCCAATTAGTAATCTATAAAGCCACAAAGATTTGGATTAAAGAATCAAAAAGAGAATTCTTTTGTTTTTGCTTACAGGAGTCACAAAGGAAGAAGAGAAAGCGTTTAAGGTTTGGTTGGTGAAATCTGTTGAAACCATGGCATGTTCCTTCAAATCGAGACTCATAACCGGAAAAAGTTTCGATTGTGATTGATTCTCCTGAGAAAATGGAGAAAACCCACAAAGAACATGATTGGTTCCAAGAGATGAAATTGCATCCATGTCAAATCTTGTTTTAAGAAAGTGAAGCAAACAAAAAAAAATCAACGAAAGACTCAGAAATTTGAGATTGGAGAAAATTGAAAAAGTGCAAAGATTTTGAATGAGAAAGATCACAAAAAGTTGATCACTATATTGACCTCTCGATATCAATGGAAGAAAACACTTTGCACAGTTACGCAGAAACTTGTGTGTTTTTAAGACAAAACTGGAATTTACTCGTAGGTGGGTCCTTGTTTATCCAATTGGATTTTGTTTTGTCTTTATCCATTTTTTCACCGTTGATTTCGTGATTTGTGCTAATAATTAACTCAGTCAGTCTAGTGATTAACGACTGTTGACCAATAATTTAATAACATTAGTCAATAATCTAAAAATCTGAAGATCCGGATTGGGTGTTGTTACTACGATTTCATGGTTATCTTCATTCTATTCTATGAATTTAACAGGATTATCCAATTTCTCTCTTTTTTGGGTCAAACAATAAGAATTATCTCTTTGTAAATGATTTTCTGTTATTCTTTTTCCTTGTGAGAAGGAGGAGTGAAAAAAAAAACGTAATTGTCAGCTTCGTCGCATGAAACGTGTTGCTGACTGTGTATGGGGCTTTTCCTCGTTGGATATGGTCCCACTTAGCTTTTACAATGGTATTGCATAATTGTTACTATTGTAGCAATCCAATTGGAAGATATTATGAAAAGAAAAAGAAAAATCAATTATTGTCAAACATATTATATAAGATTTGATTGTTGTTTAAATAATTGTTATAGAAGAAATTACCATTTTAAAGGTAATCATATACAAACTTTGGAAAATTATTCATTTAGCATTGTTTTTTAGCTTGAAGATTGGAAATTTTCATTATTTGAAGATTTTGAATTTCTTACTGTTAATTTTATAATGGGATGTATATCTTATCCTAAAATAAATGTTTGTTACTGAGTCACACTCAGTTTTCCTTTTCTGTATTTCATTAAAATTTGGATTTGTTTGCATTATCCATTATCAGATATTTTTGACAAAAAAAATAATTAATGCAGCCCACAGTTTTATTATGGATTTTTCAGTAAAATCTGGTCCAAAGAGAATCCAGAAGCGGCCCGCAGGATTTTAATCCAAAACAATGCCTAGAAACTATGGGCAAAACTGACTGCAAATCAGTGTAAAGTCGCCAAACTTTGCAAGCAATTCCATAATTTTCCAAACTAGACTAAAAAAAACAACACAACGTTATATTGAATATGGCTTTTTTATCGTCTACAACTTACACATCCATATTATCGAGTTTGAATCTAAGTTATGTATGCTAGCAACACTAATACAAACCATTCCACTCGAATTTATTTTCTATTCTAAGACTGTAAATAACAAATTCTTATTATGCTTTGTGCTATTGTACATACAGTTAATCCGGTTATTGACTATATGATTGACTATTGATTTGATCATTCGGCTCCAAGTATCACCATATCCTTAAGCACTTCGACTGAAGCCCACAGTTTGGAGCCCAACGTCATGCAAATGGGTTAATAAGGTATCACCATAAAAGCTAGCTCCCTTAATCTGTATAATTGCTTTATCCGAGTAAGAAATTAAACGAGACTGGCCCTGTGGGCTGTGGCCCATATACATAGCTTAGAGCAATGGGAGCTCTCTTGTGAGTTTCTCTTGTAAAAAATGATTAAAATTAAATCAAAAGGTTGAATTATGGGAAGAGTTGGTTCTCTAAAGAGAGATTTGAGAACCCAAAGAGAGTTGGTTCTCTCAAAATTTATATTAAATAATTGGAGAGAGCCTATGAAGAGCTCTCACCATTGGAGATGCTCTTAAGAGTCTTATGTCAGTGTTGTTGGTAAATACGTTGACTCATAACATTGATTTGCATCAAATGCGATAACCATTACCCTAACAAAATCATAATACTTTTTCAAAAAAATTAAAAAATCATAATACACTTGAATAGTTTAGTTTTCGGTTCTTTTGAACGAAACAATTAACAGTGCAAAACAATTGACGATTAAATTAGTTAATTACTTTTAGAAACAATTATTAGACGTTTACATCTGAATTTTTTACTAATCGTCTCTTCAACATGTAGACACGTGGCCATTCACCTAAATTTCGGGTATTAGGAAAAAAGATGACGTCGCAGATTTAAATATAGGGTTAAGTTGACTACAAGTCTACAACAATACAAAAATCACAAAATCAAAGGCTTACGATTAGCGAAGAGACCGGAAGGTCTTTGCCAATCGATGGCTATTGATACGTGGTTTTGTCTTAGTGGATATTTTCCTTAAATAGAAATATTAGTAGCTTTCTTACCACCTAATTTGCAACATTTTCTATAAGCAGATTTTTTATTTTATCACACTGCCAAATTTTTTATTTGATCTCGTTCTCTCCTCTCACCATGAAATTATTTTTAAATCAATTTAAAATATCATCAGACTAGTTTGACATTTTGTGCCCAGTTCTATTTTTCTAATTAGGCGGAATTTTATTTGTATATTATTTTAATTTTTTTTAAAAATAATCTGTCTATTTTATACGCATTAGTTTTTTAATGCGAATAATACTGTTAGAGTCGATGAAGAAGCGAAGCGTAGATGATCTTTTTTTAACTATGTTTTTTTGTTATGTTATATACATAATTGTGAGTAATGCAGTGTCCCTCTGATTTGGCTAAAGCCGCTAAACTAATTAAAGTGCTAGGATAAGTAAAGAAAATAAGAAAAGATGTAGGGAATATGCTACTACAGTATATATATTCTTTTTGTGATTTAGGTCTATACGTGAACTCCATTTTTTTAGTTACTTGTAGTTAAGTGTTTAATTAATTGATAAGAGGCGCCATTTTGTGTGTATTATGTAAATTTTATTTTATGAAAAAGTGTGTTTTCTGCCAACACCCTATAAAGACAAGAGATCATTTATTCATATATCTTTATTCTCTAAATGTGTGGCAGAAACTCGTAACAGGGGTAATCATTTCTAATTTCACGGAAAACTAGAAGGATATATTTAAGCTGATCAACGACAACGGTCTTCACAAGACAAAGTCTTTTATACTAAGGTACTTCTTTCAAAAACAGTTCACTCCGTTTAGAGAGAAAGGAATAACATATGACACAGCGAGGAACCATCTCTAAGTGAAAAACTAGTAAGAATGATTAATAAAAACATTCAGAACCATCTAAGCACAATTCGGAGTGGATGAAATATGAAGTATGCATGAGGCATTCAAGATTGCTTGGCATCAAAGCAAAGTGAAGAATAACTCTGTTTTTCAATTGTATCTATAAAAAAAGTATGCATTAAGTTGTAAACAAATTTATTTTTACTCTTGAATATAATTTAACACTAAATTCAAAAAAAGAAAGAAAAAGATGTTACTTATATATGGATATAACAATAAACATTTGCAATAGACCTTGTCCCTCCAAATTTCATTGTATTTGCTTAAAACTTATTTATATACATGTGAGAGGCAAAAGGCGTGATCTCGTGCTAATACGTGCATCCCGCAATATCAGAACGAGTTATCTAACCTAAACTTTGTTTAAGGTCCACTCAATTGGTTAGAAAATAAATTATTACTTTTAATTTGACTATCAAACTTTTTTGTATCGTGACCGCCCACACTAACTAGTACCAAAAAACTTGAATATTATGTGAAATAAACTTTAAACAACCAAACTAGATCATCACCCGTACTAAAGTACGGGTTGAATTTTATTTATTACAAAATTTATATAATATATATATTAGAACTAAGTTTTAATATATTATAATAGTAAGTGAAAAAATATTAATTTTTTTGTCAGTCCTTATATACAATATTAGAATAAATATAGAATTTTTTCTATAATAATCAATTATGGATAAAAAAAATTTTAAGATATGAAAACGGAAAATAATTTTATTTTTTAAAAAGTAATATTTTTTGAACAATGAGTTAATTTATGTTAACAACCACAAAATATGATTGCATATATTTCAGTTAGATCAAAAATTAAAATATCATAAATAAATCGCATATAAAACATAGATTATTTTGAATTAATTAAGAAAATTAGCTATTATTTTGAATTAATTTAGAAAATTCTTTTTCAATTTATAATTCTTTGATTGTTGAAATAGAGATTTGTTTGAGCTAATCTAATTACAGAATTTGTTTGAGATTTATAATTACGGAATTTACCAATTATTCGCATAATCGAATATGTTATAAACATATATTTAGTATATAATAATACTAAAATCAACCCGTGCGTGGAGTCTATATTTTTATTTTAGAATCTCAATATTTCATTTTAAAATATTGCGTGCACAATCTATTATTCGTTAATTCTAAAATTGCTTGGGGAATCAAATTTTCAAATATTTAGAGGTGTCAAACCATATTTAAATGTTCTACACTATTTTTAAATATTACAAATTAAAATCTTTAAATTTTATTGTAGTTTATAAAATTATGAATTTCAAATACAAATTATATGAAATTAAATATAAACATTAAAATAGTTATAAGGATCAAAACTCATTTTATCGTATAATATATTATATTTAACCCGCTACCTATTATAAATATTTTTTAAAATAATCAAATTAGAGTATTTATAATTTTTAACTTTTTGAACTATTAAGTATTGATGATATTCTCTAAAAATATCAAGTAAAACTTATTTTAAATGTTGCAAATTAAAATATTTAAATTTTTATTGTAGTATATAAAATTATACATTTCAAAAAAATAAATGTATGAAATCGAATATAAATATTCAAATTCTGACCCGTTGCTCAGTCGAAATTTTTGTTGACTTTATTTTTGTGTAAGAGAAATATATTACATACTCAAGTCTGAATTTTTGACCCGTTTAATTGTTTCCTTTATAGATTGAACAATTTATATGCGTTTTTAAAAATTCAAATCTTGGCATATGCAGAAAAAAATTACTTTTTTTTTTATTATGTAGATGATATGATGATTTATTTGTTTCATATTAATATAATCATATTCAGATGAGAGGTGAAGTTTAATGATTAATAACAAATTAATATGGTAAGTTATATATCAAATCTTATATGTTCATTTTGATTGTCATTTATTAAAAAAATAACAGATTTTCGTTTTATAATTTAATTAAATTAATTAAATGACATAAATTAGTATTTTACTTGTTTATCCTTAATAAATTGAATGAAATTTGTTCTAAAAAAAGATTTTTGTAATGGCATTCTTAAGTAAATTCTTACAAAAGGGAAGGTTAGTTAAGGGTATCTTATAAAGTGTACTCCCCAAATAATAGTATAGGATGATCAAAAAAATATAAGCAACACGGCGAAACTATTCGCCTAAACTAAAATATATTTGATGCAATAAAATTCGCATGAACTAAACTACCTGTGGTGTAAAGTGAATCGAATTAATTTTAAAGACGATAAGATATTTAACTTTAGTATGTAATTTTTAGTCATTGGTTATTGAAAATTCTCACATTTCATACTTACATTGCTAAAATATTTTTATTTAGACTTTGAATGGTTGTGTAGAATGATGCAGTATATACTAAAGTTCGACCAGTCCACACGTAATTCACCATTCATTATTGCGAACCAATATGTACTATTACAGACTAATAATCTCCATACTAGTACGCACTTGAGAATAAATCTCCTTACCATCATAAATTCATTTTTAGTCTGTGTTTTTTTTTTTCATTTCACTTCCTAAAAACTCCATACCATCATAAACTTCATACCAATATATAATTGTCTGCCTCATACTAAAATTCAACGTTACTTACCAAAATATTGGTATGAATGATCCGATTCCCAACATATAGACTAACCATTCAAAACCTTATAATTCTCAAATTTCATACTTATTTTACTGAAATACTCTTATGTAAACAGTATATAGGCGGCCAAAGGAAACGTCAATTAACACATAAATTAACTCGTAGCAATATACATTTCTTTCTTAAGTTTTAATTTTGTAATTGTTTTTGGTTGTAAAAGAAAAAGATCGCGGGATAGTGAAATGTAAACCGAGTGCCAATCCTAATTGTTAATTTGGTGAAACTCAACTATGCAAATGATGATAAATGGAGATATTTCTCGTGCTTATTTTCCAAATTTTATTAATTTTCTTAATATATGTTTAAATATAGCAAATGGAAAATAAACAATGGCGCTGCCTAATGCTTCCGAATTATGTTTCTTACCAATTAATGTTATTACAACCAAAATAAAAACTATACAAAGAAATCTCTACTTAGCAAAACAAAATAAATCTCTATAACTACGATTTTTTCCCAAAAATATTTACATGAAGAAACGAGGACAATTGTTGCATAGCTAATTAAACTGATATGAAAAAAATACCTTTGAGTATTTTTCCAATATTTGTAATATCTTTGAGTCGATAAACAATAAACTTTTAAATTGATCTAAAATAAAAATATTATTTATCTTTATCGAATATGTAATATGTAATATTATGTAAAATGGCCGACACCATTTTCATATTAAGCTGTGGAATCCGTCGTATATTTTTCTGGAATATATACAGACAGGCACACGTAAAAGATTTAAAAACTAATTGGATTCTAGGCGAACATCCACCCTGAACACCTTTTTATTCCTAAATAAATGTCAATTTATGGTACCAAAATCAAAATATGTTAGTAATGCACCGAACGCACTTCACTCTTAGAAATATAAACTCTTTATAAAAATCTATGTATTTAATCTATTTCTTTGACCTTTTCTAAGTGCTTTTTTAATAACAATTAAAACTTTGACGAATAAGGTAACAAGATTAAAGAACCAATAAAAGTACCAGCAGAAACATCATTTGTCAATCATGCCTTCTTGATTCTTCTTTTAGAAAGAGAGTTTTAAAGTTAAATATATATTTTATGCTATAACATTACTATCTGACATATTAAATTGGTACTGAGTCATCTATATTTCAACTTTTTATTATTCTTATTTGCTAACAAGCACAGACTTCCTTATTAAAATTCTAATCTGTTTGATCTGAAAAGTGGTTAGATATGGTTACTAAAAATATACACAATGGTAAGGGAAGTCATACAAAGATAAATTTATTTATTTAAGAACCTAAAATTTATCCATTACAGAGATATGAAACAGTTAAGTTATTGTTATTGTTTTACAAGATATATAGGTGAATTTCAATGAAAGTCGGAAAAATGTTTATACGAGGAAATAACAACATTATTTATTATAGTCAAATATTTGTAAAATATAAACTGAATTAAAGTGTTTTACAAGATATAAACTCTTTTGCTAATCACTGAATTAAGTGTTTCAATTTTCAACCATACATATTCAATACCACATAGTTACTCTGTATAACTTAATTTTCTAAGACATTGGGCCTGATTGGCAAGTGCTTTAGAGTCTTTACAAAGCAAAAAAATTTCTAAAGATTTGAAATACATCCAATCAAGCTTTAGAATCTTTGGCTTTCCTTTTTTTTCTCACAGCCAAAATATTTCCTTAATTCATTTTTTTGGCTGTAGAAAGCTTTTTTTCCTAAAGCACATAATTTTCAACTTTCCAAAATTTTAAATTCCACAGCCAAAATACTACAGCACTAAAATCTACAGCCACAACAAATAAACCTACAGTCATATTTCTACAGCAAAAAATGTAAAGCTACAGCTGTTACCAATCAGGCCCATTGTCATTATTCATTGTATTGCTTAACTGACGTAATAAAGTTATAGATCATTCTTTGTATTTTTCAGTACAATTATAGTAACCATGCTTAATGCGTTAGATTCAAAGAATTTCCTTTCTCTTGTTAATTCTTTGTAGTTTTCAATACAACTATACTTATTTATTTATGTATTTCTAGCTCCTATATAACGATCCAAAACAGTTCTTTGTTTTTAAAAAGGTCTGATAATATATTTTTCATATTGAATTATTTTCTACGAATATTTAAAAAGCTCAGAAAAAAGTTTTGTAAAAGGGGAAAGTGCTAAAACAACCTACCCAAGTTGCGTTACACACTACGTATCTTTCTTCTCCTCACACAAAAAAATGGGGAAATATACTTTTTTTTCTCATCCAAATTCTTAAAAAAAACAAAATTTTCGTTTTGACGTTATTTTCTTATAATTAAGAAAATGAAATATTGCAATTTTTTTTTTCTCCAGTCCTTCAAAGTTCCAAACTTTATAGTTTCATTTGGCTCTTTTCCCTTTATATTTTCCTCTTCATCTTCCTAACCTTTCTCCCTAACTTCCCTGTTCATCTTTTCTCTCTCTCTCTCTCTCTCTATTTATAAATTTATTTACATAGTATTCTTTAAATCCATCAAAAAACCTTTCAAGATCGAATCAAGAAACCCATACAAGTTTCTTTTTAGAAAAAAAATTTAGGTTTTGGTTTCAGTTTTTAAGGGTTTAAGGTTTCTTGGGGAAGAAACGATGGAGACTTTTTGTGGGTTTCAGAAGGAAGAAGAGCAGATGGATTTACCTCCAGGGTTCAGGTTTCATCCAACAGATGAAGAACTCATAACTCACTATCTCCATAAGAAGGTTCTTGACATCAGCTTCTCAGCTAAAGCTATTGGTGAAGTTGATTTAAACAAATCGGAGCCATGGGAGTTACCATGTATGTTTTCAAGATAACCATGATTTCAAGTTTTATCATTTTTTTTGTTTGTCTTCTTCTTGAGACCTAATTTTGTTGGAAGATTGATTTTTGTATACAGGGATGGCAAAAATGGGTGAGAAAGAATGGTATTTTTTCTGTGTGAGAGACAGAAAGTATCCAACCGGTTTAAGAACTAACCGAGCAACTGAAGCCGGTTATTGGAAGGCCACCGGGAAGGATAAAGAGATATACCGAGGCAAATCGCTAGTTGGGATGAAGAAGACACTTGTTTTCTATAGAGGAAGAGCTCCTAAAGGTCAGAAAACCAACTGGGTGATGCATGAGTATAGGCTTGAAGGAAAATTATCCGCCCATAACTTGCCGAAAACCGCAAAGGTTAACCCGAAAACCCAACAATTTACTCTGTTTCTGCTCTGTTTTCCTTCTGTTTACTAACTTTCTTTTTGTTGTGGGTTTTGCAGAATGAATGGGTGATATGCAGGGTGTTCCAAAAGAGTGCTGGAGGGAAGAAGATCCCGATTTCGAGTCTAATCCGAATTGGTTCACTCGGAACCGATTTTAACCCTTCGCTTTTGCCCTCTTTAACCGATTCTTCGCCTTACAATGACAAAACCAAAACCGAACCCGTCTACGTGCCCTGCTTCTCCAACCAAACGGATCAAAACCAAGGAACCACACTCAATTGTTTCAGCAGCCCTGTTCTTAACTCGATCCAAGCCGACATTTTCCACAGGGTTCCACTCTATCAAACTCAATCCCTCCATGTTTCCACGAATCTACAGAGCCCGATTCTCACGCAAGAACACTCAGTTCTACATGCTATGATCGAGAACAACAGAAGACAGAGTCTCAAAACGATGAGTGTCTCACAAGAAACCGGAGTTTCGACTGACATGAACACTGATATCTCATCAGATTTTGAATTCGGTAAGAGACGATTTGATTCTCAAGAAGATCCATCTTCCTCCACTGGACCAGTTGATCTTGAACCTTTCTGGAATTACTGAAGAAGATTCAAGAGTCGCATGTCCATTAATTTACTGTCAAAGAAAGTAAGAAAACTTTTTTCACCTTTTAGTGTGGTGTGTTAAAGTTTGTATAGATTATTATCATCTCAACTTCCACTATATATTATACTCAATTTAAAGAAACTTAAAAATATGATTTGATATTTGACCAAAATATTATACTATACAATTTGATACTCGTTAGAGAGGAGAGTCTATTGGGTATTTATATTATAATTAATGATAATATCTAACATACATGTATATACCATATATATCTTGTAACAGCTATTGGGTAAATTTCACCTTTTGTCATCAGTTTTTTTTTTTTTTTTTGGTGTTTTGACATTTGAAGTTGAAGGTCTTAAATGGGAAAGTCATTCTTTTTCTTCATCTTTGACATCCTTCAGTAGCAAAAAAAAGGAGTAGATATAGTCAAATAGATCCATATCTCTAGTTAAGAGATGGTTTAGTTTCTTTTCTTCTCTCAAAGCTATTTTGTATCTGTACGATGTTCATAATTAAATGTATATTTTAGAACTTTCATCTTGTTAGTCAAGAATTTAGATATCACCCTCATTGCAAAATTTGAGTTCTACGCCAATTATGAGTTTATGACTATATATTTAGGTCTTCATCTAGGAAAATGAGACTGGTTTCTTTTTTTTTTTGGTGTGAAATGAGACTGGTTTCTAACAAGCAGCAATAATATTTTAACTTCACATTATAGTATTTGTAATAAGTAATAACCAACATTTTGAGCTTTTAAAAATTTCTGAATATCTATTAGTTAATAGTTTTGTTGTTAAATCAAAAAAATTATATAGATTTTTTGTAAAAACATACGAAATTATTTCGGAATTACGTTATCTTTGCTTAATTAGATGTTAGTGTTAATTTAAAAATCTTGTTATTAAAATTTATTAATTATTTAAAAATTAACATATTATTAATTTGATTGGTAAGTGGTTTTGGAGAACAAATAAATATTTTTCAGCGTTCCTTTTCTACCCATCTGCTTTCATTATAGATAAACCAGTCTCATTTTCAGCTTAACAGGTAAAAAGTGTAGAACATCTCAACTTTTACTAAGAAGACACTTCAAATTTGAATTTTCTACTAGTGCGTATTGTAATTTAGCATTTATATAAAAAAAAAAAGAGAATAAGGTATATTATATTCATATATGCATTCCCCATGTGGTTTATTAAAATTTTGGGAATGTATAAAGTGAAACACAATTTCCATGAACATTAAAACCTTAATTCACGTAACGTATCAATTAGTAGAGTTTCGAAAGTATCTCATTTCTTCTATATAAAAAAAAACATCTCATTTCTAATACTACTCGAAAATTATGTGAAGAGAAATTAAATTAAATATAGAAAAACATATTCTGGTTAAGTTTACAATAACATAATATATATTGAGATCATATTCTGAAAAATAACATTTTGTAATTACTAAAAACTAAAATAAGAAGTAATTATACTAACCTAATAAGTAATAACCTATGCATAAATAATTCCGGTAAGAACAAACTTCTTTAAGAAAGCTTAAAGCTATAATAAGTAAAGTTTGAAATGTATATACTTAGCACATCTTCTCTATCCCTCTTTCATTCGCCCC
The DNA here is from genome assembly GCA_019202805.1 of Arabidopsis suecica. Lineage (NCBI taxonomy): Eukaryota > Viridiplantae > Streptophyta > Magnoliopsida > Brassicales > Brassicaceae > Arabidopsis > Arabidopsis suecica. The sequence goes on along the minus strand of CM032912.1, from coordinate 13,290,896 downwards.
ATGACGAATCTATTCCGTTATAAAGCTGTCATGCGTGATGCTTGAAATTTGTGTGTATTGTCTATATTTATTACGTAGCACAACTTTTAACTATTTCGTATATTCTTTTTTTCTTTTTAGTCGTTCGACATATTATATATTCTTAACCTCCAATATATAATCATATATACACTATGTAAAACTAGTGATGACTATATTATGTACTCTGTCGTCAAATTACCATTTGGCTCAAACCTTTAAGAACGGGAAAATTCCCAAAAAAAACCTCATGTATTTTTTATTTGGACGTTTAAAACCTAATTGTTTTTGGTTGGAAGAAAAATACACATATTAATAAAACTGTGCGATTTAATACCCAAACAATTAAATATTGTTATTTTCATACTCACGAACTCACAACAAAAAAAATATTCTAATTTTACCCTTACCATCTCAATTAATTATTACCTTTTAAATAACGTGGTATTATTTTTTTATTTAAATAAAAATTAATTTTGTTAATGTTTTATTTTATGTTGCCTAAAAAATAAATTTTAAATTTATTTAATTATTTTATTTTAAAATTAAACATAAAAATTAGCAGAAAATAAAAAATATTAAAAATAGTCATTTGTACAATCTTATTCCGTCTTTGCAATGTCAAAGAGAAATTTCCTCTTCGATTCTAATTTTTCGATTAATATCTACGAGAATTACCGGTAAACAATCTCCGTCGTCCTCTTTTGCAACCATCAAATTCGATAACCGTTCACAATCTCCTTTTAATCCTATCCAAAATCTTCATCGCCAATAAAACTAATTTGATTTGATTCGTCGTGATGCATATGATATCAACGAGCATCAATATAAACTTTTTCTTCGTCGTGAGAAACTTTCTATTCGAATATAAATCCTTCACGAATGAAACTATTTTCGACAAAATCTCAATCCGAATCTCATCGTCTCTCTCAAGATATATCAATTCATAAAAATGGCTAATTTATTTTTTACTTTTTCTAAATTTTTTGCTAATTAATTTTATTTTTAATTTTTAAAAATTAAATATTTGTAAAATAAACTGCAAATTATTTTGAAATTTTTTTTTTATTTTTTTTGGGATAACAAAGAAATGAAATATTAATAAAATTAATTTTTATTTAAATAAAAAACTATTATCACGTAATCTAAAAGTTAATAATTAATTGAAATAGTAAGGGTAAAATTGGAATTTTATTTTTGTTGTGAGATCGTGAGTATGAAAATAACAACATTTAATTGTTTGGATATTAAATCGCACAGTTTTATTAATATGTATATTTTTCTTCCAACCGAAAACAATTGGGTATTAAACGTCCAAATAAAAAATACATGAGGTTTTTTTTGGGAATTTTCCCCTTTAAGAACTCTTCATATATTTTTGAAATCTTTTTAGAAAACTATAGTATTATTAGTACTAAAATTTAGCTGTTGTGTTTTTTTTTTTTTTTTTTTTTTGTTTTTGTTATTAGTACTAAAATTTAGCTGTTGTATTTTATGACACTGATTTTTTTGTTTCATTTGGTAAACTTTAATGGGTGATCAGATACATGCTCAATCTCAATGCATCACAACAGTCACCAAATCCAGTATACAAAACTAATAATAACACTGCGAAGCTCTATGTGGCTATAATGGTGGACACTGATGTTTATTGAAAGGTCTCATACAACGATATGATTTAACTCGGATGAAAATTAGAATCTCTATCATTTTATTTTATGACACATTTTGAATTACCAAACAAAAGGCAAGGAGAAGTGATTGAGGCACGTGATGGTATGATCATAACTAGAAATGAAATAAATTGAGTCCCACACGACATATCCTTAACACATCTTTTTTTAACATTTCTCTTTTTCTTTTCATTTTTTTTTTTTCCATTTCCCCTCAACCGTTTTATCTTGTTTTCCTATTGATATTTTCTTCCCCTTTTGGTTTAGTTCTTTTTTTTTTTTTTGGCTTAGTTCTTTATATGTACTGTTCTCGTTATATTCTAAGTTAAATTTTGTATTACTTCAATATTTTTGATAAAATAATGGTGGATGCGAGATGCTTACAAAAGTTGATTTGATTATTCATATCAACAAAAGTACTATTTATTTCCTAGAAGTTCTTTTTGAAAAGAAAAAAAATAATTGAAACACAAAAAATATAGAGTAAAAGTATACAGTGGGAAAGAAGACAAAAAATGACAAGAAAACATGTTATATGATCTGCAGCATAACGAAAACATTTGTTGAGAAACAGATAAAACATTTGAATATTTTATTATCAATTTGATTTTGTCGATAATTTATAAAACACAGAGCTATATATTGAATCCAACACACATATGAATAAACATCATGTTTTTTCGAAAGTTACTAATACCTTTATCAACCATCATGCTTATTTAATTACCAAAACTGTTTTTAGTCAGTTTTCCAAACCCAAAGGAGGGTTGGATTAAAAATTTGAATTTTTCTAATTTGGGATGCGTATATTTATTTAAGATGAACTTGAAATCATACGTACAAAGTTAATTGCGGGTTTTACATGGATACGTATAACCACGTTTCGTAATTAGATGTTAATTGTTCACCAGTTTATTTCCACTTACAAGACAGATGTTCGTCCTTCTTTGGTCATACTCTAATAATATGACTTTCTACGACGAGTGATCTACCTGATATTTTTCTTAACTTTGTTTTTTTTTTGAGAATATTGCTCTATGGAGTACTTTATTGAAACTCAATCTCACGTTGGAGTACATTAGGGGTAGTAGATACATTTTTAAGTTTTTTTACTATAACACCCTCAACTCATCCTAACTAACCATGGTTCCAATATTTAATATTTATTTTCTTTTTATTCAAATATCATTCATTTTTCTCTCTCCTTCGTCTCATCTCTATCTCTCTTTTTCATTCATCTTTTTTTCTCTTCATCTCACCCAAACATCCTATATCTCTTTGTACCCAAATATCTTTTAGAGAATATTGCTCTATGGAGTACTTTATTGAAACTCAATCTCACGTTGGAGTACATTAGGGGTAGTAGATACATTTTTAAGTTTTTTTACTATAACACCCTCAACTCATCCTAACTAACCATAGTTCCAATATTTAATATTTATTTTTTTTTTATTCAAATATCATTCATTTTTCTCTCTCCTTCGTCTCATCTCTATCTCTCTTTTTCATTCATCTTTTTTTTCTCTTCATCTCACCCAAACATCCTATATCTCTTTGTACCCAAATATCTTTTATCTCTTTCTTTTTAGTTATCTCTATCTCTCTTATTACTTTTTTTTTTCTTCCTCTCTTCTTCGTCTTTTTCCCTAAATAGTGATTTGTGATGAATTAATTTGTTGCCGGAATTCGAGAGAGACGACTCCTCAATGAATTTCAATTTTTATGTCTTAGATTTGTATCCATCAGATCTGTGATTTGAATTTCGGAAACCCAATTTTCTCCTCCTTGAGATCCTCAAAAAGCTTCCCAAATCTCAGAGCAACGTCGTCTTACTCATCTAAATCTCCATGGACGACATATACGAATGCTCAAAGTCTCGTCTTGTTTGAGTCTCACCCAAACAGATCTGGGTATTTTATCTTCTTCTTCTTTTAATTGATACTACTTAATTTATAATTAATAAAGATATATGTGAAAACTAATTTCTATGACAGCTTGGGATTTCATTTATCGATGATATAAGGAAAGAGTTTTTGTTGAAATCATGAATCCTAGATTAAATCGACAAGAAGAAGAAGCTTCATGAGAATGAAAGTGGCTAATTTGCCCTATTTTGTCTGAAGATTCGATAGGGGTGAAAATATGTTTTTTGGAGAGTGAGAAATAAATTAGACGTGGATTGAAATTACCACGTGGTTAGAGTTTGGTGGATGTGCATAGATGGTCGATAATTTGAAATGATTGCGTTGTAAATTTTAATATAAAATTAACAAGACTGTCATGTGTTCAAGATTTTGTGGATAGTTTATATTTTGTCCCTTAAAAATATTTATATGTCAACGACTTCCCACACTTATCTCTATTAGTCACCATTATTATTGTTGACTATTATGTATGACATATTATGGATGCCACATTATGGATAACACATAATGGATGATGTATTATGCATTATGAATTTATAAATGATTTATGTATAGAAAAAGCATTATGGAAGCCAGTATTTTGTTATGTTACAAATCTAATGTGATTTTTGTATAATGTTGTCCACAAAATAAGTGTTACGTTATATAAAAGATCGTGATAAAATATGATGAAACAAGTTCTAGTAGTCATATCCACAAAAGATATTCCATAAAGTTAGATTACATATAAACAAAACAACAATACGAGTGTATATTGTATGATTGTGTACATGAACACATCGATCTCAATAATGTTATATGTTTTCAGATTAAGAAACATGTTTTAGATTATTATGGACCCAAAGTGGTGGTTATTGATGTTGTAACTATAAAAGTTAGGGTTTAAGGTTGAAGGGATAAAAGTTGGTTTAGTCTCTATGGTTTAGGGTTTAGAGTTGAGGGTTTAGGGTTTAGAGGTTTAGGGTTTAATGTTTATGGTTTAGGGTTTACTAATTATGATTAGGGTTTATGGTTTAAGGTTTATTAATTATGATTTAGTTTTTAGAATTTATTTAGGGTTTAGGGTTCCTTTTTTAGTATTTAGGGTTTAGTATTTAGTGTTTAGGGTACAGTTTTATTGTTTAGGGTTTAGGGTTTCGTTCTTATGGATATAGTATAGTCTTATAATTTGAGCATATATGGAATCTCGTGGCTAGGTTTACATGGAAAGGGTTTTTATCCAACCCCGTGGCAATATTTTGATGGTAATGTAAGGGTTAAGCGTATTGGATTTATTGTTTATGGTTTAGGGTTTAATTTATATCGAACACGTGGCTATGTTATGATGGATAGGGTATAGTATTTAGGGTTTAGGGTTTAATAATTAGAGTTTAGTATTTAGTATTTATGTTTAGGATATAGTATTTCGTGTTTAGTATTTAGGGTTTAATGTTTATTGTTGGGGGTTTAGGGTTTCGTTTTTATCGGTATAGTTTTAAGTGTTTAGGGTATAGGGTTTTGTGTTTAGTTTTTAGGGTTTAGCATTTACTATTTAGGGTCTAATATTTAGGGTTAAGGTTTAAATCTCTATGGTTTAGGTTTTAAAATTAAGGGCTTTGAGTTTAGGGTTTAGGGTTTAGGTTTAAGTGCTTGGGTTTAATTTCTAGGGTTTAGGGTTTAGTATATAAGGTTTAGGGTTTAGTGTTTAGTATATAAGGTTTAGGGTTTAGGTTTAAGTGCTTGGGTTTAATTTCTAGGGTTTAGGGTTTAGTATATATGGTTTAGGTTTAGGATATTATGGTTAAAGAACCATGACTGGCTACAATGATTATCGGGTTTATGGCTATATACTTCTCAGTATAGTGAAAAAATAAATTAGACCTGAATTGAAATGACCACGTGGTTAGAGTTTGGTGGATGTGCTTGTATGAGCGGTAATTCTAAATGATTGTGTTGTCAATTTTGATGTAAAATTATAAAAACCTATCATGTGTTCAAGATTATGTGGATAGTTTTTATTTATCCTTTCAAAATATTTCTGTGTTATATGATTTTTTATATTTATAAACTATAGTAAAATGGATCTTCAAATGTAAAGAAAGAGTAATTATAATTTATTATACAATAAAAAATATGTTTATCTCTGATTTAGAACTTATAATCCTTTTTTTATTAGAATCCATTACCTTCATTTCTCTCTCTTTACAACCAAACCCCACTCCGAATACCGTGCCCACCCACAACCATTAGATCTTTTTTTTCGGCAATATCCACACAATTCCATCATCTCATCTTTCAATAATAACGAACCGTTAGATCATTTCTCTCTCATGGATATCCAACGGCTAAGATTAAACAAGTTAACTATAGTTGGGTTAACTGTCCACGTGTAGTAAGGGTATAATGGTATTGATTTTTGTTGAACAGTGAAAAAACACAAAAAAAGTACCCACTCCTTCCTATGTACCCCATTTGCTCAAACAATCTCACAAACTACCCCAACATGCCACAAACCCTATCTTTTATCTCTCTCTTTTTAGTTATCTCTATCTCTCTTATTACTTTTTTTTTTCTTCCTCTCTTCTTCGTCTTTTTCCCTAAATAGTGATTTGTGATGAATTAATTTGTTGCCGGAATTCGAGAGAGACGACTCCTCAATGAATTTCAATTTTTATGTCTTAGATTTGTATCCATCAGATCTGTGATTTGAATTTCGAAAACCCAATTTTCTCCTCCTTGAGATCCTCAAAAAGCTTCCCGAATCTCAGAGCAACGTCGCCTTACTCATCTAAATCTCCATGGACGACATATACGAATGCTCAAAGTCTCGTCTTGTTTGAGTCTCACCCAAACAGATCTGGGTATTTTATCTTCTTCTTCTTTTAATTGATACTACTTAATTTATAATTAATAAAGATATATGTGAAAACTAATTTCTATGACAGCTTGGGATTTCATTTATCAATGATATAAGGAAAGAGTTTTTGTTGAAATCATGAATCCTAGATTAAATCGACAAGAAGAAGAAGCTTCATGAGAATGAAAGTGGCTAATTTGCCCTATTTTGTCTGAAGATTCGATAGGGGTGAAAATATGTTTTTTGGAGAGTGAGAAATAAATTAGATGTGGATTGAAATTACCACGTGGTTAGAGTTTGGTGGATGTGCATAGATGGTCGATAATTTGAAATGATTGCGTTGTAAATTTTGATATAAAATTAACAAGACTGTCATGTGTTCAAGATTCTGTGGATAGTTTATATTTTGTCCCTTAAAAATATTTATATGTCAATGACTTCCCACACTTATCTCTATTAGTCACCATTATTATTGTTGACTATTATGTATGACATATTATGGATGCCACATTATGGATAACACATAATGGATGATGTATTATGCATTATGAATTTATAAATGATTTATGTATAGAAAAAGCATTATGGAAGCCAGTATTTTGTTATGTTACAAATCTAATGTGATTTTTGTATAATGTTGTCCACAAAATAAGTGTTACGTTATATAAAAGATCGTGATAAAATATGATGAAACAAGTTCTAGTAGTCATATCCACAAAAGATATTCCATAAAGTTAGATTACATATAAACAAAACAACAATACGAGTGTATATTGTATGATTGTGTACATGAACACATCGATCTCAATAATGTTATATGTTTTCAGATTAAGAAACATGTTTTAGATTATTATGGACCCAAAGTGGTGGTTATTGATGTTGTAACTATAAAAGTTAGGGTTTAAGGTTGAAGGGATAAAAGTTGGTTTAGTCTCTATGGTTTAGGGTTTAGAGTTGAGGGTTTAGAGTTTAGAGGTTTAGGGTTTAATGTTTATGGTTTAGGGTTTACTAATTATGATTAGGGTTTATGGTTTAGGGTTTATTAATTATGATTTAGTTTTTAGAATTTATTTAGGGTTTAGGGTTCCTTTTTTAGTATTTAGGGTTTAGTATTTAGTGTTTAGGGTACAGTTTTATTGTTTAGGGTTTAGGGTTTCGTTCTTATGGATATAGTATAGTCTTATAATTTGAGCATATATGGAATCCCGTGGCTAGGTTTACATGGAAAGGGTTTTTATCCAACCCCGTGGCAATATTTTGATGGTAATGTAAGGGTTAAGCGTATTGGATTTATTGTTTATGGTTTAGGGTTTAATTTATATCGAACACGTGGCTATGTTGTGATGGATAGGGTATAGTATTTAGGGTTTAGGGTTTAATAATTAGAGTTTAGTATTTAGTATTTATGTTTAGGATATAGTATTTCGTGTTTAGTATTTAGGGTTTAATGTTTATTGTTGAGGGTTTAGGGTTTCGTTTTTATCGGTATAGTTTTAAGTGTTTAGGGTATAGGGTTTTGTGTTTAGTTTTTAGGGTTTAGCATTTACTATTTAGGGTCTAATATTTAGGGTTAAGGTTTAAATCTCTATGGTTTAGGTTTTAAAATTAAGGGCTTTGAGTTTAGGGTTTAGGGTTTAGGTTTAAGTGCTTGGGTTTAATTTCTAGGGTTTAGGGTTTAGTATATAAGGTTTAGGGTTTAGTGTTTAGTATATAAGGTTTAGGGTTTAGGTTTAAGTGCTTGGGTTTAATTTCTAGGGTTTAGTATATATGGTTTAGGTTTAGGATATTATGGTTAAAGAACCATGACTGTCTACAATGATTATAGGGTTTATGGCTACATACTTCTTAGTATAGTGAAAAAATAAATTAGACCTGAATTGAAATGACCACGTGGTTAGAGTTTGGTGGATGTGCTGAGCGGTAATTCTAAATGATTGTGTTGTCAATTTTGATGTAAAATTATAAAAACCTATCATGTGTTCAAGATTATGTGGATAGTTTTTATTTTATCCTTTAAAATATTTCTGTGTTATATGATTTTTTATATTTATAAACTATAGTAAAATGGATCTTCAAATGTAAAGAAAGAGTAATTATAATTTATTATACAATAAAAAATATGTTTATCTCTGATTTAGAACTTATAATCCTTTTTTTATTAGAATCCATTACCTTCATTTCTCTCTCTTTACAACCAAACTCCACTCCGAATACCGTGCCCACCCACAACCATTAGATCTTTTTTTTCGGCAATATCCACACAATTCCATCATCTCATCTTTCAATAATAACGAACCGTTAGATCATTTCTCTCTCATGGATATCCAACGGCTATGATTAAACAAGTTAACTATAGTTGGGTTAACTGTCCACGTGTAGTAAGGGTATAATGGTATTGATTTTTGTTGAACAGTGAAAAAACACAAAAAAAGTACCCACTCCTTCCCATGTACCCCATTTGCTCAAACAATCTCACAAACTACCCCAACATGCCACAAACCCTTTTTTTTTTCCCTCAAAAAAGTAAGGGTCTTTTGCAAAAGTAGCCATGAAGAAGTTATTAAATTTATAGCACCATAATCTGAGAAACGAAATAAGTAACACAAGTGGTATATGAAAAGTCTGGTTTCTCCTTCTCATTCGTTGAAGATAATGGACACGCGCGTGAAACCAGTAGAAGAGAGTGACGTACTGACGTGGCTGCACTTGTAGGCTTGTAGCCTAACAATTTTTGTAGCACAATAGCACCGCAACTCAAAACGCCCAATACTCGATCTCTAATATAGCATCCAAGTGGGTTTAATTTTTTGATTATAATGTTCTCCCCAAGATCTCTAGCCAAGATGCTCTATGGCCGTAAATCAAAACCAAGAAAGGAGATCGGAGCGATACTTCAATCTCAACATAAATAGTATAGACCACACTATTTGTTTGAAATTTTAAGTCCAAGTATACCAAATCATAAATAGTATAGTCCACACAAATCACCATCACGTAATTGTAAGAGCTCGAAAAGAAACTGTGATCATTTCTCTGTAAATCAAAACCCCAAACGAAAATCAGAACGAGACCTACGCGACGCGTCAGCAATTTACTCACTATAATTTCTCCTCGAGACTTTACACGGCCTGGCACAAAAGAAATCAAAAGCTTGAGATTTCGTGAAATTAGCTTCCCTGGACAAAAACCCCAATTCATATTTTTACAGTTACCCAGAGAAGAAGATGACTTACACAAGAGATAAGAGAAAGAAGAGCGTGTACTTCACACAAAGGCCAAACCTGTCTTTATTACATAAAATATAGAGAATATCTCCTTTTTTTTTTTTATGTGCTAGTTTCTTAATTTATAATTTTTTTTTGGTTATAGAGTCATATTTCTCAAAAAGTAAACTACAAATAACATGAAATATTTCCATTTATGATTTTAATTAATTGATTGTGAAAAGGTTTCGCTTTGGACCTAAATAGTTATGGGTCTACTGGCCCGGGAATTCTTAGGTTTTTAAGGACTGTAGTTATTAAATTAATTTTCCAAAACTAGAAACTTTGTTTTTTTAATGATTTTTAATAATTCTGTGATTTCTAAATTACCCACAATTATTCTAGATATGCTCACTGTTTGTTTTGAGAACCCCAAAAATGGGAAATCTTGAACTAGAGTCAAAACGGTATTGAACCAAAATAGTAAAATACTAACAATGTATTTTCTTGCTGTAAGTTTACGAGGTGGGCAATTGGGCATTAGCATCGCACAGTATCTTCATGAAAATAATAATAATAACTCTTAACGTATAGAATAGGTCCAGTAAAGGCCCAATATGACCCAGAAACTGGTACATTTAATATACTCATTCTTATTATCTACAATCAAATCTGAGTATCAATTTGAAAGACATCTTATACTGCAAATGCATAATCTTTCGCTTAAGACTTGCAGATTGAAAGACATCTTATACTGCAAATGCACCAAAAATACATCCTAAGAATGCCTAAACAAAGTGTTAATCACATGATGACGACCTAAAAGACTTTTTAGGCACTCAAAGTAAGAAAATTAGGCTACATCAGATATATTTTTATGGAAATTTTATTACATTTTTTTGTGAAAAATGGAAATTTCATTACATAAATTCTCATTTTAACAAAATTTGAGCCAACTTTAATTGACAATTATAAATAATAGTTGTGGCAAATCCATAAAACATTAATCCATCCTGAAATGTAACATCAATAGTTCGGTTTTGATTCAACTATTCTTTTATGGTTTCTTATAAAAAAATCTACTAAAAATGCATTTATTATAAACAAAGTTTTTTTGAATAAATTTTACATTCAGTCAAAAAAACAAAAAACACAAAAAACAATGAACTCATACACATAGTTGGTAACATTGGATTTAAACGAAAATTCTGGTAACTTGAACTAAACACATGTGAATATTTTCCCTCAAATATAATTTAACATGTCTGATTTATGTTTTTATATTATAGAACTAGACAATAAGTAACTAAATCTAATTTATCATATTACTATAAGACACAAATAAAAGTTTAGAAAAAATGAAAAAAAAATATATAAGATATTTTTTTTGAAAAACTAAGAGACTCTGGACATATGTCCGTACATCCCCTCAGAGCAGAGATCAGAGTATTTTATATGGTTATTTCTCAAGCGTCACTCAAACAGACGACTTCTAAACTTTGTTTGAGAGATCTTTACTAATTTAGCTATTGACACTTGGAATAAACAAAATACTTTATTAAAGCGATGATCGTCTGACCTCTACGTATCTTCCTTTTGTACTTGGATCGATATTTTGTTTCGAGAGATAAGATGAAAACCCAGTATAGACCACAGTCATCTTGTGATCTCATGAACCAAACCTACAAGTTAAATTTTTATTATAAGAAAAAATCAAAATCCCAAAAATATATATATCTTCTTTCCAATGGCGTAAGGTAGAAAACAAAAATTGACGTAAGATAAACATTTATGTATTTTAGTAAATAAATAGAAAAACAATCTATTACATTTTTTTCCCCTACTTAATATATTACATTAAGAATAAAGAAAGCCAAGAGTAGAGAACCACATAAATCTTACCCAAGAGAACCCACCTTCCATCATTTCGTTACTTTTCATTTTTTGTTTGTGTCTCAAAAGGAGCTCTTGATGGTGTGGTCTTTAGCCTAGCCATATTCACTAATTATACTATATAGATATATATTAATTAGTGGAATTCGTATTTCCGCATTTTGAATAAACCAAGAGGGGTGAATATGCCCTTGCAAGGACCAATTGTTAGTATAATATTCATTTTGTGTCTAATTAACAATTGTAGAAATGTAGCATAAATCAAAATTGGATTGATTAAACAAAACTGTTAAATATCTAATTATACAACCAAATTTCTCCAATTATGTACCAATGGAAGCTGTCGTAATTGATTGATAGCACAGCGTTCTATCAAATGCCTGGTCCCTCTTTATTTTCTTGTTTTCTCCGCAGCAATTGCGAAATAGTTTGTTCAAGTCGTAATAATCACGAAAATGACAACTCTAAAAAAGACTAGTTTTTGACTGATTAAAGAAAAATCAGTAGTAAGCGTTTTTCCATTTGTTTTTTTTTGTGAAAAACGGTAAAGGAAAATTATTATTTATAAGATTTATATTCTGTGAATAACACAAATTTTCATTCATTGTTGTACTTTTACACGATGTATTTTCAAAAATAAAATAATTTTAATTCAATCGTTAATAATATTTATTTATCTTAATGAAAAAATAACTCAAACATTTTAGCTAAATACTGCATAAACTACGTTTTGTACATATAACCAACACTATAGATAGTAGCACTTTAATGAATCTTTAACTGAATATGTCTTTTTTTTAATAAAATTTCCCTGAATATGTTATTTTTGGGTTATCTTTCTTTTCATATTATATATCTCATGTTTTATTAAAATGTCCCACATCGTTAGAATGAGGCATTTCTACTCTAATATATAAGGTTTATGGGTCTTTTCACTCATTGTCAGTTGGTTTTTGAGTTATAAGCTCATGATTCGTCCACGATTCCTAATATGGTATCAGTGATAGATTTAAAGAAATTATTGGTTTTCAATTCAAAATTAATTGAAAAAGTCCATAAACCTTATATACTAGAATAGAGATGCCTCGTTTCTGGATGGGTTCTTCTCATCCTTAATCTTTCATTCTACGGTTATATATATGTTCAAAAATAAATAACCTGTACAAAAGACTGTCTCACTTTAGGTTCTAGTACTTTTTTGCCCAAAAAAAAGACCTTAGGTTCTAGCACAAAAAAAGAGAATGAAATTAAGCCATACAGTTCGTAAATTAATTGAGTAAGAGAAAAATGATAGAATGGGGCGTCATCATTTGCGTCGGAGAGAAAAAAAAGATTCAGATTTGTGCATGCGGAACCAGATAGTGAACGGAGTGATGCCCCAAAGGCAAATAAAGAGAGCTAATGCGGTTGCGATTAACTTGCATGACTTTTTGGATTATGACTCTTGACGGCTTAGATTATGTACAACGCAATCGAGTGTTGTGTTGCTTTTAAATCCTATAGAAAAACTGCTTGGAGGAAGACTTTTATGATGGTTCGTATCGTAGGTAATCAGCCAACTCATAATACCCACAAAAGAAATTAATTGATCGTTTTTACTTTTATTTGTCCTACAAAAACAAATGAGAGCAAGTAGATTCGTTTAAGTTTTGAAGTGAATTTTTTGGTTAACTATTAACAATAACTAGTTTATAATATTAAATAATAAATAATAGCTGTCAATTTCGTAATTATTATAGCTACTTTTATAGGGTTATCATATTTAATTTAAGTCGATTTTTTAATCACTCTACACAATATGATTTGCATATTATGCTTCAACTGTTGAATCTAAAGACCACTCGTGGTGTTTGAAATTCTTTTCAGGTTTACTAGTGGACGGGTAAATGCATGGTTCATTCGCGTTCGTTTTGATTCTAAAAAATATCTTTTTCAACAGGAGCTTATAGCCTAGTTGCTTCCTCTAAATGCCAGCCCTTTTTGTCTACCTATACGACAAAATAAAACATTTATCTTTTCTGGTAAAAATAAAACAAAAGGTTTTCTTTGCTTAAAATCATATAATTGATCCAATCATAGCGGTATTATTAAGAAAATTGAAAAATATTTTCATGTATAATATTTATATTGATTATTGAATAAATTAATTACACGAAGAAAAAACTCAATATTCTTTGGACAACGGAATGGTGACTTCTACAAATATTTCTCGTTCAATTAGAATGATTTGTGAAGTTTGGTTTATAAGATGAATAATCGGTGATACCCAAGGTTAAAGGCCTTTTCAACGTCATCATGCTTTTATTGAAATGTGATTAATCAACAATCTTCCGAAATTTTTCGTGGAATTGTCTTCGACTCACCAATCTCTCGTTTGTGACAAGTTACGATCATGTTCTTGTTTCCGATGTTTGGATCTTCCGTCGAATTATCGTTTTTACTTCCTTTATTCTTTGCTTGTAAAAATGCTAGTAGCTATCTTTGTTATTCCCAACCTTGAGGTTGATGTTTGTTTAAACAATGTACTTGCTATGAATTAGTGAAATTAAGTATGTTTTGCCGGAAAAAAAGATGGATCATTGGTAATAGTCGTAACTCGAAGTCTACATGTCGCCTCATAAGTAAGAACTCTATTCCTTTCCCTGTTGAAGAGGATACCGTTTGGACCATGCTTGTCAAAGCATTTTGGACCGAATGTGCTTCGACTGAGTAAGTCTTGGAAAATCAACAACACATAGATAAAAATTTCTCTCCAACACATAACATGTAAATGTATGATTGTTATATTTTTTCAAAAAAGTTCTATCATAATACTTTTGTAATAATTCATAGTTGGAAAAACCAATTATTTGAAAAAAAATGGAATTGAGACCACAGCTGAGAGCACAACTGAAATGTGATCTCCCTTTCAAAATAAAAGTAGACAAATATTCCTTTTCTATTCAAAAAGAAAATAATTATTTTAAAAAATGTTAAATGTAAAAGTGAGAAATCTAAAAGAAATCTAAAATTTTATTTTTAGGGTGAGTGGATATTTCTCATGGTCCCAAAGTCCCAATTAAGAGTTGCTGAAGTTCTTCTATATCACCTCAACGGCTCAACTTACAGATAAAACATCATTTTATTTTAATCTAATTAGGTCCATCAATCACGAGCTAAACATATTATAAATAATCTTTATAATTAGATATTTTACATATGATACATAGAGTGGAAGTGTGTCCTTTTTTTAATTGTCCATAACTCAGAATTCTATTTAATATTTCCGGTATTTGCAAATTAACAACGTTATTAATTAATGAGTCCTAATTCTACGTCCGGATTCAGAATCAGTAGTGGCTTTGAGAACGAAACTATAATAATTGGCGTGAAGAAGTGTTTAATCATGATATAAAAGTAAAACAGAAAGAAGATCAACTAATTTTTATTTATTTTAAAGATCAACCTCGTGTGATGTGGGGATTAATATAACAAAAAGTATATTCGCATATAACCGTAATAAAACAAGAGCGACAAGAAGAAAGAATAAACAAATTGTCAAAAATGCTAGAGACACATTACTGTGGTTTTGAGTGGGTAAAGCAACCTGTCCAAGTATAAAAAATTTCGTCACTTAAAAAAAAAAGTTAGCACAAAAAAAAAAATGTAAAGCAACTTGTTTTGCAAAATGATAGTGGAGAATATGATAAAACCGCAACAAAAAAAGTTACAAAAATCACGAAGAGTTAGAAGAATCAAAGCAATCTAAATGCTCGGATGTGAGTCATTGCGAAAATTTTGGTTCGTAAAATTGAGGATTGTGATGAGTTTTAGTTTGCGAAATTACTAAAATATTAAATATAGGTTGACATTTGGAGATTACTGTGGTTTCGGTCCAAGGAAAGAATTAAGAATAAGTGACGATATACTTTGGGACCATTTAAGTTGGTTGACATATATCTAGAACGACCGGATCTTAGGGATATAAGTTGGTCTAAAAGAATCAACACTAATGACTCAAAATTTTCCCAAAAAAAAAGGAAGAAGAAGAAGAAGAAGAATCAATGATTACTCTATGTAATAATCCAAACTGGTCCTTACAAATTTGCAGAAATGCAGATTGTTTCAAATTAATTTATGCGGTGCTCTAAATTAAAAAATCCTGTTTCAGGTATTCTTTTTACACAGTTTGGAGCTATCGATCGTAACTCTTAACATTTTCACTCCAACAATGACTACATAGAAATAGAACCATGATTCTTGTAAACCGACCAACCCAAAGGAATGTTGAACCAAGCATACTTGTGTCAATTCCATCTTTCTTGTAACTTGTAAGAGTTTCTTGTTAAAATTTAAATTCCAAATCCGACTTAAAAAAATAAAATAAAATACAGCAAAGTAAAGTATATACACGCAAATTAATTTATAAGAGTTCAGTTCACTTGCAATACGAGAACGAGGAAGGCGCAGACCTAGCTTAAGCTTGGTAGAAGGTGTGGCAGATGCCTATATATAATTTACTTTGTGGCACCAACATTTTTGTTTTATAATGCAATAAAAGATGTTTAATTTGATAAAATTTATATACGTACAATACATGTTTGTGTTCTATGTAAAATATTTTTCTAGATCGCTGTTGGAACTAGCTAGGTCTAGTTTTCAACGATCCATATATGTTAGAGTTGGGAGTATCAAATTTCCCTCTTTTTTTACTCTACATTGAAAAATATCAATGCATGAGATAAAATCATATGGCAAACATATACATACGTGAAATACTCTAAATACATTTTCTTATCACGCCAATTATAAAGGCCATGGTCAATAGAAAACCTATATGTTAGGTAGAAGAATAGCATCCGAAAATATCCTTCAAACTATTCCGGTAACAAAACCTTAGAACAATAATATGTGAAAGGTGTAAGAGACGAGCAATAATAGAACAACAACAAAAGTGGCAAACAAAAAGGACCTACGCTGAAAAAATACACGTGATGTTATAATCGCCCTTCTATTCTCAATGATGAACAATAATGTTTATTGTTGATAAAAAAAAAAAATGTAAATTTATACTTTCTCGCTTGACTATATATTACAAAAATACAGAACCCGTTTTTTTTTTTTTCTCCTTTTGCATTTGCGTTTACAAAAATACGTTTAAGTTCAAAAATATTTGACAATTTAATTTTATAGCTGATATAAACCAAATATTGAAACAATACACAAATAGTTGCACATAATACAATTGAATCATTAAAAGTTATATATATATATATATATATATATATATATATATATATATATATATATATTTTGCAAATGTCCGTTTATAGTTCGCCCCTCCATTTCCCCTCTCCACATTGGATCTATCGTACAATTTTATATTAATAATTAAAAGTTAAATTTACTTTATAAATTGAATATGCAAGAACCTGGTACATTTAGGTGATATAAATTTTAAAATATTTCATCTCATACCGAAGCGCATTACCGTATTTAAGTTACTTCAAAATAGGAAAAATACCAAAATATAGTAATATACAACACCACTTTTCAGACATAAAAAAAAATTACGAGTAAGCTTTAACAAATTTATCTACTTACAAAAAATTCTATAAAATTCTGATTATGTACGTGTATATATATATATATATATATATATATATGGGGAAGCTCATAAGCGTACCACTATCACAGAAGTCATGCCTCTTGGTTCTTCTTGATCAAGCTTTTTGATTCTAGTCTTAGTATTATAATTATTTTTTTTTTATAAATCTACTCTGCGTTAAAAAAAATGAAAACACGTAGTAGCTGTGTGGGTAAGATCAAAGGGGGTTTCTCGATCAGTTTCATATTCAGATGCATCAGAGTTCTCATTAACAGATCTGTTTCTTTCTCCTTATCTGGTTAAACAATTTCCTTTCGAATTAATACTTTTTTTGAACATATATAGATTCTCCCTGTATCTATATCTTGAGTGTTTGTGAGAGGTTAATTATATGAAATTTTACGCATCATTGTTCATATATATCGAAAAAAAATGTCAAGAAAGCCATGTTGCGTCGGAGAAGGCTTGAAGAAAGGAGCATGGACCACCGAGGAGGACAAGAAACTTATCTCTTACATCCACGACCACGGAGAGGGAGGCTGGCGTGACATTCCCCAAAAAGCTGGTTTATACATATATATACAAATCTATACATGTTTATTTAATTAGTACTTGTTGTACAAAATTGTTATGATAAAAATTGTGTTTGATAGGGTTGAAGCGGTGTGGAAAGAGTTGTAGACTGCGATGGACCAATTACCTTAAACCTGAGATCAAAAGAGGCGAGTTTAGTTCAGAGGAAGAGCAGATTATCATCATGCTTCATGCTTCTCGTGGCAACAAGTACGTTTCTATATATATATGTTTATATGTGTGTGCGTGGACCCTCGAATGTATAATGAAATGCATGAAAGGTTTCATAGAGTATTACTTTAATTTAACATGAAGACATGATCATCATTTTAATATTGTCTCCGGTCTATCTCTCTATCTTCTTTCCTTTAGGTGGTCGGTCATAGCGAGACATTTACCTAGAAGAACAGACAACGAGATCAAGAACTACTGGAACACGCATCTCAAAAAACGTTTGATCGAACAGGGTCTTGATCCCGTGACTCACAAGCCACTAGCTTCTAGTTCCAACCCTACGGTTGATGAGAATTTAAATTCCCTAAATGACTCTAGTTCCGACAAGCAGAACTCCCGGTCGAGCTCAATGCCTACTCTGTCTCGTCCTCTTCCATCCAGTTGCAACATGGTTTCCAAGGTCTCCGATATTAGCAGCAATGATGGGACACCGGTGCAAGGTAGTTCCTTGAGTTGCAAGAAACGTTTCAAGAAATCGAGTTCTACGTCAAGGCTATTGAACAAAGTTGCGGCTAAGGCCACTTCCATCAAAGATATATTGTCGGCTTCCATGGAAGGTAGCTTGAGTGCTACTACCATATCACATGCAAGCTTCTTTAATGGCTTCACTGAGCAGATTCGCAATGGAGAGGATAGTTCTAACACATCCCTGACAAATACTCTTGCCGAATTCGACCCCTTCTCCCCATCCTCGTTGTACCCCGAGCATGAGATCAATGCTACTTCTGATCTCAACATGGACCAAGATTACGATTTTTCACAATATTTCGAAAAACTCGGTGGAGATAACCATAATGAAGAGAACAGTATGAATGTAGAGTACAGTCATGATCTTCTTCTGTCCGATGTTTCCCAAGAAGTCTCATCAACTAGCGTTGATGATCAAGACAATATGGTAGGAAACTTCGAGGGATGGTCAAATTATCTTCTTGACCATACCAATTTTATGTATGACACCGACTCAGACTCGCTCGAAAAGCATTTCATATGACTCTTCATATCCAAACAGAAAGGTTTCAATCTATTCGACGACGTAACTAGCTATGGTTCTGTATCCAAGGTTAGTCGATTACTAATAACGACTCGCTCGAACGAGATGGTGTGTATGTATTTAATATTTGGGTTGTTTAGTATATGTCCAAGGCCTCATGGTTTAATACGATGTTAATTAAATAAGGGTTTATCTCAGGCCTCCCCTAAAATAAAATAAAATAGGGTTTGAGTTAGGGTTTCTCTTACATTGAGAACCATGCATGTAACCTCGCGAATCAATTAGTAATTGATTTGCGCGGGCCACGATGTTTTATACTACTAATATTTATTAATAAAGCTTGTATTATTTCTCTTATTTTCGTAGTAGCTAGAGTACTTCCCATTATAATCATCAGCGCCCATTATAGTCATCAATTATGCTCTTTTTGGTTTTATGCTCGTCTTTATGATTAACTCATTTATTGTTTCCAATGGCATGAACGTAGTGGATCTACTGGTACCTTTCGTTGGATTTGAACCGACCACAACATCCCTCTTTCCGATATATCTATTTATTTTAGTATAAATAAGAAATGTGTAAAAAATAATGTTAAACTAAATTAAAAAAATAATAATAAACAAAAATGCTCAAACGAAAAAGACGTTGCAATAAAAGGGTATTTGTGTGGTCAATAAACAATTTACATGAAAGCCAAAAGATCACGAGGTGAAACAGAACACTAATTGGATTTCTGACCCGACAAATCTTGTCTAAAAACAAAATAGAATCCTAATAATAATGTAATTTTATTACAATATAAAGTTTTTATCATAATATTTATGTGCATATTATTTGAGTTCGATCTAATAGTCAAATAATTTGAATGAATTCTTCGTTTTATAATTTTCATTTTTTCTTTGATATGATTTTTGATTTCCTTATTTCATTTTTCCAAGATATTTTTGTGTTGCCATGAAAATACCTTAACACATAGAAACATGCTTTCATACATTAATACACTTACCAATTCCAATTCTGATGAGAAGTCTTACTCACTTTTCATAAATGGCCTTTAGACCCACTCATCCCTCAATAACTTTTTTAATTGAAAAAAAAAATGAATTGTAAAAATGCCCCTATGATCTTACAAAGAGGCGCAAAACAATGCAACTTACAAGATCAAATCATTGTGATTGCTCTCGACCCCATTCCTGCTATGCGGCTTTTGCATCGATCGTCAAGAATTCTACATTTGTTTTACCTCATATTAGAACTCGATCATCGTCCACGACTGGTTCGTTACTCAATATTATTTGCAAATTTTGTTTTAGTTACTTTCATTCGTATAAATATATTGAGAATTATTTTATATTACGCGAATGAAGATAAGTAAAACTTAGGGGGACATATATTAATAAGAGCTATAATTTAATCAACAATTTTTTTTATATAAATTCAATCAAAATTTTAATCAACAAATATTTTGTTAATATGCATTAAAATTAATATGATCACTCGTTAATAGTATCTTGCCATATAAATATATAATATACCACTAGCTAGCCTTGTCTCTCAGCTTTCAGTTTAGGTTCTAGTTAATAGTTATATATTTTTTTAAAATAAAAAATTTTAAAAAAACTTGAAAAATTAAAG
The DNA here is from genome assembly GCA_019202805.1 of Arabidopsis suecica. Taxonomy (NCBI): domain Eukaryota; kingdom Viridiplantae; phylum Streptophyta; class Magnoliopsida; order Brassicales; family Brassicaceae; genus Arabidopsis; species Arabidopsis suecica. The sequence continues at coordinate 13,270,328 of CM032912.1, read as the reverse complement.
CAAACACATTGTTTATCTGAAATTTTAGTGGAAAAATAAAAGATGAAAACTTTGTTGGTCAAAAACTCCTTTTTTTATTATAGGTTATTTTACATTAAACACGTTTTTGCTAAATATGTGTGAGCGCTTTTTCTTGTCGGCATGTGTGAAGCTATTTTAATCAGTAAGATGATACTTTTAATTTCACCGGTTGTCAACTTGCAAAGAAAGAGCCCAAACCACTCAAATTACGATAATCATATAGCAATATTGTTTTAGAAATTAGAATACCAATATAATCCAATGTTTTCTTTTGTGAAAAACACACTTTATTTAACGATTAAACGAATACATTATATGCATTATCTAACAAAAAGTAAAAGTGCTACCATATAAAAAACTAGATTTTTATGCTAAGAGATTGGTCTTCCGATCGAATCCATTAGAGCATCTCCAATGGTGAGAGCCCTCCATGGGTTCTCACCATTTTTTTAAGAATAAAATTTTTAAATTTTATTGATGAGAGCTTTTGTTAATTTTTTTTAATTTTGCAAAGTCCAATGGTAGGCTCTCTTTGTGAGGTTCTCAGAAAAAAATTAAATTATTTTTTTAATTATTTTATTTCATAAAACTGAAAAATATTACCATTCATAACATATTAAACATACAATAATTTCATACATTTGAAAATAAATTTGCAAAAAAAAAAAAAACGATTAGTTATTTTGCTGTCTATTTCTTTCGTGATATGCTTTGCTTCGGTTTGACTTCAGCTTCAATTCCTTCATCTTCACTTCCTTCTTCAGACAGTTGACTACTAAAAGCTGGGACTTCAGTTGATCCACTTGCAAACTGAGACATGTTTTCTTGTTGACTATGCAATAGATCCATGAAACCTGATGACTGATTAAATGGATTCATATCATCCTTTTGTAAATGCATTTATTTCAAAGAACAAAATAGACTTAAAATGTGGGATAAGCCACAAAAACGATATAGGACCATCTGCACAAAAGTAATTAGGCCTAATGCTACTGGGCTTTACTTAAAAGCCTAAAATAGTATTGTGACGAATGTGGAGAGCCGTTTTGGATTTATTCAACCCGTTAATAAATGGTTAAATCACTTTGTAAATGTAAGATTGTTACTAATCACTTTTACGAGGTGATTTGAATTGAAGCAATTAAGTAATGCAGAGATTACGATATAATTTTGGGAAGCATCAACTTTTGACCAACGCTTTGAATCGCTCTCTTTCTCTATAAATAGCCATTTCTCAAACTCATTCTTCACAAACTCACAAATCTCCAAATTCTTGATCATAATCACATCTGAAGAATGAGTGGAAAAAGCAGTAGCGGCGGTGGAGGAAAGAGCAGTGGCGGTGGAGGAAAGAGCGGCGGCGGTAGTGGAAGTGGCAACGGAGGAAAAAGTGGTGCAGGAGGAGGTAACATGGTAGCACCAGGGACAAATGGGGGTGCTTACATTTCGAGAGGTGGATTTGAGAGTAACCCTCAAGGGTACTTTAGTAACTTGCATGGTAGTGGACAAAGCAAGAAGTGAATTGAGTGTGTGTTATACTACAAGCATGCATGAGTATCTTCTTTGATATATTCTCTAATTAATAAAATGCAATGAAGTCCAAATAAGTATTGAATAAATGAGATTTTTATCTTCATATTTGTGCTTAGACCCACTTTTCCTAATTCTTAATCAATCTCGTTAGTCCTCAATTCCTCATGAACTATGCATGCATCTATGGGCAGATAAAAGAGAGCCAACAAGATCATGGTTCATGGGCCTTCTTGGATCACTATGGCCCCAAGACATAAAAGCATCATGTAATAGATTTACAAATACTAAATCTATCAAAAGGGACTAGAATTGGTTGGCTCAGCTTCAGTTTTTGTTTTATATCGTTGACAAGTATAAAATTTAATAATAATTGAATTTACAAGTTAATTTTAAAATTTGTCAATTTTTAAAAATTTAACTTATCAAATTGACTCTTGAATTTCTATTACATTTTTATATTTTACTTATCAAATTTTTTTTATTGAAAATATAAATTTGACCTCAAAAACCATATTTATTATTGACCTTAAAAACCCATATTTATTATTGACCTTAAAAATCCATATGTATTATTAAAGAATTTATAATTACATGAAATTTTTATTTGTTAGTAGAAAAAATAATATCTCATTTATTTACTGCTTAAAAATATCTGGATTTATTTTTGCAAAATTAGCATTCCCACAAAATTACAAGTCAGCAATAGAGAGCCAACCGTTCGAGATAGAGATAAGCTGTTGCATTGGATCATCCGAATAAGGAAGACGTTACCCACGAGACCGTAATCACACGTGGCGGATTCTCAGATATTCTCTTCTCTATTTTCGTTTCCCGGAGAATAAAGTTTCTGTTTTTTTTTTTCTTTTGGGGTTTGAGAGGGAGATAATTGGTGTAGAGACGAAGCAAGAAGGAGGAAGAGGAAGAAGAAATAAACGATTGGGGTTTTCTCTCATAATCTAAACCCACCAACTCTTTCAGGATTCTAGTTAGAGAAAATTTGAATCTTTGATTCGGACATGTCGACCTCCGCCGCTTCCTTGTGTTGTTCATCAGCTCAGGTCAATGGGTTTGGTCTTAGGCCTGAAAGGTCGCTTCTTTACCAACCCACTTCGTTTTCTTTCTCCAGGTAAGTCAATTATCATGGTTTTGTTGTAGTTTGTACGATTGCTCATGATAGGTTTGTTTGGCATCGTTAATTTGAAATTTGCTGAAATTATCTGGTAATTGAAAGTTGATTTGTATCATTAGAGGATTTGGTTATATAAATGAAGTATCTTTCATGTGTTTTTGGATATTGTTGCTTGAGTAAACATTATCAAGTTCCTGCAATAATATAGATGTTGTTGATCTCTGAGAGCTTATTATGCTTTTGATTTTGTCACTTAAAAAGATTCAATCTGCATTAACTTTCTGCAGAAGAAGAAGTCATGGAATTGTCAAGGCCTCAGCTCGGGTTGATAAGTTTTCGAAAAGTGATATCATTGTTTCTCCCTCAATTCTCTCGGCTAATTTCGCCAAATTAGGCGAGCAGGTTTTTGTTGCTCTCCTTTTTTTTGGACTCTTCAGTGTCTTCTTGTGTTTTGTTTCTTCATTTCACTATTTCCGGCTTCTTCCAGGTAAAAGCAGTGGAGTTGGCAGGTTGTGATTGGATTCATGTTGATGTGATGGATGGTCGTTTTGTTCCCAACATTACTATCGGACCTCTCGTGGTTGATGCTTTGCGCCCTGTGACAGATCTTCCGTTGGATGTTCATCTTGTAAAGACGTACTCCTTTTCTTATCTCTTTCTTGATGTTTCAAGTCACATTTCTGATTAACGATTCTCTAAAACCAGATGATAGTGGAACCCGAGCAGAGAGTACCGGATTTTATCAAAGCTGGCGCAGATATAGTCAGTGTACATTGTGAACAGCAATCAACCATCCATTTGCATCGCACCGTCAATCAAGTACTCATATTTTCATGCTTCCACTTTTTAAAATTTCCTTCTGGTGGAGTGTTCTTAACAATAAAATCTTACATTGTGCTGCTACAATGGTGTTTAGATAAAAAGCTTAGGGGCTAAAGCTGGAGTTGTCTTAAACCCTGGAACCCCATTGAGTGCAATAGAATATGTCTTGGATGGTTAGTTTTTCTGTCCTAACACTGCATTTGCTTGGCGAGGGATGATTAAGATTGTTCTCATTGGAATATCATTTGTTTCTGATATCAGTGGTGGATTTGGTCTTGATCATGTCGGTCAACCCCGGTTTTGGTGGACAGAGCTTTATCGAAAGCCAAGTAAAGAAAATCTCGGACTTGAGAAAAATGTGTGCAGAGAAGGTATCAATCGAGTAACTTCTCTCTGAGTGAAAGCCTCTTCTCTTCTCAAAACATTGTATTGTTTTTTTAGGGAGTAAACCCATGGATTGAAGTTGATGGTGGTGTCACTCCAGCGAATGCGTACAAGGTGAAGCTCGAATACCCTTCCGAGTTTAATCTTTAACTCATATTTTACTGCTGTAGATATTTTTGTGCCCTAGAGATCTCAGATAATGAATCTTTTGTGAGTTATAATAGGTTATTGAGGCTGGAGCAAATGCTCTAGTGGCTGGATCAGCTGTATTTGGAGCTAAGGACTACGCAGAAGGTATAGAGATAAAACCGATGTTTATATTACTTTCTGAGTTTAGCTATAAAAGGAATATATAACATTTGGTCTGTTTGTTTGTTGAAAATTCTGCAGCTATAAAAGGAATCAAGGCCAGCAAGAGGCCAGAAGCTGTAGCTGTGTAATCTGAAGAAACAACAAGCCATAAAGAGTCTGTTAAACTTCGGTTAATGATTTCGCCCATGTTTGTATCTTAATACTCTGCTTGCAGTACACAGATATGAATCTTGAAAACGAAAATTCGCAAATTTGAACCTTTCCCTTTGCTGTATCTTCCAGTTTTTGATGAGCAGATTCTGTTTCTGGATTTTATCTGAGTTGCAATAACTTTGATTTCAGGAACAGTTAAAAAGTCAAAGACGATCACCAGAAGTCCCAGATGCTGTTGTTGTCTCCATTCACCATAAGAATCAAACTCTATATCTTCAAAAGTAGGCTCCTCTATACTATTCTGTACCATTGTCTTGTAAATTGAGGATGTGCAGATTCCATACATTTTGCAATGAAACACTGTAATAAGATATATGCTGTTACATATGTGTTTTTGACTTCAAATAAAGCATTTCATTTGTCTTGCGACTCTTGCCCAAACACTCAGTGATAATCACTTTGTTCTATCTCCTGTAAAAGGTTTATCCCTTATTTACAACGAAGAGCCTGAGATTGAACCAAAAAATTGTGAAGCTCGCAAGATTAACAGAGATTGACTAGCAGGATTTGCTGCCAATTAGCTGATAGTTCCCAAAAGACCAGAATTGGTCAAGAAACAAGCTGATCTTAGACATCCATTCTCTTGATAAAACATGGCTAGCAATTGATTCACCATAAGGTTTGGCAATATCCCAGTTTTGATCATGTCACAGTGCAACATCATTGTATCAGTAATACGCTTTTCTCGGAGGTGGCCCTTTAACATCGAAACGTAACTCCATATGTCAGGGGTTACCCCGACCGATCTCATGTCTGAGAAGAATCTGCTAGCTCTAAGAATGTAGCCGTTCTGACATAACCCTTCAATCAAGCATGTAAACCCCACATGATTCCAGCAGCTCTGGGCAACGGATTTACCGGTTGCAGATTGATTGTTTTCTAGATAAAAATCGATGGCAACAGAGAGTCGCCCTTCTTTCCAGAGTCCATCTACTAGGCAAGCGAACGTGTGATCATTGGGGTGAATTCCAGCCTCTAGCATGTCACTGTACAGCCTGAGTGCCTCTTTCATGTTGGCCTCCTTGAAATGCGCATCAATCAAAGCTGTGTAGGTTACAACATCAGGAACTATACCTTTGATGGTCATCTCAAAGTACAAGCCCATTGCAGCTTTTATGTTTCTCACTTTGCAGTAACCGTCGATCAAAGTAGAAAAGGTTATGATGTTGGGTTCTACGCCACTTGATGTCATCTCAGAGCACAAATCCAGAGCTTTCTCCATATTGTACTCTTTACAAAACCCATGAATCAGCGAATTGTAAGTCACAGAGCTCGGAAAAATTCTCTCATTCTTCATCCTCTGAAATAATAAATATGCTTCTGCTAGCCGATCTTCAGTACATAGCCCGTTGATAAGTATAGTATAAGTGAATACATCAGGCGAAAGATTCAAACTTTCCATCTCGGAAAACAATCCCATAGCTTCCAACATGTTCCCTGATTTGCACTGTCCATGAATTAAACAGTTATAAACATATAAATTAGGATCAACCCCAAACTTCACCATATGCACGAAAAGGCTCCTCGCAGCTACCAATTCACGAGCTTTGCAAAAACCATCGACCAATGTGCCCAAAACAACAACATTTGGCAGCAATTCAGCAAGAAGTATCTCCTTATACAACCTGTAAGCTTGTCTCAGGTTACCGGTCTTGCAATAACCATCAATCATTGCACAGTAAGTATACAAGTTTGGAACAACACCATGTTTCTTCATCAACTCGAACATTTTCTCCGCTTCTTCCATCTTATTTTCCCTACACAGATCACGGATGTATATGGTATAGATATAAACATTCGGCTTGATCCCTAAAGACGTCATTTCATCAAGAAGTTTCTCTTTCTTGGAGGGAAAACCTTGCTTGAAACAGCATTGAAACAAAACTGAGTAGATGTGGACATCAGGGACCAACCCACGAGAGATCATAAGTTGGTAATCAACCCAAACTGAATCAAACCTTCTCCTTCTAACCAATCCATTCAAAATGGCAAGACAAGCTTTCGAATCCGGTGAACATCTCGTCTCTCGACTCACCCAAAGAGCTTCTTCAAACAAACCCATCTCCAAAAACTCCATAATCAATAGACTAAACACTCCGATACTGAATTTTGGACTCTGAATATCTTCGAGAGCATTGAAAACTCTATGAGAAACGTTAGTCGGCTCACTGTGGCGCCTGAGACGTTCTATGAGGCGTTTTATCAAACACCTGGCGAGCGTGTACTTGTGAGCTCCGGTTAAAACATGAATTACTGCCGAAAAAGATTGGAGATCCGTTGTCTTCGAGACTCGAGATATCGAAGACGTTTCGAACAGCTTGAACGCTTCTTCCGCTGATCTGCATTTCAGTATTGCTTCAGCCAGACTCGAAGACGACAAAGAGAGCAACGAAGAAGCTGAATTTGACAGAGAAGGAGACTGAGAGAACAATCTAAAGGTGAAAAATTGGAACTTGCAGAAGTAAGGTGAAGAAGTTCTATGTTGGAGAAGCAGAAGCTTCAACATCTGTAGAAGAGATTGTACGAATCTGCTGGTCAAACTGAGAGAACTCCTTTCCCACTTCGTAATGGTACAATACTCTCGGTGGTTTATTCCGGTTAATAGTGAATTATTAGATAAATTTTATAACCAAAACTAATCTTCGTAATTTGTGTTCGTTAATCGTTATAATGCAAAAGAACATCATAACTCTCCCAATTCTTTGTCAAGAAAACATCATAATTCTCCCAATTCTTATCAAGCTTATGTGAATCTGCACTATAACAAATTTCAAACAAACCACATGAGGAGTTTATTCATCAATCATCAGTTGTGAAACAGTCATTAAAACAGAGTGAACATAAAGTAATTTGATGCATTTTGGTATGAAAGCAAAATAGCCAAAATTGGTTAAACACAGAGTCAAGGGACTAGGGGCGATGCACTAGAAACTGTATAACACAACAATGTACTTTCATTGTTCCCATTTCTTAGTTTATGTTATAAAATTTCATTGTTTGACCAGTAATATATTTTCCCTTCTTTAAAAAAAAAAAACTTTGAACTTGAAAAAAGAATCTTTACATGTAAAACAATCTAAACCAAAAATATATATTGTTAGGAAACCGACAGAGAAAGAGAAGCTGGCCTTTTCCTAGCAAATTGGGCAAAGAAGAAAACCCACCTTACCAAGTTATCTTCTTCATATAAATCTCTGCTCAATTTCGATATAAAGTTGAATCCTTTTTCACATTTTCCGCTCAATTCGATCCGACCCTTTAACAATGGTTGGTCTAACTCCAGCTGAGGATCGTTCAGAGATTGCCTTTTTCGACGTCGAGACGACAATTCCGTTCCGAGTTGGTCAAGGGTACGCGATTCTAGAGTTTGGATCGATCCTGGTTTGCCCCAAGAAGCTTGTGGAGCTTCGAAACTACTCTGTCCTGGTTCGACCCGCTAATCTCAAGCTCATCACGCCTCGCTCCGTGAAGTGCAACGGCATCAAACGAGAAGACGTTGAATCAGCTCCTACGTTTGCAGATATCGCCGATACCGTTTACGATATTCTCCATGGTTGGGAACTTTCTTCTTCTTCTTCCTTCTTTTTTAAATTTCGTCTCTTTTATTTGTACGGTACGACTGAATTTGAACTACAAGCAAAAAAAATCTCTTCTTTTGGGTTTCTGTGTCCAAATGGAGATGAAAATGTCACAATTTGAGCTTTGTTCAGGTGTGCAATTGATGTTCTGGTTTTTGGGTTCATTTTGTAGGAAGGATATGGGCAGGTCACAACATATTGAAGTTTGATTGTCCAAGGATAAGAGAAGCATTTGCTGAGATTGGACGAGATCCACCTGAGCCAAAGGGCACTATTGACTCGTTGGCTTTGCTTACTCAAAGGTTTGGGAGAAGAGCTGGTGATATGAAGGTAATAATTATGATATCTGGTGCTGAGTTTTTTCTTTTTTTTTTGTTTTGAAATGATTTCTTCTCGTATAAGCAGAGTCATGATTGATCTTGATCTGTGTATTTTGAATATACTTGATGGAAATGAGCTCTTGAATTCGAATTTGACGATTTTGATGGATGCTTATTCTGTTTTCCTGTGGACTTTGTTTGAACAGATGGCGACTTTGGCTGCATACTTTGGACTTGGCAACCAGACGCATAGGTATTTAAATATGCGAGCTATTTTTGCATTACGGTGTTTTAATAAGCCGGTTGAGTTCTAATGCTTGTATGCTTTTTGTTATTTCTTAAGGAGTCTGGACGATGTCAGGATGAATCTCGAGGTTCTCAAGTATTGTGCCACTGTTTTGTTCTTGGTATGCTCTCTTTATCTCTTCGATTTTGATTACCTTGTGTTGTGTCCCAGTCGCTCTGTCGCAGGTTTTTTTAGAATAGAGATTTTAGTGATGTAACTATGAGGAGCTAATTCAGAAACATGCTATTTTTCAACAGGAGTCCAGTCTTCCAGATGAACTAATAGAGAACTCGGTTACTACTACTACTCCAGAAACAAGTTCAAGAAGGCGTAGGAATATCAAAACATCTCCTCTGCAATCTCCTGCTGATCATCAGAGAGGAGAGAATAGTACAACTATACCTATTTTATCATTTGTTTCATCCGCAGAAGCTCAAACGGATCCGTTTGATATGAGCACTTTGAGGAACGAAATAGCCCCAGAGGTTCTTCAATCAGATGTTCCCATGGAAGAAGAACAAAATCAGCAGTCTGAGACTGTTACCTCTGAGGGTACCTGTGACCAGGAAAGATTCTTGGAGCTAGATAAAATGTCTATTTCAAGTATCAGAGCAACTCATGTCCCATTATATGACGGGAGTCAAACAATGAAGGTACAGCTCTGCCTTGGGGACAGACCCCTTCAGCTCCATTGTCCTCATCTGAAAGTACGGTTTGGAATCAATGGGAAATTTATGGATAAAGCTGGGAGACGGAGGTTGAACTTTGTAGTTGATCTGTATCCAAGTCTCAGCAACGTACTTCAAGAATGTGACAATGCTGCACAGACAATATCTGTTGATTCAGGCAGCGATTCTGACTGGAACCCTGCGGTCATTCCAATGAAAGGATTTCTGAACTGTCCCACCGCAAGGATACAGTAGGTTTTCCTATATATCTCCTTTACTTATTTCATTTAGATACCATGTTTGCTTAGTTTTTCCTGATTATTTCTTTGTGCAGTATACCGACAGAGTTAAATGGAGATGTAGACCGGTATGCAGCTGAGATACACCAGAAAGAGTTCTCTGGAGCTATTGCTACTCAGAAACTCATTTCAAGCAACCCGAAGGCTGGGGAGATTGAGTCTTTGTTGAATCCGGGAACTGTTCTCGATGCTTTCTTGTCTCTGGAGCCATATGATTATCAGCAGAGAGCTGGAATTCGTCTAGTTGCTAGAAAGCTTGTTATACATTAGTAAACCTTACTCAATGGCCCACCATAGAGACTAAAGAAATCAGAGTTTAGTGGACTGTAGAGATTTATTTATGTAGTCATGAAAGAAACACACATAAATCTTAGTTGTTTTACAATAACAGACTATATAACTACTGCTGTTCCTGACAGTAGATATATAGCTGATTCTGTTCTTAGTTTCAAATTACTTGCAATCCAGATTTAGATTTTCATATGCTTCTTGTTTGTACCGAATTTCATTTGTAGTCTTGTGTCCATGAGTAAAGAGAGAAGCTTAAAGTTATGGAACACACGTCTCTTTTTTTATCTTTCCATGGAGCAATTATATATTTGTTAAACAGGTGATGAAACGAAGAAAAAGCAAGATTCAAGTAAATGATGCTGGAAGGAGAAGAAAGGTTAATACATCTTAGTTTCTTACTGAGAGAATGTGAGTGAACATGATACAAAAACACATAATATGTTTATCAACGAACTAAGCTACATCCACAGAGAGCTTTTCAATGCTCTGCCAAAGTTGAGCAGCAAGAGCCAACATTTCCTTCGAGCGGACTCCATATCCTATGTTTTTTTACTGTAGGAGCAGCATCCTTTTCGTGTCAGTCGATCAACATCTTGTGTTGTTTGATAAGATGCAAGCAAATAGGTATGAACACAACATGGTTTTCAGTTCTTGATGTTTCTTCAAGTTCCCAGAGCATCATCCTGCGGAGATGAATCCCGATTCTCCTCTTCTTCTTCTTCTTCCTCCTCTTCCTCGTCATCATAGTCAGCAGAGTCAGGCTGTCCATTTAGATCAACATTCACCCCGTTCATCTTCCTAACAAACTGACCCTTAACACGCGGTCTCCTCTCAGCAAGGCGTTTTCTATTCACATACCTAATCTTCTTATCAAAACACCGTTGGTTCCTTTTACGTCTAAATTTCAGCAGAGCTTCCTCTCTTCTGTCAAGTTTACTTACCCTCACCTCATTAGTAGACGGATTTCCTACCGGTGACCAAGAATGATGAACCATAGACATCTGACCATTCTGTAAAGACATATGACTATGCTGCAATGATGTGTTCATTGGGTGGTGGTAATAAGGATATCCCGTCATTCCATTCGGATGATTTGGTTGGCAATGAGGAAGTTGATGACCATATTGAGGCATCATGGCTGCTGATTGCATCATAACTTGGTTCATGACCCCATGCATATAGTAAGGATAGGCATTTGGTGCAGAGAAACCCGACCCATCAACTTGAGACGAATCTTTACTTCTGTTCATAGCAACTTGGGGAGTATTCATATTTCCTTCTTGGTAGTTCCTAGCATGAGATTCCATTGACGTGGGAAGCGTGCGTGACCGCTCAAGGGAATGTGGATAGCTGGCACCATTCTGTAAGTTCTCTCCTTGAGAATGGTATTTCTCGTTCTCTCTACTTCCGCGTGCTTGTTTGGTGTTGTTGATACCTTCACTAGCCACCGCTTGAAACTTTTCCGCCAAACCTCGATGAAGATGAAGTGAGCCATTTCCATTGACAAGAGGAGGATCCTGACCGTTAGTTCTAAAGATTGTAGATTTTGGTGTTGTTCCGCGTGCTTGTTTGGTGTTGTTGATCCCTTCACTAGCCACCGCTTGAAACTTCTCCACCAAACCCCGATGAAGATGAAGTGAACCATTTCCATTGACAAGAGGAGAATCCTGACCGTTAGTTCTAAGGACAGTAGATTTGACATATGTAAAGAAAGCAGAGGACTCTCCGATCTTCAATCTACTTTTCTTTGGTGCTGAAGAAAATTGCACTGCAAAAACCCCTACTATATTAGAATTCACTAATACAAAGGTAAACCTTTTTAGAGACTAGCTATTAGAAAGTGCGACATCAAAGGGAAACATTCACCTGGATTACTATTTCTTTTCATTGGCTCATGGTGAGACCCAGCAAGATGATCCAATGGAGGCTCTATAGCAGTAACAGCAAGAGAAGAAGTGGCTGTTCCATCAGCACCAAGACCACCATCACCAGTATGAACAGGAGCAGTAGCAGTAGCAACAGACCACTACCAGCAAAAGCATGAGTGCAAGCTAAAAAATCAGTTCTTCTCCATTTTCAGAGGGCTTTAAACTGTCAAATACTTTCTCACCTCATTTTCCTGGTGACTTAAATTTCCTCTCTGCAGGTTGGTGGACCTAAGACTTCTATCATCTGTGTCGTCAGAGAACAAATTAGTACTATTTGTGTTTGGATCACTTGGATCAGATCCCACGAGATCAAAATCATAGCTCAGCATATTCTTCTCAGCAAGTCCTAGCTGCCAAAACAAACATATGACGCATAGAGGTCTTTTATTTCCAGAAGATGACAGACAGACATGAAAGTTATGCTATCAATAAATGCGTAAAAGACAGTAAGACGCGTAGAGAGAACTTGAGACAAGCAAAACAAACCATGCGTCTTCTTCTCCACATGTGTGTCCACAAGTTCAGAAGCTCGTTGGTCCGAAGAGGCTTCACAAGGTAGTCAGCTGCACCTAGCTTCAAGCACTTTACAACGACAGGGACTTCGTCTTGCCTCGACATCACTTAAATAGAGAATATTATAAGATTATTTAGCATAAAGCTAATGATCATGCTGTAAAATCACTTTGATAAGCAGAGAAAATACAACTCCACGAATAGATAATAAAACGAGAAGAACAGTAAAGAACACAGCTTACTTATCACAGGGATTCTCCGAAGATCTTTGTCGCGTGTGATGTACCTCAGCATCTTCATACCCTTAGCCATTGGGAGATCAATTTCAGCCAGTATTATATCGATATCAGGTCCCTCTGCATTAAGGGCATCAATCACCTGCCTTGCTGATTTCACTGAAGTCACTGCATTCCAAAAAAAATAAAAACAATTCACCCAATATATCATCATTTAGTCTTGAACAACAAACACTCAAACAAAGTGTACAAAATAAAGCAATACACACTATAGATGCATTCAAAAACTTCTTGATCACATCTGACCGATGAACCATACTGACTCAAAAAGCCAGACAACAAGAACCTTAAATAGATCTGTAATCTAAAGTAGTAATCCCAACTTGGCAACAAATAACAAAGTAAAAAGAGGATCTTTGGCAATCATACCTTGATAAGAACACTCTGAAAGGAGAGTGAAAACTTCTCCCAAGCTCTTGGAATCATTGTCACAAAGCAAAATCCTAACTCTGCTTCTATCAATAAACCCATCTCCTCCTTTACACTCACCGTTCAAATCCATGATCAGATTAACAGCTAAACCCACCAAAAAAATATCTAATCACAGAAAACTATCTTCCCTAACCAAAAAAACAGATATACAAAAGTAGAACAAATAAAACCGACAAAAGTAAGTGCTATGATACTTCCATGGCCAAATCAGAACTAGGGTTTTCGGTACAGTGTCCCTACAAAGTCGCCTAATTTATCCTCTACGAAGTCAAGTAACCTCACAACCAAACAAAAACTACTCTTTTAATCCCCCAACCTAATCCTTTATCCATGAGAACAAAAAAAAAGCTAAATCTAAGAACAAAGAGCTGAAAAAGACAAAAGTGAAACTCTTTTGTTGCTATATCAAATCAAGAATCGATAAAACAGCTCAACAAAAGTCACCGGAGATCCGGCGTAACGCCGGCGGTGAGATGAGGAGGAGGAGAGAGAGAAGGTGAATTTCCGACAAGAGAAATGAGAAGAGAAAGAAGACTCATAGTTTTGTTTTGTCAATCAATGGTCAAATTATGAGACGCGAGAAAAGAAGCAAATGTGAGAGAGAGATGGTAAATCTGAGACCGTTGACAGTGGATAGAATTGGACGGTGGAGATTGAGACTTTTTCTTACGCGTTAGCTTAATGGGTGGGGACTTGGGATATTTTAGGCCAAGGAGATGACGTGGACTATAAAAAGTGCAGCCATATAAAAAAAAGTGGTGTTGGATAGTTTGGTTGAGATAGAGAAAAGGCCACGTCATCTTGAGGAAAATATCTCATGATATTTATTTTTGTTTTGATATTATTATGGTGGACACAACACAAGATAAGAAGATGCATCTCCATATCAAAATCAACAAACATATCAAAACATCGACAGAAAAAGATTGGAAACCTTTTAAAAATACATATATGACCAGATCAGACCAAACCATCAGAAACCAAACTTTAGGATTTTTGGCTTCGTTTCATTGATTAAAATATATTAAAAACAACAAGAAAATCTATTATCAGATATTTTTTTCCTGTTATTTAACTAAGAAAAAAAAAAGAGACAAATACAGAAAATTTTACTTTTATAACATCGCATCATAAATACTCCTTATTATGAATTTATGATGAGACTTTCTAAAAGCATTGGATAGATGAAAACACAGTTTGATTTATAGTTTTAATAACACTCCTTTCATGGTTGTTGTAGATGATTTAGGCATTATGATTCATTTACTTTTGAAAGTGGTTGAAAATCAATCTAAATGACATGTTTTTGTCTTTGAAATTAGATGTTTTAACAAATTTTCAAGTGTTTTTTTTTTTTATAGTTATACCTTGTAATAATGTATGTGCAAATAGTCTTGTAAACAGGACATTAGCACGATGGTTAATCTCATCATCAGTAGTTGGGAAACAAATAATTAAGTTGTCATAATCATAGAAAGAGTTAATTGGTAGGGTAAACGTTTTTAGTAGTCGACAAGCTAATATTTATCACCGATTGGCTCTATAAAGCAGCTAATCCCGTTTGTACAAGTGGACCAATGATGCATGAAATATTTCGACTTCATTTACCGCAAGACACGTTTTGTCCCGGTCCAACTTTTATTACGTTTTGCATCGACCATTGACCAAATTATATTATTATCGTGTTCAATTATTCATGCAATTTCATTACTATTTTTATTTTATCGCCGGCCTTCGATTTTTATGATGTATCGCCGGCCTTCGCAGTAATCATTCCGGTTAGAATTTGACTTAGAACCATCGTGTCCCGATTCTCGGTTTTATCCGGTCCGATCCCGGTTATAATCTAACAAGGATGACATCTAAAAGACCAAAGTACCCCTTTCAGACACGCGGGCACTGTCACAAATGTATATATTGCGTGCGGTCTCTAGAGTTCTGCAAAATCAGGTCTTTTAGTAGAATCTGAATTTCGTGTTGCTTGAAGAAATTTCACTGAAGCTGTGAGTACTCTGAGAAACATGTAACTGAGGAGAAAATCTTACAGCCCTTTCAATGGTGTATCTCTCTCGGTCATCGAGAACCTTATGCATTCCACGTGTTTGATGAAATTCCCCAGAGAAGATGAGGTCCACAGTCAGATCAAACGGGTTTGTGTTTCTAACGAATACAACAAAGCTGACACGTTATTTTTGCTCTCATCATTTGGTAGATCAATCAGACCACGCATCGACGGAGTTGCAGGAAGTTATACGAATTGTTTCTTCCCCAATTGGTGGTCTAGATGACCTTGAAGAAAACTTGAACCAGGTTTCGGTTTCTCCATCATCCAAACTTCTTACCCAAGTGATTGAGTCTTGCAAAAACGAGACTTCACCGAGAAGGTTGTTGAGATTTTTCTCTTGGTCGTGTAAAAGTCTGGGATCTAGTGTACATGACAAGGAATTCAACCATGTCCTAAGAGTTTTGGCTGAGAAGAAAGATCACACAGCTATTCAGATACTCTTATCAGATCTCAGGAAGGAGAATCGGGCGCTGGACAAGCAAACGTTTAGCATTGTCGCTGAAACTCTAGTTAAGATTGGTAAGGAAGAAGATGCAATAGGTATCTTCAAGATCTTGGACAAGTTTTCATGCCCACAAGATAACTTCACTGTGACGGCTATTATAAGTGCGCTCTGTTCCAGGGGACATGTGAAGAGAGCATTGGGAGTTATGCATCATCACAAGGATGTAATCTCCGGGAATGAATTGTCTGTGTACAGAAGTCTTTTATTCGGGTGGTCGGTACAAAGAAACGTGAAGGAAGCAAGAAGAGTTATACAAGATATGAAATCAGCCGGGATTACACTGGATTTGTTCTGTTTCAACTCGTTGCTTACCTGCCTCTGCGAAAGAAACGTGAATCGAAACCCATCTGGGCTTGTTCCTGAAGCTTTGAATATTATGTTGGAGATGAGGTCTTACAAAATCCAACCTACGTCTATTAGTTACAACATATTGCTTTCTTGTCTAGGAAGGACGAGAAGGGTGAGAGAGTCTTGCCAGATTTTAGAACAGATGAAGAGATCGGGATGTGATCCCGATACAGCCAGCTATTACTTTGTTGTGAGGGTTCTGTATTTGACAGGAAGGTTTGGTAAAGGAAACCAAATTGTGGATGAGATGATCGAGAGAGGACTGAGACCCGAACGCAAATTCTATCATGATCTGATCGGGGTTCTTTGTGGGGTCGAGCGGGTAAATTTTGCACTTCAATTGTTTGAGAAGATGAAGAGAAGCTCAGTGGATGGTTATGGTCCGGTTTATGATCTGCTCATTCCAAAACTATGTAAAGGAGGAAACTTTGAGAAAGGAAAAGAGCTTTGGGAAGAGGCAATGTCACTTAATGTTACACTTAGTTGCTCCATTAGTTTGCTTGATCCATCTGTCACAGAGGTTTTCAAACCTATGAAGAAGAAAGAAGAGGCTGCAATGGTGGATCGTCGTGCACTAAACTTGAAGATTCACGCTACAATGAACAAAACAAAGCCAAAACTGAAACCAAAACCGAAACGCAGGAGCAAGACAAAGAAGAAGAATCTGCGGCAATGATGATGTTTTCTAGCCATGTATCACAAAAAACTAAGGTAAGATGTGAGATTTTTTTGTTGTTCTCTTTGTCTCATTGATTCTTATTCTGAAACTAAGAAAGAGAAGAATACAACACAAGAAGACAGAAGAATATTCTGATCAATTCGAATGTGTTATTTTTACTAGTAACTTATTCATCTGAGTAATCTGATGCAAGAGTTGAGCTATTCTCTGCAGAAAACACAAAACCAGAGAAACCGAAAGAAACTGTTAGAAACGAGAAATGTAATGTAAACTGTTATTTTGTGTCGTATTGACATTTCGTCGAACACATGGTAAGAATAAAAAAAACAGAGCAGGAAAGAGATTCCAAACCTCGTCTCTCTCTTTGATAGTATCTCTAAGGTGAGTTGCGATGATTTCTCCTTTTTGAAGTCGCCGGCGAGTTCGGTTACGCATCCACCACCAAATTACTATGACCATGACCGGATAAAATGACCGGAGAGTCTTCGAGAAGGAACAGAGACTATTTCTGGAGAAGAAAGTCACCAAATTCTGGAACTTTGGCATTACTCGAGCGAGAAGAATCTTCCACCAAACTTGGATGATATCAATCTCAATTATGGATTTCCACCGAGATTTCCCGACAACTTCTGACGGCTGAGAATGCGATTTCCGACAAAACTGAAATTGTTCGTCTGAATCGGACGGAGACAAGGAAGAATCTGAGAGTCTCGACGAAGATGAAGGAGAGGAGGATTCCGACGGAGATTCTCGGTCCTTATCGAATCCGTCGATGTAGAGATTCTCGTGGTTGATCGGCGGGAAGATAGCGAGATCGTCCTTAGCGAAATCAGTCGATTCTCTAACGAAAACCATTGGAAATTGGGGATCGTTTCTCAGATTCAAGTGTGTGATCCTCTGTTCTTCGCAGTCAAAGTTTTCACCTTCCACCATCTCTGGTTAATTTTTGTGACGTTAGGGTTTGTTCCTGACAAAGGAACGATGGAGCCTACCTGAAACTCAAAGTTTCAAACATCGGCACACGACCGGAGCCTCGGTGTTTTTTTTTTGGTCGGACCGGAGCCTCGGTGTTTACGTTCGTTGATTCGTTACTTTTTTTTTTTTTTTTTTTACTATTTTCTTCACAAATTCGCCCTAATTACTTGCCTAAAGAATTACAAATTAGATTTTATTTACTTTGGTGTATTAAAAATTAGAATATCCTATGAGCATCATATGTATCTTGATTTTATGAATATTGTGGTGAAGTTTTAAAATTTTGAATTAGTTATGTATATAACCAAAATAACTAAGCTTATCTATATAAGAGTAAAAGTGTAAAACTACGGGAACTGCAGTTGATCGTAACAATTTTGATGCTCTAATGAAAAGTAATTTTTGGTATCGTGTAAGTAAGTATAACATGAAGTCATGAAACAATCTTGCCAGGTTTTAAAAAATAATATTGAAAGTAGAATTATGGACCACAAATAGTGGTGGCAGAAACGTTACATTATATCCAACCATCATTTATAATTTTCGGAAGAAAATTATATTGATCATTCCATTCGTGCACCCCACAATACATGTAATCTTCCAAAGAAATGTCGCTTATAGAGACTTGATGTTACAGAACTTACGGAATTATGTATCCAATGAATGCAAAATCACTGAAATATCCATCACTCCAAGGTTTACCAATTAGATCCTACTATCCTAGATATTTGAGATGGTTCATTGCAAAACTAGCTTCCATGTTCCACCAACTCTTCATCCCAATTTCATATATATAAATGTATTTTTTTGGTGGAAGAAAGGGAAAATTCATTATCATCAAACAAAGTATACACAACATAATCTACAAGACAACCCCATGTCTTTTTAAAATGATCACAAGTAAATAAAAAAATCTCATTTCCTTCAAATCAAAGGAAAGAAATAAACTAAAACTGCATTTAAGAAAAAAAGAAAGAAAAAACAAATCAAAAGGCTTTCTTAAATCCTACATCTTTCTGAAAGCCAAACTAAACATGTTAAAAAAAAAAACCAAGCAAAGTTTCACATTGAAACCGCCACCGTCACACCACAGAATGCGATGGAGTTTGCATTTCCTCACCGGGAATATAATCCATTTCAATATTCATTGTAGTTTTATCCTCCGATAAATCAACTTGAGCCGACGCTTCTTGAAGTTGCAAAGCATATTCAAGATTCCACAACACATCTCCCATTCCAGGCCGATCAACACCGTACTCAGCCAAACATTTCTCTGCAGCCTCTACGAATTTTCTTAACGACCCTTTACTAATCGTTCCCACGATTTTCGGATCGATGATTTTCTCCAACATACCTTTTCTATGCAAATTCATAGCATATTCTGCTAAGTTTACTTGTTCTCTAGGTAACTGTGGGTTTATCACTGGCCTCGCGCAAAGAACCTCGAATAACACCACACCGAACGAGTAAACATCAGATTTATCAGTGAGTTGCTGTCTGCGGAAGTACTCGGGGTCTAAGTACCCGAAACTACCCTTCACCGCGGTACTTACATGCCCTTGTTCCATAGGGGCATCTTTTGAAAGTCCAAAATCAGAAACTTTAGCGACTAGATTCTCGTCCAAGAGAATGTTGGTGGTCTTGACATCGCGGTGGATGATCCCTTGGGCTGCACCTGTGTGGAGATAGTGGAGTCCACGCGCTGATCCAATGCAGATCTCTAGACGTTGCTTCCACGACAAGGTAGGAATAGGGTTGGGGTCATTTTCTTTGGAGCCGTATAGATGGTCACGCAGAGGACCGTTTGACATGTATTCGTATACGAGAATCATCTCTTTGTTTTCATCGCAAAATCCGATCAGAGACACCAAATGTCTGTGTCTAAGTTTGGACAGCATCTGAATCTCTGTCTGAAACTCGTTTATCCCTTGCTCTGAACTCTGACTCCCTCTTTTGATCGCGACCTGCGTCCCACCATCAATTTCTCCTATATAGACTTTTCCGAATCCTCCGACTCCAATTACAGAATTCTCATCAAAATTTTGCGTAGCGATCTGTAGTTCTGTAAAGGGAAAGTATCGTCCTAATCCCTGGTTCGAGAAGAAGCTAGAGAATCCATTGCTTTTGCTCTTCTTTGAACCGAAAATGCTCATCCGCCTCGACGTGGATCCACCTTTGCTCGAGATGTAACTCGAGTGACTTGCGTGCAAAGGAAGCAACCATGACGAGAAACTATTTTGTTTTTGCCAGTCTTTAGGACGTCTCTGCCATCTAACAAGCAACACGACAACCCCTAACAACGCGGTTAACGCCATCACAAATCCGATACCCGCAATCGCAAGCTTCTTAGAGGACATCCCACCAATAGGTCCTTTGTATTTCCCATCAACCCCGAAAAGCCCATCTAAACTCCCGGCAGCATTGTTCAGCTTCATGATCTCTAAACCGTTAAGAATGGCATTCGGTTTACCCGACTGAAGATTCGGAGTAGGACCAACTTGAATCAAGATCGAGCCATTGGTGATCGCAGACGCATTAAGCACGAAATCCGCGTAATACGCCGTCCCTAAAGCGTTGGTTAGTGAAGAGAGATCAAGTGCAGAGATTGCAGAGAGCTTGTTTATGAAAACATTGAAGACAAGATCGTTGAGCGATTTGCTTACAATGTCACAAAAATGTAGCCTAATGAAGTAATCATGACCAAAATCAACGCTCATTCTCCATGAAAGATTGAAATTAGGTTGCGAGGTTTGTGCATCCGCCATTTCTTCCGCCGTGGCATAAACCGGATTAGGAGCAATCAACTCCGTGGCTCCGCCGTCTGGATAAGTAATCGTACTTGGATCAACGGTGACATTTCTCGAACCTTCAGGGAACGAATTGTAAGGTTTATCAGAGAGCCAAGTACGGGAGAGAGGATCAATTTTCGGAGAAATCAAATCGCCGCCGATGTTTATCCGGTGAAGGATCTCAAGAGAGAAGCTGCTTAAGCCTTTGAAATCAGGAGCTTGAGGAACAGAGGAAGCTGAATCCGGGACAAGCTCGTCGGGAACAGAGACGATTTCAACGGCGTTGATAAAAGCGGTGGAGCCTTTATGTGGTTTGAAATAGAGAGAGAGTTTCTCGGCGGCGTAGATAAGATATTCTTTGAAGACTATCGAAGAAGTATCTCCGGCGGAGAAATCGTGTAAGAGAACGGTGGTGTCGGTGGTGACGGAGAAGACAGAGTTTGTGAGATTGTAGAGAGGATGATTGAGAGGATAAAAATGGAGACGGATCCAGTGACGACCAGGTCGTGAAATGTAGAAAGAGTAAGTTGATTTTCCGGCGAAGATTCGAGCGGTTAAGTATAAGGGAAGGATACTAGAATTGGAGTCGGAGATCGGGATTGAGTCGACAGAGGTTTTGATGTCTTCGTCTGTTTGAAGAAACGCGACGGATTGTTGATCGGATTTGAAGTTACGACCGTCGGAGAGTTTTGTTTCGCTGGAGGAGCCACAATCGATGAGGTAATTATCAGCAGGAGTAAATGAGGAACTGGATTTGACGACGAGAAGGATGAAGAAGAGAAGAGACACGTGGGAGGAGAAATGACGAAAATCTCCTCCCATAATTTCCGGCGAGGATTTGAAGGTGGTGGTGGAGGAGGAAGGAGAGAATTAGAGGTTTAGCATAATCAAAACGAATGGTTTTAAAATTTTGAACGAAAACTACTTAAAACTTGCGGCCGGAGATACCATTTACGATCTTTGTTTTATTGATCTTAATTTAATAATGTTTGAAAACTATGTTTTGTTGGAAGCACGTTTATGGGAGCTACGTGCAAAAGTGTAAGAAATATTTTTGTTTATTGAAAGAAGAGAATTGATTTTTTAGTCAAAAGCTTAATTAATGTTTTTGGATATGTTTTTTTGAGTTTACTATTACAAAACGGAAAAAAAAAAGGAAGTGAGGAACTAAATTGGTAGGCAGTTAAAAGATTTCAAACTCTTATCCTCCATTAACGATAACTATAGTTGCAGTTGCTAGCGGTTGGTACCAATCACAGAAACCGCTCCACACCGCTTCGAACCGCTCGAAATCGCTGGATTTCAAAAGCTCCTTCCCGCAAACGTTTGCGGTTGCGGGCGGTTGCGGTTGGTTTAAAAAAGGAAAGAAACTTAAAAAGGAAAATAAATAAATTAAAATATATATCATCATGTCTGATTTATATTCACGTTAATTCTAAAAAAATAATTATTATTTAACTTTAATTTTCTAATATAAATAATTATTTTTCTTTTCAATATAAAAATTTATATGAATAATTATTTATGGTTTTTAATCATTAATCATGTTTAAAAATTTTATACTTTTCATAACTATAGTTTCTGGTGTTTTATAATTTTTTATAATCATATATTAAATTTATTTTGGTAAATTTTGGTTTAACCGCTATCGTACCCGCTGATCAACCAGTCGTAAATCTCACGCAAACGCACCCGTTTTCAACCGCTAAACCAGTCGGTCAAAACGCTAAATAACGTTTGAAACCGCAACCGCCCGCTTCCGCAAACTCCCACAACCGCAACCGCAACCGCTGCGTTTAAACCAGTCAAGCCCTAAATATAATGTTCATTTTTGTTCTAAATTAGTGAAGCCATGTTTAGCTCTTTTTCTGTTTAAGATTGAATAATATTTTCATTACAGAAACCCCCAGATTTTTCATTTTATTTATAATCTCAATTATTATAACAAAAAAAAATTCAATAAATCTACTTGTTTGTGGACGCTCTTATTAATAGCTGGAAAAAAAAGGAAAGTTTCTGGACCTCAAAACGAACGGTACCTTAAAAGTCAAGTTTCCTGAAATGCTAGAAAAATTTCGCCGTCTGTGGGGATCGAACCCACGGCCACGTGGTTAAAAGCCACGCGCTCTACCACTGAGCTAAGACGGCACTTTTAATCATTTTCAAAAGTGTATATTAATAACCTATATGATAATAAAATATTTCACACGCATAATTTGGACCATAATCCTTTGAAATTATCATATGAGCCCATATTGATGGTATAGGTTTTTGACCCAACGAAGACAAACA
Organism: Arabidopsis suecica; assembly: GCA_019202805.1. Taxonomy (NCBI): domain Eukaryota; kingdom Viridiplantae; phylum Streptophyta; class Magnoliopsida; order Brassicales; family Brassicaceae; genus Arabidopsis; species Arabidopsis suecica. The sequence goes on along the minus strand of CM032912.1, from coordinate 13,247,650 downwards.
TATTAATGAATTTGAAAAAAAAAAGATTATGACTTGTCTTATTTGTGCAAATTGGCTTAGTATTCAGGGCCGGTTCATGTTAAGTGAAATCATTCTCCGTCCTATGATCTGTCCGAATTTTATAGGCTAAAAGCCTTAAAAGTGGTTCTTTAACTTTTGGGCTAACAAATTTATTTGCACCTTGAAAAACCTTTTTTCCAGAGATTTTTTCTTCAAAGAAAAAAATTCAAGAAAAACATTCTAATTGTTCTTCATCTTTTTCATGGGATTTTGAATAGATATGGATTCCTAACATTTTGAAATTTACTACTCCAAATTATTAAACATCATGAAATTTGAAAAATATAAGATGGAAAAATAATAGTTTATTATTTGACTAGTAAATAAAATTATTTTCACTACACATAATTCAAGCAAGCGAAACTTGTCTATATGTTAAAATTATAGAATAAATCGGATGGTGATGCGTATTCATCATAAATCGTATTTAAAATGGGTATATAAATTATACTTAATAACCAACGTTGAGTTGGCCTAGTGGTAAAGGGGTTGCAGCTGTAACTACCGCCACCTGGTTTCGATTCACGGTGGGAGGGACTATTTACAATGCTTGGGTTCCCGGCAAAAAGGTGAAACCACCTTTTTTTTTACCAAAAAAAAAAAATTATACTTAATATATATGTACCAATTACCAACCATGCAGTATTTTTTTGTTTTAACGCGCGCATCCAACCATGCAGTATTATTTTTGTCAAGTACTCTTTGTTTGTTTCTTATAATTCGATAATTATTTCAAATATAGCTCTATTGAACTACGACTTGTTCGTCTTATTGATTATTTCTAAGTCAACTTAACTTTGGATAACTCTTAAGATTTAATTTATACAATAAACCATATGCATATAGTTTTATTTTGGATTGACCATAGCTTTACAGATCACAAGTAAATAATCCAGCCATCCAGGCATACAGCCGTAGTTGCACGTGATTTTTAAACAGTTTTAATCATTCTAGTTATATAAATAAGTACTCGTGTTGACAAAGACTAATCATATAAATCATTAGAGTTAAACTACAGAGGTAACTTTATTTTATAATCTCTTTGAAGATTCGATTATAAAGTCTTTTGATACGGTTATACATCAAGGAATTATATTCTCTGTCCATGAGTGAAACAAATAACGGTTTTGTTTTAGTACTGGTTATACTTTTCTATCTTGATGTGTATTTTATGCTATATAGAGTTACATGTATAATAAGTTGCGACTTGAAATTTCATTTATCAATACATACTCAAGTGTATAATTGATTAGGTAGATTACATGTCACAATACTCTGGATCGGTTGATAAAACAACACTATCTAAAATCACATTTAAACAATGATTGATTGGTTCTTCGATCGTTATTCAAATTATATGTGGTAATAATGGTGAGATGGTGATGGTATAAAAAATATAAAATACTATATTTTAAGAGATTTAATATTTAATCGATATCTAATTGTACATTAAATGCTTTGTTAATTATCGTTGTGAATGTAGATTTAGAAATATAAAATATAATTTGTAACTTTCTCGTTATAATTGTCTACATCATAAGTTTAACCTGTGGCATGTAATTCAGATTTTGAAGTTAATTAAAGAAGAACAATAAAAACTAACAAAGGTGTGATGAATGTTGACTTTAGATTTGGTGGTAGCATATTGTCCATGCTAAGTTCTGGAGGTCCTTCTAATCCCACCATACCAGAGTTCAATATTTTGCAAGTATTTCCTTTATGACAAAAACAAAATTGATAGGATCCATATTCATCCTTTCGGTTTTGACTTGCTACAAAAATTATGTGACCAATATTTATTGATCAATTAAAAAGTAACTATATGAGATCATGACATCGACATAGTTTGTGTTAGTGTCGTTGTATCGTCACTCAAATTCAAACTATGCATACATATTGTTGATAAAAAACATTAAACTAGATCATGATGTGTTGTATACAAAAATAGTTGATTATTAAGTAAACTACATGTTTTGAATGATAAAACAAATTACATAATACAAGTAGTCAAATAACATTAAGATTAATAAATTTTGCATTAAAAAGTGAAAATATCACTTAATTTGAAACAGAAAATTTTAAAAATATTATTTATTTTGAAATAGGGGGAATAACTAATAAAACACTTTTTGTCAAAAAATAAAATAAAATTAGAACACTTAAATGACGGTAGTGTAAGAAAGAGGCACGCCAACAAGAAGGAATCGTTTTGGTAATTTACCTAACCATAATGTTGTTAGTTGTACTAAACAAGACCAACACTACAACCTTTGTGAGATTCTACCATAATTATTTTTTAATTCTAACATAAATAGAAAATAATATCTTACACACTTCGTAAAAATACAATAATGCTTCTATTGATGTTACTAAATGATAAAATTGATCAAAAATAATTTAAAACTGTGATAATACAAAAAAAAACACATCAACATTTCAGCAAATAACCAAAAATAGAAGTTCAACAGTCATGGTCGACGCCAAAAAATCAATTATTATTGATGGACGTATACTTTTCTTTTATATATAACTTAAAAAATTAGAATGAATATTCGTATGATACCTACCTTCAGTAGAAATAACATATAAAAAAAGTTTTGAGTCTATGTTCTTGCTTTTACACATATGACATATATATGTACGGTCGAGTTCTACTTTTGTTGGAGTAGCTTAGAATCAAACATTATAGATCACTTTATAAAATGGTTTAGCTCCAAGTATTAGTAGACTAATACCTAATTACAAGTAGATTACTCCATTTATGATCCTGGCATTTACAGTTTTTTGAATTTTCTTTCTCCATGGACTATGTAGATTTATACATAAAATGTGTTACCTGGTAAACGTTAAAGTAAACCATTCAACTAAAGAGATATAAAATTGCAAATTTCCATGTTTATTTTCTCATTTATTTTGTTCATCTAATGAAACTCAATAAATCATGCCTAAATTATATCAATATGCCATTAATTAAAGAAAATTATTGAGAGTGGATAATAAGGAGCGATAGAATATATAAAATTATATATATAAGAAAATAAGAAATTAAAAAAAAAATAGCAAATGGAGAACTCCCTAACCACCAAGTCCAAGTCAATAAGACTGCACACCAAATGCATGCCACAGGTTGGACAAAGTTTGATGATTCTCTTCTATCAAATTATATTTTTCCCTTGATTATTTTATATTATTAAGTTGGTTAACAAGGTTTTGTTACATATTATTGTATTGTTACAAGAACACAATTGGTAATTAATAATCTATCAAATGACATAGGCTAGACTTTATGTAAACATTCTTACTTTTCACTAAAGCTAAACTTAGTAGGTTTGGTAACATATATATGATCAATTAGTCGCCTCAAGAAAAGTTCAAAGAGTTTGGAAACTTCTCACTCAAAAATCATTTTAAGTTGTTTACATTATGAGAAAAAGCATAAAAAGAGCACCATTTTTACCAATTTAAATTTGGTTATTAAAAACTTTACTCTTTTTAGCTCTTATCATTATTCAATTTCTTGAAAGCTAAGCCTCCAGTTTCCTCAAACCTATAATTATTAAGCTTTCAATTGAATACTAATACATGACTCACTCTCTCACAATTTAATAGTATATACATGTATATACAATGGAGTGTATAGTAAGCATCCAAAACCAATTAAAATTACTAAGCATATCACACAAGCAAAAGACTTTTCAAGAAATATGTATCAAAATTAAACACTAAAGGGAAATTCATTTCTCCTTACAACATTACCTACGGATCAAATCTATATTATACCCAATAAAACCTAACAAGGAAGTGTTATGTATTATTTTACTCTCACGAGAAAGATCCTATTCCATGCAAAAACTTTGCTTCACAAAGAAAAGAAGAGTTTTAATTTTATTTAATTTGTCTAAACAACTCCTCATCTTCAGGCAAAATCGGTTGGCCTATCTCCATTCCCTTCTCTAACACCCAACCCACAATTAAATTTTAGCAAAAATAAAATATATAATATAAAATCATTACATATTTATATACATATATATAGAGGAAGAGTACCTTAATTCGTTGAGAAAACCCTTTCAAGATTTGGTGGATCATTCAAGAAACACACATCTTCAAACTTCTTCAAAGAAAAGAAATAGCAAAAACTAGAATGAAGAAGACAATGGAGGATCCAAGCAAGATCATGAGAAGGTCAATTCACACTTTCCTCCAAAACTACCACCGTGTCACCACCGCAGCCGCCGTGGCCCTCCCTTTCTCAGCCGGTCTCCTCCTCTCTCAGCCTTTCTTCTCTTCTTCCTCTTCTACCCTTCACATGAGGCTTAACATGCTCTTTCGCGGAGCGGGTTTCTCTTCTTCTCACAATTTCTTCAATATCTTAAGCCTTAAACTCTCACAAACCCTATCTTCCTCTTTATTCACTCTTCCTTTCTCCCTCACTTTCCTCCTTTTATCCAAAGCTTACGTCATCAAACTTCTATCAAACAATCACTCTGCAGATTCCTCTGTTTTTTACCTCCGGCTTCTCAAAACTTACGCTTGTAACTTCTTCTTCCTTCTCTCTGCAAACGCCTCTGCTTTTGCTCTGTTTTTCTTAGCATACACTACCCTTGAAGCCTTTGGATTCTCTTCAAGAAACTTCTACACTTTCCTCTCCGTATCCTCACCGATTATCTACTCAATTATCATCGCAAACGCCTTTGTCATCTCCAATCTAGCCTTGGTTTCATCACCTTCTTCTTCCTCAGGAGGATACACAAACATTCTCAAGGCGTGTCTTCTTATTCACGGAAGAAGTTCAACAGCATTGGCTATTGCTCTGCCTACCAATCTTGGCTTAGCAGGAGTCGAAGCCTTGTTTCAGTACAGAGTCTTGAGATCTTATTACAATGGAGACAGAGATATCGCCTCCATAGCTCTTGAAGGAACCTTCATAGCTTACTTATACGCTCTCTTCTTGGTTCTTGACACCATAGTCAACTTCCTCTTTTACCAGAGCTGCATCAAGAACGAGGAAGATCAAAAGATCGGTAGAGAAGACGAGTATTCGATCAAGATCCAAATCAGCGAAACAGAGAACACAAAGATACACATCAAAGGATCAAAGAATTTACAAGAAATCTTGTGACTTTCTTGATTTGGTTGATGTAATTATTGATTATAAAAAAGTGAAAAACTTTATGAGATTATTGATTCTTTAAGGATAATCTCAAGTAGCTTTCACTTCAAAGAAGGGCAAAGGTAATAAACAGTAAAGAACAATCACACGATCTGCAAAACTTTTTCTTCTTCCTCTGTTTCTGCTTTTCTTTATTTTAGTCTTTTTTTTCCCCTCTTTTACATATATTTTCCACATTGTAAAGTCAAATATACCAGAAATTTTAATTAATGCAAATCTTGGAATTCACATTTGGTTAATCCTACAGTATAATTTCATTGCCGACAAAATATATTAATTAGCAATGATTTTGATTACTTCCTTAAGTTAATGAAGATGTTGACTAGATTCACATTATTATGATTTTTGAGCAAAGATAAGTTGAAATCACTATCTTTCAATATAAAGATAGAAGAAGAAGAAGTGTCACAGTTTTCTTTAAATAGACAGAAGAGGCGAAAGCAATTGAACCTTTTGTTATTTTCTTTGAACTAAATCCTAAAAATAGATTGAATTTGTGTTGATGATACATTATACACTAAAAAGGACAAAAATGGCTAGTGGGTGGTCTACATCACTAATCTCTCTACTTGAACCTGTGAAAACAAACGACCCTTTAATACAATAATTCAGTTCTACCTAAAATTTCCTCTAATGGAGACAATATGAATGAATCTAATTTACTTTTATAGGTTAAAAAAGTGATGTTGCTTCAAAAGAGATAAAGAAACAATTAAGCACAAACATCTAAAATTTATACAGATCAACCAAATTTTTGTAGTTTACCAAACATATAAAAGAGTGGAATCATTCATGGTCCATATTTTGGATCAAGGTTTATAAATCGACCTAAATCCTTTGTTCAGGAAAATAAAAAAATAAATCCACCTAAATCCAGGTCAAACCGCTTAATCTGGTCCTATCAAACCAGAAAAACTCAATTAAAACTATTAAACCGGATTGTTTGGTTGAACCGGCCGGTTCGTGGGTTAAACGAAATCTCTAGGGTTTTAATTTTTGCAGAGTTGGTTGAGCTGAGTTTCTTCTTTCTGTAACTTTTCCTCTGCTCGTAGACAGCTTTGAGCTTGAGACGATTCCCAGCTTCTCCGATTTCAAGTCGAAGATATATTCTTCTCTTTGCGGGTCTCAACTTCTACAGAGCTTTTAGGTTAGTTCCTCTGCTTGTATGATTCCTGTTAATTTTCAAAGTTCACTGCTTTCTCTTGCGTATCTGCTCAAAGTGTCTCCCTTTTTTTTTTGTTTAATCGTTTCTCCTCCTGACAAATTCGTACCCAGAAATCCAACTTTTCTTAGACTCAGTCATTGTCTCTATCTTTGGTCCTTCTTTCTTTGTTTCAATTTTTTTTTTGCTTAATACACTATATAATAGTTTCTCCTCCCTCAATTGATTAGTTAATTCGTTATTGCTGCATTAAGAGTGTTTAAAATGGCTGGGGGATCAAAGAGGACTAAAAGAGCAAGACTTGATGACAGTGAATCGGAAGACATAAGCGACCAAGAAAACCTTAAGGTATGTTTTTGTTGCTTTTGTCTCGTTTAAGTTATTTAGATGGTGTAGGTGATTTTTGGTTTTTCTTTTTGTTTTGTTTTTTGTTTGAATGTTAAGGTGAATTTATTTGGTTGAGGGTTCTCTATTATAGGTCGAAAGCAGCAATGAAGATGATGAATTACCTGATGGGATAGAGGATGATGAAGTAGATAGCTTGGAAGATGATGAGGGAGAGAGTGAGGAAGATGATGAAGGAGATAACAAGGAAGACGAGGATGGAGAAAGCGAGGACTTTGAAGATGGAATTGATAAAGAGAGTGACAGTGGCGATGAAGGTAATGTTGACAATAAAGATGCTCAGATGGAAGAGCTTGAGAAAGAGTACATGGAGCTTCGTTCACAAGAACAGTAAGATTTCATTTGAACTAATCAGTTTTTAAATACTCTTATTTCTAACATAGTGAATTCTTGTATGTGTTTCTTTCTAGAAACGGTAGATAGTCTTATTGAAGTTCCAACTGTTTAATCTAGAGCATAAACAAGAGTGTTGGTTAGATTTAGAAGTAGGTTCTAACTCATTGTAGCAATTGGATTTATTCTTGATTAGTAGAAAATATATACGTTTCAAGGAAAAGAACAGACTTTTGTTAAAAAATTTTGTCAGATACTCTGTCTTAATTCTGTTGCATCGTTTAAGTTTAAATGAATGATTCAGAGATAAAAGAATGTTCTTTGTGTAATATGTGTGTTCCTGGTACAGGGATATATTGAAGAACTTGAAGCGTGATAAGGGTGAAGATGCTGTTAAAGGTCAAGCGGTGAAGAATCAGAAGGTATGACCTTGTTCTATGGTTTGTGAAGTAGTCTTTCTAGAAATCAGTTGCAGTTGTATATTCCTATTTTATGTTAATGAAGTTGATCTAGAGGTAATTTTTTGTTTAAGACAATTCTTTCTTTGTGCTCTATGTGAAGGCTCTTTGGGATAAAACTCTGGAGTTCAGATTCTTACTTCAGAAAGCATTTGATCGTTCAAACAGATTGCCACAGGTAAGCTATGCTCTTCTCCTCTTCTATTTATGGTTGTTTGTTTCATCATGCTTATGACAGAAGGTAATCCTTTTCAGGAGCCTGTGAAATCTTATTTTTGTTCGGAAGATGAGGATGTCTCAACAGCATATACAGATCTAGTTACTTCATCTAAGAAGACATTAGATTCCCTCTTGGAGTTGCAAGAGGTATGTATGCATAGGCTTGATTCAGTAACTGTGTACTGTCTCTTAGTGTTTTGTCTCTCTGCCACCTTTGTTTACTCTTATTATCCAAATATTGATATCTGCAGGCTTTGTTTGAGAAGAACCCCTCGGTTGATCAACAAGGGAATGGTATGCCATATTTAAAAGTAAAACATATCACTATAAGCGAGGGTCAATATAACATTTTTTTCTTTCTATATGGTCAGCAACAGCTAGTGCAGAATCCAAGAAATCAGATGCAGAAGATAGCGATGAATGGCAGCGAATATCTGACTTGCAGAAAAGGTATTCAAGACTAGCTGTCCAGCTATAAAGTTCTGTCCAAGCAGAAGACCAGTCTCATAACCATTTATGTTTCATTGTTAACACAAAATTGGTCTTTGCTATGTAGAATGTCTGTGTTCCGAAACAAGGCTGTGGACAAATGGCAGAGAAGAACGCAAGTTACAACTGGTGCAGCTGCTATTAAAGGAAAGCTCCACGCCTTTAACCAGGTATAGACAACAAACCCCAAAGATGATTTTGCTATTACACAGCTGGGGATCAATCAGGAATCTAACTTTGAATTAATTTTCAAAACCAGAACGTTAGTGAACAGGTTGCTTCCTACATGAGGGATCCAAGTAGAATGATTAAACAAATGCAACAATCAAGATCTACTGTTGCTGTATTTGGAACTGTAAGTTTTGGCTTTAATAATAAAAGCATAGAGCATTCCAAGATGGCCTTGGCAATCAATACATCAGCTTCTCTTCAGTTTGTTCTGACTTTAAATTTACACATCCACAGGTCCCTCGGGAGGCCATTGAACCAATTCCAGAGGTATAATCACAGTTTTCTCTAACCAAGCTAGAGAGTATCAAATCATTTTATCAGTCTTATTGTGATTATCTTGGTGCCCATTCTTTAACATGTGTACTCTTTCTTGCTCAGGAAAAACAACAAGAAGGAGACCCTGAACTTGTGGAAGATGCTGAGTTCTATCGGCAGTTACTAAAGGAGTTTCTTGAGACCATCGATCCAGCTTCCTCGGGTATAGTAAAAAATACATCCTGGAATCATTAGATATGAAAATTGCCCTAGAGATTGCTATGTCCAACAACTCGAGTGTTTTTTTGCTTGTGTTGAAACTCAAGTGTAAAGAGTCTTATGGTATTCTGAAATCTCAATATTTGCCATTGGCAGAAGCGGCTTTCTACGAGATGAAGAAGTTTCAGACGAAGAAGAGGAAAATTGTGGATCGACGTGCCTCTAAGAGCAGAAAGATCAGGTAAAATAAAACACACAGTTTCGACTCTTGGAGGTTTAATTTCCCTAATTCTCTCTTTTGAATCATGTCTTGTAAAAAAAACGAAACAGGTATAATGTTCATGAGAAGATTGTCAACTTCATGGCTCCACGACCAGCAAAGATTCCTCCAAACACTGCGGATTTGCTCAAGAATCTCTTCGGTCTCAAGACCAGAAACGTTCAGTCTGAAGCGTAATACAAACCGCAATTTTGAAACGCAGCAATAGATCGACATTTTTTGGGCTGTGTTGTGTTGTAAAACTTGTAATACTATCGACATCGTTTCTTATTCAAAGCCAAATTTGAAAAGCATCGAGTTAATTTTTGTTAAAATCCAAATCAAATTTTGGTAACAGTGGATTTTAGACATTATTTATAATTCATTAAACGAGTATCAAGTAACACAAGAGTTCGATCAATACCACATAACTTCAAGTGGATACAATCCTCATATTGTAATTGATTTATCTACTTTGTACGAAATGAAATCTCGTTTTCTTTTTTTCTTTTTTTCTTTTTTTTTTTTTTTTTTTTTTTTTTTTTTTTTTTTTTTGATATACCCTATCGGCTGTCCGGTCGGCCCCGGTAGGAACGCACCGAGGTGCTACATAGTGGACTTGTCCACCGTGTTAACGGCTAGGCCCTTCGGGCTACCACTCTGCCTATCCCGAGTTTGGTGTGCCTTCCGACTAAGTGCCAGGGGGTAGTCAGGCCGCCTGCATTTCTGACTACTAGGTAAACCAATTGGGCCAAAGCCCAACTGACAGACTTCCCACATAATATTGATAACAGCCAGGAGGGAGGATTCGAACCCAGGGGGGAGGGACTTTCACCCAAACACCCATGTGCCCCCAACCACCAGCCCACCACCATGTGGGCAACTCGTTTTCTTTTCATTGGTTGGTACAAATAACATCATAATTTAACTTATCTTTATCTTAAAAAAAAAAAAAAAAAAGAAGAAGATCTCGTTGATGTCACAAAAATTCATGTGGGTTGTTGTTTGGATTAAAGCTAAACGTAGTAAAGAGATCGTATAACTTTCTCCACGAGCTAGACGTAGCGCCCAAGAACCAAACAAATCGGACATATATATATTTTTCAATTATCCAAACTTATTTCTAAATAGATTCATTTATCTGTCTTACGAATAATAGATAATACTCTCCAAGTAATTAAAAAAAAACCAATTTATACTTTTTTTTTTTACTTTTTTTTTTTTTTTTTTTTTTTTTTTTTTTTTTTTGTTAAAAAAACCAATTTATACTTGAGCATCACGATAGCAAATTGTTACCTGAAAAATTTGCTATATATACGAAGTCATGAAGAAGAATCCTAAAAGCATAACAAAAAAAAAAACCAGAAGAAAGAATACAAGAAAAAGCAAATGGCGACATGGTTTCTCATCATCTTCGTCTCTCTCACACTCTCCTTCCTTCTCCACCTCTTCCTCCGCCGCACCAACTCTCTTCCTCTACCTCCTAACCCTAACTTCTTCCCCATCCTTGGTCCCTTCCAGTGGCTCCGTCAAGGCTTCGATGGTTTCTACTCCTACCTCCGCTCCATCCACCACCGTCTCGGCCCAATCATCTCCCTCCGCATCTTTTCCGTCCCTGCCATCTTCGTCTCTGATCGTTCCTTGGCTCACAAGGCACTCGTTTTAAACGGCGCCGTTTTCTCCGATCGTCCACCTGCGCTTCCAACCGGAAAGATCATCACTAGTAACCAACACACTATCAGCTCAGGTACATACGGAGCCACGTGGCGACTTCTCCGTCGTAATCTCACCTCTGAGATTCTTCATCCATCGCGCGTGAGATCTTATTCCAACGCTCGTCGCTCTGTTCTTGAAAACCTCTGTTCTCGAATTCGTAATCACGGCGATGAAGAAGGAAAACCGATCGTAGTCGTTGATCATCTCCGTTATGCAATGTTCTCACTTCTTGTTCTCATGTGTTTCGGAGATAAACTTGACGAAGAACAGATCAAACAAGTCGAATTCGTTCAAAGAAGAGAGCTCCTCACGTTACCAAGATTCAACATCCTCAATGTCTTCTCTAGTTTCACCAAACTGTTTCTAAGAAAGAGATGGGAAGAGTTTCTTATGTTCCGAAGAGAACACAAGAACGTCTTGCTTCCGTTGATTCGTTCCCGGAGAAAGATGATCGAAGAATCTAAAGATTCCGATAAAGAATACGTACAATCGTATGTAGATACTCTGCTCGATCTTGAGCTTCCTGAAGAGAAGAGGAAATTAAACGAAGACGAGATCGTGAGTTTATGCTCTGAGTTTCTCAACGCCGGGACTGATACAACAGCGACGACGTTACAATGGATCATGGCGAATCTTGTGAAAAATCAAGAAATCCAAGAGAGATTATACGAAGAGATCAAAAGCGTAATCGGAGAAGAAGAAGAGAAGGAGATTGAAGAAGAAGAGATTAAGAAGATGCCGTATCTTAAAGCTGTAGTGTTAGAAGGTCTCCGGTTACATCCACCGGGACATTTGTTGTTACCACACAGAGTAAGTGAAGATACAGAATTAGGAGGATACAAGGTTCCAAAGAAAGGGACGTTTAATATCAATGTGGCGATGATAGGGAGAGATCCAACGGTGTGGGAAGAGCCAATGGAGTTTAAGCCGGAGAGATTCATCGGAGAAGAAGAAGTGGATGTTACTGGAAGTAGAGGGATAAAGATGATGCCTTTTGGAGCTGGAAGGAGGATTTGTCCAGGGATTGGATTGGCTATGTTGCATTTGGAGTATTTTGTGGTGAATTTGGTGAAAGAGTTTGAGTGGAAAGAAGTTGAAGGTGATGAAGTTGACTTGTCTGAGAAATGGGAGTTCACTGTTGTCATGAAGTATCCTCTTAAGGCTCGTGCTGTGCCAAGAATGAAGAATAAGACACATATTGTCATGGCTTAGAGACAGAACAGAGTAGATTTATTTCTTGGGGATGTTTTTTTTTTTGTTAAGAGTAGTTTTTAGTTTGTCCAAAACGTTGTCGTTTTAATAAAGGCAGCCATATTTGGAAACGTTGTCGTTTTCATGGCTCTCTCATTTGTTGAAAGCCCTAGAAAATGGAAATAGGACCTATAAATAATGTTGTGGATTTCATCGTTCTCAGCTTTGCTAAACTCATCTAAACAGGTCACTCTCCGATTCTTCGTATTGGAACATTCAATTGATCGATTTGGTATAACCAATTTTTTGGATTCCAGTGTATGATTCCTTTTAATGTTCAAAATTCTCTGCTTTTCTGTTGCATATTTTGCTCGCAGTGTCTCTGTTTTTTGCTTTCATCTGTACAATGGATTCTCCTGAAAAAACTCGAATTTATTAACTGGGTCGATTCTTTTATTCTCCAATGTGGTCTTAGACTTCGAAAGTTTCTCACTTTCAACTTGTGTTAGCTCTAGAATGATGTTTTCTTATAATCTGTTTGTGACATTGTGGTGGAGATGATGAATGTTAAAGTAAAAGGTCTGAGTAGGTATGAGTGAAGTGTGTGGCTTTTGATGTTTAATTTAGTTTCGAGGAGACAACTTTTTAACTTAATAGGAGAGGGCCCTTGTCCATGCCTTGAGTCATGGCATCTGTGGCTCCGCAAACTCTCCAACAATGAACCTGATTCACCACGTGCTTGTGTGTGCAATCTGATGGGTCGATTTTTAAAGGCGTGGGGTTGCTTTCTATTATTGATTGCCGATCTAGAATTCTCCCTATATACATTGGTCTCCTTGTGCTTCTTTATCATCAATTAGCTGTGCCCTCATAAGTCCTGCACTGATCAAAGACCTCCTTGACTGATCCACATGAGATTATCTAAATAGTCCTCTGTATTGCTTTGTTGAAGTTTGAATCTTTTTGATAAAGCTTGTATGATGTAGGCATTGTTTGTGGTTAATGTTCTGACTCCCTCATTGTTTGGTATGTGTGGACTATAGAACTATTCATGTATTAGCATTTGCCCTTTTGTGGTAAAGCTGAAGAAGTATTCCATCTCTGTTAGTGTTTGTTTGATTGGGTTTTTCACGATAATTACTCTGTTTGTCAATACTCTAGTGTCTCTCTTTCAAGTAGGTTTGATTTGAAGGCGTGTAATGTGTGTATAACTGAATAATGATGTTATGTTTTAACTGAATGTTGATGTTGGATTATCATAGAGAATGATTCTTTTTGTGTATTCATGATCTATTGCAATGTTTGATTGGTTTAGTGTGAGCAGGAGAGTGTCAAAGAGATGGCTGGGCACAAGATCGCACACGCAGCTTTAAAAGGACCAAGTGTTGTGAAGGAGTTAGTTATTGGCCTCGCACTTGGGCTAGCGGCTGGTGGGCTATGGAAGATGCACCACTGGAACGAGCAGAGGAAAACAAGAGCCTTCTATGATTTGCTTGAGAGAGGCGAGATTGGTGTTGTTGTTGCAGAGGAGTAGTTAGTAAAGAGATGTACTTGTCAACAATAATAAGTGTTTAAACTCACTGTTTTGACGATGACGATTACCTCAAAATATTTAGTGTTTGTTAGTTCAATCAATGTAATAACAGGGTTTAAAACCCAGACATCGTTTGATCTCATTAGTTTTAGCTGCAGGCAGTATAACATACGATGATTTCTAGCATCTCTTTACACAAAATAAACTTGTGAATGTTGTCTATTCTAGCAAATTAACTAATTCAGATGTATTTGTGAGGAACAAAGTGTCTTTAAGGAAAAAAAGATGAACAGAGACAAAGGACGAATAAAAAAAAGAAGACGGAAAGTACAGTAAGACGGAAAGTCTCAACTTCTTCCATTTACTTTCGCTTCCTCTTCAAGCTTCTGCCATTTTTCTCCACTTTCTCTCTGACAAATCCTCGAAGATAACAGATCTCGAGTACGCATTTTCTTATCGCTTCACCATATTTTTTTATCAACAAGAGAAGAAACATAAATTCCTCACTTTAACGCGTTTTTTTCTGGTCTGTTTCTACTCAGCTTCTTGAGCAGTGACGATAAGCTCGCATCATCTCAGAAAATCCTTGGATGTTTCTTCGTATGAACTCTTCTCTTCTTTAGGTAAGATTCAGCAATGTTGGAACTAATCTTATAAATCCTTTTTTTGATTCTTTGTTTTCCGATAATGTTTCCAAGATTCTGCTCTCGCGGATTCATCAATAGCTGTTTCATCTCTCGCGGATTCATCAATAAGCTGTTTCTTCTCTCGCGGATTCATCTTTCTTTTTCCCATTTTTGATGAATCATTGCTGAGATTTTAGTTAAAAAGCTGTTCGGTAATCGGTATAGTTCTCCTGATGCATCAATTTGATGTTTTTGGGAACATTCTGTTTACAATGTTGTGTATATAAACCAACTTACTCTGTTATGTTCTTAAAATAGAGAATTTGGGACTGACCTTTATTTTGTTGTTTATCATATTCTTTAGATAGATCTTAAGGACTGTCTACAAAAAGTCAACTTTCATAGAATTATTTATCAGTTGCTTCACTGTTATAGACAAGGATAGGATAGTTTTTGAAGGTTGTGTTCTAAGTTGTAACATATTGCCAAATCAATATAGGTAATGTAGTGGTTTTCTTGATGCAAGTCTCCTCTTTCTTGATTCTGCAGGTTTACGCTTCCGGTTTGTTATCACTGTGTGTTGAATGGAAATGCAAGAGGATAGCTTGTGGCGTCTGTATCCTGTACATGATATGGATACGGTCGTAACCAATAGATTACTATACTGTGATCTTTATTTGAGACAGTACAAGGAAACATTGAAACAGACCATGCTTGGCCAAGAATCTATCTTTGAAAATCAGGTAAGCTTATGAGTGTGTGTGTTCAATAGATGTTTCATCTCAGTGTTTCTTGTCTCTTATATAGTACTTTTTGGCTCAGATCTACGAGCTTCATCGTCTATATCAAAGGCAGAAGGATCTGATGTTGGAAATGGAGGAAACCAACAACTTGTACACTCAACCTCAACATTTATTCCCAAATGCCGGGGTCTCTAGTCCTAGAAAAAGCATACACTGGATGGGTTTAAGCATCTCTACTGCTAAGATTGATGAAGCTGGAATCTCTGGAGATGAGATTGATAAGTCTGCAGAGAAGGTCTTGGATCTTGAAATACCGTCTTACGGTGATATATGGGAAGAAGAAGGTTCAAAGAATGGACAAGTCCTTGAAGTTCCCAACTTTCCTAAAGATCAATCTCCAAGAAGCATGTCTCTCGAATCAGTTGTCCAGCCGGAAAGTGTGCAGCATTTACTTGGTTTGTCAAGTTTCAAATGTATACTCGACTTAAATGAACCTGCCAGGATCGAGGCAGATTCAGATTATGAGCTTAATCAGTTCCTAACTCCAGCCAAAACAAGGAGTGAAAGAGCAGAACCAGAAGTGCAAGGGCCACTGATTTCTACAAAATGTCAAGCTGGTGAGGAATGTTTACTATATATGATACTTATTATTGTTTTTTGTCACATTGTCTTGATGTAATGAAAGCTATCAATGTCTTTTAGAATTGATCAGTCTATTCTTTTTGTGCAGAGAATGGAATTGACTTGAATATAAAATCTGAGCAACCCCGAGAATTTGTTTCAGCTTCATTGCACGGAAAACGCGGATCAGAACCATCACGATCGATAGTTCTAGCGCTCCCATGTTCAGAAACCATTTCACTCTTCCACATACATTGCTCACGGCCTAGGAAGAAAGCTAAATATGGAGCAAAATCCATCAATGGTAAAAAAAATCCTCACAGCAAATCCCGGAAAGGCTCAAATCTCGAATCGAACTTTGGAGTTAGTGAAGATGACAACCGTTCACTGAGTACTGCCTCCTACATCCCTGAATCTGACCATAATCTGCCTGAGATTAAGAGAAGGCGTTGTAAACCACACATAGAATCAGGCAAAGTTACGAGAAAGATTTCAAGAACCAAATCAAAGGCCAGAGGGAGCTTTCTTGTTACAGAGGAAGAGAAACAAGAAAAATGTGTAGCAGCAGCAGAGGCTTTAGTTGATATGTCACTATCAGATTCAGCTAGAAAGTCAAGCATCAGAACCTCTGATTGTATCAATCCTCTGCATTGGTTTGCTATAATCGCATCTTCGGTTGTTGAAGACTCAAAGAGTGAAGTTGGATTATCCGTGACCGGATTCAACTCTAGTTACGAAATAGACTATTTCGAGGCAATGACATTGCAGCTAACAGAGATGAAGCCAGGGGAGCAAAGAACAAACACTTCAGTCTCTACTATTGGCCATCCTAAACACAAGAGGACCCTGCGCAGTCGAGGAAAGCGACAACAACACAACGAGTTTCTCCCGAGCCTAAGCACTTTTATCGGAAACGAAAGGAATGATGCTCACTCAAGCTTGATGGTAAATATGGTAATCGATTGGGGAACCGTAACAAAACGCAGAAGAGGCATCAGAAGTCCTGCTTTGAATACCAAAACTTCCATACCTTTTCTGCTTTCAGATTCTTGAAGAATCAACGTCTCGTTACACTTACAGTAATCACACCACATAGGAGATATATACGGAAAAACTCACTAAAAGAGTGAAAGATTTGTTTTTTTTTTTTGCTTTTAGAAGTTCATCAAAAGGCGATGAATTTTAAAAACTAGATGGTACTTAAAAGAAGTTTATATATAAATATACTACAGAAAGCTTAGATCTTTAGTGTTTTATTCATTTAGACAAAAGCTAAAATGTTGTTTTCTAAACAGAAGGAATTTCTTGGGTAAAATAAGGGTCTTGAAGAGTTTTTTGAAGAAGATGATCGTCGTCCCAAGAATCACGATAAGTCTCCAGATTTTCGATGGAATTCACTATAGCCGATACACACAAGACCTTTCTCCATTCTTCTAAATGTGGGAATCCAATGTAATCCGCGTATTTATCACTATACTGAAAACGATGAAGAAAAAAAACAGAGCTTTATCAGATGAAAAAGACCAAACTTTGGGCAAAAAAAAAAGAGAAAAGAGAGAGACTTTGTACATTGAAATCAGCGATGTCGTGAGTGTTGCGTTTTGGGATTCCGTCAGCTTCTCTGGAGAGGTAGAATTCAGAGATTGATTGCATCATTTGATCAGAGGAAGGAAGTGATGTTTTGCCTGACAAAAGCTTCGCTATCCATTTCGCTTGTGATTCGAAGAATGGGAACCCAATTAACTGCAGTAAACCGGTTTGATTAAATTAACCGAAGATTGATTTGAGATAATTTTTGATTAGTAAATCCTAATCATTGTACCTTTCGAGGGATTCCGACAAAGGAGAGAGAAGGGGAGAGATAAGGAGAGAAAGTATGTTCGAAGAGTGGTCCAACTCTATTATCATCAATTTCTACTCTTCCTTTGCTCTCAAGAAATGGCAATTTGTAATCATACCTACACGTATTAATTTGTGCCCACATATTTAGTCCTTTTTTTTTGTTAGTAAACTTCATAAAATATCCCAAATCTAACAATGCCAAGAAATGTTTATTATATAGAAAAAAATCGAAGGGATGAAAAAATGGAATGACAATGTCGGCCCCAAGAAATAAGGACAAGAAAGTTGTCGTGGAAAGAAATAATAACTTACCCGGTACAGTATAAAATAGTGTCGGCTACAATACAAGACCCATCATCGAAGATGACCCGTCCATCTTCTTCTAGAGATTCAATCTACAAAAAAGATATCAAAACGTTTTAAATAATTTCAAAACATATAATAAATTAAATGCATGTATATATGTGATGGTGAGAGTGTACCTGAGGATGAAGATGAAGATTTTGATGTTTTTCAATGACTTTAGTCAAGCCCGGAGGAATCTCAAGTGATTTGGCACTTAGATGAACTTCCTTTGCCACTTTCACAAGCTCTATTGATATGTCTTGTCCACTCATTGAGGATCCAACGACAACCACAATCTATCATCATCATCATGCATGCATGCTTAATGCTTCAATTCATACATCATGAAATCATCTAATTTATTAACTACTTACGTACTACAATGAACACAATATTAATCACCTCATCACGAAAAGGATCAGGCACTCTATAGATATGGCTATGAAGTTGCTTCCTCTTCCACAAATCCATTCCTATAAACACCAAAACCATCATTAAAAAATACCTTCTTATGATCTTTAAAGATAATCGCATATAGCTTTATATACAAAAACAATACCTTTGATGGAAGGCAATCTAGGATAAGAGTAATGGCCAGAGGCAACAACAACAGCATCAAACACTTCTTCCATAACCTCACCGCTCTCTTTCTCTACACTCTTTACCATCCATCTCTTCACATCATCATCTTCATTCACCATTCCCACAAACTCAACCCTAACATTAAACCTAATCATATCTCTTAACCCAAACACTTTACAAAAATCCTTAAGATACAACCAAAGCTCCTCATGCCCCGGGAATCTCCTCGAGTCTCTTCCTTCCTTCGCAGTGAACGGAAAATCAGAGAAACCCATTGTCTCTCTCGGCGAAGCCAACCTCAAGGATGAGTAAACACTGCTATGTACTTTTAGGATTTTGGTTTTTCCCAATGTATCTTCTTCTTCTACGTTTGGTTGGTATAGCCACTGACCTCCTACGTCGTGGTTTTGCTCCATCACCACCACTTTATGTCCTTCTTTCTTTAGCTCTCGCGCCGACACTAACCCTGATGGTCCTGCTCCTATCACACATACCGTCTTTGATTGACTCTTAATTGGCTCTGTTATCACTAACACCATTTTCTTTGTGGACGGAGAAGAAATGATTCTGATTTGTTTCTCGTGGTGTCATGGGGCATGCTTTATATAGAGATTTTTTTTTGTCGGTCAATAATTGTGTTTTTGCTTTTTTTGGTTATTATTGCATTGAGGATTAAGATTAACTTAATATAGCTAGTGACTTTTTTTAAACGTGGAAATTATACATCAGTGCAAACTCAATACTACTTAGCATCTCCAATGGGCTCTCACCATTTTTTTAAGAATAAAATTTTCAAATTTATGAGATGAGAGCTTTTGTTAAAAAAATTTAATTTTGCAAAGTTCAATGGTAGGCTATCTTTGTGGAGTTCTCAGAAAAAAATTAAATTATTTTATTTCATAAAACTGAAAAATATTACAATTCATAACATATTAAACATACAATAATTTCATACATTTGAAAATAAATTTGCAAAAAAAAAAACGATTAGTTATTCTGTTGATTGTTGCGAAATTTTCTCCATATATGCTCAACCAAATCACTTTTCAATTGTTGATGCATATTTTGATCACGAAGTTGATTGTGTCGTGAGATTGACCACGACATAATCTCACGATTAGTTATTTTGTTTTTTTTTCCCGTGAGATTGTGTTTTTTTTTCTTGCGTTTTTTTTTCTTTGAACAATGTTGCTCTGCGGGCATCTATCAACAAACGGCGAGCTTCTTTTCTTTTCAGGTGAGATGCCGATTTGCTTTTTTGTAACTGGATTTGTTCTGGTATAGGCTTCGGTCCAGGCCCATTTGGAAGAAAGTTTGGAATAAAATAAAATTTTTTTAAAAAAAATTGACCAATGGGATGCTGCCACGTCATCGGCTCTCTTCCATCACAAAGCTTCTCACAAGAGAGCTGTCTCTCTTCATCTACCATGATTTTCATTTATTTTTGAAATTTTTTTTGAAGAGAACTTTTGAAGAGAACCCAATAAATTGGCCATTGGAGATGCTCTACTACTTTTTAATTGGATAACACAGAAACCTGGAGATTTATATACCAAAGCAAACTAATTGAAGGATCTGATTGCTTTGTGAAGTAAATGTAGAAATCCAAAACAAATCAAAGAGACGAGACGTGGTAGACAAAAAAACACGAGGCAAGTGGTACAATCAAATGATGAAATCAAAGGTCATTGATTGTTTTTTCATTGTCTTTGTCGACAGACAACATTTGATTGATTGTTCATAAATGTCTTTTCAAGCTAAATCTGTGATTTAGTTTATATTTTTAAGATATTAAATTAATTAGTTATGATTTTTTTTGTTTAAGTTTAATTATGATTTTTACGTCATTTGTTAATCATTATTGGTTAAATATATATTTAGGGATCAATCAAATTATCTGTACAATTGTTGATATATATTTGCTAATCTAACTTTATTTGTTTTATGTGTTATGTTGCATGAATAATATAAAAAGTAAATATATATGTGTTGTTTGTTTATAATATTTGTACTAAGTACTTCAATAAATTAGTATTATTTTAAGAAAATAGACTAAAAACACTAAAATTAAGAACTAAACTCCAGCGGTATCATTAAAGACATGCACACCATCGGCATCAACCGGAAGAAGTTACCACCAGAATCAAATACACGCACGCCACCGCCTAAATTGCTTATTTGGGGTCGAGAGAGTTTTTTAAAATATGTAATTTATTAGGTTTACCTTTGTGTTAAATATATATATTTATTTATTTACATTTTTTTTCTTTCTAAAACATAATTCTAAATTGTACAAAAAGTAAATACAAAAACAAACATAAGGCTTAAAACTCTTTTTCAACTTTTAAGATTTATTATAGTAAAGCATTTGGTTGGAGGAGGTGCTATTAGAGTCAACCAAGAACTTTTAAAAGCCATTTGAGGTCATTTCCCTTTTGTTAATTTCTCTTTTGTAAGTAAGTAAATAACTATCATACTGGTTGACCAACATGCACCTCTTTTATGTTATTTATATCACTCAGTTGGGAAAAAAATATACCCAATTCAAATAGGGCTGATGCATATCAAAAAGTTAAAATATTCTATAAATTCTCTCCGTGAATATCGAATCCATGGGTTATGCATAGTATGATTAGTATCTAAATAGTAAAATCCTTTCAAGGAAACAATATATTTGAATTCGTTAATATACCCAATTAAAAATTTTGAATGCCTCTAGTACAGTGCATATATTCATTAATTTTGATATCTTTCATCAACAACATTAAAAAAAACATTAAAAAAACAAATTCATTAATTTTGATGAATGGGACCCGATTTGATCAATCATAATCTATGACTGACCAAATCTAACGTCGATTACAACTATTTCAAAAAATTTGTAGGTCCAATTCTGTTTTTTTTTTTTCTTTCCCAACACCTATTTTCTAATACATTAGATTTCGTTAAAAAAGGTAATGGTGTAAAATTTGCTTTGCACATTTGACTTGTTTTTAAAGTTACTCTGAAGGTTAATTGGAATTTGGAAAGTAAGATTAGTTTATCAAGCCGTACGTATCTCTACTAGATAACAACAATATAGATAAACATATGATTGGAATTCATTCTAACTACGAAAGAGACTATTTTAAGGCAATGATATTGCAATCAACGGATACATGGAGACAGAGGAGCAAAGAACAAATACTTCAGTCACTAACATTGTTCCTCCTAAACACAATATAGGACCCTGCACAATCGAGGAGAGTGACAAGAACACAACGATCGTCACAAAGAGTTTCTCCCGAGCCTAAGCACTTTTACATGGAAACAAAGCCTCTCAGGATTTTAATTAATTAGGAGTAGAGGGTTGGGTAAACTAAGGGTCTTCAGTCTTCATGAAGAGTTTCTTGAAGGAAATCATCGTCGTCCCTCATACCTACACGTATTTGTGCCCACTGCACATTTTAGTCTTTTTTTTTTTTCTGTTAGTAAACATAAAATTTCCCAAATCTAGCAATGACAAGAAATGTTTGTATATGTGTGTTATTCATGTATATATATTCCAAAATTCTGACACTTTTTGTAACTATTTATATGTATTTATAGAAAAATCTAAGGGGTCAAATTCAAATGGAACGAATATGACGGCCCCAATAAGTAGGTATATGAAAGTGATTTTGTCGTCAAAGATATTTGACAAGAATTTGTACGTAGTCCACTCACGTCGACATATGAGTCAAGCATTTAAAATCAAATTTTTTATCAAAGGATAATTAATCATAGTCTGGCGGTATTAACCACGTTTTCACCTCTTTTCTGGAAGTTATATATACTCTGGTAGTATCAAATACTTTTGCAAATTTTAAATAAAAAGAAATATTAACTTACCGGGTACGTATAAAATAGTGTCGGCTACAATACAAGATCCATCTTGGAATATGACCCGTCCATCTTCTTCTAGAGATTCAATCTACAACCATTTGAAAAAAATCGAAACACTTTAAATAATTTAAAATTTAATTTTGTATTAATTCTCATCCTGTATATCGGAATTTAATATTTTTATGCACAGTATCTAAACTTCTTACAAGGAGACAAATAATATCTATAGTTGAATTCGGGCCGCATTAATGTATTAATTAATTTTGATTAATGGGATCCGGTTTGATTATTCATGAGCTCTGACTGACAAACCTAACGTAAATACGATCATTTCAATTTCTTTCTAAGTCCAATTTATGTAGCTTGTGTGTGTGTGTATGTTTACAAATTAAAAGACTAGTTGTCTTCAACCCAACAAATAATACGAAATTTTCAAATTTTTTGTAGAATGTAGACTTTTTTTCTTTTTCTTACAGTGGAATAGTTGTAATATTTCTTAGTAAAACTTATAAAGTTATGAGTTATACATTAATAATATTATTTTCACCAAACTGAAAGAGGAGACAAAAAAAAGGTTACCTTTTCAGCAAAGTTCTGTTTGTTGGAAATATTATCACCATAAAGTGTACATACTTTTTCTGTATTTTTCACAAAAAAAAAGAAAAGAAAAATAGTACTATATACTTTTTCTGTGCAATAGTAAATAGAAAAAGTCATGGTCTCATGGATCATTTATATCATAATTGCGGAGTATCTGAGAAATTTAAGGGAAAGATGATTTAAGAAATCTTACGCATTAAGCGCTTTTTGAATTAAAATTTCGCTTTGAAATTTTTGCCGACGAAATAGTTTATGTAGTTACACTATTGGATCTTTGTAAATTTGGAAAAAGAAAGAAGAAAAAAGTTGTTGAGTAGTACAAATTAAAAATGCCATTATAATCTTTTTTTCTAAACCAGTTGATCTCTATAATCCAAAATCCGTCTACTATAATATTTTAAGAAATTGGGGATAATAATGAAATTAATTTTTTTTGAAAAAATAAAGTTACTACTTTTTCCTTATAAATCATCCATTTTAATGACTATATTGGATGCATTATTTAATTTTAACAAAAATTTAAAACTATGAGATTCCACGGTTTACGAGTCCATCACAAACAGTGAGTAAAAAAACAATAGGCAATAAAACAAAAATATCGAAGGCGAAGCTATTCCAGGCAAACAGATTCTGGTTGGGCCAGATTTTTCTCTTGGGCCTTTCAGCATCTCGTAAGCCCATCTAAAAACCCAGCTTCAATACATTAGCAATCTCCGGTTCAATTCAACCTGAACCAGCCTGGGATTAAGAGACTCATTAAACTGAAGTCAAACCTTAAATTAACGTCAACATAACCATTCTATCACGGAACAGTTATAAGCATACAATCACAAATTTTAATAAACCAGATCATTTTACTCCGGTTCGATTAACCAAACAATTTTAATATTTGATTGATATGATTTTGTATATTGGCAAAATAAAAAATCCTTTAATCCGGAAGTTGAATGATAACAATGACAAGTTTTTTAGTACTAAATAAAAGGTAGTTTTTATATAGTTATTATGTGACTAAATATGTACATGAAGATTAGCATATAAAATCACATGTTTTGATACTTGACATGTTCCTGTTTAGTGGAATAAGAATTTAGCTTATTTATATATTTACTGTTGCTTCAAGATAAAATTATCACATTTCCTCTTTCTCTTGGTATTCGAGAGAATATAAGACAAACTGATGATGCTCAACAATATTGGAGTCTCTTAATTGGGAAAATTAAATGGATAACTTGGTTAAGCAAAGAAGAAGAAGGTACACGTCCTGTCCTTTTTTTTATAATTGTGTAAATAATACTTTTTTATTTAAAAAGAAAACACTAATTAAGCGCATTTTATCCCTCAAAAACGTTTGTGGATTAAATATATTTTCTTGATCTTTGTTTATAGGGTCTCAATTTCTGAGAACAAACAAACGGATTTGTCAAGGCTATCAGAATTAGATATAACCGGTAAACTTTTGCTTGTAGAACATCTGTTTTCACTTTCAATATAAAGGCATTCATACATATTTTGGAAGGTATATATGATAAAAAATTTGATTTCTTCAATATCAAATTGAAGATTACCCAGCATTAAACTGGCTGAAAAACCAATCATATTGGTACGAGAAAAATGACTACTACAACGAGAAAGAGAGCGAATTCGCAGTTTCTGTTGCGGCTGCTGCATTCGTCATTAGATCAATGGAAGAAGCCGATAAACGAAAAGCAAAAAGAATAAGAGAAGAAATCAAGAGGTCACGGACGAAGAAAACCAATCCGGTTACACCTAATACTGAAGTAAAGAGGTTAAGTAAATCATATACACAAGAGGTGAATATTGGAGGTAATAAATACAAATAATTAGCTAAGTGGTTACTACCATTTTTGTAATCAAACTTATATTGAAATAAAAACATGTATTGTAATTAACTATAGATCTTTTTTTTTCTCATACAGAGGAAAGTTTCAGAAAAAAGCTGTTGGAGTATCCATCAGAAAACCGTCGGCCACAAGAGATTGGCTCATCCTCTAGGACATCCGGACTTGCTTCAGCGTCAAGTAAAGCAGATTCTTGGGAAAATTCTCAAATTAAGAAAATAAGATTAAGGTCAAACTTCATTCTTAGTTATTAATATTAAAAGTATATATATCAAATCATATTAATTATATGGAAAATAAACTCTGCTTGAAGGTATGAGAAAATGAAAGCAGATATCGTGGGTTGGGAAAATGAGAGAAAATTAGCAGCTACACTGAGAATGGAGAAAAGAAAGGTCATCTTCTATCTAATGACTAAACATTTTCTTAATTATAATTTGTATATAATTCAGACGACTAATATATTATTTTGGTTTATAAAGAGTGAAATGGAGAAGAGAAGAGAAATAAATAATCAGCATTACAAGTCAAAATTAGCAAGGATTAAACTAATTGCTGATGGAGCCAAGAAACAGCTTGAGGAGAAGAGGAGGAGCAAAGAAGCTCAAGTTCATGAAAAAGTAAAGAAAATGCGTAGAACGGGAAAAATTCCTATAAATTATTTCTGCTTTCGATGTTACTAAAATCAAAACTACTTCTATCAATGAAACTATATTTGTAAGGGTTTACTTAATAATAATTGAGAAACTCAAAAAGTCTCAAATCATAAATAAAGAGTAAGACACATAATTATGAATTTTGGTATATATCATCACCATGCATAATATTGCAGTTTTTTTTTGTCTCTCAACCTAATTCCTAAAATTTTATTTTTTTCTAAAGACCTGTCTAAGCTTTAATTGATATGCAAAATATCATAATAAAAATATAAATATGCTCAATAAACATCAAAGATTGATGGGATAGTCGATGTTTACACACGCTCTCTACCCTATTTCACACATGAAATGTATCATATTATAGACGAGTAAACACCAAAAAGGGACCAGAAAGGATTTTGATAGATCGATAAACTCTCGATTTATGATATGCTCTCAAAGGAAAATGAGGCCTTCTTTGGTCCAGCCAAGTTACTCTCTTACCCTAAGTTTCTTTCTCCATTGGTACGTAGCAACTGCCCTATGTGGTGGCTAGGACCACTCACATTTACTATTCTCTCTTCTTATTTGAAATTTTTGTAATATATATTGTCGTTGTATACAAATCTCAATCGATAGATTTTTGACGATTTAAATTTGATTTACCAACTCTTGATGCGCGTTCTCTCAATTTATGCGAAGAGTTAGTTCAGTACCGATCCTATGCGATGGATCCACGTTTCGTGACCTTAATGAATTCAAATGTTATATTACCATCAACTAGTCAAAGGATTAATTATCATCATAAATCAAATGATTAACAGAAAATAACTGATGTGAAGAATCTAATTCGTATAAAAGAGAGTTTGATGATGGAAAAATAATTTTTTTTAAAAAGGATTGAAATTGAAAAACTCTGAGGAGCGTTAGGATTCGCTGTCAAGAATCTAATGCGAGAAGGTGATTGGCTGAATTTTACAGATCAACATTGGGTCCCAAATAACCATCCAATAAGATCTATCCACGTATCAGAATGACGACATCAGTTTTGAAGCTGTCGGCCGTAACTCGAGAGAGGAGTGGGTGAAATCACTTAAGATTTTGATGTGACATCAAATGATTGGGAAAGAAAATCTCACAATACAAAGGGGTTGATCCGTATTTATCCATTTCTCTAAACTTTATAGTTTTCATATTGTTTTTTTCTTTATTTTTGACTCAACATCACATATTTCATTCATATATATATATATATATATATATCAACTTGTTGTTCCACCACAAACAACGCTTATAAGGCTCAACTAGTGGTTGTAACCAATCTGATGCAAAAGTACTTTACAAATGATTGAAAAAATCGAGATAGATCATTCCATTTTCACCTATATTACGTACAAAACTACCTAGACGGGGCTAGGTATAAGGTGATCTCTGGACCGGTGCACATAAGTGAAGCTCTATTTTGAAAAGTTTATATATCAAAAACTATCTTAAATAACAATTGAAACAAGAATTGTCAAGAAACCCAAGTTAGTAAAATATGAATATGATATGACATTTTCTTTAAAACCAACAAATTTTTCATCTATTTTTATTGATAGGTATCCATTTTAAGAAAGAAGCAAGAATAATCGTTGCTTCAAATGATAGTCAATTTGTCATAGAAATCAATAAGATATCTCTTTGAAAAATCTATAAAACTTCTTCTTAATTATTCTTGTTCTTCTTTTCATCGTATAAAATGAAATCCTTCAAAATGATTCATGAATTGTTTTTATGGTAAGAATCCTGAACAAGTCCTTTGATATATATATTGTGAGATGGGAATGGATAGAGAAAGAATAAGATTAAAAGAGGCTAAGAAGTGAGAACATATTGATTGATTCCTCGCCAACTTGTATCAATTATCTCTAGTTGATGCATCAACCTCACATCTCACTCTCAGTTTTGACATTCGAATACCATACTATAGTTTCGGATTCTAACGTGTTTACTCCAATAAATATATCTTGTTTTCTATTCTTTAATGCATCTACACATGTATATATTCCAATAACGTTTATATACGGTATAAGTATAATGATGAAATTTACATTTTTAAAAATAATAAAAATTTCTATTATTAGAAATGTGTTTGTTTCCAAATCGGTGAATCACACGCTTTGCTTTCTACCGAGTCATATACATGCAATGACACATTTATGTTAATGTGAGTCAGTTGAGAGTGAAAAGACGAAAATACGCTCATTTATTAGGTTTTTTGAGCAGGACAGAGGATTCTGGACTTGAGTGGCAAAACACAAACAATCCTTTGCCACACATGTGCTTCGTCCACATAAAAACCATTTGACGTTTTGCAGGGACCATTTTTGAGAAAGAGGAGACAAGAAGAGAGAGAGGCTCTTTATTATAACTTTCAATATGGATCAAAGGCAGATACACCGCATGAGTTGTCGCTGTGATTGTCAAGAGTTTGAAAACAAAGAAGAAGAAAGAAGATCTCAAACATTTCAAGCCAGAAGAAAGAGAGAAGAGACAAGGTCCAAAAATAGGGAGAACCAAAAGAAAAAAAGAAAGAGCTTAATTGTCAGTTTATTCTCTGCAAACGTGCGGCCTAAGTAACACATGTATCCCTCTCTCTCTGTTTCTGATAAAGAACTCTTCTCTGTTTACACCAAAAAGAGACAAAGCCTCACGCTTCTGTCTTTGTTTCTTTTTCTCTCTCTCCCTGTTAACACAAAGCAATTTCCTTTTTTGTTGACTCAGGTCGAATTACGGAGTGAAAGAGCTCACATGGGAAAATGGGCAATTAACAGTTCATGGTCTAGGCGAAGAAGTCGAACCAACCACCTCCAATAACCCTATTTGGACCCAAAGTCTCAACGGATGTGAGACTTTGGAGTCTGTGGTTCATCAAGCGGCTCTACAGCAGCCAAGCAAGCTTCAGCTGCAGAGTCCTAATGGTCCAAACCACAATTATGAGAGCAAGGACGGATCTTGTTCAAGAAAACGCGGTTATCCTCAAGAAATGGACCGATGGTTCGCTGTTCAAGAGGAGAGCCATAGAGTTGGTCACAGCGTGACTGCAAGTGCTAGTGGTACCAATATGTCTTGGGCGTCTTTTGAATCTGGTCGGAGCTTGAAGACAGCTAGAACCGGAGACAGAGACTATATCCGCTCTGGATCAGTAAGAACTAACAAATTTACTTTTTTTTTTTTTTTTTGAAAGATGACTGGAGAAATAACCAAAAGAGGACTTTAATAGGAAACTCAAGATACTGAAGGAGATGAACAAGAGACTAGGGGAGAAGCAGGGAGATCTAATGGACGACGGGGACGAGCAGCAGCGATTCATAACGAGTCCGAAAGGGTAAAAACTTATCGATCTTTTTTCTATCCGTGATTACCAAACTTTATTCGAATATCGATACTGACTCTTTCTGAGTTTTGATGCAGAGACGACGTGATAGGATAAACCAGAGGATGAGAACACTTCAGAAGCTGCTTCCTACTGCAAGTAAGGTAAATCTATATCCTGGAAGAACCAACCCACTTTAAAGTTTAAAGACTTTTTCATTATCGAAAACCAGTTAGTTAAATCTAAGTTATTCGGATATTGCAGGCGGATAAAGTCTCCATCTTGGATGATGTGATCGAACACTTGAAACAGCTACAGGCACAAGTTCAGTTTATGAGCCTAAGAGCTAATCTGCCACAACAAATGATGATTCCGCAACTACCTCCACCACAGTCAGTTCTCAGCATCCAACACCAACAGCAACAGCAGCAACAACAGCAGCAGCAGCAACAACAACAACAGCAGCAACAGTTTCAGATGTCGTTGCTTGCAACAATGGCGCGAATGGGAATGGGAAGCGGTGGAAATGGTTATGGAGGTTTAGTTCCTCCTCCTCCTCCTCCACCATTGCTGGTCCCTCCTATGGGTAACAGAGACTGCACCAACGGTTCTTCAGCCACTTTAACTGATCCGTACAGCGCCTTTTTCGCACAGGTAAAACCGCTTTTAACTGTTTTTGAGAGATGTGTTGAGATATATACTTAAGCTCACTGATGTTGGCCATGCTGATGCAGACAATGAATATGGATCTCTACAATAAAATGGCTGCAGCGATCTATAGACAACAGTCTGATCAATCAACAAAGGTAAATACCGGCATGCCCTCAAGTTCTTCGAATCACGAGAAAAGAGATTAGCCTAGCGAGTATTATATATTGATCCATATATAGTTCTTAAAAAATTGTTATATATAATTGTGATTGTAAAAACTGTTTTTGAGTATGGAAAAGACTTGCAGAGATAAAACTTGAAAGCATCACAACTTCATCTTCTGATATCAAATATTGTCAAAGGACATTAATAAACCCTTTTGCTATTTCGAGGACACTAACAAGAAAATTATCTCTCCCTCGCTCGCTCTCTTCCTCTTAAAATATGTTGTCGATATTTTAAAATCTTGAATGTTAAAAGATCATATGCACAAATAAACTGTTGTCTTTTTTTTTCTTTCACTGTTCGGAGACCAAAGGTCTAACCTTAGACGCAGATGTTGTGGCCTTGCTCTGAGGTTTGTGAGATGTCTTAGTGTCCTGAAGAGAGATAACAGTTTCAAAAGCACCAATAAGAGCTTTCACTTTGTGCTTTCTCACCTTTGTTAGCTTATTCACTGTCTCCTCAATCACATTGTTGAACAATGTTATCATTTTCTTCTTCCCTTCTACTTTTCGATGCCTCAGAACAACCTTCTGACGTTTACTTCCTTCACAAGAATCGGTATTCGTCTCAACACCCAATCTTCTATCTTTCAGATTCTTCTTCCTTCCTTCGGATTGCGTTTTAAGTTCCTGCACAACCCTCTTTCTGAACTTGATCCATTTCGGAGAAGAATCCTCGGGTTTCGGCTCAAGAACCTTTCCTTTCTTGAAAGTCAGCTGGCGAGCTAGAGTCACCTTTGCTCCTGTCTTCTTAGGCGTAATATTCTTCTCGGGTTTCGGATTTGCTTCAACTTCCGCAGTATCACTTTCTTTCTTCTTAGTCAAACCGGTACTGATTTTACCAGGAATCTGTTTAGTAGGACTAGAACCACGTTTAGGAGTAGTCAAGCTTTTATGCCCACTTTTCATGGTTTTCTTCTCAGATGGTGGCTGCTTCTCACTCTTAACACCTTTAACGCTTGATTCAACAACGCACACAGTCTTCTCTTTTACATCTTCACCGCTAATTGTCTGAGTCGTCTTTGCCTTCTCCACATTCTTCAGATTCTTTGGAGCACAAACCTTAGAACTTCCAACGCCACTGATCTTTGAAATCTTCTCCACAGAAGTACTTGCCTTCTCATTTCTCAAGCCAGGAACCTTCTTAACAACAGCTGAACCACTTAGAGTAATCTCGGTTTCTTTATTCTTCGGCGCTCTATCATTGCTTTTAATGCTTAAACCATCAACAGATCTCGCTATCTCACTACCTTCTTTGGAGCTAGATTCTGAATTCACAGAAGCACATGGTTTTCTTTTCACAGACAACACATCTCTCTTTGCAGACACAGAACTCTCCGGTTTGGTACCCGGAATCTGTCTACTCAGACTTCCCAATGACTTCCTTGTCAAACTTGGAGTCTCAACTTTGATCACATCTGAACCTTCAACACTCTTTCTCCTAACCATCTTCCACGGTTTCACAGCATCATCTTGATCACACCTCTTCCCATGTTTACATAAATCATGAGTCGAACCCACACGATGATTCCCGCGATAACGGGACTGAACCTGCGGTTTCGTTGCTCGTGTACCTATTGTTCCAGTCGAATGACGTCTTAAAGTATTACCTTGTGGCTTAGGCACTTCGTTGATCTCTGGTATAATCTCTTCTTGACCCTTGGATACCACAGATACCACATCTTCCGCATTTTCCACATCCTTTACACGTACTGTTTCCACAGAACTCTCTTCAGACATCTTCGGAGGATTTGTCGTCTCTTTGACCTCTGAAGTAATCTCCTCAGCCATTGCCAAATCAGACCTGTAGAGGAAGAAACAGAGTGCATTACCAAAAACATCCAATCAAAGCGACTTTTTAGTTTTATAAACAAACCAATAACTCCAATCATCTGAAATCTATGACCATAAGAGTGATTAATCCTGAACAAAATCTGGACGTTTATGAACAGAACATATTAGAAGAACATGATGGATTCTAAAGTGCTTCTTTGTGTCTAGTTACCTATTCTAATCAGATTGTAGAATTTGACATCATAAAAACGAAATCTTTAGAAAAAAATCTACCAAAGATGACTCAACATTCTACTTTCAAAGAAGGACAAATGTTGACTTTAAGAGTCTCGATCAAATATGTGTATTTTTCCTCGTTGATCATCAACCACATCAATACCTAAACGACAAAATTGAATTTTGATCATGACCCATTTCGAAAATTAATATCTTGTATACAAAACAATGAATTTTTTTTTTTTTATAAATTTTTTTGTGACTTCTGATCGAGATTGAAGGACAATGACCTAATTCCTACAGTAACGCAATAACTACTCCACACGCTACAAACCCTACCAACAGTTACAAATTCAAACAAACACAAACCTAACCAAAACGTATATCAAAAGAAATAAAGAATTCAGAAGAAAAAAAAGATACCTTTAGATTGCTGCCTAATCTAACGCAGAGAATTACAACAGAAGCAAAAGAAAACAGAGAAATCGGTAAAAGATGAGAGAAAATGTATATATATACAAGAAAATTGCTTTCCCAAATAAGATTAAATTTTCTTTAGTTGGAAACAAATATGAAGAAAGAAGAAAGGTAGATTTGATTGTTAGGAAAAGAAACACGCAGAAAAACACAGAGCAAGGAAGAAATCTTCTTGTGCAGAAGTCTTGTGAGAGAGGGAGATACTCATTTTTTATATTGGAATAATCTTCTTATTTAATTTTAGTTACTTTGGCTCGATTTTTTATTTAATGTTTTTGTTTCATTTTTATCTAATTTTTTAATCTATACTATATAAAAGTCGAGGCTATAAGCTTCTGAGGCCGTCCACCTAGGATTTAAAACATCCAATCGCGAATAGCCACCTCAATAACTAACATTTTAGATATCTCACTTATTAACATTTTCCTAAATTTTAATAATTTCTATATCAAGATATTTATTAAAAAAAAAAGAAAAAACGATATATGGAAATAAAATAAATGTAAAATTTTTAAAATAACATATAGAAATAAGAAATATAATATATGTAGATGCAAATTGATTTTTTTTTTCTTTTAACGATGAGAACTGAAATTAATGTTGATTCTATCATTTTAAGCATATCTATATATATTAACTAACATTTTAGATATCTCACTTATTAACATTTTCCTAAATTTTAATAATTTCTATATCAAGATATTTATTAAAAAAAAAAGAAAAAACGATATATGGAAATAAAATAAATGTAAAATTTTTAAAATAACATATAGAAATAAGAAATATAATATATGTAGA
Organism: Arabidopsis suecica; assembly: GCA_019202805.1. Classification (NCBI taxonomy): domain Eukaryota; kingdom Viridiplantae; phylum Streptophyta; class Magnoliopsida; order Brassicales; family Brassicaceae; genus Arabidopsis; species Arabidopsis suecica. The sequence goes on along the minus strand of CM032912.1, from coordinate 13,214,705 downwards.
TGCAAATTGATTTTTTTTTTCTTTTAACGATAAGAACTGAAATTAATGTTGATTCTATCATTTTAAGCATATCTATATATATTATATAAAAGTCGAAGCTATAAGCTCTTGAGACTGTCCACGTGGGATTTAAACGACCAATCATATAAGTCCATGTCAACATGTAAATTAAACTCACATTTACTTTTCTTAAATAAAAGAAAAATTTCAAGAACCAAGAATTATTAGATGTCACGTACACATGTTTACAAGTTATAAGTAAATGTTAGGGCTAAAATGTCAATGTTTTAGTTTCTTATCAACAAAAAAAAGGTATTTCTAAAAAAAGGGTATTTCTAAACAACTGAGAATAATATTTCCAGACTCTAAGAAAGTTAAAGTTTAAACGAAAAGGAAAAAATTTAACGACGTAAGGAAAACTTCTTCTTAACAACCAAGAAAAATAAAAAATTTCTAAAATTTAAAGTAGTGGTTTATGTATAGATAACCATCTATGGACCACTGATACTCGAATAGATCAATGATTATAATTATAAAGTTCAAACAAAGAGTTTATTGAGTTACTTTGGCTTTCAGCTACTTTGTAACTTGATTTTCGGTGAGCTAGAAAAAAGGTTTTACGAACAAGGAAGGCATCACATCATTGCTTGCTTGCATGAAGGACATCACATTCAGGATTTAAGATACCCATGAATGTTAATGAAGATTTAAAGCCGCGGGAACGATGATTGAGGAATTAATCCACGAAACTGGTTTTCTCTTATGGAATGAAGCGCCGAATGCTTTAAAAGAAGGAGCTCCAATAAACAAATAGGGGAATGAAAAGATTATTTGTTTTCTAAACACAGTTGGCCAAAAAAACACACAAGCAATGAGGAGAGCCTTTCTGAAATCCAAAAGAGCGTTTAGGAAAAGCAGTGGTACGCTCAAACTCATATTTAATAATTACAATGTCTTCACCGCATTAATATTACACAGGAAACTCAAATACAAAATTATATTCGAAACATGGATTCAAAGTGCAGCAACATCCCAGCCTCCTAGAAGAAGAACACGTAGAAGTACGTAAATAGGCAAATTCTAAATTGTAAGACAACTTATTTTCACTAAATAATACGTGAAACTAACTGAATTTACATTCTTGCATGGACACAACTCTGACTTCACTGAAGAAACGGATGATATTCTCCATTGTCCTTACATTCTTCTACGCGTCAAACGATGTAGAAGAGTTTAATAATCGATATCAATATGAAGTTGTCTTAGATACGGCGGACTATAAATAACTTATTTAAAATAAGGAATGACCGAAATCATAGTAAACAAGGGGGTGCTTCATTAGATAAGAAGAATATATAACTACAAAATAAGAAAGAGACTAACAACAACCATAGAGTAAAGTGATCGGTACATCTTTACGCTGACATAGGCGGCTTCTGTTATTAAACTTGGTAAAATTGTTACATACAGTAGATCTTCTACTTTATAAAGAGGGTTCCAGTTTATCTTGAGATAACTTGAACTAAATTATACGGTTTGCACATAACCACAATTCTCAATTTAATTACATAGTCGAATATATTTCTCCATTTTTTAAGAAGAAGACCACAAGTAAAGGGAAATTTTATACAATTCTTCTTATCTTCGCTCAAAGGTGTTTGTATTTTTGGTAATTTAATTTTTTAATTTTTGTTAAAATACGTTGCTCTATAATAGTTAATATTAGCAAAATATTTTATGATATATATAAACATAAGTATGAGAAAATGACACATCCTATATTTGTTAAGTTTTTAGTAAAGCTATATTTAATATGTTTCAATCAAATTTTCTCTTTAAAACATTTCTTTTCTTATGAAGACAAATACTAATAGAAAATTTCTTAATTCTAAGGTAGTGATATCATCCCCTACTATAGATAATCAACAATAACTAAAATATTACCATTCAAAATATGTGGGAACATTATTATATGTTGATATGGTTCTGAGATTATATGTTAATAATATTACAATTTGCTAAATTTCAAATGCCAAATTATCCCATGAACATTATTATATGTTGATTTGGTTCTGAGATTATATGTTAAATTTCAAATACAATTAAATGTTTGTCCATATATGTTAAATCGTTCAAGGAGATTTTAAAGGAAAATTTTCAAAATTTTAAAACCTAAAAATATGTTAATGTTAGTATAAGAATTTCTAAAATTTTGTTCAAAAGAAAAAGAAAAATACTACTAATAGACGAGGAAAAATATGACCAAACAACATAATGGAAAAATATTCAACTAACAACACACAAAAAAAAATAAGTTAATGATGGTTGAAGAAACTTTTAGTGTAAAACAAAAGGAAAAGAAGTCTACTAATTAGCAGCAAAAACAAAAATATAAAAGTTTTCAAAATATATAGTTGTTTTATGCATAAATAATAGAATATATATACTTGAAAGAACAAAATGTATACTTTTTTAGAGATTAAACAAAGAACTCATTGAATTACGAGAGCGCTTTGCTGTCAGGATCTTCCTTTTCTGGGAAGCATGAAACCTTTAATCTCATGTATAATCTTTGAATCAACAACTCAAATCGAAAATCAATAACGAAGAGGCGAATATAAGACTGTGAGGAAGAGATTCGATTGGGGTATTATTTGCAAATGAAGATTTGCAACAGAAAATTGTAAGAGAAAAGAGATGGATTGGATGCTTTATCAAAATTTTAAATAACGTAAATAATACTAAAAAAAAAAAAGAACATTTATGGTAAAAACAAAATTATAATACTTTTGCATTATTATCATCAATGTATAGCTAATTAGCTACTTAAATAATTACTAAACAAAAAATATATATTAAAACAATCTATAACAACAAACCCCCGCGTAGCGGGGGTTAATAACCTAGTTTATATAAAACTGATACTTGGATGCACAGTTAATAAAATGTCATTAATCTATTTTTACACACATAAATATTATATATATATATATATATATATCAAATCATGAAAAATGCATGAATAATAATTCCAATAAAGTAGATTACTTTTTTCTTAGCAAATAAGTATTTTCGGTGAAAAGTATTTTTTTTATTTGGCACAAAGGATATTTGACAATTCAATCCATAATCTCCTTAAATCACTATTAAATCTCAAAAGTATATTATGATGCAAGGAATTCGAATCCTCGGCGGATATTTTGGCTAAAGCACAAAATGCACAAATTTTCTTTAACAAAAAAAAAGAAACAATGGCGAAAAAAAGAGAAAAATAATAACAATTTTCTAACTAACTTTTTTACATAAACGGACTTTACTTTGTGACATCATATGTATGAGTATGACATAGCTTTTCAAGGATCTGATACCTTAAGTTAACTTTTTGTACTTTTTTCTAAAGAATGATTCTTGCCAATGAACATCTTTAGATTCTTCTTTTCGTAATTTATTTGAATAAGATAAGATCAAGGTGTTGACCCACGAACAAAAAATATATGAATTTGTTACTACAAGAAAATGATTATAAATATAGATAATGTGGCCGTCGTAAAAGATAATCGTGATTTGGCAAAACAAAAAAAAAACATTTCATTGACAAGACGGAGCACAATAAAATATCAAGATGGGTACTTAATTGTATTATTCATGGGCCAATTATTCTCTTAAATGTGTGTTTGGGCTACTTAGCTGATTAGGCCTTATAGGCTTTGTAACATGTGCTTTCTCATGCTTTTCAATTGAATATCAATTAACAAAAAAAAAAAAACTTGTAAATTGATAAATATACTCCCTCCGTATTTAATTAGATGTCGTTTTAACTGTAATTAGTTAAATTAAGGAAACATGACAAATTACAATTCTATCCTCAAAAAAAATGACAAATTACAAAATTGTTTTCCCTTTATTAGAGTTAGTTGTGTTTCATTAAGGGTAATTTGGGTATTATAAAGCAAAAGCTACTTAAAAAAATCAAAACGACAAGTATTTAGAAACTAAAAAATTTGACTAAAATGACACTTAATCTCATACGGAGGGAGTATAAGTTTTGTAGACGAAATTGGCAAACACCGGTCATAGTTTATGTTTGAATTTAACATGTACGTGTTTCATATCATCATATGTAATGGTATGTATGTATGTAAAATGAAAAGATCAACAATAGAGAAAATAACAACGCTCCAAATCATGATCATAGATCCATATCAGTGTGTCAAGTATGCTATGTATTAGAAAGTTAGGATATTACCTAGTCAAGGTGTTGTATAAGATATAGCCGATAGGAACCAAATAATAATTGGTACACTTTCGGTTTGGTAGAAACGGTTTAACTAGCACGCTCTATGAAACTTAAAAGAGACTTTGATGAAGTGTTGTCAACGCCAAGAACAAAAACCTCTGCTCTGTTTTGAGATCCAGCTACACTTCAAAGTTCAAACTAATCAAAAGTCCAGATTTCTTACTTCAGTCTAGGCTTTTTCTCTCCATGGATTCTGCTGGATTCTGAGGTCAGTTTTTGTTCCGAGTTTTATTTTGATTCTGCTTTTTTCTCTCAAGTCAGATTTTCATATAATCTCTTCGAGAAACATAGATTATTAATATTTTACTTCATGATGAAAACCGATTTAATTGTGAAGGTTAAAAATTAAGAATTAGATATAATTACCCGGTGGACATTAATGATTATAAATCACCCAAAAAGTCAACTAATGCTCTTGCCTCTCTGACACCACTAATCTAATCAAATTAAGTATCGGCTAATTGTTATCATTGTTGAATTAGACCAAAATATCTAAATTTTTATATTGCAAATTCACGAAAGTATCAAATGACATATATAATAACAAAACATATGGTTTACTTTTCAACTCAAAATTTGAAATAATTTTCTAAAATATATATATTTTAAATTAAACCTCTAAAGAATTTTTCTTAATAATAAGTTCTGGTTCCCTCTGTAATCATCATTTGCTTGTTCAGATAAGCAGGTTTGAATTTTCTTCTTTTCCTCTTCTGTATTTTTCTGAATTATATTTTCCATCTTCTTGATATTTTGTTGTAACTGATTACTGAATTTTGATCACTTTTCTTTTATTTTTCTTTCTTACAGATCAACCAATCAAAACCAAAATGGGCTTTAACGTTGTGTTCTTGATTTCTCTGCTTCTACTTCCTGTTACTTTTGGTAGCAACATGGAACGAACCACCATGGTTATAGACGGTGCACGTCGAATCGCTGAGACCGATGAAAACTTTGTCTGCGCAACGCTTGATTGGTGGCCACCTGAAAAGTGTAACTATGATCAGTGTCCTTGGGGTTACGCTTCTCTCATCAATTTGGTATATAAACAACTGTGAGCTTAATTTGACCCTTAATTACTTCATCTTAGTTATGCCTAAAACACAACTCTCCTTTTTCTTTAATCTTTTGAATGTTTCAGAACTTATCTTCTCCTCTTCTTGCTAAAGCTATTCAAGGTTTGTGACCTCTATCGCAAACCGATATTCGATTCTCGTAGACATTTTGCTGACGTATATGGATTGTTGTTAGCTTTTAGGACGTTGAGGATAAGAATAGGTGGTTCCTTGCAAGATCAAGTGATCTACGACGTAGGAGACTTGAAGACCCCTTGCACTCAGTTTGAGAAGACAGACGATGGATTGTTCGGATTCTCTAAAGGATGTTTGTATATGAAACGCTGGGACGAACTTAACCGTTTCTTCAATGCAACCGGGTAAGTATATACCTTAGTATGGTTCTATGCAGAGCATAATCCACACTGACTTAACTCTAATTCTGCAGAGCTATTGTGACTTTCGGTTTGAACGCGTTGCACGGGAGAGATAAACTCAACGGAACTGCGTGGGGAGGAGACTGGGATCATACCAACACTCAGGATTTCATGAACTACACAGTCTCAAAGGGTTATGCTATAGACTCGTGGGAGTTAGGTATATAGAACTAGATCTCTCTCTTTAATTTCATCTCTTGTTTTTTTTATTGGCCCATGTTTCTCATATATTAGTGTTGGTCCTTTTATACTTCCGATATAGAACTATAACACAAGATTTGTTTCTTTCTTGTTCTTGACTAGGCAATGAGCTTAGTGGAAGCGGGATTTGGGCAAGCGTGAGTGTAGAGCTTTATGGGAAAGACTTGATTGTACTGAAAGATGTAATCAAGAACGTTTACAAGAATTCTAGAATCAAGCCTTTGGTTGTAGCTCCAGGTGGATTCTTTGAAGAAAAATGGTACTCGGAGCTTCTTCGGCTCTCTGGACCCGGTGTTCTTGATGTCCTGACTCATCATATATACAATCTTGGTCCAGGTGCTGCATATGCAAAATAAATCAAACAGAGACTCTCTTTGTATCATTACTAAATAATGATGAATTGAGTGTTGCAGGGAATGATCCTAACCTAGTGAATAAGATACTAGATCCAAATTACTTGAGCGGAATTTCGGGATTATTTGCGAATGTGAACCGAACAATTCAAGAACATGGACCTTGGGCTGCTGCTTGGGTTGGAGAAGCTGGTGGAGCATTTAACAGCGGTGGCCGTCAGGTTTCCGAGACATTCATTAACAGTTTCTGGTAAGACAGAATCAAATTCCACATTCTATCTTTGCCCGGTTCTATAATTGACATAAACAAACTCTTTTCCTAAGGTACTTAGATCAGCTCGGTATTTCGTCGAAACATAACACCAAAGTATACTGCAGACAAGCTTTGGTTGGAGGTTTCTACGGTCTGCTTGAAAAGGAAACGTTTGTTCCCAATCCAGATTACTACAGGCAAGTTCATAAACTATAAACTGTAAATCCTAAACCATCATGATTACTATAGGCGAGTCATAACATAAACTTCTTGATCTCGAACAATCTGACCAGCGCGCTTCTTTGGCATCGTTTGATGGGTAAAGGCGTTCTCGGCGTTCAGACAACTGCCTCGGAGTATCTACGAGCTTACGTTCATTGCTCCAAAAGAAGAGTGGGTGTATATCTCTCTATCTTTCTGTCTTTAAACCATCCTCTAGTTTTGGTTTGTAACAGTGGAATCTATCATCTTAGGCTGGTATAACGATTCTTCTGATCAATCTGAGTAAGGACACGACGTTTACAGTCGCAGTCAGCAATGGCATGAAGGTTGTTTTGCAAGCAGATAAGATGAAGAGGAAATCTTTTCTGGAAACAATCAAGAGCAAGGTTTCTTGGGTCGGAAACAAAGCTTCGGATGGATATTTGAACAGAGAAGAGTATCACTTGAGTCCGAAAAACGGTGACTTGCGTAGCAAGATAATGCTCTTGAATGGTAACCCTTTGGTACCGACAGCCACCGGAGATATCCCAAAACTTGAGCCGGTCCGTCATGGTGTGAAATCTCCGGTTTATATCAATCCGCTGTCAATCTCTTTCATTGTGTTGCCTACCTTTGGTGCTCCTGCTTGTTCTTGAAGAGGATGGTTATTGGTGAAAATCAAACATTGAAGAACAGACCGTAAATTTCTTGGCAATTGTATATATTATCTATGTAACACATACTATTGTATACTGGTTTATTCCAATCTAAATATATCTTTTTTACTTTCAGTAGTATAATCATTTGATTAAGGAGAAATATAGATTAGTGGAATGTGTCTAACTATACAATATGAAGATAAAAACTTGTAGTCTTATGCTTTCTTTTTTCATTTGCAAATCGATTGACCATACAAAAAATAATAATAGTGAAGGAGAACTAAAGTGGAACCAGTTTCTAGGTAGTTCTGAGACGTTTTCTCGAGAACCTCTAGAATCTTCTATCCGGTCACACGGCAAAATCGGCATCAGAAACTTCTAAAACTTTGTGGGTACCAATTGGGTTCACGCCTGACTTGAACATGTTGCCTTCAATGTACCTGCAAAACAGAAACAGAACTCCTTGTCGTCAGAGTAGAGAATCAAGAAAGAAAACCTTCAACTTTTCTGAAAAACCAGTCATCATAAACTCATCCAGATGGATTTCACACATAACAGTTCACATTGTTCAAATTCTTATATGCGATGGGTTCGCTGTTTTGTGAGAGTCAAAGCTTTGATGTACGGTTCAAATTTTGGTAAGAACTCACATTTCTTTGAGGAATGGGTGCTTGTAGAATGCGTCTGGGATTCTCCCGGTAAATTGGTTGTGATCAAGGTACCTGGTTTCATCAACATCATGATCCCATTAGAATGATTATTTGATAGTAAGCAAATTAGGGAAAGAGAGAAAGATCAGCGATCTAACACAAGACTTACAAGTATGTCAGTTTAGGAATATGAGCAATGGCAAAAGGAATGTTTCCGATAAATTTGTTGTAAGAGAGGTAACTACATAACCAATCAAACATAGATCAGAGATCTAGCGATATAATTTATTGCAGATGACATGGAGAATGTAGAATGCTTACACAATCTCTAAGTTTGTAAGATTTGACAGCTGAGCAGGGATCCCTCCACTCAAATAGTTATTATTCAAGTACCTAATGAATCGAGATTTTAAAAAGAGAAAGCGTAGTACATAATAGAATATATCAAATGGAAAAGAGAAGCAAAGGGCAAATTCCAAAATGATGCTTACAAGTTGCGAAGAGCTGGGAAACTTCCATCAAAACGGATGAGCTCCCGTATAGTTCCCACCAAATGATTGTTACCAACATCTCTGAAAAATAATGGGACACAAACCAAACCCGATCTCAGTAAAATCAATGGAGAGTAATGATAAAAGACCCAAACTGTAGGTAGAAAATGGCATTTGGTGTTTACAGGTGGCGAAGGTTTTGCAGCGTCCCCAGTTCTGCAGGAATTCTACCAATGAGACGGTTTTCTTGAAGATATAGATACCGAAGTTCAGGAAGAGCAGCCAGTTCCTTGGGAATTTCTCCCTTGAAGCTATTGAAGCTCAAGTACCTTAAACATTAAGAAAAAAAGAAGAAAAAAATCATGATTTTATTTGGACACAAATGGAGAATCATCAGAAGCTAAAACAAGAAACAAGGTACTCACAAATGGGTTAGTCTCTTCAGCTCCCCAATCTCGGGAGGAATCACATCTTGTAGCTTATTCCACCTCAGGTTTCTAATGGTAACAACAAAGGAAATGTTTAGATGAAGTATTAGGAAGCATTGGCATGATATAATGATACAAACCACACTCCTCTCACATAACTTCTTAGTTCAAATCTGTGTTTCTGAAGAAAATTGGATACTATCCTGAGTTCAGTCTCAGAACAATAAACTGACATAAAAAAAAAAAATACACAGTAAATCAACAATCTATCTTTGTAAGAGCACAAGGAACATACAGTACTTTCAGCCGTTTCAGTCGCCCAATTTGTGGAGGGATTGGACCAGTCAACTTGTTGTTATGTAGATCCCTGAAATATAAACAAATCGAAACCAAAACCAATTCAATTTAACCATCTCAAAACAGCATAGCTCTAAAGAATTATTGGGAATCTTAGTATTGTACTACAAATAATCTCGTTTCACAAACTAGGTTGCAAATAGATATCCAAAGAGTTCTTGCATCTACCTAATGTCACAAATAAAAAGGTTTAGAAAGTAACTTACAGTCTAGTCAAATCCAAAAGGTTTGTTACTGCAATGGGGAAAGGTCCAACAATCGAAACCGCGTAAACTTCTCTGCAAATCAAAAAGCTCAAGTAAATTAGTTCAGTCAAGTAAATCAGGTTGATGAAGAAGAAACACACAGAAGTCAGAAGAAACTAAAACTTACAATTCAGTGACAACTCTATAGTCTCCTTGTGTAGAACATGTGACACCAGACCAAGGTGGAAGGTCTCCATCTCCACAAGGATCATCACCAACCCATGAATACACCACTCTCCATCCCAAAGAGGCTTTAATTTCATTCAAAGCTTTCACTGTGCAGAAGATGAAACAAAGATTAACTTTGAGAAAAGCTGATATCATAAGATACAGTAGTACATGATGCAGAGATAACCAAATAATTGAGACTATAACAAATAGTATCAGATCCAATCATTGTTTACACATAATTATTATCTCTACATTTGAGCTCAGCTCAGCTCAGGTCAGATTAGAAAGAGAGAAAGAAAAAAGAATCGAACTTGCGTGCTAAATCATGAAAATTGATAAGAGATAGAACGAATCTGGATAATGGGTATCTACCAAATCTGTTAAAGAGCTATAAAAATTCAAATCAATGGAGGATCGATCCATAGACAAAAAACCAGAGGGTGATTAAGCAAGAACTTACCATCTCGCTTCAACGTCTTGGAGTGAGCAAGAGCAGAGAAGAGAGACAAGACGCAGATCAGAAGTAGCTCACAGCGAGAAGCCATGGTTTTTTTTTGCTTCAACAGCCAAAGTGAAAGAGAGAACAAACGGGATCTAAGAGGAGAGCGAAACTAAAAAAGTCATTTTTATTTTCTCTGAGATTCGTAAACCGAATTCGTGTTTTCAAACCCGCCTTCTCACCGACGGGTCTGGTAACGACCCGGATGTTTTCTTTTTGTGGTCAAATCCATTTGTGTCAAATTGTTACATTCCCCAATTAGTTAAACATGTCCTAAAACACAAATGACAATGATTTGAAACATATGGTGCTATGTCAATTAAGAACAGATTTGAACCATATGGTGCTCTGTCAATTAAGGACAAAACTTCTCTTTAGGCTCACAATCTAGATATTCTTGCTATATTATATCCATGTTAATTATGTTAATCACTATTTGAACATAAATACTCGATTTAATTTGCTTCACATTTAGTTTACTGGAATAAGTAACTGTTAATTTTCAGCCTCAGTGATTCAGATGAGACCAAAATTGGGTTATCTCATAATTGGTTGATCCAGAACCGGTTAACCAAAACAAAGCATTAAAATCAAAGTCGGCTAGGTTCTCAAAACTGAGAGTTGCAAAATAACACACTGAAGATTACATTAATGTATGACAAACCCGCAGTTTCAAAGTTTCACATAGCCATAAGATCAAACACCAACGAAAATGTTTCTGATAAGTGTCTCAACTTGAGAAAAACTAAACACACCGAGAAACAAGAGGAAGTTCAGTTCTCAGAACTGGAAGATGTGTCTCCACCAGATGAAGAAGACTCGCTGTTAAGCTTCTTCATTTCCTCGTACGCCCATTCAAGTCCGTGACAGTAATGCACCGGCGGATTAAACCTGGTATCAGTTATATCATCTGCCAAGAACGCACCGTTCTCCACCAGAAACTTCACCGCTTCTCTCTTCCGCTCTTTGGCTGCAGCGTGGAGAGGAGTCCACCCGCACGAGCCCCATGTTCTGGCATCAATGTTAGCCCCACGTTCGAGGAGTAAATCCATGACTTCTATGTGACCTCCCTCTGCTGCAAGGTGAAGTGCACTCACTCCTTTTGATTTGGGTCCCCATGCTAGAGCGTTCACATCCATTCCCTGGTCGAGAAGCTGTTTGACGGATTTCAGATCGCCTTTTCGGGCTTTGATGTGGAGTGGAGACCAACCTCTGTCATCGACATTTGATCTGGGAGATCGGCGTCTAAATGAGTTACGCCGGAGCGAGAATGCAACCGGGGGTTCTTGGAGCATTCTGGGTCTGAGCTTCAGCTAAACAAGAACTAGCTTTGACGAAGTAGGATCGGGATCTGTGTAAGGACTAAGAGACTCGGGTAGAAACTAATCAAACAAGACTTACTCAAGAACTCAAGCCAAGAATGTCTAGAGAAGGTACTACTTCTGGGTAGGGATATGAAACAATATCCAGACTAGACAGGCAAAGGAAGCAGACTTATGCAATTCAGTTGAAAGAGAGCAACTCAATTAACGGGAGGCAACAGAGTGATTGGCGATGCAGTAAGGGAAAGAAGGATTCAAACCAGGGCCGAAGACACTAAGCTTTTGAAGGATCACAGATAAAGCCATAGACAGAGAAGAGAAAATGAGCATCACTTTGAAAGAAATACAAGCCTAATGATTGTGAAGAATCCTAACGGAGCACGACCACATCGAGACTGAGAAAACCCCAAATTTCAGCCTTATAGAAGTGTGATTATACCAAACCTGCCAACAAAAGAAGGAGAAGAAAACCTAATTAGTATATAGAGTTTTCAAAATTGAATTCAGAATCCAAATCACGACACTTATAGTCTTTATAATTGGCCATAAAATTCCAGGTAAAGACAACTCTAGAAGAAACAAGTCAATAGAATCAGAAACAATACCCTCACAAGACAAAATCAATCGAATCAAGGGAACTAACGAGTACAAATTTTAATCATCGACCACCAATCAAGCCAGCTCCAAATTACACATGAATCAGAAAAAATCACAGGAAAAATTGACGAACTAAGAATCCAAAACGACAAAGAGACAGATCAATTTCGACACGCAAGGATTTTCACACATACTTATTAACACAAGGAATCGAAAATTCTGAGAGGCTCGTACCAGAGAGATAGAGACACAGAAATGGTGAAACAAAGCTCAGAGATAAAGATTTTTCTTCTCGCCAGAGATCGATCGGAGAATATAGAGTTTTTTCGCAGTAGGGTTTTTTCGTCGCTCGAGATAGGAGAGAATCGAATTCTTCGTAGAAGGCTGTGACAGAGAATGATAAATATCGGTTTTGTTTACTATTTCTTGTCGAATCTGCCAGCTCATAAACCTTAATAAATAAAAAGGCTGGCTTATCCACACATCGGCCCAATTTAACAGGCATCATGTCTCTAGCCCATTTTAAAACCGGTTCTTTTCTTACTCAAGTCTAATATTGATCCGGTTATTAGACCGGTACAGTTTTGGGTAAACCTAAAAGTTTATACCCAAACGACCTGCTAGCTATCAAAACCTTCCATCGGAGAACTTCAACGGCGAGCTCAATTATACCCTCCGGCGATTTCAATTCGGTATGTATATGTATTTGGAGATCGTTATCGTCAAATTTTATGCTTATTAGTATAACTTTTGTTGAGTTTTGGTCGGATCCTCTTGCGATTCAGATGTATTAGTCTCTTTTGGGTTGTGGCTGCAATTTCATCCATTTTAGTCAAGTTTAGGCTTACTAAGTGCGTTTATGGCCTTTTGAGTTTCTTCTTCATTGTCTAAAGCGTTTTCGATTAGTTTATTTTGGTTCTTTTGCAGATTTTCATCAACTCTAGAGCTTTATATGTTTCTAATGTTGCAACTGCTTCTCATACCTTATATACACTACTCAAAATGAATTTTCTGGCATTGTTACTGAATCTCCTCACTGTTTGAGAAAGAAAAATAGGTTCTTTTGCTTTATAAATATCTTCTTGTTATATGTCAAAGTGTGTATCTTTATCCCTTATCTTGACTCCTTCTCTTCCTTTTTGGCATTGCTAATCAGTTTCTTTCATTCCCGTTAATGTATTCTTATGTTGATTGCAGGCTTTGTATAATAAAGGGTTAGTTTCCAATCTTGCAATGGTATCGAGAAGTGAAGTTCTCAGCCTCTGTCGTGCCCTGCTTCGAGCCGGACGTCAATACCCTGATTACAACATTAGGGAGTACACTAAGCGAAGGACCTTGGATGGCTTCCGCATGAACAAGAATCTCACTGACCCATCGAAGGTGAATGAGGCTTTTGCTGAAGCTAAAGCACAGCTTATGGTTGCTGAGAGAGTGCTCAAGGTCTACTTGGCATATCCTCCCAAGACCAAGAACATCATGGAAGTCAAGCTTCAGTAGATGTATGTTTGTCATTTCAATATCCTCCAAAGCTATTGGTTATTATTGGTCATGTTGAAACTACTTCTATTGATTGTTTTTTTGAGTTCTGATTTGCCGGAGATTAGGCTTGAGAATATGATTGGTGAACAACTGGTGTTTGTATGGGATTATTGATTCTTCTATTCATAGTTCTTCCCAACTATAAAAGATTGATTTGTGCACTTCTCATCTAGTCATCGTGTTATATGATTTCAGACATTATCAAGTGAAGAAGTGGACACTGTGAGAGAAATTACTTGGATTAGAGCAGAGATAGACTAAAGGAAATGAAGAGTTCATGGCTTTTTTTTTTTTTTTTTTCTTAATAATCTCACACGATTATGCACTTTTTGCATAACAAATGTTCCAACTTGTCTGGAGTTTCTGTATTCTTAGGTTATAAATCTGGGATTCAAACACAATATTTATCCATTGTCAGAATTTCTGGAGAAATCTGTATGATACAAGATAAAACAATAGCAAAATTGCTTCTGTTTGCACAATAAGTTTTTTGTTTTGTTTTGTCAAAAGATCAAATACAAACACAGACAGAAATGTATATAGCATGATAAGAACCTTTCCAGTTTTATAGAAGAACTTCATAGAGAATCAAACGAGAGGAATGAGTGTAATGAACATATAACTTTCTGTTCATCTATTTTCCAAGCAAACGGCGGCCACGTTGGTTTGATTGTTGCACTCTGAAGTTGAGTTCGTCAACATCATCATGAAGATGGTCAAGTCCTTTGTTCTGCTTCTCGATTTCGCTTCCCATGTCAACAGCCATGTTCTTTAGCTCGCCTAGTATATCACTCAAGTCTGAAAGCCCGTCGTCTTGCTTAGCCTTTTCCATCTGTAATAAAGGAGTATAAGTTTAGTGGCGTCCAAAACACAAGTTTTTCACTACGTTCATGCATCACTCATCTCAGATAAAGGAGTATAGTAATATGGTCCTCTGAAAGGAAAAATAGAAGAGAGGGAAGAGAAGTCCTAACCTCCACTCTTTGATAGGCATCAGCTGATTCGGGGAGCGGTTCTCGGGTTCTTGATTGTCCTTTGGGTGCTGAGTTGAGTCCCAGTTTTTCCCTTTTCTCTAAGTGGTTAATTCTTCTCGTTGGTGAGTGATCTAAGTCGAAACACAAAATAGGAATCAGCAATTAGGTAAAAGTAAAAATAGCTGCGAGAAGAATTGAGATATCAGTGACCAAGGAGCAAACCTCTGGTTATGACAGGACCATTTATAGGACGAGTCTTCTTTGGTTTCCAAGTCTTTGAAAACATGCCTCCAAGGCTTCCAAGAAGCTTCTCACCCTGAAAACCAAAAAAGCCAAATAATTCAGCATCTCAATCAATAAACCTCAGGTCTCCCGTCTTTCTTATCTCACAACAACAACCAACCAACTAATAAACGATTGACTGTTTCCATTTAAAATCAAGAACAAGAAGGAAGAAAAACTCACTCGACTGAGATCATGATCGATTTCAACAGCTTTATGGTGCGTCCTTGTGATTTGCTCGCCCTGCTCGTGTAACATGACCAAAGTTCTGGTAGCATCTGACCTAATATCTTCTGCTACCTTCAAACAACCGTGTACAGATTTCGTCGTCTCTTCAGCCTTGTAGACAGCATAACCTTCAAGCTCCTGAACCGACTGGTTTTCGATACCTCCAGAATCACGGAAATTGTTCTTGTACTGGTATTTCGAGTTCGAAATCAACGACTGTTTCGATGAACTACTATATCCTTTCTCAACTCTCTCACCATCAAAAGGGTTTGTCATATCAGCCAAAGAGGGTTCAGAGGTAGTCCTCTTAGAGGGGTTAAGGGTATGTTTGTTGTCCGATTCGTCGTCTGAATCGAATGGGTTTGGCTTGGAAGACTTGAGATCGACAGAGTTATGCTTGGGAAGATTAGCCGGTGATTTCCTTAAACCAAACATTTTCTCTCAGAAAAATATCACAGAGCTTGTTGATTCAGACAAAGAGAACACTTGGATTGGTAACTAATAAACCTTCCTGCAGAAACCAAAACAGTAATCAGGATTGATGCTTTTGATTCTAACTTGTAAGCTAAGAGAATAAAGTAAGATTAAAACGGTGTTACGATACGAAAAGGTCATCAAATCCAAGACATAGTTAAAGGAGTAAAGCAACAAGTCAAAAACGTAGACCAAAAAATAGAAATTTTAGTGAATCAAGTTTAAACCTAATTAAGTTGGGCATAATTGAGCATATGAAGGTGATTAAAGAAAGAAACAAAAGTAAGTAAAAAAAAAAGTGCATCAAAGAAGCCAAGACTATGAGATCCCCACACAAAATTCGCTTAATTCTTTCGAGAATTATCTTTGCAAACAAACAACCGTCTGGGGAAATCAGAAGAGGAATCGAAAGCCCAAGATCTACCAGACGGAAATTGAGAATTTTTGGGAGGAAAAGATAGAGAGTAGATTGTGGTTACCTGGATGCGCGAAGTGGAGTCGGGAAGACGATGAAGATGAAGAAGCCGAAGAAGAAGAAGATTGGGTTCTTAATGAATAGACTTGTAGAATAAAAGGAGGACCAAATCAATGCCAAGGAGAAGGGATCAATAAGGGCAAGGATTTAACGCGGAGACGACTCGGAACGAGAACGACCCAAGAATTTGAGTTCTAATAAGTCTTTGGGTCTGTGTTGACGAAGATTTATCAAGGATATATAAAAATAAAAATAAAAAACAAATTGTAGCAAGGAACGTGGGGTCAATTAATAAATAAAACAAAATTATTTAATTCAAATCTAAAACGGTCATATATATTTTTTTCATTTTTTTTTTCTTTAGCTAGGGCAACTTCATTTTTTGTGAAAAGGAAAATATAACATTTAATTTGCCACTAAAAAAACTTTCTAACGAAAATCAAATACTTAGGTTTTTTTTTGAAAATTATTATCATAAAGTAAACATGAAGGAAATAACTTATTTTACTCAGTTTCTGCTTTTTTGTTGTACCGATGGTTTAGTTTATAAATTGCATGAAACCATCCCACTCCCAATTTCCATTTCGACGTTTTGGGGGGGTAAGTTGTCAACTTTGTCATTCATAGAGAACGTTCTTTGTTGAATTTGTCAAAGAGAACATATTGTAGCCCAAAAAGAAAACTACTTGAACATAGAAAATTGTTTGACAATATGTCAATATGTAGGCAATATTTCTTTTGCCTAATTAATCTCATTAATTTTTACCGGTTACAATCGATAATGACTATATAATCTTAATGTCCTAGTAGATACGATATGCCCTTTCAACATTTCAGATAAAATTGCATTTAAGAATACTTTTCCTCATTTCAATATTTTGGTGAAGAACATGTTGGATTAGGTTTTTTTTCTTAAGTCATGTTGGATTAGGTTAGGTTAGACAAAAAAAAAAGATCTACTAGTGTCTTGATTAACAATAAAGACAACAGGTTCTTTTCATTGACCCATTCAATTATCACTTTGCATCATCAACAATATTACGAGACTTTGCACATACATGATGATACAACAACTCTTCAATATACATTTATTTCCACAAGAAAAAAGAGTGAAAAATGGGCCATCAAATAAACTCGGCTCATCACAGGCCCATCAAATAGAGTCAAACAGTAAGAAGCTTCTTGATTGGCTTTCAGTTCCACAGCTTTCAACATTCTCTAGAGTAGGATTCATCTCAATTTCTCGAGATCTCTGAATGTTGCTGAAGGCGTAGTTAAACACATAGAAGTCACATGAAGAAGCAGTTTCACTCTTGAAAAACTCACAATTTCTATGTATAAACATAATCACAGAGATGAAATCCATATTCCAATTTACAATCAAATTGGATTATTATGTACATTTTAAATGTATAAAAATTCAAAACTTATAGCTTAATGCTTCTCTGAGGCATTAACTGTGATTCCAAGTTTAACTTGAACCTTAGCTGTTTTACACGGCAGAAAGAGGAACTAAGCAAGTTGAGGACTTCTTGTTCTTCTCTCTCTTGATCTTAACAAAAAAATATATTATTTGTTAGGTTCTCTCATGGCTCAAACAAAAAAACTGGAATATAGAAACAAGTAAGCAAGTACCTGTGCCTCTAGATTGGCTATTCTCTGTAATGATGCTTGTTCGATGCATGCACGCCGCTTGCATTCTTCCTCTAATAAACATGTCATTTTATATCTTAATTCAGCCATTTCTTGTGTTAAGTCCTCTGCTTCTTCTTTGGCCTTTAGTTTCTCTTCTTTCAACTCATCCTTAGGCATAACAAAATAATGGTCAAACTAGTTAGAATATGTGTGATGCTGCGGAAAGGTACCAAATTTTTGATTCTACAGTTTTGTTTGGTAATTCATACCTTGAGCAGCTTTACAAGATCTTTGTATTGAAGTATCTGTCTTGCCATATCTTCCATTTTGTCTCTCAGTTTCGCATCTCGGAAAACCTCTAATTTCTTGATGATCTCATGGAAACATTCACTGTGAGACAAGAAATCAGCAGAAGTAAAAACAATGAGAATAGCTTCATTGAATGTATTTATATAGGTGTGAAGCTGGAACCTACCGGGTTTCGTCAGATAATGGAAGCATATGTTTTAGTTCAGCGCAGAAACACTCTGCATTTACAGGTGCTTCACTTTCACTTTCCAACCGTTCTCTAAAGCTTTGACATAATTCTTTGATATTCCTTTCAGAGTCTACCCATCTCTCCATCAGCTTTTTGTTTTGCTTCTCTAAGCACTCAGCATTCTCTTCTGCCTCTTGAGACTTCAACCGAAGCTCCTTGACTATTTCTCTTAACTTATCGTTTTCTTGGGTGCTTTCTCCTTGAAACTTCTGAGCATCAAAGAGCGCCTGCTCCAACGCTGCTATATCGAGTTTCATGCTTTCTATCTCGCACTGAGACTCCAATGTTAAGGATGAGAAAGACTCCTCCAGCTTCTCAACAGAAAACAAAGACAACTGTAGCTCAGTTTCTGTACTCTCCAGTTCTTGCAACAACAATAGTTGCTCAGATTTCGACGTACACAACTCCTCCCTCAAATAGTTAACTTCTTCTTCCAATCTCCCTGATTCAGTTACTTTGACTTCAAGATCAAGCACATGTTCACTCAGGTCGTTCATTTCCTGGCCTCTGAAATTTACTTGATCCCGCAAATAATCTGAAAGACAAAGAAAGTCTTTTTTTTTTAGCTCATATATAAACATAGGCCAAGACTTGAGTTTCATCAGAAATCTCCATTACCAATCTCTTGGTAGCAATTCAACAATTCTTTCTCCAACAACTGAATTCTTCTCTTATCTTCTAAACAAGACTCTGACAACGAATTCGCATTCAGTTCCAACCTCTATTATAAAAGAAAAAGGCAACAAATTCAGAACAATGAATTCACACTATATATACTAGTCTAAAACACACAAGAAGAACAATACTCTGACGAGTTCAATGCTCTGTGACTGTGATTCTCTCAGCATCTCCTTTTCTTTCCGTAGCTGCAATTACAATGAAAACATGAGATCAAAAAGCCAAAAATATGAACTTTATCAATCTCTGAGATATGATATAAAAAAAAGATTCACCTCCATACATCTTGTCCCAATCTGCAAAAGCTCCTCATCATCAAACGAGTTCTCAACATCGCTTCTTGAACTACTTCCTGAGCTGTTACTCCTCGAGTTACTTCCCCAGTTGCTCGACATTATGACTATAGTTTACACAGAAGAGCTGACAATGGACCAAGATTACGAGCCACAAGCGACCACAGACAATAAAAAGAAAAAAAAAATTGTCCCTTTACGAGTAAAGGATAAAGACACAATAAATTTCTGTCCTTTCTCAAATCTAATAAGGAAAGCTTTACCTCGTTCGCCGATGAGTAATATTCCGACGACAAAACTTGAACAAAAGCATTTCCAAATTTTCCTTTTTCTCTGCTTTAATTTAAACAAGAGAAGATCCGGATGGGTCGGGTCGGGTCGGATAAGAAATTAGGGTGGCCCAGGTGAGCTGTAGTCTTAAAGCAAATAATGCAATTTTTGATGATACATTACATTACTGACTAAGCCGAAAAATTCTGTTGGAAAAACCTGTCGTTATTTCCCAATTTATTGAGAGAAACTATACAATTTTTAAGAGGTAAGTTTATATAATTAAGAAACATCAGTCAGATATAAGCAAAAGCCAATCCAAAATAAAACATAAATCTGACGTTTAAAAGAACATCCATTGTTGACAACATAAACATGAAATAACATTTAAAAGCTAACTTACCAAGCTGTTATAGTTTCCAACATACCATATTCCAGCCTTAGAATTAACATTATTTTAAACCTTTTTCCCCCAAAGGCGAGTCCAAAAGTTATCAGCTTGGCCCTTAATCTCTTCCCTTATGGCAGCCTCTCCTGGATGATCCTTGCGTCCTGCAGACTTGTTTTCGGGTTCCTGTGCTTTTGGTTCGGGTTTATGCTTCGGCTCATCTTCAAAATTCTTGGCCACATTCACATTTGGTGGCAGTTTTACTCTCTCAGGAATCACATCCAAACATCCTCTGTAACCCAAGATCCAAGTAATCAGTTAGATACAGATACTGATCATCATTCAAGAGAGAGAGAGACCATATTATACACTCCCATGAATGTTGGCTCTTACCTCGGTTCTTTAGACTCACGATTCTGTTCAGTGAAGATACGGTGCACCATATTCTCAGATACGGCTTGTCTCTCCTTCAATTCCACTTTATCTTCTAGTGCCCCTCGAAACCCAAGATCATCCATCTTTACAAGTGTGTGCTCCTCTGTTATTTCTTTTTCTTGATCGGTTTCTTCAAGGATTGTACTTGAGTCAATACTGAACTGCTCCAGTGCTTCTCTCGGTTTTTCTTGGTTGAATTCTTGTCCAGTTCTCCTTGAATTAACAAGTGCCTGCTACATCGATATTTTAGTTAAAGGTATAATATGTACTCGAGCACTTTAAATAGGAATCAGACCTAAGGAAACGTGGATATATTTTTACTAGGATTTGTAATATTCATAACTAAAAGTAGATTCCAAGTTCACGAAAGAAAACCAAAATAGTAAAATTTACCTCTGCAGGCTCCTTGACCATGGCAGAATGGTTCTGACTCTTCAGTTGAGAATCAAAGGTTGTTTGGTTTTTGCTTGGTACATTCTTCGTTTTCTCTCCATAATCTTTAGAAAGCTTGGCTGGTCCCTTGGACATATTTTCGTGTTTGGCTGATTGTAATTCCATGTTCTGTCGATGTTTTTTCCCATAGGTGTGACTTGCATATACAACCTTGCTGTTGCAGCTGATCTGGCAGACTTGGCACCACACAGGCTGCAAACCCTCTGGCTCCTTCATAGGTTTGGTTGAAACACTGGACTGAGCACCATCACCAGCTACAAAGGCGGCCTACATAAAAAATAAGAAGTCAGAAGGGTTTGATATTGATCAAGAATAAAGAGGTAGAACATGAAGTAAGCTGTCACTACTGTAGTATGCTTTTGATTCCGCCAATGAGCTTTGCTATCACAAACAACTGTTGACAAACCCTGGCTATCACAAATCACTACGCAAAGATGACAAAGTTTAAATGCAGCTGGTATTGCTTGGCATACCGTCACCTCCTTTTTCTTATTTTTCACCTCCAATGAATGCACAGTTGCTCCTTTGGAGAGTTTCACAGGCTTGACAATGCCACCAGAAAACTCTCTGTGTCAAAAGTTGGAGAATATCTTTAAATAAGGATTGTTCGTTTGTGACATACTAAGCAGACAAATACAAGTTGGGGAAATTTTACCTTGCTCCTCTGGCTACTTCAAAATCAGAAATTATGTCACCAAACAAAAATTCTCCATTTGGAATCTGTTTGTTAACAGTCTCACGGTCTTTGGTACTTGGAAAAAGTTCTTTTACACTGCTTTCTGATGTGCCACAAATCTTTCTCAACTCTTCCTTCTGCTTCTCAAAGAATTTGGTATGCTCTTGAGTGTTTTGAGACTGCGACTGAGGTTCTGCAATTGTTTCTTTTGGTTGAGCTTTTTCTCGGACATCTTTCTCTTCAAGCTTCCTAGCATAAATGAGTTCCTGATCCAACTATATAAGCTTCACTATTTCAGTATTTCTATATTTTATCACAGTTAAGCCTCATATTCTGCGTATGTTTTACTGAACTGAAAACTGTTAATTAAAATCACAAATTACCTCTGATTGATTCACCATGACAACATGCTTTCCATAACAATAGTTATTCTCTTGCGCGTTTTGAGGCTGGAACTGAGGCTCTACAACTGTTTCTCTTGGTTGATCCTTTTCTCCGACACCTTTCTCTTGAAGCTTCTTAGAATCAATAAGTGCCTGATCCAAACGGTATTATAAAGTAAATGTTTAACCAAGCTGTAATTTTTTCTATGTTAGTAAAATACTAAGTTCTCGAATACCCAAAAGTAAGAGACTTGCCTTTGATTCATTCAGCTTGGCAGCGTGCTTCTGACCCCTTAAATGAGAATCAAAGACAATTGGACTATGGCACACCACATTGCACAAACGACATACATGTTTAGCGATTACTTTAGGCTGTGCAGTTATTTCACTTGGTTGATCCTTTTCTTCAACAGCTTGCTCTAGCTTTTTAGAATCAACTAGTACCTGATCCAAAGCTATTATATCAGGCATTTGTTTTACCAAACCGCCAGCATATTAATGTTAATAAAAATCCCATATTCTCGAACAAGCAAAAGTTAAAAACTTGCCTCTGATTCATTCGCCATGGAAACATGCTTCTCAAAGCACTTGGTTTTCTCGTGAGCCTTTTGAGACTGCAACTGAGGCTCTGCAAATGTTTCTCCTGGTTGATCCTTTTCTCCGACACATTTCTCTTGAAGCTTATTAGAATCAAAGAGTGCCTGATCCAACGCTTTAATATCAGGCTTATGTTTTACCAATCTGTAAAAATTTCTATGCCTATAAATTCACAAATTCTCGAATAGCCAAGAGTTAGAAACTTGCCTCTGATTGACTCAGCATGTTAGCATGCTTCTGACCCCGCAGATGAGAATCAAAGACAATCTGACTCTGGCACACCACATTGCACATACGACAAGCGAAATCAGCGTTTGTCTTAGCTCTACCTTCAATCATCACCTTCTTATTCTTCTTATGTTTCTCTAGAACCTCCTTGGAAGGCTCAGCTGGTCCCACCAAAATGTTTTTTGACTTACCTGATTGCAGCTCCAAGTTGTTTCGGTGTCTTTTTCCATAGGTGTGATTTTTATATGTATCATTGTTGGTAAAGCTGATCTGGCAAACTTTGCACAACAAAGGTTCGACAAGAACTGCTTCCTGTATGGGTTTGGCTGAAACGCTGGCCGGAGCTTTGCAACTTCCTACAAAGGCAGCCTGCACAAAGAAGTCAAAACAATTTTTTTTCGTTTCCTTCTAGCTTCAAGACAAACTCATCTTCAAGTGAAGATACACCAACAGGTAAGATATTAAACCATCAGAGAATACTAGAAAAACCTTCAGTTTACCTGAGATATATGCCTTTTATCTGAGAGGTGAGCGGTGAACATTTCAACGCTATCACATACAACATTGCATAATCTGCAGGTAGAAGCACCTGTGGCTCCTCTGCCACTCTGAAGCATATTTTTTCTAGTCTCTTGAGGTGATCCTCTTGGAGAGTGGTTTTCTCTGGTTTTCTGATCCTTAGCATCTCCAGAGTCAGAAGTTGAATCAGTTGGTTTGCTGGACTTAGCTGGTTCAGAAACTGGATACTTCGACACTTCATAATTAGGGACATGACAATGTCCATTGTTGACGAGTCGAGAGGATTCACCGGTGGCTCCTCTGCCATTCTGAGGCATATTTTTGATCGTCTCCTGAGGCAATCCTCTGGTTTTGTGATCCTTAGTATCAGCAGCTTTAGAAGTAGAACCAGGTGGTTGGCTGGGCTGAGCTTGTTCAGAAACCGGATGTTTCAACACTTCTTTATTAGAGACATGAATACGCCCATTTTTAAAGATTAGAGAGGATTCACAACTTGTAAGAGGAGGACCTCCAGAGGCTAGGGTTGTCCAGAGCCATACATCTTTAGCAGCAGCAACAAGCGGCACAGAGGCCCGTGGAGGTTGAGCCAAAAGAATGTTATACCTCCTCATTCGAAGCTGGTGAAGAGCGTTAGAGAAGTCTCTGTCACCAGAGATAAGCAAGAAATTCGCTGGGGCAGGGTTGTCTATCGCCCACAATAACATATCCACCAAAATCTTCTTATCGCTCGCATCTTTCACTCCTGTTCCAACCACCAAAACAGTACAAACTCAATCATATATTCCACTATAACAAAACTACTTAAAGGACTGAGATTTGATCACACTCCAAAATCAAAATGGAGTAACCAAATTCAACATGCAGAAAGTAAAACCCTAAAATTACAGATCCAGGATCAAACTATAGCTAATAACACAAAATCAATCCCAATTCCAGGAAAAAAAAACCCAAAAGCGTCTAAGTATGGGAGAATCAAAAGAGGGGTTTTGTGAGAAAGAAACCTGCAGGAATGTGATTAAGCGCAACACCAGTAGAAGAAAGCGCTTGTTGATGATGGAGAGGGATGAGATTGGTATCGCCATAAGCCGAAATTGAGACAGGTCCACAATAATTCATCTTCAACAAAGCCGAACTCACATTCTGGGCAATCACGTGCGCATCCCAACCTCTGGGTACCTCACAATTCTCTATATCCCACCACACCGATGTTTTGGCCTTCACGTAATCGGCCTCCGCCGTGGTCATCGCCGGAGATTATAGAGAGAAGAAAACACACTTGATTCTGAAGCAAAAGTGAATCAAAATTCACTCTTTTTTATCTCTCTTTCTCTACCGTCGTGGAAGATCAGAGCTTGCTAAGGTAAGTAAAGCTAATCTCACAATCTGAGTAAGTAAGAAGTTTCCACTAAGTTCTTTCCATGTTGACGAAGAAACCTTTCGCTTTTCGCAAAGTCTGCTTTTTTATTTTGTTTCAGTAGTACAATCAAGTTAAATACAAGTATTCTACTTTTTGGACATTTATTATCTAAGCCACGTCAGCAATTTCGAAAGGCGCCAATCAGACATTGAGATAATAATAATGCTTTATTTAATAGCCGTTGTAATTAGCGAAAATAAGTTTAGATATTTAGCCTTAATTATGACTCTGCTCTTCATCGGTAATTAGCGAAAATAAGAGTCATAATTAATAAGAAAGTCTAAATAATTGGATGCATGCACGCTAAAGAAAAGAATTGGATGCATTCATAAGTAAAACTAGATTTTACCCCGCGGTACACCGCGGGTCGATTTTTTTATAACAAAAAAAATTATTTAGCAAAATTTTAAGTTGTATTTGTTTTGTTAATATTGTTTATTTTGTTTAGTGTTTATGATTTTATAATTAAATTTTGATTTTTAATTCTAGGATTTCATCCATAGTATATTGTTTGATATTAATATCGATCAAAACCCGTTGCACCATATAACCCCGTCCCGTAAAATTAAACATCATTTGTTATTTTTTTTTGAATAATATTTTTATCCACTACGGGTCGCAGGTTCATGCGGATAAGCCCGTAGAGAGTTGCGGGTTTGCGGGTCGACCCGCCAAAAGAGAAGCTATCTTTTGAAACCCTTTGTTTTATTTAGAGGTTTTGAGAAAAATATCCCTAAAAAATAATTTTCATTATATGAAAAAAAAAGTAGAAGAAATTGTAGTATCAACATTCCCGATTTTTACATCATTCGTTACTATTAATTTTTTTTTTTGCAGATAAAAATCAGAACTTAACTAAGTCGAGATTTTTAAAAAGATTGTGTAGAGATTTTTGGTAAATTGTTGAGAACATATTTGATTTCAAAATCTTTACTTAAATAGATAAGGAAAGATTTTGTAGAGACTTTTGCTAAATATATGAGAAATGAATTTCATTTAAAATTCTTTACTTAAATAAAA
Organism: Arabidopsis suecica; assembly: GCA_019202805.1. Classification (NCBI taxonomy): domain Eukaryota; kingdom Viridiplantae; phylum Streptophyta; class Magnoliopsida; order Brassicales; family Brassicaceae; genus Arabidopsis; species Arabidopsis suecica. The sequence goes on along the minus strand of CM032912.1, from coordinate 13,188,987 downwards.
CAAATCTAAATAATTAATGCTAATGGCATGCCATTGTAAATACTTCTCAACTTCAGGATTTATTTGCTAATTGTGATCCAAAAATGTATATATAGATGATTAAGTCTTTTTTCAGGAAAAAAAAAGTTTATAAACGTAATGTTTAGAATTTCAATTCCAGAAACCTATGTTGCATGGAAACTCTCTTCGAGGTCCGTTTCCCGTTTCCGAAACGTTTCGGAAACGGAAACTCTTCGGAAACACGAAAAACGTCACGGAAACACGTTTCCTAAAAATCTATGTTTGGAAACACGATGGAAACTCACGTTTCTAAAATGGAAACGCGACAAATCCTTTTTATTGACTTTGGAAACTTAAATAATAAATAAAAGTTGAAAAGATTAAGATTTATAATACATATAACTAATTTTGGAAAACTCTGGGTTTTAAGATCTTTTTATCGACAAACTAGATTTGGAGGCATCTTTATATGATCTACGATGAAACTAATGAAAATGTTGGAGGCATCTTTATACTCAGTGACACTTTGAAGGTTAAAAATGTGATTTTCTCCTAAATTAAATATTTGAACTTAAACCTTTTAATCTTTTAGAATTTTAGAATTTTAGTTAACCTATTTAATATTTGATGTTTTGGACTTGTATTGTTTAATTAAACCATTTTTTTATAGTTTTATGTTAATGTTATATATATACATATATTATATATGTGTATACGTTTCAAAAACGTTTTCAATCCCTAATTTTAAAAAAAAAATCGTTTCCCGTTTCCGAAACGTTTCGCTTCCACGTTTCCGTTTCCGTTTCCATGCAACATAGCCAGAAACTATACTTAAAAAAAAAAAAAATAATAACGAAATAACACTTCTGCCAAAATCAATACTATTAATCAAATTTGGCTCAAATTCATCCTTATCAAAAATCCATAGCCCTCAAAACTCAATTTGGAAAAATTTTACAAGCCATAATATCTCTATTATTCTAAATCTAATTAAAGAAACAGATTAGCGGGGTTCTGCAGCTTGACTTTTAAGTTTGTTTTTGTGTTTCCGCCCTGAGATATGACTTGCATACATTGCTTCGTTCGGGCAATGGACCTGGCAAAGCTTACAGCACAATGCTTTTGGTTTCGCTTTGGGTTTGGTTACACCAATGACATTAGCGCACTGTCAACAAAAATCAAGGTTTCAGCTAAATTAAAGAGCACATGCACCTACTATCAAAACTATTATCAACATTCAAGTAAAACATTATTTGCAAATGATTTCCTAAAATGAACTCTACATTGTGCACGCTCATAGGAGAGAACAAACAAGAACACACCAATAAAAGCCAAGAGAGCAGATATAGTTTTTACCTTTTTCTTGTGTTTTTTACTAGAGATGTTAAAATCAACCAAGCTTGTGCAAGTAACATTGCATTTCTCGCAGTATCTTTGGTTCTTTTCGCTGGGCTGAGCTTGTTTAGGAACCTTAGAGGCAGAGCCAGCAGCAACTATGTCGGTCCATAACCATACTGTCTTTGCAGCCGCAATTAAATAGAGAGATGCACTCTCAGTCTCAGGTCGTGCCAAAAGAATGTTGTACTTCTTCATCCCTAGTTGGTGAAGAACATAAGCAAAGTCTCTATCACCGGATATGAGCATTATATTAGCTGGAGCTTGGTTTTCCATTGCCCACAATAACATGTCTACAAGGATCTTTTTGTCGCTACCGTCTTTCACTCCTGTTAAATCACAACATAAGACACCCTTATCACTACCATTTTTGAAGATTACAAACTAAACCACCATGCCTTAACACCACAAAAAAAGTCCATTCAAAGACTAGGTTATAAACCAAACAATCAAAATCATACAATATGTACACATCTGAAATGATCTGATTCGAGATAGAGAGAGAAAGAGATTAGAGATTTTGACCAGGAGGGACGTGAATGAGCGATAAGGCGGTGGGGGAGAGAGCCTGCTGAACAGAGGAAGGGATCTTATTGGTGTCGCCATAAGCATAAATAGTGAGCGGACCACAGTAGTTCCTTTTCAACAGAGCCGATTTAATGTTCTGAGCAATTGCATGGCCGTCACAACCTTTAGGTACATTGCAATTCTCAAAGTCCCACCACACTGACGTTTTTGCCGTTGCGAATTCTGCCTCCGTTGTTGCCGACGTACTTTGATACTTGAGCCCAACGCCATTGAACGGCAGTGGATGCTGAATGGAATCATTATGTGCGAAGCCGTTCATGTCCCTCTGCGTTTTAGCCCTTGAAAATGCTCGTGAAAGTGAAGCTAATATCAACCTTAATTTCATTACTTTTCTTTTCTTGTTTTGCAGGAAATTAGTTAAAGACCTCAAAAATGTTCGTAATTAACTTTTATGCATTTCTAGGAAAAGAAGAAGGGGATATTTAGTTTAGATATGATAGCAGTTTTCGAGGTTGTATCTCCATCGGTAATTAGCAAAGTAAGCCTCTTTAGTAAAATTGATAATTACCCTGTAAATAGCTAGCTAGATACACGCATGCATGCCTTAATGATAAAGTTTTTCTGGAAAAAAATGAAGAAGAAGCTAGAAGGCCTTATATACAATTTAAAACATAAATCATATTTTGGTCAAAGAAATTGTTGAATCAATTCCAGAATGTATAATTGTTACCCCTACAAAAAAAAAAGGTTTATATATACTGTCTGAGGCCAATCGAAATTAGGTTTGATAACCTCTAGGTCCTCTACTAAACAAATGTACGTCATGCTAGTTGCTTTCCGCCCACGTCTCTAAGTTAGAGATAACCGTGGGTCGATTTTACACATCAAATTCTGAAAACTCAAGAACAGCAACTCTAAAACTTTTCAACAAGTGAAAAAAAAAACAAAATTATCTACTTGGCTCATGTTTCAGATTTTACCCAAAAACAAAGATGAGACTTAGAACCAAAAGTTATATCATAGTTTCTCGCAAAATAAATTATAGAACCTTCCCAAAAAAACAAAAGTTATTTCAACCAGCAACGTAACTAAGATGAGACTCAAAAAACAAGTTTGGCAATTAACAAACTCTAATCGCATTGTCTTCCCTCTAAATATTATAGGAGACGATTAGGGGGTACTCCTGCAGATGCGCTTTTTGGAATGCTCGTTTTGATCTTCAAGTTTTTCTTGGTGGCTTTTCCCTAAGATGTGTGTTTCATACCTTGCTTGGCTGCGGAAACTCATACGGCAATCTCGGCACCATGCAAACTTTGGTTCGATTGAGTTACTGACAAGAGGGCGTCCACGGGCTACTAGCATAACCTACACAAGTTGAGAAAATGTACAACAACAATTGTCAAAACTATTATCAACATAAAGCACATGTGCCTCACATCTAATCACGGTAGAAGTGAACTCAAGAATCAAGATTAGGCTCAAGGAGAGGACAAAAAGCATACATTAAAAAAAAATTGTATAGCTTACGTTAGTTCTGTGCCTTTTACCAGAGAGGTGAGCGGTTAAATCATGGTTTGAGCAATAAACATTGCATAATTCACAGAAACTCCGGCACCTCTTGGTCCCTTGAGCTTGTTTAGGACCCAAATGTCTTAATACCTCAGAGCCAGAATCATGATGACTTCCAATGTCAATAGGTCTGTTAGGACGATCCCCATTAACAATGCTTGTCCATAACCATACGGTCTTTGCAGCAGCGATGAGTGGCGCTGACGCTTTCTCAGGTCGAGCCAAAAGAATGTTATACCTCTTCATACCTAGTTTGTGAAGAAGATAAGAGAAGTCTTTATCACCAGAGATGAGCATTATGTTAGCAGGAGCTTGGTTTTCCATTGCCCACAACACGATGTCTACAAGGAGCTTCTTGTCACTCCCGTCTTTTACTCCTGTTAAATTCTCACCATCATCAAGAACATAGAGAATAAGCCATTAGAGACTACACACTAAAGACTGAAATCACTAACTCCAGTATACCAAAATCAGTCCCTAACCAATATAGAATCAATAAATAAACAATCCAAAACGTAAAAAAAAAAAAAAAAAGAGAGAACAATCCAAAATATTCATACTTTATAGCTAGTCAAAGAAAGAATCAGGTGTTTCAAGAAAAGAGATTAACCGGCAGGGACGTGATTGAGAGATACGCCGGTGAAAGAGAGAGCTTGTTGTACAGAGGAAGGGATTTGATTTGTGTCACCATAGGCATAAATAGTGAGCGGACCACAGTAGTTCCTTTTCAACAGCATCGATCTAATGCTCTGAACAACACCATGGGGGTCACAACCCTTTGGAACCTCGCAGTTCTCAATGTCCCACCAAACTGACGTTTTTGCACCAGCGAAATCCGCCTTAGCTGATTCGTCTTCGTCCATTTTTGGTTGATGGTGGTCTTTGGCCGAGACGTGACTGAGTCCAAAGCCGTTGAAGGCCAGTGGCTCAAGAGGAGCGACTGGATCAGTGTTGCCATGAGTAAAGATGGCATCCCAACTTTTGAGAACCTCGCGGTTCTCTGTGTCCAGCAACGCCAATGATTTAGCAGTTGCTGTGGCCGCCATTCTAAAAAGAAATCAAGCGTTCGTCAGCTGCAAGTAAAATCCTAAATGTGAAGCTGGCAACGAAATTGAAATAACAGGTTAGAGTTAGGGATTGTGTGAGCTTTTGAACTGGAAGCAAAAGAGGCAACGAGTTTATAACTAACGGGAGACACCCTAAATTAGTGGAGTATATATGCTTTCTTGAATTTGAAATGTCCCTCAAATTTCGAAATTTAAAATGTGATCATATAAATTGTAAGATACATTAGTAACTGTTTGGATTCTCAAGATTTTGTTTTAGTTATTACAAAATAATAAAGAGTAAAATGTAATTCGTATTTTTAATGCTCACCTCCGTTTACAAAACTTTTTTAAAGTTTCAAACGCACACAATTAATTGTTGGTAATCTGTGATTCTTTCAGGTTTCCGAAATGTCTTTCTTAGCTTTAACCTTTAAGCTCTATTACTTTGCGTTAAAAAGGACTTTAATACAAAATACATTATATCTTCAGCATTGTTATCGCAGTAAAGATTACAACTTACAAGCCTGAGTCTAAGTCATTGCTTTCAACTCCAAATTGCATGTATTCTTACTCTACCGATTTAAGCAAACAAAACCATTTTCCAAATATTGAATACAAAAAAAAGAAGCCATAATTATAGATTTTAGAACTAATTTCATGAAATGAGTAGGAAACGGGTCAAAGATGATATCAAATATAAGCCACAAGTCGTTCAGAACAAAAAGAGAGGCAAAAAAGAAAGAACTCATGAAAACAAAAAATGAGAGGGAATTCTACTATTGGTTTTCAAATGCAACTCGTTCCATAACTAAATCTCCAACATAAACCTTAAACTTAAGACTTGATCATCTGACGTTATGATTTGATTTAGACGGCAGCTGCGATCCTTCCAGCGACTTGGTCAAGATCTCTCTGACCACTTGATGTGATCTTCCTTCCCCTGGTTGCATCAGAATATGTAATCGTTAGCTAGCAAGGACATAACCGATTGCAGAAATATGTGTATTAATAGATTAAGTAGTAGCACATTCATAAAACCATAAATACAATTCATTTAGTGAATACAATCTTAGATCTTATTTAAGATATCGAATCCAAGTGTCCAAATTGGTGTATACAAGTTTTGTAATTGACTGGTGCTTAGCTAATCTCATGCCAGGGAGAAATCTATACCAGAGACAATAAACTTACCCCTTGGTGTCGAGGTCGACAATGTTCATGGTCTGGAGTTGCTGAAGAATGTGACGAGCAACACCACCGCTGCTCTTGCAGAAATGAGGAGGACGGCTTCCGTTCCTCTTGCTTCCTCCATAGATCCTACGGAAGGCACCAACTCCAAGACCACCCCTCAGGTAAACTTTCCTAGCCATGGAAGCTAGAGAGTAGAAAATTTGTCTCAGAAAAACAGATACAAACATGAAGGCAATGCCCAAATCCAATATGTAGAAGAGTTTGCACAGATGTTGAATACATACCGGCTCTGATGTAGTACCAGTCAGGGTCATATGGAGCAAGCTCCTTAAGTTTACCAGTCTTGACGATGTCTGTCCACAGAGGCAGCTCAATCTACATGAAAATAACAACACAGAAATCAAAAGCAGAAACATATAGTGCCAAAAACCAAGCCAAGCATCCAATACCAATACCTATCTAGTGTTTTCACTGAAATGACACTAGCAAATCATTGTTCAGAACTTATTGAAATTTGTAGTTACGATTCAAATGCTCTAGACTTTTAAGGCCAATTCAAGTCACTCTCATGAGGTAATCGTAATCCCAAACATCAATCAAAAGACTAGATTATGAGCAAACGATGCGGACCAAAGGTTAAGAATCACGATTCGTTACCTTGCCGGAGCGCTTGAGATGGGCAGCGTAAGCCTTGACGAACTCGTGTGGAGAGACATCCTTCACTGTTTTACCTGTCGCCATTGTTGTGTCGCGCCTTTGATCCTTCTTCTCCTCCTTTGGTGCTGCGGCGTCGGCGATACTTGGAGACGGGATTGAGAGGAATTATGTTAAACGAAATTAGGGTTTTTGAGGTGTGTGTGTGAGGGGATTTTACATGACTACCCTTATTGTTTTAGGCTATGGGCCTATGATATATATTCGGCCCGTTATCTTACAATCTTCTGTTTCATTTCACCGGTTAACCATCCTTGTTGTTATCGCTAAGCTAAAACCCAAAATATTGTGGTCCCACGTTACCGAGAAAATAAAAATTGTTTTTTTTTGAAAAATATCATTTACATAAAATTTTGGGAATTTTGCCAAATGTACCACAATTTTAGAAATTCCTAGCAAATGTACCACATTGCAAATCGATTTAGCATCCATACCACTTTTGGTGTTTGTGAGGTAGATGTTGGACGATTTTACCCTTCTGCCTGCGTCAGGAATGTGTCAGGGGAAGGAGCTACAGTCAGACGCCGTTTTGTCTCCAGATCTTGTCCCCGATTGAAAATTCTCTGTTGCGTCTAGATCTTGTCCCCGATTTCATCAGGTTGCTCTATTATCATGAATCCCAGATGATATGGTTCTACCAGCCTGCAGAGATCTGGATTTACTCGGGGACAATATCTCTTAATTATCCATCGCCAGATGATGTGGTTTTACCAGCCAGATATCTGGATTAACTCGGGGACAACTTGATCTTTATTTTATTCTGCCAGAGAGCCGAAGACGAAGATCTGGATTTATTCGGGGACAACTTTGTTTTACCAGCCAGAGGGACGAAAACGGTTACCAATGCGCAGGAGAGAGAAAAAGGACGGCATAAATTTCGGAAGGTGTCCCTTTCTCTGACACACACTTCTCTCTCCATCAAGGGCAATTTCGTCCGGCTTTAGGCATGTGGTATTGAAATGTGGTACATTTCAAAAGTTTTTCCCAAATGTGGTACTGGGCCTAAACTTTCTCTAAAAAGTGGTACCCATTCTAATTTTCTCTAAAATTTTATAAACGTTATATCACGAAATAAATATTAGTAGTAATATTTTTGCAATAATTCTATAAATAAATAAATTTGCCATTAAGCATGTGATAAAATATTGGGGTCCATGTTTATCACTTATTGAGACGTATCACAACTTTTAATTTCTGATAGTTGACTGAAATATCACCACCATGTTCATCATGTGACTGAAATTTTATGTCGAAAGAAATTTCGATTTTTCAAATTAGGGAAAAATAGATTCGGAAATATGTGTGTGATTTGGTGCTATGAAGGAGAAATATGTCGTTTACCTAAAATTATATATTTTTTGATTTTTTCCGTCGTATCCATTTTATGAGTTTGAAAAGAATAAAAGTTTTAAAATTTTAGTAGTATTTTAGATTATTTTCTTTAAATCTTAAATTTAACATTTATTATTTATGTAAATACACTTTTCATTATTCTACTTACATAAATATTGCATTACGTCCAAAGAATAAAAAAAAAAAAAAAAATATGGTATCAACAATTGACTCATACCATTGTACGCAATAATTACGCACGTATAGTAACGCAGTACAAATTATTCAAAAACAATACAAAAGCCATAATGAATACAAATCTGCGTCGTATAGGCCATAGGGCAATTATTGAACTAGAAATGAAAACATAAAAATACAAATAATCAAAAGCTGGAATCGATTAAGACCGTTTAATTTTCAGTTTCCAATCCATTTGTAAAATAAAGATAAGAAAACATCCATCTCAAGTTTCTTCAAAGAGACGCCAATCTCGACGCCACCGATCCCATTTCTCCTCTTGGACATAGAGAACTCATCGTTCTTGTAGATAGACATTGTCTCAGTGTGAACGGGTCTTCCCCACCCGAAATCCGTTTCGTACATCCCAATCTGGTTCGACCCGGTTACCACCAACAACTGTGTACCCCATTTCATCGTCTTTGTTCCTTCCTCGTACACCTCCCAAGTTGACTCTACCCCTTGTGAAGACAAACGTTTGACCGAATCACTGAGAATTTCGACAGTGTTGACAAATCCATCTTCTCCCAAAAACGTCTTAGCTTTGTATTTATAGAAATCCATGGCTAAGACACAAGTCCCCAAGTATGTCACAGGGACTGGTGGGTCTAACCGGTCTCTAAAATCAGCAGCGTACATGAAACGAACCGGTCGCTCCGGGTCACCTCCACGGGCCTTCACCATGCATGTCCACACATGGGCGAACGTGACTACGAACGTTGACAAGTGAAGCTCAGCGCGTGTTGACTCTTTCTTGGCTCGCTCCTTGAGTTTCTCAATGTTTTCAGGAGTCATCTCGATGGTGGTTCGGAGGACGTTGTCTTCAGCGTAAATCTCTTTTACTGGAGGTAGCTTTAGGGTTCTTGCATTCTCTTTGTCCTCCGTGAGATACGGCAGAAGTCCGAGCATCTTTTGTTCAAGCCCGGCTGGAACATTGACGACAGAACGATCTAAAACCGTTGGTAGAATTTTCGGTATGGTCCCATGTTTACAAGCATGAGCCCATGCTTTGTTAAATTTTTCAGCCGTTTTGCCGTCCACGACGACATGGTGGATTGTGGTTCCAATGCAGAAGCCTTGTTTCGGGAACAAAGTGACTTGCAGGGATACAACAGCCCCCGAGTCAGAATAAATCGGTAGCTCGGGTATTAGAGGGCGCAACTCTAGCTCTGGACGAAGCCCTCTGCCAGAGATACGTGAGAAATCCGCATCAGTTTCAGCCACTTTGAGAGAGAGAGTGTCTCCTGAGAGAACGACTAAACGCGGCTTTGGATCTTGTGAACCCCACTTAAGGTGACCCGTGAATAGGCGAAAGTGAGTGAGGATGAGTGAAAGAGATCGCTCGAGCTTGGGGAGGATGGAGGAGTAGAAAACGTCGCGAGATGATGATGATTCGGTTAGTTTGTAAAAGAAGACTTGCTCGGTAGGGTTGAGTTTAAGCCACTGTAAATCGAAGAATGAGAGTGGGACAATGAGCGGGTCTACGGAGGCGAGCGCAGGGCTGACTCGGGAGATCTTGATCACCTTTAACGCCATATCTCACTTGTACTCTCGTCTTTTAGATAATATTCCTTTGTACGTATGAGTTTATTCACCGAGTATCAAATGGAGGATCAACTCTTATAATAACATAACCAGCTACGGAAGCAGCCCTAGTCAACAACGTTTGGTTGGAAGCCAAGGCACGTAATTAGCATGTGAATTATTTTGGTCCCTCTAGAGGCTGCTTAACTATACGGGCCAACTGCGACGGGCCCTATCCATAAATACAAAATGTATAGAAATATTCCAACATATACAAGTACAAATCAGGTATGAGACAAACTACAGTTTGAGTAATTTTGAAAATGTCCATATATATATATATAGTTTTGTTTTCTTTTTTTCTTTTGATTCCATAATTTCCTCAGTTTTTCAGAAATTACCATAAGTATTTTTAAATGTCATGATTTCTTGAATATTCTTGATGTTTAGTTATCACTTGAGATCCGAAAAAATCGCATGCAATATGTATACAAATATGTACTCGAAAGTCGGAATTTATCAGTAAATATTTTCCGATGCACAAATCCGTAAAATAAACCACGAGACTTAGTCGAAATAAGAAAGACTTGAAAAACACATTCGGAAGGATGGGATTAGTTACACACATACACCGAATCTAACAAAAAATTGAGAACATATTATGGTATTATAAGGAGATATTTTCAATACAAGTTAAAAGAGAAGAAATTCGAATTTTATTAAAAAATGTTAATTTTTATTAATTGACTCCAAAATTTTAAAACTACTGAAACTTTGTAAAATTTAAACATCAGTGTTTTAGAAGAAGACATAAAATTTTCTTTTGGCAACTTAAGTTATTTGATCAAAGAAGTGAAAATTTTAAAAGGTTGTTGTAGCATATACACATGGGAAAACACAAGCTCACTATCACAAAGAAACTGGTGATGTCTTGTATCAAAGAACCATGATATACATAACCCAAAAATATTGAATTCCAATCTCAAAAAAGCCCATAAAATCCCATCTTTTTTCTTTCTAATTATCGTCGTTATAAGTAAAACTCATTTTTAAACCTTACTAATTAACGTGGTGCACAAACAAAAAAAACCATATTAATTAAGGTTAAAATAGTGAAACTGATATTGAACAAAGACAATTTTAAAATCGATATTTTCATCTCACACAAATTTAAATATATTAATTATGTAGGAATCCATGCCATGTAATTAAGATAAATAATAGAACTAAATAAATGAAAAATGAAAAAGATAAAAATAATTGTGGACTTGACATTGATTTAGTTTAACTACGTTTCCCTAAAGTCCCTAAAAACTTTTTTTTAATACTTTTTCCGTTTCATAATATAAGTCATTTTAGGTAAAGACACGCCGATTAAGAAAATTTACTTTTTAAAAGTTCAACCAATCGTAAAAAGAGACGGTATTATAAATAATCATAAAATATTAAAATAATATATAATTTGTATTGAAACTCGAAAATGACTTATATTATGAAACGGGAGAGTATAGAAGATCATCTAAGATAATTGAATGTTTCTTTTAAAAAATTTAAGATGATTTCCATTAATCAAGGTAAATAAATGCCTTAGATATATCGATGAAAATTTCCTTTTCCTTGGAACAGTTTTATTTTATTTTTTATTATTAATTTGTTTTTTCTGATGTCATAAAATTCGCGAGGTGGAGACGAAAGTTTTCTTCAACTTAAGGAACAAAGGCCGATATAGTGAACCCTTCGTCGGAGCTCAGATCACGAGCCACCGTCACCAGCTAGAGGCAGTGACTTTTTTTGAGTAAGAGAGGCGAATATGGTTGGAGTAGAAAAGAGATCCGAGATGGTTGGAGTAGAAAAGAGATCCGATATTATGCATAATCTGTTCGGAGATAATTCCGAGGAAGAAGAGATCGAATCCGAACATGAATCCAATCGTCAGCCTAACTACGCTTCTGTAACTCTCTCCCTCTTTATCTCCTTCGTTTCATCACTATTGATTGTATCAGTTTTCGTATTTTTCACTGCCACTGTTTTTGAATTACACCTTGGAATTCGAATGGTTTCTGGAGTTCTTCTCGCCTCAATTTAGGGTTTTAGGGTGAATTGCAAGAACCAATGCAACTTATTAGGCCTAATTCAGCTTTACTTCTTCCTAATATCAACTAGACTATAATCCATTGATGATTAATTGTCTGATTCTATGGCATTGTGTAATCCATGATGTTGTTTGATTTTTGCTTCTTCTATAAACGGAATTATCCAATATCAGTGAAATTTACTTGAGATTTCTAATGCAAACACCAATAGGATGAGGCCGAGGGCGGGGTGGAGCCTGAAGGAGAAGGTGAAGCTGAGGTTGAAGTTCACGGAGAGCCTGAAGTTGAGTCTGACGGGGAACAGGGAGATGTAGAACTTGATCCTGGAGAAAGTGAGGGTGAGAGGGAGCAAAGTTCACAGGAGGTTGATGTTGCTGATCCACAAGAGGAAAGTGAAGCAAGAGATAGTGATAGTGATAACAAAGAAGAAGAACATGGGGCTAGAGTAGCCAAAAAGAGGAGACAGGATGTTGTTGAGAGTGGATCAGAGAGGTCTGGTGAAAAGCAGTACGAGTCTGAAGATGAAGAGGTTGATCAGACTAGGAGTCCAAGGTACCCCTTTCCCCCCTTCTATTTTTCCTAGCTGTTTTGTAGCTTTTTGTGAATTTTGTGCTCTGCTCTGGATTTGATAATACTTGCTCGTCATCTGAGGGTATCTGAGGTTCCTTGGATTTTCAATTTTTCTTATGGATCACTTTGTCTCATGTACATGGAAAAATGGCATGGTGGGTAGGTCACCTAGTGAGGAGAAGGAAGAGACTCAAGTTGCACAGTCAGACGTAAATATTCGTAATGTTTTTGGATCTTCGGATGATGAAGATGCAGAAGAATATGTTCGGAATGACGTTGAGCAGGATGAACATGTGAGTCTTGCATCTAATATTACATTTCAGTTTACAGAATTTCTGTTTCCTTTTTTTGTGTTTGCTTCTTTTTAGAAACCATATGAATTTGCATGTATGTATGATGAGATGTCTAATTTTTTAGAGATCGCCAATCGAAGATGAAGAGGGCTCTGAGAAGGATCTGAGACCCGATGATATGGGGCTTGATGATATGCTCCCTGAAGAGGATCCTCAATACGAGTCAGAAGCTGAGCATGTTGAAGCTAGGTACAGGGAGAAGCCAGTTGGTCCCCCTTTGGAAGTGGAGGTTCCTTTCCGCCCTCCTCCAGGTGACCCCGTTAAGGTATACCGCTTTATGTTGCTAAAAGATTATTCGCTGACATGGCTTCAAATCAATAGTTTCCTTTCTGGTATTTCCAAGTTATCAAAATGTCTCATTTCATTGTGGTTCGAAGACGACGAAGAGTGAGTATCTGATGTCTTTTATGTGGAGAACCATTGCATTTACTTAGCATGAACGGTCATTTGTTGTACAGAAGAGGGCTATTCAGTCTTATATCTGAAACCCCATTTTCTAGTTGTCTATCTGTGGTTAAGATGTTCTGTAGCAAAAATGCGCTTCCTCCCATTACCATTTTCTCTTTGATCTTTTTTCAGATGAACATGATAAAAGTTTCCAATATCATGGGAATTGATCCAAAGCCATTCGATGCCAAAACATTCGTTGAAGAAGACAGATTCGTGACAGATGAACCTGAAGCAAAGAAGCGTATTCGTTTGGAAAATAATATTGTTCGCCATAGGTTTGTTAAGAGTCGAGATGGCAAAACATATGTAAGTGAACACTTCTTCAAAGCTTTTCCGCTTTTAAATTTTCCATCAAAACCTGTGACGAAGCTATGTAGTTTGCCTATTGCTAGTAGTCTAGTACTTCTGATCTACCAATTTCGTAAACTGGCGTTCTTGGTACTGTTTCAAATATTTTGCTGAGAAATATAAAATGTTAATGATGTTAATATAGGTACATACTTTTGATGCAATTTGTGTATTCCGAATTAGTTTACTTTGTGCTTTTCATCACGGACATGTGTTCATTTGGTTGGAGATGAGATTTTATGATGTCTCTGTTCAACAGTTCTTCTAATTCTTCAGGCTTCATTAGAAATCTGCCCATAAACAAAACTTCTTTGTTTTGTTGCTTATTGCACTTATTTCTTCTACTTTTTCCTTTACTTTTGCTGTAGTATACTAAAGTCACTCTATGTTCGTATGCAGACTGAAAGTAATGCTCGGTTTGTAAGGTGGTCAGATGGGAGCTTACAGCTATTGATAGGAAACGAAGTTCTTGACATAACTGAACAAGATGCAAAACAAGACCAGAATCACCTCTTTATCAAACATGAAAAGGTGTTACTTCGTCATTCCTTCTGCCTTAGTTAGCGATCAATTTATAGTTGCTCCAGCCTCCTAGGAATTGAAAGCATCCTGTGAATCAACGATAAACTGATTCATTTCAGAGCACCCATACAAGTCTCTATACTAAATGACAAAACTTCTCATGAGGAAACCAAATGTCTCCTGCATTCCAAATTGGTCTTGGTTCTAAGAATAAAACCAACTCTGCTATATCTCAAAGTGTTGTCTTATCTGGATGTTTTGTAGGGTATCCTTCAATCACAAGGAAGAATTTTGAAGAAAATGAGATTTATCCCATCATCTCTAACGTCAAATTCCCATAGGCTTTTGACTGCCCTTGTTGAATCGAGGCAGAAGAAGGCCTTCAAAGTTAAGAACTGTGTCACTGACATTGACCCTGAGAGGGAGAAGGAGAAGAGAGAAAAGGTAACCTCTTAAATGAGCTCAGACAATCCAACAATAGTTTTATTGTAGTGTTTGTAGACTTTTCTCATTTAATATCTCAAATTCTGAAGGCGGAAAGCCAAAACCTCAAGGCTAGTACAAAGCTGAGTCAGGCGAGGGAGAAAATCAAGCGCAAATATTCACTTCCTGTTGAAAGGAGACAACTTTCCACCGGCTACTTGGAAGATGCTCTTGATGAGGTCTGTTTTATTAGTTTGGGTATATTGTGTTCTTTCATTTTCTAAAGCAAAGTTTGCAGTAGTAACGACTGATTGTTTCGTGGAACCAGGATGACGAGACAGACCACTATGGTTCTCACCGTTCAAACCGTGGCTACGAGGAGGATCTCGAAGCTGAAGCGCAACGGGAACGCCGGATTCTGAACGCCAAGAAGGTAAGCTTTAGAAATTAAACCAATCCTTTAACATTAAGAAAAGTCATATCTCTCAGTATGCAAATAACATTAGAAATTAAACTATTCCTTTAACTGCTTCTCGCTGGGGTTAAAGCAGAGCCGCAAAGGCATTCCGGGGAGGTCTTCAATGACTTCGGCCAGACCGTCAAGACGTCAAATGGAGTATTCTGAGAGTGAGAGAGAGGAATCAGAATATGAGACGGAAGAAGAAGAGGAAGAAAAGTCTCCTCCCCGTGGTAGAGGAAAGGAATCAGAAGATGAATATGAGGAAGATGCAGAAGAAGATGAAGATGAAGGAGGAGGAAAATCTAACAGATATTCAGATGAAGACGAAGAAGAGGAAGAGGCTGTGGTACGCAAATTAGAACATTCTTTTATTTCTTTTGTTGTCAATGGGGAAGTTCATTGAGATTGTAATGTGTGGTGAAATGTGCTTTATGCAGGGAGTAAGGGCAGAGAAGGATCACCGTGGAAGTGGCCGGAAAAGGAAAGGGATTGAGTCTGACGAGGAGGAGTCTCCGAGGAGAAAAGCTCCGACTCATCGTCGTAAGGCCGTGATTGATGACAGTGACGAAGATTAATAATTTTCGTTAAATCTTTCACTCTCCGTTCGTCAATTTGTTATATTGTAGTCTGGAATTAGACTCGTTTTAATCAAAATAAGAACACGTAAAAAAAATCATGGGATCGAGTTGATGAATTTTTGAATTCATGTAATAGTTGAAGATAATAATAGATGGTGTTTCCTCTCTCTTGGCTTAAATGTAATGTTGGTATGTGCTGGTCAAAGAAGAAAAAGGCAGGAGGTTTTTCTTGGGTTTTAAGAGATGAGAATGGAATGGTACTACTTCATAGCAGAAGATCATTCCTAAGTACCGCAACTTTGGCAAAGAGCAAATCTTCCGAGCATTTAATGGGATGTAGAGAGTAGGAATAATCACAAAATCAACAAGTTGATATTTGCTTCGGAAGCAATGGATCTGGTTAAAGCTATCAACAGACCTCAAGCATAGCCTTCTTTCGAGTTCTATATTTCAGAAATTAACAATGGTCTGATTGATATCAAAGACTGGAAAATTCAGGGGCATTCTCATTGCGCAAAGTGTAGCTCAAGGGTTTCCTTTTTGGCTTAAAGAGCTCTTTGATTTTGAGAAACGTTTTCCCTTAGTCTAAACTATCAGGAAAGAATCAGATAGAATTTGGAATCCTGCAATCTCGAACAGCTCTTTACCCCCTTTTTGGCAATCTGTTTCGGAATTTGCTTAAGGATTTCCCTCTTAGACTCTTCATAGTTTTGTTGTCTGTAATTTTTGGCACACAATTAACGTAAAATTGTTGACCCAAATAACTTTGCCACAGACTTGTTGTCACAGTAAACACATTTAGTTTAAACTCTTGATTTTATTATGTAGCCCAAAAAATCTGTAACACTGTTTTACTTTTACATACGTTATGTAAAATTTGGTTTTACAGAAGGAAAAAATAAAAACAGAATTTTAAGAAAATTTTGACAATATATAGAAAATTTCTATAAAAATATGGGGGTTACTACAATCCATCATCTAATGGCTTATATATCCGTGACGTGCAGGTTGTTCAATGGAGTGTTCTTGCTCAAACCCCAAATAACAATCCGAAACTAAGATGAGTTTCGTATCCTGACCAAAAATAAAAACCACAAATTCAGCAATAATATATAAAGAATTGTAAGAAAGAATGAATTAGTTAAGACAAAGTAAGAAGAAAATTGTACCTGAAACGAGGTTATATTGGGAGGTAACTCCATGCGTGTGATCAGACGACCAGTGAACGAAACCCTCTTCACAGCAAAGAGCTCAGAAGTTGAAGTATCACCAAGAACCAACCACCACGCTTCGTCTTTCACCTATAACCCAAAATAAATGTCATGAATTCAATTTCATTTTTGCATCGAGCTAATCTGTGGTAAAGTCTTTATTAAAAACCTTTGGGAATCGAGGGGCCAGCGCCCTCGAGCTATTCCTCTTTGATGTCTTTTCCAATCTGATTTCCAGCGTTGAAGGCTTCTTCTTGCCATCTGAATCCTTCTTTTGGAGTCTCACATTCATTTGGATCCGTGGAAAACGTTGGAGATCCTAATTAAGATCGAAGAGTGCAGAGAATAGTTAAGACTCCATGAGTGAAAGTACTAAATGCAAAAAGAAACAGTTGTGACCAATTTGAGAGTACCTGAGATAATCTTGATGCAGGGAAGTTTCCGGTTACACTTTGTAGAGTTTCCCTTGGAAGATCTAATAGCTGATGCAGCGTGTGAATTCCTCTTGCGGTCAGAGATCCTAGAAGATCATCATTCATGCATGGGATCATCCATAATGACGAATCTTGATCGGACCACATGCCCTAGAATAAAAAAGAGAATTGGATAAAGTAAAAGCATTTTTCTTAATTTGCCAAAAGTGAAATAATTTGTATTGGTTCTGCTTCCAAAGAAATGGAACAAGCTAAGAGTAGTAATCTTCAGGACATTACCTGCATGACCATTTGCAAAAGGCGCATACACGTCAGTGAGCTTGAGAGCCATCCACTGTTTGCGCAGATATCAATCATGGCCTGAAGGATCCGAATGCTTTGATCCAGTACTGACTTTAAATCCGTGTTATAATCACTGATTGGGAGTGCCAACTGAGAAAAGTGTGCCTGGAGCAATGGATGTCATGCATTAAAAAGACGGTAACAATCATGAATTATATGATTCAGTCATGAACTCACACAGTTTGGATTTTTGTTTCATTCTTCAGTGCATGATAGTATGAAAAAGTACATACCTGGAAGAGCAGATTCGCTTTCACATGAGGATCATCTAGATGGTTATTATCCACGGGATACCGAACTTTATCTGACAGTGTTTTGTTGTAATTTTCCTAAGGAACACGAGATAAAGAAGAAAATTTTACATCATTTCACTGAAATACTTTTAAAGATAAACCATATATATTCGTCAAGTAAAACAGTATAGACCAGACCTCATTGTGACGCACAGGAAGTTCGTCATACTCAGAAGCACCAGCCAAGATATGCAAAAATGCCTAAAGGGCAGTGGTTAGAAGCCAAAGAAAAACAAAAGAATAATCAAGATAAATTGGATAAGCTTCTTACTTCAAGCGATGTGTCAGGACCTATATTAGAGCCAAACATAGACACGGTCATGTAGCAAAGGTAATACTGTGACGCTATTGTACCCAGCATCGTAGGCTCCACACTATCTTCATTTACTTTGAGGCATCCACTATCTTCAAGATCCTCAAATGTGGTTTGCACCAATCTACACAAAAAGCAGCCCACATACACCAATGTTACAATGGTTCTAGTTAGAGAAATCTTATTTATTTAATAACTTTGATATTTACCTTGATAAGTAGGAACAGATTGTTTCGTCTTGAGTACCTTCTAGCCCATAGTAAGCAGGATTAGCCATCTGTTACATCAATACCAGACTGTGTCATGAACAGGTTATTCTGCAGTAATGGAAAATCTAAAAGGAAAAAGAGAATCTGGCTGCAGGTGTCAAACTATTGCAGCGTCAAACTATGTAGTATCTCGCTTTTTGATAGAACTGAAGCATATTTACCAGTCTGCGAAACAAATACGTCCATGTAAGATAATGCACCGCATCTTCTTTGTTGCCTATTGTTCCAGAGACTATTTCTGCGTTGAAGTGATCGTGCAGCTTCTCTTTCAAACTACTTTCTACGGGGAATGGTTCGTACAAGAACTGCATGCAGAGGAAATATGATCTTTTTGAGGTAAATTGTTGCAAAGGATACCAAAAAAAGCCAAATAATTCCAATTGAGCTTGACCTTTTTGTAAAAGCTTTTTTTAGGTTCATGTACAAGAATGACCGCTTTCCCATGTTGGTCAAACTGTGGACGCCCTGCACGTCCCATCATTTGCAAGATCTCTGTAAGAGGGAAGTCAACATATCTTTTGGTTTTTCCGTCGAAATATTCTGTTCCCTGATAGGAAACATTGCCAAAAACAACAGTATTATAGAGAAAAAAACAAATCATTAGAGGAGAAAATCTAAGAAAATGATCCCAAACATTATAATAGAAGAGGACCTTCTTTTACCTTTATAATAACTAAGTGAGCTGGTAGGTTCACTCCCCATGCCAAGGTACTTGTTGAGACCAAAACCTGTAATGGAAGCATGGAATCCATCATCAATCATAATGTAAAAGTGTAACCATGGATACGGTAAAGGCAGGAGAGAGCATATGTTGAGGAAATTGCCTGAATCTTGTTGTTCGTGAAAAGCTCTTCGACTGCAGATCTATCGTGGTCGTTTAAACCTGCATGATGCAGTCCGATGCCGAATTGCAACGTATGTCGGAGGTTCTGGTCAGTTATCTGTGAGAGGACCATCTGCAAGTCTTCCTCTGACACACTTAGAAATTGCCGCGGATGTTCGTCGGAGGCAGCAAACTTCATTTCATAGGAAAAGAAGATACAAAGGATGATACAAATTAGAGTTATATAGTCAAAAGATGATTTAGTATCTGTGTTTGATGATAAATCATGCCTGAATAAGATCCAGTGCGGTAAGCCTTGTCTGCCTACGGGATGAAACAAAGATAAGAACTGGTTTTGTAGGTGAATGGGTACATATGGCGGCATATGCTGGCTTGTTCATGCTATTCATCCTTGGGCAGTAATACTTTCCAGGATAACCCTGAAAACAATAAACAAGGTTGAGTCTGGAAATTTCATGCTTGTATGGTTTCCTTGAATACCTTCAATCCACCAACCGAAAATGGTAATTAAACAGCGCAGACTGAAATTTTGATAGTCAAGTACAGTGTAGGAGACGTACTTAAAGTTGTTGTTTAAGAAAGGCATTAATTGTTTGCAAACTAGTGAAAAGATATTGATTTACCTGAATATGAACTTCAATTGGTACAGGCCTGACGCTTGGTTTAAAATTGAAAAGTCCGATCTCCCCAACACCCAACCAGTCAGCCAAATCACTGAATGAAAAGGAAGCATCAAGTCAAAATCTAAACTTTTTCAGCACACACAACTTGAGAGAATAAGTTAAACTGGCTATTGGGAGTAAGGTATTTCTTAAGCCATCTTCCACATCAACATTTTTAGTAAATAAGACTAAAATTGAAAGTCCTTCACTCACATATCACACTATAAGGACAGTGTCATCAGTACAGCAAAGACATGGATAACAGTCTACCAGCTCGAACATTCAGTTGCGTGTTTAGTGATTATTCCGAAAAATAATAGCAAAAAGAAAATACATAGAAAAAAGCATATTCAAAGAGACAGAGAAGTTAAAATACGAACCCTGCATTTGCCAGAGCTGTAGAAAGCCCAACGAACCGGACGGAGCGCTCTGTCTGTGATGATATATATCTCATCCTAGACACAATAACCTGGAAACCAAATGTAGATCAAAACTAAATCAGGCGGAACACAGAACTTTGAAAAAACCTGAGACGAAAAGAAATCAGCTTTTCACCAAGACCATAGATATTACATGTGTCATGATATAACTGGAAACTCTAACCAACGGATGGAGCTTAGCGTAAGTACTTAGAAATGGGATATAATCGTTTTTAAGCTTCTACCTCAAGAATGGGCCCTCTGTCGGCTCCAAGCAAGTGAATCTCATCCAAAATAACAAGGCCGACCTATATCCCCAGAACATCATAAGTTACTGTTGACAAAAAAAAGGCAAGCCGATACATCAATCTATTGACAAAGATTTACCTTTTTGACATAACTTCGAGTATGCCAATTACGACTAATGCCATCCCATTTTTCAGGGGTAGATATGATGATGTCAGCGGACAAGAGAGCTACTAAATCTGGAGTGTAATCTCCAGTCATTTCAACCTGTTGAAGTGCAAGTGTTAGGAATAATATTTGGTAGCCAAAATAAACAAGCATGGATTATGAGTCTGCAACATGTATAGAGGCTCCGAGGCAATATCCGCTTACCATTTCTTTTCCAAGTGGAGCAACAAGATGCTTTTTCCAATCATTCATCCTTTCTCGAACAATAGCCTTCAGCGGTGCTATGTAAACAACCTGCATGCCACAAAAATTAGGCATCTTCAGTAAGATAAAATAGAACACTAGAAAATAAACTAATCCGTGATTTGATATCATTTTAGAGATTCATTTCTTCATTTCAATAGGTAGATTCAGTAAAAGGCTGGCAATTTAGCTGAAACATAATCATGTACAATAAACTGAAACATGTACTGGAAGTCTTGAACTAAATAATTACCAAGCGTTAGGAGACTGAAAACTCATACCTTCATATCAGGCTGCGTACTGAAGAGACGCAACATTGCAAGTTCAGCAGATATAGTTTTCCCACTTCCAGTTGGAGCTCCTACAAGAACATTGTTGTCTGTGTGATATAACACATGAAAAATCTGCAACACCAAACCATACATTTTCAGTTGACTAAGAAAGGAGTGATGAAGAAAAACATATATGATATAAAATTAGGAAAGTAACAGGGCAGAGTATGCTCAAACCTGAGTCTGTATTGGATTGAAATGTGAAAATTTGTAAAGCGATTCATACAACTTATTCCCAAGAGAAGTCACAGGAAGAGGTTTTAAGTCTAAAAGCTCTGTGTGAGATGTTCGTGCCTGAATGAAGAAAAAATGTTAGGACCTACCTTACAGATAACTTAAGCGTAGAAATGATCTTGTAACTATTTCGGAAATAGCAACCGCTAGAAGAAATATACCTCTGGTAGGGCAAGATTGTGGAAAGAGATTGTGAAGAAAGACTCTGCATGCAACCAAGAATCAGAAACCGCATGAACATAGTATTGTGGCGGGTGTGGTTCAAATATCGGTACGGTAAAAGAAAGCTTCTGTGGTTCCCCTCTAGCCATCCGCTTTGTTAGTGTGAAAAGATCTGAGTGGTAGATATAATCATTCTCTGTGTCCTGTCGAAGAAATAGCACAAGATAGGCGTTATTTCAACACTGCCAAAAGAGTAAGCAATATTGAAGAAAGAAATCACTAGCATCTAGCACAGAGTATTGTCTCTTCCTAGTGTTTAGTAGTGCTATATGATGAGATACTAAATCGTTCCAAACAGCTCATTCTTTGTCACTACAACGTATGTGTCTTAATGGGAGTTATATGGTAGTACCTCAATGAGAATCCACCAACGAAGAGCAGCACCATGAAAACGATCCTTCCATATGAAATCTGGAGTTATAAGCAAATCCACCTAAAAATGGTAACAAATAGATGATGATAGATAGTTTGTCGTGTGAAAGCTTATAAATTATTGAAGAATCTCTCCATTAGCTACCTTCAATACAGTGCGGGTGATTGGACTAACAGTAGCTGCCAACTGAATTGAAGGAAAATATCCTAGATGTTGCTTGACCAACTAGAAATCCCAATGCAAGCAAAAAGCCAAAAAACGTTAGTGTTTTTTTTCCATATATACATGAATTAACTTAGTGAACTTAAGATTTTTATACCCTTCCCCCAGGATTATAACGAATCAGCGCTCCAATGTCTTTTTCCTCCATCTCATACAAACGGTCTAAGTCAGCCCCTCGCTCTTCAAGTTTTCTTAATGTCTGATAAATTGAGATGAATTAGCGAAAATATTACATATTACAAGTAAAAATAGTATTCAGAAGCTTACATCAGAAGGTAGATCCCTTTCGAATTGCCGAAGAGGATGCTGATGAGGCCATAGTTGACGATCAACTGCCTTGCAGTATTCCAACATAAATAAAGTCATCTCACACCAGCCTTTTCGCAAGCATATTTCAAACAGAGCACGCATTATACGTGCTAAACTAGCACTAATGTATGAAGCATCAGAGACCAGAGAAAATGCATCAATTGATCCACGGGATATGTACAACTGTAGATCATAAAGTCAGTATATCAGAACTCAATATCAACCAGCCGTTTCATCTCCTAGTTATAATATTGAAATACAAGTGAAAGTCAATCACCTGAATAAGAATCGAAATTTTTCCATGTTTGTTAGAAGGGCCTCCCTTAACTTCTAAGGGACAGCAAGAGCGTGCAAGAGTCTCAAGTTCATGCTGCTCTTCCTCTCTTACCACAATATTTTCAAATTCAGAAGAATGGGCAACCATATTAATTATCTACACCAGAGAATTTGAAATCAGTAAGTAATGGAAAAACTTTAGTTACACAGCAAAGAAACAAGAAAATATCAGAAAAACAGAATGATTATAGCAAACCTCGCTTTCATTCATGTGCCGCTTCAACATTTCGTTGTATGTTTCAACACTAGAATATTGAATATAGAAGTGACTTGCAACCCGTCCAAGCTCGGTACAGTAAAAGTTTCCACTTTTCTCATCGAACCTCATCATCTTAGCTTTGTCCAGTGAACGTGCAGCATCAGCCACAAGGGCTCGTTGCTTCAACGATAAAGAAGGATCGGCAATTATCTGTGACGAGTAGCACGGTCAGAATAGTTTTAGGTACATATATAATTGTAGCACAAACTCATCGGGAGTGTCGTACTATGATATGATTCAAAAACACTATGGCGGGAACAAAATATAGCACTAAGATCTCCATGTACACTACTAATGCTTACAAAACATAAAGTTTCAAATACTAAACACCAAAATGCGAAAAAAAAAACACCAAAGTGCAAAGAATAACGCACCTCGTCCCATCCAATGCCATAAGCCAAAGGATTTAACTTCATCCGAATAGACAAATATGTATATCCAAGCCAAGCACAGGCTTCCTTTACATTAGTCACAGTTCCCAAAACCACTTCTGCGTTTAAGTTGTCTTTCAAGGAGCTTATGAACTGCAAATAAGAATTACAATGGGACTTCACTGTATGGCCAAAGAAATTTGACAGATCAAACTACAAATGCAGGTTTCTGCATTAAGATGACAGACCAAAGCCCTTTTAGGTTTCTGCCCAATACCTGACTTTCTATGGGAAGCTGACTCGTCAGCAGCCGGAGATAGTATGCCAGCTTTTCATGGGATGTGATGATAATTCCCTCACCACTCTTATCAAACTGTGGTCTCCCAGCCCTTCCAAAGATCTAAATGCATATAATAGCATGATACATTAATACCAAAGATATAACAATGTCATGCTCTTTTCTAAAGAAGATTTTTTCCTTTACCTGCATGACATCAAGCATTCCCAAGTCTTTCCACCCACCAGCTTTGGCATCATACAATTGTGTTCCCTAGAAATCAACAGAACATATTGAGCTATAAGGAAATGTGATATACTTGCGCCACTTGTTTGATCTCCCAAAAGAGAAACTTATCTTGCTACAGATTACAGAGTGAACTTTGGCTGTACCAAAAAACACCACATAAGCATACCTTAATTACGACTGTGTGTGCAGGTAGATTTACACCCCATGCAAGAGTTGCAGTGCAAACAAGCACCTGTATAACCAAAACAAGTTGAGGGAAATAAGTATTTAAATAGTAAAGAGCAAGCAGACAAAAATGTTTTGTACCTTCAAGAGACCATCAGAAAACAGCCTCTCCGTAAGTGTTCTATCAGATCTCAACATCCCAGCATGATGAATTCCGAAGCCAGCTTCAAAGAATTTGACAAGATCCTTATTCCTGGACTTCATAACGTCTTTCTGAGATACATCAAAAACAATCCTGAGAAAAATTAACACCAACAATGATGTTAAAAAAGATGAAATATACTCCATTTTTTACCTTCATCAGTTGAAATTGAGGATGAGTCTCATTCGTGAACAAATCCAGAGTTTCATATTGCCGGGCAAGATCAACCTGCCAAAGTGAAAATATAGAAGTCATGTACTTCTAGATCTGGATTCCGAAATCCCTTGAGAAACCATGCTTTCGGTGAGATCATTCTGATATGCAATATTTAAGATTTCAGGAAACCCACAAATGCATGTGTTTTGGAGGACATCAGGTAAAAAGTAGAAGCTGAATATAAAAAGGTAAAATATCATGTACCAGTTTCTCAGCTGTTTTTGAAGTGTCTTTTCGGGAATGAACAAAAATCATTGCTTGATGACCTTGTTTAATTGAATCAACAACCTAACATGAAAAAATTACCAGATAGATAAGTGACCTGTCCAATTTCACATAAATAAAAAAGAGTCTTTGCTCGATATAGAGACCTTTTTGTAGCATATCTCATTTAACAATTCGTTTCTAGCAGCAAAGTTATGCTCAGTGATGCCTATGTATTGTTGAGCTAAGGGAACTGGGCGATAACTTGAATCAAAATAGAAGAGGCCAGTGTCTGGATTCACTCGTAAAAACTGAGCAACCTGGAATCCACCCAACAAAAAGGTTAAAAAGAAGTAATTTTGACCGATCCTAATTTCCTGAGACTAAAAAGGATATGTGAAGTAAAACATCGTGACAGAGATATAGATCATGTTGGGAAAGACCTGTAGGTAGCTAGGTAAAGTGGCTGACAGGCCTACAATTCTTATCATTGTCTGTGTTGACTCCACCTGATAAGCAAAGTAAAAGTCAGCCAGAAGGTAACCTGCTGCAACATAAGGAGTGAAATTACAATTCCAAGAATTACTTTAGGAGAACCAATTTTTCACGGCCAAGACGTACCTGACGGAGGGTCCGAGCAACTAACGCCTCTATCACTGCACCTCTATCATCATTCAGAAGATGCACTTCATCAATGATCAATAGTTTTACTAGCATTGACAATGACATGTCACTGCTTTTGCGAGTAATGACATCCCATTTCTCTGGTGTTGTCACTATCATCTGATTCAGAATTGATAAATAATCGGTATATATCAGTTCCTACATGTCTCCACAAGAAACTTAAGCATATCTTATAAGCTCAAATGAAACCTGAGTTTCTTCAAGTTCACTCTTCGTGAGTTGCATATCCCCTGTAAGCTCCTTCACAACCATATTTAATGGAGCTAGACGACGGCTAAATGCTGACGTGACCTCTGCTGCCAACGCCTACAAAGAACAAAATAGTAAAATAAAATATTTACAACAAAAGTCATCCATAAGATTATATTAACCTGGTTTTACCTTCATAGGAGCTACATAAACAATCTTAAACTCGTTTTTGTGCAAGTAGCCATCCCTGAAGTGTTGTTTGATCTGCAAGATAATTTCAAAAATATCTATGTGTAAAATATGAAATAATTCAGTGTGATTAAACAATAAATCACCTTTCTACAACATAAACCACATTTCACAAAAAATACTCATGCTCTTCGTAAAGTAAATATCAACTCTTTCCAGCACGGTCTGTGATTAAAAACAGCTTCAGAAAATAAAAAAATCAAACCAGGTAAATTAAAAACTTACCTCATGTAGAACAGAAATCATAGCTATATTTGTTTTACCAGCTCCTGTTGGAGCACAGACCTGCAAAGTGCAGAATAATGTTATGCTTGACTAGGTAATTGGCATTGTAGCTCGGTATGGACAAAAGTTATTCATATGACTCACCAATATATTCTCATTGGTGTGGTAAACTGTCTGAAATATGCGACTCTGAATACGGTTTAAAGACTTGTAACCATGAAAAGCAGCTTGAGCAAAGTCATCTAACTCTTTTATCTCAATCTAGAAACAAGCAAGAATTTAGAGTTAAGAGTGCATGCAATCTGGCAGAAAAAGCTACAATACCATCTATATCAGAAACTCATTCAAATGTGTGGAGAAACACTTGACGATAACTTCTCAGCATGAAAAAATTGTCATTTAAAGAAATTTTCATCTGCCTCTGGATATGGATGAGACGTACCAGCTTCTCGCCAGGTTTCATTTGTGCAGTAGGGGTTGGCGGGATAAATACTTCCTCATATCCTTTTAAGTGCTTCCTTACGGTACCTTGGGGAAGGGCAAGTGCAAGAGAATTCGCTTCTCCAGACCCAATCAGATCCTCAAATGCAGTTTTCTTTTCACTTGCCTCAAGTAAAGAAGAAAAATTGGCCTCTGATATTTCACTCTCTAAACCAAGATCAGCATTTCGTTTATTTTTCTTTTCCTCCTTACGCCGAAGTTTTTCGATTTGCTTTGCAGACTCTGTTTGAACAGTAACCTGAAAGGTAGCTGAGTGCAATCATTACTGTGGCTACAGAAAAGGAATGGTGCCCAACATCACAAGGCAAGGCCTCACGCAAATAGCAGTACCTGTGTGCCATAGGTAGGCATCCGAGATTGGGTGTTTGAAGCTGTTTTGTCAGACTTGAGAATCATTTGGCCATGATGGATAGCATCAACAATTTCTTTCCGATGCTGAAAAAGGGAATAAACAAGACACCATACACATCTCTAAGAGACTAAAAAGAAGAATATAACTTTAGTATAGACCTAAGTAAAAACTATTTTACTATACATAGGCATACCCATATACCATAAGGTCGGCTTAAAAGATGGTGATTTCATCCAAAAAACATAAAACACAGTTATGCGTGCCACTTAAACGTAACGGTAGCCCATGAGGAAAGCATACTATACTGTAGAATCTAACGCAAATCAGGCACAAAGTATCACCACAGGTCCGTAGACTTCAGATAAAAGAGCAATATCAAATTTAGGCCTTACCATGATAAGGTCTTGAACAGTCTCAAATGCACCATCCCCAACAAGATCCAGTAGATCCCCAGCTATCTGTAGAACAAATATTTAAATCTCATCTACTTTCACTTGCAAATATGATGCTCTAGGAACAGGTATAGTCGGTCCAAAAATAACATACCTCCTCACCGGGTTTATCCGAATCCAGAAATCTGCATATAGCCATAGCTAGTTCTTCACGGGAAAGTTGTGAACTGGTTTCTCTAACCATCTGACCACATGCATCTCTTAGCCAACTTAAATTGAATTTTCCTACACTGAGATTATTTTTCGTGTCGCTAACATCACTCCATCCTTCAGAAAACGATGCATGAGCAACATTGCTTTCCACATCCAGAAATCCTTTTTCGTCAAGAGATGCTTCTACCAAAAAACGAGCTGGTAGATTGAAAACAAGGTCGGCACCAAACTCAGCTCCCTCATTAACTTCATTAACATATGTCTCAGACTGATGAGTGGGCTGTATTGAGTAAAGTGCCTGAGCTAAGGAGGCCACATTCTTTACATTAGCATCTGAGACAGCATGCCCGACAAGATTTTGCAACTTTAACCTGTTGAATATAAGCCAACCTAAATTACCTCTGAACACCCTAAAGAAATACAAAATCTTGGCCACTTTGATAAAGTAATCTTCAACAATCTTGCCTCAGCATGTTTGATAAATACGCCAATACATAAAACGAAAAAAAGAATTAACAGTACTTACTTCTTTTCAGAAATGCTTTTATTATCACTGATCTCATTGTCCTCCTCCACTGGCTTGCCAAACAGACGATAAGCGGAGAAAGCAACCTCACGAAACTCATCTGATGGAACTTCACGATCAATTAACTCCACTACAGCTCCAATAAACTGCTTGTATGCTTGTCGCACTTCTGGAGAAGCTGTCACACGAATTCCAATCAATATACACAAAACACCACCTCGTATAGAGAAATTGGAAAGAAAAAACAAACATATCATCATAAAATCACCTCCTTCCCATTGATGAACTATCCTCTTAGCAAGGTCGGATTCATCAAGGCGATTCCCGGAGCTGAGATCGCAAACACAAGTAACACAATAGTCCAATTCAATTCAAGTATTTACAAGAAAAAAAAAATACTTTGAGGTAATAACTTCCAAATGCTTTCCGAATTCTACATATACATTGTGATCACCAGACTATACAACTATCAAATTCGATATAGAACCTAACAGATGCTAGAGAACTCACTGAAAACCTAGTAAACGAGTGGAATCGGTTCGGGAAGAAAAAACGGACCTGCGAGGCTTATTAAGAGTTTGGAGTATAGCTTTGCGGCGAAGGTATGCCTGATCGATGTCAAATGGCTCTCTGAGAGAGCTTGTCAAGCGAGGAAGCTGAGCTAACATGACAAAAACCCTCTACTTGCGTCGTTTAAGATTCTTCTTCTCTGTGGTTTTTTCACCTCTGGTCGGCTCTCCGAGGAAGAAGGCGATCGCTAGCGTCCTAAACGGCGTCGCTTTGATATTTGGAAAGCAACTTTAATAGGACCCGTACACCGACCCGATAAAATACGGGTCCACCAAACGATGACGTTTTAGTTATTGCATAACAACATGGGACCATGATTAAATTATTCTTTCTTTCTTTTCTTTTTTTATCGGAGAGTTTTTTAAATTTAAAGACAAAACAATTAAATAAAAAAGACAAACAAATCTAAAAAATTTCATGTGATTATCTCAAATTTACAAAATTTAATACACAGTAAACATAATTATTCACAATTGACCCCAGCATGAACAAGATTTTCTGATTCAGCTTTTTCACATCTCATCCTGCAACACAAAAATTTGGCCTTTTACAATAAGTCATTTTAATTAATACCAATAATACGATGCGTCTTTAATTTAAATCTCAAAATAAACGTAGGAAAAAAAGTCTACACGAGCTAAGTTCTTTAATGATGTAAAAAAAGCACTCAAAAGGGTTTTGAGAAGAGACAAGAAGACACAGAACAAGTAGCCACTCTCATCTCACCACCCTCTCTCTCTACTTGCTCTATCTCTCTCTGTGTCTCTCCACTTTCTCTTCTTCTTCTTCTTCTTGCTCTAGAGATCTCTTTCTCTATCTCCATCCCTTTTTTCTCTCTTTCTAGAAAGACAACAGTGACATTTTGTCTGAACGGCATCTATGGCTCCTCTGGTGCTTTCACTTCTCCTTCTAGCCATGGCTGGACATTCTAGTAAGAACTTTCACTCTTCTTCAGATTTATTAGCGAAGTCTTATCTCTTTCACTCTTAGTTAGTTCTTCTCTGAAGAAAAGTTCTTGTAGCACTCAAGGGTTTTACTGTTCTTGAGTGTTCTTCCATTGATAATGAGATTAAAAAAATAAATCTTTTTCTTTACAATCAATTGCTAAGTATACCATAGTTATTTCTTTGGTTGATTTTCCTTTCAAGAATAAAAAAAAAAAATGTTTTCTGTTCTTGAAGTGTTTTTTTTTTTCATGGCATAGTTCACAAATTTCTAGAAAACTTTACTGATTTTTTTTTTCTTTTCTGATTTGCTTGTTGTCTCTCAACTTGTCACTTACTTTCTTTTTTACCCTATTGTTAGTTATTTGTAAATCTTGCCTTTTAAAGGTGATTCCAAGATTTGGGCAAATCTTGTTGGCTTCTCAGATTACAGAGTAAAGAAGATGCAGCTCTCTTTCTTCTAACGTTGGCTTTCTTGTGGTCATTGTAGGTGCCTCATGGTGTGTGTGTAAAACAGGACTGAGTGATACAGTGCTTCAGGGAACCCTAGACTATGCGTGTGGAAATGGAGCAGATTGTAATCCTACTAAACCAAAACAATCTTGCTTCAACCCTGACAATGTTAGGTCTCATTGCAACTATGCAGTCAATAGCTACTTCCAAAAGAAGGGTCAATCTCCTGGCTCTTGTAATTTTGATGGCACTGCCACTCCCACTAACTCCGACCCTAGTTAGTCTCTCTCAACCATCCTCATTTTTTGCATTTCTCTCATTTTTGATATACAATGTGTTCTTACTACATTTGAAACTTTAAGTGCTTTTTTGGAGTGATTCATGTGGTACTCAAATTGTTGATAGTTACAGAAAGTTGAAGGTTTTGGTTTTTGTCACTATTGAATGACTTTGGTATTCAAGATTCTAAGACAAAATGGATACGCCAAATGCATAATAAAGACTATATATTTCCAGCTTCAAGTTTGTGGACAATAATCAATGTCTTAACATTTTCTGTGTTTGTTTTTTACAGGTTATACAGGGTGTGCCTTTCCTACTAGTGCCAGGTGTGCTTCTGATTCTAATGGCTTTATCAAGAAATTGAAAGAAACGTTTTGCATTTTATGGAACCAAAACCAAGAATTTGATCAACTTGTTTTCTATATTTGTGGCAAAGAGAAAAAGTAGATTAAAGTTTGATTTGGGCCCCAAATTTACAACTTTTTTGTTTTTGTTTACTTCTGTTGTGATAGAGATATCATCATTCACATCAATTTAAAATAGAAAACAGCATCATTAATATTACTTAAATAGACTAAAGGAAATAGAATAAATAATGAAAATTGTTGTGAACAGTCAATTACTTCTTCTTATTTTAAGACCCTTTGAACTGTAAGTGTTCAACGTGAACCAAAAAGTACTCACTTTCCTTTATTTCTTTAACCAAAATTTTGATCATATCTATAATAAAATCAAATGCTTTATTGGATTACAGTTTGAACGCATGATCATGTTCTTGACTGATATGGCCGTATTAAGCAATGGTACTCTAAATCGTTAATATTTTGGACCCATCAAGGACACTTTAGTGAATAGAAACTGAGATTCTTCTTTTTGTTAGTGCTTTTGAGCAGAGAATATGAATTTGCTTTGAAAATTTTCCATTAGATCAATCTCTTTCATCAAGACTTGGTCTGGTTTTGGACCAAAACCATAAGTGGTTGTTTCTTGTCTGATATACTCTTATTTTCTTCCAGTGGCTCTAGCGGCAGCACGACTGTGACACCTGGCACAACCAATCCGAAAGGCAGCTCAAGCACCACCACACTTCCTGGTAGTGGCACCAACAGTCCTTACTCAGGGAACCCAACCAATGGAGTTTTTGGGGGCAATAGCACAGGAGGCACCACTGGGACAGGGATTAATCCGGATTACACGACAGAAAGCAGCGCGTTTGCTCTCAAGAACTCAAGCAAATTGTTCGTCTGCCTTCTCTTGGTTGCTTCGAGTGGATTCTGTTCTTTCTTGATGCTCTAAGGTGGTTAATGGTCTCTGGTTTTGTGGGTGCACTTAGTTATTGTCTCAAGGACACTGGTCTAGTTTAGTGGTAATCTCTGTCTCTGTGTTATGCCCTTATGGGTCTATCTTATGTTTTTTGTTGTAAGAAGATTTCAGCTCTTGCATTTAATCTTACCTCTTGACTGCTCTGGTAGATTTGATGCCAGTGAAAAAATTTATATATAAATTATCTTGTCTCTGGACTAGAGTTTTATTAAAACCAAATTAACGGCTATTTTTATTATCCAAAGACTTGCAATATTGTTAAGCCAAACAAAAATTCTTGTGGCATATATTCCGGTAGAAATCTTAATTGTGAAGTTGTTTTTTCAAAAGATACATTTATGTAGCTATATCTCTGAAATTTAAATATTTGTTCACTATTTTATTACATAAATTACACTCAAATGAATTTATATTTGTCCTGAAAATACGAATTTGTTTACTAACCATCATATTCAAATCCCACGTCATTTTGTTACTTCTTTATAACATTCTATTTGGTTCAACTTCGTTATTGGTGGAGCTATTTGGTTCAACTTCTTCATAGTATTCAAATCCACGTCATTGTGTGCTTCAACTTCTTTATAATGTCATTTGTTTGCTAAGTTAACATGGAGATTTCAATCCATGTCTTAAAGTTAGCAGCACTACTGCACTACATATACTGTATATAGTTCATTTAACTGTTGAATAAATTTGATGCTACTAAATCTTACTTTATGTTACTCAAAAACATTCAACACTAATCATAGTATAAAATTACAAATCATATCATTTTATTCATTTAAAATATATTTCTATATAAATAATTCATTTGAAATGATTTTAAAATAGTTAAAAATTTGATAGTCAATATATCTTACAGACTTACACCGCATTGGTGGTTATGGTGACTTACACGCACCGGTTGTGACGCATGATTAACTATATTATTCTGTTTATTTCACCCTCTATGTTCCACCGTCACCACTCACCACCATTCCAATTTCTTTTACATACATGATAATGTAGTATAAAGAGATTATATAAAACCTTTTTTTATAGCTGCCAACAAAAAATATGTATTTATTGCTGTAAATTTGAATAGAAGAAAAGACAAATTTGTTCAATGATACATTATTTTGAAGGAGTAAATAAGAAGAAAAATAGAGAAAAAAGAAAAATCACATTAGAAGGAAAAAATAATACTATCTAATTTTTTTAAAATAGAAGAATTCTTCTGTTTTAATTAATTGGTGACATTTTCAGGGAAAAAAAAATCTTCCAATTTTTTCGATTGGTACATATAAAGAAAAAATCAATTCTTCTTATTTTTTTCTTTTATTAGAGTTAACTAGTCACACTCTTAAACTCATATAATAATGTATATTTAATTTTATTAGCTGTCAATCACAGATGAAATGACATTTTGGGCTGTCAAAAAGAAATAGACGAAATGACATTTAGGGAATAAATTACAAAAATTGTAACCTATGAAGGTAAGTTAAAATAGTGAAAAAGTTGAGACACTAGTAAAGACTGACGAAGACATTCGTCGATAAGCGTGCAGATAAATTAGGGGCTATTACGTAGATTTTAAGAAATAAAGGGTCCTTTTTGATATTTAATTTAAAGTTATGGGGCATATTGCAATATTTACTTTTTAACATTTCTTCTTCCGTGTGAATGTGACTGATTCCCCCACTCTCTCTCTTACTGGTCCCTCAAAGCTCCACCACCTTCCCCACATTTCTTCCCCATTCTCTCTCTAAAACCTTTTTTTTTTCTCAGCTAAAAATCGAAACTTTCCGACGAGTTTTCAACATTAGGGCTTCAAACGGCAAGAAGCATTACCGTAGTATGGTATGTTGCAGCTCCATCTCTGTCTTTTTTTACCATCGCCTGCTCTGTTTTCGTAGCTTTCTTCTTGGTTTTCTTATACCATTTTTACTCATTTGGTTCCGTAATTCACAAGAAAGGCTGATCAGATCTTTATCTGGGAATTTTGTGAAAGTTTGGTTCTTCATTGGAAGAGCTTATTTCGGGTGTATCTGCATTTTGGTATCACGCGTTTTGTACTGTACTGAAAATGGTTTTTTTGAGCTGTGTAGGGTTTTTAATTTAGGGTTTCTACTTCTGGAACCTTTTACTAACTTGCAATTTCAATGAGAATCCTTGGCTTTCGCAGCTTTGCTGATTACTTGTTTTCGATTGTTTTTATTATTGGAGTGTTGTCAGATGCTTTTTTGAGATGAGTTCTGGCTTGATCCTGGACTTTTCTTTGATTTGAGCTGAAATCATGTTTCGCATCAATGTCTTGTTCAATGATTTTTTGTTCTGAGTGAGCTTTCCTCTCTTGTTTGAACTACTCAGGTTTGATTGTGAAGTCAATTAAAAGATGTTCTTTTTGACATGAGATATGGCTGGATTGAATCTATCAAAGGTAATCATGACTTCTCTTTGAGGAGTTGTAAAATCATTTTTGCTTTACTCTCTTGACCAGTGAGTTTCCTTTTAGAGTCTCTTGTTTGAAATACTTGAGTTAGTCTTAGTGTACATGTTTATACATCACATTTGGCCAGTGATCTGAGCTAGTTGGATTGACTATACGTTTACCTGAGGTAGCGAGTCTTTACATTGTTTCCTTTAAAGGACAAACAATGGAACAAATAATTAGAATGGTTAAGGAATCAAGAACTAGCCCTTAACTACCTCAAGGGTTAGTCCTAGACAGTAGTTGACGAAGAACGATAGAGAAAAATGTCTGCATACCCATATCGTTATGTCCTATTTATATGACTCCTGATCATTGTCTTTAGGTTGTATTGATGTGTTCTACGCTTGTCTTTTCTGTTGCTTTACACTAATCACATGTATGGAGTTACTACCATACATCTTTGTTTGCTTCCCAGGTTGGTGTTTACTTGCTGATGATTCTCTTTTACTGCAATTATTGTAGAGGTCAATTTGTGAAACATGTGGACATCAAGGATGGAAGGATTCACTTGTAACTTGCTCTAAATGCCGCATAGCCTGTGAACACTGGTGAGAAGTAATATCATATCTTATTAGTTTTGCTTAGGTAGTCAAATGAATCTTTTGATTGTCTTTAACTAATTATCTTTCAAATTTTTATCTCTGTTTTCCAGTTATTGCATGCGGGAGAATTCATTTGAGACCTCAACACATTTTGTCTGTGCTGATTGTTCGATGAGACCTGTTCAAAACAGATTTACTTCAGATTCTATCAAAGCAGTCCCTAGAAGTAATAGGAATAATGTGCGGGTGGAATCTTCAAATCCAGTTCCTAAATGGAAAAAAATTCCTGAAACGTCAAAGATGAAATTAATTTCACCAGAGGAAGTAAAAAAACTTTCATGTGGAGGCAGTACCAGTAAATCAACTTTCAGAGTACCAAGACCTGTTTCAGCTCGTCCTCCAATGGGTTTAACAAAACAAACTGTTGGCTTTCCAAGAGCTAGGAGTCTAAATTCTGCAGTGGTGGCACGCAAAACCAATTCAAATCACCTTCCACCTAAAAAGGTTGAGCCTCTTAGTCCTCGTACTCAACAGATTCGTCCAGGAGTCATGAGACAAGCTTCTAAAGCACAAGCAGTAGGAGAAGGTGGAATATTTTGCTTCTCTCTCTCTTTTATCTTAATCTATTCCCTTTCTAAAGGCCTAAGATCCAATACTTCTTTAACTAGATGACTAATAACATATCTTGCTGATTTTTGAAAAATTTTTATTGGCTTTTCAAGGGTCAAAAACGAAAGTTGGTGATGGAGCTAAATATCATGGTACCAACGAGATATGCCGATCAATCTTATCAGAGAAATTGTTGCAATTACTTCCATATCGACCAGCTTTGCACCCCATCTGGAAGTGAGTTTTACATCAGACAATATGTATTTTTTTGCTATCAAAATTTTTATGCTTCGGTCAGACCACTCTATAGTACTCCCACTAATTTCACAATTTCCATGAGTTATGTTTGTTCATATTACCTTTTTCTTTTCTCTCGTTGTGCTTAGCCTTATCTGCGATCTTAGAAAGGAAATCTCCTTAGTTTCTTTAGCATTAGGCTTTGTTACATTGCTGAAAAGCCTGAAACTGAAGATGTGCATATTTTATATATCTTTCTCCCTCTATACCAGGGGACGCATTGTGGATTCTGCTACACCATCTGAGTTTAATGGCGAGTTCTTAGCTCAACCGGCATCTAAAGTCCGAGGGAAGGCTTATGTACTTTCAAAGGCGGTTCCTGTCTTACTCAAGGTCAAATTGGTTCCTATAGGCAATCTTCTGAGTGATTTGTTTATGAACAGAAAACCAGGGCTTTCAGATGTCGAGATGTACATTTTCCCATATGACAAGAACACAAAAAGGTACTCAAGCCACCTTCTCTGCAAAGGAAAAGCTTCTTGTTCATTGTTATTACAAAACTTATGATGAATGCAGGTTTACAGAGGAACGTGATCATCTCTTTGAGGCCATGAGGACTCGCAATGCCATGATCAAATTTAACATCAATGGCACACCATTGTTGATATTCTCTTCAAAACTACTGGACAAGTCCTCCCAGGGTAAGCCTAATGTATGCTTACAGATCTATCATTGGCTTCAAATATGAATAAAACTCGTTTTGTGTTTGCAGTTATCATCAAGATGCAGAAGAAAACAAATAACTTTCTTTGGGGGATTTTTCTCCTGACGAAAAAGTCTTTAGCACTTCTTCCAGGAACTTCCAATCAAACTCCCCAACATTTTGATGATGGAGATGTAGTTGACAATGACACTGAAGTAGGCTATTTCCTTCTTTCTCTAAATTAAAGACCCCCTATTTGTAGATTCAGTTTAGTTAGAGAGCATCATCATCGTAGCTTTAATAACAAGTCTCTTAAGTGGTTGTTCTTGTTCTCTGATGTAATGTGTTTGGCTTGTTTTTCATTGCCTCTGGTGGAATCAGCCTTTCTTTAGACGTACCAACCACCGG
Source organism: Arabidopsis suecica (assembly GCA_019202805.1). Classification (NCBI taxonomy): domain Eukaryota; kingdom Viridiplantae; phylum Streptophyta; class Magnoliopsida; order Brassicales; family Brassicaceae; genus Arabidopsis; species Arabidopsis suecica. The sequence continues at coordinate 13,152,361 of CM032912.1, read as the reverse complement.
AATTCTGGGAAGCAATTGCAGAGACATTACAGGGAGAGGGATTGATCAATGTGGAGTGGCTGATGTTGTCTCTAGGAAATTGGTATATAGATTAGTGCTACTAATCTCTGATTGTGTTCTATATTGGTGTAAGAAGTAAAACTTTTACCTCCTGATTACTTGTAGATTTTTATGGGGTACTAAATAAAGGTAAATGGTAGACTTTGACAAAATCCCAAACTTATTCTATAAATATTTTAAGTTGGAAACGGTTTCGTTTTGAGTGTTATTTGAAAGAAAAAAAAAACACACACACACAAATAAATATGGATTATCATTTCCCCTGTATTTATTTATTAATCAATACTACCACAGATTCTGCAAATGAATTTGAACTTGGCTTTCGTATATAAGTAAAGCAAAGATTCAAGTTTGGGTTTCGAGATAAGCAGCAAATAAAAATTTGTCTTCTCTCGTTGATAGAAAACAAAAAGAACTGTTTCTTCCATTTCAAGAAAACGATCAAAACCTGCAGGTTTCATTCAACGCCACTGAAGAAGACCCTTTGAGCGATAACTATGGCCGACGAAAGTGGATACGACGCTGGATCAGACGCTTCACTACCTTCTTCAGGGTCAGAGATAAGCTTTGTCGAGGTAAAAGCTAAACCCAATTTATTGGTCCGTTTTGCATTTACGACTACTTGCTTATGGTTTATCTTCTTCTAATCAGAAATCATTGTGCGTCTTCTAGAGTTGTAGTCAGATTCTGAGAACACTTCTTCGTCTTTCTATCTTTCTGGGATTTATGTTTTCTTCGGTAGCAAGATTTGATGCCAATTCTTGAACTAGCAGAGACATTATTTCACCTAATCATTATCTTTACGTATAGATAAAGAAGCCTTGTGAAGTTTGCGGAAGTAATGCCAATGATGACGAGATAATGACATGCCTCTTCTGCAGAGATACTCGAGAACATATGTAAGATAAATTGTTCATCCTTTACTGTTTACAAAAGGATATTGATAATTTTCATTTTTTAAAATGTATATGCTTCAGTTATTGCTCGAGGGGGAATTTAGGATCTGTTCCTCCAATGTGGATGTGCGAGGAGTGCATTTCCTCAAGAATTAATCGAGTTGTGAATAACGAAGCTCCTATTGATCAAGCTGCTGCATCATCAAGAAGTACTTATCAAGTTGTTGATAGTGAAGTTGTTCATCAGAACATGACTTCTAGCGACTCTGGTAATCAAATCTCAGCGACTCATGATCAACCTTCACAGGCACATGCAAGTTCAGTAGGTAATGAGACACCAATCTTTTTTAGCTTAAGTTTCAATCAGTTTCTCTTCTCTGTTTTTGATATAAAATTAAGAAACTGATGTATTTTTTACTTTCTTTATCGATGTTATATAGCTGAAGAAGCTGTTGTGCCAATGGATACATCTTCAGGCGAGAATCAGAAGCCGCCCTCTGATTCGGAATCTGCAATCTAAAATGCTTTCTTGTCAGAGATGTTTTCGTAGCTTTAGTTTAGCTTAACCATTGACAGAGAGGTATGGATTTTGGGTTGTTTAAAAAGCTTTTCTTTTTCTTGTGTCACAAGTCATTTTGATCGGACTTCTTTGATCCTGATTTGACTCATGATCTCTCTTTGTAGTTTGTACAATCTTCTTTTGTTGCTTGAGTCATTGCTACTTTGAAGCTATATGACAAATTTTTGTAGTTGTCACCAAAACATTGATTTGTGCGTTGGAGAAAAGTTTATGGATATGTGATGCTATTGCCCTCTATTTTTTTACCATGTGGCAATTTTTCCATTAGATTATTAATGATTTGTTTCTCAAAATTAGATACTAGTGTGTTTGTTTTTCAAACAATTATTCTCTTTTTTTTTTCATGTACAATATCAAACAATTATTCTCATAACTTACAATAATTGTAAATTAAAAACACTTGAGAAAAATAAAAAAATTATACTGGAGAAAAAGACATGGTTAAGAAAAGCAGATATTCTTTTTTATTTTTTGAATATATTTTCCATTAACATTAAATTTTGCTAAAGCTTTTTTTTATTTAACATCTATAAAGCTTGTTTCTATAAATAAACGTGAGATTAATTCCCATTTTTTTATTTTTTTTTACAATATTAATTCCCAATTTTTTAAATAAGAGAATTTGAAAATTCGATTGGGTATATATGAAAAAAAGAAAATCAATATTCAAGATTGGGGTTTGGGGAGAAGCAACGAAGAAGTGTTAATAAAAATTCGTCTTTCGCTCTTTCAAGAACACAAAGAAAAAAAAACTGATACTTCGATTTCAAGAAAAAGATCGAAAATTTGGTTTCAGTCAAAGCCATTGAAGAACCTTTTGATTGAATACAATGGTCTACGAAAGTGGGTACAAGCCTGGATCAGAAAATCCGACATTTACTTCAGATTTAAGCCTTTCAAATTCCCTTTTAAAACTGGTAAATCACATCTTCGCTTGCAATTTATTGGTCTGGGTTTTCGATTTCATGAAACAAAATTGCATCTTTACTTGATTTTTCTTGAATCTGGTCTCTGTGTTATCAGAAATCAATGTGCGTCTTTTAGGGTTTCTTGATTTCTGAATTTTTTTCTTTCTTTTTTTAATGTGTTAAATTGAAAATTAATTTCCTTCAATACCATGTCGTGTAATTAGCAAGATGCGAATTTTCTTTATACTGATCTATAATTTGCTTCATATATATATAGAAGAAGAAGCCTTGTGAAGTATGCGGAAGTGATGCCAATGAGCATTTGATGATGACTTGCTTCATGTGCAGAGATACTAGAGAGCATACGTAAGAAACTAATCAACACATTCAATTAGTTTTCTTTAATTACTGTTTAACACTCAATGATCTTAATCCTCTTTTTCTTGTGTGTGTGTGTGTGTGTGTGTGTCAGTTATTGCGCGAGGGTGATGTTACAACGTGTACCTCGTTTGTGGATTTGTGAAGAGTGCCGTGATTTCTCATCTATCGCCAACAAAACTGCTAATTCTCAAGTGGAAGAAGCTGCTCAACCATCAACAACTATTCAAGCGGAACAAGTTGTGGTTAAAGAAGTTTGTATTGATCAAACTGTTCCATCATCAAGAACTATTCAAGTTCCTGTTGATCAAACTACTCCATCATCAAGAACTATTGTGGATAACGAAGATTTGATTGAAGCTGCTGCTCCATCATCAAGAACTAATCAAGTTGTTGATAACAAAGATTGGATTGAAGCTGCTGCTCCATCATTAAGATCTAATCATGTTGTGGAACAAGTTGTGCCTGTTGCTCCTCGTATTCATGAGTATACTACAGACGAATCAACTCCTGAATCATCCTCTCCCGTGTCTCCATGTTCGCTACGTGATGAAACCAATCTCTTTCACTTCAACTATCCTTCACTTTCTCTTCCTCCGTTGATGAAAAATTGAAGAAAACGATTTGTGTCTTTGGACTCATCAATGTCAGTGTTCAAGCCCATGTGGGAAAGATTTCCATTCCAACAACCACCACAAGACATTGACTCTGTCCTCTGATTCCGAATCTGAAGAGTAAATGCCCCATTTGAGAGAGATTCGTGTAGGGATTTAGCCATTTAGGGTTCTTAAAGAGGCATTTGCTTTATATTTTCTTGTGTCACAAGTCATTTTGCTAGCTAAGTGAGATTAGACTAGTTTGATCGACATTTGGAGTCATATACTATATGACTCATGTACATGACTAAATTATTAAAGCTAGGAGTCAGAAAAGGTCTCAAAACCTTTTTTTTCTTTCCATCTAATTAAAATGTTTAAAGTTTTTGTTTATGGCTCTACCCAAAATCGTACGAATCTCTTTATCTGAATCCCATTTATGAAAAATAGGCCATGAACACGAAGTTACTTAGAAAGATGATAGAGGTACTATGATGACAATATATGGACTCATTAATCGAGGCTACCAATTATAGTAAACCTTCTTCTAGCTTTTTCTGTATTGACATGACCCCTATTAAAAACTTCATTTACTTTTTCCTTTTTGTTAATAGCCTGCATTTCAAATTCTACATAAGTATACTTCACCCACCCATTTTCTGAAGTTTTGAAACGCCATAAAACAACATGTTGAAAATCAAGAGAGTGACAAAAAAAAATCCATAACTATAGAGATGAGTTTTTTTTTTTTTTTTAAATAGATGGACAAAAATTGCCATGATCAACCATATTATGGTTGAATTTCCCAATAATAAAGGTACACTTAAACATTACCATAAAAGCTCAAACGTCTGAGTTATTATCTTCTCACTAGCACATGGGCTTTTTTGCAAACTTAAGAAAAGTTGGCACCTTTTTTGATAATGATAGAATATAAGGAGTCTCTTTAAATTAAGTAAAAGATAAGGGGTGATATCGCCAATATCAATATTCTCAGAGACTCAGAAAAAGATGATTGTCGTCTTCCTAGTTTCCCCTCTCTTCCCTCACCTTCCGCTCCACTCTCTTTCTCTCTCCACAGTGTCTCTTCCTTTTTCTTCAACGTCACAAACTCACCGGCGGTTTAAATTTCACGGTAAGAAGTTGAATCGTTTGGTATCTGAAACCACATTCTGATTTTTCTCATCATCTCCCCTGCGTTCGTCGTCTATTCTCTCTTTCTATTGATCATTTACTCTCTTTGTATTCCGTACTACGCAAGCAAAAAAAAGTTGCAGATACTTTCTCTTTGATGATTTTCTGAAAGCTTCGCTCTTCGTTTTGAAGAAAAAACTAGTTGATTCTGTGTTTCGGTTTATCTGCATACGTTGTCACGCGTTCCGTACTGTTTACCTGAGAAATGGGTTTTGTTAGGGTTTTGTAGGTTCCTTAATCTAGGGTTACGATTATGGAAATTATCTAGAGTTAACATGGTTTTTTGTTAAGAATTGTTGGTTTTTAGCTTGGTTTTAAGTTTTTAGTGGATATTCATCATCAATGGAGTTTGTGCTTTCATCATAAAGTTCTCTGAATCAGATTGTGAGAAGAGATTATTCGTATCTGCCGATAATGTATTTATAGTCTCCGATTTTGTTTTTTGTTTGTTGTTCAAGGTTGAGAATTGCTCATCAATCAGTATGAGTCCTGGTCAGTTGCCTTCAGATTCCATCAAAGTAGTTCCGGGTAGGAGTAAACTGAGGGTTGAATCTTCAAATCCAGTTGCCAGAGGGAATCCAATACCTAGAGCTTCAAAGGTGAAGCTGCTTTCGCCGGAGGAAGCTATGAAACTTACATCTGGAGGCAATGGAATGGCGGTTTCTCCAGTTAAGCCTGCTCGTGCAACTTCTCAAGTACCAAAACCTGTCCCGCCTCGTCGAACTCCTGAAGCACCAAGACCTGTCCCGGCTTGTCCAACCCCTGAAGCACCGAGACCTGTCTCGGCTCGTCCAACTTCTGAAGCACCAACCCCTGAAACACCGAGACCTGTCTCGGCTCGTCCAACTTCTGCAGCACCAAGCCCTGTCTCGGCTCGTCGAACTCCTGAAGCACCAAGACCTATCCCAGCTCGTCCAACTTCTGAAGCACCAACACTTGTCCCGGCTCTTCCAACTTCTGCAGCACCAAGCCCTGTCTCGGCTCATCCAACTTCTGCAGCACCAAGCCCTGTCTCCGCTCATCCAACTTCTGCAGCACCAAGCCCTGTCTCGGCTCGTCAAACTTCTGAAGCATCAAAACCTGTCCTGGCTAATCCTGCAGCAGGTATTAGAAGAGAAATCGTTTGCGGTCTTCGAGCTTTGAGTATGACTACTACACCAGTGAGACAGAGAACCAATCCAAGTCTCCTTCAATCTAAGAAGGTTGAGCCTCCAAGTCCACGTGCGTTGCAAATTCGTTCAAGAGTTAAGCAACAAGCAGCTAATGCAACACAAGTTCAACAAGGTGTTATCTTTTGTTTCTCTTTTCTTTCTGAAAGCCAAAGATCCTAAACTTGTTTTGATCGGATGGCTAAAAAACTATTGCCTTTTCTCGGTTTCTCTAGGGACGATTGTGGAAGTTGGTGGTAAAGCTAAAGATCATGGTTCCAAAGAGATACGTCAATCAGTCTCTGAGGAAGAATTGTCGGAATTACTTCTATATCTACCAGCTCAGAATCCTACTTGGAAGTGAGTTTCTTAACACTTCATAATCATTTTTGAACTAAAAATGTGTTTTGTTAGAAGCGTCAACCAGATCACTCTATATGCTAAATTGTTGCCATTACTCTTTCCCAATTTTACAACTTAGGGAAATGTTGTGTGAATACCTTTTTTCATGTAGTTCTTAGCCTTATTTGCATTTTTTTTCAAGGAAATCCAGTGTCTCTTCCTTGCCAGAATGTTAAACAGTCCCTAATCTCTTTCACAGTTTAGGCATATGCTACATTGTTAAAACTGGAGATGTGCAAATGTAGAAACTTGCTGGGATTTCGAGAGCATGACCATAATAAGATTCACAGATGCCGATGTTGCACTTTTCTTGTGACCTTTTTCGATTCCTGTGATCTTTTGACCTTCACAAGTTACTAGCTCAGCAGTTCCTCTTTGCTTGTATATATGATGAAATTTTCCTTTTAACCACTGTACCAGCGGACGCATTATGGATTCTGCCTCACCTCCTGAGTTTGACTGTGAGTTTTGGTCTAAACCGGCATCCAATATCACGAGGAAGGCACTCAGACGTTCAAAGGCAATGCCTGCATTACTCAAGGTCGAGCTGCTTCCTACATGCCACATTCTGAATGATGTGTCTGGCAGAAGCCCAACGCTGTTGAAAGTCGAAATGTACCTTTTCCCAGATGAGAAGAAAACAGAAAGGTACTCAAAAACCCTTTCTATGAAGAACAAGCTTCTTATTCTTGCGGCATCTCTGTTATCAGAAAACTTATCAAATCAGGGAATGTACACTCATTCTTTTAGGTTTAAAGGGGAACATGCTAATCTGTTTGAGGCAATGGCAACTCGCAATGTCATGGCCAAAGCTAATATAAACGACACTGAGTTGTTGATATTCTCCTCGAAATTATTGGACAAAACCTCCCAATGTATGTATGCATACTGAATTTCTGCAGAGCTTTTAGTTTGTCCATACATTTTCTATGAATAACATCCGTTTTGTGTTTAGCAGTTGTCATCAATACGCAGAAGAAAACAGAAAACTTCCTTTGGGGTTTTTTTCTCCAGACCAAAAACTCACTAGGACTTGTACCAGAAACTGCTTCTCAAATTGATACAGATTTTGATGATGGGGATGTTGTTGACATGGACATAGACACTGAATGTCTGACCCCAAGTTTGGCTCTGAAGCTAATTACAGAATCACAAAACACTCCCTCAAGATCACCGGAGAAGGTGAACAGAGAAACAAGTTTACCTCCTGGTTTCGAGAAGATATGGACACCACCTTTGGTGAAACTTAATATACAAGGAACTTCAAACCCTCTATCTGATCTAACCGGATCGGCTGGAATAGTGCGTGACCAATCAGGGAAGTGGGTGTTTGGGTACATCAGGTGCCATAGGAGCATCCCTGAAGTCGCAGCTGGGCTTTTGGCTATATACCATGGCCTCAAATTTCTGTGGGACAGCGGTTTCCGAAGAATCCAGTTGGAGACAACAAGCTTTGAGATCATCAATGCTCTAACAACAAGATCGTCCCTGTTTTGTAAAAGGAAAACGCTTCTGGGGTCTTGCAAGGACATGATATTGAAGGACTGGGAGTGTGACATTTACCATATCTCCAAAGAACAGAACTCGTGTGCAGAATGGTTAGCAAAGAGATCAGAAGAACAGCCTCAAGATTTAGTTTTCTTCGAATACCCTCCTCGAGGCCTTGTGGATCTTCTGGAGAAAGACCGTCTTGCAGCTATGTAGAGGTTCTTCAGCTTTGAGGTACACAGTCCCAGTGAACAGCTTAGGAGTACATATCTCGGATTTAGTAGTTTGACCTTTTGAAAATATTAGAAAAAGAAGAGAGAGATGGTTTGAGTGTTAATGTGACATCGTTGGCTCGTTGCATAGTCGTAAGTAGTAAGTACAGTGGAGTTTCATTGTAACCACAGTTCAAGTACACAGACGTTTTTGTGATGTGAAGTGAAGAATCGATATAACTGTAGAGTTTCCCTCCAGATTCAGTGTTGCTCCTCTTCATCTTTCGTTTAGGCACAGTCTTAACTACAATTAACAACAATTCACAAACACCAAAAAAGGAAAATTACTCTTACAAAAAGTTACTAAACGATAAATTCGCCGTTTGCGGAAAATTGGGTTTAGTTTTTAAGCCGGTTCACCAATTTTAAATTGGTTTCTGCGGTTCAACCGGTCCTTGGTTCAAATAGAATATGACGTGTTAGACTTTGATTGGTTGAGATGCTAGGTTTCCCACTTTCCCTCCAAAGAAGCTCTTCAATGATCCAAAATAATATAATTAATCATAAATAGAATAAAGAAAAATACTTTTGAAGTTTGAAGCTTCTTCAGAGTTGAGAGTAGTGTTTTGTTTTTGCTTCTTGTTGACCCTTCAGCTTCTCTCTAGTTGTCGAAAGATAAGACTGTCACATCCCCCGGAGATGACAATGGCCGGCGAATCTTCCGGCAAGAAATGCGGAGACGGTGACGGTAAAGTCGCCGGGAAAATCCAGCGAAAGGTGGGTCTTGTTTATGACGAGACGATGTGCAAACACGACACACCTGACGGTGAGGTTGACGTAGAGTGTCCCGATCGTATCCGAGTAATCTGGAAGAAGCTTCAGCTCGCCGGAGTCACTCAAAGGTTCATACTTTTCTCTTCACTCAAAAGCCCTAGAAAATGCTGAAATTTAGCCAGATTGGGTGTTTTACTGATTCTCTTAGCTGAGAAACAGGTCTCGTTTTGTTTTCCTTATTTGGCTTGACATTTGACTTTCTCAATCTAAATTGTTTATTTTGTAGCTTCCAAAGATGCTGCTAAATTTATCCTACATAGGTGTTTCATACTGTTTCTTTTTCCACACATTTCTTTTACTTTAAATCTTCACAAATTGACTACCTTTTCAGCTTTGGACAGTTATGGGTTTGACAGTTTCTACTCCTTTATGGAAAAAATTTCATTCATTTTCTGTTTTTAGTCATAAGACTATCAATTAGAGTAATGTGGCATCCCATTAGATAGGAAGGTAGAATCTAGTCACTCGGGACAATGTATCCATCAAGAACTTTATTGGATTTTGCTCATCTGTACGGACAATGTTGGTCTTTCCTTTTGCAGATGTGTGGTTCTTGGTGGTAGTAAAGCGGAAGATAAGCATCTCAAATTGGTTCACACAAAGAAACATGTTAATTTCGTGAAGAGTATTAGCACAAAACAGAAGGATTCTCGGAGAAACAGGATTGCTTCACAGTTGGATTCGATTTATCTGAATGGAGGTTCATCTGAAGCCGCATATCTTGCAGCTGGATCTGTTGTAAATGTAATACAAATTTGACTCTCTCACATACAAGGATAGACAAGTGTTAGAATGATTTGTTTGACGATTGGTAACAATATTTTTTTGCAACTTGTTAGGTGGCAGAGAAAGTTGCAGAAGGAGAGTTAGATTGTGGCTTTGCTATAGTGAGGCCCCCAGGACACCATGCCGAGGCAGATGAAGCCATGGGTTTTTGTTTATTCAATAATGTAGCCGTTGCTGCTAGTTATTTACTAAACGAAAGAGTAAGGACTTCTTTTGACTTTTGTGATGCTTTTAGTGTCTTTTACTTGTTTTTCTTTAGTCACATTCCTTTGGTGTGTTTGTTCTCATCTTCTTTTGCTTTCTTCAAATGCAGCCGGATCTAGGTGTCAAGAAAATTCTGATTGTTGATTGGGATATCCATCATGGAAATGGTACACAGAAGATGTTCTGGAAAGATCCTCGCGTACTAATATTCTCTGTTCATAGGTATATATTTGCAACCTCTGTCTACTCTTCTTTCCAAACTACTTTTTCACATGATCTTTGTTGAGATTTAAAGTGACTGGAAATGCATTTGTGGCTAGGTATGATGACGGAAGTTTTTATCCATTTGGCGATGATGGGAATTATAATATGGTTGGGGAAGGTCCAGGTGAAGGTTTTAACATAAACGTTCCATGGGAGCAAGGAGGTTGTGGAGATGCAGATTATTTTGCCGCATGGGACCATATCTTGATTCCTGTGACAAAGGAATTTAATCCCGATATTATTTTGCTCTCAGCTGGATTTGATGCAGGTATATATCGTTTAAGAATTTGTTTCAAGGCTATGTCACGGTAACAGACGTGTAAGCTTTTCAACTTTTTCTTAACAGCTATCGGTGATCCGCTCGGGGGTTGTTGTGTTACACCATATGGATATTCAGTCATGTTGAAGAAGGTTGTGTTTAAGTGAACTCCCTATTTTCTATTTTTTTTGTTTTTGCGTTCCACAAGGCTCCACCACTGAAAATAACAAAGCTACATAATCTACACTTGGATTTGTCCTCAATTTTTTTGTTTCACCAATGTTCTTTCAGTTGATGGAGTTTGCACAAGGAAAGATAGTGCTGGCCTTAGAGGGAGGGTACAATCTTGAGTCAATGGCAAAGTCTTCACTCGCATGTGTACAAGTTTTGCTTGACGACAAACCGGTTCAATGTTCTTCTGGAACATACCCTTTAGAATCTACATGTCATCTCATACAAGCGGTATGGCTCTATATCATCCTATTTTCTAACTTTATCATTTGAAAATCTGAAAGAATCTTGTATGATATGGTTACGATTTCTCTTTCCAGCTCAGTTTTTTCTTATATTACTAGTTGAAAAAGGTCGTCTGTTTCTTGTGGGTTTAGGTACGCAAAAGACTATGCGTATATTGGCCTTCACTTGCAGAAGAATTATCATGGAAGCTGGTTGATCAGAAAACTCCTACTCCAGTTGGGCACCTTTCTTCTTGTCTACCATTTCCATCTTCATTATTCGTTGGCCGTGAATCTATAGTTAGTGGCGCAAGGACAGAAGGTCCTAACCTGACCGTGCTTCCCTCCTTAGAGCCCAGAAGCACCAGTCATATTTTGCCCCACTCGCATCTTTCTGTCACCAAGAAAAGAAAGGCTCCCGCTTCTGGTTCGACCTCAAGCCGTCGATTCTCAGAGTTGGAGGATGTCATAGTGGAGAAGGTTCTTCCGTCTTTTCAGGAAGAGCTGACAGGTATGGAATTCGAGGACCGCATCGCTTTCGGCAAAGAAAGTTCCTTCAAGGTAAGTCAAGTTTCAGTCTTCCTCCCTCACCTTATCGTTTTCTCTTCCCGGAATTAATTTGGATTTTATTCCCTTTCAGGCAATTGTGATGTTTGATCACCTTGCTCAGGAGAATAGAGAGTTGAGGTACAAAATTTCTGCTGCTTCTGACGCGTTGATGGCGTCTAATGAGAAGTTAAAGAACCTAAGTGCAGAAAGAAACTCTGCTGACGCTCTCCGTCGTGAAGTGGAAGAGTTGAAGTCTCTATTGGCTGCCCGAGATGGAGAATTGGAGGCAAAGAGAAAAGAGTTAAAGGCCAAAGATAAGGAGCTAGAAGCGCGGCTAATGTTGGTTGGCGCTCGAGAAGATGAAATGCGTGGTCTTCGTGCCAAAATAGAGAGTTTGCTGCGGGAGCGAAATGAGGGGGTAGCAAAAGCTGAGCGCCTAGATAAGGAACTCCAAGAAGATAGGCCAAGAAGCCGCCTAGAGAATGAAGACACGGATATGGACTCAGAAGATGAAGACATCGAAACCCTGTCTCAGAAGTTCAAGAAAGACATAAACCTTGTCTTCGAGAAGTTCAGAAAAGATACTGAGCTTTTCATCGGGGAGTTAAAGAAAGAAAGGGAACATGCCATCACCGCTGCAGTTATCACCACTCGGTATCAAGTATGTCGCAAATGGAAGAGCCAGGGTACTCTAAGTGGGGAGCTTAAATTCGCAGCAGAAGTATACTCCAAGCTGCGCTCTTTGGTTGAAGAGCACGGGAAGAGCCACATTTACCCTTGTGTAGAAATGTATGAGGAGGCGTGGAAGGAGTTTGTTGGTCCTCGTCATCACCCAACAGTAACAGTAAAGACTTAGCAGGTTAGATAGAGGTACCAATCTCGATTTAGTATTTTGATCTTTTGAGAATATTAGAAGAAGAAGAGATCTTTTGAGTCTAAAGTACAATGTAACCAATCACAAATACCCTTTTTGTAACTTGTAATTGGTAACCAAACGATGTTTACTTGTCAACAAGTAACGAGAGATCTTTGAAGAACAATAGCGACTGTTGAGTTTTCAGCTTCTAGTTTAGCACTATCTTAAGAAAATAAAGTATTTTCCATTTTTGAGCTTAGTTTTATCTCCGGTTCACTGGCTTCTGCGGTCAATCGGCCAATGAAGTACGGTTTGATTAAATCGTTGATTCTAGCAAAATGTGACGTGTCGGACTTTGATTGGTTGAGAGCCTTAGGTTTCCCAATTTCCCTCCAAAGAATGTCAAAAATGGTCAAACCTATAAAAAAAAAAGAATGGAAAATAAATAAAAGTAAAAATTGAAAAGTAAAAAAATACTTGGAAGCTTGAGAAGCTGAGAGCAGCAACGCTTGACCTTTTCACTTTTCGAACGATAGACTGTCTCATCTCCCGGTTATGGCTATGGCCGGAGAATCTTCCGGCAAAAAGTGTGGAGACGGCGACGGTAAATTCGCCGGAAAAAGCCAGCGAAAGGTGGGTCTTGTTTACGACGAGACGATGTGCAAACACGACACACCTGACGGCGAGGATCACCCAGAGTGTCCCGATCGCATCAGAGTTATCTGGGAGAAGCTTCAGCTCGCCGGAGTTTCTCAAAGGTTCATACTTTTCTCTTCTCGTGCGGCTTTGTTGTTTGTTTGATAATAAAGCCCTAGAAAATGCTCAAATTGGGTATTTTCTGATTCAATCAGCTGAGAAACTGGTCTCAATTTGTCCTTCCTTGTTTGGTATGAGTTTTACTTTTCTCAATTTGAATTGTGTATTTCATAGAATCAAAAGGTTCGTAACTGTAACACTTCATAAATTGGCTACCTTTTGGTTATGTTCGGTCTTGTGTTCGAGTTATTGCATATATAAATTTTTTAATTTTTCATATATGTTTGAGTTTCACTCATAACAATATAACATTATTAATTAGAGTAATGTGGCAGCCCATGAGTTAGAGAAGGTGGAATCTAGTCTTTGGGGTGTGTATCCATCACCATTTGTTCTTGGATTCGGATGAAATGACATTCTATGTATGGACTTTTTGGTCTTTCCTTTTTGCAGATGTGTGGTTCTTGGTAGTAGCAAAGCGGAAGATAGGCATCTTCAATCGGTTCACACAAAGGACCATGTTGATTTAGTTAAGAGTCTTAGCACTAAAGAGAGAGATTACCGGAGACATAGGATTGCTTTACAGTGGAATTCGATTTATCTGAACGGCGGTTCATCTGAAGCAGCATATCTTGCAGCTGGATCTGTTGTAAAGGTAATAATACTAGATGATTTGTTTCTTTTTACAATAGTAGGATATATTATAAACGGGTAGAATGATTTGATTGAAGATGGGGTAACAACATTTTTCTTTCAACTTAACAGGTGGCAGAGAAAGTTGCAGAAGGAGAGTTAGATTGTGGTTATGCTATTGTCAGGCCCCCAGGGCACCATGCTGAGGCAGATGAAGCGATGGGGTTTTGTTTATTCAACAATATAGCCGTCGCTGCTAGTTATTTACTAAACGAAAGAGTAAGGACTTCTACTATTTGTGATGTCGTTAGATTCTTTGGATTACTGTCAAATTCTTTGGTCACATTCCTTTGGTTTACGTGTTCCCAACTTCTTTGCTTTTCTTGAATGCAGCCGGATCTAGGGGTCAAAAAAATTCTGATCGTTGATTGGGATGTCCATCACGGAAATGGTACACAGAAGATGTTCTGGGAAGATCCTCGTGTACTATTTTTCTCTGTTCATAGGTATGTAATTGTGACCCTGGTTTACTCTTCTTTTGATGTCGCTTGTCATGATTTAAGGAGCCTATTGTTGACTCTATTACCTACCCCTTTACTTGATTTTTATGCTTGGAAAGTAACTAGAATTGCATTTGTGGCTAGGCATGAGTCTGGGAGTTTCTATCCAGCGGGTGATGATGGAGATTATAACATGGTTGGGGAAGGTCCAGGTGAAGGGTTTAACATAAATGTTCCATGGGATCAAGGACGATGCGGAGATGCAGATTATCTTGCTGCATGGGACCATATCTTGATTCCTGTGGCTAGGGAATTTAACCCGGATATTATTCTGCTTTCAGCTGGATTTGATGCAGGTAACATGGTTTAAGCATTTTTTTTTAAGCTGTGTCATGTTAAGAGTTGTGTAACCTTTTCAAATTCCTCTTACCAGCTATTGGTGATCCGCTTGGGGGTTGTCGTGTGACCCCATATGGATACTCTGTTATGTTGAAGAAGGTTGGTGTTGAAGTGAATTCCCTCTTTTGTTCATTATATGTATTTGCGTTCCATGGATGTCCATCACTGAAAATAACTCTTCTGGGTTTAGCTGGTTGTTTATCCCTGAGCTACATAATATAAAGTTGCATTTAATATCTTTCGGTTTCATCAATGTTCTCACAGCTGATGGAGTTTGCACATGGAAAGATTGTGATGGCGTTAGAGGGAGGGTACAATCTTGACTCAATTGCAAAATCTTCACTTGCATGTGTCCAAGTTTTGCTTGGAGACAAACAAATTCATGGTTCTTCTGAAGAATACCCATTCGAGTCTACATGGCGTGTCATACAAGCGGTATTGTTCTATTATCATCCTATCTTTTAACTTTCTCATTTCACAATCTGAAACAACCTTCCATATATTGGCTGTGATTTCTCTTTCCAGCCCAGTTTTTGGTCATAAGTATTATGTAGTGCCTATGTTACTAGTTGACCTAAAGTCATCTATTTCTTGTGGGTTTAGGTACGCAAGAGGCTATGCGCATATTGGCCTTCACTTGCAGATGAATTATCGTGGAAGCTGATTAATCAGAAAACTCCTACTCCAGTTGGGCACCCTTCTTTTTGTCTACCATTTCCATTGTTCATTGTTCATCAGAGAGCGTTTCCTTGCCAGATCGGATTTCGAAAAACCTCACTATTTTTTTTCACATAGCAACCAATTCTTAACTTCTTTGCCTCTATACTAATTTTCCTCTGCTTGATCTTCTTTTTTCGAGACAGTCTAGGTATTTCTTATCACAGATTTTTCTTTTTGTTCATTATATAGATTATCCTTATCTCAAGCTCCGACTCTGAAAATGAAGACGACGCCCATGGACTCCTGGATCAAATGTCGAAACTCAGCATTGAAAACCACCAAGGTACACCACTTGAAAACCACCAAGTAGATACTGTATCTACATCGTGGAGAGCTGATCTCGCAAAGGTTGACGTTTGGTATGCCTCTTTTGGTTCCAACATGTGGAAACCGAGGTTTCTTTGCTATATTCAAGGGGGACAGGTAAGCAATTCTGTTTTGTTATTTTTGGGGTCTGAGCTTTGGTCTTAATTGACACATCTATGGCTGTTTGTGTTTATTTTCAGGTCGATGGAATGAAAAAGACATGTGTTGGCTCAATGGATAAAAGTCCACCAAAGGATATAGTGTGGGAAACATTTCCACATAGATTGTTCTTTGGCCGTGAATCTTCAGTCAGTTGGGGTGTAGGAGGAGTTGCTTTCACCAACCCCCTTGCTAATTTCATTGATCAAACTCACATGTGTTTGTACCGAATCACGTTAAGTGTACCACTCTTCATCTCAGTTTCCGTTCACTTTCCCTATTTATTCACTATGGTTGTTTTTTTGTGAACAGGCTTGAGCAGTTCAACGACGTTCTGTCTCAAGAAAATGGTTTGAATGTTGATTCAGATTCTCCAGTCTTTGATCTAGCTGCTTTGCAGTTAGTAGAGAACAAAGGATCCATTTTAGAAGCTGCTTTGGTTAGTCAGATAACAAATGTTGATTGATACGCTTATAGAAACACGTAATAATCACACTTATACTCGTTTATCGACATTTTTACAGAATAGTTGGTATGGAAATGTTGTCTGCTTGGGGAAAGAAAGCGACATTCCTATACTTACAATGACGTAAGTTGTCATCATTCTTTTACTTTTGCTGCTCAGAAACCGAGTTAAACCGCTAGACAAAAAAATCTCTTCTAACTTCATTTTTTCCTAATAACTTTGTCTTTGCAGTTGCACGCTTTCTGCTGTTGAGAAATTCACATCAGGTGAGATCCCTCTAAGACCTCCTGCAGAAGCCTATGCCAACACTTTAATAAGGGGACTTGTGGAAGGAGGAAGATTCTCTGAAGAAGAAGCTAAGGCTTACATAGACAATGCTGTGTCTAAACCTCTCTAGTGTATTATTTTCTCAGAAACCGCCCTTTTGATCACGATATGGAGCTTCGGGTTTCTGAGTTATTCAATTAGGATAAAAACCACAGGTTAAGAAATATTATGGTACTTTTAAATGTGTCTTTTGAAAGAGAGGATTGTGTCCTCTCTTGGCTGTGTTTGTGCTTCGAGTTTGCTCCCTAAGCAAACTCTCTATGTATCTTAGTTATCTTCGGTTTTAGGCTTTACGGAGAAGCTGTATTCGGTCTATGTATTAAAGAATCCTCCAAAATGCTTTATATTAACCGGTTTGATACATGTATCTGCTGGTTTGATATACTTCCGGTTTGGATGTCGGCATCAAAGATTGAAACGGCAAAAACCGGTAAACATATGGGGCGGCAACAAAAGAAAGAAATTTCGTTGTCTCTGAAAATTTCGGAGAGAAAAATTCTTAATCTTCGGAATGGTACATTGAAGTTGGAAGAGTTATTTTAAAAAATATTTAATAGCACTGTGAAGAGTTCTGGTCAAACCTATTAAAAAAATATATAAGCTTCAGAAGCAAAAACATGAAAAGTAAAAATACTTTGAAGCTTCAGAAGCAAAAGATTGGATATTTTAACTTTTTTCTCCCTGGTCGTCGAACGATAGACTCTCTCATCTCCCGGATATGGCCATGGCCGGCACAAAATATGGAGACTGTGACGATAAAGTCGCCGGGAAAAGCCAGCAAGTAGATACCGCTTCTACATCATGGAGAGCTGATCTCGCAAAGGTTGACGTTTGGTATGCCTCTTATGGATCCAACATGTGGAAACCGAGGTTTCTTTGCTATATTCATGGGGGACAAGTAAGTAACCTTGTTTCGTTTTGTGGAGTCTGAGCTTGTGTCTTAATTGACACATCTATCTATGGCTCTTTGTGTTTATTTTCAGGCCGAGGGAATGATAAAGTCATGTGTTGGTTCAATGGATAAAAGTCCACCAAAGGAAATATTGTGGAAAACATTTCCACACAGATTGTTCTTTGGCCGTGAATCTTCATTTTTTTGGGGTGTAGGGGGAGTTGCTTACACCAATCCCCTTACTAATCTCAATGATCAAACTCACATGTGTTTGTACAGAATCACGTTAAGTGTTCTTCATCTCACTTTCCTTATTTGATGATCTTTTTCTACTTATTCATTATGGTTTTTGTGAACAGGCTTGAGCAATTCAACGACGTTCTGTTTCAAGAAAATTGGTTGAATGTAGATTCAGATTCTCCGCTCTTTGATCTAGCTGCTCTGCAGTTAGTAGAGAACCAAGGATCCATTTCACTTGTACCTGCTTCGGTTAGTCAGATAACAAATGTTGATTGATACGCTTATAGAAGAAACATGTAATAATCACACTTAACCCGTTTATTTTGACATTTTTTCAGGATAGTTTGTATGGGAATGTTGTCTGCTTGGGGAAAGAAGGCGTCATTCCTATACTTACATTGACGTAAGTTTTCATCATCAGAAACAGAGTTAAACTGCAAAGCGGATGCTCTCTTTTAACTTCATTTTTTCCTGAGGTTTCTCAATAACTTTGTGTTTGCAGTTGCACGCTTTCTGCTATTGAGAAATTTAAGTCCGGTGAGATCCCTCTAAGACCTCCTCCAAAAGCCTATGCCAACACTTTAATAAGGGGCCTTGTGGAAGAAGGAAGATTCTCTAAAGAAGAAGCTGAGGCTTACATAGACAATGCTGCGTCTAAACCTCTCTAGTGTGTATTATTTACCAAGAAACCGCGCTTTTGATCACGATTTGGAGCTTTGGGTTTCTGAGTTATTCAACTAGTATAAAAACCACAGGTTAAGAAATATTGTGAGACTTTTGAGTTTGTCTTTTAACAGAGAGGATTGTGTTGTGCTTTGAGTTTGCTCTCTCTGTATGTATTTTAGTTACTTTCGGTTCTAGGCTTCACCGAAAGCACGATTACATGGCATCTTTTAAAATATTATAATGAACGTTATTACAGTTTACAAAATTTGGCATTAGAACGAAAATAAAAATGGAAGAAAACTTATGCAAACATTTAAACATATTGGAGAATATTTTTCTTCTTCTTATAACTTTAGTTAACTTTAATCGTTTAAAATTAGCTATCTAATTAATTTGTAAATCCAAGCCTATTTTGTAACTAACTTCTAAGTTCTGTCATTGTGTGCAGCACTTGAATTCTCGTGTTAAATATGGAAAGATTAAGTGAGGGAAATTAAATTCTTTTGGTAAAAATGGGCAAAATGATACTAATGGTTTGTCTCTTTTACAGTTTTTACTCTTTTATCAATTTCATTACACAACAAAACAAAACAAAAAAGATATTGTCATTGACTCGTTTTCCCTAAAATTTCCGCAGTTGTTTGTAAACAAACTTGTTTTTTTTTTTTTTTTTTTTTTGAGCAACCTTTTTAATTAAATATGTAATTATCACAGATATTTGGGAATTTAATAACCTTACAGTTTTTTCTCACTAACTTGCCGTATCGTCGTCTTTTTGTCAGCGAAGAAGATAATAAAAAATAAAACACAGAGCCGTTCGTTCGTCTGATTCGATTGTACCAACTTCCGACAAAGATTCCACCTTTTCCGATTGTTCGATTTCCTTAGACCTTGAGCTTCTCCATTGCTTCATTGATCATTTCTTGAAGCTACACAAGCAAGGTCTCTCTTTTTTTCTTTAGTTCGTTTTTTTGCAAATTGAAAGTTGCAATTTTCGCCCAAAGGAAAAGGGTACACGTTGTTACTTCTCCCCACCTTATCTCTGACGGAAAAATCGAAGCTTTCTCTGGGTTTTGCTCAGTAGTAATTCGATTTCCGTATAGTTTTGGTACAAAGTGGAGGGTTTTGGGCATTGCTCTTCACCTGATTCCTGCGTTTTTAGGTCTGGCCTTGAGGTTGCTTGTGTTGAATTCGTTTGGGAATTTTCAGATAACATTTCTCAAGTCCCCGTTTACTCTTGTCGATAGAGTAGGGATTGTTCTTGACAGTTAAAGCCCTGAGCTTTCAACTTCGTTCATTGGATTGGTGTTTGAATTGGAATGGAGAAGGAGATATTCTACTGTTATTTTTTGTGTTGCTCTCTTGATTCTTGAAGGCTAGAGAGGACGAAATGGATATTTGGTTAATCGCAGCGACTGCTGCTACGGGATATATAGCTAAGCAATTGCAGAATGTAACCAAAGGTAAAGATAACGTTCTTGAATCTTCTTCTGAAGATGCTCACATTGTCAAGCCAGAATCTCCTCCTGGCTGCTTGCTTAGCAGAATGGTAAGAGTCAACAACGCTAATGAAAACAAATTTGGGGATGAGAAAATGATATTGGATGGGGAAACTCCGGATGCATCTACGAGTGGAGAGAATTCGAGATATTACGAAGCTAATCATTCAGATTCTTTGTTCGGTTTGATGCCCGAGTTCCCGGAGATGGAACAGGGGACTTGGAAAACCAGTGCTACTCTTGCAGGTGACACACACTTGAATTCTTTATTTAGACAGAGAACATTCGTTAGGAGAAACCAGCGGTACAGACATTTAACAAAACCTTTGAGTTCGATGGATAGCTGCTTAATGTCTCGGTTTCATAGAGAACAAATGACCATGGAAGATTACATGACTAGCCCATTTCCATCACCACATGTTTCAGTTACAAGACCATTACTTGTGACTGATGGTACTCGAGTAATTAGCAAGAGCGCTGCAGATTCTTTGTGGCTGGGCCAACATATTATTCTGAATGAAGATAAGGCTACACAAAGTTGCGGAATTCCTGGGTTGGAGTCTTCGGTTGAAAAAAGGGTGGGAAATGAGAAGACCAAAAGTAGAAAACAGGGTAAAGTTGTTGAAATCTTTAACTTGTAATTATTTATACTAAATAGTTGAAAAGGATGTCCATGGAACTTAAGTTTCTTTTTTTCAGGACAAGGTGATGCAACAATGTTGCTACAAATCGGGATCTCGATTGGCATCATGTCCTCGTTCATGGCAAGCCAAGCCGAAGTGAGCAAAGTCAAACAAGAGCTGAAGCAAACAGAGAACTTGGTGCATGACTTAGAAGATGAGCTTGAGATGAAAGACTCGTTGATAGTGAAGGAGATAGATTTTGAAAAGGCAGCTGACAATTCAGAATCTATAAGTAATATTGAAGCAGAGCTTGAAGCTGAACTTGAAAGGCTAGAAATTAACATGAACTCCTCCAACATTGAGACAAGACTCTCTGATATGATAGAGGTTTGTTGTCTACACTTTTAACTATGCTCTTTACTTTCCCTTGCCTGAATCACCAAAACTTAAACAAGATGTTCAAAGTTCAGTTTTGTAAGCTCTACTTTGATTTTTGTTGCAGATGGAGCCGGATTGTGAGGTAGAATTTGCACAGGGTGAACTGAGAGCTGATCGGGTTAAAGGGAAGCGTTTAGATGAAACTGAGTCCAACCAAGACCCAAGTGGTAACTCCACACCTGAGTCAGGAAACTATGCTGTCTCACCTCGCGAATTGAGCTTGCGGTTGCATAAAGTTATCAATTCACGCCTTGAGAAACGGATTGAAGAGCTCGAGACTGCACTCCAAGAGAGCCAAAGAAAGGTGGAGAAGCTGGTCATGGAATCAGAGAGCAAAAAGAGGTCATGGTCAAGGTTATGGGAAACTCGTGAAGTGATGACATATAAGAGTGACTCGAAAATCCCAGTTGCTATTGAGCACACCAAGACTAATCTTGCTGAGATGCAACCGCTGGTTATGAACTTAACTGGGGAAGCACTTGATGCATTCAATGAGTCTTACGACGAATTGATGAAAATAAACGATGACTCAGAAGATGATGATGATGATGGTGATTCACCGTTAGAGATGCAAGAGAGCAGGATTCACCAAGAAGATTTCTCTTCAACAAACAAAAGCTCACCTTGGAGCCATCAGAAGGACGATTTCAAGGTGCAAGAGCAAGAACTGCTAGACCTTATTGGTATTGAAGACGAAGAAGAAGAAGAAAGCAGTGACTTTGAGAGTGAAATAGAGAAGCAGCTGATAAAGCAGATTGTTGAGAAAACAAAACAAGGGTCTCCTGTTGTGTTGAATGCTCAGAAGATGCTATTTCTCATGGAAGAAACTGAACATAATCTGTAACATTAGGCAGCATTAGAGTTTTGCGTGGATGGAATTCTTAAGGTCTGGTTAGTGTGTAGACCACAAGCAAAGTTGAAACAAAGCTCACTTCTTTTTGTTAAAACTCAACGTATACCTTAAGAAACAATCTCAAGCTACAAATTATTTTCAAGATAGCAAAAGCAGATTGTTTCTCGATAAAGTGTTTAATTCAGGAAGCAATGTAGAATAGCTACTACTACTAATCATAGGATTTCATATGAAAAGACAAAGTCTTGACAATATTTTTTTGCTAGTTGATTCAAGCTCTTTTGGCAACATCAGTGTCATCTTCGAAATCTCCACCTATTGGTCCATTCTCACTTTTCTCCATGCTTCCAAATTGATCCTCACTGCCAGATTGGCCACCAGCAGCAAACTGAGTACTGTCACCACCGAACTGAGAACTGTTGCCAACAGGGCTTCCTCCAAACTGGCTATCTCCAGCGAATCCACCATTGCTGCTACCATAAGTATTGGCACTACCATAACTACTACTTCCATTATAGTCACCAACAGCACCTGCACTTGCACTGGAACCCTCACCATAAGTGTTGCCGCTAGATCCAAAGCCACCGCTTGCACCATATCCACCACCATCTCCGTGACCAGTAGCATCACCTCCATAGCCACCAGCACCACTGCCTCCATAGCCACCACCAGCATTACCTCCGTAGCCACCAGCATTACCTCCATAGCCACCACCAGCATTACCTCCGTAGCCACCAGCATTACCTCCATAGCCACCACCAGCATTACCTCCATAGCCACCACCAGCATTACCTCCGTAGCCACCGGCACCACCTCCATAGCCGCCAGCACCTCCTCCATAGCCACCACCACCACCATAACCGCCCCCACCGCCTCCGTAGCCACCACCTCCAAAACCCCCACCACTAGTTCTATCATTTGCATAATTTACTTTAACGACCCGGCCATGGAGATCCTGAGGAAGGATTAAGGTATTGGATCAAAAAGAGGGAAGATTATCAATGAAAGTTAAACCCAACGAGACACGTGAAAGCTCACAGACATTATTACTCTTTGAAAGGTTTCATAGATCAGCAATAGAACTTACCCGGCCATCCAAAGCCTGGATAGCACTAGAGGCCGCTTCTGAAGAGGTGAATGTAACAAATCCAAATCCCCTCGACCTACCCGTTTCACGATCCAAAATAACCCTAGCTGAGTAAAAAACCATAGAGACTGGGTTAGCAGAAGGAACCTATACAAACCATACTCAAGAACCATGTGCCTATTCATTAGTTCACTAACACACTGCAATAACATTTGACAGGAATACTAAAATAGATCAGTAATTTACTTTCAACGACTTCACCGTATTTGGTGAAAGCTTCTCTTAAGCTATCCTCATCCATGCTATAAGCCATGCCTTACAAAAGAACAAAAAACTGATACAGTTAATAACAAAATAGCAAATAACAAGTAAACGATTCTTAGTTTCAAGGGCTATACTCACCTCCAATGAAGAGCTTAGAAGATGACATGCACCTTATCGCTTGAAAAAGCGAAGGGCTTGATAAAGAAACCTGAGCATTGAGTTGCTTGCTTGTGGTCTGCTTCAATATGTTCCCGAATTTACTCAAAAAAGCCATCGCAATTAGATATCTAACATGAAAAGACAAATAATTTAGCCACCAGATAGTCAATTTAAAGTAATGATCATATCATTTCCTATTTCCTATCAAGAAGTTAGCAAGTTTCATACTTTTTCCCTCTTCAGAAGAAGGGTATCTTAAAAACGACAATCAAAGCTTTTTTACCTAACCTATTAAGCAACCAAAGAGTGAATTCAAAAATCGAAACACAAAGATCCATGAAAATGAACAGCGAAGAAGTAACAGAGATCACTCAAAATCAAAGAAGAAAGAACCTTTATAACAGCTACAGAGAATCGAAGCTGAGAACTTTTAGGGTTTATGAGAAAGAAATGAGCGTGAAGAGTGAAGTACCTTACACTGACTTGGCTTCCTCTATGATTTCTCGCTTCTGTTAAAACTTAAAACCCTACTTGTCCAAGAAAGGGTTTATGTAGCGAAGTTGCAAGATCTAAGTAAATCGTGACCGTTAAATCTAAAGTGATTTGGGGAAAAACAAAGATCAGCCACGTAAGGCTTTTTCATTGGGACGTCATTTCTTTTACGTGACAGCCCAGTAGCTACAACAAATGAAATAAATTTTGTACTGGGCCTTATCTTCATCAAAACTGTCTTTTGTAGAGCCCATTTAGATTGCTTGAAAGTGCAACCCGACTCACAATATTTTGACCCGAAAGTGAATGGGTTTGACCCGAAACATGAAATACTCAAAAAGTTGTTGCTTTTAGGGTTTTGTGGTCTCCGCTAGTCAGTCGTTTACTCTCTCTCTCACATTTTCGCTTCTCTCCAACAACAAGTTTCCGCCGCTAAGCCACTCACTACGCAGCCATGGCGAATCCTGACCGTATCCTTCATTTTCTGTTTCCATTGTATTCGCTTTATGAGTATTTCTCAAGGCTTTCTTCTCTGAAAACGAAAAAGATTTATTTTTGTTCAAAGGGTTTTACATATATGTTGGTTTCTTCATTCTAGCTGGATCTCTTGTTAGTTCTTTGAAACTCTTGTTTTTCTACGATGGATTTAGATCTTCTTCGTTTTTATTTATTTTTTTTGTCGTTCATAAATTCTTCAACTTTTAGGGTTTATGAAGAATTGTCTTGTTGAATTTCTTGTAGATCTGATGTTTTGATTCGAGAAAAGTCATAAATTTTGTTATTCCTTCATTGTTTTATAGATGTTTCAGATGTGCTGCACAATTTGTCTATTGATCCAGCAACCAAGGTTTTAGCTCCTGATTCTGAAACTAAGGTATTGTTGTGCTCACCTTTTGTTTAGTGATTCAAAAAGCATTCCTTTTGGTTTCAGTAAGAGACATTTTCAGAGTGAACATTATAAAGGCTAGTGTACATTTTAGTTGCAGGGGGCTTTTGGCGGAAACGGTAATGACTATTTGCTCAATGGTGACTTATTGGAGGCTACAAAAAATGGTAAACCTAGTCTTTTGTCTAAAGATGGAGGTTTGACCAAAGACAAGGGATCAAACCTGAAGAAACTCGGGTACCAAAGTTCAGCTTATAACGCAAAGGGTTCGTATGGGAAGGGTGCCTACTCTTATGGGTACTATTCCCCAGCATATCAGTACCCAAGATATGGTTACAGTGGGAGCTATGCTTCAGGAAAAAACAATCTTCAGTATCAGTACCTGGTATGTTCTTATTTCATTCATTTAGCTGTAATCGTAATCACTTGGTATGTAATCTTGACTTGTTTATTCGTTGATTTATTATCATCTTATGTTGCAGACTCAGCATGGAAGATCAGCTGGTACAGGTCAATCTTATGGAGGATACATGGACAACATTTACTCGAATTATGGGATGTGTGGACCTTACATGAATGGCTATGGTTATGGCTCTTACGGTTATGACTCATGGAAATACATGCCCAACTGGTATGCGGTTAACAATACCTACAAGACCAGAAATGGGTTTCATGGATATGGCAAAGAAAACATTGAGGGATTAAATGAGCTGAATAGAGGGCCACGAGCTAAGGGTTTCAGCAGCCAAGATGGTTCCAAGGTTATGACTGTGTCTTCCAAGGAGCAGAGAGTGACTGAGACTGAGAAACTCAGTGAAGATGTGTCTCTTTTAGATCCCAAGGACTACAACAAGATAGATTTCCCTGAGACCTACTCAGAAGCAAAGTTTTTTGTAATCAAATCGTACAGTGAAGATGATATTCATAAAAGTATCAAATACAGTGTTTGGTCCAGCACTCCTAATGGTAACAAGAAGCTGGATGCTTCATATAACGAGGCAAAACAGAAGTTAGATGGCTGCCCCGTGTTTCTACTTTTCTCTGTGAGTGAATATAAAACTTTCAATAATTCGTCAACCTCTGCTTTGTATTTCAGTGTTAGTAGTAGAGTTCTTATGTTTTCATTGATTTCACAGGTAAACACGAGTGGACAATTTGTTGGTTTAGCCGAGATGGTAGGCCCTGTTGATTTCAATAAGACTGTCGAATACTGGCAACAGGACAAATGGATTGGTTGCTTCCCTGTTAAGTGGCATTTCGTTAAAGATATCCCTAATAGCTCCTTGAGGCATATAACTCTGGAGAACAATGAGAACAAGCCGGTTACAAATAGCAGAGACACACAGGAAGTATGTCTATTCACTGTGTTATCTATCACCTTTTGGATTATAACAATTGATCTGTAATTTATTTCTTACCCACAATGACCATTTTTTATGTCTGCAGGTAAAGCTAGAGCAAGGCGTTAAAGTCATCAAGATTTTCAAGGACCATGCAAGCAAGACATGCATCCTCGATGATTTTGTGTTCTACGAGAATCGTCAAAAGATTATCCAAGAGAGGAAAAGCAAACACCTGCAGATCAAAAAACAGGCAACAATCCTCTCTGAAACCAACAATCCTTTGATCAATATTATATATAACAGGAATATCTTACAAATTTTGGTATTGTTTCCAAGCAGACACTGGTGGCCAATGCAGACAAAAGAGACGACAGTGTAATGCCAAAAATTAATAATGTTAAACCTCAAGAGTCTACTACAGCCTCAGAAGATACAGCAGCACTAGGAGTTGCGACTGAAGTGACTAGAGAATCGAAAGTGGTGAAAGAAAACGAGTTACCTGTGGAGAAAAATGCTGTTGCTACTGCCTGCTGAACCAACCTTTGGTTGTAAGAGGGAACTGGGTGGGCTGTTTTAGGCTATTTAGAGTGTTTCCCTAGTTTTGTTTCCATTCCTGAATTTGCAGACTTTTTGTTTTGTTTTGTTTGGAACCTAGTTGCAAGGGTAGTGGCTTAGTAGATGAAGTTTTGGCATGAGCATTCATCATCTTGCAGTTAATCTCTATCCCTTGTGTAGTGGTCCAATATATGAGGATATGGGTAAAAGATTGATATTGAATCATCTTAGTCAGTTTTATAACTTTTTCAGCCAAGACCAGTAAGAGAAACATTTGGCATCTGCTTCATACTCGAATGTAAGGTATCAAGCGGTCCAAAAAAAAGTTAAGACAAGATACATATCAAATTTTGACACAAGATTGTCGAACTCAAGGTTTTTGGACATAAAGCTACTCTGAAGTCGTAACTGAGGAGAGAGGTCATCACTGACATCATAATCATCCCAGTCTTCTTTCTACTTGTAGCTCTCTTATTTCTACTGGTAGCTCATTTCCTTGACATGTTCCTTCTCCACTAGATATGCACCAGGCACAAGAAGTAGTTAAGTATTTAACATTAGAATTCTATGTGCCAAATCATCAACACTTGGCTGTTGCTTATGTCAAAATCCAGCATAAATTACAGAGTTGAGAAGTAAGAAGTCCCCAAAGATATTTCCCAGTCGAATATGTAATTTCTACCATATGCCAAAAGTTGAAGACCATAACCCAAGTCCATACATCAGTTAAATCAGAAGTGTCCATCGAGTTAATCAACAAATCATTCTTTTTAAATGTTAAATCTGACTTAAACATTAAATTTGTACTAAGCATGTGAAAGATGACATAGTGACAAGATACGCAAATCAAGTTACATCCCCACAATGGAGTATAAAAATTCTACAACCTTATTTACATGTAAGCAATCACAAATCATTGCATAAGTAAGTAAATAACAAAAGAACAAAGATAGAGTCCATTAGGCTCGAGTCATCATCATCATCTCCTACGAGAACTGAGCAATGATCTCGGAGATGGCGAACATTCAAAGAGATCAAGGAGCATATTCTCAATGTCTTCACAAGTGTATCGGATATGTTTTTCGCCTATACGAACCGCATTTCTTCCAAGAAATCCCCTGTAAGACTGAACAACCTTGACAGAGGTTGAGATGTGAAGATCATCGCGGAGCTCTGGATCAGGAACTGACCAATGGGTTTGGTTCTTGTAAACATCATCAAATGCAAGGCTGAAAAGTTTGCATCTTTCTCTCAGGGTTCTTACAGACTCGTTTTTTTCTGTGAGCAAAGCGAGTATAGAGCTCCATGAGGATCTCTCGTAGTTTGTGACATTGCGTTGGTAGCTTGCAATGTGCTTCCTGATCCATTCGTCTCCAAACAAGTGTCTCAGCTCTGATCCCTTTACCTTCTGGACCATGTAACGGAAGTTGTTCATCAGGAAAATGGATTTCAGTGCTTCGTCTGCGTAAAGCTGAGCTTTTCGCTCAAGGCTGGATTCCAGAGTTGTGACGATTGACCTGAGGTGTCTAGCCATTGGAGAGAATGTCGAAGGGAGGACATCTTCTCCTGTTTTCTCGGGTATTGAGTCGTCAACGTGTATGTTCTGAAGAAGTGAGTTTAGGGTGTCGGTATACTCCGGGAGAAGCTTCAAGTAGTTCATTACATACCTGGTCAAATGATGAATTCCGCCTCCGTGAAAAGGGCGTGCGGATTCATCTGAGGCTATTGCGTCTTTGAACTTTAAGAAGGTTGCAGTTGTATGATCAGCTAGTTTTTTGGACATGTCGTGGAATGCAATTCTTAAAAATGAGCCTGCTTCATCCGGGAAGAGGTTATCGACATCCACGAGAATCTCTGCTGAAACCTCATACATACTAAGGAAGCGCTCAAGCATTTCTGGCTTGCAAGATCTCAGCGCCACAGCTTCTCCAAAGTTGAGGAGGGATAGAACTGTATCTTTTGAGATTTCAATGAAGCAAGCCGTAGATATTGACTCAAAGTCTCCCAAGATCTGTTCACAGAGCTGTTTTTCACTGGCGAGATAGACCTGAGTAATGATCTTAACAACCCTTGTCCATTTTCTCATTGCACCATTCAAATCCTCCCATTCCATTTTAAGAACATCGACGCAGCTGAATCTTTCCATTTCAAGAGTGACCATATACTCATCCAGAGCTTCTCTTTGAACGCTGATGAAAGCTTCACAGAATGGTTGATCATACTCGCAAGCAAACATGACGTTTGCAATAGCTTTGATGTGAGGAAGGACGCTGGGATCAACTAAATCAGAACTATAGAAATCTGATATCTGTTCATCATCTTCGTGTAAAGAAGCTTCAACAACAACTTCATCATCTAGGGAGACAAAGGACTCGTCGTACACAATATCCTTTCTACGGGAACTAACAGCCAAGTATTCAGGCTGTACATGCTGTTTGTGCTGATGCAGGACATCACGGAGCTCTTTCTCAAGCCTCAGCATCGCGATGTCAAGAGCAACCGTAGCTTGGTTGTAAACATCTTTCTCCTTCTGGTTAGTTTTGATGGGCAAAGCTTTGAAACCCACAAGAACGGATTGAACTTCATACAGGGCTTGAAAGAATTGATTTGCTTCAGACAGACCAGCTTCCAAAATCGTCGATTGGTTTGTCTCCCAACTGCGGATTTTCTTCACAGCTTCTTTGAATCTCTCCTTGATCTCAGAGAATCCAACATCTTCAACTTCCGTATCAGCAATCCCAAATGTTGACAAATGCATCTCCAGGTCACTTAGGAGCTTTCTCAAGTTGGCATCCAGGTTGTTATCAGATGCCCTCAGTGCCTTAACAACATGGTGACATGCCTCAAAGACATGATTTTTCCCCCCGGAAACAGGAAGCTTGGAATCAAACTCTGCCATAACCCAAACCAAAGACTAGACCCTAAACTCAACTAGAATTTGACTAGACAACTAAATACACACGGCAGAAGAGAGAAAACTCAAAAGTGCAAATGGGGGAAGCAGTAAAGATCTGAACTAATGGAAACAGTTTTGATCAATCCATGAAGATCGTATAACTGGAGAATTTTTCTGATAAACTAAGGGATGTAATATAAAGTGGTTACTAGGTAAGCTTAACCCCAAGAACTAAACTTCGAAAAAATCTTAAGTCATCTGGGAATGAAGTAAACAGAGAGGAAGAGGAATCCCCACATGAACATAGTAAAAACCATTACTACTTAAGCATAATCCAGTTGACATACTTATGGTGAAAGATCAGTGAAGCATTCTTCAAATCCAACATTTCTTCCTCCTCATACGAACATACTATCTATCAGCCCACACGACACCCCAAAGAAAAAGTCAAGTCAACGGCTTTCCCAAAAACCCTTGTTGCTTCTGTAAAAAAGGAGAAATTTTGATGGAATTAAGATGTTTATTAGAAGAAACTGATATGTACTTTGATTTCACAAAAACATTTTATCATACACTTGGTGATCAAACAGAGTAACGTACCGTGAAACGAGCTTAAAATCCAACGGGAAGAAAAGAAAAAACAAAACCCAGGAAAGAACAGATTGTGATTTCGATTACTGTATCATCAAAGTCTGAAAGGAGAGATTTTTGAAGCAAGAGCAAGAGAATTTAGGCGAGAATATTGGGGAAGAAGAAGGAAAGAAGAAAAAGTTGTGGTGCAAGCAAACTCTATATATAAAAACAAAGTTGAAAATTGGAATTAGTAGTCGAACGAAGGCGATCCCGTAATTTCGTAGATTGCGAAAGGTTGGGACAATTATATATTTCGCACCTTTTTAAAAATTTTAGTCTTTGAAATTGTTTGGCCGCCCCGAATCTAGTTGAGATTGATTCGTCCATTGACTTCCACTCCCCCATATGGCGGGACAAAAACAATGGGATGATAAGTCAATTAACTTAAAATTTGGGGCTAGAAATGTAATTAATAAGCTTCGAAATTTATTTCATTTGTTTCAGCCATTTACGAATTTGAACATTTTTGTTCTATCTTTCTCCTTTGTATTTTGATAATGTTGTCGTCAGATAGAACCGAATTTCATTTTCCACATTTTATGTTGGTTTTTTAGTGTTATTGGATACATTAGGGATAATTTAGAAGTTATAAGAAATTAAGGGGTACAACAAGAAATTGTTGTAATAAAGGTTGATTAGTCAATACTTGAAGTTTGACTGGCTCGCACATGCATTGATCTGAACCGTCCGCTTAAATTGTACGGGTCACACGAGTAGTTGACAGCTCATATTATAAGGACATTAGCAAGTGTTTTTTCCCAAGTCAAGAAGTGAAATTTTCTCTTCATATATAAATTAAAAACTAAATGTTTGCCTCACGCAATGCGTAGAATTAAATACTTTCAAGTGTCAAAAACATGTGATATATGATGATTAAAGATTGTAAATATTGTTTAATCTGGATTTGGGTTTGGTTTTGATCATGAGATTTTTGTATTAAACTTTTTTAGAATCTATGAATATTAGTATTTGTTGGAAATAATTTTCAGTTATATAGATATTTATCAATCATAACGTGTGATACGGTGGATGTGGATTCGAGACCCACACATAAACAAAACCATATATATTTGTAGTTTTTAAAATGGCTTTTAGTTTTTATTTTATTTTTAGATTTTATATAAAACATTGGATTTTCCAAAAACTAGAATTAAAAACCACTCTAATTTCTCGTGTTCATGTCGTATATAAACAACATTCCTACGGATCGGCACATTTAAGACATTCAAGTAATTTTAAGTTGTTAGACAAAAAAAAAACACACTAATAATATTTGCAAAATTGCAGCGGTCCTAGTTCAGTTGGGTTTAATTGCTTGTAGTAATGGGTTTGATTAAACCTATGGGCTTGGACTAGGCTTTTGTAACACATTTTCTTTTTATCCAATAGAAAGCCCATTATAAAACAAATATAATAAAAAGGAAAAAATGCGCCAAAAAAATGGAAAGATAGTGAAAAGAAGCGGTAGAGTTTTTTTTTGCCAAAAAAATGGAAATTGAGAACAGCGGGAGAACAATAAATCGAATTTAATAGCTCCCGCTTAAAACTCTCTCCTTTACAAAAACCCTTTGTACCTCCCATTCTTCTCACTATCACACACACCTTTTGGGTTTACCATTCTGATTAAGGATAGATATCAAAACGTTTTAATCGAGAGAGAAAGATGCAGACTTCGGTGACCCCAGATGCTATCTCCTCCGTATTGTCAAACCCATCCTTTGATTCCTCCTCCGAACGACCTGAAATCGTTGTTCAAGTTGTGGATCTTAAACCTATCGGCAATCGATATACGTAAGTTTCCTTGGCTTTTTATGATCTGGGTTTTGTTTGGTTTCTTAATCTCGCTTGTTCCGGATCTGGGTTTTAGTTTCCGATCTGATTTTGTTCTGATGGATATAGTTTAGGGTTTGTGAGGGTTTTATATTCTATGCATTTGATCTGATTGGTCGTTTATATGTTTTGATTTTGGTTGACAGATTTAGTGCAAATGACGGAAAGACGAAAGTCAAAGCAATGTTTACAGCTTCACTGACACCTGAAATTATTTCTGGAAAGATCCAGAATCTAGGTCTAATTCGTCTCATTGATTTCACAGTTAACGACATATCAAGCAAATCAACAAAGTAAGAGCTCTCTTTTGCTTATTTACATGAATATCAATCAATCACCTTCTTCTTCATTTTTTTTTTTAATTCTTGATTCAACAATTAATAACATGTGTGTTTGTCTCTGTGTCAGATATTTCCTTGTGAATAAGTGTGAGGCTGTTGGTTCTGTGCTTGATTCTGAGATTAACTTGGAGAGTAAGAGTGAAGAGGAGGCTAGTGAGCCTAAGAAGCAGAAACTAGAGCATTCTCCTGTCACTCCTGTGAATGATGTTAAAACGGATGTTTCTACTGGTATCACATTGAAACCGAAGCAAGAATTTGTAGCCAAATCAGCCTCTCAGATAATGAGTGAACAGAGGGGAAAGTAAGCAATTTCTCTTCTTTTTTTCTATCTTCAATTTTCATTTTCTCTGTCTAATAGTTATTTATGAGTGTTTGCTTTAACTCGTTTGGATTTTTGCAGTGCTGCACCAGCTGCAAGAATGGCCATGACTAGAAGGGTTCATCCACTTGTGTCATTAAATCCTTATCAAGGAAACTGGACCATCAAAGTCCGAGTCACTAACAAGGGAGTCATGAGAAATTACAAGAACGCTAGAGGGGAAGGATGTGTCTTCAATGTCGAACTTACTGATGAAGAAGTAAGAATGCTCCAAGTTTACTTTATATCTCAAACTTGGTATAGACCTTTATATGGTTACTCATTCCGTTTATTTGGCTGTGATCCAGGGAACACAAATTCAAGCAACGATGTTTAATGATGCTGCAAGGAAGTTTTATGATAGATTCCAATTGGGAAAGGTCTATTATATATCAAGGGGGTCACTTAAAGTTGCTAACAAGCAGTTCAAGACTGTTCAGAATGATTATGAGATGACACTGAATGAAAATTCAGAGGTTGAGGAAGCTAGTAGCGAAGAAATGTTCATCCCTGAGACAAAATTCAACTTTGTACCCATTGAAGAGTTGGGTTTGTATGTAAATCAGAAGGAGCTTATTGGTAAGAGGCTAAGAGCCGTTTTGTCATTGAACATTCGTTTTGCAGGTAAATTATACATTGGTTCTGATAATAACTTGTGTTATGCTATTTCCAGATCTTATCGGAGTTGTTCAAAGTGTATCTCCTACCATGAGTATTAGAAGGAGAACTGACAATGAGATGATCCCTAAGAGGGATATCACTTTGGCTGATGAGTCGAAGAAAACTGTTGTGGTGTCCCTGTGGAATGACCTGGCAACTGGCATAGGTCAAGAACTGCTAGACATGGCTGATAAGTCACCTGTGGTCGCAATCAAGTCTCTCAAAGTTGGAGATTTTCAAGGTAATGTTGGATTTATATTATTGAACAGTATGTTGTATTCACACTTGTTTTAACTTATTGCTGATAGAATCCAATCTCTCCAGGTGTTTCGTTGTCCACCATCAGCAGAAGCAATGTGGTTATAAACCCGGAATCACCAGAAGCTAAAAAGTTGAAATCTTGGTATGCTTTTGGATTGAGTCAGGTGGTAAAATATAATGATGAAACATGTCTGTGTTTATTGAATTATCGTTCTCTTTAACATTTGCAGGTTTGATTCTGAAGGCAAGGAAATATCCATGTCTTCCATTGGCTCAGGGATGAGCCCATCTGCCAAGAATGGATCTCGTTCTATGTATACTGATCGAGTCCTTCTCTCTCACATCACAAGCAACCCATCTTTAGGCGAAGAAAAGGTAATAAACACTGAAATTCAAGTCCTGGACCAAAAGTGCTTAATTATAGAGTTATGAACTTATTATGAACATGGATTTCTGTTGCAGCCTGTATTTTTCAGCACGAGGGCTTACATAAGCTTCATCAAACCAGATCAGACAATGTGGTACCAAGCTTGTAAGACTTGTAACAAGAAAGTGACTGAAGCACTTGACTCTGGTTACTGGTGTGAAGGATGCCAGAAAAAATATGATGAATGCAGCCTAAGGTGAGAGAGTTACTCCCGATTCATAGATTAAACCTGGGTATGATCTTAACTTCCTTTCTCAATCATCTTAAATCTGTCAACTTTGGTTCTTGCTAGGTACATAATGGCGGTGAAAGTCACCGACTCATCTGGAGAAACATGGATTTCCTCATTCAACGATGAAGCAGAGAAGATTCTTGGATGTTCAGCTGATGAGCTCAACAAACTAAGATCAGAGGTAAGAAAACAAAACCCTATGTATATGCTATAACTAATTTAAACATCAAAACCCTATATAATAGCATATTGGTGTTTAAATTTGTTAACAGGAAGGTGAAGTAAATGAATATCAGACAAAACTGAAAGAAGCAACCTGGTCATCTCATGTCTTCCGGGTTAGTGTCACTCAGAATGAGTATAACGGTGAGAAGAGGCAAAGGGTAACTGTGAAAGGAGTAGCTCCTCTTGATTTTGCTGCTGAAACAAGATTGTTGCTCCAAGACATCTCCAACAAGAACAAACCATCTCAGTAGTAGTTGTTTTTTTTCTTCTTTCCTTTCTTCAACCTTAGTATTTGTTCACACTAGTGGCCTAAAAAAGTCTCAAACTTTGCTTGTAATATAAGCCTTTCTGCAATTTATATAATTAGGGTTTTAACGTTTTTAAATTTGCTTTAAACTTAGAGTATTTATAGTAACTAGCCATGGATTCAAAAAGAATTAAGAAAATAGCCCTGAGCTACAGTACTTTGTCTGTTGGATGTCGGAAAGCACGTGTAATTACACACATGCCCTTTATAATATGTTTTTTTCTCGAATTACATGTGATAGAATAATATATCTCTTTTTATCATATTATTTTCCGGTATTACACGTTATTTATAGAGAGCACATGATATTTTTTGAAAAAACACTCTATTCAGTTTAATATCTTTCTCTATCATGTTATTTTATAGTAATACACGTTTTTTATTATGATCACATGTGATTTCTTTAA
Organism: Arabidopsis suecica; assembly: GCA_019202805.1. Taxonomy (NCBI): domain Eukaryota; kingdom Viridiplantae; phylum Streptophyta; class Magnoliopsida; order Brassicales; family Brassicaceae; genus Arabidopsis; species Arabidopsis suecica. The sequence continues at coordinate 13,117,452 of CM032912.1, read as the reverse complement.
AAAAAGATTCTTATTTTCTAGTAATTCACGGTTTTTATTAAGATCACATGTTATTTCTTTGAAAAAACACTCTATTCAGTTTAATATCTTTCGCTATCATATTATTTTGTAGTAATACACGTTTTTTATTATGATCACATGTGATTTCTTTAAAAAACGATTCTTATTTTCTAGTAATTCACGGTTTTTATTAAGATCACATGTTATTTTTTTATAAAAAGATTCTATTCAAGTTTAATTTTTCCGTAACAATGTTTTTTAAAAAAAAAACACTACGTAACAATGTTTTTTCTTAAAAATTCACTACGTTTTTTTAAATAGCATGTCTTTTAGTTAAATATAACATGTGAAATTTAGATCTTACGTGCTATTTTGAAAAATATCACGAAACAATGTCGCCTACTGTAGATCTCAAAACAAACGGATGATGGTTTTGTTATTTCACCTCTTCAGACAAGGTGGGTCCATGTTGTATTCCGACAGAAATTTCTCTCTCTGCTAGTTTCTTAATTTATGTGTCAAATTTGGCTAGTTAGTAATATTACCCTTAAACTTAATTCTTTTTTTACAAGCGATCTATTTTGGTCTCATTAAAGAAAAAACAAGCAATCTATTTTGTGTCTAAAAATCTGTAGTTAGTAACTACAAACAGTTGTGATTTGTGAAGGTTAGTTACTTTTGATCGACCACTGATATAAGATGGCCTTAGAAATTAACTTTATGTAGCCCAAATTTTAAGGAGTCAGGCCCATATCGGCCCAATTAGGTTTTAATAAAATAACAATATAACTAAAACCCTTCGTAGCCAAAACTCGCTCTCTTTTTTTTCCACTCTCGTTCCTCGGCCAACACTAGTCTCTTCTGATTTGTACCCTAACGCTGCTCGATTCATCTTAAGCCGTAAATCTCGCCGGAAATCTTAAAACGCTATTTTCCTGAACGCCGTTTGATTCCCATACGGTGGGTCTGTCTTTGAAGTCCAGGAGATAGCAAATTTGTTGAAAAATGGAGGAGGAGAACGAAGTGGTGAAGACGTTTGCAGAGCTTGGTGTGCGTGAGGAGCTTGTTAAAGCTTGCGAGAGATTGGGATGGAAAAACCCTTCCAAAATTCAAGCCGAAGCCCTTCCTTTTGCTCTTGAAGGTAAGTTTCTTACGATTGAATCGTTTTGAGGTTCTTAGCTCTGGGTTTAGTTCTTTACGAGATTGAAAAGCTTGCAACTTTTTGATGATTAGGGTTTATCATTGTAATTAATTGGAATCTAATGTGTTTTCAGGGAAAGATGTAATTGGACTTGCGCAAACCGGTTCTGGTAAAACCGGAGCCTTTGCAATTCCTATATTGCAAGCACTTCTTGAGTATGTTTATGATTCTGAGCCTAAGAAAGGACGTAGACCTGATCCTGCTTTCTTCGCTTGTGTTTTATCTCCAACTCGGTATGATTCGCTTATCGAGTTTCTTCTTGTGTTTACTTTGTGGTTGGTCATTCTTATGGAATTTGATTCTTCTGATTACTTTCTCTCCAGAGAGCTTGCAATCCAGATTGCTGAGCAGTTTGAAGCTCTAGGAGCTGATATAAGTCTTAGGTGTGCTGTGGTAAGCTCATGCTTTAACCATGTTTACCACAATTTTTACCTTCCTGCTAATTGACTGGATTTTAAAACTGAAAATATTAACTGGTTTTTTTTTCCAGCTTGTTGGAGGTATAGACAGGATGCAGCAAACTATTGCTCTTGGGAAAAGGCCTCATGTTATTGTACGTTTTCTGTTCTCATCTTAAGGTCATTTGTTTGAGCCTCTGCTCTTATCGTAAGTGAATCTAGTAGCTAAGTATGGCTTGTTTTTTCATAGGTTGCAACACCTGGTCGTCTTTGGGATCATATGTCTGACACAAAAGGCTTTTCTCTGAAATCATTGAAATATCTGGTAAATTTATGCTTGGTCTTTTTCGTTTTGGTGTTGTCTGTTCTTAGTTTGTATCATTTTTGTATTTACTTCACATTATTCAACAGGTTCTTGATGAAGCAGATAGACTGCTGAATGAAGATTTTGAGAAATCTCTTAACCAGATTTTGGAAGAGATCCCTCGTGAACGCAAAACATTTCTTTTTTCAGCGACTATGACTAAAAAGGTAGGAACCTTGTTTGAGAGTGTTGTGGTTTTGATCGATCAAACTGTCACTCTATAATCTTTTGGAGTGGAAGATTAAAAAGGAAAATCGGGTTAAAGTCACTGAATTTGTTTTGGCCTTTTAGGTTCGAAAACTTCAAAGGGCATGTTTGAGGAATCCTGTGAAGGTATGGAGACACTAAATGACTGGAATTATGTCTTGTCACAGCTATCATATTTTGAGGCTATAACAGTTGTAAATTTGTTACTTTCCTCCAGATTGAAGCTGCCTCCAAATATTCCACAGTCGATACTCTTAAGCAGCAGTATCGGTTTGTTGCCGCTAAATACAAGGTACATTATTTACATCACAGAGTATATAAATAGTAGCAAACACATAAGAAAGTTTCATCTTCTTTGATTATAATGGCCCTTTTTATCACTGTAACAGGATTGCTATCTGGTATACATTCTGAGTGAAATGCCTGAATCAACATCAATGATTTTCACCCGGACATGTGATGGTACTCGCTTTCTGGCTTTGGTGCTTCGGAGCCTTGGTTTTAGAGCCATTCCTATCAGTGGTCAAATGACTCAGGTAAATGATACGTTCCTATTTCTAAACATTTCTTGACCTTTTCTATCAAAATTTTCTCATTCTTTTTGAAATGTTCACAGTCAAAAAGACTGGGAGCTTTGAATAAGTTCAAAGCAGGGGAATGTAATATCTTGGTTTGTACCGATGTGGCTAGTAGAGGTCTTGATATCCCTTCGGTTGATGTGGTTATCAATTATGATATTCCCACAAATTCAAAGGTTAGCCCTTTTCTTTCTTCAGATGAATGAGTTTTTTTTTCTTGTTTCTCATGAATCCATGATCTTGAGAACTCGCATTGATTTTCCAAATTTGCCTCAGGATTACATCCACAGAGTAGGAAGAACCGCTCGTGCTGGACGTTCTGGTGTTGGGATATCACTTGTAAATCAGTATGAGCTCGAGTGGTATATACAAATAGAAAAACTCATTGGTAAGTAAAAAAACTATCGGATACATTTTTGTTGTTTTATTCTATCATGGGATACAGACATTTGACTATTTTTCGACATTCAGGCAAGAAACTACCTGAATATCCAGCTGAGGAAGATGAAGTCTTGTCATTGTTGGAGAGAGTTGCAGAAGCGAAAAAGTTATCTGCAATGGTATTATTACTCTGCACTTGTAGTACAACATGTAAAAATGTTTAATAGTTTTTGCTTATAACTTTGATTTAAAGAGAATTGAATTATGTTTTCTGGCAATATTTGTTATAGAATATGAAAGAATCAGGAGGTAGGAAGAGAAGGGGAGAAGATGATGAAGAGAGTGAGAGGTTCTTGGGAGGTAACAAGGATAGAGGCAACAAGGACAGAGGTAACAAAGACAAGAAGTCATCTAAGAAGTTCAAACGATAAATGGCTCTGTTTTTATTGTTTTCCTATAACTCACCAAAGTTTTGAATTGAAGTTTTCCATATGAGCTAAGGAAATTTAATCTATTTTGTACTTGTAATTTGCTTTGTTTCTCAAAGACAGAGATTATGCTATTGAAGTTAAAAAAAGATTTTAAAAGCTCTGGTGTCTGTTCTTGGTAGCTCTTGCAGCTCTTTATTTTTTCTTTAATTTGCAGAAATCTGACTAAAATGGTTTCGGGTTATATGGTTTCCTGTTCCCTAATACCTTCAACGAATCAGATAAACAGGTCATGTTCACTTCTGCTCACTTTTAAGTACAAAACTAAGAAGTAAGAACATCTTTGAATAAAGAACACAACTTTATAATGGATTTCTTATGAAATTGAATGTTTATGAAGAGTACACATTACCCAAAGAAAGATTGAAGGATGAAAAACAAAAACGAGGGGAAAAAATGCAAGAATATTGAAAAACTAAACCGACAAAAAAAAAAGCCAATACCACATCAACTCAACGCAAGTAGTAGGCAAAAAGAAAGATGCAAAACAAAAATTAAAAACTACTCTCTTGTAGAGGCACCGTTAAAAGCAAAGTCAAGATGAACCACCACCGCGAGACCCACCACGACCTCCTTCTCCGCGGCCGCCTCTTCCACCTCCTCCGTTTTGAGGAACTCTTTGGTAACCTTCTCCTCCATTTCGTGGGTTTGAGCTCTTTGGTCTACCAGAAAACTCACCTCCACCTCCTCCTCTTCCATAGCCTCCTCTTCCTCCACCACCGCGTCCTCCTTTGAAGCTTTCATTTCGGAAACTTCCTCTTCCGGAAAAGTACCTCCCCCTACTACCTCCATTGTTGCCTCCTCCTGCGAAAAAGATTAACCACATCTTTTCAATACACAAAAACTCTTCACTAAACAGCTTTTTCTTGATGAGGTCTCTCATGTTTGTTACCTCGACTATTTGTTTTCTTCTCCTCTACAACAGCTTGACGATCTCCAATTGTAACTGGTGAGGCCTACATGTACCAACCCAAAGAGTCAAGACTTTCTGAATCAACCGAAACATATACCAGACACCTGAGCTCGAAAAGACTTGGGATTAAACGCGGAGTAACAAGGCTTTGGTTTACCTCAAGCGCACTCTGCTTTCCGCTAGATGTTTCAAATTCCACAAAACCAAAACAGAAACCTTGCTGCTGAGAGTCACAAAACCGTGTAAGGAACCAATAAGCAAGGGGTTTTGGAGGAGATTGTAGATTTATATATCAAACCTTATTGCTTCTGACTTGAATCCCCTCATGCTTGATTGCACCAAAGTTCTTGAACACCTCTTCAAGTTGTGTTGGTGTGGAGTCAAACGGCAAATTTCGAACATATATCGAGTGACCATCATCTATAATAACAAATACACATAAAAAACAAAAAAAGTAACAAAATCAATAACCAAGGGATTGCGTGTATTCAAACAGCAAAATGAAAAGAATTTAAGGACCTTCCACATCAACATGGCTACTATTTGGAACACTCTCATGAGCTGACGCCTCGGGTCCTGCTGCGGGCTTAGCAGGAGGAGCGGTTGGCCTTTGGTTGACTGGAGCTGGTCTTGGCTTGTTCCGAGCAACGTGTGTTGGTGCTGGACTGCTTTTCATCTGCTTGAGCTATTGAAACACACAAAAGACTTCATAAGGACTACCAAACAACAGAAAAACAATCTTGAGAAACAACAAAAGAATTGAGTTGGTAGGCGGTTTCTACTCACGATTGAAGCATAAGAATGCTTAGGAGCATCTCCTTGAGACACTGATAAAATTTCATTATGACTTATTTGAGTAGGAGGTTCGATAGGGTCAACGTCAACAACAACTCCTTCATCTTTATCAGAAGGATCATACACTTCCGCCACATTGTCAAGATCTTCTTCCTCGATAGAAGCAACTGGCTCGGGTTCTACCTCGGGCTCGTGAGTAACAATAACACGTTCTGACCAGAAGTAAGCAGATGTTAATATTCTAACCTGAATTAACGGAGTGCTATGTATGTGCTAGGAAACAAAAAATCGTACCTGGTTCCACGGGAGCCTGAACATCCCTGGTGGTTCCATTGATGGGAACAGAGCGGGCTTGTGCCGTCACCTCTTTCTCCTCGAGGAATCGAAACACGTCGTTTAAGACAAAGTATCCCTTGTCTTGTGGAGCCAAGAAAAAAGTTTGACTGAACTTCTTCCTCACATTATCGTTTCCAGTTAAACGTCCTGTAACCAGCACAATAACACCTCTCTCATGAGACTCCTGAGCATCCGCAGTTTCTATCTCAGCTGTGTAGTCTTCGTATTTCAAGGACAGAATCTTATCGTTGATCGCCTGAAATCCAAAGCGAAACCAAGTTAATATAACTCAACAACAATAGCAATGTTAAAGTAATTGACTTAACAATCTCACTTGCATAGTTGTGACAGTAGTCACAGCACCGGTAACATCAGGTCGGGTTAACAAGCTCGAATCTTGATAAAACCGATGAACTAAACCGGGAGATTGGTGAAGAATATGATAGTATTGCTCCACAAAGGCACGACCAACAACCTCAGCACCAGGGGAAGGACTAGCTTCCTGCTGTGCCATCTACACTCAACATATATATACAGTGAGAATCAAAATAAACATAGCTCAAGTTTAACATTATCAATAATCAAACACTGTGTTGTATATTATCTTTAAAGTAAATCGTTTTGATCAATAACCTAAAGACTGATTTGATTTCGTAAAACTCAGATAAAATAAAAGTCAACGATCTAATAGAAAGTCTAAGATTTCACTGTTGTGGATGAAATTAAGCTCTCTCTCACACACACACACACACACAAAACAAAAACCCTAAGAGTAATAGAAGATCACAACACATATTACAAGAAGAACACTAATTTAGAAACGAAGCAATAACAAATAAAGAAATTTCGGAAATGTTTGTCAGAAAATGAATCGAGAAGAAAAGTATCTGTTAAAGAATGAGTCAGATCAAGCTCGATATAGAAAGAAAAAAAAGATCAAGATTGGAGCAAATCAAGAAATGTTAAAAGGAATAGATCGAATTAGGAAAGAAGTGAAGTTGTGTACTTACAGTGATCTGAAGGAGAGAAGGACAAAGAGAGATCTGCTGCAGAAGCTACGAAACAGAGGAGAGGACGAGAGAGACAGCGACAGACGGAGAAAGAGAGAGAGAGTGTGAGAGAGAGAGAGAGAGTACCAAAGATTTGTTTAGTTTAGTTCAGTTCAGTTCGATTCGGCCCAAGAAGACTCAACTTTGGGCTTCTCATTCTTTTTAGTACTCTCTTCTTTTTTGTTTTTAGAAAAAGTTGGGTCTTTCTTGTTCATTATTAGAAACTTACTAAAATAAGCTTTACTTGCAAAGTGAACTTGGGAATGGTTTTGGGTTGTATAATACTATAAAGTTATAAAACGTTCACAGATTTTGTTACTACGACACATATAAAAGATTTATGAAAACAATTTCATGTTCTGAAACATTGTAAGATTAAATTAATAATGGACTCCATGTTTGAAGGTGTTGTTATTCATTAGAATTGAAGAATGACTAAGCATTGAACACAACTACGACTTCTCTAAAGTTATTATTGTATCATCGTTTTTTTTTTGGAGCATAACATTTAGAGTAAGCTAAAATTTTAAGAAATAAGTTGAAAAGAAAAATCATCTATGCTGTTAAAAATAAATTGAAACTCTATTTTGGGGTAGGAGGAGTTGCACTGGCAATTCTTGAACATTGTTCCTTTAGCATCGGAGGAAAAAACGGAATGAATGGAATTTTCGGCATGCAATTTGCTTCAGCGTCCAAAAATGCTTTGCAACAAGCCGGACCTAAGTTACCAAATTTTCCAGTGATTATGGATTGAGATATCTCTGCAATACACCCCGGAATATCCATCACCGATGACAAACATTTTGTTATGTCAGGTAATCCTGGCATGCCAGGAATCGGCTGGAACGGAAATAGAAAAGGAAATGGAGCCGGAAACTGTGGCAACTGAGCATTTGCAGAAACTATGATGCATAGAACCGCTATGAGTGAAATCACATTTTTAATAGACATAATGAGAAATTGAGTAAAAAGAGTTTTAGTATAACCAAATATATGTTTAATGCTTTGTTTGTTTCTGATTGATGAACAACAATAAGATCCTTGCTTATTTATATGGAGTGAAATGTGAAACTGTGGTATTAATTATCTTGATTTAACGTCTTTGAATTTTTTTTTTTTATTAATATAGGTCTTTGATTAGCCGTTTTATAAATTTAAATAGAGTTAAAACTAAGTGTGAAACGAGCAACATTAACTAAGAAATATTGACTACAGAGAGGAAATATAAGGGCATCCGCAGTGGAGCAAGCTGAAGGGTGTTAGAGGTAATAAAAAAAGAAGAAAATTGTCTCTCTCCTCATACCCGGGTGTAACTTTACACTCGGGTGTAACATACACTCTCCCTCTCTTTCTCTTTCTTTTTCTCTCTCTTTTCTATCTCTCTTTAAATTATAATAATAAAAAAAAGTTTACACCCACTTTCACACTTGCTCCACTGCCCATGGTCTAAGTATAACGGGCCCCCATAATTAAATCAGTCACCGGTATACATCTCCAAATTTAAACCAATAAATCGATATATAGGTTTTTCATATATAAAAATTGAATCGATCTTAAGGTTTGGTTTCTAAAAGTTTCATACACAGGGGTTATTTCCATGACTTGCCATAAGGATTTCATTGGGTGAGGTTTTTGTGCCCATATGTTCTGAATTTATTCGAGGATTAGCTTTAGTTGTAAGCATTAATATTATGTGAACCTGAAGCTGGACCGTGAACAATCTTAAAGCCATTCTGGTTTTCTGTTGATATCACTAGACTCTGGGAAGTAGATTTACTTTAGTTTTTATATCTACACTTCTTGTTTGTCTCTTTCTATGACAAGAGACCACAATAGCTTTTACAATTCAGTTTGTTAGAACAGATACTTCTTCGTGTCCTTGTTTGCCACTGAAATTGTAAATGGTTTTAGAGTTTGAGATTGGGCTTATAAAGTTATGATCAACTTCAGCCCAGCCTACCGGTTAAACCCAAGTAAGTTAATTTACTATTCACATAAAAACCAAAAAACTTTAGTTATGGCAGCTTTCGTTATGGCTGTTGTCTCAGTATTTTAAAACTTCCGTATCTGCAACTTTAGTTATTGAGGCGTGTTGCAATGTATAGTATAATTCTTAAAACTGAAAATGACTAGTAAATACTGAGTTCAATGATTGTTGTAGTGTTATTATTATCTCATTGCATACAATACCAAAAAATGAAACATAATTCAACTAAAAAGAAAAGCTAACATCATTATATTAAGAATTTCATTTTGGGGTAGGAGGAACTGCGCCAACAACTTTTGAGCATTGTTCCTTTAACATAGGAGGGAAAAACGGATTGAATGGAAGTTTTGGCATGCAATTGACTTCGGCGTCCAAAAATGATTTGCAGCAAGCGGGACCTAGATTACCGAACTTTCCAGTGAAAATCGATTGAGAAATCTCTGCAATGCATCCTGGAATATTCATCACTGTTGACCAACATTTTGTAATATCGGGTAATCCTGGCATACCGGGACTCGGTTGGAATGGAAATGGAAAAGGAAATTGTGGTAGTTGAGCATTTACGGAGACCATAACACATGTAACCACTACGAGAAAAATCAAGTTTTTGATAGCCATGATGTGAACAAAAGAAAAAGAAGTTTCAAAGTTTGTTTTTTTTCTTTCTCTGGTTTGTTATTGAATGATGAAAAATACAAAGATCTTTGGCTATTTTTATATGGGAAGAGATGAGCTATGGTATTAACTGTCGTATCGAAACGTCTTCGAAATTTGATTCCGTAATTAATTAGCAGTTTCGTTTTTTGAGTCTGATTTAATTAGCAGTTTCTTAAAATGAAATAGAGTCCAATCTCCTCTATTCCACATTAATGAGACGCTCGACATTGTTTAGAAAATATTGACTGTTTGACTAATTGAGAGGAGATTAATTATATAACCGGTGGAACTTAACCAAACCGGAATAGCTCAGAATTAACCGGTTAATTATTAATCCTTCGGTTTGATTTGATTATATTCATTACTCTTAACTCGTTAACGAAAAGGGCTCTCTTGCATCCGGAGATTCAACGCCGCCGATTGAAACGCACGCTTTGAAGCACGAAAATGTAGTTCTGATGTCGAAGAAGAAGAGATGGTTCACTCGAAAAAGCGTGGAAGAGTTCCAAGAGGATGAGAACGCGTGTGACGGAGAGTCGTAAGACGGTAAGAGTAAAGGATTAGTAAAAAACTGTGTTAAGGTGACAGTTCGTTGCAGGTTTATACGTACTTTTTCTTCATTTTTTCTATGGATCAGTTTTTGTGTTGCACATATATAGCCTACTTTGGTGGGGGAACTACTTCTTAATCAGTACACTATGTTTAGGTTAATTTGTTTAGTCAGTAGAATTTGGATCTATGTGAGAATTTGGTTCTATGTTTAGTTTTGTTTTGTTATCCAATGGGTTGCTGAGTTATTATTTCCGACGTCTCAAGACAATCATCTTATTTTTATTGATCCATAAACCCTAAATTTCCTACGTATACTTTCCCTTTACTGTGCTAAATATTATTACATATACATAAAGAATTAAGAGATAAAACTTGTGAATGGATGATTAATTTCGAGATAGCTGACTCTGAGTCTCTCTGACTAGCTTTTTTTATTTATCTCCTTCTCTCTGAGTTCTTGACACACTAAAGTAAATTAAAAATGCTAATAGAAATTTATGGACTTACATGTTCTTTTTTATTTTTTTGATCTCTGATACTAAAAGCCAGTCTCAGCCATTATACTGCATAAATGTTTCACAGCATTTGTTAAAGTTCAACGCATGGAGTACATTTTTGAGTCATGGGATTGCTTTATTTTTCTAGGTCCAAGCTCGAAAAAAAAAACCATTATCTGCAATAATAAGTTATTTGTCAATTGTCTCCTTTGCTCATTGCTCCCCCAGACATTAAAGGCACTTCACTACTCTACAGTAACTTTCCGACTGCATTTTCTCGTCCTTTGCAGGTTTATATCTTCCCCTTTGTCTCCTCTCAATCCCTCGAGGCTCTTTGGCTTACCGACAAAGAAAGGAATCTAAATGAATACTATTACAAAACAATATTCAACAAACAGAGTCAATTTGTCTAACGTTATGGGTACTTCCTTGACTTCCATATCCAATATTTATCCATAAAAGCCAATAATTGTCTTGGCATCTAAAACCTTATATTATACATTTTTGTCTTATATGGACCCGTGAATTATTAATATTATTATATTTTTTTCCCAAATATGAAGAGATCGATAGAGAGTTGGTTTTGATATTGTAACAGTAAAAACACAGAGAGAAACGAGTAGTTTCAGTGCAGCAAACTCTGGAGACACACTTTACTACGTCAATAATACAAAAAGGAGAAGCAGTTATGTATGTATGTCATAATGTCAGCATCTGCATGTATATACATATAAGTATAAAAATATATGGGGGTGTGTGTATTTATGTGGTTAAATAATTTACTTTTTGGTGGGTTTTACTCCTTTTGGTGTTGTCTCTTACAAGGACATGTCGTTGTCTGTCTCAGCATGAGCCTTCTGCATTTACTGGCGTTCAGACCCGAAAACGACGGCTCAGTACCAAAAGACAAGAAAAGAAGAGAAGACGTTCTTAGGCTATCGTGTATAGTGTTCACTGTAGATAATGAACGACACCGTTTTCAGTCTTTTGTTTCGATTCTCTTGTAGTTGAAATTAATAAAAGAGAGATGTGGATGTTATGATTCGTTGATATCACATAACACGCAAGTATGCAAATTTGGATATTTTTTGATCATTTGTTAGAATTCTGGTATGTAGTCCAATTTGTACACGTTCTGATGGCGATAGCTTAAGACCAATCAACTTGTCTTCTTCTTCTTCTTTTTTTCTGTGGAAAATTACACAGTTCCATCATTTTCGCTTTGATAATACCTTATTATTGAGATTCTGTTGTTTGTATACAGTGTTCATATTAGATCACACAATTCAGTAAATTTACAAAAAAAAAAAAAAAAAAAAAAAAATTAGCATGGGAGGAGGAGTTAGTAAGCTAATTTTTTTGAGATTTTTATTTTCAACCTTGATAAAAGTATAATGAATGAATATAATTATACGAGGAAACAAAGATTCTTTTATTGACCTAAATTAAAATGTCTTTGATGGTTAAAGATTTAAAGAAAACAACATGTTGTGAATTTGGATGCAAGAAACTGTATTCCCACATCAAAAGACAAAAATGTCCAATTCCTTAACTACATTGTCAGTGGATTTTAAATTGATAATCTCAAAATGTTAAATGATGAACTGAAATAGTAGATTAATTTGTGCTAAATTTAGTTATACAAAATTTTCAATTAGAAAGATTACGATATATTTTTTTGTATACCAGTATTTAGAATTTTGGATCAATCACATATAGATATACAAATATTTTTGGTTGCAAATGAAAATTTGGTAGGAATAACAAATTAGTACGTATTTCTAATTTGGGAAATTGTTAATAATGCCACTTTTTCAATGCCACTTTTTAAAAATACCCCTTTTTTAAAACCTTATAAAAAATGCTCTTAAAAATATAAGATTTACCCAAATATGTATGTAATATTATTAAAACATACACAAACTACATTTCTATGTATCTAAAATCTTATAAATACTTTATAAATACCTTATAAATGCATTTTAAATACCTTTAAAAACCTTTAAAATATCTTGTAAAACCTTTGAAAAACCTTAAAAATCCTTTAAAATAACTTGTAAAACCTTTAAAAACACCTTATAAAACCTTATAAATACTTGGATCGAGTCTTCAAGTAGTAGTTACAATCCATAAGTACCTTATAAACCTAATAAAACTTTATAAAAATTTCAGATTTAAAAAGGGGCATTTTTAAAAATGGACATCTAAAAGGGGCATTTTTGAAAAGGGGCATGAGAAAAGGGGTATTTTTGCTAATCCCCCTTCTAATTTTCACGGATATATGTGTAGTCAAGTACTGCGAGAAACTTATTTTTTATAAGTGGGTGATATTATGCTAATTAGTACCATTTTTCTTCTCCGACATCTACAACATTTCTCTTACAAGTCGTTAAAATATTCAATTTAAATTCCTCTGTAAGAGAGAGAAATCCCTAAAAGGTAATTATGTTGAATAAAAGTACAGGCAGACATGTAAACTAGGCCTGGGCAAAATATTCGTTCGATCCGCTTCGATTCGGTATTCGATTTGATTTGATTCGAAAAATCCGAATATCCGTAAGATTTTGAAGCAAAGCAAATAGAAAAATATAATATTCGTTAAAATCGAAGCAAATACCAAATACTGTTTTTTAAAATATTGGATATCCGCTTCGATCCGTATTTTCCTATATATATTAGAATATATATAATTATATATATATATATCATAATATAGTTTGTGTATTTGTATCTTTTGGGCTTGGGAATTAGTTTGATGGCATGTTCTTGATCGGTGATATCAACAATGGTTACGTTTGTTTTTTTAACATATTTTGAAAGCATATCAAACAAGAACTTTGATATCTGATATTTTGTTATTTTTATATTTACGGTTTTTTAAAATATTTAGATGTATAGCGGATATCCGCAAATATCACAAAAAAATCTGGATATTCGCAAATATCACAAAGCAAATCACAAAATCGAGTATTCGGTTAAGACGAATCAAATATCAAATATCACAAAATTTTCGGATATCCGATTCGTGCGCAGGCCTAATGTAAACATTCTTAAAATTAGGAGGTAATTAATATATAGAGTAAGTTAGGGTTTCTAGTGGCTAGATCTATTTAGTTTGAGATAATGTGTCAAGAAAAACAACCTGGTTAATTATTATTAAATAAAAAGAGAGAAAAAAAAAGAAGAAGAAAAAAAACACATGGAGATAACTTATTTGAACAGACTGTATTTAAATTTGGCAGAGCTTTGAAATAATTCAGGCCAAAGTCAGAAGTGTCGAACATATATGTATACAAACATACAATTGTAACGTATATGGTATATTGTCTGTATAATTAAGGATCTTATATATGATCCAAAAGTCGGAGGAAATTAAGCCCAGAAGCTCAAGTCACATCATCATCACCATTCAAAATCATCCCTATATTCTCTACTTCTTCTTCGTTTGCGCAGCCCGTAGAGACTTTTTAATACACACACGTATATATAAATACTTACCTATGATTCGGTTGCTTTTTTTGTCAACATGATGATTAAGTTAAATTTTGTGTATACAAAATGCAGGAACAACTTTTATACCCGTAATTCGATGCAAAATCCTCTGTCATCGCAAAAAATCCCTGCAATATGATTTTAATAGTTTTTTCTTACAGCTTATTTTTAAAAAACTTGAATTTACGTAAATCAATTTAAAGAAACAAAGGTTTTAGTTTTGACAAACGTTACCAAACCAAGCAATGACTAAAGGCGGCTTTATAGTGGGCTGCTTTAGACAACGGTAGGTTTGGCAAGCTTCTTGTTGTTGAGACGAAAATTTTGTTGTGACAAATTTCACCACAAATTTTATGAACATATATCATAATTAATATTGTTTCGAACTTAAACGCCGAAAGTTAGACCAATATACCACTGACACCATCTATATAAAAGTTATTACAAGTCTATCACAGTACCAAAAAAATAAAATGTACAAGTCTATCACTATAAATAATTAATTTTTGTGTTGAAAAAATACCACAATATCCAGAAATATGCATGGAAATGCCTTTATGAAGGCTACTAAGCACTTCCTTCAAACGAATTGTGATATTTTGGAAAAGAAAACTAAATGTATTGTTTCTCTTATGATATTTCTATAAATTTTGTTTGGAGAATATATATATATATATATATTGGAGAAAATTTTGATACAGTAATCAAAACCAAATTACAAATGGATATATTACATAATCAAAACCAGAGTTCTTAATTTGGAACCGTACACTATGCAATAACACACAATATTCTTCGTAAACAACCAGTGGGTTAAAGGCGCGGTCAATTAAAGAAGACTTTATAGTAGTGATATCAAGTTGGATACAAGGAGGAAAGAACTGGTGTATGATTTGTGGGCAAAAATCTCAGTGGCAAAGACACTTAGAAGAGGAGTGGTCCACAAATCTCTTTGTGAGTATTTAAGCATTAGATGCTTTAAAGAAAAACCTATACTCGTTGGTCCATTCTCTATCTCAGAGACAGACCCTTACCTCCTCTAGCTGTCAATCTATATATTATATTTACTTATATATATATATATGTTGTTATGAAAAAAATTTATATATATATGGATATTTATATGCTTAAAACATAACCCACTAGTAGTTAATTAGAAATAAAAGCAGTATTCCCAACAGTTTGATTTTAACAAGTCTACATTTCATTATCACTAAATTTAGGGTTTCAACAAGTTGCTTCGTTGATAATGTAATTCACCAATTTTTCTACAAAGAAAACTTTCCATTTTCGAAACGACAGTCAAATGAAGCGAGCGACTGTATATACAGCTTTGGGAGTATTATGAAACTTTAATTTTGAATTTACTAAATTTTTGTTTCATAAAATTTTAAAATTCTTGTATGTTCAAAGTTCAAACCACTTTTACCATTATTCTACATGTACTGTACATCTTTCACTTTTAAAGCTCTTGTTAACATTTAGATCACAAACTTCGGCAAAAATTAAATTATATAAAAGTGAAAATGAATGTCTAAAACCAAGGAAAGGGAACCAAAACTTGAATACTAAAATATATTAAAATTTATTGTAGAAAAAAAATTATTATAAAGGTTTTTTTTGGTCAACTATTGTAAAGTTTTTTAGTATAAAAAATTTATGTGACTGTGAGTGTTACGAAACATGCACATTCCCATCACAGTATCAATACACTACATAAATTGATCCTCTTTTGTTCTTCTGCATAAATTCCTTTTATACCAAAAAAAAAAACCCTAGGGATTGGAATATGATATTTAAAAATATATATATAATTCATTTATTATTTAACTTCCCCAATCATTATAATATACATATATAATTCTGTTTCCAAAAAAAGAAATACTTCACATTCCTCTGCCTCCTTATCTCTTCCTAACTCTTCTTCTTGTTCCTTCTTCTTCTACTTCCGTACCAAGCTAGATCTTGAATTAGGACTCAAGCTACCAGTCTTCAATCGACGTAAACAGTAAGAACATATATATAATCTTCAACATGTTTGATTTTCAAATTCTTATGAGCTTTCTTATCTTAAATGCAAAATCAAGAAAGAGATCAATCATATATATCAATTTTGCTTTGTTTCCATGTGAATTTTGCTCCAATTTTTTTTATTAAAAGCAAAAAATTGCATCACTTCATCTCAATTTCATTCCATTGAAAGCTAACAACAACTAATTCTTGTCTTCTTGATTTATTTTCTATTAAATTGGTCAATTTCTTTCCTTATTGTTTCAGATCTGTTCTTTATACCAAATTGAGTGAAGATCTTGTTGAGTGAATTAAAAGAGATGAGATCAAGAGAATGTGATGAAGAGGAGATACAAGCAAAGCAAGAAGGAGATCATAATCAAAATCATCAAGTAAATTTAAACCACATGTTGCAACAGCAACAACCGAGTTCGGTATCATCTTCAAGGCAATGGACTTCAGCTTTTAGGAATCCAAGAATCGTTCGAGTCTCAAGAACATTCGGTGGCAAAGACAGACATAGCAAAGTCTGTACGGTCCGTGGTCTTCGAGACCGGAGGATAAGGTTGTCCGTACCTACAGCTATTCAACTCTACGACCTTCAAGATCGATTAGGGCTGAGTCAGCCAAGCAAAGTCATCGATTGGTTACTCGAAGCAGCAAAAGATGACGTCGACAAGTTACCTCCTCTACAATTCCCACATGGCTTTAACCAAATGTATCCAAATCTCATCTTTGGAAACTCCGGGTTTGGAGAATCGCCATCTTCAACTTCATCAACAACGTTTCCCGGAACCAATCTCGGGTTCTTGGAAAATTGGGATCTTGGTGGTTCTTCAAGAACAAGATCAAGATTAACCGATACTACTACGACTCAGAGAGAGAGTTTTGATCTTGATAAAGGAAAATGGATTAAACACGACGAGAATAGTAATCAAGATCATCAAGGGTTCGACACCAATCATCAACATTTTTCACTGACCAATCCTTACAACAACACTTCATCTTATTACAACCTCGGACATCTTCAACAATCGTTAGACCAATCCGGTAATAACGTTACTGTCGCAATATCTAATGTTGCTGCTAATAACAACAATAATCTCAATTTGCCTCCTCCTTCCTCGTCTGCTGGAGATGGATCTCAGCTTTTTTTTGGTCCTACTCCTCCGGCAATGAGCTCTCTATTCCCGACATACCCTTCGTTTCTTGGAGCTTCTCATCATCATCATCATGTCGTCGATGGAGCCGGTCATCTGCAGCTCTTTAGTTCGAATTCAAATACCGCCTCGCAGCAACAGATGATGCCAGGTAATACGAGTTTGATTAGACCATTTCATCATTTGATGAGCTCGAATCATGATACGGATCGTCATAGTAGCGATAATGAATCAGATTCGTGAAAGATTTCATATATCTACATTATACATAAACATGTTATATGTATACGTATTCTTCAATATTTTGATATATATATGACGTATTGTTGGATTGATTTATGTATCTTCTTCGTGTATGTATAGAAATTTTAATAATCTCGGATTTGGATTCGAACAAATTAAAGACATTCATCATGCGAGGATGGTTGTTATTTCTATATATTTTCGAGTTTGATTTAGCTTTTTGCTTCCTTTTTGAAATTAGATGATTTCTGCTTGAATGTCTTTCTCTATTCATTTATGAATTTATATACACTCAAATAAATGAATTGTACAATATAGGTATCCCATAACTATCTAGCACTTTCACCTTCATGTATGATTCTGGATTAGTAAATCATCTTTGTTAATTATATATTTCATAAGTAAGGATTTGGGTTTTAGACACATGGAGAAAGTGAAAAAAAAACGGAAAAAACAAATATATTGTTCAAAATAAGATGGAAGAGAAACCGATTCAGACCAAAAAAAACAAAAAACAAGAGTAATATGATAACCCTAATTCAACTTTAAACCGTAAATCTAGGTCCATCGAAATTCATAAATATGATATATATGCTGCCAACGTATGATCATATTCAAAGCATTTAACCATTTACTATTGGCTCACAATGTTACTAAAAAAACATTTTGTAATTTTTTTGACAAAATATGATATGATCTATCGTCTTAATCATCAATATGCAATGATTAAAAGTCAGGACTTGAATATAATATCGTATCTACAAATTTTGATATTTATCGAAAACTGCAAATTTTCCAGTTTCTACCGCGATCTATTGCTATATATTCTTGTAGTATATATATATGAATGTATATAGGAAAGTCATGTTGTGCACAGTTCAAATGAAAGAAATAGAAGGGGCCGGGTCGTTGCTTGTCATATGTGTCAGAAAAATACCAATAAGTTTCAAATAATTTTATGTCCACAATCATTCATTTTCATGTAACTACGTATATTTGTACGAGCATATTATGAATGTATTCACATGAACATAAATTAATACATGCATATATATTATCTATATATATATATATAGATACGAATTTAGAAGTATAGATAGGTTACTGTTCACAATGCCTAGATGCACGGCAATATGTAATGCATGCCAAACCCTAGCCTCGTGTGTATATATGCGTCACACCCACAATCATGTACATATAACATATGTATACACATGTGAGTAATGTTCTAATTAAGTGGTTACCAAAAAAAATGTGAGCATGTGTATATATACAATAATAGTATATGTAATAAGGCAAATTAGTTGAAATACATAACGTTTTTCTTTTAGCAAAAAATAGCTAACGTTTTCGTCATCTCCGTATTTGCTGACTTTTGATCAATCTCTCAAATATCAAAGTTCAAAAATAATCGCTGGTGGTCTTTAGTCGACACACGACTGATTTCAATAAGAGAGCTAATAAATGTGATGGGATTATATTAATAAGTACATTCATTCACATTCACGTGTGTGAGGCGGGAGAGAGATTATATATAGATTTAGGTCGAAGTAATGCAGAGATGCATGTAAAAGAATGATAAAATATGGTTACCCATGTTTATTTATTTGGAACTGTTACAAGTTACAACGTTTTCGTTAGATACTTAATAATTATTCTCCTTAATTACATATTAATTTTATTTGTTTCAAACTACAGTAAGTTCTGTTTCTTCATACATATATTTCGAATTTTTTACAAATATTCACCCTTTACTTAGTTATTTTGTGAATTAATAAGAAAATCATGAACCACACCATGACTTAAAACATAAGAAAGTCTAAATTAGTTACTTCAAATTGATTCTTATAATTTTTTATTGGTTATTCTCTTTCTGATTCATGTATATATACATTTAAGGCTTTTTATTCATGACGTACGTATATACTACTACGGCTTAGATCAAACAAAATTTGCAACTTTTTTTACAAACTTGTACTTTTAAAAAAAAAAAGATTGTACTACAAAAATAATCCTTCACTTATTAATCTATTGGATCCTATGATTCCTACCACATATTATTGTGAAAAAGTCAAAAAAAAAAAAAAATTTGTCAATAATATGCTTCACAAATCTATCCCCATATAACTCTAGGTGTACACTATAGGAACGTTCTCTGCTTCTATATATAAATGTCTTTATTTATCAGTCGAACCTCCTTATAACCTTGAGTTTGTGGTCATAATACCACCAAAATCAAATAAATAAAGAATAAATATGTAAAGAAAAAAGGAGAATTAAGTAGATGATGGTGAGTATTGGGATTGGAGGGTCAGAGAAGGAAAGGGAAAGAAGAGAAGCAGTTAAGACAGCAACTGAATTGCAGTCAAGCACTGATCCCTATCTTCCAATATTAGTCATATCTCTCTCTCTCTCTTTCTTTTTCAATAACTCTCTCTCTCTATCCTCTTCTCCAAGTTGTAGGGTCATTAACCTTCCATTGGTAAATTATTGGTTTTGAAAACATAACTTATTTTCCTTTTGGGTGGTCCTTTTGATCTTTTCTAAATCATGTGTTTAGATATAGATGGGCACACACTTGCCAAGAAAATTCAAAGATTTGCCATTAGTTTCTTTTTTCCTTTTCAACCAAGATTCTATTAAATTCATTCATACACCACATCTCTTCTTATAGTTGAAATTTATTATAGGTTCATACTTAAATAGGGTATTATTGCATTTATATCTCCTTTTAGTTTTCTAAGGATAATCAAATACTAACATTTAGAGCATGAGATTTAAAAAAAAACAAATAAAAAAAAACTTAGAAAGGGCATATATGAAGTAAGGTATAATGATAAGCGGTTATCTTATCTTACATGTATAGATTAGATTATATATACTCAAGAGAATATGTACGTTTTTTAGAATATTTTAGTGGCAAGAGATAAATTTAGCTTAAATGGGATAATATATATATATATATATATGGTCCATATGATTATAAACTTCTTTTTCATCACCGGCATGCTTCAAAGTTAAGAGAGGAAGAAAGAAAAAAAAAAAACAGGTCCACTTTATTTCATTTTCACATAATTCACTCACTTAGGCATGCAATTCTTTTTGTTTTCTCCTTTCTCTTTTTCAATTCTCTTTTTATTTTCCCGCAGAGATTATTATATATGGTACATTTTTTTAATCCTATTTTCTGTAGGTCACTATAAAAACTGTAGAAAAATTTCAGAGAAACCTTTTTTACCAATTCTATAATTTTTTAAAAATTTTGTTCTGTGAAAGGAATGCAATAACTCGACATGGAGATCTATCTGAACCTCTCATTTCTCAATATAGACTGTAATATACAGTTTAGCTAGATTTTTCACGGTTCCAAATAATTTTGTTTTCTAATTATAGCTAGTTAACGGAGCTGTTGTAATTTCCATATAGTCTAGATGTATATGTTGTAGTTTGATGTAGATGTAAATATTAATATTTAATTTTTTATATCACAATCTTGAGTTTTGGATACAAATAACGATCATTTTCCTAACTCCAAACAAGTAATTAGGAGATTACGGCGGGTTCGAAACGCACGTCTACTCATCCCTGACGATATATGTGTTTGGAAATTTCCAAGCTTGTTAGGAACAGACATTACTGATAGCCTATGCTGATCATCTGGCTAACCAAAATGATGACGACGTGAGATATAATTCGTAATTATGTGGAGGACCGGGACATAAGCGCACAAAGGGAACACACTATTGGGCTTTATAAAAAAAGAAGAAGGGCTCACGAATTTTCTAAAGAATACAAAATAAATATGAGCCCCCGGCGAGGATCGAACTCGCGGCCTTTCGCTTACGAAGCGAACGCAATACCACTATGCTACGGAGGCATCACAACAACTTGAAGGTATTTTCAAAATATATTTATTTCGGTTAGTTATACTATTCTCTTTATCAATAAACTAAAAGCTTAAGTGATAGGTTCTTCATGTACTGATGAAGTGTACACATAATGTTATGAAGATAAAAGATTATTATAAGAACCTTTGTGACTTCATCACTATAATACTCACATGCAACCAAAGAAAATGATCAAGTCACACGAAGACTCACAAATTTCAAAATAAATTTTGATTTTCGCTACGGAGGTCTGGAGGGAGATACGGTCTCATGAGTCATGATTGTTGCCTCATCTTTTTTAAAAATATATTAACATTTTGGTTATCTTCTCTCATAGTGTGTTAGTTACCGGCTACGAAATCAATGACTTCATAGTTCAGACGTATTAGAACGTGTGATTTCCATCATCGAGACATATTCTATTCACCATGTTTGCTGATTTGAATTTCAAATGTTCGTAGTTATAAATACATAATTTTTTTTAAAAGATTAACCTCGTAACTATTTATTTATATGTCTATGTTCATGCAAAGCGTGGACACTTTCAGTAAAATATCATATTATTAAACTGAAGAAAGATGAAACATTGAAAAGTGAATGTTTGAATGCTATTATTGTATTATTGTAGTTTTTGAATACAACATTTATCGAATCAACCATATTTAAAATATAATAACTTTTTTTTCTGTTAAAAGACTCACATAATGTTTTAAAATTCTATTTTGATGCGCCAACAACTTTTGAACAGTGTCTCCTTATTAAAGAAGGAAAATTTGGCATGTATGGAATTTTTGGCAAGCAGTTATCTTCAGTGTTTAAATATGCCTTGCAACAAATATGACCGATGTCGCCCACTTTCATAGCAGAAATGGCTCGAGAAACTTCTATAACACATATTGGAAATTTCATAAAAGATGAATAACATTTTGTTACATGAGAAAATCCTGGCATACCATAAATCACTTTAAATGGATCATTAAAAAAAGACGAAAATTGTGGCAACTGAGCATTTACGGAGACTATGACGCATAGGACCATTAAAAGTGAAATCACATTTTTAATAGACATACTGAGGTATTGAGAAGAAACAAAAAAAACAAAACCTTGTTACTTTGTTAGTATAGCAAAATATATGTTTAGTGGTTGATTTTGTTTTTGATTGATGAACAACAATAAGATCCTTGCTTATTTAAATGGAAGGGAACAAAACTAGGGTATTAATTATCTTGATAAACGTTTTTGAATTCTTTTAATAGACAATTAATTAATTAGCAGTTTAAAAATTTGAGAAGAATTGAAACTCCCAAATGTGAAACGAGCAACATTTGAGTAAGAAGTACAGTAATATGCAATAATTCTATGAAGACTCTATGCATTAATTGGAAAAAAAAAAATTGCAAAATAAAATAAAATCTCGTTGTAGTAGAGTGGAGGTGCGGGGAATCGAACCCCGTGCCTCTCGCATGCGAAGCGAGCGCTCTACCATATGAGCTACACCCCCACTCGAGTGGAAACGAAATAAATGTATAATTATTTTCAAATTAAACAATCAAAAGGGGCTTAAACAAATCAAGGCCCAAAACGAAGCCCATTACTCAGGATGTTCCTAAATCTTGAACTAGGGTTTTATTCCATTTCCCTTTCTCACTCAGTTACCAATTTTCTCTCACTAAATCAGAAATGCCGCCGTCGTTACCGTCTCTGCAACTCCGGCGGCTTCTCCTCCGTAGCTTCATTTCTTCCTCCTCCTCCGTCAATACTCTTCAAGCTCAGTCCCGTCTCATTTCTTCCAAACCTTCGTTTTCTCCTCTTCCTCCTTCCCGTACCTCTATACTCTCAACATTTCCTTCTAGATTCTTCTCATCTGAAACAAATGCGGAATCGGAAACTTTGGATTCGAATGAGATCGCTCTCTCTTTCTCGAAGGAGCTCACTGGGAATCCAGACGCCGAGTCTCACGCCATTTCGCAGAGATTCAATCTCAGCTTCTCACACATCACGCCTAATCCCGATTTGATTCTCCAAACTCTAAATCTCTCACCGGAAGCTGGTCGCGCGGCTCTAGGGTTTAACGAGTGGTTGGATTCGAACTCTAACTTCTCTCACACCGATGAAACAGTTTCGTATTTCGTCGATTACTTTGGTCGTCGGAAAGATTTCAAAGGGATGCTAGAGATCATCTCGAAATACAAAGGTATCGCCGGAGCTAAAACACTAGAATCGGCGATTGATAGGCTTGTTCGAGCTGGTAGACCTAAGCAGGTCGCTGATTTCTTCGAGAAAATGGAGAACGATTACGGGTTGAAACGTGACAAAGAATCACTTACATTGGTTGTGAAGAAGCTTTGTGAGAAAGGACACGCGAGTATCGCAGAGAAGATGGTGAAGAACACTGCTAATGATATATTTCCTGATGAAAATATTTGTGATTTGTTGATTAGTGGTTGGTGTACTGCTGAGAAACTCGATGAAGCAACTAGGTTAGCTGGTGAGATGTCTAGAGGAGGATTTGAGATAGGAACGAAAGCGTATAACATGATGCTTGATTGTGTTTGTAAGCTTTGTAGGAAGAAAGATCCGTTTAAGCTTCAACCTGAAGTAGAGAAGGTTTTGCTGGAAATGGAGTTCCGTGGTGTGCCGAGAAATACAGAGACTTTCAATGTGTTGATTAACAATCTTTGTAAAATCAGGAGAACCGAAGAAGCGATGACATTGTTTGCTAGGATGGGTGAATGGGGTTGTCAACCAGATGCTGAGACTTATCTTGTTCTGATCAGGAGTTTATATCAAGCAGCGAGGATCGGTGAAGGAGACGAAATGATAGATAAGATGAAATCAGCTGGATATGGTGAGTTTTTGAATAAGAAAGAGTATTACGGGTTTCTCAAGATATTGTGTGGGATTGAGAGGCTTGAGCATGCGATGAGTGTGTTCAAGAGCATGAAAGCTAATGGATGCAAACCTGGGATCAAGACTTATGATTTGTTGATGGGGAAAATGTGTGCGAATAACCAGCTAACTAGAGCTAATGGTTTGTACAAAGAAGCTGCTAAGAAAGGTATCGCTGTAAGCCCTAAGGAATACAGAGTTGATCCGCGGTTTTTGAAAAAGAAGACCAAGGAAGTGGATAGCAATGTGAAGAAAAGGGAGACTTTGCCTGAGAAAACTGCGAGGAAGAAGAAACGGCTCAAGCAGATCAATATGAGTTTTGTTAAGAAACCGCACAATAAGATGAGACGAAGAATGTGATGCTGATGATCTTCAATATCTGATAGAATTCTCTAAAGATTATGGTCTTTGTTCTTTCCTTTTTTAAGATACTGTCAGGAATACTCTATCTTTTTGCTTGATCGCCAGCAAATTATCCCAATAATCTTTTGGTTTGTCTCAATGTAACGTTTACCCAGAGTTCATGCTTGGCTCAAGAATCGTGAGATAAAATAAGGTTTCTTGGTTATTTTAATGCATCTCTTGTACATCCAAGTTGAGTTTAATTATAAGGGATCAACTAATCTTTGTTAATTATGATTTATTGAAGTCAAAACAAGATCCCGTGGATAAAGGCATAACAAAGTGGTACAACTGTGCAAATGTGTAAAAGTCAAAGTCGTCGCCTTGATCTTTCTTCTTCTTACAAAGTCTCTCTCTGTTCACTCTCGGAACTACAAGAATGGAGTCTCTCTTCTCCACGATGATTGTCCTGCTCTTGGTTTCTTTTTCCTGCCTCATTTCTACAGGTAAATTTCTGAATGTGAAGAAGAAGAAGAAGAAGATCTTTCTTCTACACATTCACCTGCATTTGTCTCTTTTAAAACTGAAAGTCTTTTATGTTCTTTGATCTGCAGAATCTCTCGCCAGCAACTACGGAGACATCACAATCAAATGGGATCTCGTTAACTGGACGCCTGATGGCTACGTTGTAAGTTTTCTTATTCTTCGTGTCTCACAAAATCTAAGAGTCTGCTTTAATTAACTTCAAGATTGACTCCATCTCAGGCAGTGGTTACAGCCTACAATTACCAGAAACAACGTTCGGTTCCGGGATGGAAAATGAGCTGGAGATGGACCAGGAAAGAAGTGATCTGGAGCATGGTTGGTGCAAGAACCACACAGCAGGGAGATTGTTCCATGTTCAAAGGAAATTTCCCGCATTCCTGCGTTCATAAACCAACAGTAGTCGATTTGCTTCCCGGAACTCCTTTCAATCAGCAGATCGCTAATTGCTGCAAAAGCGGCGTCTTAAAACCTGGTTTAGAAAGTGCATTCCAGATATCCGTTGGGAAAGCAGGTAGCTCGGTTAAGACTGCTCGGATGCCGGCGAACTTCATGTTCACGGCACCTAAACAACAGTACATCTGTGGACCGAGTAAGAACGTGAGACCAACGAGGTTTATAACCGCCGACAAAAGGAGAACAACTACAGCCCTGAGTAAGTTTCCAACAGAAACAAACCTCACAAATCTGTAATTCTGATTTTGAAGCTCACCTGCTTTGTTTTTGTTCTTTTGCAGTGACCTGGAACATTACTTGCGTCTTCCACAATGCAACATGAACAACGCAACTCTCCAGAGGAAGATTCTCACAAGCAAATCTATCTTCAGAGAGTTTGCACAGTACTGTTTTCCATGTATGGTTTTTGTTTTAAGAGAATAAAAATACTACTTTGATTGATTTGAGTTTCCAGAGTTTTTGTATTATCATGTATGGTTTATGTTTTAAGAAAATAAAAACACTACATCGATTGATTGGGTTCTCTTCTAAACGGATTCCTTCCAGAACCGGACTGATCTGTCTGTTCCACAAGTAACAAAGACTGATTCAACTGGCGAGTGCTCAATCCACCGTGGTGCACCATTATGGTTAGAAGGCCACTTTGCCACTTTATCTGCGGTTCTAGCATCCCATGTAACGACCTCATTGCTTGCTTCATCTATGGAGATTACAAACTCTTCAGTGTCGTTAAAGATTGCCTGCATAACCCAACAGTGAAGGCCATATAGAATTAGTCGACGGAGTGAATATTTTCATCTCAAAAGGTTGAGAAAACGAGTCACCTGAGACCGCAGTTTTATCCGCTTTGCTCCAAGATATTCCTTTACCATTCGACCTGAGCCTATTTCCCATAACTTAACTGTAGAATCCTTACCGGATGAGAGAACAAACCTAACAAAAGCCATATGATCAATCAATTGCTCTGCCATGAGCGAAAAACTAGTGATTCTCAGAGAAAATGGATTGAATCTTCTTTCTACCTTTGATCTTTAGTGAACACTGCGCTTGTGACCTCTGATTTACCATGTGCATTGCTAATGGAGCGAACACACTTTGCGCTAACCCCGTCAAAGAGTCGAATAGCTCCATCCTTTGAGGCTGTAATGTAGATGGATCCCGTGGAAGAATATCGCACCTTAAGAAACCAAGAATCTCACAGCCATGAATCCTTGATCAACTCAAGAGATGTTTATAGAAAGCACAATTAACATTTATCAGATAACAAGTAACGTACCTGATTAATGGCTCCACTTACTCCACTGTCTGGGAAGTTTGAAGGAAGAAAGCACTGATATGTGTTTACATCGTACAAATGTGGAATTGGATGATCGGTTCCTGCAAAGGCCAAGTTTTCAGTTCCGCAATATACTGAAAAGAATATCATCTGGATCATAGTTTGAATTCAAAGAGACTACAAGATGGTCTCTACAATAGAAAATCACCTGCAAGAAGAAATTCTCCTGACGGATGAAAAGATACAGAGCGCACGTTATGGGTATCCTGCAGAATTTGGAGTTAACGATTTGATGAGATGCCGTGTTTTTCACCATGTAGCTAAGCAGAAAGATTTAACAACCATGATCTCTACCTGAAAAACTTTGAATGCTCGTTTAGCCGTGGTTTTGGAGAAGTCGAAGAACCTATCCAAGTCACAAGAAATGACACAAAAACGAGTTGAACACAAACTTTTCTTGTAATCACCAAGAGAATTCATTTAGGTAGGTAGAGAAAACGTAAATAGATACTTTATACAGTTGTCTTTGGCACTAGATATTAGGATTGTGCTTCGAGGGTGGAAGTCAAGATCGTTTATGGGCTGCAAATGATTGTCAGAAATTTATGAGATATAAAAAATCAGAACGAACGTGGCAAAACTTATGAAGAAAAGGCTTACTTCAGCATGATCATAAAAAGTCCGTATTAATGGTCGAGCTTGAGTATCTCCTGAAATCATCTGTTTAACTTTTGGCACCTCAAAGAAACAAAACGGAATATCCAAAGAACTATTAATTCTTGACGATGCTTGAAGAAAATAGGTAGTTACAATGACTATGAAAAAATTTTGGTACCTCAAAGAGCTTAATTGATGTGTCTGCACCGCCAGTTGCAAAAAACATTCCATCAGGACTAAATCTTGCACACCTAACAACGCTCTACAAAATTCGTAAGCTTATCAGCCAAAATAAAAAAAGCTCCAAGAAAAACATTATTAAGGGTTAAAACAAGTAATGCAAATATATACCTTGTGCTCTGATAGCGTCTTTGATTCATGCTTTGGGATAATCTTTGATGAGCCCTTAGCATGAGTAACACTAGTTGGAAAAATTCCAAACATTCTTTAGATGATAAGCAGTTTTAACTTCATCTCTTAAGAAACATAACTTAAAAAAGGGACATCACCTGAAGTCGATAGAAGCTGCTCGAGGAGTAGTGATTGATCCATAAGAAGAAGGTAACAAGACTGATGAAGAAACACCTCTCAATGTCCCATTGTTCTCCGCTGCAAGACCCTGTTCTCATCTCAGAACCAAAACATTTCTTCTGATTTCGACCCAGAGAACCAAACATCTCTCATACACTTCAAAGTGTGGAAAAAAGGGGTCAAACACTAACCTTTGCAACAAGCTCTAGAAGACGGTTTGGAGGAACCTCAATATACAATGGTGTCATCGTTGCTGATGCAACCACACTTGCAACCTAAAAATTTGATCTCAAAATCAACACTTTAACCATTCAACAGTAATGAAAAATCCAAACTTTACCACTTAACTACTCTTCTAAAACCTCATCCTTTATATATTAATGACAAAAGAACACATGATTCATCTCCAGAACTAAAGGAGCTTCATCTATAAATGAATTTTCAAAGTTTCAAAAACCAATCCAAAAATAGATAGACCCAGAAATTCCAATCCAAATTGGCGTGTGTATGTAAAGATACAAAATTTGAATCAGAGTAAGATGAAGAATGAATGATAGCAAAAACATACTTGTGAGAGATTGTGATGACGGAGATGAGCTACAATGAGAGCATTGAGCTGTCTAAAGATATTCCCATCTTGCAGAGCCTGCTCCAAATCTCCACTATTCCCCATTATTTATCACTTAAAAAAACCCTAAAACCAACCTCACAAGTTCAATTCGAAACCAGAGTCGCCATTTCTGAGCTTACTCTGTTAACCATCGTCTTCTTCCTCCTCCTCTTCAGAAACAAAGATCAACATGGGCCAACATTTAAAAACATGGGCTGAAATATAAACTAATGGGCCTTTAATATTTAAAATATGGGCTGAAATATAAACTAATGGGCCTTTAATATTTTAGTGTTGATCATGTGCATGACACGTGGCGTAACGGTCTCAAAGAAAATTTGAATTCGTACCTGAGCGGCGCTTATAATTTAATTTCCATAATAGTTTTAATTTTTGCCTTTCTTGTTTTTTTATTATTATTGACCTCTCAAATAACAAAAGCCCCCTTCTCTTTCTCTCTCCCTTCAAAATTTGAATTCTCAAAATCGCATTTCCTGACAATTTTCTGCTCGAAAATTACCCAGCTCCTCCGTTTCTGGATTGATTGAGGTTTTGTTTCTGGATTGGATCCGTAACCTGGGGGTTTCTGGGTTTCTGCGCTGAAACCGCGGCGGAGATGGAGAGCACAGAGTGCGTTAGGGTTGCTGTCAACATCCGTCCTTTGATTACGCCGGAGCTTTTGAACGGATGCACCGATTGCATCACCGTTGCTCCAAAAGAGCCACAGGTAAATTCAATTGGAAGGGTTTTTCGTTTTTTTTTTTTTTTTTGCGTTTGATTTCTCCCTCTTTTCTGAGAGTTCTTCATTTGAGATAAGATATAGGCTTTTTAATCTGTGGGATTGATTATTGGTTTACGAGATTGGAATTTTGAAAAGGCTGCAACATTTGGGATTGATTTTCACATAGAGCAGATCTGATTCAATTCGGGAAATTATATTATTATTATTTTTGCTCAAAGGGGCTGTGAAATGTTTTATAAAGATTCGAAATTTGACAAAGCTTATTCGTTTTCTTCTTAAATGAACAGGTTCATATTGGTTCGCATACTTTTACTTATGATTTCGTTTACGGAAATGCTGGCTACCCGTGTTCGGAGATTTACAATCACTGTGTTGCTCCACTTGTGGATGCATTGTTTAAAGGTTACAATGCCACTGTTCTAGCTTATGGCCAGGTTTGATTTGAGATTCTCTAAACTCTGCAATTCCTTATAGCTACATGATGTTTTTTGGTTTTATCCATCAAATTCATTGTTTGATTGTTAGTTTGTTGTTATTGAAGACTGGTTCAGGTAAAACCTACACCATGGGTACTAATTATAGTGGAGATGGCACAAATGGTGGCATTATACCAAATGTTATGGAGGATATATTTAGAAGAGTGGAGACAACCAAAGATTCATCCGAACTATTGATACGAGTGTCTTTTATTGAGGTAAAAAGAGCTTCTGTGTTTGTTATTTGAGATCTGATTTGTAAATTTCAGTGCTGATTTTTACCTTTTAATGCAGATTTTTAAGGAAGAAGTTTTCGATTTGCTGGACTCAAATTCTTCGGCCCTCCTTAAAAATGACAGTTGCGTTCAAGCAAAGCACACTGCACTCGCACGAGCTCCAATTCAAATAAGAGAAACTGCCAGTGGAGGAATAACATTGGCTGGAGTTACTGAGGCAGAAGTCAAGACGAAAGAAGAGATGGGCTCGTATCTAGCACGAGGCTCTTTGTGTCGAGCTACTGGCAGCACAAACATGAATAGCCAATCAAGGTGAATCTGTAATTTGAAATTCGCTGTTATTCATTCCGTTTTCTTTATGAGTATTTAAATACTTGATAGAACTAATGTGGCTGATCCATTAGAAGAGTTATGAATGCTTCTGAATCAAGATAAAGTTTCATTATTAGATCTTATTTATATGACCAATATTAAGAAAGTATAGTTTTTACAAGTATACTAATGTAATGTTTGTTTCTTGCTTTTTTAGTCGGTCCCATGCAATCTTCACAATCACTCTGGAACAAAAGAAGATTGCCAGTGGTTCTTGCACAACAACTGAAGATGGAGGTGAAGATATATTATGTGCAAAGCTTCATTTGGTTGACCTAGCGGGGTCAGAACGTGCAAAACGAACAGGAGCTGATGGAATGCGTTTGAAAGAAGGTTATCTCATGTTTATCTTGAGCTGTATAAAGTTGTATAACTATTCTTTCTGGTTTCTTAAAAGAGACTATGGATAAACTATAAGATTTATTTCCTCAATATTGACACAGGTATTCACATCAACAAAGGTCTATTAGCTCTTGGAAATGTAATAAGTGCACTTGGAGATGAGAAAAAGAGAAAGGAAGGAGGTCACGTTCCTTATCGTGACAGCAAGTTAACTCGTTTGCTCCAGGTATCAAGGTTTCCTATGTTTCTGTTTATTCACATAAACACATTTTCAATTGAACTATACGCCCTTGTAAATATATGGTTTTGAAGAAGAAAAGCTAATGGTAATAATCTGTTTTTTAGGATTCTCTTGGTGGCAATAGCAAAACTGTGATGATTGGTATGGTTTTTCATCTATTAGCTTTTTCAAACATTTAATTTTTGATCCAAGTATTAGACAGAACTGTTTTCATCCATCTATTAGATCACATAATTTATGATCTCTGAATGTTGCAGCTTGTGTAAGTCCAGCTGATACTAATGCTGAGGAAACTTTAAATACACTCAAATACGCAAATCGTGCTCGCAATATTCAAAACAAAGCAGTGGTACGTATATGTTAGTTCTTGCTTTTAACTATAAATTCTCAACTATAGATATCATTTTTGGCCTAACCTACCTGTCATTTCTTCTAATACTTAGATCAATCGAGACCCAGCAACCGCACAAATGCAAAGAATGCGGAGCCAAATTGAGCAACTGCAAACAGAACTCTTGTTCTATCGGGGTGATAGTGGTGCTTTTGATGAGCTCCAGGTATTCAATCTGATCTGAGACAAACAATAACTGTTTATGCTAGTTACATTTTCTTATACTTAACTATTATAAAACCTGTTAGATTCTCAAGCATAAGATATCCCTGCTTGAGGCAAGCAATCGTGAGCTACAAAATGAACTTCAAGAACGGAGAGTAGCTTCTGAGCATTTCTCAAAGCGTGCTTATGATGCTCAGGTTTTTCTTCTACTCATTGTTTTTATGGATCAAACTTTTATGGCATCTAGTACTTTACACTTTTGTTTTCATCTATTTTAGGTTGAAAAGGACAAACTTATAATGATAATTGAATCTGTTCGTAATGGTAAAACCTTGGATGAGATTGAATCCTGCCAAAATGAGGTGAGATATCCTTTGTGATTCCTTAGTTGAAGTCTATGACCAAGTGGATTTTTTCGCTGAATTGTCTAATTTTCCAGGATGTTGGTTTGGTGAAGAAGTATGTTTCGAAAATTCAAGAGCTAGAAGGAGAACTGTTGCATATCAAAAGCTTGAAGAAAACCAGTAACCACCAATATTCGGATGATACCTATGACGATGGGCCTCGTTCGAATAATGTCTTGTTTCCCTCATCTAATGAGTCGTCGGATTGTGAAGACAAAGTGATTGATGTCACCGGTTGGTACCTTTACTGTTGTTTTAGCATTTTTTTGCTTGCCTTGCAGAAAGAAGCTGAACCCTTCAATATTTAGATGCTAAACACACAAATTGTTTGTCTAGCAGATTGTTAGGCTGAATTTTTTTTCCCTATGAGAGAATTTTCTCAATAAGAACTCTGTTTGAGTAGCTTAAACTTGTATGCAGATGAACTTGAATTTCAAGAAAAGGAGATTGAACATTCCTCACTTCAAGAAAAGTTGGATATGGAGCTAAAGGAATTGGATAAGAGACTTGAAGAAAAGGAGGTACTGTTCTCAATTTTGGAGTGCTCTCCTTTCTAGTCTTTCATCTGTTTCCTTAAGATAGTATGCGTATAAACTTCAATTTTTCATGAAGGCTGAAATGAAGCGCTTTTCAAGTGGTGGTACATCTGTTCTCAAACAACACTATGAGAAAAAAGTTCATGACCTAGAACAGGAAAAAAGAGCACTACAGGTCGGTATTCTGTGGTTAATATTGTATTTGAGTGGAATTGATGGACCAATATTTGACTAAATCAAACTTGCATGCAGAGAGAAATCGAAGGATTGAGACAGAACCTTGCTAGCATACCATCTGGCCCAGGAGATGGTGCCCAGAAACTGAAGGAAGAGTATGTTCAGAAACTGAACACGCTTGAAACACAGGTAACTCCCGTTTTATTTATTAGATTATACTCGTCTTTCACATATAATTTTCCTAATTTATTGTATTTTGTTTCTTTAGGTTTCTATTTTGAAGAAGAAACAAGATGCACAAGCTCAGCTTATGAGACAAAAGCAGAAAAGTGACGATGCGGCAATAAAATTGCAGGATGAAATACACAGAATTAAGTCCCAGAAGGTGTTTTATTTTTTGCAGTGATCTCTATTCGAGACTCTCTACATATCTGTTCCTTGCATGTATGTCTTACCTATGCTAATCTGATTTGATTCTACTTTTCAGGTGCAATTACAGCAAAAGATTAAGCAGGAGTCAGAGCAGTTCAGGGCTTGGAAGGCTTCAAGAGAGAAGGAAGTTATGCAGGTATATTTGACTTTTCAGTTTGTAGCCAATTAAGATTCTTCTTGAGCTTACTTGATTTTATTGATTGATTAGTATGTTATGTCCTGCTCCACTACTGAACTACTTAGACAAGTGTCATTTTCTGTCATTAGTCACCTACTCACCTGTAGTATATGACCAGTATTTGTAAATACTTTTGACTTGAAGGTCTCGAACTTAAACTAGTTCTAAAGACATTTGGACTTAATTTTCAGAAATCTATTTTGTATTGAACCATTCATTATATCGTATCTTAACTTTTTCCAGCTCAAAAAAGAGGGAAGGAGAAATGAGTATGAGATGCACAAACTCATGGCTTTGAATCAAAAACAGAAGCTGGTGAGTACATTTTTATAAACTTTCAGACCAGTGGTAACGATCTTTTTTATTATTATGGCTTCTCAAAGTTTGTTTTATCAGGTTTTGCAAAGAAAGACAGAAGAGGCATCTCAGGTGACAAAAAGACTCAAAGAGGTTTTAGATAGTCGAAAGGCGTCCTCACGCGAGACATTGAGTGAGGATTTTTCGTATAACATTATTTAGTATGACCACCTTTGTTTATATGTCTACTAACTGTGTATCCTATTATATATGCAGGTGGTGCAAGTGTTAATGGTCCTGGAACTCAGGTAACACCCACCAAACTCTATGAAACCAATGCTGTGTTTTTCCAGTTATTGACTAGGTTTAGTGAGTTTGGTGATTGTTCTGGTTAGTTTGTAAATGCAACTTTTTTATAACTTCAAATGTATTCCATTTGCAGGCATTGATGCAAGCAATTGAGCATGAGATTGAAGTCACTGTTCGGGTGCACGAAGTGCGTTCTGAATACGAGAGGCAAAAGGAAGAGTATGTCTTTCATCAATATTTGTTTCATAACGTATTCATGGCCTGACAAGAAGTTTTTTGTAATTCTTAAAACAATGATTTCTTACTAACCTGTCTCAAATAACACTGACTATAATTCAGGAGGGCAAGAATGGCTAAGGAAGTTGCAAGGCTAAGAGAAGAAAACGAGCTGCTTAAGAATGCCAAAATAAGGTGAGTGATCTGGACAGACAAAGATTTTTCATAAACCAAGACCATTCATAATGAAAAATATCATAAACAATTAGTGTCTTCTCTGACCAAAGCAGCGTTCATGGTGACACCATGTCTCCTGGTGCAAGAAACTCGAGGATTTTTGCTTTGGAGAATATGCTTGCGACCTCGTCCAACACTCTCGTCTCCATGGCATCACAGTTATCTGAAGCAGAAGAACGCGAGCGTGTGTTTGGTGGAAGAGGGAGGTGGAACCAAGTTAGAACACTAGGTGACGCAAAGAGTATCATGAACTATCTGTTCAATTTGGCGTCAACTGCGAGGTAAAATTTCAATTAGTGACTGAAGATTTTTCGTAATATGTTGCTTCTTGAAAAATTCATCTTCAAAATTTGATGCATAACTCATCCTACATTCTTCTTTCCGTCTATTATTTAACTTTGAAGGTGTCTAGCCCGAGATAAAGAGGCAGACTGCAGAGAAAAGGATGTCCTTATAAGAGACCTGAAAGAAAAAATAGTAAAGTTTAGCAGTTATGTTAGATACATGGAGATCCAAAAAGCAGACCTCATGCATCAGGTGAAAGCACAGGTTAGTAGAAAACATCTTCTACTCTTGTTTGATTAGATAGTAAATGTCTGAAATTTAGCATATAAAACCATTGGCATTCCATATTGCAGACCTCTGCAATGAAGAAATTGTCCGCAGAGGAGAACCTAAAGAACGAGCATAGTATGAAAAAGCAGGAAACCCGAAACTCGACTATAGTTCTTGAGGATATGGATACCTCTGATTCTGAAGAGTCAGGCCATGAACGGGAAGATCCAGATATTGATGATGAATGGAAACCTGAACATGAATCAGAGCGTGAGTCGGAGCAGGAATCGGTTATAAAGCTAAATAGAAAACGAAACTTCAAAGTGGGAAGACGGCGCTCGAGTGTGGTCATGAGACGTTCATATGAAGAGAATTCGGAAGCTCCTTCAGATGATGCAGTGAAATCTGACGTGTGTTGTTGCACTTGCAGCAAGAGCTCCTCGTGCAAGACAATGAAGTGTCAGTGTCGAGCTACAAAGGGATCTTGTGGTCCGTCATGTGGATGTTCTTCAGTGAAATGCTCCAACAGAAACGCAGACGGAAAGGAGAACAATTCCATCTCAGAATCAGAGGCCTTGGAAAACGGGGAGAACTCGCAAGAATCTGATGAAAAGGACAAAGACCAACAACAACAAGTACTTGCTTCACGTGGAGCTATGCTGCTACAGAACGCTCTTGCTGACAAGCCAGGGGAGGAGACAAATGATGATGGAGGAACAAGAAGAAGAAGAAAACCTCTATCAGATATAGGAAACACGACGGTAAAACTCTCTCAAGTTTCTATTGGTCTTTTCAACATATCTGTGTTCATGTAGCTAAGAAACAACAGCTTTTTGATTTTATGAAATTGGTTTCAGGGTAAATCGAATGTGCCAAGGCCAAGCCAAAGAAAGAAATGGAAGAAGACTGTGCTTCAGCTTGTTCCTGTAGGTCCACCAGCACTACCAACACCACCAGCTTCATCTCAGGAGGAAGCTAATCCGGTGACTTTGGACTCGGAAACAGCGAGAATGCCAGAAAACAGCGAGTCAGGAGAGTCTAATAGCATCAAACTGAAGCTACCAAGGGCAATGAGGTCAGCGTCTTCAAATGGCAGCAACTTGCTGAGAGAAAGAAACGCTGATCAAAACGGAGGTGAATCGGTCGGTAATGGTGGTTTTGTGCCAAGCAATTCAGGTAGGGCAAGTGGAAGTAGAACTTCAGATGAAAAGGAGAACCACACTCGTCGGATCTAAAATGGAAACAGAGACGTCGCTTGAGGTGCAAGAAAGATGGGTTTGAAATCTTTTCAAGGGTTTGTCTTCTTCTTCTTTTTTGTGATTGAGAACATAACAAACGTAATTTTAGGGTTGTGAATTCAGGTTACTGTTGTGAATCCTTTCAGACAGGTTCAATTGTTAAAGTTTGATTAAGATTGTTAAAGTTTGATTAAGATTGAATGTTTGATCAACTTCCTCCTGTTGGAGTGTTCTTAATAGTGTCGGCAATATGAGCAAGTTCTTTATACTCTACTGCGTAATAAAGTGTTTCATACGTAATCAGCCAAGAGACACGTAATCAGCCAAGAGACACGTAATCACAGGAATTTAATAATTTGGAATGGTAGTCATAACTATCGTCTTCACATATTGACAAAGATTGCTTACTAAGAGCATCTCCATCAAGGATGTCTTGAAGAGATATTTATTAATAAAAAATTATAAAAAGAAGAGAGAGAAGAGAAATAAAGCAGACACGTTTCTCTGCACAGACATTTTGAGAAACTGTTTCTCTGATGTCATGCCACATGTCATAGTTTCAATGGTCCAATTAATAAAAAAAAAAAAAAAAAAATACAATCTTAAAATAATAATTTTTTTTTTTTTTGAGAAACTTTCAGAGTTTCTACCTGATGGAAATGCTCTAAACATCTATATTTTTACACATCAAGTGACCAATTTAGAAATATAATTTTTGATTGAGATTTTAGTCCAATAACTTTCACAGTTTTACTATAATATAATGTTGAAGAAAACAAATTGTATGGTTATCTGACAATTGTGTATTTCCACTGATAATCAGTCACCAATAATAATAATTTGTTGGCGCTAGCATCACTTGACTTTTAAATTGATATATGCCTATATGGTTGTTAGGACCAATATCCCTAAACAATACCATATTTTAATATAGTAATGTAAAATAATAGTTATTCGCCGACACATTATTTCGTTATTGACATTGAAGATTTCAATGATATCAACTCTGTTTTTTTTCATCTATCTAGTATAATTTTCTTATGCAAACAAAACAGTTTTTGTAGTCATTTTCCCTAAATGTAAAAACCTACAATAACCACAACACAAAATGTTCATTCTCTCTTTTGGCAATAAAAATTATTTGCTTTATAAATTCGTATAGAAAACACAAGTAATATATTATCCAAAATAAATGAATAATTAAAAAATCTGTCCATATATTTTCTCTCCACCGACAGACGAAAACACTGTCAATGGCCCACGTTCCTCTAAAAGCTGTCGTCTTCGGTAATATTTTCCGGTAATAAACTAACTTCCGATCGAAATTACACAAAAGCCCCTTTCTCGTTTATAATCATAGCATACTAATACAGAGCTGGGTTATTAAGAAATTAAAAATACAGATTTTTCTTAATATTTTTTTCTGTTCCTATATTCAACAATTCATCGAAAAACAATTTACATCAACGTAAGACGCAAGACAAGAATTATGATCTTAAGAACAAGATGCTAATGTTCCTTTAATCGGAAAAAATGAAATCATTAACTCCGAAATTATAGAAGGGTATAATGGTCAAATCACCGTTTCCGGCTCAAATTTTACTAAAAACAGCCAGATCCCAAAAATTTCTCATTGCTTCTCTCGTTCGTGTATTTCGCCCAAAGCTTAAAAAAATCTTGGTGCTATCTCTATAAGTCCACTCCTCCTTCAAGCAAAGCATCTTCCCTCTTCTTCTTCTTCTCACTCTGAGATTGTTGTTTAATCTTAAACCAGACCCATCTAAGGGATCTGGAACAAGCTTCGTCTCTGGTTCCACTCTGATCATCAGAGAATTAAAAATGGAGTCTTTCTTCTCCAGATCCACCTCCATCCTCTCCAGATTGAGTTTCTTGGCCTTATGGATCGTGTTCTTGATTTCTTCATCTTCTTTTACTTCGACAGGTTACTTCTTTTTCCCATTATCACAATAACTCTGCTTCTTGGTTCTGTTTCTTTGTCTCAGAGCTTTTTCCAACTTCCTATCTTGCTTCTTGATTGGAATCTCACTTTTCAGGGTTTAAGATCGTGAAATTGTTCATTCTTTTAATTGAAACTATGTTTTTGCATCTGGGTATCTTCAATTTTAACTGATTTGATTGTTGAAATTGATAAAAAGATCTGATAATATGAATTGTGTATTGTGTGGTGTGGCAATTCATGATCTGCTTTTTTCGATATAAAAAAAAAAAAACTCTTTTATAGATCTTTCCTCAATTAGTGAAATGATAATTGCTTTGTTCACTGTTCAAGTCTTTTGCAGAGTTCAGATCCTAAAATCAATACTTCAATTTCCATATTAGTGCTTCATATGTAGATCAGTGGATTTTGCTTATATAAGGAAACACAAAAGTTTCAAGTTTTCTGATCTAAAATTAGTAACTTTCTGATATTTTCTATAAGTAGAAAACTTGATGCACACTTGTGAGTTATATGCAGTTAACACTTTGGTCTATTTCTACAAACCAATAATTAGTAGTTTTAAGATTGAAGCAATGTCGGTGAGCAAAGCTGGATCAGGATAAACAAAGTTCTGACTTTTGTAAATCCTTTTGCAGAAGCATATGATGCGCTTGATCCAGAAGGCAACATTACAATGAAATGGGATGTCATGAGCTGGACTCCTGATGGCTATGTTGTAAGTTCAAGAACCAGAAGTAGAAAAGACTAGGCCTTATTTTTAACGGTTTTATATTCATCTAAACTGTTTGTTTGTTCGATCTAGGCCGTGGTTACGATGTTCAACTTCCAGAAATACAGACACATTCAATCTCCGGGATGGACATTAGGCTGGAAATGGGCAAAGAAGGAAGTTATTTGGAGTATGGTTGGAGCACAAACAACTGAACAAGGTAACTGAAGGTTTCAGGTTCCCTTGATTTATGTTTTGGTTGCGAATTATCGGGATATGAATTATCGACAAAATGTTTTACAGGTGATTGTTCAAAGTACAAAGGAAACATACCGCATTGTTGTAAGAAAGATCCAACAGTTGTAGACTTGCTTCCTGGGACTCCTTATAACCAGCAGATTGCCAATTGCTGCAAAGGTGGTGTCATGAACTCATGGGTACAAGACCCTGCCACTGCGGCTAGCTCCTTCCAGATCAGTGTTGGTGCTGCTGGAACCACAAATAAAACCGTTAGGGTGCCAAGAAACTTCACTCTCATGGGACCTGGTCCAGGCTACACTTGTGGTCCAGCAAAGATTGTTAGACCAACAAAATTTGTCACGACCGACACACGGAGAACCACTCAAGCTATGAGTAAGAACTAAGACTGCAATTGGACTCTTTGCAACCGTAATATTAACATTGTTTCTCATCTAACAAACCGGCTAAATGTTTTTTCTTTGAATCACCGCAGTGACATGGAACATTACATGCACATACTCGCAGTTCCTTGCTCAAAGAACTCCAACTTGCTGCGTTTCTTTATCTTCTTTCTACAATGAAACTATTGTCGGATGTCCAACTTGTGCTTGCGGATGCCAAAACAACAAAACTGAATCCGGTGCCTGCCTCGAGTAAGTAATTCAAATCAATATTCAATTCCAGCCTTCTGTGTTCTCTGTTCAATTTCCAATCATAAAGTCTCAAACTTTTTCTGTAATGCAGCCCGGACACACCACACTTAGCCTCGGTTGTGTCACCTCCAACAAAGAAAGGCACGGTATTACCGCCATTAGTGCAGTGCACGAGACACATGTGCCCGATCAGAGTGCATTGGCACGTAAAGCAGAACTACAAAGAGTATTGGCGAGTGAAGATCACAATCACAAACTTCAACTATCGATTGAACTACACACAATGGAACCTCGTTGCTCAACATCCAAATCTCGACAACATCACTCAAATCTTCAGCTTCAACTACAAATCTCTCACTCCTTACGCTGGATTAAGTAAGTACATCCACACACACACACAATGACACAAAGCCCCTCTCTTCTCTCTCTGCTTATCTCAAAGATATATCCTTTTGATATTGGTATTTGCAGACGATACGGCGATGTTATGGGGAGTGAAGTTCTACAACGATTTCTTATCAGAAGCAGGTCCTCTTGGGAATGTTCAATCAGAGATTTTGTTCCGTAAAGATCAATCAACCTTCACATTCGAGAAAGGTTGGGCTTTTCCTCGAAGGATTTACTTTAATGGAGACAACTGCGTCATGCCTCCTCCTGACTCTTACCCTTTTCTTCCCAACGGTGGTTTCCGGCTACAATTCTCATTCTTCGCCGCCGTGCTCCTCCCTGTTCTGATCTTTTTCTTCTTCTCTGCCTAATCTCGGATTTACGGTTTTGCCACTGGTATGGTTAGGGTTCTACGGTTGAGTGGTATAAACGTTATTTATGATTCTTTCGTGTTCCACAAATTATATATCTTTACAATATTATGGGGAAAACAGTAGGAAAACAAAGTTTACTTTTTAATGTTTTATGATATTGTCTTTTTTTATGATATCATAAAACATTAAAAAGTAATAAATTTTGCATAGAAATTTGAAAACGACATCCAATTCAAAAAAATAAAATTTCTAAAACGACAATTATTAAAATACGGAGGGAGTACTTTAC
Source organism: Arabidopsis suecica (assembly GCA_019202805.1). NCBI lineage: Eukaryota > Viridiplantae > Streptophyta > Magnoliopsida > Brassicales > Brassicaceae > Arabidopsis > Arabidopsis suecica. The sequence goes on along the minus strand of CM032912.1, from coordinate 13,076,797 downwards.
TAAGTTTACTTTATGTTACTGGCTTACTGTGATCTAAATGTTTAGTGTGAAAAAAAAGATATAAACTAATATAGTGAATCGAAACAAATCTCAAGAGTGTAATTTTTCGTTATTTTAGAACGCATTGGAAAAATCTCAATCTTAGTAAAATAAGCTCAGTCTTTATACTAAAAAGTTAGAAACAGGCCTGATCTCTTTGAGGACATCTTATAAAACAAATACTTAATGGACTTTCAATTCAACTAGGCCCAGTTTCCTCCTAACAGGAGGGGAATACTGATTTTGTCACTACATTTACATTTTGTGAAATTGTTATTTGAAATGCAATTAATTTAACTTTATAACAATAAAAACAGGTGTGCCTTTCAAAATATAATTATTGGATTGGGAATATATATTGGGTATCAATATCATTAAAGGAAAAAATAGAAAGAGATAATGGACTCGTAAAATGGAACATTGATTAGTTGTGTGGCAGAGAATCTCATCCAAAATGAGACAAAGTGAGAAGTTGCTTTAGAAAAGTTTGTGTGCGTTGTCGATTCCATATTTGCATATAAACCCTAATATTACCAACCCCTCCATAAAAGTAAACAAAGCAAGAAATATCAATACTATGTAATGTTAGATTATTAAAATTCCTTCTTTCCAATATCATGTTTATAATACATATAAAATTAGTTTTATATAATTAATATAGTCATGTGAGTTCTATATAGCTTAATTATAGGATGCCTATTTTAACGAAGCGGAAGAAATAGGATTCGTTTTTTTTTTTTAATTTCCGAAAAAGGGAGATCACTAGTGGGCAATGCCCAAACCCTAAAATGTCAATGATATTCTTTCTTATATTTTTAGTTATCAAAACACACCTAACAGAGATGTTTTTTTTCTAAACCATGTACCTTTTAATTTGTTTTTTGTTGTATATATTTAGTCACCAATGTTTACATGCATCTATGATTATCCGATAAATTAAAAAAACTACATTGAAATTTATCAATTATTAATCGTTTCTTAAATACAAAAATTTATTAGGTTATAAACAATATACATCAACATACTACCCAAAAAAAAAACAAAATACATCAACAAAAAATAATATTCCGTTGAATTAACATATGTTTTAAACTTTAGAATAATGTTAAAACTTTGATTGAAGAAAAATTATGCATTTCAGCCCAATTTCCATCCGTAGTATTCCAAAATAAATTCTCAAAATAATTATTGGGACGAATTTTTCAGTTAGAAATATCTATGCGATACATTCACTATGAGTCTATGATCAACGTTTTTTTTGGCCATCTACTATAGTTAACAATTTTAAATAATTAGTATCAAGTTTATTCGATTATCTAAAAAAAATTGTACCATGACTTAGGAGTTAGGACAATTAACCTAATTCATTGTTTGTCACTTTGTTGCTTTCCTATCAAAAGTTCACTGGGATATCTCCTTCGGTTTTTAAAGTACTTTTGTCGTTTTCCTATCAAAAGATGTCTCACACTTAGGGGTGTCAAAATGGGTCAAGATTCATGGGTCAACCAAAACTCAACTCAACCCATGAACCCTAATGAGTTGAAAATTTTGACTCAAATGAGTTGATGGATCAAATGAGTTATTGAGTCAAATGAGTTGATGGATCAAATGAGTTGGGTTGTAATGGGTCAATGGTTTCAATGGTTTACCCATTTGACCTACCAATTTTTGTTAAATTGAATCAAACCAATTTAAATCTCTAAACCGATTTCAATTTGAGTCTAACCAAAACTTCTAAACCGATTGAATATAGTCTTTAATTTTTCCACCAAAAATGTGAATACACAATTTTCCCATCAAAATATAAATTCGTGATTTTCCCGCCAAAAAAAATTATAATTTTTAACAAAAAACGAAAATATGTAATTTTCCCGCCAAAAACGTAAATCCGTGATTTTCCCGCCAAATTTTTTTATAATTTTTAACCAAAAATGAAAATGTAAAATTTTCCCGCCAAAAACGTAAATCCATGATTTTCCCGCCAAAAACGTAAATCCGTAATTTTCCCGCCAAAAACATAAGTCCGTAATTTTCCCGCCAAAAACGTAAATCCGTGATTTTCCCGCCAAAAATTTATAATTTTTAACCCAAAACAAAAATGTGTAATTTTCCCGCCAAAAACGTAAATCCGTGATTTTTCCGCCAAATAATAGTGATGTTGATGATTATTATTATTATTATTATTATATTTTAATTATTAATTTATTTATTACATTAATAGGTCAATGGGTCAACCCATTTAACCTTCTAACCCATCAAATTAAATGAGTTCATGGGTTGACTCAACTCATTTGCTTAAATGAGTTGAGTCAACCCATGAACTCATTTAACTCTAAACTCATTGGGTAATGAGTTGAGTTGAGTTGGGTTAACCATTTTGACATCCCTACGATTTGTTCGTAATTACTCCTGTCGAATAGTTTAAAACTCGGCTGGGTTGTCAATCACGTGTCAAGTTTTGATTCCTCCAAAGTTAACTTCGAAAATGGAAAACTGTCCTTTTGGCAAAATTAGAATATAATGGTTATCTTCGGTATCGACTTTAGTTATTACTTTTACCTGGTAAAGTAATAGTTTTTTTACTTTTCAAAACTATTCAATACTAATTTAGTATTAGATAGTCTATTCTATCATAGTAAGATTTGAAAAGTAGTCAGGGCATAACACTTTACTGTATATGGTTAATTAGCACACATTCTTTTAAGGGATGCTGAGTTTTTGCTGAGAAGAGATTATTTATACCTTAACAATGGTTGATCCTAGGACAAGAGAGGGGGAGATTATAGTCCTAAGACTCATAATTTCCTTGTTCACATGTCAATTTTCGCTAAAAAGTCTTTGTATGACCTGTGTATGCATAATTGAATAAAATCAAAATTAATTGTAATTAAAAAAATAAAGTATATTTATTTGAAATAAAAACATTTAAATGAAAGAATAATATATATATATAAGAACATGAGACTGGGTCAACAATATTGTTAACATTCTCTCTTAATATATTTTAGTAACCGTTAAAGATGGTTTGGTATTTGTTTGGGTAAATCATTACCTCACAAACTTCAAACTTGCCTATATAGCAGCAATTCAAGTTTCTCCACAAAAATAAATAGAACGTGGTAATCATGATGAAGGCCCTTATGGTGGGAAAAAAAAACTTCTATTCATATTTTTTCATGTCAATATATTGGCGTAGAATTTTTCTCTTTGCACCATACCATATATATATATATATGCGTACGAATAATATCATGTACGGGTGTGGTCACACACAGGAAAAAATAGACAAGGCGTGATGTTAAAATGGTCCTAAGTTGACATATGTTCGTAAATTAAAAGCTTTTAACGATTGATATCTAAAAATTCAAATTTCACAAAAGGATGATTCGCTATAAATATTAATAATGGAAAATATGAGGTTTATGTCCACTATATATTGGTATATAAGTTTGACAAGACAACGTGCGATATAATATATGCGGTCTTGAGATGTGGACTTAACATAAGGTATGAGCAGAAAAAAAAGATCCAAAGTTTTGATCTAAGAGGGCAAACATTTATCGTACTAAGGAGAGAACCAAATTTATGTTAATAACGATTCAGAGAAATTAAATACGTTTAGGTACTATCCATCCATTTAGATGTTTAGGGCTCATCAACACCCAAATGTGGTCCATTTCTTTTTGTTCATGTGGTCCAATTTTGGTATATACTATATAGTCTATAATACCTTTACTTACATTTTAGTCGGACGAGTGTTTGTCTATGCCAAAATATTGCTAACCGGACACCCTCATATATATATATGATCGTAGAGAATTATTTTTAATATTGTTATATATTATATTTGTCTCCTCGTTCACTTATACGCTACCAAGAATAAATATACAAGTTATTATAGAATATTTCTACCTTCACTCCCAGGATTACAATACAGAAATCTTCGTATTAATATATATTTTGAGTTATCTGAAGTATAGTCAAATACAGTATATTTTATTTTATTCAAATTGGTTATATATTTAATTTTCTTACATAATCTGTATTTGTTTAGCAGAAAGTACATACTTCGTGTCAGTCTAGACTAGTTAGTTCAGCCTAATAAATAATTAGGTTGAATAATCCAAGTGCTAGAGGTTATAAGGTAATAAATACACGTTAAGAAATTTTCTTTTTGATAGGCACATCAAGATATTTTCAAGAAACAAAATTTAGATTTAGGATTTGCTTCTTAGATTTTAGAATACTTTGCCCAAAAAAAGAAAAAATTTGAATACAAACTTAGATTTTATAATAAAAAATTAGATAGTAGATTTAGGATTGCATACTATAGTTTACAACAGAATTCATATTCTAATACATTTATATTTTAGGATTGCATTCAACAATTTATCAGCGATTTCAAATTTTAAAATTAAAGTACAATAATTTTGCTTCTCAAGGCGTACCATTGTCAACTTTTTTTTTTGTTGTTAAAAATGCTTTCTTTAGAAACAGGAACCTTTTTTACAAAAGACAGAAAACCCCTGTAATTAAGTACAACTCAAGCAGCTGGGCAAGTGAACCAATTGGCTTAGAGAAGAAGGAAGAACCTTTCGATGTGTCCAATAAACAAAATTTAGATTTAGGATTGAGCCTATTTTTTTTTTTTCTGGTAGAATGTTATCTTTACAAAATAGAAAATTTCTTTTACAAAATTCAAAAGAACCCTATATATAATCAATTACAGCTCAAGCAGTTGAACAAGCAAACAAATAGAATTAGAGAAGAAGAAAGCGCCTTTGGTAGAGGTAGGAAAGACAACAAGCCTTCAGCCACAGTCACACAGTTCTGATAGAAACAGTAACCAATAACAGTTCTGGGAGAAGATCACAAATTTTGAGATGTTGGAGATGAGAGATTTCGATGAATGTGAGGAATATTTTATCTCTTGTTTCAAAGGCGCTCATCAATAGAAGTACGAACATAGAGCAAGATAAACAAATTTACGTCTGAAAGTAACTAAAAATAATTAATTACGATGATTCACAATATCAGTTACTAATTTTTACATAATATGATATTCATTCTGTTTTTGTTAACGTGCAAAACTAGTTTATGTTGGGTAGCAGACTTCAGTTATCAATTCATTGATCAGTAGTTACCAAATCTTAAAATGGATTTCCCATTTTTCAGACCAATATATGTTGTGTATATATCGATATCACACAGAGTCAGACATTTAACAGTCATGGGACCGACATGAATGTTGTTTTGTTAACTTCTTATCGGAACACGTTCCCTATTCAATAACCACTCAATAAGTTGAACCTTGAGACGAAATTATTTGGTCATAAAATAGCTTTAGTTTGAAGAGTTAAATATCCTAGTAGAGTTATTAAATTGTCAGAAAAGGTTTTAATTTTCTTACATTAATTATCCTAGTAGGTTACCAGTTAATCATTAAAGTATTTTTGAAATTTGTTTAAAGAATCCTTACATTGTATCTAATAAATCCATCTACCCAAATCCAATGGGTCTAAAGGAGTAAAAGAAAATGGTAAGTGGTCTAGAGACTTTTCCTACATTGAGAGTATCATACGTTTGAGATTCTCTTCCCATAAATAGGCCACTTTTTTCCGGTCAAAAGAGAAATTATAATATATCAAGTGAATTATTTATAGAATATAGGCATTTTTGGTTTTTGTTTTTTTCTTTTGTCAACAATATATGCATATTGGTTGGTCCAAGAGAGCATCGCGAGCTGATCTATAGAATAAGCTCCATTTGATTTTAAGAGTTTTGTTGGTTCAACAGCTGAATTTAGCTTCCACTTCGAAGGTTCATCAATTTTCAGTACAAAGAGAAGATCCATACTTAACGTGAAATTAAAGAAAAGGACATCATTTAACAGGATCGAATACTGTAAATGCAAACATAAAAAAGTTCCGTCTGATTTTTGTATTTGCATTTATAAAGTTATTGTTTTTTTCTAAGATTTTATTACAATTGTGTCAAATTCACCTGTTTAAAGGAAAAACAGAAAATCACCTTAAAAAAATTAACATTTCTCCATGCATTTAACCAGGAAAAAAAAAAAACTTGTCTCCATGCAAAAAGAAAAATTAAAAAACCAAAATACAATTTGCATTTTGAACAAATATTTGAACCCTATATATATAATAATAGTTTTAGTGTAGAAAGTATTAAGAAGTTAAAGATTATTCTTTGGTCTGTTTTCTTAACCTTAAAAACAAAGACAAATGTCCGTACGGTACGGAAACAATGTAAGCTAAAGGGAGGCACAAAACTAACGAACAAGTTATTATCACAGTAAAAAAGAGCCAATGAGAACTCGACAACACATCAAATGGTTTATTTCCCAAACAGCCCTTTAAACTTTATCTCCACTCTGGTCTCTTCTTCCACTCTTATGTAGCTTTTTTTTCTTTTCTTTTTTTTCCACAAATATCATCGTCTATGTATTCACGTCACATACCGTATTTATACCACATCACTTACGTCACTGTAGACTCACGCGAAACCCAACAAAAGTCCACAAAAGAAAAGAAAATAAATAAAATTAGCTATTATCACATTCATCAACACAAAAGATACCCAGAGAGACATAAGAAAGAAAGAGAGAGAGAGAGATACTTTGGTCATTTCAGGGTTGTCGTTTCTCTCTCCTTGTTCTTGAGAGTTTGAAGAGAGAGAGATATGGGAAGAGGTAGGGTTCAGCTGAAGAGGATAGAGAACAAGATCAATAGGCAAGTTACTTTCTCAAAGAGAAGGTCTGGTTTGCTCAAGAAAGCTCATGAGATCTCTGTTCTCTGCGATGCTGAGGTTGCTCTCATCGTCTTCTCTTCCAAAGGCAAACTCTTCGAATATTCCACCGACTCTTGGTAATTTTTTTAATGTTTTATATTATATATCACATCGATCATATCTATCTATCTGTTTTCTTGATGTTTAACCAGATTTTGTTTTTTATTCCTACTTCTCGATCTCGATCGTCGTCAGCCTTGGAAATAAATCCAAATCTTGTATCTTAGTCTTACATATCTACTGTAGATTTGCTTGTTCCCTAAGAAGTGGCTCGAGAAATTAGGTTTTTTTTTGGGGATTTTACGTACGGACGCATGGAAAAAGCTGTTTATATATGTTTTCTTTTTAATTTCCTTTCTTTACACCCAATTGAAAATAGCATAAAATTATGAAACTTAGTACACAGACTCACGATTTGATTTCCCCTTTTGATGTATGGAAGCACGTGCACAGAGACACGTACGCAGATATGTATGTAGATAACACGTATATTGATACTTAAGTATAGCATATATTTGAAAGAAAGGTTGATTTGAAACGATGAAAAAAGCATTTATAACAAAGGATGTGCTATAATCCAATGGACAATAACATAACGTTAAACATATATGTAAGTTCGTACTGATATAAATGCGTTTTGTGTAAGTGTATATATGTGTTTGTTTGTACGATCATAGAGATATATAGTGATCAAACACTTTGCTTTGATAACCGAGTCGGGAGGGAAACTCGAATCTTTAAATTGAATTTGTACGTATGTTTTCTATGATGTTTTGTGGACTCACCAAAACCAGGTTTTATATACATTTTTGTGTTATACTCTTATTTTTAGCTATTCTTTGTCGGTATACCAAACAAGGTAAAACTTTTGGCTAGCAGTTTGTAACAAATGTTACACATTATAACATGTGAAATTATAATGATTTTTATATTGATCAAATTAATCAAGTGTTGACTTTTTTCTTTCTTTCTTAAATCTAGCATGGAGAGGATACTTGAACGCTACGATCGCTATTTATATTCAGACAAACAACTTGTTGGCCGAGACGTTTCACAAAGTGTAATTAAGTTTTACGATATGCCTCTTTTAGCTACTTAATGTTGTATCTTTGTTGTAGTAACTAGTGTCTATCATATACCAATGTTGTAGGAAAATTGGGTTCTAGAACATGCTAAGCTCAAGGCAAGAGTTGAGGTACTTGAGAAGAACAAAAGGTATATATATGTTATAATTTATATACGCACATATATATGTAATACCATATTATCCTCTAGTGCATAATTTCAAATTAAGATCGCGGAACAATTTGTGTGCTAATCAAATCGCCAGTAAAACGTATATTTACAAGAGTACCCGAGTCAACTAAACTTTGGGTTGCACATACAAACTTAATGTATTCAACTTCTTTCCTTAACTTAAGAGGGAATGCATGTTATCATGACTTCGTTATTGCTCATAAGTTATGACACTATACGGTTATCAAGGAACTTGCGATTCATGTCTTGGGTCCTCATAAAGTTCATTTTCTTTAGTCAATTTGATCATATAAACTAAGGCATGGTATCTCAAGGTAGGGAAGGTGACAACGGTTTTTACCTTAGCATAACAAGCACGATTTGCTTATAGAATGAGTAGTCACAAAATATGAAAATGTGCAGGAATTTTATGGGGGAAGATCTTGATTCGTTGAGCTTGAAAGAGCTTCAAAGCTTGGAGCATCAGCTCGATGCAGCTATCAAGAGCATTAGGTCAAGAAAGGTAAAAGGAGAACGTTGATACATACGTCTACGTATGTATGTAAAGCTTTGGATCGAAAAGTTGAGTTTGGCAAAGAATTGAAATTTCGAAATTTGTCATGTTTTAATTTAACCAATGTCTAATGTTCGCAGAACCAAGCTATGTTCGAATCCATATCTGCGCTCCAGAAGAAGGTAAAGTTTCAACTTTTTGTTCACATAGATAATATATATATCAACCAAAAAAACTTATTGTTTTCTTATCTATTTCATATTTGTGAGTACGATGTATTTAACTATATATGTTTGCATCCACTAAAATTAGTTTCATCGTAAATAAATTCTTTTTGAGACATGATTCTGCTTGTTTCATTTAAATCATCAGGATAAGGCCTTGCAAGATCACAATAATTCGCTTCTCAAAAAGGTTAGTACAACTCTATTTTTTGAACTAAGTGGTTATATATATATGAGTTTAAAATTGATAGAAAGTTGGAAATGACATAATTTACTTCAGTATGTCATCTCACCAAATTTTTTGTTAAAAGATTATGTTCAACAATATTTTATAAATATACCATAAAAGTATTAAAAAAATAAGTCTGAATTTACTACACATAGAATTTTCTACAAATTTTTGTAATGCTATTACATAAACAAAATATAATAGCAAAAAAGGGTACTAATACATTAATGAAGAGCAATGTGTGTGTATATATATATATATTACAAATAATGTTTTCATTATATTAAAATAGGCATACTATCTGAGTGGATAATTTAAATAGATGTAAAATAATTTTTTAGAAATGGTTATTAGTTTTTTTAGCATTAGAAATGGTCATTATCTAACCCCAAAATATGGTCATTATTAATCAACTATTAATAATCCTTCTAATAAAAATCAGTGTTGAGATCATGCAGCTATCTAGACGTAAACTAGTTATACATATATCAAAAAAATGCTTAGATCGATTAATTGACCTTAGTTTTTGATTTTGTTTTGTATATATATGAAGATGACATAATTTTTCGTAAACTTGAAGAGGTTATTTTTTTCTAATATTTATATAAATATTTTTGACAACTCAGATATTTTATTTATACAATTTTTGCAACTGTAATTGTTTTTTTTTTTTGGTATGGACAACCAGTCAACAACTGTAGATTTAGGACTAGTATTACTATCTAATGGCAAAATAATGAATTAATGATGATAGATTAAGGAGAGGGAGAAGAAAACGGGTCAGCAAGAAGGACAATTAGTCCAATGCTCCAACTCTTCTTCAGTTCTTCTGCCCCAATACTGCGTAACCTCTTCCAGGTCTCGTTTCTTTCTCTCAGTACTAGTCCAAATTAGATTTAGAGGTTGATTAATTGTGTCATGTGCATATAATTCAAATTTGTATATGTGTGAAACTTATATCTATGAATATGATTCTGATTAATTTGTTTTAAAATGAGCAGAGATGGCTTTGTGGAGAGAGTTGGGGGAGAGAACGGCGGTGCATCGTCGTTGACGGAACCAAACTCTCTTCTTCCGGCTTGGATGCTACGTCCTACCACTACGAATGAGTAGAACTATCTCACTCTTTATAATATACATATGATAATATAATTAATGTTTAATATTTTCATAACATATATATCAGCATTTTTTTGGTGATTTATACTCATTATAAATACTGAGATATGTTTTAGCTAGTCACGTTTTTATATGTATTGATGGAATTCCTATGTCAAGACGTACGTACGTATAAGCTATCATCAGATTCACTGCGTCTTAAGAACAAAGAATCATATCTTCGTAATGATTTCTCATGAATAATTAATGTAACTTTTTCCTTTTAAACTGTGGTGAACGAATATATCAATATTCTACCATTTGTAGAGGTGATCACTATATTTTACCAATTTATGACTGATTCAAAATTGCTCAAGTTTAGTCTTCTTGTAAATGTGCTCATTATGTTGCGCTTTAAGTTGTCGCAGCAAGGTACCGCATGGCACAAATGATTATTTGATTTTTGAAAAATGGAAAAAGCTTGTGCAAATACGATAAGTATTCAAAATATTCAAAATTTCCAAAAGCTATTCTATATTATTTTATAAACAACTGAATATGGTATATGCATGTGTGTTAAAAATGTATAAAAAATTCAGTGTAAGACAATAAAGTATGAGATTCTATGATGGTATATATGTTCCAAAATATATTAAATATTTAACAACAAAATGAATTTTACATGTTATATGGTATAGAACATATTTATAATATAAATCATATAATATAGGGATAATAATATATCATTTTAAAGAGTTTTGAACAAAAAAAAATCATGTTGAAGAGCTTTTTTATTAAAAAAAAATTAAAAAGAGCTTTACATATAAAAAAACATGTTATAGAGGCGAGCATCAGTTATTTCGGCACATGTTATTGAATGAGATTGACACAAAAGGTTGTTCGCCTGAGAGGTATTATGTGGGTTTGATATCGTGACCCGATTGATCAAGAAACTCTTGACGGTTTAATCAAGAATAGGAAATCCAAATCACATAGCTTTAAAGACATAGAGAAATTGTATTACCATCCAAAAATGTCAATGAGCAAAATTGTTCTTTTACCATTCAAAAGCCAAACACAAGGAATACAAAGCTTTTACGTTTACAATTCAGGGATGTCCTATCACAATAAACATACAATTACACTTCTATTCAGTTTGTTCCTACCCTTAAAAGACTCTTAAACGCATATTCACGACTTCAATAATATTGTATGGAGGAGAAGACACTGTTGACTCTTTCAACATATGGTTCATTGACTAAGAGAAAATTAAAAACAAGAAATACTTAAGTCTTTTTTATTTTTAATAAACATGTGAATTTTCATTAAATGAAAAAGTTTGTAAAAGCTACAATAGTCTTCTCAACCCTTTTTCTACGCTCAATAGTTACGAACAAATCAACATTATACAGACACACACACCCACTCTCACATTTAATCTCAAGTTCTAGCAGAATGGACTTTCTTCTTGTTTGATAATCCATCTTTTACGTTTACAATTCAGGAATGTCTAATGACCAATAAACACACAACAACAATGGTTTCTATTTAAAAGTCTCCGTTGGCTTTTCAAAATCTGGTCCATTGGGTCATTGACTAAGAGAAAGAACTAAAAAGTTTAAAGTCTTCTTAAAACATTTCTTCGACGTTCTGTGACAACGAACATATCAACATTACTCCCTTTATATATACACATATACCTAGATTTAATATCTACATCTTTGCTTCACCAAAATGGGTTCTCTTTCTTGTATAATAATCTATCTTGTTCTTGTTCTGCAACTACAAACATTTTTTGTTTTTTCTCAAAACATCAGAAACGGCTCTGTTCCTGTTGGAGAATCTCTCACTGCTTCAGAGTCCCAACAAATCTCCAGTTCATGGCGTTCACCTTCAGGTGACTTTGCTTTCGGGTTCCGCAAGATCCAACCAAACGATGGTTTCACTCTCTCCATTTGGTTTGACAAGATTTCTGACAAGACCATCGTGTGGCACGCACAAGCCGTCAACACAACCACCGGTCTTGTCCCTGATGGTTCGAAGGTTATATTAACCGCAGATGGCGGTCTGGTTATCACTGACCCTCGAGGTCAAGAGCTGTGGAGATCGTTGAGTGGTGGCTCTGTTTCTCGAGGGCGCATAACTGACGAGGGAAACTTCGTTCTGTTCAGGGATGGGTCAGAAGATTCTGACGTGGTTTTGTGGTCGACGTTTGAAAATCCCACCGACACTTTGTTACCTAATCAGGTAATTAATTAGGTCTTTATTATGAGATCATAGATATTAACTTGAGCTGAATAACAATTTATGTTCTCTGCTTTTGAATTTAAAAACTACTACATGATCATATACGGGATTGATTTTATATTATAAATTATATATTTTTAAATTTGTGTTATGTGATTTTGTGGACGAATATGAAAACAAAAATATATAAGTGACATGTAATAAAATATATCACCTATGTAATTGTTGGAGGTTTCATATACCATTTTGTGAGAATTTAATTGATAAAACTTATTACATAATTTAAATACAAAACAAAATTTATCAAAATAAAAATATAATCAATTAAAAAAAATTATAATAAAATTTATGAATTAAATGATTAAAAAATCTTTGGGAGATCTATTCCAAAAATATAGGAAATAAAAAATAAAAAGGAAAACCCTCAGTTATGATTGTTTGTTTGTTTGTCAAAAATAAAAAAGGAAAATCCTAATGTAAGAAAATACTCTTTACTTGATTTTTTTTATGTTAGATTTTAATTGATTTGCTCTCGTAAGTTATGTTACGGATGTTATTGATATTGATGCAGAATATAGAAGTTGGAAGTAATCTGTCATCTCGTAGGACAGAGACAAGCTTCAAGAAAGGAAGATTCAGCTTACGTTTAGGTGATGATGGTAATCTTCAGCTTCTCACTCTCAACGCCGAGACTGTCTCAGAATCAGACATATACTCTCGTTACTACGAAAGTAACACGAACGATCCAAACAACCCCGGGATTCGATTAATTTTTAATCAGTCAGGGTACATGTATGTTCTTCAAAGGAACAATTCAACATTCGTTGTCAAAGAGAGAGATCCGGAGTTTTCTAGCGACTTCTATCGCCGTGCCGTGCTACATTTCGATGGTGTTTTCGCTGAGTACTATCATCCCAAAGGGGTGGAGGAGAATAGTGGGTGGGTATTTGCTTGGGCTGTGCCGGATAATATATGTGGGCCCGATGATGCACTTGGGAATACGGCGTGTGGGTATAATAATATATGTAGTTTAGGAAACAACCAGAGGCCAAAATGTGAATGTCCTGAGAGGTTTGTGTTGAAGGATCCGAGCAATGAGTATGGTGATTGCTTGCCAGATTTTGAGATGCAGACTTGTAGACCAGAGAATAACCAAACCGCAAACTCAGATATGAATCTTTATGAGTTCATTACTTTAGAGAAGACGAATTGGCCGTTTGGGGATTATGAGAGTTACGCCAACTATGATGAAGAAAGATGTAAAGCTGTTTGTCTTAACGACTGTTTATGTGCTGCGGTTGTTTTTGGAACAAATCGTGATCTAAAATGTTGGAAGAAGAAGTTTCCGTTGTCTCACGGTGAAAGAGCTCCGCGTGGTGATAGCGATACATTCATTAAGGTTCGAAACCGCGCCATCGCGGATGGTCCAATTAACGGAAAGAGAGCGAAAAAACTTGACTGGTTAATCATTACTTGTTCGGTTCTACTTGGAACTTCAGCTTTTGCGATTTTCATACTTCTTGCTCTGTACAGAAAGAATAAAGCGAGTAAGGAGATGAAGAAGAATCAAGCGAGAGATATCGGTGCGGCTACTGCAAATGAGTTGAATATGAGAGTCTTTACATATGGAGAGCTTGCGGCGGCTACAGGAGATTTCACGGAAGAGCTTGGAAGAGGAGCCTTTGGTATAGTTTACAAAGGATTTTTAAAAGTGTCCGGTGATTCTGAAATAACTGTGGCTGTGAAAAAACTAGATCGTCTTGATCAAGATAACGAAAAAGAGTTCAAGAATGAGGTTAAAGTGATAGGTCGGATTCACCACAAGAACCTAGTGAGGCTCATTGGCTTCTGCAACGAAGGACAGAGCCAGATGATCGTCTACGAGTTTTTACCACAAGGGACGCTAGCCAATTTTCTCTTCAGGCGCCCGAGACCGAGCTGGGAAGATAGAAGGAATATTGCGATGGGCATTGCTCGTGGAATCTTGTATCTACACGAAGAGTGCAGCGAGCAGATTATACACTGCGACTTAAAACCGCAGAACATACTTTTAGATGAGTATTACAGTCCTCGGATCTCGGATTTTGGTCTAGCTAAGCTTTTGATGATGAACCAAACGTATACGCTCACGAACATCCGTGGAACAAAAGGGTATGTGGCACCGGAATGGTTCAGGAACAGTCCCATTACATCCAAAGTAGATGTTTATAGCTATGGAGTAATGCTTTTAGAAATCTTGTGCTGCAAGAAAGCCGTCGATCTTGTGGATAACGTGATTCTCATCGATTGGGCTTACGATTGCTTTCGACATGGAAGGCTGGAAGATCTGACCGAGGATGATTCAGAGGCAATGGATGACATGGAGACGGTGGAGAGATATGTGAAAATAGCGATATGGTGTATACAAGGAGAGCTTAGGATGAGACCTAACATGAGAAATGTTACACAGATGCTTGAAGGTGTGACTCAAGTTCATGATCCTCCAAATCCGTCTCCTTATATCACTTTCACTTGTACTGATGATTCTATGTCTAGTGGTTCAGTGTCACTTGTTTGATAAGTTAATAGTTTTTTATGGAATAAATTTCAACAAGTTGATATTACGGAACATTTTTTATGGAACATTTTTTTTTATGGAATAAATTAATAGTTTTTTATGGAACATTTTTTTCTTGGTGAGTTCAATCAACATTTTGTTATTATGTTCATACATACTCAGCAGCAAGACATGAAACTAATTGCTGCTGATCAAAAAACTTTAATCCATAGGCATAAAGAAACTGTAATCTGGACCAAAAAACATGTCAATAGTCAAAATTGTCCTTGAACCATTCAAAACCGAAACGCAAGGAAGAGAAATCTTTTACGTATACTATTCAAGAATGTCTAAATCACAGTAAACACAACCACAATGTACTCTATTTGTTCCTACTCTTAAAAAGACTGTTGACTTTTCAAAGTCTGGTCCATTGATCCCCTGACTCAGAGACAACTAAAAGTAAGAAGTTTTAAATTTTCTTAAACTTTCTTCGACGTTCTATAATAACAAACAAATATATCTAATAAAAATGTTTAATTTTACTATGTAAACTCAATCGTAATCTCAGAATTTTGTCTAATAGTCTTACCTACAAAAGCTCTTTTATTTTGTTGTTTTTTTTATCGCAAGTATAGACGTGTTGATGATGATGATGATGATGATGTTGCAGAGTATTGAAGTTAGAGGGAGTCTCTCATCTCGCAGAACAGAGAAAAGCTTCAAAAAAGGAAGATTCATGCTACGTTTAGGTGATGACTGAGATCTGCAGCTGCTTACCCTCAACAGTCGCAGAAACAGATGTATACTTTTTGTGTTATTCAAGTAATACTAAAGATCCTCTGAATCGCGGGTATCGATTAGTTTTCAACGAGTCAGGCTACATGTATGTAATATTCAAGATATTCGATTATGCTCATCTCTATTTCTAAGGTTTTGAAGTTATATGCTTTTCTCCGGTTACAACCGTGATTACTACATATTAAACTTTAGGGCATCATCAATGGGGGAGCATGTGAGGGTGTTCTTATAGAGAATATAATGTTAAAATAATGTAAGATCATGTGTTTAGATCTTTTGTTTAGAAGTTGATTAGTGGGAGAACATGTGTAAGATCTTAAGACTTAATAATATAATAATCTAAATTAAATTAAGATTTTACAATTATTAAAACATTTAAAAATAACATATAAATTGCAAATGCCAAATTTATGAAAAACTGAAAATAAAAGTGAAAATACAATACTAAATATTTATGAAAAAAACATTAAAAATATAAATAACAATAAACAAACAAACATATTACTTAATAAAAGCACAAAAACATTTTATCTAATTAATACATAGTTTATTATCCAAATTTATTCCAAATATGTTGAATATTCCAACCAATGCCCAAATGCCACGTCACCCCGCAACACCCACAAGAACAGATCCAGGTCAAGAGCCCAGTTCCTGATCTTAAGCCCATTAACCCATTTTTTTGGATTTAAATAATGCTTAGATCAGGGGGGGTGATCCCCCAATGCAGATGGTCTTAGACTCTAGAGTTGCACTATCAAAATCAGAATTTCACATGAACTTAACAGTAATAAACACACAACTTATTTTAATTCCTAGTTATACTTTAAAAATTTCCTTGTAAAAGAATGATTATAGAGTTAAAATCCTAATTTCTTTTAAGAATATCCACACTTCACCGATTAGGCTTCTTGATTTTTTATATTCGGTCCGGACTATAATAACTATTTGCTGAGGCCTATAGTGAGAGCTTTTTGTTTTCTTAGAAAAAAGTTTCAGATTTATTTTCTTGGAAGTTCGTTAAAGTTCTCCAAAATTCATACATTCTTTTTCCAGAAAATCAATAAATACAGTATTTTTAAGCAAATAAACAATGCTCATTGTAAAGCTGGTTACTTTAAGGCTATAAAGTGGATGTTTTAAGATAGTATATATTTTGTCTACAATTATTTCATTTCACACGGTAGACAACTTGTACCAGCACGTTCTTAATAAGTCATATACACTTTTGCCAGTTTCTATTGGTTTAACAATTAACCAATTTCATTGAAGAACATATATTTTTTTTTTTTTTTTTTTAGGGATGCAACACGAAGATTTCCCGGGAGGTCACCCATCCTAGTACTACTCTCGCCCAAGCACGAAGAACATATATTTAATCATATTAGTTTCACTTTAACAAAAGAAGAAAAAAAATCATATTAGTTTCAGCACTCGTGGGTATTTTTTTTTTTTTTTTGATAACTAGCACTCGTGGGGTATTGCTATTTGTTAATATGCAAAATCCATCAAGTTCAACGTTAGTCAATGTTCAGAAGGCAATAATTTATAGATTGTAGTTTCAATATCGAACACGTTGAATTCATGAGTTATCAATATTAAATCTAACAATGAATAAAAATGAGTAATTTTGTTTGCGCGTACCTTCTTATGGAGGGAGTGTGGGAGCAGAAAAGTAGCCATCCATCGTTGACCTCTAACTCACATTATTTGAGATATTTTTTTTTTTTTTTTGACAAGATTTCATGTTTTTATCATGATTTATTGAAAGTCATATCATTTTTATATTAATAATAACGAGAGTCGAAGATTATAACATAATTAATTTTATCATGATTTATTAAAAGTCATATCATTTTGGGTACTAAGTTACTTACGTTGTTTGCAAAAAAGTTAATTTTATTTCATGGATGAAGATTGTTTTTTATATTAAAAGGAATAATTCCGTTTCAAATAAACTTAGTAATATTAGTTTTATTGGGGCGAAGGTTTACATATCAAAATTATTATTACTCTAATTACATAAAATATTAATTAATTCTATTTTAAATAAAGAAATCAAGTTGGATAGTGGCTGCAAAATAATTGATTAGGTAAACTTCAATGAATACACATAATTGAATATTAATAATTACTCCTTCTGTTTCACAAAGAGTGTCATTCTAGAGTTTGATTTTTGTTTCACAAAGAGTGTCATTCTACATTTTCAATGTGACTTTTACACAAAATTTCCTAATTTACCCTTAACTTAAAGCTACTTCTACTTGAATTTAAATCATTAATCACTTATTAAATAGGGGCATATATGTATAATTCAATGTTTTTTAAATTTGTGTGAAATGTGTCAAAATGACACTCTTTTTGAAACGGAAAGAGTATATATAAAAACTACGCATTAAATAGCTTATATTAGAATCGAAACTAATCGTTTACAAAAAAAAAAAAAAAAAATCGAAACTAATCAAATAGTGTTGCTGCTGACAACTCTTGAATGGTGTGATGCATATACTAGTATGAGTGAAAGTTAGTGCCGTAGTCAAATATATGTGAAAATTTTATAAAGATTACGTATTCACGTGAATCCACCAGAATCTGAAAATAATCGTAGAAGGACTATTATTATAATATGGAATGGGAGTTTCACTTTTTAGGGAATATTGCAGTCTAGCAGACGAATATACTTTGTTTTTTCAACACTTTAATTATTGATCTAAATTTTTTTTTTAATAACTCAGGGTAAATTTGTAGACGTATGGAGGGACTCAAGACTAATCTCTCGGGAGAGGATGTTATTGATCTAAATTTGACATAACACTTTTTAAAGTAAATTTGCATTTTGAATTTATATATAGTACCAATGATTTTAAAAGTTAACAATCAAAGAGTGCCTAAGTTACGGATATCTCAATTTGGAGATTATGTACGTAGGTCAACAAGTGTTGTTAGGTTGGTCGTAAATTACTAGTTTATCTCAATTCGAATCTGTTTTGCAGATCAAAATTGCTATGTTCGAAATTGCATGGTTGAAATTTTCAAGTGGTACCAAAAGATTTGCACCAACAAAAAAAAAAAAAAAAAAAAAAGTGGTACCAAAAGTAGTACCATTTATATATCACTTATTTCCAATATATCACCAATAAAATTCGCAAAACATTATTAGTTTTAAATGGTAAAAGTCCGTCCAAATAACAAGATGAAATAGTTTAATTTTGTGCATCGAACAAAATTCGATTTTCTTTTTCTGTTAACCGCTTTTCTGCATACACAATTTTGTTAATGGAAAATAAATTTTGATCACGAGCGGATTAATCTGCATCATCCGCTATCAGATATAATTAAATGTGTCAGATAAATTATAAAATTTTCATTTATGACTCTTTATATATATAGTTTATGACTTATAATGACAGGCTTATCAATTCCATTAGTAGCATGTATAATTAAAAATATTACAGATATTTTCGTAAGATTTTTTCATGTTTTTTTTTCGGATTTGTAAACAAAATCCGTGTAATTATGCAAAATATTTATTTATTATTAATTTATTACAACAGCACATTATTTCGACGACGTGATGATACACCAATCTATCACAGGTTATTAAAGGAAAAACCAACGTAAGATTGGTTTTAGTCTGACTCGTCAGACAAAGACTCCAACCATTTTGTCATCTTCGTTCCAAGAATCAATGAACTCCATTGCATCAGCTACATTGACCTCTGGCGAATCTTCAATACCTCCGGCGCCGGCACCGCCGTAGCTTAAAATACCCTTTAACTCTTCCATAATCCCAAAATTATCGACTGTCGTATACATATCGGAGATCTCTTCATTGCTAAAGAATTCGTTGAAACCATCGGTGAAAGAACAGTTGTCGGAGAAGCCGGAAAATGGTGACGTAGTGTTGATCAAAACTGATGTTGCAGCCATTTTGTTGAGCAATGTGGAGGTCGGAGAATCAACGTCGCCGGAGTTTTGTGAATCTTCCGCGACGGTGGAGTTTCCGCTAATGATACCGGTTAGTAGATCCCGGTTTAATTCCACGGCGTATTTGCTTGCAACGCGGTTAAGAAGCCTCGCGGAACCGGATGAATATACCGGTTTATTGGTTTTTGGTACGAGACCGGTTTTACCGGTTGAATTGATCGGTTTATGAGTAATTGGATCGAGGCCTTTTTGTTTTAGACGCTTCTTGAGATTTGTGTTCCAATAGTTTTTTATTTCGTTATCAGTTCGTCCCGCCAAACTAGTGGCGATCGCGGCCCACCTTCAATAATCAAACGCAACCATACACAATTAAATAAGAAAATTATAGTATATTCTATGTTTGGGATTTTGAGATGAAAAGTAAAGTTTTTTCATGCAACATTACACATAGTAATGATTATCTAATCTAAAATTGAATTAAGGATACAAAAAAGAAGAGAGATGCTTACTTGTTACCCTTAAGAGCATGAAGCTTGATGATAGTGTCATCTTCTTCAGGACTAAACTCTCCTCTCTTAATGTCGGGTCTTAAGTAATTAGCCCATCTCAATCTGCAACTCTTTCCACATCTCTTTAATCCTATATACATTTACACACATTATAATATATTAATAAGAGAGAATATATATATATATAACTTTCTTTTTAAAAGTAGCTAATAATTAGACAATACGATAAAATAAATATACCAGCTTTTTCAGGGAGAGTACGCCATCCACCTTCACCATGTAGTTGAAGATAAGCAATAAGCTTTTGATCTTCCTCAGGAGTCCAAGCTCCTTTCTTTATACCTTCTTCTTTGCAACATGGTGTCCTCACCATCTCTCTATGCTCTTCTTCTTGATTTTGTTTTAGTTTAAATACCTAAATAGTACGTAAAATCCTAGCTAGAGCTAACAAAGGATCATTAAGACTCCATGTTTCCAAAAGAAAGACTCTTTAATCCTTTGTTTTGATATAAAACTAACAAGAAAAAAAAACTATGCCTTAAGAGAATTGAATAGAGCGTCTGATCAAAACCAGAAGACACTTGAAGACTGTACTCACTGAGACACTCTTTTGACGATGAACACGTGAACGTGTTATCATTATATATCGAGTTTAGAAACGAAAACTATCGATGCTTTTTTTTAGTTCTGTCTCACACAGATTACAGATGTGCTCTTATATAGCAAAATTACGAGAAAGGGATAGAGAGGGAGGGAGAGAGAAAGAGACAGAAGTACAGAAAATGATTAATAATTATTTGCAGTCAAAAGAAATGATCTTTGATGGAGGAATGGTTGAGATTACACGTTCTTTAAATCTTTTATACACACTTACACAGGCCACTAAGTCACTGTAGTGCAATGCTACGTGTAATGTTATCATTGGACCAGTTGAGCATCTGTCAGAATTCGCGGTCACACGGAAATGCTTACTGATGAGTGATGACACTGTTCTGATGCTCTTGTCCGTTTTAGTTTGTTTCTTGTGAGATCAAGGAACATTGTGATTTTGGGTAAGAGTTTGTATTGATTCTAGGAGATATGGTCGTCAAGAAAAGAGATCAGCTACAATAATAATTGATTCATTCAAGGGTCCCTTCATTCAATCAATAATTAAGGCTAATATCATTAAATTATTGCTATTTTATTCTTTCAAAATGTATTGGTTTTAATACTAGTGATTAGTGAAGGTTGAACTATGAGTCTATGACTATGACATTATATGTTAAAATTTATCAGATATTTTATAGCATATGTGTGTGGAGGATTTGATTTTAAAACACAACCTTTTTCATCTTTAGTGTTTAAACCGCAGCTTGTATAATCATTGATAGACTACTTAACAAAAAAAAAAACTATTAAACAAGGAAGAAAAACAAAATGAGATGCGATTTAATATTGATTCTTGATTTAATATGATATAGAACAAACAAGACGCGGCCTAATGACATTTATAAGTCTACCAAAAACCTGTATTACTTCTTTCGGGATCGAGTCTCTTCTACTATGATGAAATTACTTGTACTGCCACTAATGGACCGGTCCGTTGTGTCCTAGACGAGAAAAAAAAAATTTGATATTGTACGATCCAAATGCTTGTCCTATTTTTTTTTTTTTGGAATAAGAACGAAATATATAAAGAAACATGACATACAAAGATACACACACTCATTAAAATAACATGAAAATATTTTATTTGTATTTAAATATTCTTTTCAATTCTAAATTTCACTAGTAAAAAGACAAGATTTGTATCACAAATAATTACATAATTATATCATGATACAAAAATCTATTCTTTTGTTAAAAAAAATTAGCTATTTTTGTGATACAAAAATCTTGTAGGGATGTTAATTTTATATGGGATGAGATTTTGAAACTAAAAACAGGACGATATGAAACATAAGTTTTTGCTCACCTTTAGTTATATAAGTTTACATCCTTTTTTCGGTCAACAAAAGTATTCATCCTTCATTAATTATATCAGACTATATGTGTAGAATCGTGAAAGAAATAAGTTGAAAAGGGTCTAAAAAACCTTGTGTGTGACAGAATTAATGTATATGTCTTCAACTATACGAACATATTAAATATTTTGGATTTGAGTTTTTTTTTTTTAAATCAATTTTGGATTTGAGTTTTTTAATGAAACAAAGTTATTGCACGAATGTAAACTACGAGGACCTGAAGTGAAGATTCATGTGGTACTACGTGTTGGATTGTTTCTGATTCCCGATGCAACAAGATAAATCAACCCATTGCAAAGCACAAGACTGTAAAATTGAGCAGTTGGAAACGTAAAATTGTTGTCGAAGATAAGCTCTGACAAGATATACTGCATATTTAGAGTTCTTAGGAAATTGATAAAACCAACACAAAAAAAATCACAACTTGATAATATAGTACTTATTAACAAATGATCAAAAATTACTGGCAAAAAGCCAAAAACTGTTCGCATGTGATATTATTGATTTTAATGAATGAGGTTTATAACACGTTAAACTATACTGTAAACATCTAAGCATATTTTTCACACCAAAAAAAAAAATTAAGCTTATTATTTATGACGGAAATAAAAGTTTATTTGATAGCATGGATCTTCATATATATAATTTAAATCTTATTATTCTCATGGAAACTATTATCATTATTGTGGCCGCCATCAGTCAATGTTTAAACGGTAAACAAATGATAGCATCATGTTAAATTCTTCGTTTAATAAACACGACGAATCCCAAAGAAGAGAAATCAAGTAATATTAGTTTTGTAGTCAGCGGCATATGGATCTTAGCTAGAGAATGAAATTCTGTAGACTTCGAATATTAATCTGAATTTGGATCTAGTACTTTGCGGCTATAAAGTATAAAAGCACAATGATCTACCATGCACTTGTGGTATTTTTGAAGTAATTCTCACTCACTTTGGTGGGTTTTCTATTTTAAGAATAATCAATTAGAGCTTACATGATAATATATTGTTGAATCATTGGATGCATTATTGTGTCATACTCTGTAGTCTCTTGCATTAGTATGAAGGGGTGGTCTCCAATATCGGTTATCAGAAGAGACACAACTAAATATATGCATATCAATTAGAGCTTTTTTTTTTTTTTTTTTGGCAAAGATCAATTAGAGCTTATATTTTAATTTTAGTTTTTTTCTAACAAACCAAAATACTATCACAATATTTTGTATATATAGACAATTACTCCATACATTTTATTTATCAATATCTGAATC
Organism: Arabidopsis suecica; assembly: GCA_019202805.1. NCBI lineage: Eukaryota > Viridiplantae > Streptophyta > Magnoliopsida > Brassicales > Brassicaceae > Arabidopsis > Arabidopsis suecica. The sequence goes on along the minus strand of CM032912.1, from coordinate 13,053,352 downwards.
TATATATATATATACTTTTTATTCGGAGAAATTACTCAAAAATATAGAGACATCGTTACACCACACATAATATAGAGACATCTTTATACCACACATTATATTATATATATATATATATATATATATAACTTTTCCTTCGGAAAAATTACTCAAAAATATAGAAACATCGTTACACCACACATTATATAGAGATATCGTTACACCACACATTATATTTTTTCTCGAGAGAAATTACTCAAAAATATCCTCCCTCATTTTTTTGGTGCAACAAAATATTTCCCACTAAGAAACTTAAAAATTCTCCAATAATTCGGGTTTAGATCAATCTTTTTTTTCTTTCTTTTTGGGTGGTATAAAACACGCCTATATATTGACGTCGTATGACCCCCACATGGCCACATGGTCTCCTCTCTTCACACTCCACCACGAGGTCCACAACCGCACATATGAGCATACTGACCCTTCTTTTTTTTTTTCTTCTTTTCATTTTAATAAAAAGATGAGATATTTTATATAGATACGTAATATTATTAACATATTTTATTATTATAAACATAATTAAATACTATTCTTTTTCTTTTCTTACAATTATATATGTCTTGTTCTTTTTTGGAACAATAATACGCATGGACATTAATTCACACCAGGTTTTGGCATTTGGATATTTTTTTGCTTTAGTTCAAATTTGGGATTATAGATCTTTTTGGAATTTGAAAAGAGCATTTGAATTATAAGCATCTTCTTATTTGGTCGACTTATTAGAATTCGGTCCAGGTTTGATTTGGGTTTATCTGAAAGAGATTTTAAAAATAAGAATAATTACTTGATTTAGTAAATATTAAATAAATATATTTTTAGCAAAATTACTCTATTTATATATAACTATAACTAATTTTATATAAATTGAGGTTTATTCGAGTATGGTTAGGTTTATTTGATATAAAAATTTATGTACTGTCCAGGTTATCGTAAAATTATTCAGTTTGCATTGATGAATTTTCTGCTCGTTTTTTTGTTTTATTTCCACCGGCCATGATCTTCACAATCACTTTATATTTTGAATTATAAAGTTTTTGGGTCATTTTAAAAGAATATGAATCCAAATCCAAACAGAGCTCAGAAAATCAGATATCTACTGTAATTTAAGATGGACCAAACAATGAAAATCCGTAGTTGATGAAATTAGATCATCCTAAAGCTACATGTGAGTCTTTCATCAGGCCAAACCACGAAACTACTATAGTCTACCGGAGAGTCTTTACATAAGGAGATTCGAAAAATGAGTCGTTTTCGTATGTCATCCAGCAGATCAATCTTATAAAATTAGATCTCATTAAGATTTCCTTTCTAAAAAGGAACTGTAGTTTTATGAAAGAGGGGTCTCTAAGAAATTCCATAAATGAGAACACATGTCTCACCTTATTTCTCTCAAATCTCAATTATAGAATATATATGCGATGCTCCAAACAATGTTAATATATTCCCCAAAAACAAAACACGGAGTGGAGGTAGTTGCATGGTATTTGGCAGCTAGCATGAAATAATTGTAAACAAATGAAGCGAAAGATTTGTAACACATTTTTTTTATTTAGTGTTTGGTGTATAGTACTCGACTATGCAAAGCCACACTTTACAACAAATCATGTTTGGTCGTGAATCATGTGCTTTATAGTGGACCCCTCGAACTTGCAAGCCCATGCATTTCATGTTATTGAGTATGTGGTCTTTTTCCCAAAAAAAAAAAATAGAAAAAAAAGAGAGTATGTGCTCAATTTAGTAAACAAACGCAACGAAGAAGGTGACGTCATTTCTTTTGCTAAAAATGGATATTCTAATTTCTAACGAATGAGAAGTTCATGTTAAACAGAGTTGAATTCAAAAACAAATAACGGTTTCTGATAAAGTCTTAAACCAAATATATTGAATATATCAAACATGAGAACAATGTATAAACATATTATTGATCATAAATCTCTAACAAATCAAATGGACATATCTCAGTGTTGTGTGCTATGTGGGGAGGCAGAGATCACCATTTTTTCGCATGTCCCTGCATCCACAGTTTAGGACTCAATTGGTCGCAACTTACTTGGTGACCGCATTGAAACCAGACTGGTTGTACTTGTACATCTAGTGGTGGACTTGGTACTCTTTATATCAGATAATGGGCTTCAATATATGGGCCCATGAATATTCCTAGGTTATAATTTTCATTTAAAAAAAAAATTCGATAAATATTTCAAAAACTCATTTGCCACCATAAATGGCATCCATGTCTCTCTAGCCAGTAGCCCCCGTTCGATTGGTTATGCCGTCTTCTTGACACATGAAAATTAAATTGAAAAATTCACAAATGGAAAATGAAAAAGGAAAATTGAATTTCATATAGCAGTGTTTATTTACTATGATAGCATTTACTGCCCAATTATTACAATTCCAGAATAAAAATGTTATTTCCTTTTATTCCAATGATATTAAATGCATTCATGTGTTACACATTGTAACCCCCTTCCCCAATTCATGGCAATCTATTTCTTGTCTCCCATTTATTTTTTTCAAATTTCAAATCATTCTTCTCCCTCATAATAAATTCTTTCTCTCCCTTCTCAAAACATTTCTTGAAAAAGCCAAAACACACACTCACACAAAAAGACTATTTCTCGTGACAAAGAAACATAACAGCCATGGCTTCACAGTGGACAATACCAAAACTTGTCACTTGGAGAGTCAAAGATTGGGCTTCCTGTTTCTTGGCTTGCAAGATTCCTCTAGGTCTTCTTCTATTCTCTTCTTCCTTTATTTCATTACTTTGTCAATCATTGTTTCAAGTTATTTTACCGATTACAGTATATGTTTCAGACGTAGATGAAGATGGAGTTAATAACAATGGAAACACTACGAACAACAATAATCTAACGTTCAAGAGGATTAAGAGGAAGATAAAGAGTACTAAGAAGAAGAGATCAGAGAGGAAACTCAGTCTAAGCCCACCAGGGACACGTCAGCATCATCTTCATCTAAGGAGCAGTAGCGTTTCTCCGACGACGTCGGCGTCTCAGCACCGGCGCTTGAGCTGGCCTCAGCCACCTGTCTCAGAAGAATCTGGATTCATTGTCTTCTGCTTCGATCGTCAAGATGGTGGTTTCGATGTGGTTAAAGAGGGTAAACAAGAGAGGAAAGAGACCGAATTGTCGTCAGAAAAGTCACCGAGGACGGTGAATCGTAAGGTTCGTTGTCCAAAAATCAAAATTGTTCTAAAAAGTTAAAAGCATTACCACTAGGCTATTAGTCTAAAGTTTTGATGCTTTTATTTTTAAGAACAGCTTATATATGGAGGAGACCAAGGAGTAGGAGAAACAGAGAAGAATAAGTCGCCGGAGAATAAAGGAACAGAACAAGATCATAACAATAACATTTCATGTCAAGAAACCAAAGATGTCTCTTGTGATGTTACACAAGTAATGTTTCATAAGATCTTTCAACTTCAAAGTACTTGAGAATTTACCATTTATATTTATTTATTAGTCTTGGAATGTTGCAGAAAACCGAAGAAGAAGAAGAAGACATTGATGCCTCTGATAAATCTAGCGGGTCTAGTCACTCAGATGAAGGAAGGGGATCTTTTGCATTTCCCATGTGAGTTTCAATAACAACAAAAGAGTTAACAATTTTTGTTTGGAAATTAAGTTTTCTGCAAAATTGATAATCTGTACAATATGGGATTGAAAATTGATGCAGATTAGGAGTAGAGTGGATGGGGAGCCCTGTTAAGATGCCTGAATCAGATGACTTGTCTCCCAAGAAACAAAAGCCGGTTGCTTTAGGGTTCCAATGCTGTAGATTCTGAAAAAGATAACATTCTACAAGTTTATCCAATTCTTTTGTTTTACTCTGTTTCTGACTCCTAAGTAAAGAAACACTCTTCAAGGACAGATAATCTACAATCTTGATAAGACACGAACTGATATGAAATCATCAGTATCCTCATGTCTTGATGGTTACACATATCTATGTATATCTGTTCTCAAATTTGAATGTATGTCTAAAGAAGAAAACTTGGTGTAAATTAGTGCCAAAAGATATGTGACTACAAGTAAGAATCACAGCTTCAACATACACTATTGTTTTTGCCAGAAAACATTGGAGATATGAAACTTGAAAACTTTTGCAAATGTCAAAATCTTTCAAGTAGAAAAATAGTGACTAGGAAATTATATATTTACAATTAGACATGTCATTACAAATAATAGAGGGTCTAAAAGTAAAAAAATAATAAGATAGGGACCTAATGAGTTATTATTCCATCTAACTTCGAAACGTCGTCGTTTCAATAAGCCTCGCATCTTAAAAGTTAAAACCCACCGGTGGTGAGTGATGAAACTCCGATGACACAACAATGGCAGCGTTAAGCAACCGCTTACGTATCTTCACGCGCCGCTTCTCCTCCACCCGGACGACTCAAAGAAGCGGCAGAGGAGCTACCACTAAAGTACCCACACTCTACACAAACCCAGAGATCGACTCGGATCCCATCACTCTCCAGCTCTTCTCGTGGGGACGAGGCGCATCAGGTCAACTCGGCGGCGGAATCGAGGAGATTCGAATGTATCCGTCTCCGGTCGCTAATCTTCTCCTTCGCTCTGATCAATCCTTCTCTCTCGCCCAAACTCCTGGAAGAATCGACGCCGATTCATCGAGTTTTCGGATTGGAATCTCTTGCGGCTTGTTCCATTCGGGTTTAACCATCGACGCAGATCTATGGATTTGGGGCAAAGGTGACGGAGGTAGGCTAGGGTTTGGCCAAGAGAATTCGGTGTTCGTCCCCAATTTAAACCCGCTTTTCGAGGAACATTCGATTCGATGTATCGCTCTTGGTGGTTTGCATTCAGTAGCTTTAACACATCAAGGAGATGTATTCACTTGGTGAGCTCTAGCTTCAATAATCTCAATTTGAGTTTGGAATCATACTGTTTGAGCTAGTTGATGCAATGTTAATGGATATTATTAGCGTTTGATCTATTGCTTCTGCATAATGTGATGGTTCAATATTATTAAAAATGAAGTTGTTAGGGGTTATGGTGGTTTTGGAGCCCTTGGACATAAGGTTTACACTAGAGAACTCGTTCCTCGACGTGTTGACGGCTCTTGGGATTGCAAAATCTCTGCCATTGCTACCAGTGGAACTCATACCGCTGCTATTACCGAATCAGGTTCCCACATGCTTTCTCTTCTTGTTACATTTCTGTTGTTATAGACATGTTTTCATATGTATATACAACTTCAAAAGAACTTAATTGAAGTTTTCGAACAAGCCGAAACTGTAAGGTAGACGAAGTAGCTGTAACCGTAAGAGTAATAGATCTCCACTATGACTATAGTTACCCTCTTTTCCTCAAAATCTGGACCGGTTCTTCTTTTTTTTGTTTCAACTGTTTGATATACTAGTATTTGCTCTGTGTAACTTTTAATCGAGCAAGACTTGTTCTTGGTTGTAGGAGAGCTGTATATGTGGGGAAGAGAAGAAGGGGATGGTAGATTAGGACTTGGGCCAGGTCGAGGACCAAACGAAGGTGGTGGGCTTAGTGTTCCTTCAAAGGTCAAAGCTTTAACAGTTCCCGTAGCCTCTGTCTCATGTGGTGGTTTTTTCACAATGGCTCTTACAAAAGAGGGACAACTCTGGAACTGGGGAGGTTAATACCAATTTAAGCCTTCGTTTCTACCATTGTTAGTGTTAAAAGGAATTCATTGGATCTTTATGTATCAGCAAATTCCAATTATGAGCTCGGGCGCGGTGATAACTTGGGAGGTTGGGAACCATTGCCGGTTCCCAGTTTAGAAGGTGTTCGTATTACCCAGATTGCTTGCGGTGGATATCACTCTCTTGCCTTAACCGGTAAACAATCTTCTCCCAATCGAACAATTTCTCTAGTCGATTCTACTAATATGACTTGAAAATTGCTTGATGTGAAAACAGAGGAAGGTAAAGTACTCTCATGGGGCCACGGTGGCCATGGCCAGTTGGGTAATTCCTCGTTGCGAAACCAGAAAATTCCTACAGAAATCGAAGCATTAGCAGATAAAAAGATCGTCTTCATCGCTTGTGGAGGTTCCTCGTCTGCAGCGATAACAGGTATATAAAGAAGCTATAGATATATTTTCATTTGACGTGAAAATTAACTCAAAAAACTAAAAACATGGGATTGATTTTCGAACAGATGGTGGTGAACTCTGGATGTGGGGAAACGCTAAAGATTTTCAGCTAGGAGTTCCAGGTCTCCCGGAGATCCAAACTACTCCGGTCGAAGTCAATTTCTTAACCGAAGAAGATGAGTGTCAACCACACAAAGTTATCTCAGTTTCCATTGGTGCTTCACATGCTCTGTGTTTGGTCTCAAGATCACATTAATAAACACTTTGATAGACGATAGAAAACAGTCGACGGCTCGCTTAGAAATGCAGTACATTGAGGTTCAACTCAAATGTTGTTTGGCATATACATTTGAAATGGAAACGCAGTGGTATTCAATATGGTATAAGGTGTGTGATTATACAACTAAATGAACAAGATCTTCACATATAACAACAAAAAGAAATGAACAGACCGATTCTTAAAAGTCGAAAGAACCATCAATTTGAGCAGCAACCAACCTTTTTAACGGCAGAGACATCGTCTTTAGACCCAACGTTGATGGTCTGTCCTTTGGGAAGAGCAGCCGGGTCATCTCCTATATCCAACGCTTTGCGGCTAACCACACGGTAAATCTGAGAAAGCACTTCAGTGAAAGCATTTTCAACGTTCATCGATTCAAGAGCAGATGTCTCCATGAAGAAAGTGTTCTCTCTCTCCGCAAAAGCCATAGCGTCTTCAGTGGAAACAGCTCGTAGGTGACGGAGATCGGCTTTGTTCCCAACAAACATGATGACAATGTTAGAATCTGTATGATCTCGAAGCTCCTTTAACCATCTCTCAACGTTCTCAAATGTCACATGTCTTGTAACATCGTACACAAGCAATGCTCCTACAGCTCCTCTGTAGTATGCACTTGTGATTGCTCGATATCTTAAAAACCATATCAAAATCAACAAAACTTGTTCATCAATCACGATTACGTAGATATCTAAATGTATCAGGAATCAATGGATTTCTTCAGATTCATCAAAATGAAGAATTCTTAAATTCAAATCGATCTTATTATGAATTTGAGAATTGCATACATACCTCTCTTGGCCAGCGGTATCCCAAATCTGGGCTTTGACGATCTTATCATCGACATGGATGCTTCGAGTGGCGAATTCGACACCGATCGTGGATTTAGATTCGAGACTGAACTCGTTTCGCGTGAATCGAGAAAGGAGGTTAGATTTTCCGACACCGGAATCTCCAATTAACACAACCTTGAAGAGGTAATCGTAGTCGTCGTCGGCTCTATATGCCGCCATTGTGAGGTTTTTCGCTCTCCTTGAAAATTTTATGGATCTGAGATTTCTGGGAATTTAGCGCGTTTTGATCAACCAAGGAGAAGAAGAAAAAGAAGAAAAAAAGTTTCAAATTTTCAGGGAAAAAGACAAAAATGTAAAAAAATAAATCGCGGAGATCCGGATCCGACTTACGTTCGGGTCTGGGTCGTTATACAGGCCTTTATTTGGGTCCGGGAAACGGTTTTATATTTTTATCTTTCTTTTTTTTTATGTTAGTGATTTTTACCTATTTTTATTTGGGCTGAAATAAGTGATTCGGTTTTTTCTTCACCTAAATATTATATCGATCTTAAGTTATTTTATTGACGTTACACCGAAATAATTTATAAGATTCCCAAAAGATTTAGATTAATTTTAAAACTATGAATGAGTTTATAGTTGAAGATGGAGATGGACCAGATGGTGTAATTAAAGACAATGTGTATCATGTTCCAGTGTTCCGTTAATGTGTTTGCAAGAACATGCATGAATAAATCTATTCGTAATAGTTTCAATCTAAAAACACACACAAAAGATATCATCTTGATATATGTTGGTTGTAGTTATGAATCGATTTTAAGAAATTTAATTTAATTTTTTTGGTTGGGGGACCTTGGGGTTATCATCAATTTACACTTTTTTGTGAAACTTGATTGGGGTTTTTGTTAATCCAAAGATGAGTTGGCCTTTCAATTTAGAAAATATTTTTTGCAAAAAAACAGACACGAGCTCTTAATTTATTTATTTTTTAAAATAGTAAAGACATACGCTGGATCATTAATCATGACGTTCTAATAGGGATCCATTTTTTATATATGTGATTTGTGTTGTTAAGCAAAGATATAAAAAGTGCTTGAGTGCTTAGACTCTTTTACATACAAAAAACGGTTAGGACGAGCGGTCACCCTTTCCATCGACCCATGCATGCCTTTCCATAAAAATCCAGCTGTTTCAATTGTAATCCCAGCTCAGCAACCTACTATATATACCTAATTAATATAGTTTGAGCTAATCAATTAGAATGTTACCCATAATTTAATAATCTACATTGGAGAATTTTGCATGTTAATTGATTTTCTTTGCAAATGTTAAATCTATAAATTTGTCTATAAGTTATCTTTTTTATGATCGCATTACCATTTCATTTAGCAGTCATTTCTACTAATGGTAACTTGATACTGCAACATTGAACAATTTAAATACTTTAAAAAAAAATTAATCTATTATTAATTTATTCTAAGTGATGTTTTCTATCGCCGTGTTTTATACCCTTATGTGACCTTAATCCCACCGACATCAACTGTTTCAAGTTTCAATTTATGCATTGTCATTGTCTGATTCTTCGATTTCTTTGAGTTCCTTGTCAAGTGATGGTGACTTATCTTCAACTTCGACATTTACATAAGAGATTCCTACAAAAAATCGTTACTATCTTAGCGAGTGATCACTTCGGCCATATGTTTGATCTCAGATCGGTTCTTTGGAGGTTCAGATTTAGATATCGACATTAATTGATACCTATGGCTTTCGATGTGAGAATCAAAATAGGTTTTATTGATAGAACCATTTTTCAACAGTTTTCCCAAATTCTATACGCATGCATTTCCACATACAACTTTGACCAATGGTTTTAGACATAATTCACGTGTCAAGAACGTATTACATCATAATATGAAACCAAGTCGCATCACCATGATGGTTCCATCAACACCATGAATGTGTTATTTTAGGCAAAGTTAGTTATGATATGGGAGAATCTGAAAAGTGCTAATTGTGCATGTGAGATCATTTGAATCCTTCTACACTTCTATATAAAACATTCTACCATATTTAAAAGGATTCCAAGAGTTCTAGAAGATTCTACAAAATAGCCAAAGAGAAAAATGTCAAAAATGGCCAAGTGTAACTGGACAGAAAAGAGTCCTGCTACCAAAAAGAAATATATTAAAACGTTCAAGCCGAAGAGAGAATCACAAGCAATTTTTAATCTTAATCCCTTAAAACACCACTAAACTCCCCTCTTCTCAGTTATGACCTAGCCTATTACGCGTAGTTTTCCATCGTTATTGTTAAGTAACCATCCCACCAAAACATGTGGTTTGAGCAAGTGTAACCATCATAGATCTAGGAGTGTACTTATAAGAATACCCACATTTGAATAAAAATGTACACAAAAATCCTCTAATTTGTCAAACAATCGAGTCGATCGATGAAAAATATTCAGAAAAATACAAGTAAGAAATCATGAAATAATAAAACGAAAAAATGATTAGGGGAACATGGTGGAGTCATACACCAACCCACAGACAATCCCAAACTCTCCCAACCGCCCAACCAAACTCTCCCGTGTGTGATTTGTATGAGATTTTATAACTTAAGCACATGTCCTAATGGACCTACTCTCCTCTCAAGTGTTTTCCCTACAATGACCACCACCTACCTAATCTGGACCCCTCTCCATCATCACCATTGATTCCTAGTGTCATCAATCCAATCCAACGACGTATACGAGCTCTTAGTTTTCCCTGATCCAACGGCCCACAATCAGAGAATCCGTACTCTCTATCTCTCGGCTAGATAGATTTTTGAAGTCGTCTACGAGCGATTGGTGTTAGAGAAAACGACGAACCGACTTCGATATTATAAGTACGTCAGCCATAGACGTTACGACACGTGAAGTGGGACCCATCTTGAGCCACGTGGAATACATGTCGCGCATGAGACTCGTCACTAACACGTGGGTCCTCTGCGCAAATCGCTCGTCTATTTTTGCTTTTTACGCGACGGCACGGCTCTCTCGTTTTGTCCGTACAATTCCCTCAAAAACTTTTCTAATTCGCCACTGAGAGTAATCAATCTCCCAAATAATCTCCATTCAAAAATATATATTTTTTTATATCAATAACAAACCTAGGATTACTACTCCCTCGAACTACTCTTAATTTATACTAGTTAATAGAAATTGATTACTATAATAGTAGATCATTTAATTTTCAATGACCTAGTAGTATAAGCTGCGATGTGGAATAAATAGTTGTTTTTATTCGATATTATAAAATTCGATTATATGTTTCCGAAGATAGTTAAGGTATAATAAGAAATTGATTTTACTATTGTTTATTTAAGTGCTAACACGGCGGAACTTAGCTACACCGAACCTGTTCATAATGACTAATGAGTCATACGTAGAGAAATACATAAACAAAGAATTCAAGCCAAAAGAAAACGCATAATCAAAAAAGAAGTATGAAGACAAGATTTGTATGCCCAATCAATATATAAATTTAATAGATACATCAATGAAAACCAAAAAAAATCTCAGAAAATTAAAATCTTATCAAATATACAACGATAAGTAAAACAGCCAGTTCCAAAACTGAACCGAAGCCAAATTAAAACCATGCCACATAAATTTGCACTCTTGGGATATTCCAAAAACTAACCAAAAAAAGAAGGTAAATTTTATATTTCAAACAGTCATATAATTATATAATAAATCCCGTTTTAAACCCATAAAAATAAAATAAAGTAAACCACTTCATCGAACTTTACCTTATGTGTATGAAATATATATATTTGGGTTAAGCAGAAGAAGTTATGATCAGAGAATCAAGGAAGGTAGAGACCATTCTGATCTTGGTCAGACGCCGTCCATTGACTTTGACTCCAGTATGCATGATCAACGGTACTGGTTAGATCAAACAGTGTTTGATCTCCTCCGCCACTTCCCCAATCCAACGGTTCAAATCCCATATTCGGATCCGAAGATCTTCCTTGAAACTCAACCTGAGCCGTTCGATCTCCAAACTGCTGCTGCTGTACAGTTTCACCTTCTAACTTCAGATGATCGTCTTGATTTACGAATTTACCCCCGAATCCAAACGCTGTCGTTTCAATAGCCGACGCCGCCGTAAAACCCCCGATCTCAGAGAAAACTCCACCGTCCGATGAGCCTTGTCCGAGTAACGTCGACCACTCGATCCCGTTCCCGTACAGTTTCATATTAGGCATATCAAAACTGGGAATAACCGACGAAGCAACCTCTGCCGCCGCGGTGACGGAGACGGCGGCGACGGTGGTAGAGTTAGAAGCGGTGAGAGAAGAGCTCTCGCTGCTAGAGTGAGATCCCGTACTCGATTTCTCCTCCACGTGATGATCATCTTGCGTCGTCGTTGGTTTGTCGGCTGAGGACGACGACGAAACCTGTTTTGTTTTCGAACGTTTAGCTTTCCGGCAACCACCCCCGACGGGAACGTTACGGAGAACACCACCTTTAGTCCAGTAACGACGACAGTTCTTGCAAAAGTGTCGAGGCTGAGAAAGATTGTAATTGTTATAGTAACAGAACTTTGTGTTAAGAGAATTACAACGAGGACACTTGAGAGATTGATGATGGTTAAGTATATTGTTCTGATGAGCTCTCATCCTCCGATCTCCACCTCCTCCACCGCCCATTCCTCCACCGAAAAACCTCCCTCCTCCACCTCCTCCACCGCCAACTCCGGTCATCGAGTAATCATGAATATCTTGCATTTCTTAGAGAGATGATAAAGAAAATTATACAATCAAGTTTGGGATATAATTTTTTGGAATTGGGAGGTTACAGTGGAGAAGAGGAGAGAGAGAGAGAGAGGTGAAGTGGTAAGCATGGGAAATACTTGTTCTGAAACTCTGACAAAGCATATCTTTCATATGTCTGAACAGGCAGTTTATGTTTAAATTATGATTATGCCCTTGTGATATTTTGCATTTTACAATCCCGTAGTGTGGCTGTATTCAGAAGTTAGCTTCGAGTCCAAAAATTGGCCCCATGGAATTATTATTTATTAATATCTTTGCGCATTCAAGTGATTTGTTATATTTCGGTTGTATATTTATTTATGCCAAAGAAGTCGCATCAAACGTCCAATGATTGATAACAAAATTGTTAGTGTTTATATATCTTTTATTTTCACATCAAATTTTATAGTAAATAAATCCCCAGAGTTTCGAAATGTTTATGCAAGAACTTTTGAACTACTCCCTCCGTATTTTAATAATTGTCGTTTTAGAATTTTTATTTTTTTGAATTAGACGTCGTTTTCAAATTTCAATGCAAAATTTATTACTTTTTAATGTTTTATGATGTGTCATAAAACATTAAAAAGTAATAAATTTTGCATTGAAATTTGAAAACGACGTCTAATTCAAAAAAATAAAAATTCTAAAACGACAATTATTAAAATACGGAGGGAGTATAAATTTTTTAAAATGTCAAGTAGTTTTCTGTTTCGTAAGATACATATCAAATTGTTTCTTGAAAAATCAAATTTTTATTGGGGACAACAATTTATTTCGTGTAAGAGGTTAATATCTTGTAACGAATATAATGAGAATGTTTTTACTATGCAAAACAATGAATCATATTCTATAACTATATAGAAATGAATTAGAAGTCTAAATAACCTACGCATTTTTTTCTTTAACCTACGCATTTTTTTTCTTTAACCTACGCATTTTTAAATCTCATATCATATGAAATGTTTTAAATGGGTTGACTAGTGATTACGTATATAATTATATTATATGCTATACAAAATTACAAATTGTATTTAATCTTTAGATATTATCCTCGTACCGAGTCTAAGAGACTAAGACATAGTCCACATGATACATCTCACTGAACTACGTTGCTTGAACATGCTAGAATCATTTCTGATGTACTAAAGTTTTTGTACTTAATTTAAATAAGTATCGAATTTTACTTTGCGTGTGAAAGTGAAACATAACATAAATAGGTATTTTCGCGAGAAGCTTCTTTGGAATTTGAAGTTACCCGTAGAGCTTTAATGAAATCACTTGCATTGTTTTCACAAACTTTTTGTATTGGAAAAATAATGGAGGCATTGTCAAAAGCTAAAATCCGTTGCTTCATGTACAAGAAAAAACAACGTCCAAGTTCTATCGTCTAACATTTGTTGTATGTTTAAGGTTTGAACAGTGAACACTTGCCACATAATTACAGTCATCTTTGAATAATTATTATATTAATTAGTTATGTCACTTTTAGATATACAAATATTTCAATGTTAAATAGTGATTTTAACAATTGTCATAGTGGTATAACAGTCCTTCGTCAAAGTTTTTCATTCAAAACCTTACTATATTAATCTTGTTTTCTTCCCCAAATAGATTATCTTCCGTTGAGTTTCTTATAACTAATTCATGAAAGTCTTAATCTTTATTAATTAACACGTCAATTTCACAAAGAAATTTTGAAAGACGGATTAACAAATTTAACCCTAATAATAGTGGGCCAAGATTTTGGTTGTATTGGGAAGAATCTGGGCGGTTGATAAGGATAAGAGGACACGTGGAGGATGAAGAAACGTAAGAGTTGGATGTCCACATAAATTGGATTGTCGACTTGTCGGCCACCCCGCTTTATCTGCTGATTCAAAGAGCTTTGTGGCCTGTTCCAGTGGTTCCTCTTGTGCCACGTCACCGTATACCTCTTAAGAATGATAAAACTATTTGGTATGAGAATGTAGTGTATGTGTACAAATATGGTACTTGTAAATCGCAATTATTTGTCCGGTTGTCAAATTAAGTAATCGCAACTAGTTTTGTACATTCCAAAACCTTTAATTTAGACCTATAGTCCAGAGTTCTATGGATTTTCGAATAAGCCTTGGTAATTGATATGATTCATAGTTGTAGTTGATATGATTTATAACCCGTAGTTTAAACCAAAATGCCGTACCTTATTATAATTTTTATTTCTTACAAAGTTACATTTTGTATAAAAAGTGAATTGAAATTCATAATCAGCGTTCGCATTAAATTGAACGTACCTTCGCTTGAAATATCCATGGTTTTATAATTCATACTGGATGATGTCCGTATATTTTCAGAAATTATGAAATTGACCCGTATTCTAGTGGAAAGAGCAATTAGGACCACTAGAGTGGGTAAGCAAATGTCGGGTGCAAAGTGCTAACTGAAAACACGATAATAGTGACATGCAGACATATAATACAATGCTCATCGTTCATATGTCAAAGATGCATGACAGTGATGAGACTTAGCAGTGAATTACATATCATATTGTTTGTGATATTATTATCAAAGACAGTGATGAATAGCAATAGCAATGAGCCTATAATACTGGTTGTGTTTGTATCATTAATGATTAATATACCGCTGTAGTTGCCCAGACCTTAAACTCTAAAAACTCTAAACTTTTACTATTGACAATAATAAAATCACATATTGTTGTAATCATTATATTGATGGTAACAACAAAAAAATGTTTTGATGATGCAAAATTTAACATTTTAATATTTTTTATAAGCCGATGTTGTTTGAGTCGAATTATTAGAGGTCATTCTAGAGTTTTTTGATATGTAAACTCCTCGTATCTGGTTTGAGCAACTGGTCAACCAGATGGTTAATATATAGAAACATGTTGATATATAGGAAAAAAAACTAAGACAATTAGTTAATTTCACTAAAACGCTTATCGTAGATGTGTTAACTAATCATATTAATTTCAACATCGTCTAATATCTGCGAGTGAACACATTGATTTTATTTCGAAAAATTCAGTAGTGATCGGGATTGACGTAAAATATATTAACGTCTTGTGTATTCAATATCCTTCTAAAGTGTTCAACTGTTCATGCAAGAACCTTGTTCATTACACATGCGCTTTGATACGACGTGGCTATAATTATCACAAAACATTAGGAGTATTAAATTCATTATTTTCATGCGAGTTTCGGATATTCTACTATTCGTGGACGTCAATAACATTCACTATACGAATGCCTCAATATGCATGTGCACAGTGCGCACCACACTGCACCCACACGCATCTAAAGTATTTGACATTTTCTAATGTCGAATGTTTGACGAATCTAATTAAATTAATTATTTACATACACTATTTCGCTCGATTTTTAGAATTTAAAGTTTAGCAAACAAAATATTATGGCAAAACTGTTGATAAATTAGAAACCCTTTTATTTTTGCAACAATAAGAAGATAGCATGTAAATATAATAATAAAATATAATGACATGATATTTCTAATTAAAAAACGAATTAAATTTATGTCATTAAAAAAAACACTTGCCATAAAAATATTCATTCGTTTTTGCAAATATTTCGGTTAATTAAAACATTAATTTGAATCATTTAGAAATGAAAAGGAAAAATAAAATAAAAAGTTGACCCCACTTGGACATAGTCACATAGGTGCATACTGCATACTATTGGTACACACAGGTGTCCTTCGGTAGGAGCTAGTAATTTCACAATCCATACGGATCATACCTTCATGTATATATATATATAGACCTGCTTTTTAATCCTATACATATATACAATAAATTACAAAATGTAATACGAGCATCTAGAAATTTTATGTGTAATTGTTTATAAGAAAATTAAAAAGGGAAAATCTAAAGAATATATAAAAATAGTAAGATCAATAACATACTATTTATGGGCAGAGATACTATACTCTAATACATATGAAGAGTGTTTACTAAAACGACGGGGCGTGTCAGTGAGTTGAGTGGAAAGGTTTAGGTCACCATCAATGCTCAAGGTTCAGTCGTCGGTGGTCGGTTGAGATAGCAAAGTCTTCTTAAGGCCCATGGGTCCTAGCTCGTTATACCATCATCACATCTGTCACGTGATCATTGGGCCCACTAGGCCCATCTCCCATCAACATCTCACAGCTCTCGTCTATCATGTACTTCCATTTATTGTACATAACACACGCATACTCACATACATACAAATACATACACATACGGCTGGGCTGGGTAACAAACAGATTGTGATATGTTTTGATTTGGATAGATTTTTGTAGAGTTGTTTTCGATATGAAACATGGATGTGTTTGTTTTTTGTGAATGTAGAAATATGATTTAGTGATTTATATTGAAATATCGAGGATAGTTGCGGATGTTGATCTCGATCGATCATCAATTTCATTGTCTAAAAGATCTTATTTGTGAGTACCAAATCATTTGTGGTATTGAATGCTTTTTTTGATGTACCAATTTCTCTTTTTGTCGTGCTCAACGATTAACATATATAGGATCAGAGTACCATAATTGGCGGTGGTACAGATCTTACAATAATATGATTTTATGGAAAACATAATGATCATTTTTTGGATTAGAAGAAAAAAAATCATTACGCCATATGAAATTTACTAGATTATCATGTTTACATGTCCTATTTTAATTTATTGAATTACTTTTTGTTTCAGAAAACAAATTTACTTCTGATGTTAGATAAAGTTTAGTAAGATTCGTAAACCTATTCACTCATATGTCCCGATCACATTTTCATGCAATGCACAAACAACAAACACTAATTATCATGGACCATATATGATATTAAGGGGTACCCGATATTAAGAGAGCCGAAGATGATGACAAACGAGATGAGAGCTTCGATTTTTGCACGACAACTTAAAGGCCCGTACTCAAAAAGCCTCTTAAGGGTCCAACCCCAAGATTTGAGGACTCTGATTTCTTATATAAATTTAGTATATACATATACACACACAACAAATATCCTATTAAATTGATCAAATTCCGTAAGTAGAAAAGAAACTATGGGAAAATAACCTACTTTTTAATTAAAAAAAAAAATTATAATATTAAATGTAAAACTTTTTAATGTTTCTGTTATTTAAAAGTGTTTCTATTTAAAATATTAAACCTACTTAGCTTAATTGTTTTGTCTTAATAATACACAAAACAGCCCACTTAATATTTAAGCTTTACATATAGCACATGGCCCATTGGCCTCTTTCAGCCCACTTAACTTCTTCTTCTTTCTACGACAAAGCTTTCTCTTTGTCTCTTCCTCTTCTACGATCTCTTTGTTGCAGCCTCTTCTCATCTTCTCCACACTTCTCTTGATCTCGTCTCTCAAGTAGGGTTAAGTATAGGATCAATTTCCAACAAAAGCCATCTCAGTTGTTTCTCTCCTTCACCACTCTTTGACTCTAAGACTAACTACGATTTCAGCTCAATCTTTGCTCTTCCGAATCCACATCGATTTTCCAGGTACTTACTGATACCGATCTCACTTTCAATTCCAGCCTCCTGCAACGAAAGCTCTTGTCTTGGTCGAAATCCGACCAAACCCGACCAAACCCTAGATCGAGGACCGAAATCCTTCTTCTTCTCCGACTCGCAACCCCGCTTCTCGTCTCAACCCATCTTTTCGTCTCAACCATCCCACCTCAAGTTAAACCAAGAGCAGTCACTACCAAAGGTACTCGATGATTCTCTCCTTTTGCCTAAACCCGACCAAACCCTAGATCCTTCTTCTCCTTCTTCGGTCTTCTTCTCCGACTCGCAACCCCGCTTCTCCAATCAACCAATCTTCTCGTCTCAACCATCCCACCTCAAGTTTAACCTCGCAGTCACTACCGATCTGTCGCCTGTACCGTCGAGCAACGCCTGAAGCCGGAACTTGTTTCACCGTGAGAACCAATCTCTCGCCGCCTTGTTGTCTCAAACATTCGCTGGCCCCCATCGACGCATCCAACCACTCTCCTCCACATCTACCACTAGCGAGAGTGCTACATCTCCGGCGATTCGGCCTCCGCCAGTGGAGCAGCCACCGCCGCATGAGAATCCAGTCATCTCTGAACTCATTTCCGCCGCTCCTCCCTCTCCGCCGCCACAAATTACGGTACTCTCTCCGCTCTCTCTGCTCTCTCACTGAGTAATTTACACGATCTATAAAACTCCGATTGTATTGCAGATGATGGATATTGTGAATAGCAACGGAATTTTAACAGATCAATTGATTGATGAAGAACCATCTTTTTACAAGTAATTTTGCTTTCATTTTCCATTCTTTGTGGTGCAATTGAAGAACCTAAAATTGAATGTTCACAAATACCAATTTCATTGTTAGATATTTGGATAGCGAAGAGTATGCTGAGAAGTATCGAAGATACGAAGCTGACTTTAGGAAGTATCTCATGGATAAGCACTTCTCTGAAGGTTAGTTTCAATCAGTGTTGTTCTTTAGGTTGAATTTTCATAAAAATTTGATCTTTTTGGGGTGTTGTTGTTTTTGTTTTTGTTTCAGTGGATGAGTATGAGGAGACAACTACAATTGATGGTGAAACCATTTGTTCAAGCGTGTAAGTAAAACAGAGGTTTTGTCATAAGTTTTCGATTGTGTGTTTGTAATACTGTTTATCTTGGTTTTTGGATATTGCTTTTAGGTGGCCTTGTGCACGTTGGTATGCAGACCCGGATGCTTCGTTTGTAGACCCGCCACAATGCATCGAAGAAGAAGAAGAAGATGAAGAAGAAGAAGAAGTAGGAGAAGTAGAAGAAATGGAAGAAGTAGAAGAGGTTGAAGAAGAAGTTGAAGAAGTAGGAGAAGTAGAAGAAGAACAAGAAGAGGTTATTGATTCAGCTTCTGCAGAGATACCCAATGGTGAAATCTCCAATGGAGGTACTGTCTTAGAGGACAGTTGTGATGTTGGCAAGAAACCAGATATGCCCATTTAGTTTTTTTTTTTTGTTCTGTTTTTGGTGTTAACAATGTTTGTTGAACCTTTTGCTTAAGTTGATTTACTTCTTTAGACCAATAATGTGAAACATGTAGATATTAAACAATAATAGCTACTGCATTGTTGTTATCCATTGTCTACATGCAAATTCAAGTAACTGCTAGTGTAGTAGTCACTAGTCACATATATGCATCAATCAGAGTACTACAGGCTTTAGTAAACACACCAAGAACTAGAAGAGTGGATCATGAAACTTTATTTTACTTACCAAAGGGACTGTTAGTGGGACGGTTTGATGTTTCTCCTCTTAGATAATTCACATTGCGGTCATTGATGTTGCTCTCTGCATTTCTCATGGGTAATAACACATCTGCCATGAGCAAGTGAAAGGAAGAGACTTTCTCTTTCAGCTGTGAGTTCTCGTGCAGGATTTGGTGGTTGCTTTCCAACAAGTTGATGACTTTCTCATGCAAGTGATGATTCAACATCATGAGCTGTTCAACTTGTTGTTGCAGCTCTTCGATCTGCTTCTTTTTGCGCATACGTGACCTTCTTGCAGATTCCCGGTTAGAGAACATTCTTCTTGCCCTCCTTTCTTCTGGAGCAAGACCCTCGTTATGGAAAATGTTTTCTGCATTTGGGTCTAAGTGAGACTGATTGTTGCTGCGGGTCGATATGGAATTCAACTGGACATTGAAGTCAGTGTTTGGTAGGAAGGCTGAGCTGAAATGATCGTCCTGTAGTGGGACTCCATCAAGAATATCGAAACAATGAGAGCGATGGACACTAGACGACTCCATGTAGGGTTTTAGATGTCTAATCATCAAACTGAATTCTCTGTGATGCAGAAATCAGAAACGTCAAAAGTGAGAGATCGAGAGGATAGGGAGAGTGATAGAACTAGAGCTAGTGAGAATGAGGAAGATAGAGAATGAGAGAAGAGACAAAAGATTTGTGTAGGCTCATACTTAAGGTTGATGGATGCTATATAATGACACACAAATTTACTTGCATGAAGACAATTGTTTTACATTTTTTGCTTAGCAATTAAAACTTTCCACTACCTAAACTATCTAGTGATACTTTTTGACAAAATCTCACTTATTTACATCTTTGTCAAGGTTAGTCTATTGTTTCTCACGATAACCTCATTTTCATGTCCTTTTATTTTCTTTGTTTTACAAATTTTTTATATAATGAGCCGTTTGGTCACATTTAACTTGATCGATTAACGAAAACAATCCATAAAACTTTGTTTTGATCATTTGAAATTCCTAAAAAGGAGATGAATTATGTATTAGATATATACTACTGCTTCATTAATCTTTCTTTTGTTTATTCTTATTTTTTCATCTCATTTTTTATTTGTTTTGATTCCATTAAAATCCTAGAAACACCTTTTATGTTTTTTTTTTTTTTTCAGTTATGTGTGAATCCGACGTAAGCTAATTCGTGTAATACAATAATGTTTGTGTCATCAGAGGACTTCGTAGTGAAATAGGTCGGTGGATGCTAACTTGCACGTTTTTAGCTATTTTCACTCGCAATTTTACTGTTCCGAGTCTATTCGTCAATTTAGAAAATCCTAGGAATTATATAATTTCTTTAAAAGTAGATAAAAAGAAAATGTGAAACGATTCAAGATCAGTAGCGGACCCAGCCAAAAGTTTTACCCAGTGCAAAAAAATACACTTGTGGGGTATTGAACCCTCAACCTCATGGTTGTAGGGTAAATCTTATAACCACTGAACCAATTGCTTCAATATATCTAATGCAAAATCACAACAATTTATATATTACCCGGTGCAACTGCACCCCTTTCCACCAACGTGGGTCCGCCCATGTTCAAGATGATGTTCCATTAGCGTAAGTTAATCAAACTGTTGTACCTACTTGTACAAAGACAATGCTAATTTTATAAAGTTGTTATCTTAATTCCTTTTTCGTAATTGGATCTTAATCATATGAGAAGAAAATAATGCCGATAGCAAATACAACCTACCGCAATAAAGTAAAAAAAAAAAAAAGGAAGACATTAATGCGTTGTTTCCAGACTGAGATTAAGGAATAATCTTGAATTTCAAGGCTAATTAAAGGCTTAAAGCAGAAACCAAACACAATTAAGAGAGATAATGATGCTTAACAGCTTTGAAAGTGCTAACCAAAATGGTGATTAACGTTACGGAGAGGCAATGTCTTGTTTCCAGAAACGGACAATAAGTCTCTTTTCTGCAAAGTTTCGTCTGAACCAACCTGAACCCATCGAGGCAAAAGAATCTCTGGGTGATTAAATGACACAACACAGAATATTCTTTAAGAAGATTATTACTGAAAAATTACACAATCTATAACTATATGTCGTCAATATCATCAAAATGTGCTAGTTTAAAAATGATTTTATGTCGTATAGCTTAGTATTTTTTTCAAGTGTTAGTCTCCAATAATCATCCCAATAAAAATTTGGTTTGTAATACAAGTTGAACATAAGAATATTATGAAAAAGGTAACAAATTTTCAATTTAAGAGGGAAAAACAAAACAAAATTTTGTTCATACAACATATGTAAATATTTTTTACTGGCTCTAACTCTAGTAAGACCCGCAAGTCAAGATATCCTATTAATTACACAAGTAAGTCATCATCTTGTAAACCCTAATTTTCAGGGTCTTCAAAACCGGCCCTGCTTAAGTCTTCAATCCGAAGGCAACTCGAAACGACAAACAGGACACGTATTCCTAATCCCAAGCCATGGAACAATACATTCACTATGGTACTTATGTCTACAAGGCAACTCTGCAACCTCCTTTCCTACATTCATCTCTTCTTTGCAAACCGCACAACACACCGCGTCATCATCTTTCTCCATAACATCCTCATTGGTCAGAGGAGACACTTTTAGATTCTTTATGAATGATTTGGATGCTGGAGGCTTACCAATACCAGATGAGATCTCAGCTTCAAACAACATCTCATACTCTGTTGTATGAAGATAATCTTCATAATCTTCTTCTTCATGATCAATATCACCAATGTATAACTCCAAGTTGCTTTCTGCGTCATCTAGATTAAACTCGAGACTACGAGAATTCAACAAAACTTCCCACCCTAGACTACTACTTCCCCTTCTCTCACTTATCGCTAAATCTTCTAAAGAGATTGTGGCTGAGACAGAGACTGATACCGAATTGTTATCATCTAAAACGCTTGAAACCTCTCTCTCATCATCACCATCAACTTCTTCCCATTCGAAATCCTCGTTGTTAATTCCTAAATCTTCCAATTGCAGTGAATCCCAACAAAGAGGAATTGTCACACTAGCATCTTCATCATCATCATCATCATCATCATCATCATTCACATATTCATCGTCTTCATTCAAATCAATTCCCCAAATCTCACTCTCCTCCTTCTCTTGATCATCTTCATCATCAGAATCAAAACCCGATTCCACTGTAACTGCAACATCGCGTGACTCAATCCCGAATAACCTCATCCCATCAACGAAATCGTGTTCATTAAGGTTAACAACAAGATCACTATCAACGAAACCAGATTCTAACTCCAATCCAAAATCAAGTTCCACATTATCTCCACGCATCTCGTAATTTTCGAAATCATCAATTCCATCATCATCAAGCGGACTTACCTGAGATTGTTCAACGCGTTGGTGAAACAGATCCATGACAAAGCTACGCCGATCGAGTAGATCAAGACCTTCGGCCGCCGTGAATACTAAATCGGAAACCGAAACGTCGCCGGGAGAAAAATCGGATTCAGAGACGTAGAGATCGCCGTCGTCTGATTGGACCCAGTGAGGAAGCGGATAGAGGATCTGAGAAAACGATTGATCTCTCAGGTGATCATGTAGCCGCCGTTGGTGGTGGTAATGGTTGAAAACGGCGTCGTTAGCATCGTGGATCTGAAGGCAAGACAGCTCCGCCATATTTTCCGGCCTTGGCATCGGATCTCTCTCTCTCTCTCTCTCGCTCGCTCGCTTTTTGAGAAGAAACTTAAACTATTTTTTTAATTGATTTTAAAATTTGCGTCAAAGACTTTCTTTGACTATATTTAATGGACGAAGTACAAAAATGCCACTGAGACACGATATAATGGGCCGAACCTAAATGGGCTGCTTGGAAATGATTCGAGTGAAGTATAAAGGACCGTGGTAAATTGGTAAATATTGGGGAGGAGTAGTGCAGGTAATTTTTTTTGACTTTTTAAACCTTAGCAAGCTGCAAAATTTTCAATACATTATGGATGTATACCACAGAAATTCTATTATAGACCAAATGTTGAGAATTGGATACAACCAATTCTGAATAAATGTGTATGGCTATGTGGTTTTTGATAAGATAGGGTGATCGCGGATAAAATAACATTGTTATTTTTAATAATTTGATGGTAGAGTTATAACTTATAAAGATATATTTTAGAGAGCATATAGGAAAACATCACGTGAAGATGTCTTGGAAAGTAAAACCCAATTTTGAAGTTTACATCTTTTTATATAAATTAAAATCTCATTCTTCACATCCACATGAGGTTTTTTAGTATCCCGAAAACGACTGCGTTAAAATCAAGAGCCTCTAGTCGGTTTTCTACATTTGTTGGCCGGTGCTGGTTTAATTTCTTTTTCCGGTCTTTTAACTCATACCGAAATTGCAAATATTGCAATTGCATAACAGAACAAAGTTGTGTAATTTCCAATTCCCATTATTCGTTTCACGATCCAACCTATTTCTAATAATAATCCTTTTAAGCATCTTCTGTTCACATTTGGTTTGTAGGATTAATATTCTAAACCAAAAAATTCTCTAATGTCTTCGGTTTGGTGCAAAAACCAATCCTGTCTGCCTGCAAGTTGAAAACTACGTCGACACTCGACACTTTGACTAATCACGTTGTAAAACCACTTTCTAGGGTTTAGGAACAGCCTCTCTTCTTCTTTTTTTTTTTTAATTAGAATACGAGTGTATGCATATATGTATTATACATGCAAACTACAAAAAAAAAAAAAAAACAAAATGTGTGATATACTGTATGTCTACATATACAATATCGTATATTTTAAAACATGTTATATTAGAAAAACCGAGGAAGCACGTATTATAAACTCACGAAATATGTTATATACCATATTTTATCATATTAATCATAAAATAAATATTTATGTATTATTACAATAAAATTTAGACGTACGCGTCGCCATACATCAAAAATAAAATAAGTAAGTATTATTATCACATGGAAAATTTAATTGCAATATATATAATTCACAACACATGATATACAAGAAGAATTCCCAAAACCAAAGCTTTGAACAACATTGGACTTGGCACCTGTTATTTTTGTCTCTATTTAGACAATCCCCAAGCACAATCAACATTCAAAACAGTTAAACGCATTTTCCATTTTGATTTATTTCTCATATTATATATTACTATAAACTATAATGTAAGTTTAAAAGAAAGATAGTAAAGGTTATTGGAATACTAGCTTTGACCTTGAGCTCTTTTTGTTCTTCTTGGACTTTTTGTCGCTCTATATAACCTCCCACCCTCTTCTCCCTCATATAAACACAAGTTTACTCTTTTTCTTTTCACACACACACATTTATACGTACATCAAGCCAAGGGGGAAAAAGGAAGACGAGATGGTGTCCATAATGGTTATTTGCTATCTTTTAATATTTTCCGTTTTGCAACTACATGTTAAAATCTCCAATGCAAACTTTAATAGCCAAGGTATATATCTACATATATCTGTGTATATTACATTAATTTTTATGTATGTTTCGCCGTTTCGGCGTTAGTGTATAAACGTATATATAGGTAATTAAGTTTTATAAACATGCTTATCAAAATTTCTCTATAGCTCCACAAATGGAAAATAGGTAAGGGCTTGGAGCAAGAACTAGTACTCAAATTGCCAACAAGGTACGTACTATAGTATTCAATTCTCAATCCGTATTTGTATGATGAAGTAGAAATTATAGATATTGGTTTTGATCAATTAACATTAACTAGAACAATTTATATTCTTAGCCTGCTGAAGATTTAATCGAAAACCGAAAGACGTTGAAGCATGTAAATGCGAAGGTAGAGGCAAATAAGAAGAATGGTTTAGAGATAGAGAGTAAAGAAATGGTGAAGAAAAGAAAAAACAAGAAGAGACTCACCAAAACGGCGAGTTTGACGGCCGATTATAGCAACCCTGGTCATCATCCTCCTAGGCATAATTAAAAAAAAAAAACATATTTGTATACATTTTTTATTACATGAAAGACGAGCCTATCTTTCACAAAGAGGCTTCAATTTTGGTGCATCATTACCCAATACTTTAATTAATAGAAGAAAAAAGTTAACACATTTTTCACATGTATCTACTGATCATGCCATCATGGTATGCGGATATGGTCTTTTGAGTTATACTTTTATATGTATTCAAGAGAGACGTTTTTTGGTTATTAATGTCACTATATACTATATAGATCTCTCGGTTATTAAAAGAAAACAGGGGAAAAGGAAGAAGAAAGCCATATTCTTTTGTTGTTGGAAAGAATATTGAAGTATAGCAGTTATGATTAGCATCAGGGATTGTGATCACTTAATTAATGCAGTCTACAGTATTAGAGATTCTGAGTGTTGGTTACTTTAGTTTTATCTTCTGTTTTAGTTCTTGTACAGTTTGATTAGTATATAAGCACTCTTTGTATAATCACTTTAACTTGGGAATTGTCATTTTCGTCAAATTTGTAACTCTCTCTCGATCTCTCATGGTTTTGTGGAGGATCTTATTAATTAACATAAGAGAAAAATAATGATATTTAAGTTATTTTTAATGGATACTATTATTTTCTGAATAAATAGAATAACTCTGGCAGTGGACATTCATTGAGTAGAGGAGCAACACAAATCAATCCAAAGTTGTTGGGCTGAAACAAAAACTTTTAAACATGGAAACAAAATATCCAATATTCATGTCGAATTCCAATCCATTACTACATGAGAGCTTATATTAACAATAACATAACTAATTGATTATTTTTCACAGAATTGATTACTAATTGTAACAACTTTGATTGTTTTAAACTAAAACAGTAATTTAGAGGGTGTAGTTTTCTAATTATCATTTTTAAGAAAAACGTTAAAGAGCATTAGTTTTTTTTGTAACATAAAGATAAAAATAACATATAAATATGATACAATTTGACTTCAATAACTTCACACTCAAAATTTAAAACGAATTTCCAAACGTTTTTTTTTTTAAAATGAAGACTCTATTCTTGTTTTTCACATTTCTTATTCTTATTTCATCATGTAAGCTTATTATCGATCAAATGAGATAAAAAAATATCTATCATCTATTTCTAACAATATATATTGATTAAATTGTTTTATACTTTTCTTGATATTTTTAATAGGTGTATCAAATCTTATGGCAAAACATGATTCAGAGAGAAAAACTCCCTTTTCTAATCACGGAGAAAGCCATCAAAATCAGCCATATGTGCATTTTCGAAGTAGATACAGAAATTATTATATTCCTGAAGAATGTACTATGTTATGTCCACAGCGTTGTTTAAGAAAACATAGATTAATGGTATTCTGTAGTATTCCACAACATATTTGTCGTTGTAGTTCTTTTCAAATAAGGTCCCCTCACATTGCAACTTCTCCTAAACAATCATAAAATAAATAAACAAATTAACAACATCATATATCCTTTTCAATAAAAATCTAAAAACGTGTTCTAATTACTATTTTGAGGAATTTAAAAATCTAAACGCAACAATTAGAAAACCTGTTTTTAACTTGAGATAAAAACCCAGATAACTGGAAAATAAAAATTGGACATCTCTAAGTCTCTAACTGGGCTCAATAAGGCCATAATCTTGGTTCGAAATTTTTTTATGATCAAGTTTTTAGGTTGTCCACTTTATGAAACTCATTATGTCGACTTTTTCCATCAATAAGTTACAAAATTACGACTGATTTAGGCAACACAAATCTATCCAAAGTTGTCGGGCTGAAACAAAAAAAAACTTTAATTTAAACAGAAACGAAAAGTAAAACATTCATCTTGAATTACAAATATATTATATATCCATTACTAAATCTAAATGGGTGTTTATAATATACAGTATAACTGTATAACTAATTGTAATGGCTATGATTTAATTAATAGTTTTAAACTAAACATTAATTTAGAATTACGAGTATAGTTTTTCTAACTATAATTTATAAGAAAAACGTTAATAAGACCATTAACTTTTCTGTAACAGAAATATACTCCAAAAGGATAACGTTTTGCAAGTACATATAAATATGATACCATTTGGCATCAATAACTTCACATTCAAAACTTAAAAGGACAAGCGATTTTTTTTCTCTGTCTAAAATATATAGTGCAATTCCCAAATAAAATAAAATGAGGACAATCTTTTTGTTTTTTACTCTTTTATTTCTTGTTTCATCATGTAAGTTTGTTTATCACGATTAAATTGAAGAGATTGGTATATCATGTATTTTCAATAGTATGTTGATTTACTTATATGATGTCTATTTATTTTTTTTTTAATAGGTGTATCAGATATTATGGAGAAAAGTAATTCAGAAATAAATACTCCTACTAACCATGTAGAGAGCCCTCAGATTCCACCATACGTGCATTTTGGAAGCGACATCGATGATTATGATACTGATTTTGTTCCTGATAAATGTAAGTCATGCCAATTTGATTGTATTGTTGGACAACACAAGGCTAGGGGGTATTGTAACCTAACTGATGGTTGTCGTTGCAGTTCCGAAGAACTTTACTACTAACTCCTAAACAATGTAAAAAAAAAAACAAAAAAAGCATAAACAAAATACTTTCTATCAACTTGATTTTCTTGTTTTGTTTTTTACTTTTTCTACATCAATCCAAATATTATCTACATATGGACGCGTTGAAAATATCGGACAATTTTCTGGGTCAAAATATCATATACTTTAATACAATGGACCGAAAACAAAAGAGATATGAGAAAAGTTAAGCTCACAAGACACACGACTAAGAGATAAACTAATGCTCTAGGCCGTTGTGTCCGCGTGAACTTTCTTTACATCGGAAAACAGACTTGAGCAGCACACAAGGCCCATTCGGATTGATTTGAGCCCATTTTCAACAATATTGATATGTTACTTTGAGTTGTTGACTTGACTTTATTGATCGCAATAATAAAATATGTAGGCAATTTAGAACGAGATAAAACTTTATGAAAATAAGAGATTGTTTTCTTACCCTCTTTCAAATTGAGATACTGATAATCCATTCCACTCTTATACAAGAAAAAAAAATAACCTTTCACCTTTTCTGATGTTTTAATGAAAACATAAAAAAAATATTGTGTTGAACTATTTCGCTGAGACTTTCTTAACTTAATGATTTGGTAAAATAAACAAAAAAAGTTAGCATAATATTATTTTATTTTGTCATTTGTTACATTTATTATTAGAAATATTTATTCTAGTTTGCCTATTTTGTCATCTCTCAAATTTTTTCTGTAATTTGTATTCAAACAAAACAACAATTGTATGATTTTATTTATTTTCAAGTTACATATAAATTAACCGTCGCATATACGCCAAAATCACAAAATCAAGTAACAAAACGTACCAGTCGCATTAACAGAAAAGTCATCATCATAATAAAATAAAAACGTTACATGTATAACCATAACATCATAGACATACAACATACATCATGAATGGCCATTACGCACCATCATCATCAGTTCATCATCACCATGATAAACCATAACCGACTCCAAAAATAATTATTTTCGTTAAAGACTATAAATACAAACGAAAGGTTTCATCTTTCTCTCCCATTTCCTCCGACTCTGTCTCTACCCACTTCCTTCTCCCACTACTCTCTCACTAACCGAGTCATCATGGGCGAGGTACTACTGAGTCAAAAACGCTCTCTTCTCTCAACATTCTCGAATCTTCTCTCTCGTTTTTCCTCCATAAAAATCTCTGCTTTTTATTTGGATAATAATGGGTTTCGTTTGCTCACTCTGTTTTGTTTCTGAACAGAAGAAGAACGATGGAGATAACAAGAAGAAAGGAGGAGATAACGGCGGTAACAAGAAAAAGAACGAAACGCCGTCAATCACCGTCGTTTTGAAGGTCGACATGCATTGTGAAGGTTGTGCTTCCAGAATCGTCAAATGTGTTCGTTCTTTCCAAGGTTTGATTTTTTTTCATTATTTACCAAAAAAGTTTCAATTTTTCATATTCAGAACGTTGTAAAATCCTTATTCCACGGAATCTGTTACTGTATTTTTCGAAAAATCGCTACTTTGTTGGGTTGAGATACTGAAAAATGTGTCTTTTAGGTGTTGAGACGGTGAAATCGGAGTCTGCGACAGGGAAACTTACGGTGACCGGAGCTTTAGATCCGGTGAAACTCAGGGAGAAACTTGAAGAGAAGACAAAGAAGAAAGTCGATTTGGTTTCTCCTCAACCCAAAAAGGAAAAAGAGAAAGACAATAATAAGGACAAAAACAAAAACGATGAAGACAAAAAAAAATCAGAGGAGAAGAAGAAACCAGACAACAACGAGAAAAAACCCAAAGAGGTAACCAAAATTAATAATCAAAATCTCTTTGCTTTTTACTATATTGTTTTTATCTGTGAAGAATCTGATTCTCAAAATGTTTTTTGTTTGCTGATTAGTATAATGTGAGGATGTTTCTTTGTTTTCTGATTACAACTAATTTTGTAATGATTATTATAGACTCCGGTAACAACGGCGGTATTGAAGCTGAACTTCCATTGTCAAGGTTGTATCGGGAAAATCCAAAAGACTGTCACAAAAACCAAAGGTTAGAGACAAATCTGTACGATTCGCGTTTTCAAAACGCAGTTTTGAGGTAACGCTTCGTTTGCTAGCTAACAGCGTTCTTGTGAAACGCAGGTGTTAATGGTTTAACAATGGATAAAGAGAAGAATTTGGTGACTGTTAAAGGAACAATGGATGTTAAAAAACTCGTTGAGAGTTTGAGTGAGAAGCTGAAACGTCAGGTTGAGATTGTGCCGCCGAAGAAAGAGAAAGAAAATGGTAACGAAACTGGCGAGAAGAAGAAAGGTGGCGGCGGAGACGGTGGTGGAAAGGAGAAATCCGGTAACAAAGGAGGTGGTGAGGGAGTGAATATGATGGAGTACATGGCGGCTCAGCCTGCTTACGGGTACGGGTATTATCCAGGTGGGCCTTATGGATACCCGATTCAAGCCCACGCGCCGCAGATTTTTAGCGATGAGAATCCGAATGCTTGTGTTGTTATGTGAAGCGGCGGCGGAGAAATTGGAAAGTGGTAGAGAATGTAAATAAGTCATAATCTTTGGGGTATTTTGGTATTTTTCTTCTTGGGATTCTGCTACGGTTTCAGTTTTTAATTTCTTCCTTTTTTGGTTTATCTAGCTGGGCATATTTAATTACTTAAAAGTTTAAACATGCAAATATATCCAAAGAGATTTAGGGGATGATTGGTAGTGGCTGTAGTAACTTTCCACAGCCAAAAATATTCCTACAGCACTATAACATAACCAATCATGCTTTACATGTTATTTAAAAAGCCACAGCCCAAACTTTAGAAAATCTTGTTTTTTGGCTGTACATATTACAATTTCCACAGCTCGAGAATAAGGGCTGTGAACTTTTTATCTTTCCTTTCTTTATTTTCCTTTAATTTCTTTCCTAGTTTGTATTTTGTACTAAACATTATAACTATATAATTAATATATATACATAATTCTATATAGCACATATTAACATATACAAATGACATATACTAATAAATAATTCTATGTATACTAATTATTTTTTTATTTGACACATTATCAATAGTTTTAGTATATTTCAATTTCCCCAATTTTTATTGAATACAATTTAGTATTCGCATTCAATATATATATATATATATATATATATATATAATTTAATGAAAAATAATTTGTAATTGTTATAAATTTTATATTTGTATTTTAGTTAGTATTATCTTTAATATATATATATATATAGAACTATTAATATTTAATACATAGTTAAAATTTATCAATCACAATCATGTTTTCTCTTTTTGAAAATCTACAGCTAGAATTACCAATCATGCTTTTATTTCTGAAAAGTCACAGCCAAAATCCTAAAGCTACAGCAGGAAAATCTACAGCCTAAATTCTACAGCCAAAAATCTAAAGCTACAGCCGTAACCAATCAGGCCCTTAATATTTTCTTTTTCCTTGTCTAGTTTAATTGGGAATAAATAAAAATAAGTTTAGTTAAATTGATTGTACAAAAACCAAACCAATATGATGTATTACTAATCGGGCTACATTCAAACGTTGACATGTTGAGAGTTGACAATGGTAATGAGAAGTGAGAACTATACATTGTTAAATCTGAAGAAAAATAATACTAGTAACAATTTGGGGCCTTATAAATTTAGAACCATATCGGTCCCCTCCAAGTGAATGTTGACATTCGAGAATAAAATCTCAACAAATTCGTCCAATACATAGAACTGAGCTACCAACGGTTGTATTACATTGTAGTGTATTAGAGTACTTTACTACATTACATAAACAATTATTTAGAAACAGGTCATAAACATTAAACAGAGCATTACAATTAGTAAGCAATTCTTTTGGTTTCTTTGCATTAATCACGAATTAGTCAATCGAATGTATTTTACTATAAACAACCAAGCTTTTTATTCACTTGTATACAAACAAAAGTTGAGTCTTGTGGTGTCTATGTACTACACTATGTGCACAGTTTTTTGGCCTATAAAAGTTTTACAGAGTATTAATTTTACCAAATAATGACAATACGGATACCTATTAAAATTAAAAGCGCAATGGTGAATGTCCATAAATGCTTAGTCAAAAGTACATAATAAATGCATAATCATATAACTACTACACTACCATTCTCGTCTTTTTTTGCCTTAGTAATAAATTTAGCTTACGTAGTTTCTTCTTTCCCACCACTCACTTGATTGGAAATTTCTGCTGTCTCCAATCACACTTTTTTTTGGTCAATTATACACTAATATGTATACAACTTTACCATAAATTACATAGAAACTCTATGAGCACTCTACTTTTTTTTCCTGATTAATGTTACAGATCGAATTATAAATTTATAACCCCCTTTTTTTGTTCTTTTTCAAGTTGGTGATAAAGCTAGGGTTTTGAAAAAATAGTGTGTCCTTATTAGGTGTCTTTACGAAACTTTGAGCCAGTTGGTTGGATGGGAGTCCTCTCTTGTCCTCTGCTTCATGCCCTCTCCCGTCTTGTAAGTTGTTACTGTTTTAATAAATTATTCCTAAGTTTTTGGACACATTTGATTCCATATAAACTAGTACATCATGTACTTTATATTAATTTATTATTTATAAAAATACGAATTTTAATATATGAAATCAACGGTGGAGGGTATATGAATCGAACCATTGCCTATTCGAGAAAACAAATTAAGAAATAAAGCAACAACCTAATAATAATGGATATGAAACTATTTTAAGAGTGTTGTTGCTAAAATACAAGACTAAATTTCGTTAGTTTTCAGTTCTTATTAATTAACATATATTAAGCCGACTCTATTGAACTAAAAATCTATTGATTTATTTTTAGATTTAGCTAAGGCATATATACACCTACATTTGAAATTCATATAAGGTTAGTATATTTGGTACTATATACTTGCTCTTTGTCTAGTTACTGTTTGACTACAGGTGAAAATCAAATTAAATTAGCATTGTTTTGGTCAAAAGAAGAAGTTTAGTTTATATGATAACGAATTCGATAGGTAAGTCAACATATAGTGAATGCCAACCCATGACATCAATGCTCACATTGCTATTTATTTCCTTTTACTCTTTTATGGTAACGTAAAGCCAAAATTTATTTATTTATCCTTGTAGAAAAATAGTCATTAATAAGAAATTTATATTAACATCAATATAGTCGTCGTATTCATGTTTTTATTGTGCATGTGCGTTTGATGCGACATCTCCTTCAATATTAATTAACTAATAATACATGCATGAACATGTGTTCGAGAATTTGTGATCATGATACGGGGTGCTTCATGCATCATCATGATTTTTCATCATGATCATCATACATGTTAGTTTCAAAGTTCCAACTTTCTTTTCTTGGAAAGTTACATTCGAGTTCGAGGAAACTAGTGGATTTATAGATAAATCATATAAAAGTAACTAATAAAGCTTTCAACACGCTCAAAAATTTCATTCTCTTTATCCTTTTTTCTTAAAATAAAATATTGTCTGGAATATTTTTTTGTAGGAAACCTTTTTTCACTTTACAAAAATAAAAAAGTTGATCCGTTAATTTAGCTATAGTTGTCGAAAAGTAAACTTGATAAGCAGCTTTCTTTGTATTCCAAATTACATCGTAGTTTTTAAATTGAGACTGAACACACACACACACACACACAAAAAAAACTAAACATAGTGGTGGTTTAGTAGACATAGTCATTTCGATTTACAAAGTTCCACTACTAATTCTACATTTTGAAGATTCATTCACATTGTTTATAACATGGTTAATTTGTATAATCGGACATGGGTAGGAAATAAATTAAATAGATTAGTTGAAAATGGTAAAGCAAGAAAGAATGTTATAATCCAAAGGAACTCACTAAATCAATTATTGTTTGCTGATATAAGAAGAGTTTGGTCGAGAGAAATAAGAAAATAGTTTACGAAGAAGACACATGATTTTCCTATTTACATCTTTGTATCAATAATTAAAGTTAGTTGCAAAACAAGAGGTCGTTATTCATGATACATTTTGGTTAATGAAATATTTTACAAAATTCAAATGGGTTAGTTATGATAATATTAAATTAAGGATTAAAATGATTCCCTTTGTTTTTTTTTGTTGCATAGGCTTGATGATTGTCGTTGGTTCTTACCACGTGGGCTTTAGTAGGGCATGCCAAGAAAAGTGGACCAAAAGTCCAAAAGACCATAAAAAAAAAGATAAAAAGATAAAAGAAAAAAGGAGAAGAACAAAAAAAAAAGATAAAGAAAAAGGGGAAAATAAAAAGAGAAAAAAACACATTGGAAGATGTTATAGATTTATAATGCAAATCATAATTCGGATAAAACAAAAATAAAACGAAACTGTGGCCAGAATATTCGAGGATTCTTTATTCCATGCATATATAATTTGTTGTTTTCATGAAGCACTTTCTTCCTATACATTATCATTTTACATGCAGTACTATGCAAAAATTAAATTACTATACTTTTACCAAATCCAAGCTATCATATAACATATTCATTTACATGGTACATTGAAACCCAAACTAATTAGTATAAAACAAAGTTACACATTTAAACTCAATTTCGATTTATAAGAAGTACCAACAAGTGGATTGATCAAGAACCAAAAGTTTTAGGCACATGTTTGGAGATTATCATTGCTGAAAGCATATCTATATCAAGCTACATGTTTGAATCTTACCAATTATCCTCTCATAAATAACTAACACGGATTAAAAGAAAGTAACTTATGATACATTGATACTATATATTTTGATTGAATCCCATATTTTGTAGAGTGTAAAACTTTTCTCCATCTACATTTTGAAGATAGTGTCCAACAATTTTGAATAGAATGCAACTTCTTGTTTTTTTTTTATAACAAATATTCGTTCGAGTGTTGCTTTCCTTTGATATGAATAGTAAAAATGTTTTTAAACTTCAATCCTAAAAATCAATTGATAATAAAGAAAACATATGGCCTTGCAAAAAACTTATTTGGTATGTCTATTTCCAAATGTTTTCAATATGATACGTCTCAAATTGACTCATCGATCTTGAGTTTAGTCCTATTTGTTGGACCATATAGATCTTTGGATTTGTTGGACTATGATGACATAAAAGTTTACTAAGTTCCATTTAGTTATGGAATGTAAAACACATTACAATATTAGAGATCTATTTACCCCACACTTACAATATTCAGAATTTTTTTCTATTTTAGGATTTATATCATTCATCATGTCAATCCAGTGGTCATCAATAAAGAAATAGATTTCAAATTATCGATTGAACTATCATCATTTCTAAACAAATTTGATCAATGTCTATAGACATAATAACTCATAAGTATACAAAACATAGGCTCTATTCACAACAACACCTTCTTGCACAAGGAGGTAATAATGAGGTCCACAACAATGAAAAAGGAAAAAGAGAAAGACATTTAGCCTTTCTAGGAGTCAATGCTTTGCCTTTTTTTTTCTTTCCTCATCTTCTCATTTTTTTTTCTCAGCTTTGGTACTTTGTGAAATTTCTATTTGATTTGATTTCTTCTATACACTAATTTCCAAACTTCTTTTGCAATGAGTGAATGATGATAAGGTCGAAGAACTTTCTTCTTCCTTGGAAAACAAATTTCAAAATCCAATATGAAAACATTAATTTTCTTACGCGGAGACATAACCCATTTGACGGTTTCGTTGAATCTTCCTCCCATACCAGGACACTAATTAAGTTGACTTGACATATTACAGGTCAATAACTCAAGTCTTTTGTTAGAGTTTTTAGTTGGTTTTCTCTATTTATGATTTTAGATGAAATAAGCTAAAAATAATTTCAATTTTTTTTGTTTAAGTTCAATTAGCCAGAGATAAATCTAACTGTAATTTTTTTGTTAGTCATGACGAAATTTTGTTTTTGGGGACAAACATTACAATATAAATTCAAAATACACATATCTAACTTACAAAATTGCATAAGGCATTTGGAAAAATTAATTACAAAGTTTAAGAAATGATGAAGATCTTTCTGATACATCTCATCGAGTGAACATTCCATCTACTAGGAGATCTTCAACTTCCAAGTCGAATCAGCTTTTCTTCTGTTTACAAGAATAACTATTCAACTTGTATACTCGTGAATACCTACATTAATTCTACAGTCTATCTACAACATCAAATAGAACACAAAAGCTGATAGAATTTAATGGATATGACCTATCAATATCATGTTCATCATCATGAATGAGTTTCTTACTTACATATGCGTGGATTCTCAAGACTGTAGACTGCAACAAATATGCAAAGCACATGTGAAAAAAGTCACTTGAACGACAACAATATAACCAAACATTTTCATTCAAAAAACAATAAAACCAAATTAATGTAGCGTCTTGGTTTAGAGTTCCCATAACGTTTCCTAAACCAACCTAGTAGACAAGAAATGCCAAGCTATAGCCCAGAAATTATCTATTAACACTTATACCTCAATTTTTTGTTTATGTTTATTGATTTTTTTTTTCTTTCTCAAATGAACTAAATAAGATTATTTTGTTGATTGCAAAAGACGTTTGCAAAAACAGGCCTTAGTCCGAATCATTGGAAGAATAAAAGACGACCTAAGAAAAAGCCTTGGGCTTACAATTCTTCGCTTCTGGATCTTTACCAGCTACTATTGGGCCTTTGATATTTAAAGCCCATATAAAAGAAGCACATTATTCGGGACCGACCAAAGTGAAGTAGGTGTGTTGTGTTCTGATACGCAACTGAAAATCTAAGAAAGCAAACTCAGTGTCACCGTACACGTGGCACACCCAGACCAATCGTCTCTTATAAATACCGATTCTTCCGCCTCGCGTCAACAGAAACCACCATTAACCCTAATTTTTGCCGAACTCGTCTTCTGCTGAAAACCCTAGATCTACAGATCTCCCGAATCTCTCAGGTATATTTTTTACTATTTCCTCTTCCACGATTTGTTGATTCCACGATCTGTATCGTATTCTCCATGGTTTGGATTTGATTTCTTTGTTTCTCAGGGAGATATTTGAAGATGGTGTCTGACGCTAGCAAGAAGAAGGCAGCTCAAAAGAAAGCCGCCGCCGCCGCTAAAAGAGGTGGTAAAGCTGCTGCTTCTTCTAAATCCGCCGCTACTTCCTCCAATGGAGTTGATAGCTTGTCGAGCGGTGTCGACGCTCTTCAAATTTCTGATCGGACTTGTACCGGAGTTCTCTGTTCTCATCCCCAATCTAGAGATATTCGTGTAAGTCCTCTTATCTGGTTTCTATGATTTGATTTGGAAATTTAGATGTGTGTCCTTTGATCTGTGAATATTTATTTAGAGAATCATTCGTTTGATTGCTTAAAATCTATATCCTCTGTTTTTGATAGAATTTGGTTTATACTCTGTTTGCAGATAGAATCTCTGTCTGTGACGTTTCATGGTTATGACCTTATTGTTGATTCAATGTTGGAGCTTAACTATGGAAGGCGTTATGGTCTGCTTGGGTTGAATGGTTGTGGAAAGTCCACTCTTTTAACGGCAATTGGTCGCAGAGAGATACCGATTCCGGATCACATGGATATCTATCATCTTTCTCATGAGATTGAAGCTACTGACATGTCTTCCCTTGAGGCTGTTGTTAGCTGTGATGAGGAGAGGTTGAGGTTGGAGAAGGAAGTCGAAATTCTTGTTGAGCAGGTTTGTGTCAATCAATACTAGATTGGATTCTAAATTGAGCTTTATATTCGTGCTTGATGCTTATTGTGGTTGTTTTATCAGGATGCTGGTGGCGAGCGTCTTGAATCTATCTATGAGAGGTTAGAAGCCATGGATGCTGCAACCGCTGAGAAGCGTGCTGCTGAAATTCTGTTTGGACTTGGTTTCGACAAGGAAATGCAAGCTAAGAAGACAAAAGATTTTTCCGGTGGTTGGAGGATGAGAATTGCGTTAGCAAGAGCACTCTTCATTATGCCAACAATCCTTTTGCTTGATGAGCCAACAAATCATTTAGGTTTGTGATCTTTCTTCTTTGCACTTGCTTCAGATTGTTTTCCTTAGTATTGTGACTCTAATGTTGTTGTCTCCTGAAACAGATTTGGAAGCTTGTGTGTGGTTAGAAGAGAGCCTGAAGAATTTTGATCGCATCCTTGTTGTGGTGTCACACTCGCAGGATTTCTTGAATGGAGTTTGTACTAACATCATCCACATGCAGAGCAAGCAGCTCAAGTACTACACTGGTAACTTTGATCAGTATTGCCAGACTCGTTCTGAGCTAGAAGAGAACCAGATGAAACAATACAGATGGGAGCAGGAGCAGATTTCTCACATGAAGGAGTACATTGCTCGGTTTGGTCACGGTTCAGCCAAACTTGCTCGTCAAGCTCAGAGTAAGGAGAAAACATTGGCAAAGATGGAGAGAGGTGGGCTCACTGAAAAGGTTGCCAGAGACAGCGTTCTCGTTTTCCGTTTTGCTGATGTTGGGAAGCTTCCACCGCCAGTGCTTCAGTTTGTGGAAGTGTCTTTTGGGTACACACCTGACTATCTCATATACAAAAACATTGACTTTGGTGTCGACTTGGACTCTAGGGTCGCTCTTGTGGGACCTAATGGAGCTGGAAAGAGTACACTTTTGAAGCTCATGACTGGTGAACTGCACCCAACTGAAGGAATGGTGCGACGTCACAACCACTTGAAGATTGCTCAGTACCATCAGCATCTGGCTGAGAAGCTTGACCTGGAATTGCCTGCACTTCTCTACATGATGAGGGAGTTCCCGGGTACCGAAGAGGAGAAAATGAGAGCTGCAATAGGTAGATTCGGTCTTACTGGTAAGGCTCAGGTAATGCCTATGAAGAATCTGTCTGATGGACAAAGGAGCAGAGTGATCTTTGCTTGGTTAGCTTATAAGCAGCCTAACATGCTTCTACTGGACGAGCCAACTAACCATTTGGATATCGAGACAATCGACTCGCTCGCTGAGGCATTGAACGAGTGGGATGGTGGTCTGGTTCTGGTGAGTCACGACTTCAGGCTGATCAACCAAGTGGCGCATGAGATATGGGTTTGTGAGAAACAATGCATTACAAAATGGAACGGTGACATTATGGACTTCAAGAGGCACCTCAAGGCTAAAGCCGGACTTGAAGATTGAAGATAAAGGTCGAGCCGTCTTTCTCTTGATGGAAAAAGGAAAAGACTCAGATTGGGTCATGCCGAGAGATAGGGAAGGATTTGGTTTTTTGATGGTTTTGGGAATGGTTTTTAACGAGTTCTGAAGCCACACACTTGAGACAGAGAAACCATACTCAGTAATCTCTGCATTTCTTAAGCATTAAGAGGTCAGAGATTCTTTCTATATTAGTATTATCATGTCTTTTTTTTTGTTATTGTTGTTGAACGTTTTTTTGAAGGCCAAACAGAGAGAAAGTAATATTTTTGGTGGTATTTGTAGGATTTTTTTTTTCTTTTTTTTTAAGACTCAGATGTTGACGATTATGGTATTTAACTATTTATATTTAATATTAAAGTGAGAATCTTCTCATAATTATATTCGTATATTCGTTGGAAAAGTATTCGAATATTCCATCTTTATGTTGATTCCAGTGATGGAATCTTGATTCACTTACAGAATTGCACTGATAATTTCTGTATTACTAACGTTTTGGCTCTTCACAAAATTCTTTCAACGATTATTCATTCAATTGCTTCTTCAGTGGTCTATGTTCATAAAGTTTTCTTCATGTAGTCTCTTAACGTTTCACGCATCTTTAAAAGACTTTATTTACTTTTCGCTTGACATAAATCTGATTGATGCAGAAAAAGAATTGTTGAACAATTCTGCCTTTAATCGAAACAAACATTACAATAATTTATACTAAAGTAACAAGCTCATCGAACCTTACTCGTCAAAGCAAGATCTTACTCGGTACATATCTCATATATGACTGGAATTAAGAAACTATTAAAAGGGATTTAATGTACAAGGAAAAAATCTCTTGTAATTGTAAGTTTGTCTTCAAACATGACTTGGAGTTGCGTTCGCCGGCGTTGGAATATCAGTCAAAGCTACTTTTCGGCCTCTCTCTGACCGACTATTCTCAGCAAATTTGATGCTTCCTTCATGCAATCCTTGTTGTTTCTCGTTCTCAGTCCACTCGGAACTGTAATAATATTCTTCCTGCGATCTTTCTCCATCGCTCGACGGTCTTAAAAACATGCTTCCCCATTGCGGAAAATGTATAAACGCAACCGGGATCGTGCACAAAACTGCCATAACGCCCATCAACGAGAGTCCTTCCGCTGTACTAAACCTCGATGATGAGAAGAAAAGCAGTTGAGTCACACCGGACCCAAAGTTTCCTCCTGCGCCAGTTAGTCCCGATATGAGCCCTAGAGAGCGGCGTGAGACAAAAGGCGCAACCCCGAAGAGGGCTCCGCAAGCGGCTTGTGTACCGATTGAGAAGAGCATCATTGCTAAGATTGCTATGGGAAGTGTACTAGCACGACCTAGCCAGATACAGAAAAGAGCTCCTACGGTTTGAAAGATCCATAAGGTCCATAACCGGCCTCTCATGCCAAATATCCGAGCCGCTACATCAGAGGCGTAGCCACCGAAGGGACGGGCGATGAAATTAGCCATTCCGAAGCTAGCTGCTACTATACCAGCTGTTTGAAGCTTAAGGTTAAACCTGATATATACGTAGATAACAAGAAACCAATGGTTATTACCTTTTGCTAGAAGTAAGTAAAGATCAACATTTGGATTTAACGTAAAAGAAATCAAACCTGTCGTAGAAATATCCGGAGATAACGTTGTTGATAGTTAATTCAATTCCCATGGAAGATCCATAAAGAACGAATAAAATCCATGTTCTGTAGTTCTTCACAGCAAACCAGAAAACCTATAACAAGAAAAACCTTTAGACACTAGAAATTTATTTAACTAAATAAACGAAATAAAACAGTGCTAATGATTATTTAATTTGTATCAAATTTGTTGCTAACTATTAGTTATTATTTTGTCATTGGTTATAGCCTTATAGGCAACTTAATCGCAAGTAGCAATTATTTTTCTGAGTAGTTTGTAACTTTGCATCAATGCTAATTTTGAAAGATAGTCACAAAGTTTGCTACGACTAAAATTTATTGCAAAATTTCAAGACTATGTTTAATGTTTGCAAGATTCTTTTAATGAGATCCAAATATATTGTTCTTGATCTGGATTTGTTATATAATTAAAGGTGAAAAGTACCTTGGAGAATTTGTCTTTAGAGACTTGACCTCTCTTCTGAAGGGTACTTAGGTTACCGTCAGGGAGATCTTGGCCGAGACTGAGGACGAGAATGCCCATAACAACTTGAAGAAATCCGGGAACGAAGAAAGCTATGCGCCACGCCATGAACGGAGTGGCTCCGGCGAGTTTAATGAAGTGGAAGACCATCGGCATGAGGAGTTGAGTCACTCCACCGCCCATATCACCCCACCCGCCGGCACAGCCATTCACTAGTCCTATGATCTTACCGTTGAACATGACGCTGGTCCAATACTGGCACGACACAAACGTGGCGAGGCAGAATCCGATCATGAACCGGACGCCTAAGTATCCGCTGGGGCCACCCACAAACGACATTGAGAAGACGGTTGGGGCTGTTAGCATGAGGGAGAAGGCAGTCCCAAACCGCGCACCAAGGAGATCGCAAACCGCTCCCATGGCTAACCTTGAGAAAATGGCGCCAGAGACCGAGGCGACTCCGGCATTCCCAATGTCGGTTTTGGTGAGGTCGAGGTTGTCGCGGATGATGGGGACTAATGGTGCGGCTGCGAAAGTTGAGATGAAGCAAGTGAAGAATGAGAGCCATCCTAAGTGAAATGCTCTCATGTGAGGTTTTGCAAATGAGAGTGGGTTGAACACTTTGGCACGATGTTCAGAATCAACAGGAAGGGCGAATTTAGCCGTTGGGTCGTCGGATTGGACGGTTTGAGACGAAGCATCGACGGAGAAAGAGAAGACCTGTTCTCTTGCTGTAACTCCATGCAAGGAGGTTCCAATGGAGCCTTCTTCATTAGAATGGTTGTGAGCCATTTGAAGGTGATAGAGAGATGAAAGACTCTGAGTGGGGGAGAAGGTTTAATTGTCTTTGTTGTGTTTTGGTGTAAGTTGGAGATTTGAGTAATGTAAGTATATATAGAGAGAGAGCTAGAAGTGATACCGATATCATATGGTGGGTAGAGTTAGGTTGGTCCAATAATGAGATTTGAATAGTATAAGAAAAGTTAATAAGGACTTTACCAATTTGGGAAAAGTTTATTATTATTAGCTGATAACAACATTTAGTACATATATGACTTGTAATTTTGATTAATAATGGCAGAAAATTATAGGCTCTGACTGGTTGCATTAATAGAAAAAAAAAAGTAGAGGAAGTGAGAAGATTTCTTTCATCTAATCTTAAGAGGAATGAAGTTTTCTTCCAAAAAAAAAAGAAAATTTTTGATAACAATAATGAAAAATTATGGATCCA
Organism: Arabidopsis suecica; assembly: GCA_019202805.1. Classification (NCBI taxonomy): domain Eukaryota; kingdom Viridiplantae; phylum Streptophyta; class Magnoliopsida; order Brassicales; family Brassicaceae; genus Arabidopsis; species Arabidopsis suecica. Next base: position 13,010,983 of record CM032912.1, on the reverse strand, counting down.
GAAAAAGTTAGGAAAAAAAAAAATTCTTCTACAAAATGCACCAGTCGAGCCATTATTGAATGTGAGAACTAAACATACTATTCTTCTTGCATAATGCAGCTACGAATACGTGCTTAACTATTATTTAAGTACGTTTCATACGTGTACCACATATGTGATGCAAGTGTTATTAAGAGCATTGCGGCTTTTTTTAAGGGGGTGATCCTGATTTTACCACCGACTAACTTTTTTAGAGATGAGTATAGCCGTGAAAATCTACAAATACACTTGTAAATCAATTTGGGCTATTAGCAGCCTGGCAGGTTATACATTAACTAAAGTAAATGATTTTTGTGGAATTTCACTAAAATGGCGATAGAGATACGAACGTTGACAGTTGGCATTGGGAATAAGCTAAAAAGCCTAAGAGGCCGTACGTATCAATGAAGGCAAAAAGCGTCAAAATGTCTTTAATAATTTTTAATTTGTCTCTTGAGCATTCCATGTGGTCGACTCATCACCAAATGAAATACTACTATTGTTATCTTAAAATAGTTTACTACAAAAATGCTCTAACTTTTGTGAAATTGATGTGAACATATTGTCTAGTTCATGGGTAATGGGTTATTATATACTTTCCGCCTATGATATTCGCATATCCTCACTATGAAACCAAATGATAAGTTGACTTTCTTAAAGTTTACTTAATCTTGTATCATCGTCTTAATATATAAGCTCTAAAGTCTAAACATAGATCTTTAATAAAATTGATTTCTAAGTGTCGTTATATCCGCAAATGCTTAAACGAACTATTCTATCGAAAATTGTTGCTGATATATTTGTAAACTAGAGATATCATGTATTGTCTGCTATCATCAATTATTCCGTAGAATAGTCTTATATTTTGTTTTGATCGCTCTATACTTATCACATTTTATTTTGGCACTAAAGATTTTAAACAGTAGCTAAACTCTTTGAAAACGTATTAAAAGTTTTACAGGTTTTAGAATTAACCATCATTAAAAAGGTGAAATCTTTTCTTTTTGTAATGGTTTTAGCTTTATATATATATATATTGTTTTTACATGTAGGGAAGGCAACTAGAAAAGTCCAATGTTTATAGGTTTAAAAATTTCAAAAATTGTGGGAAGGTCAAACAAAAAAATGTGTCAAACAATTTTTCATTACAGGAGTAATTGGCTCATTGACTTCTCAAGTTTATTTAATGTTTAAGGCTCAACTTGGTAAACTTCTAAGTTTCATGTATATGTGAAACAAATAATGCAATAGAGTCGATCTATTTCTTCACCAAATTACCATAATAAAACTTAATTATATGGTTGATCAAATAAAAAAGTTAATTATCTATTATTCATTAAATAAATAAAAAACTTAAACAGACAAAACCAACAATTTTGAGAATTTCTTAACATGGCACTAGAAATTAGCCTTTCGTTATAAAGATAGTGAACTTCTATTGGCCTAATTATGGAGAAGCTCATAAAAATATATATCAGTTTTTGTCTTTTCCTTTTGTTCGTCCCGTTCAGGTTAACATTGTTTGATGTAGGAAAAATACAACGAATTAGATTCAGATAAGTTTTTAGATTGGATTTTTCATTTTGGTTTGGATTTCGTAGATAAGGGCTTTTGAAGTGAACATCACTAGTATAGACCTTCAAGTTGCTTAATTCAAAAGTAAACGGTGTGAATAGATTAGAGTCAAAAGTTGTAGGTTAAAAAAGAGATTTTACTTTTTATTCAGCGTCAATAAATTGGACTCCTTTTTGTAAAATTTCATCAGAAAGCTTTAGTTCATATATAATAGTCGCTCCAATGACGGCAATTTTCACGTAACAATGAACGTGGGATATATTATTCACCAGAAAAGTGGTTGATGCTTATCGTGCTCATATAAAATTTCTGATAGGGGTGCTAATTATTGACTTTGGTTAGATACATTAATGATAACTTAATTGACTTATCTATTAAAGTTCTATTTTAAACCGTACAGATCAGCAGCATTGGGTTCTGTCCTTATGATGCGGAAGATGTACGACAGTACGGTCTCATCTCTGACTGTAATCCTCATCTCTCAAACCGTTGAATTTAACACACGTCATCTACGGGTTAAAAATATAATGTTTGTTTAGTTGAAGAAAGTTTTGGGTAAATTGAACCAATGAGCATAATACAATGACTATGTTGAGCAGGATAAAACAAAAATTGAGTTGCATAGTCTTCGTTTTCAGTATTCGACAATCTGACACATAATCTCCAAAGATATAGAATAAGATTTTTCGAATAGTTGTAGTGTATATATCAGCTGAGGAGTATATAAACCACATATCCAGATAAGCAGCGATATGATATATAAAGAATAATAATCCATTCGACAAAAAAATAAAAATAAAGAATAATAATACTGTAAATAAGTTCAGAGGTTTCTGAGACAAGAAAACTTCATTATGTTTGTTTTCACAAAACTCCCTCAACAAAAGCACCATTCTCCTCTTACACTAGGGTTCCGCCACTTTTAATAAGAAGTTAAGAACCACCAGAAAAGTTAAACATCTGTCACTAACGGCTAATTAATTCTCTCATTGTTCATTAAACTCAAATCTCTATCGCTTTTCGATTTATGAAATTAAATTTTATATGTGGTCGAGTACAGTCCATTTTGCATATGAGAATAAATTTTCGTTTACAAAAACTAAAATGGTAATAATCCAACAGACATAACTTTTGTTGGTCAAAGCCAAAAGTTGACTTTTGCTGAGCATCTCATTTTATTGGCCTCTACAAAATTTCCATGACTGCCATAAATTTTCTTCCTAGTTTGAGTTTAGATATGACTATATGAGATTATCCGGTTAAAAGGAACTGCCGCAACAAAAGTAAAAACAAATCATAATGGACTACTTACACAACAAATATTAATATGGGCTATAATAAGTTGATCAAATTCTGAGAAAGAAACTGAAATCTAATTGGAGTAAATGGGCTTGGACCGTATCATATTTTGAATCAAAACCAAAAAATGGAAAAGGAAGATTATAAACAAAGACTGGATAGAATTAGAACAGGTTGAGTTCGTAGTTCAAACAAATTAATCAACGTGATACTGAAAATATAAATAAATATTTAAAAACAATATAATTGTTACAAACTACATGAAAAGAAGCATATCCTTAGAAATTAAACATGTAATTCGATCAACTAATTACACATATGGAGAAATAGCAACTGATACACATCACATTTAAAAACTCTTAAACGTGTTCCGGCGTAGCAGAAGAAGGAGATGGTGCAGAAGCCACGCGCCGTCCACGCTCCGATCTACTATTGACGGCGAACTTTAAACTCCCTTCATGCATACCCTTTTGCTTCTCCGGCTCTGTCCACTCTTTCATGTAGTAATACTCCTCCGTAGACTTCACTTCATCTTCAGTGGAAGACAAAAACATGCTACCCCATTGCGGGAAATGCACTAAAGTGACGGGTAATGTACACGCCATAATCATCACCCCCATCCATGTCAGTCCTTGTTCCGTAGAGAATGTTGAGGTCGAGAAGAATACTAGCTGGGTCAAACCAGAGCCGAAGTTTCCTCCGGCTCCAGTAAGACCAGAGATGATGCCTAAGGACCGGCGTGAGATGAAAGGTATGATGGCAAAGGTGGCTCCACAAGCGGCTTGAGCCCCGAGAGAGAAGAGGATCATGAAAACAACCGCGGTTGGGAGCGTCGTGGCTCGGCCTAGCCAAAGGCAGAAGAAACCGCCTAAGGTTTGGATGATCCATAGGGTCCAGAGACGGCCTCTCATGCCGAAGCGTCTAGCGGCAATGTCCGAGGCCCAACCACCAATAGGACGGGCAAAGAAGTTTGCCATACCAAAGCTTGCCGCGATTATACCGGCTGTGTGAAGCTTAAGATGGAACCTGCAAAAATGGTCGTCATGTATATTGAGTCTTTTTATCTATAGACGTAATTTATATATTTGGGGTCTAACCGGTAACACAAAAAAATGAAGGTAGTGGATTTACGAAAACAAAGAAATGTAAAGAAATTTCATTTTTCAGTAGAAGAAATTAATGTTTTGGCTAAAAATATTGGTGGTAAGTACTAGTATAGCTCAATAATCGAGCCATTTGAGCATGCAAGGTATCAACAACTATTCGAGTTTGAGTTTTTATTGTCTACTATAGTTAACACGGCGACCTTATTGTTATAATATAACTGATTTTAATTGACGTTATATATATTGGTATAATACACTTGTACAATGCTCAGATCTGACTATGCTAAAAGCAATCAAACCTTATTGTTGTTTGTTTATACTTCAGAGACTAAAGGATTAAATAAATACTAGTTTTAATAATTATACCTGTCGAAAAAGTACTCAGCGATGACGTTATCCGTTGTGAGCTCTACTCCCATGGAGTATCCATATAGCAGCACGAAAACCCATGTCCTATAGTTAGTGATCGCGTACCACAAAACCTGGTAAAGTTTTCCACCAGAAAACTGTTGAGTCTTAACCAAATAGAAAGATCTTAAACAAAAGAAAAATGGAAAAAAAATCTATGAAGGAGTATAATATTTAGAGATGATATTATAATCACTTAGGTCTAAGGATTTCGCTTTTTCTATATGAAAATTACGTATGTAGATCTTCATTCTTTTTTCTTTCTTTAAGTTAGTTGAATTGTTTACTTGGTTTAATTTATTGCCTCTATCTAAATGTTAATCTAAGATCTATATTAGAACAACCATTTATATATATACCATGAAAAGTATATATAATTAGACAACGATCTGCAGACCCTAATATATAAGATTAAGAATCAAAGGATCCAAGAAGAAGTTAACATTTATTTAATTTAAGTACTAAGTACCTTTGAGAACTTGTCTTTAGTAACAGCACCTTTCTTCTCGAGTGTGCTTCTATTACCATCCGGGAGGTCTTGTCCTAAAGTCAAGACCAAGATCCCCATGATGATGTGCATCCACCCGGGGACGAAGAAAGCCATCCTCCACGCCGTGAAGGACGTGGACCCTAACCGTCGGATGATCTCATAGACCATCGGCATGAGCAACTGCGTGACCCCACCGCCCATGTTCCCCCATCCGGCAGCTGTCCCGTTCACTAGACCTATGATCTGACCATTGAACATTGTGCTCATCCAGTATTGGCATGACACGAAAGTCGCGAGGCAGAACCCGATCATGAACCTCACCGTTATGTACCTATGGCCAAAATATTGTTAGAAATCTACATAAAAACTAATCCATTATATAAATCACTTATTATTAATTAATTTTGAGATATAATCCTTTGAGTCTTTAGAAAAAGGCTTTTAAGATTGGTTTACTAATCGTATAATACTTGTACATATATATAGGACAATCTCAAAATAAGTGAATTGTTACTTAATCTTAAGGTTTTTGCGCAATTTTACAATTTACAAGTATGCTTACCCGCCGGCATTAGCAACGAACGACATGGAGAAGACGGTCGGAGCAGAGAGCATGACGAGGAAAGCGCAGCCGTAACGTGGCCCAAGGAGATCACAAACAGCTCCCATTACAAGCCTAGAGAAGATACTGCCAGAGACAGAAGCAACACCAGCATTTCCAACATCTTGTCTGGTGAGATTAAGGTTATCTCGAATGATGGGGACAAGAGGAGCAGCAGCGAAAGTGGAAATGAAGCAAGTGAAGAATGAGATCCAAGCAAGATGGAAAGTTCTCATGTGTGGAGCTTCAAAGGATAAGAGTTTGAAGACTTTGGCTTTGTGTTCGGTGTCCACGGGGAGAGAGAATTTTGCTGATGTGTCGGAAGGAACCACCGGAGACTCGACGGAGAATGCATAGCTTTGTTCTCGGCCGGTGACTCCGTGCATTGAGCTTCCCGGTTCACCAAAACCATCAGCCATTTTGTATTTGTTTTTTTTCGCTTGTGGTCTTGTGTTTAGGGAACAAGGAGAGAATGGTTTATATAGAGATTACGAAGGTTGACTTCGTAAGAGCCGATGGAGAATCGAAAAGGCTATAAAGTGGGATCCGTTTTACGTATATGATACTATAATAGTAGAGTTCTTGACGATAATTAATGATTCAAAGTTGTTTATGTGAGATTGATTACAATTATACAAGTTGTCTTTATATTAATAGTATGGAATATTCACTTTCGCCGCGAGCATGCATACACGAGAATTTAGCCTGGTCATACGTCCCAAAGGTTCACTTTCACTTAGATTCCAATTTAGTATTTATCAACATGATATTACTAAACTGTCCATATCTAGGATTTTTTTTTTCCCAAAGGAGAATACTAAATACTGAAAATCCTCCTTACAGAGATTACTACTGTATCATTAGTATAATAAAGATCGGTGTTATAATTTGAAACTCTATATGTCGCATAATGTTGTCCCTTTTCTATAGATTCCTTTCCTTTCTAAGGGTTTTGCCTCAGATAAAAATTAACTAAACAAAAGTCTTACAGGAAAAAAAAATCATTTTTACTTCTTCAAAACATATATGATAAGAAGTTTGTAACTATAGCTCTAATCATGGAGTAAACTCGCAAGATATTTTATTAGGTGGGTTTTCCTTGAAGTTTGTAAGCTTACAACAGACTTCGGAGATTAATCTAAAATTTTGTCATTTACAATTTTTTTTGGTAATGAGCTTTTTCCACATGATGGGATGCAATAATCAAATCCATATTCATACATGTGAACGAGTCCGGTGGGTCCTTCCTCTCTATGTGACTATGTCTTTGCATGGATTCAAAGGTTCCATTCGATTAAAATTTAAAATTTGTTAATATAATATTATATATGGTGTTATAGAAAGAAACAAAATATAGAGATTCTCACTTATAAAACTATAGTTGTGATGATGTAATCAGATCCCTAATTATGCTTAAGAAGATTGTAACAGCAGAAACAGTTGTACTTCCACAATTAAAAACCTTTTTTCTTAAGAAACCCAAAGGAAACGTGCAACAGTGCTATAGTTTGATCTTTTTTACTTTGTAACAAAATTAAACTCTACATGGCCAGAAAAGAACCATATAAATGCTTCGGTAACCATTTTTCGAAAGATTAATCTCCCAAATAGCAAGAGATAAAATTATATTGGGTCCATTAATCTTAATTTATAATGACTTAATTTCATGTTTTGTGACCGAAAACTTTTTTCTAGTTTGCAGTTTTGTGCTTTTTTTTTATATATAAGAGAAATCTTTATTAAAATAAATATATCTTTCCATACATTATTTCGTATGTACAAATTGTAGAATGATGAGTTATCTAAATGACGTACGATCATAATTCATAAACATATAATTAAACTGGATCATGAAAGTAATTTCTGAAGAAAAGATAAGAAGCCAAAAACTACAAAAAGAATCTTATATTGTCAACTACAGGTAGCAACATGCTAGTTACGATGCCAGCAGATTTACAGGCGCACACAAATAATTATATACACAGTTATATGATTATATATGTACCAAAATGTGAATTATACGTGTGTCTCTAAGACTAAAGTGGTCCAACGATTCCAAGCCAGATTCTCTGGATTCCATTAGATTATAGAACCAAATTCGATGATGCATCTTGTATTATAAACTAGTATAAATCAATTACGGAATTTAATTTATGACAAGGCATTTGAATACAATTCCAAAATGTCCACACATAATTTTCTTTTGTCCTTTTCCATCACAATTCCTTTTGGAATCTATAAAGCTTTATGAATTTATGATACATAGATAAAATAATAAATGAACAAATATAACCAAATAGTTGTCGTAATTCGGTTGTAAAATAATATTCCACACATGATGTATCAACGTCATTCAATATTGTGGCCTCATGCAGGCCATTGCTCTACAATCTTTGACCTCAGCAATATTGACACATTTCATTTTTCAGTTCATTACTCAACATTTAAAGATAAAACTAGCACTATACAATTATCTAGTTAAGTACTGTATGAGTTAAGAGTTTATTCCGACCTTTCTATTTACTGATTTTCACTTGAACGTCAAAAAAAAGAAAAAAAAAAATTAGAACCAACTTTATTTCTGTCAATGTCAAGAAACTTTTTTTTTGTTTTCCGCTATCAATGTCAAGAATCGAATACAGAAAGTGACATGAATTTGAATAATCCTAATACTATATTTTTTTGCAAACGCTCAATTATATAGAAATTTAAACTGGAGTCATAAATGTTAAGATCGAAGTCAATAAAATTGAAGTATTTACATTTGAGATCGAAGTTATAATGTAAAGCCTTAAATCATTAAAATAACAAAAAAAGAAGCACTTTATAAACGGGAAAAGGGGATTTTTATACCCGTATTATCTGCACCGTGGATTTTCATACCTGAACAATTTCGTAGGGTATTTTACAACCTAAACTTCAATAAAATTTGAATCTCATACCTATACTTGATACAACGGGCAAAAATCGGAGTCAATCTAACGGGTGTTAGTCAACTCCGTTACGGTGATGAGTCATCGTACACGTGTACGTTGACGTGTATCAAAACGATGTCGTTTTCATACCCGTACTGTCTGCGCCGTGGATTTTCATACCTGAACAATTTTGTAGGGTATTTTACAACCTAAACTTAAATAAAATTTGAATCTCATACCCTATACTTGATACAACGTGCAAAAATCGGAGTCAATCTAACGGCTGTTAGTCAACTCCGTTACGGTGCGTATCGAAACGACGTCGTTTTGATATGTGTTCTCAAAGTTTTAAATTTTTTGTAAAATTGGAGACTCGAACCCGCGAGCCGTAGTCACATGAGAAGCACCGAATACTAACTGATCCCACAACGTTCATTGAACCCGCGAGCCGTAGTCAATCGTTTTAAATTGGGAAGAAATTATGAATACTAGAGTTACGAATTGAGAAATCGTTTTCTCATTTCTTCTTCTTCTTCTCTGAAATTAGGCATGAACAAAGTTTTACCATGTGACTACGGCTTCGCACAACTTTTTGGGTTTATAAGTTAAAAAGATTGAGGAATACTCGATGAATGTTGTGGGATCAGTTGGTATTCGGTGCTTCCCATGTGAGTACGGCTCACGGGTTCGAGTCCCCAGTTTTGCAAAAAAAATTAAAACTTTGAGAACACATATCAAAACGACGTCGTTTCGATACGCACCGTAACGGAGTTGACTAACACCTGTTAGATTGACTCCGATTTTTACACGTTGTATCAAGTATAGGGTATGAGATTCAAATTTTATTAAAGTTTAGGTTGTAAAATACCCTACAAAATTGTTCAGGTATGAAAATCCACGGCGCAGACAGTACGGGTATGAAAACGACATCGTTTTGATACACGTCAACGTACACGTGTACGATGACTCAGCACCGTAACGGAGTTGACTAACACCCGTTAGATTGACTCCGATTTTTGCCCGTTGTATCAAGTATAGGTATGAGATTCAAATTTTATTGAAGTTTAGGTTGTAAAATACCCTACGAAATTGTCCAGGTATGAAAATCCACGGTGCAGATAATACGGGTATGAAAATCCCCTTTTCCCCTTTATAAACCCCCAAATTTGTGCAAGTTAAGACTATACACAGTCACACACACACACACACAAAACTTAAACTAAAGACTAAAACCAGAATGCTTTATCAAGAAAGAAAAGAAAAGACTAAACCAGGATTATCAAACTAGCAAGTAAAGCAAAAGATCATGGGGCACCCAAGAGATCATGGGGCACCCAAGAGAATCGCATCACCCAAACCCGACCCATGTTTTCCAATGGCCGAGATGCTTAGAGAACGTTTCCTCATCTTTTCTTTACCTAACCAGAGTCTTGTGTTCCCGTTCTCGCATGTGAGCAGTGATGCGCATAGCTGAAGCGGCTCGACAAGCTGCTGGTTCGCGGTACGCAGAAAAAGGTCTAAGTTTTGTATGTACTTGTCTTCTTTTGTTGCTTGCTTGTGGTTTTTTTCAGACATTATCGCAATCGTATCTCGTGACTCTTCCTCGTCATCTGTCCAGTAGCTTTTGTCTTCCATTGCAAGATCATCGTACTCCTCATCTGACTTTGTTGATTGCTCATCAACCGAACCCACCTGCACAGATTACCGCAAGCCTCTTATTAAATCAACCACAAGGCCTCAGGATTACCACTTCATTGCATATAAACACATAAATGTGTAAGAAGACCATTAAGAAGATTTTACCTCGTCATGGTCACGCTTGTTATCGTCATCGCTAAAATCTGTATCTGGCTCGGGAGGATCATCCTCGACTTCTTCATCGCTCCCATGCACCGACTGATCCTCCTTAAGCTGTTAGGAGAGAAGATACAGAATCATTAAACAACCTTCCTCATACGAATCACACGAGAGAACATAGTTTTAAAGTACCTCTTTAGAAGTTCCTTCAGACATCCTAGGCGAGCTGCAGCAAGAAGAGTAATACCGACTACTGGTTTCAGCCACGTCAGCTCTAGAGTCATCTACACTCCCAGCACGGCTCGTTGCTCCATCACTAGGCCAAGCACTGATCCCAAATAGACCAAACTGAAGATTCACCGGTTCAGCTTTCTGTAGGTATCCATAGACCGGGTGCTCCATTCCATTTTCTTCCATCATCTCATTACAAAAGACTGGCTTTCCGCTCTCATCAACCTTACCGCTAACGGGCCAAGTTCTTGCGAAGGTGCCATCAGTATTGAGAAGAGCCATTAGATGCCTAGAAGAACCTTTTCTTTGAATCAGCTGAAACATTCCTTTGGAACTCAATGAATTGGCTGTACACTGGTTCCTGTACTCATCGTCGATCACTGAGACAGTATTTGTGGTAGCATCATAGAGCTGCTCTCCTGCTTCTCGCCTTCGCAGGCAACTGAAGACTGTTGCGTGGATCGCAGCCACACTCTTGTCGACATTGGTATTGTTTATCTTGGGAACGAGGTGTTTGTCAGCTCGTTTACAAAGGTAATCCTGTATTGTTCTGATGTTACGTATATATTTTACATACTTGTTTTTCTCTGGGTCCAGGGTCATGTACTTAGCCCTAACTGCAAATCGTTCCAAGTGTTTCTCCTCGTTTGCGATGTATACCATGAAAGGAACTATCGAAGGATGCTTTTTCATCAGTCCCATCTGCAAGCAAGGAAGAAGTTAGAATTACATTTCCAACTTACAAAATGAAATGTGTTAAAGAGAACAAATTGAGGCTTACCACAAAGTTAAGGCTTAAGTGGACACCTTCAACAACAACAGACTCTTTCTTTTCTTCCCATGCGGTAATGAGCCTATCGAGATTGTCAATAACCATTTCACTTTGAGCCTTAAATCCTTCGACAGCCATTTGCTTGGGACTTAACAATACAGGGGTGGTTGATTTTGATCCAACATCAGTCTGTTGAGTATTATTAGCCTTCACACCTTCGTAGGCCTTCGCTTTTTCGTCCTCAATAGTATCCAATTTTTTGGCTCTTCTTCTTTTGGCTTTCGACTCAGCAACTGCCACAGGGTCAAGGTACTCTCCAGCATGGTATGTTGAAGCCCACAGCAAAGGATTCTGCTTTTCATCAACGAAACTCCTCATCATGTGACGGATTGAGTCGGTTGAGACCACCGTTGTAATCCCGAGCCTACTTCCCTATAAGAAAAAAAAGATCCGGCATTGTAAAGCCTGTGAATAAAAGAAGTGAAACAGTACCTAACCAAATATCGAATATAACAAAACAAAAGAGTGAAGTATCTTCTTTGTCAATCTAAAACAATGTGATGAACTATACCAAAAGTGCGGAGAGTGTAGATTTGCCACAGCCACTAGTACCGCACAGCAGAACAGTCACAGATTCTTTCCTTTCTCGGATTCTGTAGAAAATGATAAAGAGTTTTTAGATGATGTGTGAAGTCAAAGAAGATCAAATGCAGTACAGTTACATCCATAAATGGCATGACTAATGTAGTGGAAGCATTGAATAATGCAAGAAAGGATGAAGCAAAACACATAACAGGGTCTAAGAGCGAGTTCACATAACTTTAATGACAATTCAATATAATGAAATCTGACTACAGTTCCTATCATATATATACCCATAATGGCTATAAAGTCTAGAGAATTTATTATTAGTAAAGTAACATATATGTTCCTAAAGGTAAGAAATTTACCTGCACGCAAGAATCAAGTCTGCCCTTTGGTCATGACCCACATACTTATATTCAGCCAATGCATCACAGACAACGTTAACGAATATCTCCCGCGAAACAACAACCGTTGTTCGCCTTTTGTACACTTCAAACGGCTTACTTTTATTCTTATCAACATCATCAGTAGCCAAACTGTTAACTTTGTTAGCCTTTTCTACATTAGCACAAGCTGAAGCATCACTTGTCTTCTGAAATTCAGATTCTTTACCATGCGAGGGCGAAAGCGAGGGCGAAAGGATTAAGGATCCCTCACTTCTTATTAACTCAAAAACTCTGCGGCTAATCTGCACCAAAAACATAAAAACAAAAGTTCAGGATCAATCAAAATCAACAAAGCAAGAATAGCAAAGATTTTTGCAACTAAAAGAAGAGCCAAAAATCAGAATCACCATAAATCTTAAAACTTTGTCTTTGTGTAAACAAAATCATAACCTTCAAAAGATACCAAGTAAGCTCATGAATAACAAACATTGAAACACACAAAATAATGGGTGCAGTGTAACAACAGTCAACAAAATAAGAGCACAACCAAACTTAGCTCAAAGATTAGTAACAGCCAGGATAATCCAAATTAGACCATGTCGGCCGACACAATAATGCCAAATTACAAAATTCAGACGAGCCTGCTTAATCCTATTCAAATCCAGACACAGTAATGCTAAAGAAAAATAGAATTAGACCATGTCGGTCGTGCACAGTAATGCCAAAAAACGAGATTAAGACCAAAGTGCTTAGTCCTGTTCAATTCCAGACACATCACTGTTCCAAAATCCAGAAAAAAAAGCTTCTTCGTTATTAGAAAAAAAAAAACACAAAAACAATCCCAAACTAATAAACGACAAGAATAAAAGTTCTTAATGATGAAAAATCGTAAATTCAGTGAAAGCGATGTTTTTTTTTTTTTTTTTTTCAAGTGTAAAATCGAGGATCACCTTGAAAGCGTGACGAGCTTTGCATCCCATAAGCTGAAGAGTACTCTGCAAAACAGGGCGCGTATACCTAAACGAATCTTTCCAATTCCCGGTACCGTCTTCTTCCACCGTCGCCGCCGCCGTATCAACACCGTCGACCACCACTATATACATCACCTTCGTCGTCTCCGTCATATCTCTCTCTACAAAATAAAAACGAATCTCGATTATGAAAACGAAATTTTCCAACATGCAGGACACAAATTTCATGAATGCAGGAAAGGAAATAAAAGCGTGTACCTTTTGGGGTGGAAATTAAAGAAGCGTGTGGGAAAATTAGGGTTTTTAGAATCAGAGATTGAGAATGTATCACTTGTTATAAGAAGAAGAAGAAGAAGAAGAAGAAGAAGAAGAAGTAGTTGTGGCCATTTTGTGTCAGCTTTGTTCCACGCATCGCATCAGTAGAGCCTCCACGGGTCTCTCTTTAAAGCCCCACCTTCCTCTCTCGTTTCCTTCACAGAGGTCAATTAAATAACGTTTTTTTGTGTATTTTGGCCTATTTTGGGTTCTTTTCTTTAACTCAACCAGTATTTTTCTTTTCCTTAACATTGTTACGCTTAACTTTTTTATTAATCAAATTACTCCCTTTGTGACATATTCAGACATCCGGTTTAGCTCTTTATTTAACTCGATTATATCTGGTTTAAATAAATAAAAGTGTATTTATCCAGCTTAAATTAAATACATATTGAATCAAAATGTAGGGGTAAAAAATCTTAGGAGTTATAATTTTAGAGGTGTTAGATAAATATTTGTTTTCTTCTTCTTTTTCTTTTGTTTTTGTTTGTAATATAGTTAAAATTTCGGTTAGTATAATTATTTTTAAATTTTTAATATCCAAGTATTTTGCCGACCCCATGGATTCGGTCTTTGTCAACATTTAATTAGGATCTAATTCTTAGGAGACAAAGTATGTCTTTGAAAAAAAAAAAATACTACTTGTTACTATTGAATTTAAAATCTATGAGCTCAGTTTGTGTACAAGAAAAATTTTAAACTTTTTTTTTGTTCGCAAACGAACTTGTATTTGTTGAAAATGAACGGATCATAGATATACGACCTCAATTGTTGAACAACTTTTTTGGCAAAACATTCAATGCATGATTAAAATGGTAGGCTTCGTAAGATATTTCTACTCATTCTAAAATCAAGATTTTCCTTAAAAATATGAAAACACATTGACAATTGACAGTGAGATGACCCACAGATTTGTGATTAAATACAGAAAGAAACTTTTTTTTTTTTGCTATGAATGTTAATAAATACAGAAAGAAACTGATAATAAGATGACCCACAAATCCACAATACACTCTTCAATCTAAAATATGTTTAGATAACGAAATCGTTAAATCAGTACAGTAATGTTGCCTAACCAGAAAAATTTTCTACTTTTATTTTCGTTAACATAAATGACAGAAGCAGATTAAAAATGGTACTCTGCAAAATTATACATTTCATAAAAACAAAAGACTGTATATTTACATAAACAACTCATTTCATAACTATATTTATATTTTTAAAACGAACTTAACTGAATATTCAGCCACATGATTCATATAATCAAAAATTAACTGTGTTGACTTTTTCATAAGTCTTCCTGGGACAATCATTCTTTCTTTGAAATGACGAAATTCGCCCTTATCTCCAGCGTAAATTACGTGTACAAATTGTTGTATCAGGTCGTAAATCAAAGGGCGTTTTAGGGAAAACGAAGCAAAAACTTTCATGGGCCTTCATGATCGCTTTAAAAGGCCATCCTGTGGACCCATTAGACGACGGTCAAAACAGGGGTAAAATTGTAATTACAGTGAAAGAACAAGGACAAAGCTACTGTGTGAAAAGGAAAGAAAAAGACCGAAAAGGACAAGGAAGGAGAGGGCCATGACTTGGGTCAGAGGACAAACCAAACGTTACATCCATGAATGTCTTTACTAAGAGCCATCAGTGGACCCTTTCAATTATTTGTTAAAAATTTGTTATGGGAGTTTTATCGATTTCTTTTTCTTTTTTAATCTGTTTCGTACAATTAAAATAATAAAATATCAATCAATATCAAACAAATCAGCTTGAGAATTACACAATTTAAAAACAAACTTTAGGAGAACAAAGAAAACAAACATGGCAAACACAAAAATTTATCTAGTTCCGTTGAGAAGTTCGATCATTTTTATAGTTTTGTTGTTGTTAGGGATTCTCCAAATATGCTCACACCATTAATATCAGATTCGAACAATCTACAAGTCGATAGATGTATATGGACACAATTGGCCAAATCAAGGTTTCTAGTTTACAATGGAAAGGTGATAAATGTGTTTTTCTTTTTCTTTTCCAGGAGTTATAGGAGTACGACCATCATTATTTTTGCTTATAGGATTTAGTTTTGACAAACAAAAATAAAAATAACAGATTTTTTTCTTAGAAACAAGTCTAGGCAATTATGTTGTTTCGAATTTTTTATAGTCCAGTTCATTATAAGAAAAGACTTCTGAATTTGTTTTGATTGTTTTGAACATTTAAATATATGAATTTGTTACGCTTATACATGGCTTGTAACTGGTTCTTATTTTGACCCCACCACTAAGTTTCAAGTTCAAAAACATGCGCAAAAGAGAAAGTCTGTATTTTTTGCATGTTGGAGTATTATTTTTAACTTTTAAGTTTGAATTATAATAAAAGTTTTTGTCGTAATTTCGTGTCTTGTAATTTGTAAATGACTTTAAAAAGCGTTAGGTAGTTTCAATTACTTTAAAAATACAACTATACAACATGTCAACATGTCAAGTTTTTATTGTTCGTCGCATGCAAACAGATCATATTATGAAGCAGCTGAAATTCTTTTCTATTTTTCCTGGTTTGGTTGCTAATGGCCAACTAGATTCTTCTTGATTGTTTCGCCCACCATAAAATTTAATACTCAAATTGTCTACTTTTATTTCCTAATTGGTATTATAAAAAAAGTTTAAAGTCTATAATAGGTTATAAAGAGATGATATTTCAAACCGGCTAACCTCTAGTTTCGGCTCCATTACTAAGAAATTGGTACCACAATTCGCAAAAGTTTAAGCTAATCAAAACTTGATTTGTGTCTTTTTTGAATAGTCTTCTTAGTGCTACTTAGATATAAATGCATTTTCCTAAATTGTCCTAAAATTAGCCGATAAATATTTTCATTCTATCAATATATATGTCTATATTATGGGTCTAAATGGTAACCGAGGAATTTGGCTGAATCCGGCTGAATTGCTGAATCTGGCTGAATTTTTAGTGATTTTTAGCTGAATCTGGCTGAATTTTTACATTTTAATTCAAATGGTAACCGCTGAATCTAGCTGAATTTTTTTTTGTGATTTTTAGCTGAATCTAGCTGAATCTGTCGAAATAATTAAAACTTTAACTGAAAAATATCGTCAAATAATTATAAATATTAATAGAATAACTATAAAGAATATCTAAATAAAATAGATAAAACTATCTAATAGTCTAATTAACTCTTATACTAATAAATAAATTCTAAATTAATATTATTAATAATAATATATTGTTTGCAAAATTGAGTTGTTCTTCTAAATTTAATTTTTGAACTATTAAAAAGATGTAATTAATTACTAAAAAGCCTTGTCAAAGTTTTATTGAAAAATTAATTTAAAAATAAACATGATAATATAGTATAGATTATCTAATTGATTTCTCACTATTCTCTAGTAGTTTAAAATCATTAATATGATTAGAATGATTAAGACATTTTTAAAAAATTTGATATTTTAAATATTATTTTAGCATAAGTATGAGTTGGTTTTGCGAAATTTTAAAAAATTATATTTAATTATCTCAAAGTAATTAAAATTATCTGTAGTTATCGGAACATAAATTTGTCTCTTGTCTATTCTAGTAATGATTTTATGTATCTGAATTATTCATATATCGTATTTGTATGATCTGACTTATTTTAATATAAATTTGATGTGTAATTTTTGATGTCCAAAATATTTTAATTCGAGTTGTGTAATCGGTATAATCCGAATTTTTATCTGACATAAACATACTACATATCTGTTGGTGTTGAAAGAACTGTTGAATCTAGCTGAATTCAGTTTTATGCAAATGGTAACTGCGGAATTGCTGAATCTGGCTGAATCCAGCTGAATAATGTTTTTATGTTACCATTTAAGGCCTATATAGAGATGCACATTACACATACAGTATAAGACTTATATATTAATTAAAATTACAAAGACTGCTTCGCTGACATTATCTTCATTTTCCGTTTTGACTTGATCTTCATCGTTTTTATTTTCTTTTTCTTTTTTTTGGTGAGCTTTTATTTTCTTTTTCTCTGTTGAATTGTTCCTCTTTTAAAAAGGTTTATTTTTAATTTTATATATTTCAACAACCTAATGCCAAAGAGGCTATCACATCTTATCGAAAACCGAAGCATTAGCATCCAACTTCTTTATAGTCGATCGTACAATTTTGTTTTATATATTTTATTCGTTGATCCGGTCAGTTTTGGTAAAAATACACTAAAATGTTATAAAATAGACTTCTTTCCGAAGAATCATCATATTGTTTAATCCAAATTTGGAATTCCCGGTTAATATCCAGAAGTAGTCGGATGACTTATTACTAGACTACTGGGTAAACTCTTTAGGGTGAAACTCAAATTCAGACTTTCTATATAAATGTGATTTTTGTTTCGAAGGAAGGTCGAATCCCGAAAAGAGTGTTTTAGCATATTTTCATATCTCACTGACGACTCGACCACAACCATATAAGTATTGTATTTAAGTAATTAAAAAAAGAAGATACAAAATTATCGGAAATTGGCAATGAGAGACTGCGAATGGTCTTCTAAACCAATGTTAAGAATGGTGCCATCTCGTAACAAAAATGAGAGATATTGGTCTGGTCATGTACTACTAGTATGGCAAATAAATCTTTAGGACGGAAACTGATAGTTCTTTTGTTT
The DNA here is from genome assembly GCA_019202805.1 of Arabidopsis suecica. Lineage (NCBI taxonomy): Eukaryota > Viridiplantae > Streptophyta > Magnoliopsida > Brassicales > Brassicaceae > Arabidopsis > Arabidopsis suecica. The sequence continues at coordinate 12,992,845 of CM032912.1, read as the reverse complement.
TTTGGAAACTGAAACTGATCATAGTTGTAAAGAATCCCATGTATTAACAATGTCTTCCATCCGAAATCCTTAGGCAAACATTTTCTTAATTTAAATTAAATCAAAACAACCTTGATTTGTTTTTTTGTCAACAATATACAATATAGTATGATTTAAATTTGGATAGTAACAAAAAAAGTGATAATAAAGTTAATAACACTAACCTGTGACAAAAAAAGTTAATAACACTAACCTTTAGGTTTATATGTTATAAAATAAGCGATTCTCCAATATATAATGAGATCTATTACCGAACTTTGTCTAAAATATTAAAATTACATGATTCGATATTTATGAAAATATTTCGATTCGATATACATTCATATAAGCAGCCAAGTAAGAATACAATCAATCAACTTATCTTATATATTTGGTCACTATCTAGATTCTAGAAAATCGATCTAGGAAACTTTATGAGATTACAGAAAGAAAGTACCATAATCTTGATAGATTATTTACGCGACTTGTAATATTTATATATGTGAGTGGGCATTTTAGCTAACCAACCAACATGTGTAACCATATATTACACATGGATCGAAGGTTTGACCCCGTAATATATGTTGACTGACCATATTGATATGTCTGATTAGATGGCGATGACTTCGGCTGACAGAATTCGACATTCCTAGGGATCCTGATGAAATCGATGTTTGTCGGCTCGAGTCTCTTCTAGTTTTAAAATATGTTCTAATTTGGTTGAATTCACTTCTTGGATAGAAGAAATATGCAAATCCCATAAATAAATGTATTAGCAGCCAAAAGTGATTTCTATATATTGTACTTAAAGTTAAACCAAAAATTTATATAGATAGACTCGGAAAAACAGGGAAGAGAAGACCAAGTTATTTAAATCTTTCAATACGAAACAAAAAGTTATTAACAAAGGGACTAAAAGGCTGTATAAAGAATAATATAAGCTCCTGAACATGTGTAAACCTGATATTTATTTAAATATTAATCGGATTTATATAATAATAATAATATAAAAAAAAAACTATAAAAGACTAAAGAGGAAGAAAGATTGGCAATGCTATTTAAATATCTAACTTTTAACTTTTAACGATAAGTGGAAAAATCTATTTTAAAATATAGTAAAAAGTTAACAGTAATGGATTTTAGTTTGTCAGTATTAGCAAAACTGAATTAAAGGTCGAAGAAGAATTAGTTGGCCTTAATTGAGCTCAAGGGCCGGATAATTCATATTACCACCTTAATTGAGAAAGTCACAAGACTTTAATCAAGACATGCACTTCTTGTTTAATTTGTTTTTTACTTGATTCTTAATATATATATTGTGTGTGTGAATTGTGAATGTCGTTTTCGTATCTTTTGCTCCATATCCATCAAAGATGAAGCTTAGTCCAATCGACAGGAAAAGATTGAAAGAGAAATTTGAAAAGACAAAATCAAAGTATAACCTGCTTAATTTTATTTTTGGACCAATCATTTAACTTTCTAAAGTTATAGAATTAGAAATTTCCTTTTTACCATTTTTGTTTTTATCTTTGTACAATTGAACTGTCCATTTATTAAGAAAATAAAAGCTAAAATCATAATTTGAATCAATTACAAGAATAAGAAACAAGACACCTACAAAAGATAGTCATCATCATCGCATCAATTCCATGAATACAAAGCCATTCCACAAGCTATGCAATAGCATTGAAGGTAACAAGTTCCTTGATCTTGCGAATATCAAACCCAAAACCACTCCAAGGAACACCAATGGCAACATCCTCTGCACATTGAAATGTGCCAAAGCAAATGCAACCGAACTCACAAGAATCGCACACCAAACCGGCATGTACCTGGTCAGAGACGGTAACAAGAACCCTCTGAACACTATCTCTTCCCAAACCGGTGCACAAATTGATACCACAACTGCATACAGTGCCATTGCCACAGGGTCTCTAGCCATTATCGACTGCTCGACACTTGAGAGTGAGACCGGACTTGAGGTTGGTGGGAGTGGCAAGAGGTTGAGGTTTAATTGGGAGAGACGGTTAACAAAAGGGAACATGAAACAGCCGATGATAACATCTAGTTGCCAGTTTCCTTTGAGGGTAAAGCGGAACCAATCGCTTGCAAGTGGACGGAACATGGAGAGGCAACGGTGGAGGATCGCAATCCCAGCTAGGCCTTCTGTTACATCGGTTATCAGACTGAACAAAGCTTGGCCTCTAAATGTTAGGGATTCTTTGTGGAAACCTGATATATGAGCCATGAATGGGATCATCCATGAACCAATGAACCAGAAAGCGGCTACCCACAGAAGCATTACCTAAAAAAGTTTATGTTAGGGGCACGAAAGATTATCGCAGGATTAACCAAGGAAATAATCTGGGCGTAACAGGTGAAATTGAAAGCTTTGGTATATAACTCATTTCTCATTACTGGTTGTTTTGCATCTTCTTTATGATCCAAGGCATCTATAATACTATTAGCTTGAGGTTTATCTTGTTTCAACAACCTATATCCCTTAATTAATACAGGCTAAAGACGCGTAGTCCACATTTACTAAGTCAAGGATATTAGCCCACGTTTAAATGTCTCTACATTAAGAAACTGCGTCTTACACAGACTCAATATCCATAATACTCCACTCATTCATAGACATCCTTATCAGATAATCCAGTAAACGATCTAGATAGGTTTCAATAATGTTTTTGTGTAAAATTTAGGAATCTGATACGGTAATACAAAAGAGGTTGAGTAACATTAAGATGCAGTACCTGCACAATGGTCTCGACTGTCCATGGTACCTTCCAACGAGTCCCAATGGCCTGCAAAACTGTATCTGCAGCCTGAAAACCAACGAAACAAAGTGCCTTTTAGACCCAATAACAATATTTTGAACACAAGATCAATAAGTCTTTGTTTCCTTATTTGCATTTTTCTCACCCCATTTAGTTAAAAGAAAGCTTATATATACAATCAATTTTTAGGGCACATTTCCAGATGAAAAGAAACCTCAAATTCTTTTAATGAGAACACTATAAACAAAAAAAACAGTGGATGATGATAATACATAACAGTTTACTGCCAAAGATGATATTTTGCTGCAGTTCTAAGTCCTAACCTCTAGAGTTTAGACCAGACCCCAATATCATCAGACTAAAACAGAGACAAGAAGTAGTTCTTCTTCAAGTGTACACGTATCCAGTAATGTCCTGAGAACCTTACCTTTTGAAGAGTTGCCTTCCAATCTTTTTTATCTGTACATGGAGAATCTTGATCTGGCTTAACTAATTCCTCAGGTACAAAATGCTCCGAATTCTCAGGAGCAGAATCCTCATTTCTAAAGCACAAAATCTTCCATTTCTGCAGAAAATAGCACCAAAGTTTAATACATTGGAGACAAAATATCGATTCTTCATCTGCAAAGCAGAAGTAAACAATAAATCATATGCTACTGCATCAAAACAAATATCAACTTTTTACAATAAAGCAGTCACTACTAACCGATTCATCACAAGATTACTAAACCTCAGAAACCACAAAATCTCTAAAACTATTAGTACTCCAAGCAAACCCTTATCAAAAAGCACTCTCTTTTGTCATATAGACTGAATTCACAATGCTATTGGAATCCAAGATTCCACAATTTCAACACAATTCAAACACAAAAACCTCTTTTCAATTCAAAGTATCATACTTTTGGATAAACAAAGAAAAGAAGAAAGAAGCGTACGTGCTTGGCGGACTTAGAAGGTGAAGAAGCAGTTAAAGAGGAAATCTTGGTAAGAGCAGGAGAGAAGACAGTTCGACAAGGAACCCTAAGCTTGGAACGCGAACTAGAGAGAGCTGGGCGATGGCAGATGAGAGACGAAGAAGAGCAAGGAGAGGTCAACATGGGAATCTGAGTTCCAATTTCAGACTCAGATTTTAGCTTAGCAAGCTCTCCGTGAAATGCGAAAGAGAGAGAGATGAGAAATCCCTCTGAAGAATTGAGAACCCTAATGAGAGATTCTTCTTAGTTTCATCACAGAAATCGAAAACCCTAATTAATCTGAAAAATTGAGGATTTGGGGGTTTTCGTGACAAGTGAGAGAGATGGATAGAGAGAGAGAGAACGAAACCAATTTTGTGTCTTTCAGTTTTCTCACCAAAAAAAGAAGTTGTTGATTTTTCAACAGACAATAATTAACAACTTAAACCGGATCACCCAACAAAACCGAAATAAACCAATTTTCTCGGTTTTGTAAAAGGGAATTGTGGGATAAGGAAAAAAGGTATGGTAGTTTGTACATGTATGAGAGAGTATGATGATCATGTTCTTTCTCTCAAGTTCCCAATGGAGCTTTCTCCACAATTTGTATAAGATTGATAATGTTAAGATCTTGAAATTTGGTGCTGATAATATAAATGAGCTAGTCCAGAGGCCCTAATAATGGTGATTAAAGGTTGGGCTTGTTTTAACCACCTTTTTTTTTGTTTTGGAGTACTTTGACCCCATCGTCACAAGTCACAACCTTAAAGATATATTGGCAATATCATGGTCGATTTCTATTTTGACGAATATATATCTATATATACTGAAGTTTCATTATTGATGAATAATGTATTAGTCCGTTTTCGCTACTAGGGTAAAGCTTGAGACACTCAAACACGCTTAGTTTTTGACCAAATCCCCTATATTCTTATTCATTAGAAGTATAAACCCGAACAAAAAAAAGGTTGTAAAATACAACTTTGATCAGATGTGTACACAAAAAAAGGAAGACTAAAACGGGAGATCACAATAGAAGCCTGCCTAGACTGGTGGATAAGTTTCGTTTTCCTGCAAGTCATCCTCTGCGGCACATAGACAGCCGCAGCAAAGGGCAAAGAACCCAATGGAAGAGGGTATTCCGACACAAAGAGCGAGTATGGGAGAAATAATATAGAGGAGAAAGCCGACGAGAACAAGCCCAAAGGCATGACTCACGCATTCGGCAAAGAAGAAAGCGAAATCCGAGGGTGCCTCGGGTCCCACACAAGCGCCATTGATGTAGAAGAAGGCCAAAAGACTTGCCAATATATTTTGGTCTAGATTCAAGGGTATCTTGTTGAGTCTTATGAACAAGAACGCTGCAAGAGCTGACGAAACGATGAGTATGTGCATGATGATGACGTAAAGTATTTGCTTCCTAGACCTGCCATGCCAAAAAAACATAACATATGTAATTAAGCCATTAGTTGGGAATTAAATAGCTTGCCATAGGAACCACATGAAAAGAAAAGTAATGGGCCTAATGGACTTAATGGACTTCGATATGTATCTCATAGAAGATTTAGTCTTATCTCATGTACAAGGGAAAACCCTTATATCCTATATGTATAAATACTCACGACACATGAATAAATAAACCAACCTTTTACCTATTATTTCATGGTATCAGAGCGATTAAATTCTGTGACCTAATTCTTTTTTCTACTTCTAAAAACAAGCCGCCGCCGTCGTTGTTCTTCACAACCACCGCCGCCGCAATCATCTCTTTCGCTTCTATCTCTTATACACATCATCTTCTATGGCAGAAATCGCCACCGTACCAAAACCAAACCCAAATCCATATCAACTTCATGCTTCTGATAATCCCGGTGCTTTGATTTCTTCTGTTGTCTTAAAGGAAGACAATTACTCTGAATGGGCTACAGAGCTCATGAATTCTCTCCAAGCAAAACACAAACTCGGCTTTCTTGATGGTTCAACACCAAAGCCAACGACAGAACCTGATTTGATATCATGGAAAGCTGCAAATTCTATGATCATCGGTTGGATTAGAACGTCTATTGATCCAACCATACGTTCAACTGTTGTCTTTGTGTCTGATGCAAAAGAGCTTTGGGATAGTCTCAAACAACGCTTCTCAACCGGAAACGGTGTCCGCAAACAATTGCTCAAAGATGAAATTTCGGCGTGTAAGCAAGATGGCCAATCTGTTCTTGCTTACTATGGGAGACTAACCAAGCTTTGGGAAGAACTACAAAACTACAAGACTGGTCGGACGTGTACGTGTGCAGCTGCTCCTGACATTGCTAAAGAACGTGAAGATGACAAGGTTCATCAATTCTTACTCAATTTGGATGAACGCTTTCGGCCTATTCGCTCTACAATTACCGATCAAGATCCTCTACCAGCTCTAAATCAAGTGTATTCTCGTGTGATTCGTGAAGAACAGAACCTCAACGCATCACGCATCAAGGATGCCATCAAAACAGAGGCTGTCGGGTTTTCAGTTCAAACCACACCACTTCCGCAACCATCTCAAGTAGCGGCAGTCTCTGCTCCTCGATTTCGCGATCGCTCTTCTTTGAATTGTACTCACTGCCATCGTCAAGGCCATGAAGTAACAGAGTGTTTTTTGGTCCATGGTTATCCGGACTGGTGGCTAGAACAGAATGGCTCTAACGGCTCCGCGACACGAGGATCATCTGGTCGTGGTAACTCTGGTCGTGGCAACAACAATCGCGGTGGACGTTCTTCATCCTCTAGCTATCGTGGAAGAGGCCGTGCTAACGCTGCTAGTACTAGCTCTCCTTCTACAAACACTACTCAGATCAATCAATTGATCTCACTCCTTCAAGCTCAAAATCAGACCACCTCTACAGAAAAGTTGTCGGGTAAAACTCAACTTACTGATGTTATCATTGACACAGGTGCTTCACATCATATGACCGGCGATGTCACGTTACTCACGGATGTCAAAGACATCATACCTTCGCCTGTCACAAAGCCTGACGGGACTGCCTCTCGTGCCACTAAACGTGGAACTCTTGCGCTAAATAAAGCATATTCACTTCCCGATGTGCTATTTGTGCCGGATTTTAATTGCACATTAATCTCTGTTGCCAAGTTACTAAAGCATACTGGATGTATTGCAATCTTTACTGATGCCTTATGTTTCTTGCAGGACCGTTTTACGAGAACTTTGATTGGTGCGGGTGAAGAGCGTGAGGGAGTGTATTATTTTACGGGTGTTCTTGCTGCTCGTGCTAACAAAGTTGTCAACGAATCATCATCGGCATCATTGTGGCATCACAGATTAGGACATCCATCTACCGGTGTTTTGAGTTCTTTACCAGAGATTACTCTTTCTAGTAGTAGTTTAGATTCCATTAAAAGTTGTGATATTTGTTATCGTGCTAAACAAACACGTGAAGTTTTTTCTCCAAGTCTTAATAAAACTACAGTTTGCTTTGAACTCGTTCATTGTGATGTTTGGGGACCGTATCGCACACCGGCTTCCTGCGGATCTGTTTACTTTCTGACTATAGTTGACGACTTCTCGCGATCTGTCTGGACTTTTCTCATGGCTGAAAAATCAGAAGTCTCTCGATTAATTCGAAACTTCTGTGCAATGAGTGAACGTCAATTTCACAAACCTGTCAAGACGATCCGCAGCGATAATGGTACAGAATTTCTGTGTCTCACATCATTTTTTCAAGAAAAAGGAATTATTCATCAAACTTCATGTGTGGATACACCACAACAAAATGGTCGCGTTGAGCGCAAGCACCGTCACATTCTAAACGTCGCCCGTGCGTGTCTTTTTCAGAGTCATCTTCCTCGAAAATTTTGGGGAGAAACTATCCTTACTGCCACTCATCTCATTAATCGCACACCCACCAAAATTCTCCATGGAAAGTCTCCCTATGAAGTACTGTTTGGATCTCGCCCCTCTTATTCAGCTTTGCGAATTTTTGGATGCTTGTGCTACGCTCACTATCGAGCTCGTGACAAGGATAAATTTGGTGAACGCAGTCGACGATGTGTATTTGTCGGTTACCCCTATGGTAAGAAAGGTTGGCGTCTTTATGATTTAGATAACAATAAATTTTTTGTTAGTCGGGATGTTGTGTTTCAAGAAACAGTCTTCCCGTTTGCTACTATAGACACTGATTCACTCACCGTCTCTCCGTCTACGATGCCTTCCTCTACGATCTTTCAAGATGATGACTGGATTCAACCATTACCGGTTGCTCCTTCACCTTCGTCGGATCTGTTTTCATCGGCACCACCTCCGGTTCCGATACCTACTACGGCTGAGTTACCTTTGGCACCAACTCCAGCCCCGATAACGACTCCGACTCCGGTTTCACCATCGGCTTCTACTCCAGCTTCACCTTCGTCACCTAGTTCACATACACCTTCAAACTCATCTAGCTCGTCGAGCTCGTCATCTTCCTCACCTGAGGCTTCACCGGGTTTACCGGAATTGCTTGGTAAAGGACACCGTGTGAAACAACCATCCGTTCTTCTCAAAGACTATGTTGCTCATCACACCACAACTCCTACTACTACTACTGCAGCTCCTACTACTACTACTCCTACTACTAATACACTCCCTACTGCTTCTTCTACACCTCTACCTGATCCTAGTCTCGATAAAACGGTTTGCGGTAAGATACTTGATTCTATTCCCATATCTATTTCTGACGAAAAATTTTCGGAATTGCATCAAGTTTTTATGGCAGCTATTACCTCCACCACAGAACCAACAAGCTATCACCAAGCTTCTCTAATCAAAGAATGGTGTGATGCTATGGGTTTAGAAATCACCGCTCTTGAAGAAAATCATACTTGGGATATCACTACCTTACCTCCAGGGAAGAAAGCTATTGGCAGCAAGTGGGTCTATAAACTCAAATACAACTCTGATGGTACTCTTGAACGTTACAAGGCTCGCCTAGTTGCCCTCGGAAATCGCCAAGTCGAAGGATCTGATTTTACAGAAACTTTTGCGCCAGTCGCTAAGATGACAACGGTCCGCTTTCTTCTTGGTGTTGCTGCTGCTAAACAATGGGAAGTTCATCAGATGGATGTTCATAATGCATTTCTTCACGGTGATTTAGACGAAGAAGTTTATATGAAATTGCCTCCCGGGTTTCATACTAATGGTACTAATCAAGTGTGTCGTCTTCGGAAATCATTATATGGACTTCGCCAGGCTCCACGTTGCTGGTTTGAGAAACTTGCTACAGCCTTACGCACGTTTGGTTTCAAGCAAAGTTATCCTGATTATTCACTCTTCTCATTTGTACAAGATGGCGTCATTCTCCACGTTCTTGTTTATGTTGATGATTTTATTGTCGCAGGCAATGATTTGTCTCACATAGAACGTTTCAAGACGTATATGCATAAGTGTTTTCATATGAAAGATCTTGGTCCGCTGAAGTATTTCTTGGGTATTGAGGTCTCTCGTGGTCCTGATGGCATCTTTCTTTCTCAACGCAAGTATGCTCTCGACATTATCACCGAAGCTAATCTTCTTGGTGCCAAGACGTTTGCTACTCCGGTGGAACCTAATCACAAACTTGCCACAGCCACGGGTCCTGTTCTCAAACGACCAGAAGAGTATCGTCGCCTTGTTGGTCGTCTTATCTATCTTAGTATCACTCGCCCTGAACTAAGCTACATTGTTCATATTCTCTCGCAGTTCATGAACACTCCTCTTCTCCCACATTGGGACGCTGCCATCCGTGTTGTTAGATATCTTAAAGGGTGTCCTGCACAAGGGATTCTTCTTCGGTCGGACAGTGAGATTTCTTTAATTGCTTATTGTGATTCCGATTGGTCTGCATGCCCTCTTACTAGACGATCTCTCAGCGCATATGCGGTCTTCTTAGGCTCCTCTCCAATCTCATGGAAGACTAAGAAGCAACATACTGTTTCTAACTCGTCGGCTGAAGCTGAATATCGCGCGATGGCATATACACTTCGAGAAATCAAGTGGCTCCGCGAGCTTCTTCATACCTTCGGCTTTCGTCATACACGGCCTATACAACTCTTTTGTGACAGTCAAGCGGCTATCCACATTGCTTCTAATCCCGTCTTTCACGAACGCACAAAGCATATTGAATCCGATTGTCATCAAGTTCGAGATGCAGTTCAAGATAAACTCATCACTATGGAACATATTTCTACCAAAGAACAAGTCGCAGATGTTCTTACTAAAGCTCTACCGCGACCCGCTTTCGATAAGTTACTGTCCAAGTTCGGCGTTGGTAACTCTCCCCGCCAACTTGAGGGGGGGTAATGGGCCTAATGGACTTAATGGACTTCGATATGTATCTCATAGAAGATTTAGTCTTATCTCATGTACAAGGGAAAACCCTTATATCCTATATGTATAAATACTCACGACACATGAATAAATAAACCAACCTTTTACCTATTATTTCAAAAAGAAAAAAAAGAATAATTCACCGATCTACCCACCATGTACACTTCTTAGCCGCCATCGTTTCTGTCTTCTCCATGATGGTTAATACTTAGAACTTTTCTTATCACACAATTTGTTAGTCAATCTTAATTTGGATTATATATAGATTGTTACGTTCAACATCCTATTCCAACTTGAATTATGATTTGATATATTTTCGTGTATATCTATTGAATCTCTTTCCTATTTAAATTTATCTTTATCTTTGTCCATTATCCTTTTATATTTAGAGCTGAATTGCCGTGAGAACACATTGGTAATTAGTATTTTTTTTTTATATTTTGCAGAAATACTTTTTTTTTTGACATATATTTAGAAATCCACTCTCCATCATATTGCACCAAACTGAAACATGTAAAAACTGTAAAGGTAATAGTATAAACTTTATCAAAATACAGAGCCTTAACTGTAAATTACATAATACGATTCCTTGGTGAAAAATCTATTACCATGACACGAGTTAGAGAAAGTCAAACGGTCAAATTAAAATCTGTTTCTGTCTCTTTCCTCCTCATATATCGCCATGCCTTCCTCTCATCCATTTCTTGACTCTCAAGAAACACAACAATCTCTCTCCCCAAAAAGAAAAAGAAAAAACCAAAAAAAAAAACAAACCCTAATTCTCTCTTTCTATCTCGAATCAGGAAAAAAAACAAAAACCAATTGTCTAATGTCTCCTTGATCCATCCTGATCTCAAGACAATTCTTTGTAACGTTGTTTTCTTGGAAAATTTCAGGGATGGGAAGGAGAAATTCATATTTTCGAGGGAATTTTGTTCCGTTGTTTTTCGTTTTTATCGCGTTGATTTTTCAGCAAGAAATAGTGATTTGTCAAGAAGATAGAAGCTTGGATAATCCCGCAGCTAATCGCCTCTATAACCAATTCGTTTTCGACAAAATATCGAATCTCACCGAAGTTTTTGAGGATGACATCAAAAGAGAGCTCGGATTCTGCATTACCAATGTGTTAGTTTCAAAAAATGTCATCAAAAGGCATTAACCTTTATCCTATAGCATTGAAGATATTTATGTTATTGTCTCTGTTGCAGAAAAGAAGATTATAATGAAGCCTTTAATTTCTCTACAAAGCCAGATTTCTTAAACGCATGTGGTAAAACCACAAAAGGTATTTATACATCCTCTGTTTCATTGACAAAACAAGAAGAAAATTCTAAGTAAGATTTTAAATTTTGTTGATATGTTTGGTTTGAGGATAGGTGACATGATGCAGAGGATATGTACGGCTGCAGAAGTGAGGATATACTTCAATGGATTATTAGGAGGTGCAAAGAGAGCTACTAATTACTTGAAACCGAACAAGAACTGCAATCTATCTTCATGGATGTCTGGATGTGAGCCTGGATGGGCTTGTCGTACTGCTAAAGATGTGAAAGTTGATCTTAAAGACGATAAGAATGTTCCCGTAAGAACTCAACAATGTGCGCCTTGTTGCGCAGGTTTCTTCTGCCCTCGTGGTATCACCTGCATGATCCGTAAGTTAACCTTCTTCAACATTCAAAAAGATTGAGTAAGAATCATTTTTCTGAATCCATTTCTAATGCTGTTGTTTCCTCACTATGATGTGAAGCTTGTCCTTTGGGAGCTTATTGTCCAGAAGCTACGCTTAACAGAACAACAGGATTATGCGACCCGTAAGTCTTGTTTTTGCTCATTTTTCTAAGTTTGTCTTGAACATATGGTAAGATTAGCTGCAGGATTATTGTTTTTGCAGATATCATTACCAGCTTCCTTCTGGACAGCCAAATCATACTTGTGGTGGAGCTGATATTTGGGCTGATATTGGTAGTAGCAGTGAAGTTTTCTGTTCAGCTGGATCCTTTTGTCCTTCCACTATCGACAAGCTTCCTTGTACTAAAGGGTAACTAACTAAGAATGATTTTCATAACTTTCTTTCAACATTCATCTTTTCTCTAATCAGGTAGACTAATCTTTTGTTTGCTCCAGACATTATTGCAGGACAGGTTCTACTGCAGAACTAGGTGAGTGATCTCTTTTTTCCAAACAACAGTACTTCTTACTATCAAAGATAACGAAGGAGAAGCAATGAACGTGAACAGAGAACTTACGGTCTCTTTTCTCTGATGAATTTGCAGATTGTTTTAAGCTGGCAACGTGCAATCCAAGATCAACAAATCAAAATATCACAGCATATGGAATCATGCTTTTTGTGAGTCATAATTGATCTCTCCTTAGTTTCATGTATCTGTTGGCAAAATCATTTGAGCCTTGGTTTTGTACTATGTAGGCCGGGCTAGGTTTCTTGCTTATAATCTTATACAACTGCTCTGATCAAGTGCTTGCGACGAGAGAAAGAAGGCAGGCAAAATCCAGAGAAAAAGCAGTGCAGAGTGTGCGTGATTCGCAATCGCGAGAGAAATGGAAATCTGCCAAAGATATTGCAAAGAAGCATGCAACCGAGCTGCAACAATCGTTTTCCCGAACATTTTCTAGGAGGAAATCTATGAAACAACCAGATTTAATGAGAGGTTTAAGCCAAGCAAAACCTGGATCAGATGCTGCCTTACCACCAATGCCAGGAAGCAGCTCAGACACGAAAAAGGGAAAGAAAAAGGAAAAGAACAAACTAACAGAGATGTTACATGACATTGAACAAAACCCTGAAGATCCTGAAGGGTTTAATCTGGAGATTGGTGATAAAAACATTAAAAAGCATGCTCCAAAAGGCAAGGCCTTGCATACACAGAGCCAGATGTTCAGGTATGCTTATGGCCAGATTGAAAAGGAAAAAGCAATGCAGGAGCAGAACAAGAACTTGACTTTCTCTGGAGTTATCTCTATGGCTAATGATATTGATATAAGAAAGAGACCTATGATTGAAGTTGCTTTTAAAGATCTTTCAATTACTTTAAAAGGAAAAAACAAACATCTAATGAGATGTGTGACCGGAAAACTATCACCTGGACGTGTTTCTGCTGTGATGGGTCCTTCTGGAGCCGGGAAAACAACTTTCCTAACAGCTTTGACAGGCAAAGCACCAGGTTGCACCATGAGTGGAATGATTCTCGTAAACGGAAAAGTTGAATCAATTCAATCCTACAAGAAAATCATAGGTTTTGTACCTCAGGATGACATAGTCCATGGAAACTTGACAGTGGAGGAGAATCTCTGGTTCAGTGCAAGATGCAGGTAAGCCACATTTTTCTTAATGAAATTCAAGTTTCAACATCTTATTCAACAGGATGCATAATCCATTGGTCACTACATACAGGTTGCCTGCAGATCTCCCAAAGCCGGAAAAGGTTTTAGTTGTAGAAAGAGTCATTGAGTCACTTGGTCTGCAACACGTTCGAGACTCTCTTGTTGGGACTGTGGAAAAGAGAGGAATCTCTGGAGGTCAGAGGAAAAGAGTCAATGTGGGTCTTGAAATGGTGATGGAACCATCACTTCTGATATTAGATGAACCAACTTCAGGTCTTGACAGTTCATCTTCTCAGTTACTTCTCAGAGCTTTACGTCGTGAAGCTCTTGAAGGAGTAAACATATGTATGGTTGTCCACCAACCCAGGTTCAACATATATACTCTCCCATTTTTTATTACTAAACAGACTATTAGATCTTATTCTCATTCATCATGCGTCTCTCTGCAGCTATACTCTTTTTCGGATGTTTGACGATCTAATACTTCTAGCAAAAGGTGGACTAATATGTTATCAAGGACCAGTCAAGAAAGTTGAAGAATACTTCTCGAGTCTTGGGATCGTTGTCCCTGAACGTGTGAATCCGCCTGATTACTACATTGACATATTGGAAGGTATACTAAAGCCAAGCACAAGCTCAGGAGTTACTTATAAGCAGCTTCCAGTTAGATGGATGCTTCATAATGGGTATCCAGTTCCTATGGACATGCTTAAAAGCATTGAAGGGATGGCTTCTTCTGCTTCCGCTGAGAACTCTGCTCACGGAGGAAGCGCTCATGGGAGCGTTGTAGGAGATGACGGAACATCTTTCGCTGGAGAGTTCTGGCAAGATGTCAAAGCAAATGTTGAAATCAAGAAAGATAACTTGCAGAATAACTTCAGTAGTTCAGGTGACTTATCCGAAAGAGAAGTTCCCGGTGTGTATCAGCAATACAGATACTTCTTAGGAAGGTAGATCCCTTCCAAATACTTGCAAAATTCAATCAATTCACATAGAATCTTTTTCTTAAACTCGATGTGTTTGCTTTGCAGGTTAGGTAAACAAAGACTGCGAGAAGCAAGGACACTAGCTGTAGACTACCTAATACTTTTACTTGCTGGTATCTGCTTAGGAACGCTTGCTAAAGTGAGCGATGAAACGTTTGGTGCCATGGGATATACATATACAGTCATTGCTGTTTGTAAGTTGAAACTTTTCAAGCTGCAACAACTTTGCTTCTTTCTTCAATAACCCTTTTCACCAATTTTCTGGTTTTACAGCTCTCTTGTGTAAGATTACTGCATTAAGATCTTTCTCTCTGGATAAACTACACTATTGGAGAGAAAGCCGAGCCGGAATGAGCAGCCTGGCTTACTTCCTAGCCAAAGACACAGTTGATCACTTCAACACCATCGTTAAGCCGCTTGTTTATCTATCCATGTTCTACTTCTTCAACAATCCAAGATCAACAGTTACAGACAATTATGTTGTCCTAATCTGTCTTGTATACTGTGTGACTGGCATAGCTTATGCCCTGGCCATACTCTTCGAACCTGGTCCAGCTCAACTAGTAAGTGTCCATTGTCCAATCAATCATTGAGCAAAATGTTGATGATAGAACCAAAGACTCAGACCAGAAAGCTTTGTTTCACTTCTTGACCAAAAAACCACATCTTCCTCTTTTTCTTTGTGCAGTGGTCAGTGTTACTTCCAGTGGTGCTGACTCTAATTGCCACCAGTACAAACGACAACAAAATCGTAGATTCAATCTCAGAGTTGTGCTACACGAGATGGGCTCTAGAAGCATTTGTGGTATCAAACGCTCAAAGGTTGCAAACTTGATCTCTCCCTGTTATAAAACTCCATTGCAACGCATATCTCTGTAGTCTTTAGACCATCTCGTTTACTCTTCTGTGTATATTTCAGATATAAAGGAGTTTGGCTTATCACTCGATGTGGATCGCTGATGGAGAATGGATACAACATCAAGCACTTCCCTCGTTGCCTCATCTTCCTGACATTAACCGGTATCTTGAGCCGCTGTGCAGCTTTCTTTTGTATGGTAACCTTCCAAAAGAAGTAGCTTTCCTTCTATACATCTGGGAAAACTCAAAAATACCAATTTCTTCCCTATACGCGTCAACTACTCTTGAAGAGAATCAATAGAGGAAATAGAGCAATCACAAAGGTTTTACAAGAAAGAACACATCATTTGCAGAAGATAATAGCCCCGGTACGCTGTTCATAGGTAGCTCCATCATCAGAGTTTAAGATTTTCTTACCTGTAATTCTTCATGTTGTACATCTTTCTTTTGTTTTAGATATAACATAGATCATCACCTGTTTCCTATCGATTCTGTTTAATACACCAAGTAAAAATGTAGAAGTATATAGAAGAAGCAATGAGAAAACCTTCAAGAACTTCCATTACTTTCTTGGCTTAAAATTAATAACATTGTTAATTTGTTTTCCTTTCATCAGCAAGATTTTCAGATCTTACGACAGCAGAAGAATTTAACTTATTGTTATGCACTGGAAACGAAAGTTGAAAAAAATTATTTTTCTTATTTCCAAATGAGATCACCCATGAACTTAAGTGCGGGAACCCCTCTTATTTCTGCGTCTAGCAATGGGGATTGGATCAATTTTAACCCAGAAAGTTCTGTATCGTTCTGAATAAGTCCAAGAACACGCGTTTGTTCCTGAAATATCAACAACCATATCACATTAAAGTAAAAAAAAGCAATGGCTATGCCTATCATATTTACTAAACTGATACTGAATTTAAATCATAGTTCAGAGCTAAATAAAGTTACCTTTCGTCTCATGGAGCAAAATTTGCAATCGGATTCAGATTGAGGTAGAAGCTGATTAACAATAAGCCTGTGGACTGGCACATTTTCTTTTCTTAAAGATGCATGTAACCTTGAAGACTCGTTTATTGCCATAACCTAAAGGTAAAGACAATAACCGAGTGAATATGTAACCAAATATACCCAAGATTTCGAGAAGGAGACCAGACTTCTATTCAAAATTATACTTAAGAACGTCGAAAATTAAGAATTAAGAAGATAATTTACAAGCTAGGTGTTGTTAATACGAATTAATGAGCTTAGGAACAAGTAAAAGATGGTGTTACCGTTGGGATGGTTACAATAACAAACTCGGTAGTGTTCGCATCACGGAAAACATTTCGAACTTTCTCCATTCTCTCTTTCAGTTGATCTAACTCGTTAGGCTGTTAAAGCAATGAATGTTCAGAATTTGAAAGAAGGTGAAGGGGAAGTAACGGTTCAAGTGAAAACCTATACTTACAAGTTCTTGTTGTTGTATCTCTTTTTTGCCAAAGACCGACTTAAAGGCTGAAGCTGCTGCAGTGATCTTCTTCTTGAGCTAAATAATCAAAAATCCATTTAGAAACAAGTACGCTAAACATATCAATTGTGTAAGCAAGCCACAGCCCAAAGCTATATTTCATCCACAAACCTTAGTTATTTTGCTAATGGATGAATCATAGAAGTCTGGGAGGGAAAGAAGCCGCAGAGTATGTCCCTGCAAGAAATTATTTGGAATCATCAGAGTTAGCAAATGCACCATACTCTAGGAGCAGTACAAAATTAGAAGAAGAACTAAAAACTAACCGTGGGAGCAGTGTCAAAAACTATACGTGTGAACCTACTG
Organism: Arabidopsis suecica; assembly: GCA_019202805.1. Classification (NCBI taxonomy): domain Eukaryota; kingdom Viridiplantae; phylum Streptophyta; class Magnoliopsida; order Brassicales; family Brassicaceae; genus Arabidopsis; species Arabidopsis suecica. The sequence goes on along the minus strand of CM032912.1, from coordinate 12,975,758 downwards.
TATTCTGGTGCCTCCATAAATTGAAGAACCTGGAATGAGATCTCAACATTAGTAATTAACATGAAAAGTTTTCTCTTTTCAGGGGAATTCTGAGAGGGATACGTGCCTTGGAAATAGCTGCTATTTCGTCAATACCAGGCGAGGCAGCGTTGAGCATATCTTCAAGATTTAAGTCCCCTAACTACCAAAAATGAACAATACATCTGAGACATTAAATAAAGTTTTCAATCATAATGGAGGTTTTGAAAAACAACAATAGAGAAAAGGAAGATGAACCTCGCCGGCAAACATTCCGAGCCCCATGCTATCCATCATATTTTTAACACTTTTATCGCCCGTCTGACGTTTAATCTCGTCCTTCATTATCTCAGGTGTTATCTGTTTCAACATGAGAAGAAAACTCAGCAACATATGCAAGGTATCCAAGAGTGTGCAGAGACACATAGTTTCTTAATCACCTCAAGAGCAAGAAGTGGAGAATCAACACCTTGAACCGGCTTTAGGACTCCTCCTGACAAGTCCTGGATGCCAAAACAAGAGATCAGCTGGTGCCTGAAAACACAATCCAAGCGTAAACATAGAGAACCAAATCAAAAGCTGTTACCGTTACCTGGGAAAAAGAATCGCTCAAAGAGTGTGCAGGGTCAGTTGAAACCACAATGGTAGGATGACCGTGGCTAGCAAACTTAACCGCAAGAGAAGCAGCACAGCTCGTTTTCCCGACACCTCCTTTACCACCCAGAAGATAAAACTTCCGCTGATTCACAGATACCATCTCATCAAAACGAGAAGCTCCTTCAGCAAGAGTAGCTAATGATCTCACTACAAAAACAAGCGAGAAACCAAATATCAAATGACAGAATCCACTGCTTCCATGGAAAAAATTGCAGACTCAACAACATGGTTCTCATGATAAACCACAACTTATCTTTTCACCAATCAGTAAAGTTCTCATCTTTCAACTCCACAGAGAATCTATAAGTCATGTCATCACTCCAAGAGGACACAAAGATCAGATATTTGCAATTAATAACGTTCCCAATCAACAAGAGTTCTTACAATAGCAAGTAAGAATCAAGTCCAATACACAAACCAAAATTGGATCTAAAACCATAGTCAACTCTATCATAAAGTTTGACTTTTTTTCCAGAGAAAGTAACAAGGGCTACCTCGAAAGAGTGTTCCAGAGATTCTGCCACCGTGAATTTGAGCATTGAGAGAATCGAAACCCAGAGCTCCTGCGACCCGGTGGAGAGAGATTGAGCTAGTAGTTCGCGAAACACGATTGAGAAGAAGTAAAGCCGCCATTGAAGAATTCAGAAGTGAAAAAGGAAAGAACTTTTCCCGGTTAATGGAAGAAATCAGAATCACACTGTTTTGTGGACGAAGCCGGCGACGGAGGAGGAGGGGTTTGCGAGGGTTTTAGGAAATAAAATATTTTTGAGAAAATCGACCAAATTTACTCATTCATAGTTTTTTTTTTATTAGTATAAAATAAAAATATGTTAAAAAAATTTAGTAATCAATTTTTAGATAAAAAAAGTTACCTTTCAAATATGAAAATGTGAATATTGTTCTTTCAAATTTGAAAAAAAATACTGCTTATTCTTTCATTTTGAAGTTAAAAATAGAACAAATTTGAAATTTCCTTTAAATAATGATTAGTGAGCTAAAATCATAATCCCAATCTCTCTCTCTCGCTTCTGCGGCTGCTGTTTGACTCAGTCGCGGTGACCGCCGAACCGGAATTCTTCTCTTCCCCCCCACGAGTTTTAGCCATCATCAGTCGGAATTTCAACAGAGGGAAGCGAGAGAGAGAGATTGGGATTCTAGGGTTAGAAAATGAAATCGATGTGTCTAAAATGGCGAGTCAAACAAACTTCGCTAATTAATTGTAAAGTCAACAAAAACTTTATGATTTAAATGTCTTCATCGTAGTCCAAGATTAAATCGTCCCAAATTTGAAAGTTCATGATTTTTTTGACATTTTTCCCGTACTTTAATGGATTAAAACCATAATTAATCCATCACCAAAAAACTAATCTTTACGTTCCAACCAAGGTCCATGATAATCATAAACTGAAAATTAAAAAGTATATGTAAAAATGAAAATTGTTTTTTGTAAAAAAAGGTCCAATATTATAATACCCACCACTCTCTATCTCAATGACGGTTAAGAGCAGCATCAGCTTTGAAAACTGCTTCTCGTCTTCCTTCACCAAACAACCTCTCACGATCGCTCTCTTCTTCATCTTGAAGCCTAAGCCAAATATATCTCAATATGTCTCATTCTTCTTCTCTTAACCTCCTTCATTACCATTACCTGCCTCCTGATTTCAACCATTCTCTCCGGTTCTGTCTCACTGCTCCATCTTCCTCTCGCTGGTCTAGTCCCGACGACTACTGCTCCATCTTAGCCATGCCCACCACAACTCTCCCTGGCTCTATCTCTCCCTTCAATGTCCCTCATAGTGTTGTGAGTTTTACTTTCTTTTGAATAATTACATACTTCCTTCTGATCAATTACATTTGTTCGTATCATTCAAAATGTAAATTAACTAGCTGTTTGCATACAACTCCAATTATATATGAATCTTAAATTTAGTGGTTAGCTCAAAGTTTTGAGTTAATTAGGGTTACACCTTGGAGTAAAAGAGTTGTACAATGTACATTACCTTCGTATATAAAATCAGTACGTGTGTTTTTGTCTTATGAAAATGAATTGATCGTAGCACTAATGTCACATTAATCTGATCGGTTGCTTTTGCATAATTCCTTTGTTGTATGAATGACTATATGTTTTGAACTTTTTTTCTCATTAGTAAAAGAAGAATCTATGCTTATTGTTTTTTTTTTTGGAAATTTGTTGATGTGTATAGAGGACGAAAAAGCTAAATGGGCAGCAGAAAAAGGAAGAAATAGAGAAAGAGGTATGGGAATCCATTAAAATTAGCTTACCTATATGTATGTTTATGTCTAGGCAAACATCAAGGGATGTTGTTATAAATATGCATCTAATTCGATACATAGATCAAGGTATTATAGGTGTCCAATCAAGTTCGGTTCAATTTTATCTTTGTAATTGTTTTTTTTTTCGTTTTAGAAATACATTAGATCGATTAGCTCTCATGCATGGTATTATCATTAAGAAGCAAACAAAATGACAGATTATGGTATTTCTGATTCTAAATTTGTAGTTTTTTTTCACTTTTTTATGAGGTTAAGATTTTTTTAGTTAATGAAATAAAAGTGTACTGATTAATAATTGTTAGGTATGGATGTTACGAGAGATGCTGGATCAAGAAGAAAAGACACGTGAGATATTGGAACAAGTCCAAAAACATCAACTTCCTTCTTCTTCCTCTTCCCTTACTCTTCCTGCTTCTCTCCCTCCCAAGGTACGTTTTTATTAGTAACACATATACGTCTAGTGTTCCCAAGTTTGGATAGAGTGAAAAAGCAGCAAGACTTTAATATATATGTGATGATAATAACATCATACACATATTTCTGGTAACGTTGCTTTTAAACCAAGTCTCAGGTCAACCAAAAAATACATTTGTTAATTAATACTCCCGTTACCGGACAATAGGCATAATCATAAACAAAGATACATTTATTGTGAAAATAAAAAAGCTCAAAACATTTTATCAAGCGGTAAAATGTTTAAATTTACCTTAACGCTTTTTTTTAATGCAGATGAAGGAACTAATAACGGAACTATCGATAGTAGAAGGAGAAATCTCAAGACTAGAAGTTCAAATAAGTCATCTTCAGATAAATCTCAAGCAAGAACAAGACGAAACTTTGAAACAAGCAACAACAAGTTCATCAAGACGAGCATGGCAAACTAGTGAGAGCTACAATGATGACAACATAACCTCTTATCAAGCTCCAACATTACCAAAATACCCTAAGCTACCACCACCAAGCCCTATGGTGAACAAAGCCATGATGAAGAGTGAAAACAACAACACCAAATCTACTACTAGTCATCATCAAGAGAATGCAACATTTGGTTCAAAGACATTGCATTTCATCAACAAAGCTATAAAAGGTGATTACGCGGTCGAAAGCTTCCGCAAGTCTAACGAGAAAGTTGGGACCGTCGAGAAGGAAAATAATAATCGGTCGGTCCAACATGAAAATAAGTTGCAAGAGAATATGAAAATGAAAAAGATTAGAACGATGAAATCACCATCGCCTCTACGTGAACCTAGATATTCCTCTCCTAATAAGGTCTGATTTTCATCTATATATATGTTTAATCAAACATATTTTTCCTTCGTTCAATTCAATTTTGATTTATGCTTATGATTTGTTGCAGCCTAATAAGGATCGTGTAGCAGCACTTGATGCATCACTAGACATTCCACCAAAATCTCTATCAAGCACAATCTTGATGGAAGATGGCCAAAACATACAGAAGTGGCACCCAAACAAGCTCGCCGAGAACATCATGAAGTGTCTCAATTTCATCTACGTTCGTCTTCTTAGAACCACAAGAGTCATGGAGCTAGAGAAAACAGGACCCATCTCGAGATCCACTAATTTCTCTTTGAGCTCAAGAAGCTTTAGGGTCGACAATGCAACCTCAAGCTTGTCTAAATCCATGAATCTTATGTCTTCTAAGGAATCAAGACAACAAGATCCTTACGGAATATTTGATGTAGAAGCATCTTTGGCTAGAGACATTGGTCCTTACAAGAATCTTGTTATCTTCACTTCGAGTTCTATGGATTCCAAGTGTATTTCAAGCTCCAGCTCCGTTTCCTTAATCCAGAAACTCAGGTAAGTTTTGGGAATTTTTTTGAGAAAATGTTTATTTACATCGGTGAATCCGCTAAATATCATTATATATGCACAAAATGCAGGGTATTGATGAACAATCTTGAGACCGTGGATCTAAAAGTGTTGAGCCATCAACAAAAGCTAGCGTTTTGGATCAACATGTTCAATGCTTGTGTTATGCATGTAACATATACACTCTACTTCTTTGATATTTTCACTGATTAATTACAAACAATTTTACTATTTCTTCTTATTTTTTTCATGAATTATAAAATCACTACCATATACTCAACGCATTCATAATTTCCGTGTATGACCAGGGATATATACAACATGGAGTTCCAAAATCTGCTGAGAAATTGCAATCTCTTGTTTACAATAAGGTATGTTTCTCTGTTTCTATCCTTCTAATATAAACACTAATTAAATTTAAATTTGATATAACAAAGTATAAACTATAGGCGACAATGAATGTTGGGGGCAAAAACATAAGTGCTCATACCATAGAGCATTGTATCCTAAGGAAGTCTGCAACTTCTACCATGACTCAGGTAAAAATACATATCTATCATTTCAATGTATATTAATACTCCTCATGTTTATCCTAAGATCAAATTCGCTAAGTCGATATATATTCATATATAACCATATAGGATCGACACGAAGAAATGATTATTCGTAAACTATATGGCGTAGAAACAACAGATCCTAACATCACATTTGCTCTCTCTTGCGGAACTAGATCTTCTCCTGCGGTAAGTTTATATATTAACTCAATAGTTGAATATTTATACTTCAATTGGTGATTTATTAGTGTACCTGGTATTAAGATTATTAATAAGATTATCATAGTTTTATCTTCTCGTTAGTCTTTCTTAATGTTATATGGTAAAATGATAACGGCTATGATGCACAAATGGTTGAAATCTTTAAAACTAAAAATTGAAGGTAAGGATATACACTGGAGAAGGAGTGACAACGGAGCTAGAGAAATCGAAGCTGGAGTATCTGCAAGCCTCGGTGGTGGTTACGGCCGCTAAACAGATAGGCTTGCCAGAACTTCTCCTGAAACACGCCGCCGATTTCGTGGTGCCGAGGGTGGATGGTGGTGGAAGTATTGGAGAGATGGAGCAGTTAGGACCTCTAGTGAAATGGGTTTGCAACCAATTACCAACCTCGGGATCATTGAGAAAATCAATGGTGGATTGTTTTAAGAATCCAAATTCCAAAGCTTCTTCTTCCTCCTCCGTCGTTGAGAAGATACCTTATGACTTCGAGTTTCAGTATCTTTTAGCCATTTAGGGTACTACTACTGATTTTTTATTCGTTTATTTGTGAAAATGTTGTGTGTTTCAAATAAAAATATCAAAATTTGTATTATTATTATGAATGTTTTATTGTATTACTGACATGTAAATGTTTGATCATAATCAGCTTACATCTTATGATCATTCCGAGTAATGAGATTGATATTAATCAAACCCTCTAACGCCATGCGTAATATTTTCAAATACCTTTTCATTTTATATTAAAATGTACTTGACTTACTAATTTTTTTGTTTCTTTTGTTAAAAGATACAGAGACACATAGTTCCTAAACAAAACCCATCTTGCTATTTCTCAAATTTTTTATACTTTTGTCCAAATATCTAAGTATGGAGTTAGCTAGGAACCATTAATTATTTATAAAAAAAACTATTTATCTAAGATGTTGTCACTCGTCAGCATGAATTAGTACTGCACGAAATTACGAATTCTTATTAAATAATATTTTTATTTGTTGATATATCCAGGTTTTAATATTAGGGAATCTATAGGCGGTAACCATAGACGATTGGAAAATTAGCTGACAGATTTTCACACTGTTTGTTAGGCCTCTGTAGCAAATTGTTGACCATTAAACCCCTATCCACCTATCGAGTAAACGCGAGAAATATTTCATGTACAGTATACGTGTGTCAGAAACGGAGATATCATATCTCTTTCTTAGATTGCATTTTCGAAATGTTTTTGGGAATAGTATCTGTATTAATCATGAAGACTGCGAGAAATCGAAGGGTCGGGTTTTTTTGGGTTCTGTATCATCTGCTTTGTATTTGTTTTCCTCACTTTATATATTTTCACCCTCTTTGAGTTCCTTTTTTTCTCCGTTGGTCTCATTGTTTTCTATAGTTGATTTTGCTTTCTGCTCTGATCAAATTTCGGGTCTATAATCTTTCAGTTGCTTCTTTTCATTCGTGTAGTTTGTTCAAGTAAGGATTTAATTTATTAACGTTTCCATCTAATCGCCCTTTTTTCTGGGTTTAACAGTTTTTTCTTTCTGGAATTCGTAGATGGCAGATCTCGGGCTTCCTCATCGGCTTATCGCTGCTGGTGAAGAACCCCTTGGAGAGAGGGTTAATGTTTACAACAAAATGAAAACCCTAAGAGGTATCATCGATTCGTTGGATCAAACCGAGATTCAGTTAATCCGAGACTCTCCTCTCGGTGGGTTGTTGGATTTTCCAAACAAGCCTGCTTGGTCCGCTAGTTTCGGTCTTAGCCTGCTCGGTCGGCAGTTGGACATCGCCAAATCAAATGAGATCTGGGTTGTTTATGCTGGAACGCCGGTTCGATTCTCTCTCCGGGAGTTTCGTCTGGTAACCGGGCTTGCATGTGGTCGTTATCCCGATGTCCCCAAAAAAAAAAGGAAGGGGACCGCTGGGAAGGAGATTCCTTTCTATAGCACGTTGTTTGGGCTCGAGACAGATGTCACTGTTGAACGAGTTATTACAATGCTGAAGAAGAAAGTAACTAATGATCCATCATTGCGTATTCGCTATGCTGTTCTTGCACTGGTTGACGGTTATCTGCTGCCCACATCTCATTATCCCAAAATTGTGAAAGAGCATGCCGAAATGTCTGAGAATCTAACTTCATTTCTCGCTTACCCCTGGGGTCGTCTGACTTTTGAGATGATGATGAATTCGATAAAAGAAAGAGAACTTGAACAGCTCGCTACTACTTCGGTTGCTGTGCAAGGTCTATTATACGCCCTGCAGCTTGTTGTTCTTCAAGCCGTCCCTGCGATTCAAGAAGGTCCTGTGTTGGAAGAGACAATTGGGTCTGAATCTGATGAAGAGGCTGTGGAAATTATTCCTCATCAGGTGGTCCCGTTTAAGCTCGGAAACGCCAAAGCAATAGATGTTAAATGTCAGGTAATAAATTGATTTTTAACCGATCCGTACTTTCTTAGCAACTAATGTGATTTGTGCTGTCTTCACATTAGCAGAAAACTTTCTTTTGGTTTAACTAATATAATTGTTACCGTATTAATTTTGTTAGGCTGTTGTCGCTCCTATAATTTGTCCTGAAGTTGTTCTTGATGATGGGGAAGATCTATCGTGGTCAGATGACGAAGTAGATCCCAGTGTAGATAAGATGGTGTCTCTGGCGGAGCAAGGTTTCAAGTTCAACAACGATATGTTTCCCGGTGGTTGCATCCCCTCTCAAATTGTAGTAGCTCCGAAAAAACAAAAAAGATCTGCAGTATTGAAAGGTGGTCGTGTTAGGAAAGGCAAGAAGCAGGGCAGAAATCAAAGAAACCCAACTGGTATCAGACGGTCCCACCAATCACCGCCGATTGAGGAGGCTTCGTCTTCTGGATCGTTTGATATGAACGCGCTATCTCATATGTTAGATGTTAAACTCAATGCCCACTCCAAAAAGATTATCAAAGCTGTTACTGATTGGTTTCTTGCAAACACCGTCATATCTGCGGAGAATGGGAAAGAAGTTCAGTTGTCTGACAACAATCTTGTAGGTAACTCTGAAGATGAACGTGGTGGCAGTCTTTTTCGCAGGCCTAGTCGCCGGACCAAAAATGCCCCTGCATCATCCCAACCGCCCCAACGTAGTGTCAATTCTGATGGTACTATTGACGCTATAGCTGATTTTTACAATGTCAATTACGGCGGGGAGTTCAGTGGTCCAAGGCGAAACAATGACCTTGGCCAATCTGGTAATGGAGATGGAGTTGTCGCAGATAACAATCAGGTTAGTGGGGTATCAATGTTATCTGTCTGGGATAAAGGCGATAATTAATGATGAATGAAATTTGCCTGCTAATCATTTGTATTTTATTTTTGTTTATTACCCACTAACAACGATATATTTAATAATAATGTAGACGGGGAATGAAGTTAGGGGTGATTTTGCAAAGGATGGAGAACTTGCCAATGGTATGGTAAGGAAGGACCCGGTAAGTATATTGAAGCATTTTCTTTATTACACGTTAACACACAAATTATAGCAAATCACATTTTGTTTTCTATTCTTTGAGTGGCTGTTTTCCAATCAAAATAGGTTGAAGTGCCTCCCCATGATGTCGATGGCAGCAATGCAGATGGAGTTGCGACTGATAATATTCAGGTTAGTGAAGTAACTTTTGTTAGTGTGTTGCCCAGAAGACGATTATTAATTTTGCGCTATATGTTACCTGCTAACATTGATATATTCCTTTTGTTTTATTACCCGATAACAATTATATATTCAATTAAATAGAAGCCTGCAAAGGAAGTTAGTACCGATGGTTCCCCTGATGGCGAACTTGGCGATGGTATGGATATAGAAGAGCCGGTAAGTATTTTCCTGCATTTTTTTGTTAGTCATTACTTCACAAGTTATCTGTTAGCATTTTTTGTTCGCCATTATTTCCAATTTTGGCTTTCCAATCCTAATAGGCTGAAGTGCCTCCCCCTACTGTCGAGGGTAGCACTGATATTTCCAATGGTATGGCAAAAGATAAGACGGTAAGCATTGTTAAGTAATTTATATAGTACTCGTTAATATCCAAGTTATCTTTATTAATTTTATGTTTGTTTTTTATTGATTTACGCCTCTCCAATCAATATAGGTTGATGTGCCACCCCCTAATGTTGTGGAAAGCAATGAGCTATCCAATGGTATGCCATCTGAGAAGACGGTAAGCATGTTAAAACAATTTATTTATTAGTCGATACAAAATTTATTTTTTATCCTTTTATGTTTGTTATTTTATTGATTTAAGCATTTCCAATAAAATTAGGTTCCATTGCACCCCTCTGTTGTTGAGGAAAGCAATGATCATTGTGATGGTATGGCAACTGATGAGACGGTAAGACTATTAAAGCAATTTCTTTATTAGTCTTTAACACACTCGTTAAATATTATCCCTTTATGTTTGCTATTTTTTTTATTGGAGCTGTTCCTATCTAAATATGTTATACTTTTTCTTTTCTTTCAGGGAAGTCAACAAGAGGTTGACAGTGACTCGTCAACTCAGGTTTGTTTATCGTATCTTATTAATTTGATCTGATTACAATAAGTCATCAATTTTTTTTTTCTTTTTTCTTTGGTGTGTAGTCCGCTAGAAGCAACCAGTCCATCTCTTCGCCAGTAGATTATGCGGTTTGTTCTTCTCTTGATATCTCTTATGCTATATATTTTGTTATCAGATATTTTGTATATTATCCGCTAAACTATATTGTTACATATCTTTCCAGGACTCTGAATCCCAAGGGGTGTCTCAATTGGGAAGTGATCCTATGCATGTATAGTCCTTTAAGACTGACCATTGATAATCTATAAGTTACTTGGGAAACCTTTAATTGATTGCTAAATTATTAATTAACGACTAATAGGGCTCCCAAATTCAAGTTCAAGCTGATGTTCATGTTTCCAACACTCAAGTGGTGGGTCAAATGGGAAGTGAGCCTCTGCAGGTATAGTCCTTCAATATTTATCATTGATAAATTATAAGTTACCTTCATATTACAGTAAATGTTTGCTAAATTATTCATTATTGTGTAATTGTTTAACTTCTTTGGTTTTTTTTTTTTTTTTTTCAATTTAATGTTTCATAACATTTTTTTTTTGTAGGCTCATGTTCCATCGCAGAGTAGTGTTGTTGGTTATCCTGGAGGTAGAAAGAGTAAAAGGCTCAGGACCAGATCTTCCAAGTTAGACGGTAGGTTTCAGTTTGACAAGAAAACCAAGCTATTGGTTGGGCACCCTTCTCCCATCGCAACTCTTTCTACTAGATCTATAGACCCTGATGAGCGTTTTAACAACTCCATGAAGAAACTAAAAGCTATTAGGTTTGTTGGGTTGACGTTTACTTTCGAATTTGTATGTTATCTGTTAACATACTTGATAACTAATCCATTTGTTACCTCACTAATCATGTTTTTTTCATTGTTTAGCTCTATTTCTTTGGGTGACGATGTTTCCATTGCCAGCAAGGACATCATTGACCTTATTGACAGGAAAAAACCATTGTCTAACAAGGTAGTTTTAGCTAAAACCTATAGTTTCCCTCTAAAATGTTTGTTACTAGTTATTGATGTTAACTTGTTTTCTGTCCAATAGGTTATGGATGCGCTTTTGAAGTTTAGTAGGCACATTCTGAGGACTGACGACGTCGATGGAGAGAAATTGCGTGTAGATTTCTTGATACCAAGTTTATCTCTCACTTGTGTCGTCTATTTCCAAAGTTTTCCAAAGCTCCAGTCCCTGAGGATTTTCAGTTTCCAAAAGCTTTGATTGATGCTGTTGCTGGTGTGGGAGAGTTGGACCGTGCTCAGCTTTTTACTGAAGTTGATTATCTATACATGCCATTCAACTTTGACAAAAAACATTGGGTTGCGCTAGTCGTCGAGCTTAAATGCGCAAAGATTATTGTTCTTGATTGCAATGTTCATTTGCGCACCGATGCTAGTCTCAAGATGGACCTCCAGCCACTTGCCAGAATGCTTCCCTTTCTATTTAGACAGGCGGCCTGTAATCCAACAATGAGCCAGCTGTTAACGTCTCCGTTTTCCATTGAAAGGTCTCTCTGCATCCCTCAGGTTACAGCCCATGTTGATTCCGGCCTCATGTTTCTTTTCCTCATTCATGGTCACGCAGCTGGTGGGATGGATGATTGTGTGGAGTTTCCGCCAGACTCTATTGACGCTGAAACCAAAAAACTTGTATCTGCTCTCATTCTCGCTGGTGTTCCTTAGGGCAGGGCCTATTTACGTCTTGTTTTATGCACTATGAACTTGTTGCCACCCTTTTTAATTAGACATCTTATTTCTCTCCTAGCCCGCGATGGCGTTATCGGTGTAAGCAAATACTTATCGGGTTGTTTAATATTTTCTCCTTTTAATTATGTACTGATTACATTTTCTTTAGGTCGTGTATGTGTTATATGATGACCTAAGCTCTTTAATGATTTAATATGTTAGTATCGGTTAAGAAAATACTTACCGTTTTTTTTTTCAATTCTATCAATATAATTATATACTGATTTCCATAACCGATCCCCGATAATCCTTAATGTTATATAATGGACTAATTCTTTAGTTACCTCTTAATTGTGTTGTTATCCGAATATATGAGTTAATTGCCGTTATCGGGGTAAGCTAATACTTATCGGTTTGTTTAATATTCTCTCCTTTTAATTATGTACTGATTACATTTTCTTAAGGTAGTGTATGTGTTATATGATGACCTAAGCTCCTAAATGATTTAATATCTTCGTATCGGTTAAGAAAATACTTATCCGAATATATGAGTTAATTTTGGTCCAACAAAATAGAAAACCTCTGATGTTTTAAGTTTTAAGTATTGTCCAAAATTAATTACCCTGGTTATTTTGGACAATTTTGTTTTCTTCTAAGTTACTATAAACAACAAGCTTTAACATTACAACGGATTAAGTTTTAACTTATACAACTAGTGGTAGCATATAACCAGGGTCTTAACATAAACAACAAGTCTGATCATAAACAACAAGTCTTAAAGAGATGGACGGATCACACATCCACATACCAAACAAATTACAGAACCTTTCCGCAAACCCATCCCACTGAAATTGCTACAACCACGAGTAGACAAACTGTCTTCATCCTCGCATCCTCCATTTGCTCTTTTGCGACTTTTAGCTCTTGCTCAACGATCTCATTGACCTTCTTCTTCATATCTTGTTCTATCTCCTTCCCCATCTTTCTTTGGAGCTCTAAATTTTCCATCACCATTTTCCTTATATCATTGACATCTCCCAAGAGTTTGTTTTCAACCATTCTAATCTCCTCTAGATGAGCATCATCAACCCAGCGGAACAGGTGTTTCTTTTTTTTATCCTACCATTTCGCCCAAATAGAAGGTTCAATCTATGTAAAGACAAACAAAATTTTTCAAAAATCAGAACATTACCTTCAGGCCAGCAACGCATCTGTAGAATCTCCGATAAGGATTCTCATCTGTCGTCGAAGTGAATGTAGTAATCTCGTCACCACACCAGCACTTAATCGGAACACCTCTTCCAACTTCCCTAGTGTTAGACGTGATTTGAGACGAACGAGAAGTAGAAGAGTGACTCATAACTTGATTGTCAGTCGCTGTCGGAGAAGAAGTCGCTGTCTGAGAAGAAGTTGCTGTCGGCGAAGAAGTCGATGTAGGAGAAGAAGAAGAAGAAGAAGAAGAAGCAGAAGAACAGAGTGTTTCTCGGAGAAGTCTCAGTCTCTCTCGGAGAAGAAGTCGCAGTCGGAAGAAGAAGAAGAGGGTCTCGGGGTGGGTGGAGAAGAATAATCCCCAATTTGATTTTGTTAGGGTTTACCGAAAAAGTCGAACCCTCTATATCAAATAGAAGAATCATTTATGGTTATGAGATTACCTATTGTCTAATACAACTGTTAACGTATAAATTTGTTATATTAATATCTATTAGTTTTGTTACCGATTTGTTTTTTTAAATTCCAATTATATCTCATGCCGATTTTCTAGCTTCTGGTGCCGCAGGTTTATTTACCTGCTAACACTTCAATTAGTTATGTCGTTAGGGCTAGTCACTATTACATTTGGTTCCGTTTTCTATTTTGTATGCAAATTAAATCGTATTTAAATTTTGGTAGGTTCTGTTACCGATTTCCTATGGACTGATCAAACTATACCGTCTTTTTTTTGTTTTTAATTCAAATTATACCGTCTGCAAATTTGGCAGCTCCTGTCCTGTTTCCGGATGTTGATTTACCTGCTAACACTACAATTAGATATTACGTTAGGCCTACTCACTATTATATTTGTTATCATATTTTAGTTTGTATGCAAATTATATCGTTTGCAAATTTTGGTAGCTTCTGTTTCCGCAGGTTAATTGACCTGAAGTTCTTTGTAGCTGCTAAAGTTTTTGCCGTCTTTTGTTATTGTTGTTTTGGTGATGTGTTTTTTAATGTCAAAATTTTTGGGGCATCCACTAGCTCACCCAAACAAAATTTTGTACTAACTTCTTAATATAACATTAACTGACTTTATATATCGGATGGGTTACATAATTATACATAATAAGCCAATAGAATCCGCTTTGTATACATCAAAATTATTCCACCGGCATCATCATCATTATTTATTTAACATCCCGTTGAGCATTATATCTTGCCCATCGTCTTCCATCCTTTCTGTCAGTCGCCAAAAAACTTGTTTCCATTCTCGATCTACCCGTCCTGTGTAGTCATGTAGCTGTTATATCTGTTTTTATAGGCTAATATGAATTTTATAAATAACGACGATAAGTTTGTTACCGTTATAGGTCCCCTGCACGTTGCGCGATTGTGCCCCAGTGAACGGCAGCGTGAGCATCGCTTTCCAGAGGTCCGCTAAATCAAGTATTTTTATCCGTTACTTATTTTCTTATATTTATCTGTATTCAATATCTGGATAAGTTGTATATTACCTTGAATTCTCCACGTGAAAATATCCTCCTTTTCCTTGGACGACCTGGTGGCCTTCGAACATATGGTGGCGCTAGTTTTCCTCCGCCAACGTCATTTGGTGATGGGGCTAGCGTGGCCATATCTGGGACTGGCATAATCATTTCTTTGTAAGACAACCTTAGTATCGGAACGGTGTGGTTTACTCCAACCAAGGTGTCAACCCTAATTCCTTCTCTGATTGCAGCCGCAATTGCATGGGAGCATGGAATTGTCAGTAGTTGGAACTGTCTGCATGTACAAGTTCTTTCCCACAGATGTACCGCGTATGCGCAATCCATCATATCCCTTACTTCATATTGCCCATCCCCTATTTTCAACACTGCGTAACCTGCTCCTTTTTCAAAGTTTTCAATGACCATTTCATTAACCTTAGGGGGCAATATGTTGTCTTCCATATTAGCTGCTTCCCGCCGTAGAGCAAACCACGTAACCAAAGTAGTTCTCCAAGACTCTAGTATTGAGATCACCGGGTAGTCTCTGGCCATTGTCAGCACATTGTTTAACGATTCTGACACGTTGCTTGTCATCACGTTGTATCTATCCCCAACAAAATGAGAACGTGTCCAATGCTCAAACCCTATCCCAGTGAGATAGTCAGCACATGGTCCGTTCATTGCCCTTATCTCCGCAAATATTTTGTTGAAATCGCTGAGCCGGTAAGCTCTTGCTGCACTTGACACTAAACTCCCTAGTGCATCTGATTTGAAGATAGCGATAATGTTTCTTTTCAAATGAACTACACATGCCGCGTGTGATGCCA
This sequence comes from Arabidopsis suecica, assembly GCA_019202805.1. Taxonomy (NCBI): domain Eukaryota; kingdom Viridiplantae; phylum Streptophyta; class Magnoliopsida; order Brassicales; family Brassicaceae; genus Arabidopsis; species Arabidopsis suecica. Next base: position 12,960,434 of record CM032912.1, on the reverse strand, counting down.
TTGGGTATACCTGAAAATATTTCCCCATAATACAACTGTTAGTACAGCATAAGTTTATCTATATAAGTATTCATTTGACCCGATAACAAAATCATTCACATATTATCCTATAATTGAGTGACCCTCGATTATTTCTTCAATTTCCTTTATCAAGACCATTTATCAATGCCTAATTATTAATGTGTCCGTTAACACATTTTTCTAATCTTATTTAGTTGGGGAAACCAAATAGTTATCATATGTGTCTGTTCCTAATAATATATACTATATAAAATGCAGTTTTCAATAAAAATATTAAATCAAACCAGATAATAATTGTTTTACTGCGATATGTTGTTTACCATCTGTTATTCATACCTTTCTAATGCTCGTATAGATGGAAGAGTGTCTGTCTGACACGAACACAAGGTCTGGATCGTCCGGCACAACTTCTGTTAGCTTGTTCAAGAACCACGTCCACGCTTCGTCATTTTCACTATTAACAATTCCAAACGCGAGTGGAAAAACTTGGAAATTCGCATCTTGTGCGCTTGCAGCTACTAGACATCCCCCATATCGTCCTCTCAAGTGAGTTCCATCTATGACAATCACTTTTCTCATGAAGGCATACCCTTTGATCGAGGCGTGTAATGCAAAGAATAGATACTTAAACCGGATAACTCCAGAGTTATCGGTTTCAGTTTCTAGCAAAGCAAGGGAATTTGGATTTGTTGCCAACAGAAGCTTGAAGTATGGCTGGATCAATGCAAAACTCCCCATAGCCGACCCCATAGCATTGTCCATTGCTATCTCTCTAGCTCTCCATGCTTTCCAATATGAAACATTAAGACTGAATTCTTCTCGGAGCATTCTTCGCAACTCATTTGGTCTTGGACCTCTGCCTACACCCACATATCGTGTTCTCATTAGCTTCCCAATAACTGCTGTTGATGCTTGCTTGTGGAAGTCTCCTCTTGCGTCAACACTACAAGTGTGCTGCAATATTGCTGTCCTGACTTCGAAACGGTCGCTATCTTCCAATTTTGCGGTGTAAACTCTCCACGGGCACGTTGTACCCACGCACACCGCTATCACCATTGTTGGACATGATTTCGCATGGATGAAGTGAAACTTTCGCCGGATTGCATGTATTGCTAGTTTTGTACAGCAGTCGTCTTTATTTTTGAACAGCCTGCCTACGTAAATGTCATCACCTTCATAATCTGCATCTCTTAGCGCGCGTTGAAGATAATCTGATAATTGGAATAATTATTGTTATCTTGATATATATACAGTTACCAACTAATAAAACGGTTAGCATATTAAAATTTAACTGTTTTCAATTACCTTCCTCTCCCGGGTCATCAAAATATGGAGGCGCATCCCGATCATATAACACCGTTGGAACTGGTGTCTCCCTTACTATCATTTGTCTGTTTGCATCATTGATTTGTCCTCCTATAGATGAGCCCGATCCCTTCTCAAAGTTTCCCGATTCATTTCCACCCCTTATGCCTTGGATGTTTCCTACTTCCACAGGACCCTTTGGAGTCATACACAATGGTCCATCTGCATCTGTGTAGTAATTCTCCATGATATCAGTACCTGAGGAAATATATTTGTTAGTCCGTAATAGTAGACTCTTAAATTATGGAACAATAATTTTCATTAACGGATAATGTACCTATTACCCCTACAGGTGATTCGATATCAATTTCTGCTTCCATCAGATCCTCAGTCGAGAACGAAATGCTTGTCGACTGTGTTGATGGTGTACCGAACGACGAGTCCGATGACGATAATGTTAAGATTGTTGGAGCCACCCTTCTCGCTGTCGTCCTTGAAAGTGATAGTCGAAGGCTATCGTCCTCAACAGGATCTGGTTCTCTCCCAGGTTCTCTGAAATCAAGGGATCTAGCAACTCTTGTCCTCTCGTTCACCTGAGGAGCCGCAGCCTGTAGTCCTCCTAGTGTCATCTCTGTTGCACAAACATCTCGCCACATTTCCGCAACGTAGTTTCTCCTGAAAGCTTCAAATTCCGCGTCTGAAGATGTTTCTGCTCCAGTTACCGTTTGGTTTCTCCCTAACCCATTGGCGTGCGGCATCAGGTTTACAGTTTCATCCGTAACTTTACCCTTTCCTTTATCGTCTGCCGTTGCCTTGCGTAGCTCATTGTTATCATGAAGATTTGGTGTAGATGCTCTAACAGTTGTTGCGTCTGTTGGTTCTTGTATCCTTATCCCTCCTGTTACGTTTACTCCTCCGGAACCAAAATTCTCATGGTTCCCCACTTGGGTGACTCCTATTTCCCTTCCCACGCCTGCATTGCGCGTTAATAGTCTAGTTAGTGCGCTATTCCACACAGAACGGGTTTCTGCACTATTCCAGTACTTATCGGATATCTCCTCAGATGTCAATCCTCCCAGATCCAAGTGGCTCTTGAAAGAATTAACGTTCTTCTCCATCCCTCCTTTTATCACCTTAACTCGTAGATGCACCTCTTCCAGGTCCGCTCGTATCGCCATAAACAGGGTCATATCTTCATCATCAAGGATGTCTATTGGATTAGCCCTTTTCCAGTCCGGGCCCATCATCCATTGAGGCCACTGGTAGCTGAGCTCTACATCGTCATTCTCGGCCAGGGCTAACCTCTCCTTTACCGCGTTAACGACCTTTTTGTAATCATCCGTTTCTCTTAGCCGTACTGCCATCGTAAATCCTTCCAAAGCCGACACATGTTCGAAACATCCATCGTCGTCCTTCTTCCACTCCCCGCGAACCAGACGGACTACGAAAGTCATTCGGTACCTGAGAAAACCCATGTTTTACATAATTAGTACCGAATATCAATTACATTATCACACTAACGTTAAGAACTTCAAAATAAATATGTTACGACATATATATACCTTTGCGTATTTATTGCAGATCTTCAATTAAACCCAGAAGTTGCTTCTGTTCTTCGTTACATTAACTGTGTATCAGAGCATTTATGGTGTGTTTTTTTGTGTTTCATCGCCAACGCTTATACTGCGGTAATTAATAGTTGAACGCAACCCTCTGATACACCCACAACCCAAGAAATATCTGTGTAATCATTTTCTTTCCTCAAGATCTTTAGTTTCCCCATAACGCCGGCGATATATTGACATATCTCTGCGTCAGTTCTGTCGGAAGCATTAAATGCTAAGATTTTATAAGATAAACTAAGATTGCGTTTACTTAAACCGATTTCTGTCAGACGTAGGGCTATTATCGTCATTTTCAAGAGAGAGAACTAAATTCATTATTTTGACTACCAGATCTTTAATTATCTAGTCGTCTGTGGTTTTAGATTTTGTTAGCCCTTAATATTATTTAACATACTCTATAGTTTTCATGAACTTAATCTTCTGTATCACAAAAGTAGTAGTTTCATCCAAAAAAAAAAACAATTTATAAAGAATGTTTCGATGTCAACATAAAAATGTTTGACGATATATTCACTCTCGTGATTTTTTAGATTTTTTATACTCTCGTGATTCACTCAGTTTTATACTTTAAACTAAAGATGAACCAATCTATCCTTGACAATGAATTTCATGTTGCGTTATCCAAACTAGTATATTAGGTTGCTTTGTTGACCAAATCGTTTATCTTTGACTTCACATTATGTCTAGAATCATTTGAATAAAAACCATATTTATACAATGACTTTTTCTTAATTAACATTTAACACTGAAAATCCTACTAATTAAGGGGCTGATTGGTAACGGCTGTAAGTTTTGGCTTTAGAAGCTTTGACTTTAAAAATTTGAGCTGCAGAGAATTTGGCTGTAAAGACTTTGACTGTAAAAACTTTGGCTGTTAAAATCTGATTGGTAACACAAAACTGTAGAAGCTGTGACTGTTATTATTATTATTATTATTATTATTATTATTATTATTATTTTTATAATATATTAATAATAAATATAAATTATGTTAGAAATGAATTCATATGCAAATATAGTTTTATTAATGATAAGAATTTAGAAAAAACCATAAAATGATAAATAAATGAATAAATAAATAGATAAATATTCTCTAGAAATAAAATAATATATATTATTCATTCATTTTTAATAACCAAACATTTCAATAAAAAAAAACTAATAATCCATTATTTGTTTTGGTAGGAACTTAAAATCCATTATTAATAATAAAATATTTATTTAAAAGAAATGATAAAAATTTAAAAGAAATGATAAAAATTTAGAAATGAATATTCTAAATGCACACATTTTTTTTTTATTTTATGTGGAAATTTAATACCCAACACATTAGTAAGAAGTGGAATAAACTTAAAAAATTATATGGCTTTTGAAAAAAATACTAATTCTATATACTCTTTTAAACCAACATTAATGATGATGATGAAAATAAAATGATTATTAGTGAAATGGATCTTAAAAAAAAGATAGAAAAATGAGAATAATTAATTTAGAAAAAAAAATTATGAAAAGATATATGTAAACATGTAGAGAGTTTTTAATTATCATGGGGATAAGAAAAAAAAGTTTTTAATTGTTTATTCATTTGATAAATGTCCCCAGAAATCTAAAGCCACGTTTTTGAGACTTTAGGAAAAGAAGGAAAAAAAAGAAGGAAAAAAAAAAAGAAGGCTTTGAGAACTTTAAAAATAATTAAAGTCATAAAAGCCTAATTGGCAAAAAAAATGCTGTGAAGACTTTAGAATAGCCCTAAAGTCTTTAAAGTCTTGTGCCAATCACCCCCTAAGGCATGTAAAATGTCAGATATTTGGTATATGATAAAAAAAAAAAATATGAGCTAACGTTACTAGACCATCGTTACTAGACCAGCATACGATAGAACTTGATTCGTACTGTAGTTTGGAAACCTTCGCCACTAGACTAACGTTACTAGCCCATCGTTTTTGTTGTGTTTATCTCTTTAACATCTACATCGTTTTTGTTTTCTATAGACAATGTCACAGAAAGAAAAACTAACAAACAAATAATTTTTTTTATCAAAGAAAACAATGAAATAATTTCGATTAACAAACAAAGAATAATTAATGGCAGCACGTATCTTCTGTTGATAAAGAATAGTTAGGAAGCGAAAAGGTAATGTAATGTTTTAAGTTCAAACAAAACGGCGGCGATTTAAGTCAGAGAACTCAATGGAAGATTCAGCGCAAACCAATGAGAAACTTTCAGCTTTGACATGTTATCCAAATCAATTTCTTTTTTAAATTATAAGAAAAACAATTAACGTTTTTCATTTGACATTTCACTTTCTTCATCGCTGTCTCTATTATCTCAAAATCAATAATATACACATATATGAATATATCAAATAATATCTATAATATATGTATATGTGTTGCGCATGAAATTTATAAGAAAAAAAAAGGAATATTATGTGAAGGGTCACATGATACCGTGGATGCAAATAAATGAGACCGTTTTTAAGGGGCCTTTTACTATGGGAGATTGACTTTTGATATCAATCTCCAATGTTTATTTTTGTTAATGTACGCCAATGTTTATTAGTTTTACACACTGTTACACACACATATATAACGATGCCATATAAAAGTTATGACTTCCAATTTTGTTGTTAAAAACATATTAACCAACATATACTGTTGATAAAGAATACGTTTTCATTTGGTTATCTGTAGTCCTTGTTCACTGATTTGAGAGAAGAAAAAAAAAAATCGAAAAACCCACACCGTATTCCTAGGTTTCCCACATGTATGATTATTTTACCAACTAATATATTGATAAAAAATATTCATGGTCACAACCAAAAACATATCCGATATAAATCTGCACTCTAATGTTTGGAAGGGAATCCGAAACATAAATGGCTTTTAGATATTTGGTTTTTGTGAGTTAATAATTTTTAATGTATCATCAATCTACCATACGTATGATTTAAATGAATAAAATGATAACAACAATATAATATTTTCAAAGATGCGGACAAAATCAATGTTATTTATGAAAACATGCGATTAATTGAAACCAATTTATTTATATTTTGCCATCCATCATTTCTACAAAAAAAAAAAAAATGAAAAACATGAGAGAATTGAACCAGTTTTATTTATATTTGCCATCCATCATTTTTGCAAAAATAAAAGAAGAAGAAGAGGATAGAATTTGGCAATTTAATTTACAAAAAGAGAATTCTCAAAATCTCATTAATTATTAAGATATTTTGTTTTGGACATGGTTTTCTCCATGAGATTTTTGTTTCCTCTGAATATTGTTTTTTCCTTCTTTTCCTATGATGGTTGACACCCTGTAATAGACTACAATTTCAATATTCTCCACCTAATGAATGGGTTCTAATTAATGGCTATGAAGGTTTTTGCTTTATCTTTGTCCCCTCCTTTATTTTCCTATCCTCAACTCATTTCTCTTCGCTTTTTCTTCTCTTTTTCAACCAAACTTAATGCATTTCCTTATCAATTTCCTCTATTGTATAAATGAGTTACTACACTTCCATAAATTTATACCCATACCTTCACACATACACATGCACATAGCTTAAATAGTTTATCAACCGCCCATCGTTGAATTACTTAAACCTTATTTCAAAACAATTGACTTATGAATGTAAGAACTTATTACATCATTTGTTAACTTTCAAAGAATACCAAACTAATGTCACTAATGTAGAGAGAAGCCTTCTTGTGCTCATATATATAATGGTGCATTGGCAGAAAGACTCTTTGTTTTGTTTAATTCGACAGAAATACTTATTTAAAAGAATTTCAATTACAAAGAAAATAAAAGCTATGCTAGAATCTACTATAACTTCCAATTCAGGTCTAAACTTAGGATTTGGATTCTTGTTTTATATACATGTAAGTAATTTTGTTTTCTATAGAGTAGTGGTTATACTCTTTAGGTAAAAGTTGTTGAACCATCAATCAATCTATGACTCTGTCTATTAAATTCCATCGAAAGAGTTCTTGCTTGCGGGAAGAAGAGAATCCAATACAATATGTATATTTGATAATAAAATATCCAATTTCATTCACGTTGTCATGTTTATGATATGATCAAGAACATTCACTATTTTGCCATAGTAGCTTAAACTAATTTGGAAAAGTTTTGCAAGTGAAGGTCATGTAGATTGTATAATGCAATATATGAATTATATTAGTATTTAATATAGTAAATATCAATTGCCCAAAATACTTGAGACATTAAATAGGTAAATAGTGTAGTTGCTAAAAAAAAGTAAACAAGGCAAGGTAGCTAATTTTTGTAAAGTCAACAAGATCATTAATTTAGTAGATTGTATACACAAGGCATGCATTGATTAATTTCCAACTACTTCAACGGCCATGGCTTAAATCTTACAAGTTTCACGGTAAGTTTCTATCCTTTTTTGGGTATATGAGACCTAATCAAACGCTAAGCATTTATAATATTAGGCAACTTTCTAATATAAGGAAAAAAAATTATATGCCCATTGAATGAGATTATTGCGTAGAAATCCTTTTTCTTAGGATGGCAAAAAAAAAAAAAATCTCTAACCGAATTTCATATCTGCGCATTATTTTTTAAACAGATATTTTTAGCGAGTCAAAATCATCTACTACTAAATTTTGACAATAAAGATACTGTAATAAATTGACAAAATATGATGTCATATTTTGGAAACTATAGTAATGTCAAGACCGTAAAATCATTTATTACCCAAACGGTGTCGTATATATAAATTACTGTAAAGTAAAGCGGCGTATCAAAATCAAAACCAAATTGAGATGTACTTAGTATTAATTTAGGAAACAAAAATAATGAAGAAAGTAAAAGTCGTATCTGACCAATAAAAAAAGGAAACTCAAAAAATCAAAGGTCAAATTAAACTTTGGTATAAATCCCAAGTTTTCATGATTAAAAACATTGACCAATTTACCCTTCACTCATCCATCATCCTAAAAAAAAGGTCAAAAACTTCACCACCGTCTCTCTCTCCTCTTCTCTCTGCGCAGAGAAACTTTGCAATTTGCAACACATTCAATAACCCAATCTTTCTTCTTAGCTCAAACAAATCTACAGAAGAAGAAGATAAGAAGCTCAAGATTCTCTCCACACAAAAAAAAACTATCAAATTTCATCATTGATTTTGCTATTATAAGAAATGGGAAGCAAATGGCGAAAAGCAAAGGTGGCTTTAGGTCTCAATTTATGTCTCTACGTTCCCAAAACTCTTGAAGATTCTTCTTCTCCTCCAAGAAGATCCGACGACACTGTTTCACTTTCTCCGGTTATTGTTCAAAGACCCACGACGCCGGTTCCTTCCTCCTCTGGTCTCCGATTACCTCGTTCCATGAGCAAATCTTCATCAAAGGTTCGTCCTTTACGTTTTTAAGAATTGTGGGTTCGTCACAATACATAAAGTTTCGATTTTTATTTCGTGTTTTGAATTTTTCCTTCTTTTTTTGATATTTTCTCTGCCAAATTTTGTGTTTTTTACTTTAAAAAATGGTAAAGTTTGATTTTTTCGATTATGGGTCACCGTTGGATCACCGGATCTTTGTGTGGTTCAAATTTGTGATTTGGTTAAGCAGCAAATCCAAGGGCTAATCTTTCTTGGAACTCTAAAACTAATGTTAATTTACTTTTTTACTAGCTGTTATTGTATCTAAACTTACTTTGTTACTTGTTTAATCATTCAACTTATTTCCTTTTTCTATAAAGTGTTTGGATCTTCACGCACATCAAATGATTTTATTAGCTGTTGTTTCATATTATTAGATGTGTTTATTTTCAACTACTATGACCCTCATATGTTTTGTGTCTGTCATCAACTTATAATCTGTCAATAGGTTTGTTGTTTTAGAGACCTACAAGCTTTGACAGTATTGACCTTTTTGAAAACTATTGGTGAAAGAAAAATAATGTCTTCAGAGGGCTAAGTGGGGATTAGTAGATGAATATGTAGAATGATTAGTGAGATTATTAGTAGTACTTGGTAAACGTCTCTGCTCTAAAACTAACTTTATCTTATGATTCGAATCATTATATCTTCATCAAGAATTTGACATTATAGCTGGCTTGAGATTGGCTTTCTATTTGTTCTGTCACTTTCCCTGGTTTATAGTGCCTTTTGTTTCTTTCTTCTTTTTTTTTTGTTTTGTTTTTGAGTATAATTTTTCTTGGTAGTGTTGAAGAAAGATGAAAATTTTGTTGTCATGTAATTATCAACTCTCCCAAATGGAGCCACTGTGGGGATAAAGTTTTTTGACAATAGTCAAGTGCACTTCAAGGACCAATCTTTTTTTTGTTGCTTTTTTTTGCATTCAACTTTCTAATTATTGTTGAAAGATACCCTTCTTAGTGTTCTAAATAATCTCTACTGTTAATTAGATATTCTCCTTAATCTAGTAAACTTTTCTGTTCGTGTATACAGTACTAGTATACATCTAGTTAAACTAAAATTGCAGTTTTAAATCCTAAGCAAGATAATTGTTAGTTTTTTTACCATGAAATTACATAACTCTATACATAAGCATTTGGTTTAGCTTTTAAAGTTTCACACTTTCTTTAACTTTGCTTTGCATTGTTGTTGTTTTTTTTGAAGTTTCATCTTTCTGGCGTTGAATTTGCTTAAAAAAGCTTTTGATTACTGGTCTGGTTAAATCAGTCCTTTAACTTTATAAAGTTGTGTCCTTTGTCTTTCCCTCTCTTTTATCCATTATTCCATTGTTCTTTTAATTGTTTGACTTGATAGATTCCAAGATCCAAATTCTAACAAATAAACCATCTTTTTGGTCCCAGGATTGTTGAATGATCAAACTACTAAACCTAATGGTTAAAACTTAAATAGAAATAGAAAGATTCCATCTTTTTTTTAATGTTTGCTCTTCTTTTTATGCATCATTCAATAATAGAGGCTCATAGTAACAGAAACAAATGTGTCAGAGACTATGACACAAACTCACTTATGTCAGGTTTCTTTGGATTCTTGTAATTACTACAATGACCTGTGTGACTCTGTATTACGTGGATACCATTCTCTTCACCTAAAGTTTTAGTTTCCTTCAAACTAAGAACCTTTATCTAGAATCTGAAACCTCATTGTTGTATTCTGCTTTGTGAAATTTGCAGAAAACTTGTGCGATATGTTTGACGGCGATGAAAGCTGGTCAAGGCCATGCCATCTTCACAGCGGAATGCTCTCATTCGTTTCATTTCCAGTGCATCACTACGAATGTTAAACACGGGAACCAGATTTGTCCTGTTTGTCGCGCGAAATGGAACGAGATCCCTCTTCAGAGCCCTAATGCTAAGGCTAAATCTGGTGTCAAACCGATAGCTCGACCAAGGGATGATGCATGGATGTCAATACCTCCACGGAGGTCGTCCCCTATTCAATATACTTCACGGCCTGACTGCCTAAGGGTCTCCTCGATCTTTAACACCGAGCCTGCGGTTTTTAATGATGATGAGGCTCTGGAACATCAAGACCGTTCTGCTGAATCTGGTTTGGAGAAATCTAAACCTGGTGTTACTGGGACATTGGAAGTTAAAACATACCCCGAGATTTCGGAAGTAGTGAGATCGGTTTCATTTAAGGATTTTGCTGTACTGATCAATCTAAAAGCTCCTACTGCTTCGAGGTCCTCTTCAAATCCATCGTCATCTTCTCGGGCTCCTGTCGATCTAGTCACTGTTCTTGATGTGAGCGGAAGCATGGCGGGAACAAAACTGGCGTTGTTGAAACGAGCAATGGGTTTTGTGATTCAGAATCTTGGCCCATTTGACCGTCTCTCAGTTATATCATTCTCCTCCACAGCACGCCGTAACTTCCCTCTCCGTCTCATGACCGAGACTGGTAAACAAGAGGCGCTTCAGGCAGTTAATTCGTTGGTCTCCAACGGAGGGACTAATATTGCAGAGGGATTGAAGAAAGGCGCAAGAGTTTTGATCGACCGTAGATTCAAGAACCCGGTATCTAGCATCGTGCTCTTATCCGATGGTCAAGATACATATACCATGACTAGCCCTAATGGTTCTAGAGGGACTGATTACAAAGCCCTTCTTCCTAAAGAGATCAACGGAAACCGGATCCCAGTTCACGCATTTGGGTTTGGTGCGGACCACGATGCTTCCTTGATGCATTCCATTGCAGAAAACTCTGGAGGTACATTTTCTTTCATAGAGTCTGAAACGGTTATACAAGATGCATTCGCGCAGTGCATTGGAGGTCTTCTTAGCGTTGTGGTTCAAGAGCTATGCGTTAAGATCGATTGCATTCATCATCTGTTGAGGATTGGATCCGTTAAAGCTGGAAGCTACCGGTTTGATAACGGTCCTAATTCGAGAACCGGATCTATCGCAGTCGGTGATCTCTATGCTGAGGAAGAGAGGAATTTCTTGGTGAATCTTGATATCCCCATTGTCGATGGAGTTTCAGATCTGATGTCATTACTCAAGGTTCGTTGCGTTTACAAAGACCCGGTGACGAAAGAGACAGTTAATTTGAATAATTCCGGCGAAGTAAAGATTCTCAGGCCAATAGTGATGACAGAACGAAGACCTGTAGTGTCAGTTGAAGTTGACAGACAGAGAATCAGATTACGTGCGGCAGAAGCAATCTCTGAAGCTAGGGTTTTAGCCGAACGCGGTGATTTGACAGAAGCTGTGTCGGTTCTCGAGACTTGCCGTGGGGTACTGACTGAGTCTGTGTCGGGTCGAGCCGGAGATCCATTGTGTATCACACTGTGTGCAGAGTTAAAGGAGACGCAAGAGAGAATGGCGAGCCGTCAAGTATACGAGGCTTCGGGTAGGGCTTACGTGCTTGCCGGTCTGAGCTCGCACTCGTGGCAGCGAGCAACGGCGAGAGGCGACATGAGCGATACAACCACGACTTCTTACCAGACGCAATCAATGGTGGATATGGTGAATCTCTCGCAGACCATGACTTTCGGAATGCCTATCGCTAGTTCTACTTCGAGTCCATCGGCGCAGAGGAAACTCAGGCAAGCTCTAAGTTTTCCGGCGAGACCAAGGCCTAGGTGATTGGTGGAAGGGCATAATGGGGATTTGACGTATGGATATTTTCAATTTTCCCTCGTCTTTTTTGTGATTTCTTTCTTAGTACGATTTGTTTTTTCAATTGGGAGGGGTAGTTTAAGCTTAATTTCTCAGTTTTGGGGGTATAAGTAGTATTAATAGCTTCTGGTGGGGTTGAAACCAAAAAAAATGGGACAATTGTGGAATGGTGCTTATTATATAGGTGATATATATATTGGCATTTTTAGCAAAAGCAACTTCGTTTTTTCTTTCCTTCATTACACTTATGATTTTGTTATTTTTTTCTCTCTTAATGTGTTTGGTCTTTGGTGGGTATAGGCTTGTGAGTTTGGGATTGTGGAGAAAATGTTCTCTTATAAATATTACAAATTTATATATACTTTTGCTCCCTAAAAATTCCAAACTATTCTTCTTGTGTTTACTGTAGAAAATATGATGATAAACAACATCAACAATTATTTCGCATGTAGTTTGTTCAGCTTAAATTACTTTGCTTTTTCTAACTTTCATTTTCATTCATTCAGTACTAGTTTCCAGCTCACAAAAATTCTTACTACACAAATTTTAGTCGGCATCAAAATGGTTGAACTGACGGTTTTTTATTAAAGAAACAAAAAACGCTAAAAACCGGCGTCAATTCATACGCAGCTAGTGGGCCTAATATAAGAGAAATCCAAATTAAATTATGGGCCTTATTAATACTCCCAACTAGTGGGCTTGTAATGCAACTACAACATGTATAGTTTGGAACTTTGAATTATGTAGTGATTGATAGCCAAAAAGATCTCTGGTTTATTGATTGTGTATTAATGACCAAGATTACATACGTTTAATCCAATTTAAAAACCGAATAGTAGTAGTAAACATAGTATGTAATAGAAATCGACTCATCTATCATCAATCGACCATGATTAAAAATTATCATCACGAATTCACAAACGTCCTTAATTTTTCTTGTTTATAGAAACGTCCTAAATCACTTTCTTATATTCACGCAACACAAACGTACATTAAGTAGTTATTTGTTATATTCTTTTCAGTGCGTAATGTAATTATGTAAATTTTGTTTGGTATTTTAAAACTGAAGAGACAATATATAAATCGATATGCGACTTGCCTCACGTGCTGTAGCCTGTGTTCTTGGATCTCAAGATCTACCTCCAAATTCTCTCAATAAAGTCAGAGTATTTATATTTATTTGTAAAGTCAAATAGTTATTTATTAGCATTTTCTATTAGAGAAATCAACTGAAGAATTTTATGACATGAATAAATAAAAAATTCTGACAGTCGAATTTTTAAAAACTATTTCCTCACCAAATCCCGCTCGACTAGTGAATGGCCGCATAGGACTAGCTATCTCATTTTTAATAAGTTTATTGGTCAAAATGGTAGGTTACTAAGTTTATGTTCCAAAGAGGACCATGATATGACCATGGACAAAAAAAAGATATGACCAAGGACAAACATATTAAGCTATAAAAAAATCAACGACTATATTGAAACTAGCCTAATTTGATGGACTCTTACATAGGAAACTTAATTCCAGACATATAAGTCAATAGCAATGAATGCAAGAAAAAAAAATCTGGTAGATCATTGATCAAGTGAGTTTGATATCATCTATAGACGATAGTCGTACTTTAGACCAATTGGATATCAGGTCGTTAGATCAGATTTGACTCTTTAGATGGTGACATTCTAAGAAGCACACAATAGAATACGATACTGTATCTTGTATTGTACTTATCTGCAAAACATATGTAGCAACGCCAAAAATATGTATATCACTTCTTTAGTTTGTATACTCCAATATCTTGTATGGTTCGTGTTTGGCTTTTTTTTTTTTTTTTTTACAGTCTCGACTTGATACCTATAACTAGAACTTTCTAGCTCGTTGCGAACTTGCGATGTTGCATGTATCATGAGCTCATATGCCTCATAGTATGAAATATGTTGCAACAAGGCATCGGCCCTAACAATCTTATAGCACTGGGTTCGATCTACACGTTGTAAATGCTCGATGAATAAAGATAGGTCCCGGAGCTAGACCTAGACTCCTTCAATCCTAGTGAGGTGTTGATAACCTCCGAAACCTTTTTCCTGCCAGTTTAGTGCATATACTATCATTTTCTTAGTTCTCTTTGGTGATCCAGACGTATGTCATTCTCTATATGAATAAAACAGACGTTTTACATTATTGATTATTCTAATATTTTTCAATCTAAATTATTTGAAAATTCAAACACAAATGAAATTCTTATATGGAAATCAAATAGGGTGGAATCTAAAAGTGTTTGTTACTATGTTTAAGAAGAAATATAAAAAAAATTCTATGATTATGATTCCATTTATCTCTATTTCATAATTTTCATTCATATGTGTAATCAACTAATTCCGCTGATGCTTACTATTTAGACTCTAGATTTCTCAAATGAGATTATTAAGAACTCTATTTTTCTTCACATGCATGATGCGTTGATGCATCAACTTGCTTCGGTGGCTTTTCTCTGCCAACACTAACTTTCTTTTTATAAGTCTTTCCTTTTTTAGAGATTATTTGTTGTTCTAAATAATGACAAAAAATTTCACTATTTTCTTGAGTAATTAAAACTTATTATTCATTGACATAAATTATATATGGATTAATATTACACTCATGTCAAATAAACGCCGTTATAAATTAAATATGAATCTTCTTAATTAGCTCAATTAGTATATAAATTCAGATGCATATGTATGAAAGTTGTTCTTTTTTCAATCATGTGAAAATATATTATAAGTTAAAATCAAAATATGTGACATGAATCAAACCTCATCAGCGAAACGTAAATTATATAATTTAAAAATAGCGAAATTGAACACCACTTGTACATCGACTTTGAATCAGACATATATATGTATGTATACGCGTATACACATTAGAAAGTGGTGTACTTGACACTACGAAGTTGACAAATACTAAAAGCTAAGTTTGGTGAAGTTCTAATAAGTAAATTGCACTATACATTTGTGTTCATATGTCGGTCCATATATATTAGGTACAATGAAACAACGAAGCTGCTTGGTCGTGAAAAAGAGTTGGTTTATGATAAGGTCAAATTACAACTCCTTCTGAATAATATATATCACTACAACATTTTCTATTTTTGGAGAGACCGGTCATCGTAAATCAAATTTCGTTAGAATTCAGTTTTATGTCTAGTTTGTCTCCAAACTTATTAGTTACCCAGAATTATCCTTTCCACACCAAACATAAAATAAGTAAACCGTACAACTAAGTAATTGTAATATGGCCGGAGGATTCTCTTTTTTTTTTTATAGGTTACAAAAGGTTTTGTGTTCTTGATCAGTAACATTTATGAAAAAAAATTCTTGTAATTAAATACATTAATTGAAACTACAAAAATCACATGAATTTATCACATTGAATATTTATTTGTGTCTAATCGTTCACGTATATTGATGATTTGTGTATATATGTACCTGAAATGAGTCTAAAGAAGCAATCGACGTCAATGAAAAAGGTAGCAATCATGTTCACCGTATTTTCAATTGGATGATGAAGGATATAATTATATTCTTAATTAGAGTCACACATGTGTGACCGACCTCATAACTCCTAATTAAAGTAACAAATAACTATGAATTAGTAGTAATTCTAGAATGTAAAACAAGATTAAGAACTCAAAGTTAAAGAATATCTCTCTTTATTTCCTTAGGAAAACTTTCTCAAAAACCTAAAGCTCTAATCTCTTAATCTCTTCTACAACTCATATATTTATCACAAGCTCAATAAACATATATATATAGGGTTTTAGAAGTCTCATAAACCGACTAACCTTAAGATCTAGATAACTCCTAAATCTTATTAGACTTTATCCTAAAACCTATTACAAACCGACTTTGTTTTCTTGGGCCTCAATTCAAGCTTAATCCAACAATCTCCTCCTTAAGCTTGAAGCCATCTTCCGCCAAATTTCGAACGCCAATAAGCTCTCTCATTTCTTTGTATTTGATCCTGCCTAGAGCCTTTGTTAGAATATCCGCTTTCTGTTCTTCACCCGGAACATACTCTACTTCCACAAGTCCATTCTCAACACATTCCCTTATGAAGTGGTACTTCCGATGAATGTGCTTACTACGTCCATGGAAGACCGGGTTCTTTGTGAGAGCAATAGCCGACTTGTTGTCTATCCGAATAAGAGCCTTGTCACATGGAAAGCCAGTCACCTCTTTGAACAAATCTTGGAGCCAAATGGCCTGTCTTGCTGCCTCTGTCCCAGCCATGAATTCTGCTTCACAAGAAGATAAAGCCACTGTGTCTTGTTTCTGTGAGCACCAAGAGATTGGACTTGAACTTTCTCCTAAGTAGAAAATATGACCACTTGTACTTCTTCCATCATCAGGGTCAACATTGTGGCTGCTGTCACTAAAACCCACAAGTCTTTGTATTCTGTTAGCAGACCGTTCATATCTTAATCCAAGAGAAGTAGTACCTTTTACATATCTTAGACACTGTTTCATTGCATTTCCATGTGATTCCTTCGGGTTTTGCATGTAACGACTAAGAACTCCCACGCAATAGTTCAGGTCTGGTCTTGTATGGAGCAAATAACGAAGGCATCCTACATTTTTCCTGAAACTTGTTGCGTCAATCTCCTTTTCTTCTTCAGCTTTAGACAATTTTAAACCGGCATCCATTGGTATGTGAACTAAGTTACAATCTTTCATTCCAGACTCCTCCAAGATCCTTTTAGCATAACGGTTTTGAGTTAAAGTTATTCCACCTTCATATTGACATACCTCAATCCCAAGATAGTAGGTCAACTTCCCTAGATCACTCATCTCAAATTTAGATGCCATTTCATCTTTGAATCTGTTAATGACCTTTATATTTGTTCCTGTGACAAATAAATCGTCCACATACACTGCTACTAGAAGATTCAGATTTTCTCCTATTGTTTTCCGATAAACCGATGGCTCTTTAGAACATTTGACAAACTGAAGCTCTTTAAGGATTTGATTGAGTTTGTTGTTCCATGCTCTTGGTGCTTGTCGTAAGCCATACAATGCTTTGTTGAGTTTATAGACTTTTTCTTCACTTCCTTTTTCTATAAAACCCTCTGGTTGCATCACATAAACTGTCTCTTTTAACTCACCATGAAGGAACGCTGTTTTAACGTCGAGATGGTGTATTTCCCAACCATTTGAAGCTGCAAGATTTACAAGAAGTCGTATTGTCTCAATCCGGGCTACAGGTGCAAAAACTTCATCGAAATCAACTCCGTATCGTTGCACATAACCTTTTGCAACTAATCGGGCCTTGTGTTTATTGATACTTCCATCAGCGTTGCGTTTTAGCTTGAAAACCCATTTTAAACCAATTGGTTTGATTCCTTGTGGCAGCTCTACAAGATCCCAGGTTTTGTTTTTTGTTATTGAGTTAATTTCGTCTTCACAAGCATGGATCCATTCCTTTGAATCTTTTGCTTCTGCAAAATCGAATGGTTCATTGTTCAAACAAAGTAACACCTTCTCTCCTTCTTCTTCTGCAAGTAACACATAGTCTTGAAGGTATTTTGGTTTTACTATTTGTCGTTGAGTTCTTCTTGGACCTGTTTGAGGCTGTTCTGTATTTCCAACATTTTCTGATTCATGATCATTATTATTCTCAAGATCAAGGCTTCCTTCTTCCTCATTTTCTTTGTCAGAATCTTCGACCTGCTCTGTTTCATCATGAACCCGTTCTGTTTCTGTTTCAACTGTTTCTCTGTTCTCTTTCTCTTCTTGAATGCCACGGTTCCCAAATTCTCCAAAAGTGAAACTGAAGCTTCCATCATTATTGTTATCAGAACTACTGTGATTCCAATTCCAGCCTTTTGACTCATCGAATACAACATCCCGACTTACCACAACTTTATGATTCAATGGATTGAACAACCGATAGGCCTTTGATCCTGGTTCTGTGCCCAAATGAACCAACATTTTTGATCTATCATCTAGTTTCCTTAGATGTGGTGTCTCTACTTTGGCATAGCCAATACAGCCGAATATCTTTAGATGATTAATGTTTGGTTTCTTCATGTGAAAAGCTTCATAAGGAGTCTTATCCTTAACAGATCTTGTGGCTATCCT
The DNA here is from genome assembly GCA_019202805.1 of Arabidopsis suecica. NCBI lineage: Eukaryota > Viridiplantae > Streptophyta > Magnoliopsida > Brassicales > Brassicaceae > Arabidopsis > Arabidopsis suecica. The sequence continues at coordinate 12,942,274 of CM032912.1, read as the reverse complement.
ATTTAGCAAGTATGTAGAGTGTCTGATCGCTTCTCCCCATAGATAGTTTGGAACGTGCATGTGTTTCATGATGCTTCTCGTCATTTCCATCAAAGTTCTGTTTCTCCTCTCAACAACACCATTTTGTTGGGGAGTGTATGGAGCAGTAAGATGACGTTTAATACCTGATTCTTGACAGAAATCTTTGAAATCTTGTGACATGAACTCTCCTCCTCTATCGGTCCTGAAGGTTTTTATACTCATACCTGATTCTTTTTCAACTAAGCTCTTGAACCTTTTGAACTTTTCAAACGCTTCACTCTTCTCTTTTAGCAAAACTGTCCACATATACCTAGAGTGATCATCAATAAGAACAAAGATATATCTATTACCTGCGGTTGTACTTGGTGTTATGGGGCCACAAAGATCTCCGTGTACAAGCTCAAGGATCTCTGTGGCTCTAAATAACGTGGCTTTTGGAAATGCTTGTCTTGTTTGTTTTCCAAGCAAACATGATCCGCAGATTTCTTTCTCAAAACTGACTTGTGGAATTCCTTGAACAAGTTCCTTTTGCATCATGTTCTTTATTGTTTCAAGGTTTACATGTCCTAGACGTGCATGCCATCTGCTTGCTTCACTTATTGTTGTCAAGTGTAGTTGTGTAGTGTCTGTTATTCCCATTCGAACTTTATAGAGTCGATTCTTTGATCTGTTTGCTTTGACAAGTAGCTTCCTATCACGATCATAGTTAGACTAATGATATTACTCTTTAGGTCAGGGATAAAGTAATGATATTACTCTTTAGGTCAGGGATAAAGTAAACATCAGACATCTTTCTTTGTTCTCCATTCATATCAATAAACAAGATTGATCCTTTACCCTTGATGTCTATTCGTGAATCATCTCCAAATCTCACTTTACCCGTAATAGAGTGATCAAGCTTTGAGAAATATCTCTTGTCTCCAGTCATATGGTTACTTGCTCCATTGTCAAGGTACCATATGTTTTCTTCTCCAGAGTTTGTCTCATATTCACTAGGGATGCAGTGTTTTTCATTCAAGTATACAACCTCATGCATCATAAGTTCATCCGCTTCTTGTGTGTCATCATTGTTCTGTTCTTGAGCTTCTTGGAGTTTGAGTAATCGATCAGGACATGTAGAGGCATAATGACCTAATTTATCACACCGAAAACATGTTATTCTTGAAGTATCTCTTCCTCCAATAGAACGACCACGACCTCTTCCTCTGTAGTTACCTCGTGTTCCACGTCCTCTTCCTCTGTATTCATTACCATATTCTCGGTTTGAATATCCAGTTGTGGAATCCATATTAGCATACATGAGTTTGTTTTGGTCTTCATGTGGTTCTTCTTCGTCAAATACACGTTCTTCATAGACTTTCAACCGTCCTACTATATCATCAAAGGTTGTTGCATTAAGATCTAATACTTGTTCTAAAGATGCGACTATATGAATGTATCTTTTCCGAGGAATGCTCTTTAAGAACTTTTTAACCAATTTTGATTCTTCGATGTTTACACCTAGGGCAGCTGATTTTGATGATATCTCAGATATCTTGCCCGCAAAGTCATCAATTGTTTCAGAATCTTTCATCTTAAGTCGGTCAAATTCGGCCATGAGAGTTTGTAACCTAGCATCCTTGACTCTCTCTGCTCCCACATGTCTAGTCTTAATTGATTCCCACACTTTCTTGGCTGTGTCAAGTTCTCCGATTTGTAATACTAGAGCTTCTGGGATTGATTGGAAGAGTAGAGCAGTAGCTATGTCATTCTTCTCTACATCGATGTCGCCTGTTGTAGCCGTTATTACATCCCAAGCTTTATGAACTTTAAGTGCTGATCTCATTCGTATAGCCCATACCGTGTAATTGGTTGAATTTAACATAGGACACTTGATAGAGGATGATCCTCCTCCATCTTTTGTTTTTCCCGTCGCGGGAATGATGTCTCCCATGTCTCTTTCACGTTTGTTTGTTTCACAATCTCTTTTCACGCTCTGATACCAATTCTAGAATGTAAAACAAGATTAAGAACTCAAAGTTAAAGAATATCTCTCTTTATTTCCTTAGGAAAACTTTCTCAAAAACCTAAAGCTCTAATCTCTTAATCTCTTCTACAACTCATATATTTATCACAAGCTCAATAAACATATATATATAGGGTTTTAGAAGTCTCATAAACCGACTAACCTTAAGATCTAGATAACTCCTAAATCTTATTAGACTTTATCCTAAAACCTATTACAAACCGACTTTGTTTTCTTGGGCCTCAATTCAAGCTTAATCCAACAGTAATAAAACTATGATAATAATAATCATGTATTAGCGACTAGTAATTTTTTATATACAATCCAAAGAAAACATAACGAAAATGTTGACAGTTTATACTCAAGGGTATTAAATATCACAAAGCCAAAATTCAAAATTTGTGATTGTTTTGAAATATTTTGTTGATTATATATTTATATTGAAAGGAAAAAATGTCATTTGTTACTTTATTTTCAAAATCTGATCATCATTCGCTATGAGACAAACGAATAATCTTAAGTGAAACAACCACTCATAAGAAATGCAACATCAAAGAAAACTGAGCGATCACTTGATGCTATATTAATGGGTCAGAGCACCAACACCAAAATATGTCTTTATACAGAGAAAGTGTATGTCTAAATATCTCCATGGTGTATTTCCTAACATATAACAAAAGTCTCGATGATTTTTTTTATTGAATTTAGCTGGTTTGAAAAATTGAGAATGCAAAGCTATAAATTAAAACTACGCATATATAAGTTTTCTTTATTTTAAGTACAGTTAGTTCAACAAACAATATGGTTTTTTAAAAAACAAAATATATATTGGAGACACTATTTATTTCGGGTTACCAGATCTAAATTCAACTGCACATGGAACAAAAAATATATTCATTTAATAAAAAAAAATGACAAGGCTCTCAATCCAAAAAATATGGACATCCTAAAACTCCACGGGTTTAAGAAAATTATTACCTACCTTTTCAACCTTTTCTTTTCTTGTTATTATTTAATTTTACATATATCGGTCCAAAATGGAAAATTTCAGGTAAAATGTTCGGCTAAAATCCATTAAAAACTAGAATATTGAGATAACAAAGAAGCTATAATATAAGCAAAAGGTGGCAAATTGCTGCAAAGTTCAACTACGTATCTACGTGCAATTTGCAAAGTCAAACCGTCGCTTGTCCGAGACATTTGTTATAAAATGTTTTTATACTCCAAACTTTCAATAACTCATTCTCTACTCAAATCTTTCTTTCTTCTTTGAAGTCTTCAACTCTATTTTACTTCAATTTTGTAGTATTCAAGGAGAATCTGTACTATAATATAATATATCTTGTGGATCGATTGTGGAAGAAGAAAAGGCTCAACTCTCACAATAGGCTCGATCATGTACACAAAGGTATTATACTTTATGTTCTCCTTCTCGATTAGGCTGCATAAATCTTAAAATTCTCATATAATAATACTCCTATAAATGAATAGAGTTCATGAAAACTGATTTTGTTTCCCCACCGAGTACATTAATGTTAGTCAAGCTTTTGCCTTTTGAACAAATATAAGTTTAGTGAATGCTAAACTTTTTTACTCTCTAGTTCATATATATTGATGAAACTGAAATATAACTTTTAAAAGATATATATTTGATTCTTAAAAAAACAAACAAACATAGCATATGGAAGTGTTAATTGCAAGGGTAACCCTTTTATACGCCAATGAACCCGGCTTTTCTCGTTGAGTATTGTCCTAATTATCCCCTTTTTAATATATAATCATCATAGTTTCTTGAATAATAAAACAATTTAATAAGTTATACAATATAACGGTATCGCGTAACCTTTTTTACACAATTCAACCAATGAATGAAACAAATCTTGTTTTTTTATTCACACTTTACTTTATTCTTAATGAACGTTTACCCCATGTGATACCTTATGTAATGCTTCTTCACCCACAAATCTCACTTTATATACATATATGTTTATGTCTTATTCATCTATATATATATAAACATTGCTCTAAACAGTTTATAGAGAGAATAAAACCACCAACTTCTACATTCTTATTTCTTCTTCTTATAATAAGGTTTTGGGTTCTGAGAAAATGGGTTTTATACGGCCACCGACGGTGAGAAGCGGCGATTATATTGAAAGCATTTTCGGGGAATATTCCGCCGGGAAACCAAAACCTAGCCGGAAACTTAACTCGGCCAAGTTCGTGACGGCGTTGACGTGTCTTCAGTTTGCATTTGCCGTCTACGCCACCGGACTTCTCTACTACATGAGTCCTTCCATTGACTTAAGGGCCAAGCCAGACTTCACTTGGGCCACTAAATGGGCCCATAATATGCGTAATTACATTGTTACCCCTCACGTCGTCAGCCATTACCAAGACTCTGCCTCTTTTCTCAAATCGGAGAATTTTCCGGCGATGGTTTCACCGGCGGAAGTTTGCGAGTACGAGAAGATAGATTTCTCGCAGAAGAAATCAAACGACGAGCAGATGATCAAGATGAAGAGAGAGCTATACGACGACGTTTTAGGGTACCAGAAGAAGAATCTTGGGTCTGAGAGTTTAGAAGAGTTGATGAAGATGAAGTCAAAATGGGCTTTAAATGGGCCTAAAAAGCCCAAAGTAACTGTAATACTAAACCATTTCAAGAGGAAAACACTTTGTGCTCAGCTTGATTCTCTTCTCCACCAAACGTTGCCGTTTCACCATGTCTGGGTTTTGGCCTTCGGGAGTCCTAACGAAGCATCTCTCCGGCGAATCGCCGGAAGTTACAACGATTCTCGAATCAGCTTCATCAGCTCAAACTACGACTTCAAATACTATGGAAGATTCCAGATCGCACTTCAAACAGAAGCAGATCTGGTTTATATCCTCGACGATGATATGATTCCCGGGAAGAAAATGCTTCAGATGCTCTCACATGTCGCCGGAACTGAGAAATACGAGAACTCAGTTTTGGGAAGTATCGGAAGGATTTTACCTTTCCGGCAAAAGGATTTCACGTTTCCGAGCTATAGGAAGTTTAGATCAAAGGAAGCTGGGCTTTATTTGCCTGATCCGGCGTATGACATCACTTTAGATCGGATTCTTCAAGTTGATTTCTTATCAAGCTCGTGGTTCTTATCGGCGGAGCTCGTGAAAGCTTTATTCATCGAGAAACCATTCACATTCTCTACCGGTGAAGATCTTCACCTGAGGTTAGTTTCGTAATTCTGAGATTTTTCTTGGGAAATTGAATCTTTGAGTGTACAATAAGGCAATGTTTATGATATTAATAATCTAAAATCATTGTTAAGTAACGTCTAGAAGATGATGAACTTCATGAGTAATTGAATCACGTGTTCTGTTTTGTTCCTTGAAAAATTAGATTCAATTCTCTGATAAAAGTTTAAAAAAGGAAACTTTTTTTTTGTTATGAAGTAATAATAATTGTGGTTTTGATTTTTTTTTTTTGTGTTTTTGCAGTTATCAGCTTCAGAAATACAGAAATGCAGGTTCTTTTGTTCTTCCTGTTGATCCAAATGATAAGGAGACATGGGGAGATAGTGAACACAGGTTAGCTTATGTGTCTGAGACTACTGTGATTTTCAAAAACATTGTTGAAGTAAGAGATAACCAATGGTGGAAAGCGCTTTCGACGGGTTATATTACTCAGTGGGCTGCAATGTATCCGCAGAAGATTGACGCTCTGTTTTACGCGCATTCCATTGATGAAGTTAAAGCACTTGGTCCGTTGCTTGAGAAGTTCAGAGGTACTGTTGGTAAAAAGGCTTATATCGCGGTTTCGGGTGGGAAGTTCTGTCCTTGTGAGGATGCGGCCTCGGCTTTGAAATGGCCTAAGGTGGTTTGTAAGGAGAGGAGATTCAAGATTTTTGATTTGGAAGTTGGAGCTATCTTGGGTGTGTCGAACTCAGAGGTGCCTGTATTTCAAGCTGTGTATTCGAGCATGAAAGGGCTTATTAAGATTCATAATCCAAGTGTGGTGATTACGGTAGCTGATGCTGATCCTAATGTCAAGAAAGCTTTGAAAATGGCTACCGAGACAAATCCTAATGGCACTGCACTGGTTCTTCTCCCGAGAGCTTCTATCTCCAAGGTTCTATGGATGGCTGATCTAAGATCAACAGCATTGCCAAGTAATTATCAACATTTTGCTTTTTTGTCTTTTATTTGGCTTTTGCGGTTTTGATTTACCCGAACTGACATAAATTTTATGATTGCAGACTGGAATAAGATGAGAGTCTCAGTGAACATCATCACCCAAAACCGAGCTCAATCTTTATTAAGATTGCTTAGGTCTTTGAGCAATGCATACTACCTTGGCGACGAAATATCACTCAGCTTCAACATGGATAGCAAAGTGGATGAAGAGACGATCAATGTAGTGAGCACATTTGATTGGCCTCACGGACCAAAAACCCTAAGAAGAAGAATCATCCAAGGAGGCTTAATCCGAGCTGTCAGCGAGAGTTGGTATCCAGCTTCTGATGATGACTTTGGTCTCTTGCTTGAAGACGACATTGAAGTCTCTCCTTATTATTTCCTCTGGATCAAATACGCTCTACTCGCTTACCACTACGACCCTCAAGTCTCTTTCCCCGAACTCTCCTCGATCTCTCTTTATACACCCAAAATAGTCGAAGTTGTCAAAGAGAGACCCAAATGGAACCCAACAGATTTCTTCAAACAAATCCATCCACACACACCTTACCTTCACCAATTACCTTGCAGTTGGGGTGCCGTTTTCTTCCCAAAGCAATGGAGAGAGTTCTATGTCTACATGAACATGAGATTCACGGAGAACGCCAAAGCTAACCCGGTTCAGATTCCGAAATCGAGAACCAATGGTTGGCAAGCTTCTTGGAAGAAATTCTTAATCGACATGATGTACCTAAGAGGATACGTTAGTCTCTACCCAAACTTCCCTAACCAATCAAGCTTCTCAACCAACCACATGGAACCAGGAGCGCACATCGCAGCTAAAGACAACGTCGTAAAACACAACAAAACCGACTTCGAAGTTCCATTGCTTATGGATGATTTCAGAAACTTCTTACCGAACCAGAAACTCCCTCCGCTTTCTAAGCTTCCATCACTCAATCTCTTCAACATGCCGGTTTCTCTTAAAGGTCTTAAAGCTGCAGGAGCTAAGCTTGGTCAAGATGTTCTTCGGTGCAACAATGTCTCTGAGATCGTCGCCGTCAATCATCAGACAGGTTTACCGGCTAGATGCATGAAATTCTGAAGATCTTTCTACTAAACGGCCAATAAAAAAGGTTATTTGGCTGTGATTTTTCTTTCTTACATCTGTGGATTCTTGTTGATTCTTTGTTTTTTGAAATAGTTTATATTACAAAAAGGATTAAATATAGTAAGGGATATGAAAGTGAAACTGTCAAATGTAAAAGAGATAATGTTGTCACCTTAGTTTAACTTCCCTTTATAATAACTAAAACAAAATTGTCACATCTTTCCCTTTGTATCTAGAGATTGGTCCATCGTTAAAACCAAATACATTATGAAAGAAAAAAAATGAGTAACAACATTTGATCATAAATTCATAATAATTAAAATCAAGACAGAGACTCCTAAACAACAACCAAAAATTTGAGTCGTCTAACGTAAATTTTAATTAGTCTTTTTCCTTCTGTCAATCGAATCACACAAAAGACCAGTTTACAAAAGAGAAAGCAAGACAATGCAAATTGTTGTTGTTGTCTTCAGATGCAGCAAACACTTTCCAAGCAACAGCTTGTTCATAACTCACATGTCTTCCCATCGTTGATAAACAGACTCCTGAAGGCAAGCAAGCAAATCCCTGTAGAGGCAAAGACAGTTCTCAGACAATAAATCGAAAACATTTATCTGCAGATTGTTTTTTTTGTTTCTTTACCTGTTGCATTAGCTTGGCGAAGTCGGAGCAGAGAGCCTTTCGACCGGATTCATCAAATATTTTTTCGAGTGTTATGTCTTGTAAGGCTACAAGTGTTGTCTCTAGCATGTCTAGACCAGCTTGGTTCGCAAACATGAACACTGGCTGTGGCTGCAACATATCCATACCACATTATACGTCTAAAACTTAAGGTGTATTCAGAACCATTCTGACACAAAACTGAAATGATCAATCCGAAAATGGAACCAAATTCTATTCAGGATGGTATTAGTTTGGTTTAGGACACATACCTTTAAAGAGCAACACAATATGGCATCTTGGTGATCCCATAGAAGTTTTAATACCGAGTCGTTGCTTCCAAGTGAGTCAATCGTCAGCAACTCCGAGCCTAAGTGGTGACTAGAAAAACAAACATATCCAACGTAAGATATCATTAATAAGTTCGGGGTTTATAAGAGAGAGACGTAAGTAAACATTTAAACCCACCTGTAACTTTGAGAGATCCACTGGGCAAGAGTAACAGCTTCAGGAGATCCCGGGGACAATTTGGAGCCCAGACTCGGGCTTATCCCAGACGGTGAGATCGCCATTGCAACACGTTGAACTGATGAAATCACGCTTCTCACATACTGACAAGCCATACCAGCAACATTTTCTTGCAAGTTGTTTTCAAAAGGGAATTGAAAAGCGATAGTGAGGATACATCTCGAGCTTGAGCTAGAAGAAGATGAGTTTCCAGAAGCATTCTCTGGTGATGGACCAACTTCGAGGCTAGAAGTTAAGTCTAACGTTCGGTGATTAGCGGTTAACAGATCTTGTGCATCTCCCTGTATGAGTAAGAAAATGTGAGCCTTGAAACAAACCATAGTAAAAGAAAAATCGGTGATGGAGGAAATACGAGTACCGTTTTAGCATCAACGGGTATGACTCGAAATCCAGAAGGAACAAGTGGAGCATCATCCGGGAACATCTCATTAATCGGAGCAAATATCAGTTCAGAACAAGCTCCAACGGCATTCTCGTCAATCCCGGTACAAATCTAGCATACATCATTAAGGTCAATTTAACTATGAAATGGGAGCAATGTCAAGATCCATTGGTTAGAAGTGATATACCTGAAGGAGATGGACATCCCGGGACATAAATGCATCTTCTTGTGCAAGAGAATGACCCTCTAGTCTAACAACTTCAAGCATCTGAAGCATAACAAAACCAAGTACACATTAAAGAAAGAACACAAAAATGATGTTTTCTCGGCCAGTACGACTTTGAAGCCTTACTTCTTCGTGTTCAATTGTATGCCCTAGTGGCATTATGATCTGACTCCCAGTGAACCTTGTCGGTCTCATTCCCGGATAAGCAAAGGTACCAGCTTTAAGTGTAGCGGCGGAGTATGCATCAACATTGAAATCAGCCCATTCGGAGCGATGCTCTCTAAGGAACCGGATCAAAACCGCAGGAGGAACATTCTACAGAAGACAATAAAGAACACAAATTTCAGCCATTAAAAAGGGTCAAAAGAACACAAAGTACCAAAACTGGGCACACTAACTTACTTGGAGAAGCATTGAAGCCTTAGCACAAAGCACGCCTCCGAGGAACGAAAGAGAATTAGAAATATTATTCAAATGCTTTGTAGAGTTAATAGCAACGATAATATCTTCCGCGCCATCACAATGCATTGTAGACCACCCGTCGTCACCAAAACCATTAACCGCATCATTAAAACCCCTTCAAGAAACCAAGAACAGATAATATGTCAAAAAGCAAACAGAGCAACGAACAATTAGATTTTAGCTCAAGATCGAAGTACCTGCTTAATCTTTGGCTAAAGGTTCTAAGAACAGCGGGCTGCCTTCCTAATCCGTAGACTACTTCACCATTAGACTCCTGCGCTAATTGCCTAATATACCGCAGTGCCTAAAACATGATCACAACCCCAACCATTAGATATGTATATGGATCAATCATATCTTAAGGATATATATGTAACACTTACGGAAATGGTCATTTTTTGTGCAACGACTTTGGATGACTCATAAAGGGGTCGAAGCACATCCGGAACACTCCAAGCCTACAATGCAAGAACAAATATTTATAATCAATCCTTCTGGACATGTAAGGAAATAAACACTAAATGTCATATGTGAAGATCTAATTACCTCGAGGTTAAGGTGATCGACAATGTGAATAATTGAACCGCCACCATCACAAGGTCTTATTAAATACCCACTAGAAAGCATTTCTGCTCTCACAAACTGAGAAGCTGAAGCAGCATTTGGCCCAGCTCCAGAGCCAGATAGTGACCTCTCACAAACCTTTTAAAGACACATGGAAAACATCAATATCCCGCAGTTTTTAGGTAAACACTAGACAGACATTATGAAAGTTGCATACCACAAAACTGCCATTGTCAAGGCTCGTAGTGTATCTCAGGGTCCAGAAATCGCGGGCAGGAGCCAGAGTCGTTGGTGCATATGTCTGACCAAAATCCATTTCTCTACTTTATTAATTCATCTTCAGGTTTTAGAGATAGAAAACTACACTAAAAGAGTGAAAGATTTACCTGCATATACACAAGCTCGATTGTGCCACCATTACCAGCCGGGAACATAGTGAAAACTTCAAGGCTCCTACAGTCACGGAACCAAGATGGCCGATCTTTGAGGATCTCTGCAATCTGCAAGAAAACAATAAACCCAAAATGGTTGAAAATGAAACATTATGACTTGAGTCTTTAGCAACGAAAAGAGAGGCCCTTTCTTACCTTCATAGGTTCTAAACTAACAAGACCACAGGCTCGAGCTGCCACTCCACTGCATCTTTGCGAAATAGCAAAGATGCCAACCGAATCCGGACCAGGCTAAAACACACAACATCAAATTTCACATTTCAATATTACACATATTGCCATAGATATCAACAGATAAAGAAAGACATAAGTAAAGTTATAGGAGACGCCTATAACCTTCATCCCAGGCATCTGAACCCAATCAACAGCAGTTCCTGTAGCCTTGGATAGGAACTCTGCCAAAGTCTCCTCTGCGATCGAGAGCAATCTAAGACCAAAACCAACCAATTAGGCAAAGCAAAAAAAGATTTAGAAAAGTCTACAAAACCAAGAATGAAACTTTACCCAGCAGGACTATTCGCATCTCTAAGCGAATGCTGAGGAGTGTTGACAACAGATTCACAGCTAGGATCGTTCACCTGAAGTAAAAACAACAAGTCAATAACTTTACAACTCAAGCTACCTATTGAATGGATAGGAGGTAACACTTGATTCTTTAAGAACACATTTGAAGTTACATACAACAGTAGTTAGCTGCTGCTTCATATATCCATTTTCGCATACAAGCTGAGAAACCTGCTTCTGCAACCTATCATTTTCCTCCATCAACAGTTTATTCATCGCAGAAAGCTTCCGGTTTACGCTTTGGAGCCTCGACGCCTCTTTCCTCTGCTTATCCCGACACCTAAAAACCACACAACAAAACCAATCAGCAAAATTGCTAAGATTAGACATCAGATTAGACAATAACCATATACTGTAGTCAAAAGAACAGTTATACAAAGCTAATGAGCAGAAAATGAATAACCAAATCTAGCAGACAGATTCAAAGGATCCCTTTTGTAAGAACAGGAAATTGTGTCGGAGAATTGAATTCAAGTACCAAATCTTGAAATAACAACAAAAGTGGTCCGTCTCCTTCATATCTATTGAATCTAACACAGATTCTAAATCCAATAGAATCAAATTCCAAATCCTACCTACTATAGAGAAGCGGTAATTAAAAAGAGAATCAGTAGTACCTCCGGTTCTGAAACCAGACTTTGATCTGCTTAGGCTCGATATTAGCCAAAATGGAACATTCACGGATCAATTGTTGTCTTCGGAGAGAGCTAGGCTTAGGACACTCAGCGTAGACACGCTCAAGAGCTTCCACTTGCTCAGCCGTGTACCTAACGTACTTACCGCTACTGTCTAAATGTCTATTCATACTGTCACTGCTTCTCTCACGGTGGTTAGCCACCGCCATCTCCATTTTTGCTCGACCCTCAAAAAAAAACACCAAAGTCTCAAACTTTACTGTTTGTCTAGCTTCTTCTTTGGCTTTTCTTTTCTCTTTAATTAATTTTCTTCGGAAAGTCCGTCGTCGTATCTTAAGAGAAACGTAAATTGTAATTCTTTTCAGACAAAGAAGATTCTATGGTCGTGGCTTGTAGCGAAAGACCAACGACATGTGGAAACGACAATTTGGAAATAAAGGAAAGCGAAGAAGAGAAACCAAAAAAAAAAGTTAAAAAGTTTTTAAAGAAGAGAGATTCAGAAGATCTGAGAATTTTAAAGATTCTTCAAGAGAAAACAGAATAACACCCAAAAATTACAGAGTTTGGGTTTTCTGGGGAAAAACAGAGAAGACCAAAGAAAGTGATATGAACTCTCTTAAGGAAGCATTACATCAGAATTCAGGACACAGAAACCTTTGGAACAATGAAGAAGAAGAAACATGAGGTTGGTACAATTGAAGCTGAAAAGTTTTCAAGAAGACTCTGAACAACACTAAAGGGCAATTATAATTCAAGGAGACTTAAAAAAAGAGAGAAAGAGAGAGTTGGGTTATGTGAGAAAGTGAAGAAGAAGGAGAGAGAGAGAGTAAGTGATGTGTGTTTGCTTCTGCTGAACTTAGAACAGAGGAATAAAAGAAGAAGAGAGAGAAAAATTGTGAAACAGAGGATTTGCACGCAAACCGACAAGCTGTGCATCAGCGAAAAAGAAAAGTGGTGCGTTTTTTTTTTCTTTTCTTTTTTTCTATTTAATAAATAATACGGCGGTCATTTACGAAGTTGTCCCTACTGTTTTTATGAAATGACAATATAGGAATCCATTTATTTACTTTTTAATTTTCTTCATTATGGATTAGATATGTAACTATTAATTTTCTTTAAGTAAGTTTTAGTTACTAGATATCAGCCAATCACAACATATGAATTCAAATCCGTTAAAGACATTTCAAAAATTGTAAACAAAAAAAATACTCCTACATAACTTTGAAAAAAAGTTAGCCAATGACGAAACATTTCATGTATCTTTTTCAAAGTTAACTGATATATGTTTACTCTTTTGACGTGTTATAAAAAAGTTAGTCATGTTTAACGCTCGTGTAAAACCGATAAGTAGACAGCATATATGTGTTGTTAAATGGTATTGATCCAGTATTCAAATTTCAGTTGAGATATACACTATTGATACCACAATGAACATTTTATACGAAAAAAATCTAATGTAAGAGATATCTTATAATCGCCGACTAAAACAAAGATAACAAACCTAACCATTGAAATCTAAGCAAAGAACTATCATGTAATGTGGTTAACATTTCCTTTAAACTCTTCTAGTCACTTGCTTGATTAAAATTATAAATTTTTCCATTTAGCTAAATTTCCCAAGCTTTTATATGTTCTTCAAATCACCATTGTTCTGTATTATAGGGTGACTGGTTTTTAGGGTTGTAATCGTATATTAGTTGATGTTAAAAAAAATCAAAATCTGACCAGTCACACTCTATGACCCTAATTAAAACATTCAAAAATGAAGTTATCTACGGCTTGTAATTTTAATTAAGAGGAACGACTTATATTCTCCGATGAAAGTTTATTCATTAAAAAGGTAAAGCGAAACTCGATTATAAAATCTGGTCGTCTCGTAAAGTTATGCTCTTGATGATGTGCTTGTAATTAATTCAACAAAATTTTTGTTCAAGTTTATTATTAAGAATGCACAAGAGTTTAAGGATATTTCGAGTTGCAAAAATTCAAGAATTTAAATTCGACATTATTGAACGCCAGAAAAGAAAAAAATCGACGTTATTAGAAATAAAGAAAGCCTATGATCGCTCTCTGTCTCTGACATAATCATTTTAACACATCAAGCAATCAAAGTTATGTCTTGTTACAAAACACATTCTCTCACTATCCTTTTGTGGTGGTGTTTTATTTGTTAGCATGTCTTATCTTCATTTATTATACGAACCAAATTTGTATTATTTTAAATATTTATTACAAATTGTTTACAAATCAAACTGTTTAGGTATGGACTGTAAATAGTTATTTCCAAATTATAATTATGGTCTGGAAAAGGAAAAAGGAATAGCGTATATAAGTAATATATGAATGGTAAATTTGTTTACTAAGTGTTTATTTTCACTTGAAAGATACCGTAGTTAGGTGTGATATGTAAGAACAATCAGAAAGAGGTGTTTAAAGCCTAAATGAGCTAGTTAATATAAAACTATCTGACTAAAGCAGTGAATAACTTAATGTTAAAAAAGAAAACTGAATAATGAATCAGAAGACAGTGATCAGTCAAACACAGTGATACGACTAAACCTCTTCGACAATTTTTTACATATCATGATGCTGCCTTTTTCTTTCATCTGTAAGTGTAATTACTTTCTGTAAAAAACTTTTTTACTTTCTTTTAGTTCCAAATTTAATACCTTTTTTTCTTTCTGTTTTTTTGCTTTAAGTAGACAGTAATTTCACATGTCTTTTTGTTTTAACAGTTATAATTTCACATGTCAATATGTTACGTGTCATGTATGTTGACAAAAAAAAGAAGTGTGCATCATGTATTTTGAAGCGTGAAATAACCCAAAACATGAATAATGGCTAAGTAGATTTTTTTTTCCTATTTATTTATCTTCTAGAAACTATATTATTAATTTCTATAATGCGAACCAAAACTGTTATGTTATAAGATTATTGTTAGTGTGTGTTTTTCTGTTACCACTTAGACCGTTATACATGACCAAAACATTTTCTTACTATCGTTTCTAAAGAGGCCAACAAACTGTTCTCATTCGGAAAACTAGTATGCATAAATGACTAGCCTCTCGAAACAACGCACTGCTCTCACTCCAACATCATGATAGTATAAGATCATTTTAAAAATTTGCATAAATGACTAACCTCTCGAAACAAGTCTAGCAGATATAACTCTCACAACACACAAAATCGACCATTATTTACTACACTAGTACAAAGCTGGCCAAATTTACAAAGGAGGATGGTAGCTCCGACATAACTTTTGATAACATGATATTAGGTGTGTGTTTTTTCTATTTTAAACCAAGAACGGAATATGTCAAATGATATACCAGTAGTTACAATTATATTCAAAAGACAAATTAGTCACAATGATATATTTTGAATTTATAGAAATTTGGTTTCCTTCTGTTTGTTAAATAATGTGGATCACCAAAACAATGAAAACAAATTTATGAAGATTGACAATTTTTATTTTAATGAGAAAATAGAAAATAAAAATATAAAAAATGGTTCCTTAATTCCAGACAATCTGCGTCTCTTTTATGGCGCGCTCAGGTAGGCCCCACCTTTCCCTTCAGTCTTCAATTATCCGTCACACATCGCCGCACTATTTTCTCTTCTCTTTTTTTTTTTCTTTTTCTTTCGTAATTATTTTCTTTCTTGTACCATCTACTGTTATTTAGGTCCAAATTCTTTTCTACATTTTATTCGAAGAAATATTATATCATATATATTTCCTTATCCTATATTTCATTCGATACATGTAAGATCTATCAAATTTCACTTATCTTAATCCTATACTATACCACATATGATGGAAAAACAAAAATTAAATTACTGCGTTTAGGACACAAAAATAATTAGAAAAATGCAATTTATAATCAAATTAAATACATTTTTAGTGTTCAACTTCAACCATTACAAACACAATTTTCTTCTCTCTTCTTTTTTTTTGGCTCACACAATTTCCATTTAAACACGTTGATTTGGTATTTCTACTTGCCGAAAGAAATTACATTTTAATTGTTTTTATCTACTATTTCATTTGAGACCATTTCACTATTACAGTATAATATAAAATGAAAAGTGTTGACGATGTGGTATTTCCATCAGCTTTTCGCATGCGCCAAAAGTAACTCTCACGTGCTGGCCACACATTTACACCCTTTTATCTATTTCTTAAATAATTTTATATTAGTATTATTTTATCATATTATAATAAATTATTTATATAGAACTAAGTACTAACCTATGAATTTTATCATAACTATTGGTATCATCTATTCAGTATTCCTTCAAATAGTGATGGCAAAATAAATATTGCAGATTATGTAAACCGAACTGAAACAATATTAGTAAATATGATATGAAAGTTAGAGTAGAGATTGTAGTTACACAACTGTTTCCACTTTTCCAAAATGCTCCACTGTTTTGTTTGGGACTAGAGTTCACTTGAGCATAATATTATTCAGCTAGGGTCAAATAACGATATATGTATAGAACCACACTCGGAGGCAGACTAATGAAGTGCTATGTTTCTAATTAGTTTAACTAACTATATAAGTTTTTATAAATTAGGAATGTGATCGGTTTGTTTTATGTACATGTAAATGATCTGATTGTTACTATCATTCATAAATCTGCTGCTTTTAGGGCTTTCTTTTGTCATGATTTTCTAGGTTGATTCGAACTTTGAGACACTTGTCGTTACTTATGACTGATAATGATAATTCACAATTTCGCAATGTAGTATACATATAGTGACCCAGTGGCGGAGGTTGCACTATACCATGGGGGTCAATTGACACCCATGGATTTTTAAAACTTAGTTTAATTTGATTAATCATTTATAAATTGACCCCATTACAAAATAAAATTTGACCCCCATCAAATTTTAATTTAAGAGAAAACCACTAAATATTATATATCAAAAAGAATTAATACAAATAAACCAATTACAAATAAACAAAAATAAAACTATATATCCAGTAAAATGAGTTCAACCTAATTATCTCTATTCTTTTGCTACTTTATGATTTTCTTTTTCTTTTTTTCCTCTATTTAAATTAACATTATCCATTGAAAATCATATTGAAATAAAATTTTAAGTTTTTTTGTCAAAAAATTTTAAGTTAAAATTTGTATACTTTAGTTTGACGTAAAATATTTTGATGGTTTTGCTCATAAAATTGTTTATGTGTAACAAAGGAAATAATAATAAAACACTTACAAAATATGAACAATTCTATGATAAATTTCTTAAACGTATATTTTGATGCTACTTTATTTTTTCTAATGAACTTATGTATTTTCTATATAAAAAAATTGGACCCCTATAAATAATTTTTCTGCTTCCGCCACTGTAGTGACCCATGCATGTGCTTGATTGTTTCACAAGCGACAAATTAAACAGTTAGAAAATAGTTAATTAAAAATGGCTATATCATCGACTTCTTCTTTTTTAACTTCCGGTTGAAATTAGTCTTTTTGCTCACAATGATTACCTTATTTTATTTCATAGTGTCTACCGATGAAACCATTATTCTATGAATGTTGTATTCTTTCAAATTTTATAAAGATCATGCGCTATATTCTATGCATGTGATATATGTGTAACAAGACGACAAAAAACTAAAGAAAAAGAAGGTAGAAACCTTAAGAAACTGTTATTAATTAAAACAATAGGTTCACATATCCAATTAATTTGCAGTGGATCATTGTTATATATTCGACTGCTTATCTCACCATTCCACATTCGACTATATGCACTTAAATATTTAAATGTCTTTCTGAAAATAGAGTTAAAATATTCCTTTAAGATTCAGCACTAGCATATCCTAAGCACAAATTCGACTTGATTACATTTCATCGTATTCATAAATATAACATAACATCTTACAAATACACAACCCAATTCTGTAACGTAAAAGCCCATAAGAAACAGTTTAACTATCAACTGTTGGATTATCCAAAAAGATTATACTGTCTACATAATCTACGTAAATTTGCATATTACAGAATCAAACACCAAATATGGTAAAGAAACAGAACGTTTTCACATAAAACAAAACACTAATTTTGTAGTTATAATTTTAGGTATCATTGAACTAAAACACCTGATTGAAGTGAAAGTGTTTTCACTTTTAAATAGGATCTTTATAGTGCGTAAAAAAGAAAGTAAAAAACACGAAGATAGAGAGACGAAGAGGGATGTTGCCATATCAAAGTGGTTGCTAGTTGCGACAAGTCTTAATTTGACTATGCACGGAGATGAAAAAAGAAGTGTCTTCATTAATTTCACATTATGTAGTACAAACTCAATTATTCACATTTTTCATCTTAAGATAAACCATTCTGAACCAAACATAAATCCAAATTTAAATATTAGAAAAAGTCAAAATGTCACATTCGTTCTTGCTTTTTTTTTTCTTAAATATATTATCTTTTGCTTTTTAATTGTCAAATATATATATACTTTTGTTGATGTTGTTGGTCTTGATGGGATATTAATATTCCTCCACTTTGTCCCCTCCTAACCTCCCCACCAAAAATTTAACATTTTCCTCTCCTATTTATTGTCCACTTTACTTACCTCCCAAGTCCCAATATAACGTGTAGTTTTAATTTACCATGACTGATAATGATATGTAGAGATCAAGATCCCATATACATATCACATATAACATGAGTCATCAGGCATCTATCTCAATATCCCTCAATCTTAATCTTTTATTTCCAAGTCTTGCTTATATTAAGGAAAAAAGCTTACTTGTTAATCATTTGCTTCACAAAAGTCTATATATATATATATAGCTAAAGTGTCTACAGCGGAAACTAATTAAGTTAATTAATGAATAATACATTCAAGCAAAACAAGAGAGTTTTTTTTTTTTTAATATTACTTTATTCATCGTTTCCTCTCCTCCAAAAGAGGCATCCTTGAAACATTACAAAAGAAACACAGAACAATTTGAAATATTTAAGAAGCATCTAAAACTGAAACTTATATGAAGCAAGAGAAAAAAAAAGATCTTGAAAGTTATGCAATTTTTGAAGCATATTGAAATTTGAGGCGAAGTAGTGAAACTGAAGATAAGACACCCAAGGATCAGCTTTGAATAAAACCAAACCAGCATGCAAGATAACTTTGAGGCTGACGTAGAGGAAGAAACATATGCACTCCCAATAGATTGAAATTCAAGCAGAACTAGAGATTGTGGTCGTTTTTTCTTTCTTTTTGGGTGAAATTGTGGTTGCTTTTCAAGTTCAGTGCCGGCTCAATATTTTGATGGGCCCTAGGGCAAAAAAAATTTTGGACCCTTAGAAATTTTTTTTATAATGTTTTTGTGTTATAAAAAAATTTTGTATGATATTTTTAATAAAAATTTAATTATTAAAACTAAAAACAGTAAATAAAAAAATTTATGGGCCCTTATAAATTTTATTTTTATGTTTTAATATAATTTTTTAATACTTTTATAAAAATATTTTTAAAAATGGACCCCTTAATTATTGGAATACGGGATTGGGCCCCTGGCCGTCGCACCGCCCGCCCTCCTATCTGAGCCGGCACTGTTCAAGTTTTCTATTTTTTATCAAAGAATTTATAGAAGAAAAATAACATTTTCTTGTAAACCAAAAGAGTATAGTTTTGAGGAAGGTAAAAACATTTAATAAACAGGTAAACCATGGTAAAAGAAATGCTTCAAATAGTGGTGATGAAACAAATAGTGCAAAATTGGTAAAACGAGCAGTATTATCTTGATAAATATGGTAACTATAAACCTATTAAACTTGAAACAAGCTTTTTCACTATTTCCGGTGGTAAAATAAAATTTGTAATATTTTTATATAATTTAAATTCCCTTCTATTTTTAATGTTTATTCTGGAAGAAAAAACTGAACCAAACACATGCGTGTAAATTTTTACCACAATTGTACTGCAACGGATACAAACTTATTAATGTTGATCATCTATATAACATTTATTGCTGTTGTGCAGTTTAAATCAGAACAAACAAACACTATATATCACAATTTGAAATAAAGGAAAACAATGTCAAACCCCAAACTCATGGTAACGAAATAAATAGAAAAACAATTTAAGGTTCTGTTGGCCAAATAAAAAACGACAAGGTTCTAATATCGGCGGTCAAACATCTCCGACGCTCCAACTTTGACCATATCATTCGACCATTTTGTTTTGTTCTACTAGATGTCTAGGACATTAGATGTATACACGCTAACCAGCATCCGAACGACCGGTTTGCACTAAACCAAGATATTGTAACTTTTTGGTGCGAAGTTAGGTAAGTTAGGGTGAGTATTGTTATGAGAATGTTGGCTTCTTTACAGAGTTGATGAGCCCATGGCTTATGGAAGCAAGAGAATAATGTGGAAAATGGGACATGTTCCAATAACCCAAATATTTTGGGCCCATAAAAGGTCCAATCATTAGGGCCCACTTTGTCTCTGTGATAGGCCCCATGAGTACTTTTAGATGTAGCTGTCTGGTGTTGTCGAATGTGGAGACCTGACCTAACCGGGACCCTTCGTGATCCCTCATTATTCCTTTTGTCATTCGACTAAATTCATTTCCTAACAAAATTGAATGATTATCATTTCTATTCACATCACATCTTTAATATCTTGATCATGTCTCTGCCCTTTTGTTTCCGCATGGTACTGTCTAGATCTTTTAGTTTAGCTTAGTGAAACTGTATTTTAGATAGATTGAAATAGTTTTTTTTACCTCACCACAAATGCGTTTTTAACTGTTCAAAGAATCAAAACCCATATATATAGGAGAGAAACAGAGGACTGGTCCTCCTCGATTGGTATTGATAACGACAACTCGAAGAGTATTTCTTAAGGCTAACCTAATTAATGTGGTTGACCGGAGATTGATGTGGTACCATTTTACCCTTTTTATATAAACGTTCCTACACGTTTGAATGTTTGATCATGATTCCTCTTTCTATTTTCTCCTCAACATTTTTTTCCTAGTGACCAGGACATATGAACCAAAGTCAAAACTAACTTTTGTTACATGTGAAGATTTTGAATATTTATAACATTTTAAATCACAATGATGCAGCTATATATATTTTGGTATCTTTTGTTTGTTTGCCAAAAGATTTCGGACCTTAGACATGTTAGTCCCTTTGGGCTTGAAACCTCGACAAATACATGGACTTGAACGCCTTGTATGCTTTATTGAGTCTTTGACAAAAGAGTGAGGAAATCATAGGGTAGTAGCAATGAAATCATATCCCAAAAATATACTTGAGCCTAAAGGATTAAACAAGGTTGAAACTTTCTCTTTCATATATGTGTATACTATATGCTTAAAAAAGGCACTAAAACTTCCACTTGTTAATGGAGGATTTGATTTATCACCCACTTTAGTCTTTCGCGTAATCAGAGCACTAATCAGTATTCTTTTACAAAATTAATATGTATGACAATTTTGAATCACAATGATGCAGCTATATATATTTTGGTATTTTTTGTTTGTTTGCCAAAAGATTTCGGACCTTAGACATGTTAGTCCCTTTGGGCTTGAAACCTACTAGTCATTTTTCCAACCTCGAGATTGGAATATGAAACTTTGAGTTAGCTTCCTAACAGAAGCATTTTTTTTTCCCCTAACAGAGTTGATATCGCAATGGATGCTGAATTATTTTTCGTTCCACTTGAATATTGTAAAACTAAAACATGAGTAGGCCTAAAAAAGACAAAGACAAAAGTGAGTACTCAATTCCCCTCCTAGGATAATATCAAACGTGATAGACGATTTTTTTAATTTTTTTTAAACTAGGAATTTTTGTACTGATACTTTTTCTAAGTCCGGACCATGTTTTAATATTTTTATCTGTATCAGCTACCACTCGATCCTATGACTTCTGAAAAAAACTTAAGTATGATAGACAATTTTGATATTTGAGTGGCGACACCAAATAGAACAAATAAGAACAAAAATGCATTTTCTATGCATATTCATCTTAGAAAATCTACATAATAGTTTTAGGACAAAAAAGTTCTGCATGATTGAGATTGAACAAACGACACCTCATCATTCAGGTCCAGCCTCAACAAATCCATGTACTTGAACGCCTTGTATGCTTTATTGAGTCTTTGACAAAAGAGAGAGGAAAACTTAGGCTAGTAGCAATGAAACCATATCCCAAAAATATACTTGAGCCTAAAGGATTAAACAAGGTGGAAACTTTCTCTTTCATATATGTGTATATTAAAAAGGGAATTAAAACTTCCACTTGTTAATGGAGGATTTGATTTATCACCCACTTTAGTCTTTAGCGTAATCAGAGCACTAATCAGTAATCAGTATTCTTTTACAAAATTAATGTTTATGACAAATTGCTGACATAAGCATTACTCCACTATTGAACATAGCTTTTAGGGTTCCTTCATGCTCTTGAGCTTCTGGTAAATCTAAATGCATTTGTTATGAACATAAAATCAATTCAATATATATCAAAGTTTACATTTGATTGGTAATTCATTTGCAAAACTGTTTTCGAAGATAGTGTTCCGTTTTCTCTAGATTCCATGCTAGTGTACGATAGACCATCACAAGAAAAAAGATAAAGATAATGTAGAAGTATCGTATCGTATTACTGTATTAGTGAATAAGCCCACTAAGATGTATTATCATCTATGATTCTATATTGCCTAAAGTTATAGTGGACTTGGGCTTACATTTGTGGGCTGTTGACCTTATGGTGAAATCACATGTATATCTGCAACTAATAAAAGATTAATTAATTAATCAGGCTTTCTGTTTTTTTTTTAATTGTTTTTTTGAACAATTTGATAAGGCTTTAAACCCCCCAGTTTTGGTTGTTAGATCTCCGTCTCTTCCATTACAAGTGCACTCTCTAAAGAGTGCTAATCTATAATTAATTTTCAGATTAATATTTCATTTTCATTTGTAAGGAGTGTGTCATTTTACATCTTGAATTAAAAAGATAACATGATGATTGATGACTATAACAGATGTGGACTGTTCATCTAACTTGGTGGATTTTAAAATTTAAAACAATTTAGGAGATGTTGTTATTTACCAATCAAGACAGTTTAC
This sequence comes from Arabidopsis suecica, assembly GCA_019202805.1. Taxonomy (NCBI): domain Eukaryota; kingdom Viridiplantae; phylum Streptophyta; class Magnoliopsida; order Brassicales; family Brassicaceae; genus Arabidopsis; species Arabidopsis suecica. Next base: position 12,919,402 of record CM032912.1, on the reverse strand, counting down.
TTTTATTTTAATGTAATAGTGCTTCTATATTTGTTTATTTATTATCACAACTTGTATTTAAGGGATTTTCTCTGCAAGATGTTGTCATGTTGAAAGAAAACAACATACAACAGCTCTTGTAATTGTTATATAAATTTGGTGTATGTATGATTATTGTCAAATACTATTTCTTACATTCAAACACAAAATATGAAAATCCAAACGTAAGGAAATGATTTCATTTCATTCATCTCTATTTGTATTTGAGTTTCATAAATAGCAAACTGAAAAATATATTTCCAACTTTGTTGTTGGTGTTGAGAAGATGAGATATTTTACACAACAAGCACACACACTCTTTTACGAAAGATGCTCAAAGCTATTGTCCCATCTAATCACATTCGCTTCCCGGAGACACATACAATCCTCATCAAGAAAGACCATTTATGCTTCTTGAAATTTTTTATGAGCTCACTTCCAAACCAATTGGCTCTAGGATCATCTCATGACCCTAAGCTTATGATTCTATAATCTCTTTCTCCTCCTTCCAATTTTCTAAATCTTCGATTAGTTGTGTAGTTTTTCATTGTCCATGTTGAGTGTGGGAAAGTCTTCGAAAGAACATTCACCGTTCAAAATATGTTATTTAAGTTTCTTGATTAGTAATACTAAAACAAAAGTTTTGATTTTTTCCTAGTCACTTTATATTTTATAGATATGTGTCGTTTGCTCAAAAAAAGAAAAAGCTATGTGTCGTAAGTCCTCATATTTCACGAGGTCCACAGTTGGGCCAAAACGGTTGGTGTTTGATCAGAAAACGACACCCAACTTGAGAACCTCATTACTCATTTACTCATTACCTTGACCTTTTGCGGGTCCTATAAAATTACCATCCTTTTTCAACATTTATGTTGTAATTATTCAAGGATGGTGGTACTTATTTCCATTTCTCTTTTTGTAAAAATAAAATATCTGTTTCAAATTAAGTTGAAGATAAACTATAATTCTTAGACAGGATAAGATGATATATTTGTAGAAATGCAGTTTTTTCTAGTTCTATATGTAGAATGTAATTACAAACCTTTTTACCGGAAATTCTAGAAACGCTTGAGACAATGAACATGAAAATAAAATCCAGTTTTAGTTAGGAAATGTGTTTGGATAATGACAAAATTCTACATTAGGGAAAGCATAATCCTGAAGATCACATGAATTACATGTCCCTTATAATCCCTTACACGAAAACCATTCTGATTCACGTAATCCTTTGCTAATTTTAATAAATAAACGGTTTTAGTTTTTATACTTTATCACATCCATTTTAGTTTAGATGAGAAGCTTATCTAAGTTTTGGAACATTTTCGACGTCTCTTAAAGTAAAGAAATTAGAATTACAATGTTCAAATAACAAAGAAATTAAGGGAATAATTCTCAAGCAACTAATGTCACTTTCAAGTGTTTGTAGCCTCTGCTTTTCTCACCCACCTCATCAAACACCCAAATATCCCAACCAATAATTGATACTTTTTGCCCCACTTTTTCTATTTTACCCATTTTTCACCCTTAAATTTTACTTAAAACAATGAAATTTCCAAAATCCGGGGTTTCAGATTTAGTTCCCATAAAAATCAACTGCTTAATAAACAAAACAAACATTCTTCCAAATAAAGAAAACATTATCTATTACTCATTACGCAAAATGTGATAAAATCTCAAAAGTTAAAAAAAAATTACACGGGTAAGATTTTCGGAATATAACGATAAATGGAGGGCATTTCTAGAAATATTACATGCTCTCTCTCTTCTCTGACAGTTACTTGAGAAAATGATTGAAGTAAGCCAAAAATTAAAGGAAAACTCCAAATATTTAATCTTGGAACCCAATTTTTTCAAAAATTGCATTTCGAACCCTACTCAGATCTCTTCCTTTCAATGTCCTCCCTACTCCTTCATGAACCGAGAACGACGCCATTCTCGTCTTCGCCAGAAACTCATGCGGCGGCAACCAACCGCCTCCGTCTTCGTTATCGTCATCTTCGTCGTTATCCTCGATGCTTCTCCGGCGGTTATCGCGGTATTCTTCCCGGAGAATCTTGGACCAGTCCGGTACGTTTACGGGAAGCGACGACGCTGCTACGGCGGAGGAAGCGGCGGAGGGACGATTCGACGGTTTTTTACCGGATCTGGCTGATGAAGAGATTTTACGGCGAAAATCTGGTGAATCGGAGTGGATTGGATTGTAGAGATCGGATTCGTCGAATTCGAGACCTGAATCGGAAGCGGTGAAGTAAGAAGGCTGATCGGTGCCGAGAAATCGATAGCTAGGTCTAGCGTAGTAACTCTTTCCCGTCGCCATTGAAGAAGAAGGATTTGAAAATTGGAAAGATGAGATTTGTTAATTTGGTAATGAAGAAGAAGAATTAGTCGTGAGGGAGTCTTTGGTTTTATACAGGTTTCGAGTTTTTTCGGATAAATTGGATAAGGGACCCTTAACTTCTAGTTTCCGTCAGTTGTGAAATTACGTAAATACCCTTGGGTTTTAAATGAGATTTTAATGAAGTGTCGAACAATGCCACGAATTGCGATGGATTTTTTTGTAGGAGTTGGAGAATATTACATGTGTCGTGTTTGGCATATTCTTTACCACTTCAAAACTTTAATTCGTTGTTGTTCAAAAGAAAAAAAAAAGCTTTAATTCATCGGAAAAGAGAAGTATCTAGACTTTCGATTGAATTCAACAATATCTAGTAATAGTATTTGGTATTTCAATAGTATATTTTTGGCCACTATCTATCTGAGTGGATTTTCTAATTTCGAAAATGGTTTTTTTTTGCATGAAGAAAATCATACTCCACACTTTTTTTTTTTGCATGGAGTATATACTTACAAGTTTAACTCATGAAAATTTGTAATCCACACCTTTTTTTCATTAAGTATATATATATCGGTCGATATTATCATTTTATATGGCATGGAATGGTTGAGTGATTTATCATCAGATTAAAAGACTATTATTTAGGGATTGTTATTATATAGTTAATATTTTAAATATTTAGATTATCTAAAAAGTTTTTTGACCAAAAAAAAAGATTATCTAGATGACTAGAAGTTCTAATCCTAAGATTTATACGAGAAAATATTATACTATAAGAATAATTAAAATCAGATTGCATGGACGGAGAATATTATGGAATAAAATAGTATAATAAATATAAGGCTCTCGACCGTTTGGAAACTTACGAGGTTGGTCGGTGTGATCGGCGCGGGGAACCAGAACCGTCGAAGATTACATCATACACTCGTAATTTTAGCCGTTCCCCAACTATTAGTAATTTATTTTAACTTTTTTTTTAATCTTTCATTACCCAATGAAAACACTCTGCACAAAGCTTAACACTCGTGCTTTGCTTTCTCTCGTGGTATTACTTATTTAATGTTTTTATTTTTCTCTTTCCCTATATGGCTATAACCTATAACATATTTACATATTCCGTATTATTAAAGTACTAATTATGTGGACTATTTTGTTTTGGATTATGGTCTCCTCGCTCTATAGTCAGTCTTTCAGAGTTTCATCTCTGGCTTTCCTCATTTTGTATATATACAGCTTAAATGCTAACAGCACAGATTCTTCCACAGTTCACACTAAGAAAATATTAAACTAAATGACTAATCATATGCGTTACTTAATCTTATGACTAAATACTATAATTAATTATGATAGAGCCTGTTCGAGAAAACACTACAATTGTATCTTTTTTTGTCTAAGCTAATTTGCATTTGTTTTTTTAAATTATTATTACAAAACTACCGGATCATGCTGGTGCAAGTCTCTTGTTTCTTCTGGCACAAAAAATCAAAAATAGGAGAATCTTAGGTAGTTTCGACAAAAACAAAAGAATACCGACTTATTAAAGGAAAAAAATCGGACAAAAAAGGAGTATAAAATCTAAAAACGAAGTTTGTCAACAAGAAATTCTTGATTTTTTTTTTTGTAGTGATCTGAATTTAAACCTTAATAAAACGAAGAAGATAGATATTTTTTCTTGCTCTCCTTAATAATAATAAAAATAATTTAAATTTTAATGGATAATATAGATTCTTCTTCGTACCTCTTAAAATATCAATTTTCCATAAAAACCTTGGTCCAAGTATTTGTCGTGACTCGGGTGGGGTCGGTTTCACTTTCTCCCTTCCCCAGTTCCAAGAGAGAGACAAAAGCATAGTCTCTACGATCAAGACACGTGTCGTAATAACTCGATCTCATTACACGTAGTATCAATCACCTTAGATGGGTGCCACGTGAAGAGAGGACCCACTATTCTGATGATCTAAACGCGTTAATCTATCGCCAGCTGGATTTTCAGGTTTTTAAGTCCTTTCGCTTTCTTCTCTCTCAATGTCACTCTCACGCGCGACAGACTCGTACCATCTCGATATTTTCTCATCATCTCGATAATATCTCGGTTGGTCTCAGCGCGTGAGAAATACTTGCGGGTGGGTTTATTTTTGATGTCACGAGATTCGTTGAACGTTGAAACTTTTGTTGGTCCTACTTTGCTTGTTTAGTCTTTTGCTCAAATAAAACTTCTTTTTATTTCATTTTTTATTATTTCCTTTTTGAGGTTTTTGTGTCTATCCACATCTATGCTTTAATTTATGATTTTTTATTTGTTACGTCGACGCAGTTTTGTTGTGTATTGGGAAAATTATACGGTCAATATTATTCTAAGCGTCATTTTCAATATCGTATGAAATAATCAACCAAAGATGGTTAGAACAAAGCTGAAAAATCATCATTAAGGTTAGTTATATAATTAGTTCATATTTGAAGTTGTCCAAAAATAATGAGGTCTATTTTGATCATTTGATGATGGATAGTCATTTTAATTTGGAAACAGTGTGCTTAAGATTAGAGCCGATGTCAGTCAAATCGGAAAGTTATTCAGATGTCGACATAGTGGGCACATAGATATTATTTTAAATTTTAAATTGAGTAGCCAAGTATAATAATGATTAGAAAAAGGAAAAGTTAAAATACTGCGCTGTAATAGTGATGATGATGATAATAAAGTGACTTTATTGCGAAAAACTAATAAACTAAATGAATTGTCCAATCATGTTATCCAGTCCAGAAAGTTACGAGGTGAAACCATAATACAATAAATGACCCAATAACTTAAAATATTTTAAATAGAATACAGCTATCCAGTCACAAGGCTCAGGGAAAAAGTGGGAATATGATTTACAACAATTTGTTTAAGTTAGTGGTGAATCATTGGGCTATTTTATACTTGAATTGCGAGAAGCTTTCTGTTTAAGTGATTCATCGATTAGATGCTACTTCAATTTTTATATATAATTCAGTTGGTCCATCAAAGATCACTGATGTCATTGATCAGCATTATTCAAAGAGAGACTCTCTTTTTCGTTTCAAAGAGAGACTTGTAACAGATTTTCTCCAACTTCATCTTTTACGAAGAAAAAGAAATGTGTACCACATTTGTTAGAATGTTATTAGTAATGTATCGAATTTCTTGACGATACTACTATTTGTTGTTTCCCGTCTTCTTTATGGTGCAAATTAAGCGGCACATTGTTTCACGAGTCTGTAATTCTAAAAAGGTAAAATCCTAATGGAGGCAAGTGAATCTTAGAGTGTCTTGCAGGTTTTTGAAGGGACATATTATTTCCTGATTTTCTCATTGTCCTCGTAATATGCTTAAAACAAACGGTTTGAAAATTAATGAGACCACTCTGTAGATATCTTTGAAATGAATGTACAAATACGTATGCATGTACATCAGCAAACCTCATTAACGTATCCGGTAAAATTCGTATACTAAGGGCATCATCAATGGGGGATCATGTGAGGGTGTTCTTATAGAGAATATAATGTTAAAATAATATAAGATCATGTGTTTAGATCTTTTGTTTAGAATTTGATTAGTGGGAGAACATGTGTAAGATCTTAAGACTTAATAATATAATAATCTAAATTAAATTAAGATTTTACAATTATTAAAACATTTAAAAATAACATATAAATTGCAAATGCCAAATTTATGAAAAACTGAAAATAAAAGTGAAAATACAATACTAAATATTTATGAAAAAAACATTAAAAATATAAATAACAATAAACAAACAAACATATTACTTAATAAAAGCACAAAAACATTTTATCTAATTAATACATAGTTTATTATCCAAATTTATTCCAAATATGTTGAATATTCCAACCAATGCCCAAATGCCACGTCACCCCGCAACACCCACAAGAACAGATCCAGGTCAAGAGCCCAGTTCCTGATCTTAAGCCCATTAACCCATTTTTTTGGATTTAAATAATGCTTAGATCAGGGGGGTGATCCCCCAATGCAGATGGTCTAATAGTCTAATATATACATAGATATTTGGCATTATCTTTCGCTCATCCTTTGAACTTCGATCAATTTCTTAGCCCTCCATACATATTTATGTGTGTATGTAGATTTACCCATTCCTCTTTGAAAATTTGGTGTATTAATTAATCCGGAAGCGTATGGCGTATATTCCTTATCTCAAAGGTGATAAAAGTATCCGGTCCAATCACTTGCATAAAATTCGGGACATGCCATAATTGACCAATTACATCAGATTGGATAGCTTTTTTTAGTTAGGTGGAGAAGAACGTTTTCGTTGAATAAATTTTTAGATTAAAGCTTTTAGTGATGTTTCATTCTTCTTGTGATATACCACCAAGATAAAGAGAGAGGATGATAGTTTTGTTGAATTAGCTACACTTTTAACTTTTAAGTGATGAGTGTGTGTGTGTGAGTCTTAATAAGTGGTTAACATGAAAACAATCAACTCGAACCTCAACGAACATGATGAAACTAGTAGGACTTTAGTTGATTAATTTCCCCAAATTTCTTTCCTTAACTAAACACCTTATGCGGCAAGAAAACCCAAATTTTTATGGATATGAGGATTAGTTTGGGATTTGGCATGGTGATGGGGATTACCTCACTTATTAAATCGTTTAATACTTTCATGTGTTTACTGTAGCCAACATAGGAACACAATAAATGAAACTTGATCTTTGACGTCAACAACCATGGCTAGTCGTCAACCACTCTTTTGAATTTATTTTAATGAATCTAACCGAACCAATCTTGTTTTTATTCAGCATAACATGGATGATTTTACAAAAGTTGTGTAAGTTTGTGTGTGTGTGGACACAAGCATCCATATAAAGAAATTTTAGTTATTCAAACTATTTTTCTTTACACATATATAAAAAGATATTAAGAAACAAGTTTGCACAACAACAACAAAATAATTGAACTTTCATCCTTTGTAAGCAAATGCATAATTAAGTTCTACTGCCAAATGTAAAATAAACGAACTCAATTCACAAGCACATAATCTTAGAGAAGATTTAAAGTGAGATACATAATAATTAGAGAAGATTCAAAGTGTAATAAAAACAATTCATGGACTAGCTAGTGAAAGCAAGAACATCCTAGAGTTAGCTTATTCTGCATGAAGGGGTAATAATAATAAGCTTCTTTCTCGGCAAAACTAAGAGTTGCTTTCGTGGAGAAGAACAAACAACAATCAACGATCATTTATTTCAAATTAGGGTTTGGTAACACCAAAATGATTGTCTTTGAACTTCTATACGTTTTCTAAATTGTGGCTTTTCGAAACTGTGGCATCTCATTAATGGAATGTTGAATCAATTCCATATCATATGTTCTTGACTAAGAAAAAAAAAACCTCGAGAAAAATAAAAATAATAAAGAGTGAAATTTTCAACGCATAGGTCAAACAGTTGGGCTTTCAGACCTTATGAGGCCGTCTTTGTTAAAACATATAGTAACATAAGAAGTCCATTAACTTAAAAACCAGACCCATGAAAATTTGCTTTCACACTCTTTTTCCCAAATTACCCTTGAAAAACCAGCCCATACATCTCGGTTATTAAACCGAACCAAAACAAAAAATCCGAAATTAACCAATTGTGTGTTTGTCTTATTTGATGAAAATTATTTTCTTTTAAGTATGGTTTTGATTTCGGTTAAGGGTAAATTCGTCATTTCAGGTTAAACCCTAGCTACTTAAATGCATTATAAAAAGACGAAACCCTAGAAACAGAGAGTGAGTGAGTGAGTGAGAAGAATAGGAGAAAATGCCGCCGAAATTGGATCCATCTCAAATCGTCGACGTCTACGTCCGAGTCACCGGAGGTGAGGTCGGAGCAGCGTCATCACTCGCTCCAAAGATCGGTCCACTCGGTCTCGCACCGAAAAAGATCGGAGAAGACATCGCCAAAGAGACAGCAAAAGAATGGAAAGGTCTTAGAGTCACCGTGAAGCTCACGGTTCAGAATCGTCAAGCTAAGGTCACAGTGGTTCCATCAGCAGCGGCTCTAGTCATCAAGGCCCTCAAGGAGCCAGAGAGAGATAGGAAGAAAGTGAAGAACATCAAACATAATGGCAACATTTCGTTTGATGATGTGATTGAGATTGCGAAGATAATGCGTCCTAGATCTATTGCTAAAGAATTGAGTGGAACTGTGAAGGAGATTTTGGGAACTTGTGTCTCTGTTGGTTGCACTGTTGATGGTAAAGACCCTAAGGATCTTCAGGAAGAAATTAACAATGGTGACATTGATATTCCTAACGAGTGATAAAGGTTTTACTTTTGAGTTCTCTATCGTTTTTTCTTTTGTATTTGATTTTGAGGATTTGGTATTAGTATACTATATTTTGGAAGTTGAGGATTGTTTGCTTTTGCAAATTTGAATCCTTTCTTGGGATCAATTAGAATGTTTCATTTCTACAATCTATCAACTTTGTTTTAGTGTCAAAAGATTCAAGATTTCATTTTTGAATGCATCACAAGATTCGTTACATGATTGAATCTGAAGATTGATTAGTAGTGTAATGTAGTCGTCTTGACCCGTTGTTCTTTAGTATCTCTATCTACTAAGCTTTTAAACTTGTTAAGCAGTTGTTGAAATTTGCTACGAAACTGAGACTGATTTGAAGACAAATCATAACTAAGAGTAGAGATTTGAGCAGTGTTATATGGGTTTTGGTTCTTTTGGTATCATTCACTTACTAGAAGGAACATTCAATTAAGTAGTTGTTGATGTCTTGTCGAGAGTGATTGAGATTTAGGCTGTCTCATTCCCCTGTATCATTTAAACTATGACAGTGCTGAATACATCAAAAGGTTTATGACAGTGTAGAATGAGGTAATTAGTTGAATGTCCTTTGTATTTTGGTTACCATATTTTGTCGAATTCATTGTGTTAGATCTTAAGATTGATATGAGAAGTCTATAGATTGACCGCAAAAGTCTTGTTAGCAAGGTCCTTCTGGCCAATGTCTCGGAAAGATTTACTGAAATCAGACTTGTAATGGTAAACCTCGTATTAAACTAATGAATTAATGAAGAATTACGTGTTGCCTCATCTTCTTCTTAACCTAGTACTAAAAATAAAACAAGTGGGATTCATATAAGTAATCCTCGTAGTAAAGGCCCCATTGGGATTAAAAGGATCATGGTGGTGCCGATGCTCTGTTTCTGATCGTGCCAGATCTCATAAATGGAGGCATGTTATGCGATGAGAAGAGTATGCTTCCTTGCATCTGGCTCTTGCAGAGTACGAAAGCACCTGGTGGCTGGTGCTACAAGGGCAAACCAGAGAAGTAGGCAATCCAGATGGTGCGAGAATAAGATTATCTCGTGATTATGTAGCTTAGCAGCATAGGAGGCATGAATCATCAATGTTGAGTTCCCAACTTTCGTGGTCTGAGTCCCATATAGCCTTAGATGAGAAGTTGTTTGATGAAGAAGAATCAGTAACTATTTTTTGGTATGATTGCCAAAAATCTTTTATTAATAGACCTGAAATTTAGTTATATCTAACCCAAAATCACAAAAACACACTTATTAACTCTGAAACTTTCATTTATCTATATATACATTTTTGGTGAAGATTTGGCCTCAAAAATCCTCTAACAATTTCAATATTGTACATTTAGTCCCTACAAATAAAATCTGGAAAAAATATATGTCTTAATCAAATTTACAAATCAATAAATAAACTCTTAAAACATTTCCTATTTTTATGGTTACGAGATTTGAGATCCTAATATATGGAAGTCAAATATTCAAAATTAAAACTATTAATAACCAAAATCTCGGTCATATCTACTAAATATAAACAACTAACCAAAACCTAATCGTAATCAAATCTTAATTACCATTTCAATATTCAATATTCTTCTAACAAACGAATATTTGATAATAAATTTGTCTCCTACAAAAATGGTAAAAAAAAAATTCGAATCACATTTGTTTCCTAAATAAAATGAATAATATCAGATCGACATTTCATTCAATCACAACAAATAAATTGGAAATGATTCCTAATAAACAACTAAAAACTTACCAAATTTGGATTCGAAATCAATAACAATAATTAGTTATATCAATCTTCGGAGATCTTGAGAACTAAATTAAAGCATATTCTTTAAGCATCCTATATTCAATTCTTATATTTCTCGAAGATATCTGGGCATTTATTTCGGAATTATTATTATGTAAATGTTGGTTAATAATATCTAGCAATTTAATTATTGATATGAAAATATAGAAATCGTATATGTAGTTATAACAAACAAATATTTTCAAATAAAATGGTTTCCTATTTAAATGCTAGAAAAAAAAACGTAATAAATTTTTAATGCCATAACAAAAAAGAACTCAATAAATTGATATATTGTTCTAACAAGTCAATATTTAATGCTAACAATAAATTAATTTGATACACGTTTTTAATTTAATGTTAAAAAAATTAATTTTTCTCTAACGTTTTTTAGTTATGGCATTAAAGATTTATTGCCAAAAATAAAATAAAATTTGAATGCTAACAATAAACATAAATGTGATCGATTTTTTTCCTATAAAAATGGTAATCTTTAGCATATTACTAGCATATTCCATAACTAATTTATATTTTTTTCCTAAATAAATTCCAAATATATTATATTATGAAGATATTTTATACTTGCTTAGCAAGAGGTTTTCTACTCACTCAAAGAAAACCCTACAATTTTCTGAGAATACTATAAATACATCTAAGTCGCATTCTCTATTCTCACCAAACAAGATAAACACTTCTTCGAGGCCATGTAGAAATAAACACCGAACATGTATACGATTTTGAAAACAATAGTTTGTTTTTTGGTGAATTCAATAGAAATAGTACTAACAAAGTTTTTGTTTCTTTTATTTTGTTATAAAAACTTTCATATTTTCTGTTTTGTGTTCCATACAAAGATTCTTTTGGTATTGACTAATGATTGAATTTGTTATGTCTAATGCAGATTTTTTTTAACTTTTCCTTGAAGTCAACAAAGCTACAATGAACATGGAGCTAGGGTTCTTGGAGTTCTTGCCATGTCTAGAGTAAATGGTGAGTGAAATCTATTGTGATTCGACTTTGTAAAGCTATTTTATTCTGGTGGAACAGGCTTTGGACAAGATTAGGTTTGAGTCATTGACGGACAAGAGCAAGCTCGATGGTCAGCCTGAGCTATTCATTCATATCATTCCCGACAAGACTACCAACACCTTGACTATTATCGATAGTGGGATTGGGATGACTAAGGCTGGTACGTAATTGATTTCAGTTAAAAGCAATTTGTATTGGTTTTTTGTTTATTAATCTTGCATCTATGTGTTGGCTAATGCGTTTCTGTTCTGTTGTTTAGATTTGGTGAACAACCTTGGAACAATTGCAAGGTCAGGAACCAAGGAATTCATGGAGGCATTGGCTACTGGAGCTGATGTTAGCATAATTGGTCAGTTTTTTCCAACTAAAGTTTTTTTTTGTTTGGATTTTGAATTTTCCAATCAACGGTGGTATGTTTCATCTCTCTGTTTTTAGGGTTTGTTTAACTGTAAGCTCATTAAGTGATAATGAAATCTATTACTTCAATATATTAATTTGAATCTATAAAAAAGATGAAGGGGAAGATTCCAGTTGCACATGTTTCATCCCGTGTACTCCAGATGTGTTTTCTCATCTTTGAGTTTTATGAAAAGATTTGTGTGATGTATTATTTTGATGATTAAAGCTAAGTTGAATTAGAATTTGGTTTCTGATTCTTGATATATTTTTATTTGGGTTGCAGAAGCTAACAAAAGCTATGAAGAAGAAGAGGAAGCCCCATTACATTCTTCAGCAAGTATATAGATTATTGTGAAACTGAGATTTCTGGCTTAAGTTTTTTTTTTTCTACTTATTGTAACATAGGATTTTGATGGTTTCATCTACATATTTTCAATTTACTACTTTATCCACTTTCATATACTACAAATAGCATACTCTCTATTTTCTTATCTCCATTACTTTATAAGAGTGATTTATATGTTTAAATTTAAGATTTAAATACAACCCTTTCATATTATTTCAAATTAAATACATGTTTGTTTGTAACTAACATACAATGACAGAGTCGAAAATAAAATTTCTTAAATGGAGTGTATTACCGGACATAGATATATAAAACAACAAATCATACGGATTAACAGGTTAGTCGACTAATGTTCAGACCCATCTAAATTCTAACCCGCAGTGTCTAACATGAGAAGAGAATGGTAACAACGAACAACACTAAAATGAGTTTTATACTTGATTAACATATGCACTTCATAACTCCAATAAAATTTTACAATATAAACAGATATATTACTTAGCTTGGAATTAAAACACAAAAAATTCAACTCTACCACTATATTTTAAATCAAAAATATTATACTCAATACTACACTAAAATTCTCAACCAAAATCTATACTAATAGATAACAAAATTTTGCATATATTAACAAAACATAAGATCCGGGCGAAGCACGGGTTATGGTTGATGTTAATACGGGAAAGTATACCACGGGTGAAATCCTAGAATTAACAATCAAACAATATTATATAATCTTAAACATTAAACATAACAAACAATATTAACAAAACAAATATAACTTAAAATTAAAATTTATAGTTAAAGAAAAATTGATTCTCAGTGTACCCAAAATCAAACATAAATTTATACCAATAAAACATCAAAAATTAATACAACAATATCATAAATTTAGAATATAAATAAATATATATATATATATATAAATATTTACCCCGCGGTGTACCGCGGGTCAAATCCTAGTCATGTTATAAAACTCTAAACCAAAATGCATAAACATGGTCACATGGATGCATATATTGATAGGCGATCTCACACCTACACTATATTAATATTCATGTAATTACAGATTGATAATATATCATATAAGCAATGCATCAAGCATGTAAGTCCAACACTAATTGAATAATTGGAAGGGTTGGGAGAAATTACGTGGACAGAAAAGTTCGCCTGGCAAAGACAACATATAATAAGAGCTCCAACGTTGTTCGCATGTCATTGATCTCATTCTTATCGTCTTCTCCTCATTATTTTTCTTTTCCTAATTATTAAATCCAATTTCTTAGTTTTAACTAACTTTCTATAATTGGTGGGTTGTTTTGAGATTTTACTTTCCTCATTAAAAAAAAGTCACTTGTATACTGTATTTCTCATATAGTTAGAGACCAAAATTTCTTTGCTAAACCATTTTATAGATATATCAATCTCTAACTACATATGAAGGTCACTGGATCAGTTTTCTTTTAAATTTAATCAACCCAAACTAAAGAAAATAATCAATTTTAAAGCATTGAAATTATGTTTTACTCTTTTTTTTTAATGCTTAGAACTAAAAAACCAAAAATAAACAAACATAAAAACTTGAACTAACATCTTTACATTTAGTTTACTTTCTAACCAAAATCCGAATACAAAACCAACTTTACACTATTCCAAAAGCATGAAAGTTTATACTTTAATAGACCTTTTTATAATGTGGGTGGGAGGGACGAGACTTTGCTTGCTCACTGAACAAAACAAACCATTAATTGCAGAAAATTCTTGCACGCTAAAATGTAATTCCCAAAAAAGGGCCTCATTCTTCATATGCTAATCAGTTACGTAACCTTTATAAGATTCTTATTTCCTCATATTTTTGTGTGGATCACTTTATGTTATATATGTATATAATATGGTAATTAAATATATTCTAAACTAGGTCTATTCCCGTTAATATCACATATATATATCATTAATATAACTTGAAATTGTGACGACGTTGATATTGAAGTGTGATATAGACTTGTCCCGGAATAATTTACATGCATGTAATAAAAACGTTAATAGACAAAAAGATATCCTTATTTATTATGTTTGAGTTTGTTATCCATATATATCATTATATCTAAATCATCATAGTTGGGTTACATAACTATAATACAAACTTTTTTGTTTCTATTAAAAACTTTCTTATGATACAACTATACAATATATATATAATATATAGGTGATTTCATCTTATAATTTGAAAAGTCATGGACTGGTTCAGCCAGAATATAAAGTACCAACTTGTTAATTAGACCGTATATTCATTTAGTTTCTAGACAATCCTCATTTAATCTAACATGTTGGACTCGTTATAACAAAAACATTGAATAAATCAGAAAATTGAAAATAATGAATAAATAAAAATGATAAGGAGATGAAATTTGATGTTGCAACAACAATTGAATAAAATTAAATCAAGGGTCGACCAAACCAATTATTACAAACACAAGAATGTCTAAATCAAGGGGTTGGTTGGACGGATTAAAACAAGTTTATCCTCCTCTAATCATACAATTTAAGTCAGCTCTGATCCTCCTCGGTCATGTTATTCGGAAAATGTACGCATAATATACAAAATGTTGAATTGAAGAAGCATCTTATTCTTACTTGACATAACTTGGTGTAGACAAAGGATTGGCTTTAAAGATTTGTTGCTTTACGAAAATTATACTCGTAATTTACTAAAGTACGTTGAATTGGACTATAATTATGTTCATTCATATATCTGAGCCTTCAAAAATTCTAATTTCTGTTTACGAAAAAAAAAAGTACGTTGAAGGATGATCAGTTTCTATCACCTTAGCAACCAACCTGGCTCTGATACCATATTAGGAATGTGGCCTAACTTAACCCAAAAGCTAGCTCAAGAGTTAAGGATTGCCACATCCTTTATATACTACCCAAAGATCTTAATCCCAAGCAATGTGGGACATTCTAATAGGTCTCCTCGAGATGTGGGTGGGAAACGGTCCAACGGGAAACAGCCCAAGCCCAACATCTCGGAAATACAACAAGACATGCCACTTATATGGGCCACATAGGTGAGAAACCATTTTTGTGGGAATTTGCTTGTTGGGCCAACCTGGCTCTGATACCATGTTAACACTTAGAATTAAGTGTGAAATTTCTCATTAACCACAAAGTGATGATACAATCAAGTATATATAGTATTAAGCTAAAGGAGACTTAATACTATGTATATATTAATATGTTAATAATATTTTTGTTTTTAATTGAAAATCGGGTAAAAAAGTATATTATTATCTGACAAAAAAGAATACTAATTGGTTAGAGGTGAATGGTTTTGTCATACCACATATATACTAGTTATACACATTTGATGTTGTTACTTGTGAGATTACCAATAAAATAATCCTCCCCGTTTAAAACGAGTGTATATCGCAATAATTAAGTCATAAATTACTTGAATCAACTTAATCTTTTATTTTATCAAAAGAATATATATACTTAATTTACTATTAAGAGATTCACATTTTCATGCATAAAATGACTCATCCCTACATTCTAGCGGACTGAAAATTAGACCCAAGATATCCATTTTTGGTAAAAGTACACGAATATTGCTAACCAATAACAAAACTCTAAAAAATTAAACCATTATATGCAAATCAACATAGTAGCAAAATTGAGATTGTTTCTCATAATAGATAATACCCACCAAGCACCAGCTCATATGAGGTACAGATTAGATCAGATTCTTTCATAATTATTTCCAAAACAAAAAAAAAAATTCAATTGAATTAACTGTCCACATAATTATCAACCATATATTAAATTGTCTTATAATGTACTTATACCAAACCTTTGCTCAGTCTCTATGACTCTATGTATATCTATATATATACACACACAAACAAACCAAAAAGCTACAAATCTGAACAAACATCAAAACTGATCTCTCTCATCATCTTTGGTCATGGCAAAAGATGATGATGTGCAAGAGGGTGGAGCACCAGCGGCGAGAGACTACAAGGATCCGCCTCCCGCACCATTGTTGGACATGGAAGAACTTCGGAAGTGGTCGCTCTATAGAGCGGTCATAGCCGAGTTCGTGGCAACACTTTTGTTCCTCTACGTCTCAGTCCTAACCGTAATCGGCTACAAAGCTCAAACCGATGCAACCGCCGGAGGAGTGGATTGCGGAGGCGTAGGAATATTGGGAATTGCGTGGGCGTTCGGTGGAATGATCTTTGTTCTCGTTTACTGTACCGCCGGTATCTCCGGTAAGTATGTTTAGATTACAATTACAAACGTACGAGTCACGGTACATAGATTTTCACCAAAAAATCAAAATAAAAATTTACGTATTTGATACCGGGTTTTCGGTTCAGTTTGGTTTTTTTTTTTTTAATTTCATATTTTAATCAAATATATTCATCTTTATGTTTTCTATTAAAAAAAAAAGTCAACTCTTGGTTTGATTTTTTTTGTTTGTTCTAAATCTTTTTTCGATTTAGGTAGGATTCATATTTTAGTAATCATCATCAGGCTCAAAATACTATTATTGTTTCTTTACGGTTCAGTTTGAATTAGTTTGGTTCGGTTTATCTAATTTAAATACATCCTTACAATTTGTTTGATTAATTAATGTTTTTGTTTATGAAGGTGGTCATATAAATCCGGCTGTGACGGTGGGACTATTCCTGGCTCGTAAAGTGTCATTGGTGCGGACAGTGTTATACATTGTGGCTCAGTGCCTTGGTGCCATTTGCGGTTGTGGTCTCGTCAAAGCATTCCAAAGTTCTTACTACACCAGGTTTCATCATGTCTCAAAACTCCTAATTTTTTTTTTACTTTCATAGGTCTAATTAATATGATCATATTACTTTGTTTTACTAATTACAAATATTGGTAATGATATTTACTATTTAGATATGGAGGTGGAGCCAACGAGCTCGCCGACGGCTACAACAAAGGTACCGGACTCGGAGCCGAGATCATTGGAACTTTTGTCCTTGTTTACACCGTCTTCTCGGCCACCGATCCCAAGCGAAGTGCTCGTGACTGTCACGTGCCAGTTTTGGCGCCACTTCCCATCGGATTTGCCGTCTTCATGGTTCATTTAGCCACCATTCCCATCACCGGAACCGGTATCAACCCGGCTCGTAGCTTCGGAGCTGCCGTTATTTACAACAACGAAAAGGCCTGGGACGACCAAGTACGTCAATTTTTTTTTTCCTTTTTTTTTTTTAAACCAAGTTCGTTAATGACCAAGTATGTCAAAAACTTATATAAACATATTTTCAAAATTTATATGAATTGATTGGTGTTTAATTATAAACTAATTTGTTTTTATAATTGAAACAGTGGATTTTTTGGGTTGGACCGATGATCGGAGCAGCAGCGGCAGCGTTTTACCATCAGTTTATTTTAAGAGCGGCTGCGATTAAAGCTCTTGGCTCCTTTAGGAGCTTTGCTTAATTTTTATTTATTTTAAATTAAACCACAAGTTATTAATCTTTAATCAAATGATGATGATTACCAATGTATTAAGCGGAAGTTACATGTATCTTCTTTACATGTTTCTGTTCTTTTTTCTTCACTTCATGGAATATTTTCCCATTCGTGTAATTGTAAATGTGGTTATAATTAATGTTGCTTTAAGATAAAATCTCAAGTTCGCTTTATCTTTTCGTAGAGTTAACGTTAATTTTGTCTTTTGATTCTATTTCTCTCGGGAATAACCATATGTCCATATGTCACGTATGTTTTAAATCTCAACTTTGTTTTTTTTTTTAGGTTTATGTTATTAATTAGGGATTCCAATATAACCCAAATTGTGGACCCGATTAATAAAATTTCCTTATCCTTGTTTTATATTTCCATTGCGGTTCCTTCAAGCTAACAAACTCTTCATGCATTCTTTGCCACCAATCTTACCCTAAATATATGAAAGTAGAGGAACAATTAACAAATCATATGACCCTTATTTTAAAATCATTAGTTCCAACCGGGCCTTGTGGCCTAGTGGTAAAGGGGTCACAGCTGTGACTTCCGCCACCAGGGTTCGAGGCACGGCCACTGGCAGGTTTACATAGGGGAATTGTCAGCCTCGTGGGATTAGTCCTTGGGCCTGGGAAGCCTTTGGGAGACCCGCGGTTATTCAAAAAAAAAAAAAAAAAATCATTAGTTCCACATCACATACATTAATACATATATCAAATATAAACGAGTAATTACAAATGGTCATAAGATTTGTTTTAAAAAAAAAGAGAGGCTAAAACCAATAAATTACAACAGTTTTTTTTTTTTTTTCTGTTAAGGATTAAGTATTCATCATCAACACTTGTTCTAGACAGGGCAATTATATATACAAGATTGAAAACAAACAAAAATTGCATGACTTCTCTTCACTCATTCAAAAACAACACACTTTTGTTCTTTTTTTCTTGATATATGCAATCATACAAATTTGAACTTTAAGCAACAACTATCTCATCTATAACCAATATCCTATATAAAACCCAAAAACACACACTTACACTAAGCAAAATAAAAAAACTGGTTAGGGAACGAAAAAACAACAACAACATGACATACCTAACTCACTCTTTGCTCTTCTTCTTCTCTTGCTTATCTATGCTTCTTTGCGTCTCTATTGCTGGAAGCAGACCTGTTCACGGTCCAGCTTATACAAATCCATCTGCTTTCTCTCCAGAAGCTTACGATTTCTTTCACCCAAAATCATCACTCTCTGATCACAATAATCCACCAAAAAACTCACCTTCTTCGCCAACACTTCCACCTTCAAAGACATCTATTGTAGATGAACCAGATTCACAAGGAAGTAAAGTTTCATCAGACGAACACACAACAAGTGAGAGTAGTCGCAGAGAAGAAGAAGGACGAGGAGAAACCATTGGAGTAGTGTTAGGACTTTCTTTCGTCGCATTTCTCTCATTAGGAATCTACTTTGTGATCAAGAAACAACGTGCTAATATGATCCGCACTATTGTCACTCACTCTGATGCATAAATTAACCAAAAATATAGTTCTTTCTTTTCAAGATTTTGTCAATTTCTATTTATATAAAGTGGAACCAAAATAAAACCATTTATGATTCAGTTTGGTTACAATTCGTTTGACAAAGTTTTGGTTTGACTTCAGCTTAACTGGTTCAAGTTAGAACAATAACTTTATATTGAAATGATTTAATTACAATTATATATAATCATTTGGTCGTATACGACCACTAGCAGTTTTAGTCAATGACATAAATTATATTCCCTAATAATTTAATTTGATAGAGTAATCCGAAAACGACGACGTTTGTTTTGGTAACAACGAACATGTACTAGAAAAGAAACAAGCTTGTGTACTTGTAGTTGTTAGATCTCAGAGTTTTGCGATTCACGCTAAAATGGCGTTCCGCGTTTTGCTCCTCTTCTCACTCACCGCACTTCTCATCTTCTCCGCCGTTTCTCCTTCTTTTGCAACCTCTTCCTCCGACGACGTCGACGATGAGGATCTCAGCTTCCTCGAAGATCTCAAAGAAGACGACGTTCCCGGCGCTGACTCACTCTCCTCCTCAGCTGGACTTGACGAATTCGAAGGAGGTGAAGACGAAGATCCCGATATGTACAACGACGATGAAGATGAAGAAGGTGATTTCTCTGATCTAGGTAATCCAGATTCCGATCCGTTGCCGACGCCGGAAATTGATGAGAAAGACGTTGTTGTTATCAAGGAGCGTAACTTCACTGACGTGATTGAGAATAATCAATATGTTCTGGTTGAATTCTATGCGCCGTGGTGTGGTCATTGTCAGTCTCTTGCTCCTGAGTATGCTGCTGCTGCGACGGAGCTTAAGGACGATGGTGTTGTATTGGCTAAGATCGATGCGACGGAGGAGAATGAGCTAGCTCAGGAGTATAGTGTTCAGGGCTTTCCGACGATTCTTTTCTTTGTAGATGGTGAACACAAACCTTACACTGGAGGAAGGACTAAGTAAGTGAAATTGGATTTTTTGGTACTAAGTTCAATTTTGTTGAGGCATCGTCGGATATGATTTGGAGTTTAGTGTTGCTGATTAGTTTTATTGGTTTTATGATTTAGGGAAACAATTGTGACATGGGTGAAGAAGAAGATAGGTCCTGGTGTGTATAATCTAACTACATTAGATGATGCTGAGAAAGTTTTGACTTCTGGGAACAAAGTCGTTTTGGGATACTTGAACTCCTTGGTGGTATGGTTCCTCTTATCCACTTTAGTATATAGTCTATCAGTCGTTCTCAAAGTAACATAATTTATTACATTTTTGGCGAAATTCACAGGGCGTTGAGCATGATCAACTTGCTGCTGCTTCCAAAGTTGAAGACGATGTGAACTTCTATCAAACAGTGAATCCTGATGTTGCCAAGATGTTTCACATCGATCCCGAGTCTAAGCGACCTACTTTGGTCCTAGTTAAGAGAGAGGAGGAGAAGATTAGCCATTTTGGTTGGTTCTCTGCATATCTTTGTTATGCATTTATTTAGATATCTTGTTCTTGGGCTTTTGCTAATTATGGTTTTGTTATTAATCTGCAGATGGGGAATTTGTTAAGTCTGATTTAGTTAGTTTTGTGTCTGCCAACAAGCTTGCTTTGGTCTCTGTTTTCACCAGAGAGACTGCACCGGAAATTTTTGAGAGTGCAATCAAGAAACAGGTTTGTCAATGATTTTAATAAGATTCTTCAATTTGAATTCGAAGATGGTTTTGGTCTGTGTACTAACATGAAAGTATATGTTCTCTTTGCAGTTGTTGTTGTTTGCAACCCAAAATGACTCTGAAAAGGTTCTTCCGGAATTTCAAGAAGCAGCGAAATCATTCAAAGGAAAGGTAAGAACATAGGTCTAGTCTACTGTAAACCGATGTATTTGATATTTTTGTTTTGCATCAAGAAAAAAGCCTTTGTTTACGAATTTACGAATGAAAGAGTTACTTCTAAGAAGCCTTTGTTTCTTGCTACAGCTCATCTTTGTATCTGTGGATCTGGATAATGAGGATTATGGGAAGCCAGTCGCTGAATACTTTGGTGTGTCTGGAAATGGTCCTAAAGTAAGCCGATTGTTTTTATTTTGTTATGGGTTTAAGTGTTGCACATTTATAAGAATCTGAGTCCTAGATCTTTTCAATTAGCATATACTGATTACATCTCAAATGTTGGTCTGTGTATAGCTTATTGCCTACACAGGGAATGAAGACCCTAAAAAATACTTTTTTGATGGCGAGATCAAGTCAGATAAAATTAAGGTATCTCTTTGAATTTTCTTTCATTCGTAAATTTTTACTTCATGGTGACATGTAAAGATTGTTTGTTAAACTTATACCTTTAATCTCCTGCAGATATTTGGGGAGGATTTCCTGAACGACAAGTTAAAGCCTTTCTATAAGTCAGACCCCGTTCCTGAAAAGGTAAAGCTGTTTCTTTTTTTATCATCAGTTGGAAAATGTCTTGTTGGTTCGTATAACACCGAGACTAAATTTTGGTGGCTATAGAACGATGGAGATGTGAAAATAGTGGTTGGAGATAACTTTGATGAAATTGTTCTGGACGATTCTAAGGATGTGCTTCTCGAGGTAATATCGTCTTAAAATCCATCAATAAACTGATATGGATTCACATCTTCTCATTTCATCAATACTTGGTTCTTAAAACAAAACTCAGGTCTATGCACCATGGTGTGGCCATTGCCAAGCCCTTGAGCCAATGTATAACAAACTTGCCAAGCATTTACGAAGTATTGATTCTCTAGTCATAGCCAAGATGGATGGAACAACCAACGAACATCCCAAGGCAAAGGTAATAAACTTATCAAATATACATCTCTAGACACCGAGAACCTTTTTATGTTAAAAACCTCAAGAGTTGATTTTTTCTGGTTATGGCGTAAAATTCTTTGCAGGCTGAGGGGTTCCCTACCATTCTCTTCTTCCCTGCGGGCAACAAGACTTCAGAGCCGGTAAGTTGTGCTTCTTCTGGCTGAAATGGTTTTGTCTTTGTAGATTTCTATAAAACCGAAAAATTTGTCTTCTTTTGTTGTGTGTGGAGCAGATAACTGTAGATACAGACCGCACTGTGGTTGCATTTTACAAGTTTTTAAGGAAACACGCCACAATCCCATTCAAACTGGAGAAACCTGCGTCAACCGAATCTCCTAAAACTGCCGAGACCACACCTAAAGTAGAAACTACCGAGACCAAAGAATCACCTGATAGCACGACAAAGAGTAGCCAAAGTGACTCGAAGGACGAATTGTGATCAGAAGTTAAGAAAAGGGTATTATATATAATATTACACGTCTCCTTAAGTTATATGTATGATCAGAATTGTGTCATTATGAGTTTGGACTAGAGAAAGATGGAGATAAAAGTAATTTTAGTTATGAGAAAGACAATTTCATTTGATTTGGTCTCAACTTTTCTAAATGTAGAAAGCTAAACTTATGTAGTGTCACACCCTGAAACAAGTAACACAATACAAATAAATCTTTCTTTGGTAAGCGTCAACATTATAAAGTGGTTACTTGCCTTACGATTATGATAATTGGCTCTTTTTATATTCCTTCCTTTTCATTTGCTTCTTTTATAGACCAAAAAATTAATTTCCAAATCCCAAAGCATTGACCGTTAGGCATGAATTTAGGTGCCAAAGCAATTCTCAGTGTTACTCATACCAACTTTAAGTGGGAAAATCAATAAATTGACTCCATGATCTGATACTTGGCTAGCTTCTAATACACTTCTGACGTGGCGAATTCCCATTCGTCAAATGTACACTATAAATTCTTCATCTCTCTGCTTCAGTGTCATCAACCATCCGAAGAGAGAAGAAACAGAGAGAGGTTTGAATTTTCGAGATGATGATGATGATGAAGTTCGGTTTCATCATTGTAGCTCTTTTAGTTGTAACCGGTGAGATTTCAACTGAAGAAGTTTCACCGGCGATTGAGCCTGAGCCATCGTCGTCTCTGCCGCAATCAGAAACCGAAATGTCTCCATCTCTTTCTTCACCATCTGACTCCGAAATGTCTCCATCTCCGACGATGCCTGATGATAACGATTATCCGTCTTCGTCTCAATTGACAGATTCCAGTGATCTCAACTACATTGATAGTACCAGAACGGGAGGCGGTGAAAATGGCGGCGGAGGAAAGAAGACTGGAATCGTGGTTGGAGCGATTTCAGCTGCGAGTATGGTTGGATTCAGCGGTTATCTGTTGAAGAAACGGCGAGAGAACATTCGTAGATCGCGGTATGGGTACGCCTCCACTGAATTCTTCTGATGATTATCGAAATCGTCATTGATCTCTGAAATTTATTTTTCAAAAAAAGTTTGGTAAATATGTTTGTTCGTTCTTACAATATCTTAAAAATTAGAAATTTCTACTAAAACAAAAAGAAAATGAGACATAAAAATTTAACTCTAGTTTCCAGAGTATGCAAATTTGTGATGTAGTGTAAGAACAAGATGCAAAAGTGAGTTATGTTTATTGAGAAATTCACAATAATGTATTGTATTGAGAAACATAGTGAACATGAAGCATGAGTATCTCCAATGTAAAAATGAAAACACCACATGACATAAATATAACTTCAATCTTTACATTCACTTCTCTTCCAATCTAGCCAGGATCGACTCTGCGAAACTCTGTTGCCTGTGGAATTCAATCAAAGAAAAATCAGCATCAACAGGCAAGGATCAGAACAATGTCTGCAAGTTCCAAGTATGACTTTGATCTAATCAGCTGCTAGATAACCATGCTACTGAAGATTCTTCAGAGAATCAGCTAGAAAGAATAATGACAGTAGAATTTCTAGAAAGAAAAACACATTGTACATACTTGCGTTCACTATGCTTGGAGCTTGGTCTCGAATACTTCAAGTATCCATCCCAAGGGACCTTTTTGAGACCCGCCCGAAGAGATATCATGTCTCTGACCCTGTCACAAGTAAGTAAAGTGGATGCAAACTTCTTAGTATATGACTTCTCTGATGAAGGTCCAAGAGAAGAATGTTTTTTACCTCTCTGCAAACTCAATCCCTGTTTCACCAGGCCTTATAGTTTGGGGTTCCAAGTACCACACTTCACACACAACAGCCCATGATGTCATGAGTTGCAACAAGTGCATAGTAAATGATTGTCTGCAAAGAGCATGCAAGATATTTTGTTACCAAGACAAAGAAAGGCCCTAAATCGCAACTACTCAATATAAGTAAAACAATAGTCGTATCATAAGTTAGAAATGCTTCTTAATCCTTTTCAAAAGTATCTGTCCCGGCTAATATGAAAGTCTTAAAAGAAAATACCCTTACTTTCTGCTATTCCAGAAGGCGTCAACAAAAATCTTGTTGTATTTAATTGCAATTGGACAAACAGTGCAGTCCAATTCAAAAGCACCCTGAACATTGTCATGAAGCAAATCAGAAACTATAATATATTAGGAATGCAAATCACATCAAAATTAGGTTCAAATACCTTCTTAAACATCACTGTGTAATTATTATTTACACATGTCCCCTCGGGAAATATGAGAAGAGGATTATTGTCAGCTCCTTGGACATGGTCCCTTAACCTGAATCACGTAATTCATGTTTCCATGATTAGTATGAGTAGATCAGGTAATGACACTTAAAGAGGATAAGAATCATGCATACTTTTTTGCTACAATTTCACGATCCTTTGCCTCTGAACGATTGAACCAGATACATCCCACACTCTCTAATATTGTGCTTTGCAGAAGCCCTTCATATACAAAGCAACAAAAGTCAATCATGGCTTTCACAAAATAATGCACAAAGGGCAGCAATGATAAAGGCCATAAGCACACTTTTCGCTCTCTAACAGCCTGAGACTTACCAACCCAGCCAGGATGCTTCTGCATTATAACAGCAAATGCGGTCATCTGCTCCAAGACGATGAAATCAATCATTGAAGTATGGTTGGCAACATAGACCTGTTAACCCCACTCATAAAGTTAAGCATAGGTGTCATGGAGATACAAAGTAAAGTTGTTTAAAATGAAGTATGACCTGCTTAGGACGGATGCTAGGCCGTGGCCCGTGGTATTTGACAACTCCGGTCCATGAGGCGACAAAAAAGCTGCATATCATTTCCACCAAGACCCTCTGGTAATACAGCAAAAGACAGTACAAATTTCAACATCAAGATATCAGTAGTTGAGCTCCACAAGAAAAGAAAATATCAACAAAAAGCAAAAGCTTCCCAATTCTAGATGGAAGAATAACGAAATAACAGTGAAAACGAAATCATAGAAGGCAAACGAGAGAAACAGAAAATCCAACCAACCTCTATCTTTTTCCTCAACCTATCTTGACCTTTCAGCAGAGCATTTACGGGGATAAACAATGAAAGGAAAATAATCCACCCAAAAGCTAAAGTGAAGCACCTGCAAGTTTTAAAAACATGAACTGATCAGTTCAAACATGCAAATCTTAACTTTGAGCAATGAACAAGAACCCCATACTCTGGATAGGAGAAGAGCCATATCTAATTGAATAAATAAGAGGAACCAACCTCAAGGGAAAGAGGATACAGTATCTAACAACAACACCAAAGCACCATAGTGGGAATAAGTAAATGTTCCAGTTCCAAGGTTCTGGAGGATTCGATTTGAAACATCTTGTGAACGAGTCCTGCAAAGATCACCCAACAAAATGATTTTTTAATATTCAAACATCTTATATTCAAAAATCAATCCTTTATGTCATAAATTTGAAGTCTTTGACAGAGAGTAATCGTGAGACAGATTTGGGTTTTAGTCTGAAATAGCTTACATCAACAATGGCACCAGCAGCTTCAGTGAGCGTTGGGGAGATGTCTAGCAAATCACGCCTGCAATCATAAAGAACGGTGAGTGAATACTTAATCAAATTCAAATTCACAGAAATTTTCTGAGAGGATTTACAGGCTGAGCTTGCCGCGAGGTTCATTGATGGAAGAACCAGAAGGAAGGTAATCTTCGATGTTAGGGTGATCGAGATCAAGCTCGGATCTTGAAGTCACCAGCTTCCCTGCCGTACTGCTCATAGCTTACGTCGCCGGTTTACGATCGCCGGTGATTGGTTTTGGTGTTTCCCAATCTTCTTCAATTCTCCGATGAAGAAAGCTTTTAACCACTCACGAAGGCTTGACTTTGATTGTTAATGTAACAGGCCCATTAGTATAATAGGCCCAATTTGATCAATCATGGCAACTACTGATTTTTTTTTTTTGGTAAGGGCAACTACTGATTTATGTACATATAGTTTTCTTTTTTTTCCTTTCAATGTGAACAACTTTCTTTAGTAATTTTTTTAATTCATTTATTTCTGACAAAATTGCACTTTATTTGGATTGGTTATATTCATTTTATTGGATTCTATTATGGTGATACCAAATTAAAATTTATAGATTTTTTACTCATAATAAAAAGAATAAAAATGCATGGATCATTTATGTATTACTCTACCATACCATTTTTTACATTCAATATAAGATTTCTATTAGTTTTGACGGCGAATCTACAAGGAAAGTTAATAAGATTTTGTTTTCTTTGTTGTTGGTTTGATAACGTGTCACGTGTGCATAATATTTATTTGAGACGTATGATCTTGGACATGTTATGTTGGATGATGTGTCGCAAATAGATATGAATGTTTTTGTTTAGATAGAAAACATCGATATGATCTTCCAATACATAAATTAATGTATAAATTCTGGTCTAAAAATTTATACAATTATTAACAAATCTTCTTAAAATTTGGTAAAAAATATCAATGTTTAATATTTTTATTTAAACCTAATTAAGATGTTTCCATACCATAGACATTGCATTGGATGTGTTTGCTTTGATTTTGGAAGTAAACGCGTAGAGAGGTTCTTAAAATTTTCAAGTAGTCAAAGTCACTCCTCTACCGTCCATTCTTTCATATCCTCCTCACCAAATTTAGAAGTAAAAAAAAACGATAGCTAATTCTATTTTGAGGAGATTTATTTTCTTTTATTGCTATATTAACCATAAATTACCTTGACTAAAAATGGTCTACTATTAAAAAGAAAACAAAATTACTATCTTTAAAACTAAATTAACGTATAAAACCCCGAAACTAGATCATAATTTTCCAAACACAAATTTAAAGTTGAATATCTTGCATTACAAAAGAGAAAAATGGCTTCATCAAGATTTCAACTTGTTGCTCTTCTCGTCATCTTCTCTCTCGTTATTAATATTACTGCCCGATCCGCAGGTACTTATAAGCTTTTTCCCTTCAAAATAGCAAATATTTTTAAAACCAAAACTTGTTTTTGTGGCATGTTATTATATATAAAATATTTTTTGACCTAATAATAATAATATACATGATATGTGTGTTGAATTTACATAAAAACAGAAAACGAAGTAATGGACGGACCATGCCGCTTAAGAGGAACGTGCAACAACGACAGTGACTGCGACAAACATTGTCACAGAAGCACCGACGCTACACCCATGGACGGCCATTGCCTCTTCGACAAACCCACCGGTCCTGTGTGTTGCTGCTTATTTGATTAAATCATATATATTTATCTTTTTTTTATCCTTCAAATCTCCACCGTATCTTTCTAAAATAATGATGTAAAATTGAATAAAAACGTTACGTCCCAACTATTTGAAGGAGAAAAAAAAGGAAAGTGATTTTGTGTTTCTTATGATTTGTTTTCTTGTTTGCCATATTGACATTTGTATGTCATGAGAGTGTTATAATTGAAAGGAAATATAATGGCTATTTGTGAACAAATGTATAATGTATTTATATCTTTGAAAATGTTGACCTTTTTTGGATCTAAGCTTTATTTTTTTTTAATTACTCAACTCACTCACATACTTTTGGACTTAAATTCGTGTTATGACACTAATACAAACAACTATATTACAAACTTGGTCATGGGATCCAAGTTTCCATCATATAGATATATCATATATATAATTGATAGCCAGGAAGAAAATTAAATTATTTAAAAGCAATCTTGTGTTTGTTATGTTTAGTTTCATGTTGCTCGTATGCTTTTGTTTCAACTAAATTGTATTTCGGATTTAGTTGAAATATCTTGAACAAGCATAAGACTATGCCACACACACACACATATAACCAGATCATAGGACTAACCACATGATAAGAAGGTACACTAGTTTCGTTCTTAAGCAAGTTCCCATATTCAGTTTAATACCAAATTGTTTTTGGACAAGAAGATTCAGAATAAAATGCGATAAAACTCTCAAGTTTCTATTGTGGTCAATGCGAGATTGATGAAGTCTTCAAGCGACGAGCGTTTTTGAAGATAAAACTCAAGAAATCTCTCTCTTCTGGTCTTGCCTTGTACCCTGCAAACTCCAAAGTTACCAGACTGCTCTTCAAACTTTTAGGAACAGATCTTCGTATATTCTTCCAGTAATCCGGTTCATACTCCTCATAACGTTCATCATCACTCTGAGTGGGCGTGTGAGAGAGAGAGACTCAGACTCAAGATTACACCATAGAAAGCTTTTAGCAAAAATAGTCAATGAAGAGACTTACATCAACGTAGAGATTGAGAACTCGCAGTTTAGGAGAATTTTTGAGCAACCAGATGACTAACTTTGACCAATAATCATTGCATATGGATAGCTTCACTTGTTCAAGCTGATTGAACACTATACCAGCACGATACTTAGACTGCACACATCACATGAAAGGGCGTGTAACAGATTTAGTGTTATAAGTTGAGAACTTAAAGTTGATAGACAGAAACAGATTACCTCATCTATAGTGTTGTACAATTGGCGTAGTGTAAGTCGTTTGACAGATGTAACTGATTCGAGAAGCGTCTCGATATGTTGCGTAACATAGATATCTGCCTCTTCCAGCTCTGGCATATTCTCAATCAAAGCATTGAAAATGTCTCTATCATCCTCAACTTTGAAATATTTCAAAGAAGGGGTAACAATCAAATACCGTTCATCAGAACATGAACTAGCTATCTTCAAGGATAAACGCTGCAAAGTCGGGACAATAACAACTAACGCTTTCACATTGTTGTTTTCATCATTTAGTTCAATAACCAGATCTTCTAGAACAGGGCAATAGGATAGAAGCAGCCGAAGAGAATCTTCTTTTGAGTATGCCACACGAAGTTGCAAAGTTTTTAAAGAAGGGAGACAAACATCGCGAGGAACATCCACAAGAATACCCAAGCCTTCGAGTTTCAAGGTCACCAGAGATTTGCAGGTATACAAGTTTCTGGAAAATAATAAATCTGTTTGGGCGTAGTAATCATAATAGTCGATACATAGCTCACGCAAGCAGTGGGAAACAGCAAATTCAACCCAGAATATGAAATCGTCCGGTTGAAATGATTCATAACGAAATTTGAGGTACAATATTTCTATGATCCGAGCTCGTAGTGGCAGATTCTTACGAACAAAATCCCAAAGAGCAGGCTCAGAACAATCGCACTCAAGTTTAGGCACCCACTTCCAAAGAGACTGCCATCGTTTGGACAAAATGCTAGTGGATACAGCAACATTTGTTGGAACAAACGATATAATCTTCACCAGCAATTCATCAGGCAACCCACTGATTCTGTCCATATCTTAACAAACACAAGATTCTATTACCATCAAACAAAACCCTGAAAAAAAAAAGAAAACTCGTATGACTCTATGAGAATTTGTCTGAAGCTAATCAAACAAAATCATTTTCAGAGAACTCAATCAGAATACAAATCACTAAAACCTAGGATAATAATTTCCAGGAAACAAGGCAAAGTCTAAGGATTTCAAAACCAGGTTGTGGAAATAAAAACACACAAAAAAAAAAAAAAACCCCACTAATTTTGTATGTAGATTTAACCTAGTCAAGAAGAAGAACTCGATTAAAGTCAAAAGAAGAAAATGATACATTTTTCTCTTTCACTCTCACCGAGCAGAGTAACAACAACAAAAACAGTAGCTAAACTGAAGAAAAATCGAAACCCTAGAAGACGATGATGGAACACGAAATGAAACCTAAACAAAGCTCATTACAAAAGAAAATCAACAACAAAGAATCAAAAACCAAGACACACAGGAAGAATTTGCTTACAGAAACGAACAAGTGAAGACAAAGGAATCGCTGGATTGTTCGGTTTCTCTTCTTTCTTCTACTGTGGAAGTTTGATTTTTTTTTCTCTAATGGGTAAAAAATATTAATTTAAACGACGTTTTACTTATTTTATAATATTATTTTTTAATAGGAGCTCATATTTTGATTAATTAATATTGAATTTCTACTTCCAGTTTCATATAGATATTTTTTATTTTGCCTGAGAGCTGTTATCAATTTAGAGATTTGGACATTGTTGAATAAGATGATGCAATACACAACAAACAGATGATATATACACAAATATATATATCTTCTCTCTCAGATTTCAGAGAATGGCCAACCATCTCCACCGTTTTGAAATCTACTCATCAGCAACAGGCGGGTCGACCCAACGACCATGTTCTTTGATCAGACCGATCAGAGCATCTGTTGCCTCCGTCATGGCTATCCCACGCTTCACCACCGTCTGTCCACAAATTATTATCAAAATCAGATTCTTTTGTCACCCGAAAGCTCCGATTTATATATATAAACACATTCACTAAGAAACCCAAGAATAAAGGTGTTACCTTTCCGACATAAAGATCGATTTTTCCGGGAGAACCACCTACATATCCGAAATCAGCATCAGCCATTTCTCCTGGTCCATTCACAATGCATCCCATGATTGCGATCTGCGCCATTATTCATTTCGTTTACATTCAAAAGCAAAAGAGGAAAACTTTTCTTGATAACTTGTATAGAGAGTCTGAGTTTTAACCGAAACGCCAGGTAAATGTGAAGTCTTTTCTCGAATCTCGGCGCTGATTTCTTGCAAGTCGAAAAGTGTTCTTCCACAAGACGGGCACGATACATATTCCTGCGATGATTTTGCAAGTTATTACGTCCCCTTTTTAGAAAGAAAATGCAGAAATACTGGTTCTTCGCGGGTTTACCGTCTTAGTGTTACGCATTCTGCAGCCTTGTAATAAGTTGAAGGAAGTATTCCGAAGAAACTCAAAATCTTGGTCAGGCGCTTCGAGCATTACACCATCGCCGAGTCCATCCACAAGAAGGGCTCCAGCATAAGTCCCTGCATGAATCACCAATTCGTCTCTGCATTGTGCGCAAGAAGAAAGAAAACATCATAAGGTCAAAACTGGATTTTCCATTCACTTCACAAAGCTCGACAGTAGTTATCTACCTGTGGATTCCGGTTGGGAAATTTATGTGGTGAATAACAGGAAAGTTAACTGAATTCTCGGATAGGAACTCGAATAGCCTACAAGTCCAGGAAAAGAATATCACTTAGCGCTTAAAAATCACAACTTTTAACACAGCAAAAGATTTGATATTGAGAATTTTCAATTATTACCTCCGAGCTGCATGTACTCTGCTAACTTTGTCTTCAGTGAAGGGTACATCATGGAGTATCATAGTAGCATCGATGTTTTTGAGTATTTCAAGCTCCTCGTAAGGCTCATCACCTCGTAGAGAGACAACCAAGCGTGTACCTGAAATAACCGAAGTTAAGAAATGCCGAAAGAAAATTGTTCTCTATATTAAGATTTGTAAGAATGGGTCACCTTCAGGGAGAAGCTTGTAAGCGCCACCAGATAGTTCCTTGAGGTTGACAAGAACCATTGCATTGGGCAATGGCTTTGTTAGTTGCTCTGATAAAGGTGCTATAACTCCCATACTGACATCAATCAACCGTTTTAGAGCCAAACGCTGTAGACAGAACTCAATGTTTATACTCAGCCATGTCAAATCTTAAAGTACGTGATACGGAGAAGTTAGGATGATTCTTACAGCCACTTGATCATCAACAGGCGGTAGCTCTCTTAATAAGATTGAATCAACAGTTGCCAGATCCTATACAAGCATTCCTCAGGAAAGTCAGAATTGGGAACCAATATCAAATTATTATAGTGAGACTGCATCTCTCATGAAAATATATTGAACCATATCTCACCTTGAATGGCATACCGACGACCAGCTTTGTAGCGAGCGATCTGTAGAGGAGTTCAGGTGCCTAGACAACCAAAGTAGTGAGCAGAAAGACAATGATCCGCATTAAATCTTGGGGTTAAAGAAATAGACTAAGAAGAAGAGAAGACTGAAGAGTCTTTTTATAAAGACTCACCTTTAGTTGATCCAGAGAAATCGACATCAGAACAGAACCATCACGGTGAAGGACATTTCTGTAATCAACCTCTTCTCCCTATAATTTTCAGGACGAATAACTTCATATTTCCTCAATACTTGAGAACGACATCATGAAGTCATGAAACTTTTTTTTCAAATTGTACAGTCTTACCTCTTTTTGTACAGGTAGATCACCCGTCCGACGCTGAAAATCAAAGTAATGCCTATGCTTTTCTTCAAACGGTGCCTAATACACAAAAAGGGTTGCATTAGTCCCATAAAGTGGAAACTAGAGAAGCATCTGAATAAGAATTATTCATACAACGCCTTGTTGAAGTTCGGCAGCTTTTGTCCCGAGGTTGGCCAAGCGCCTGCAGGGATCTATCTCCTCTTCTGGTGGCTCCGTCAGTGAAACTCTTATTGTGTCACCGAGCCCGTCCTGCAATTTCAAACAATCATTGCCATACATGAACTGTAAAGGAAAGATCTTTACATTTTGCTATGTAATGAGGTACCTGAAGAAGCGTCCCGATTCCAATCGCAGATTTCATCCGTCCATCTTCGCCTTCTCCTGCCTCAGTAACTCCCAAATGCAAAGGATAATCCCATCCATGAACATACATCTCCGCCACAAGTAAACGGTACGCCTGGACCATGATCACTGGGTTGCTCGCTTTCATTGAGAAAACAAAGTTGTGATAGTCTAATTTCCGACATATTCTTGCAAACTCAAAAGCAGATTCAACCTGTGTGACAGAACTTAGGTCAGATAACAGCTCATGTGTAAGAAGCTGTTTCAAAGGCTTTAAGATATTTCACCATTCCTCGCGGAGAATCCCCGTAATAGCTCATGATACGGTCAGAAAGACTTCCATGATTTGTCCCTATACGCATTGCTCTCCCGTACTTTTTGCATTTCTCAACCAAAGGAGTGAAGACCTAAAGAAAAAGAGTAGCACTATTAGTTAAGACTGATTAAAACTTTACTAGTTTCACAAGACAAGTGAAACAAAGGCTTCCTTCCACCTGCTCGATATGCTGGAGTTCTTTCTGATATTCATCTTCTGTATATTCTATCGTCTCAAACTGGGCCCGCCTGTCCGCTGCAAAGGAAAAAACTCATTCATTCTCGAGTTAAAGAAACAAGTGAAAGATAAAAATAAACCATACCAAAATTTCCGGGGTTGACACGGATCTTGTCAAAGCATTCAGCGACTCGTAAGGCTACAGCAGGGGCAAAATGAATATCTGCAACCAGCGGTATATTGTAACTGTAACCAACAAGCAAAACACCAATTCAGCTTCATTCTACTCAAACTCCACAAACAAACGTAGAGAAAACTAAGGACACCAATTCAGTTTCATACTACTCAAACTCCACAAACGTAGAGAAAACTAAGTATGGCCATCGACTTACTTAAGCTGAACAAGTTTATCTTTTATGTCAAAGCACGCATCCGCCTCTTTCTTCCCTTGAACAGTTATTCTCACAATATCAGCTCCTCTATCAGCTATTCTCATAACCTATATCACAGAACAAACAACATGTGTCTCTATAATGTCAACAGAACAGTCATTACCTTACGACGGAACACCAATCAAACATCTGAAACCAAATTTTCATATATTGATGCATATACATATGCAATGAGGTCACAAATCTCAAGAAATGGAAGCAATATTTTCAAACTGCAAATAGATTTGAAAGGACAGATGGAAAAACCTCATCAACAGTTCCAGCAACATCTTTTGTATCGGAAGTAGTCATAGTTTGAATCCTTATAGGATGTTCACTTCCAAGGGCGACATTTCCAACCATGACAGTACGAGTCTTCCTTCTCACCGTCTTATGCAATGATTCACAATATTTCTGTCTTGGCACTACAAAGCCAATATAACAAACAATCTTTTCACCGAAATGAAAACTCGAACAAAGCTAAAAGATGATAAATTTGCATGCATCTACGGTCTACCTAAGAGAGGGCTTCCTTCTGATGCAGGTTGAAGCTCGGCTAAATCAGAGCCTTGGTTTGAATTCCGGATAACCGAAACTCTTCTTCTAGCAGATCTTAGACTCCTAACATCACAAATCCTCGCAAGATTCATGCTTTTACCAAACCCGAGTTTCGAATCCGGGACCTTAACCCCGGAAACCGGAGCTGGCAATACTCCAGTCGCCATCTTTCTCAGTGAACTAAAGTAACTGCATAGTCACATAACAAAATTAGCTGACTTTGATATTCTTCCTAAATCCATTTTGGTTGCAGTGAAGATCGTGGCAATTGGATACTAAAAGCATAACTCTTTTAGCTTCAAATTCTGATTCTGAAGCAAAAATCAACCAAAATTTCGCAAAACCCAGAATTACCCAACTAAATTATCTTTCGTTCCCCGATGAAATAACACAGAAACTAATCGAACCAGACCCAATAACCAATTTGAGAAAAGCCTTTAGAGATATGAAAACAGTACCTGAAGGCAAGCCAAGATCACGCAATTGAGAAACCAGTGTTGAAGTCAAGGAATCAAAAATAGAGAAGAGAATGTTCCAGAGGAAGAAATTAGTGGTGAGAAGAGTTTGAGAGGGATTGATGATTTTCACATATGACGAAGCTTGGTGGTGACAGAAACTGAGGATAAAACGTCTTAGAGTGTGTGTTAGAAACAGCCAAGACCAATGACATTTTTGTAGTCCAAATGTTTTAGCAGATTTGGAATAAAATTAGAACACGGATACGTGGAAAATGAAATTTGAGGTCCTTTACTTATCTTTTCTTCAACTTTGACACTCTATAAAACAAATTCATGAGATTTTCAAATATTGAACAATTGACACCTTTTATAAGAAAAAATATGGATACAATAATGTGTTGTTCTTAAAAATAGGAAAATTTTCCATATTTTTGATAAATTTTTATAAAATTACAACAAAGTTCATTTTCCAAATGGAGCAATAATATGAAACTTAAGTAAAAATTATGAAACGGTCCACCAAGTTTCTTTAAATTACACATGCGTACCATGAAAATTGTAGGTAGCATTTGCATACGCTAAGAACCAAAACAAAACCTCAGGTTCAGAGTGTAATAAGCTTTCTTCTCTTAACGGTCTTCTTCTTCTTCTTCCAGCAAATACTTCTCAAGAATCGCCACTGTTGCTTGCTTCGCGCTGAATTAACAACAAAAGCAACATTATTTTAAGTAATTTTAGTTCAAGAACCCAACAAATATTCAGACTTTAGATTCATTACTCCGCATGGATTGATCTAATCAACTATTGCATACCTTCCGGGTCTAATGATCTTATACTTTCCGACTTTCGTCAGATCGACAATTGTAGATCCAGCGCGACCCGATGGAAGCAAACCACCATCATATACATAAGCACAATGCTGCCAAAGATTCTCAAAATCTTTAACACAAACGCTGCTTCTATCACCGCTTAGGTTAGCACTTGTAAGAGCCAACACACTTCCCGAACCTCTCGATACTTCTCTAATGAATTCACAATCTGGAACCCGTACTCCAATAGTACCAATCCCCGGGTTTAACGACTTTTCAAGAATGCTTGATTCACCTGTTTAAACACTACAAGAACACTCTCACATAAAGAGGTCATATCACATGCAACCACATTAAGAAGACAATTCAATTCAAACCTCGTTGAAGTACGAGAGTGACTGGACCGGGCAAGAGCGAATCGAGTAAACCGTGAGGTAAGTGATTTGTGGTAGCAACTCTCTTGATATCTAATACATCGCCAACACAGATGGCTAAAGGGCTTGTAAGTTTACGCCCTTTGATCTCATATATCCGGTTAACCGCTTCTAAAGAACTGTTAAAGTTTATATAAATCACAACTTAGTCTAGGCAATGTAAAAGCTTACTTCAGCTAACAAAGTGAAGATTTTTCAATTACCAAGCATCACAAGCAAAGCCATAAAGCGTATCGGTAGGCACAGCGATAACTTTCTCGGATTTGATAGCTTCAATAGCTTCTTGTGCATAGGCTTCAGTTGCAGGATGAACTAAACATGAATTGCTAACTACACAGGTCTCAGCTCTCTCCAAACTCCAAACCATCTTCTTTTGTAATCCCCATCTCAGTCTTCTACTGTGGTTAGCAATTGAAAAGCATCTTAACTCGGAGACTCCTAATACACGCACGAGAAGAAAGAATTGATGAATTCGAAAAACTGGACCTTTCGACCTAAAAACTATCTTACTTGATTCAGGATAGAAATTTAACAGAAACCTAGACAATGATAAGTGGTAGAGAGATAGTGAACACGAAAGGTTACTTCAAATCAAACAGACCAAGAAAAGTTTTATCTTTGAATTGAATCCAATTTTCTCAGAAAACCAAAAACAGAACAAATTAAAAAAAAAAAAAAAAACCTTTACGCAGGAGAGGAGAAGACGGCGCCGGTAAGATTCCGGGAAGTTTCTCAGCGAGCCTCGTGGAGAAATTCATCGCAAGTGCAAATCTCGACACCGTCGTCGAGAAGAAGAACGAAGAGTTTTCAGAAACAGAGAACAAGAGTTTTCAGGAAATTGGCACGTGATTACCTCGTGACCCAATTGTTCAATTTGTTATTTGATTATTTTTCTGTGAGTAATAATAATACTACGGGAAAATCTTTTTATTACACAAAGAAAAGAGTTTAAAAACCAATACTACTACAAACATTTCATTTGCAGAGATTTGAGCAAATTAAAGATACAAACTTACAACAATACAAATGTGTATGTAAAGAAGCAAAACAAACAAAGGAAACAATCTTTAAACATCCCTTGATCACTTTCTCTTTTCTTTTTATACAAATCATTACATTAACCAAACTACTGTATAAATGTAAAATCATCTTTCCATCGACTCTATGAGGCATTTGAATGATGCAGAGAGGTTGTTGGATCCAGCGGTTGGGGCGGTGTCTGAGCCTGGTTCAGCTGTTGCTCTAGCCTTCTGGCTCGCCATCTTCGTCTCCATCTCACAAACTCAACCATCACTGAACTTCCGCATATGCATACACCAAATCCAGCAAATGTTGACAGAAGAACTGACAGAACTGGCTGCAACTTCACCTGTTACCACCCAGAGGTCGAATTTTAGCAACAAAAATTTTTGAGTTTATAGACTGATATATGATAAAGGTTGCACATTTATGTCGAGTTTCGTTCGTAAGGATCTCAAAAGTCTTGATCTATATTGGCTAAACCAAAAGCTCACAAGTGCTTTTAGCTTTAAGGATATGCATTGCACCATGTTTAATTATTATATGTCTCACAAGGGAAGGAAAAAAAGATGTGTGGAAGAGCACTAACCACAGAGTAAAATATATGGGCGAAGAGAACAACCAAGGCAAACTGGACAGATGCGTAAATCCAGACAAATCTTCTCATTACTGCATAAGAATATTCCAGAACTAAAAACGGATCAGAGTGGAGGAGCACATTGGCAAGAGTATTTTCTAAAAGAAGACCTACCCATGGTTGATGCGGTCATGGATGCAAGAAGACCAAGAATACAAGAAAACGGCAGTGATATCGCGATTGCGCCTGTACCCATTTTCTCAACCTACATATGAAACTTACTGTGATAGATATCTATCTGTAGTATATGTATGTCTAATTCCGGATGCTAGTTGTTGTTAAGGGTGATTATAAACAATAGAGACGGATTACCAGGAGTTGCTCGAGGAAGCAGAAGTAAGCGAGCATGCTGATGATTACTAGAACCGGCACCTCCTGCCAAACCCTGTCGAGATATTATGCAGAGATTCAGGTTACTATTTAACCAAAAGAAAGTTTGAACACTCTGTGAAGTTCAAATCTTGCAGAAAATTTGTACAAGAATGAAAAATGAAGAGTATTTTTACCTGTAGCCCGAGACATCTAGCTGAGGAACACCAGAATTTCGAAGGCTTTGGATCCGTAAGAGTGTTACAGGTAAGTTCTTAACTTCTTGTTTACACACCTCACAAGTCTTGTTACCCTTTATGGTGAACCATTTAAGAGCACAATCTTTGTGGGCAAGAGCAAGTTCGCCTTTGCAACTACACTCCATTTTTAAGGTTTCTCCTCCTTCACAGAGCTCTACCAAACAAATCCTACAAACTGCTTCATCCTCAGGTATGTCTTCTCCATCAGCATCATCTGTTTCTGTTCAATACATTAAGATAGATTTGTTGTGTCCAGTAAAGAAATATCTTGGAAGAAAAAGAAACCATATAACCGATTGAAACATGAACTTACCAGTATTACCAGTCTCTGATGCATTTGGGAAAACGTCTCCTTCCTTTACACGAGGAGTCGAAGGAATTACTCTGAAGAATGAATCCATTCCCTTTAGGCTTAATTCCTTGTCATTAAGAGGCACAGAGCGAGAGCGAGCTATGTGCACACTCCCTTTTCTCTGCAATACCAAGTATAAGTACCTAAACAATCGTAAGGTTCTCTGAAATGGTACATGACAAAGCTTACGTTTGGAGTTTGAGGAGCAACACTGGTTCCTCCGTGAGCTGACTCTGAGTTTGAAAGAATAATGGGAGTCACAGGTAGAGATGAAGTTCTCTTGATCCTAGGTGTAAATAACTTTGAAAGTGATAAAGACCTCGATATCGAAGCCTTCTCCTGGGATGCAGAAGGAGAACAGGCATTCCCTTGTCCCTTCTCGATATCGGTGTTAGAGATTTTTGGTTTACACCCAGCTTTTGGCAATAGATTCTTCAGGGATGATTTGCCACGCGGAAGAACAGAAGAAGTAGGAGTAGGAGTAGGACCTGGAGAACTTGAAGTCAAAGTAAAGTTGACTCTTCTCGGAGTTGGACTAGGCGTTGGAGGCATTTTGATAACAACCGAATCTTCAGGAGAGAGACCAGCTGCTCTAGGGGGTATCTGTAAAGAGAGGTTCTTTCGCCTCCATTGTTGAACACTTGCAGAAGTCTCTTCTGTTATAGCAGATGATCCTTCAGCCTTCTCATCAAGAACAAAAAATGAAAGTAACAAAAGAGTTCTATGAGAATTCAAACAACACATCAATTTATCAAGAGAAGTAATCACTTGGATCATGAAACTAAACAACACTAATCAGAGATTAAGGTTCCCAAGCAACAATTTTGATCTGCTCCAAAACCAAAAGCATGAATTTTTGGCAAGGAATTAGCACAACAAAACTCTAATCTTCTCAATTCCATTCAACAGATACATCTAATTCATTCAAAGTTCAAATCTTTGAAATCAAAGATCAATACTTTGCATACATACATAAATTTGATGTGTTTGTGTGTTTGTATATGTACCTGATTTGAAGCAGGAGAAGAATCACCATGACTTGAATCAAGAGAATTAAGAGGCTTCTCTTCAGTACCCATCACTATACAAACAAACAGCAAGAGATTGATTTCAGTTCTCAGGCAACCTTTAATATTCCCAAAATTCAAATACTCTGCACCAAAAAGCAGAGGTAAGAGGAAGAGACAACGAAGCCATACCTTAAACAATAGATAAAAGAGAAGACTTCAATAATTAGAAGGCCAGAGGAAAAGCTCAGAATAATCTTCTTATATTAAGAAGCATCAAAGTTTTTGCTAGAGAAAAGCGTGACACAGTAGCTAGAAGTAGAAAACAAAACCGGACAACTAGAAGAAGCCCAGAAATTAAAGAAACGTCTCCAAAAAGAGAAAAGTTCCAAAATTTCCTTAAAACCCGCCCAAAAGGAAGAAACTTTGAAACGGAAGAAACAAAAGAGACAGAGAGAGAGATAGAGATAGAGAGGTGATTGTTGTCTCTTTATCTTCTCGAGATTAGTGCTTAATATGATGAGGAAGATAGTGGAATTGGGCTGTTAATGGGGAAGAAGAAGAATGAGAAAAAGGAAGGAATGGAAGAGGAGAGAGAGAGAGAGAGAGAAAAGCATGATTCTCATTTATGAACAGAAGAGAGAGATGGGCCTACTTCTCAATTCTCTCGTATTTTCATCATCTTCTTGCCTAAAAGGCTAAAAAGCATTACGAGTTTTTTTTGGTTTTTGGTTTTTTGCCATTTGATGTAAATTTTCAAAATAAATTCTGGATAAGTCACTAGTGTTGGGCTTATAAATTTTAATTAATTGTGATCCTAACATCTGTATTTTTTTTAGCCTAGGCTTCGAATATTTGTAATGCTATAAACAGAACAAATATGTTTAGTAGTGACAATTGACAAATACAATTAAAACGTTAAATAATTATTCAATCGAATGCTCCATATTTATATTTTTTTTTCTGGTTTGTTTCTTAAACTTTTTATTTATATATTTTTGATAATTTGTAAACATTGTCGATTTATTTCTAATGTTGATTTGTAAATTTTTACTATTTATTATTGAAAATTTGACTTATATGTATTTTTTTCTCACGGCATATGATTTAGTTAAAAAGATAGTATTGTTTTCTATAGAGATAAACAAAAATCATTAACATAATCCTACCAATTTGACACAATAGTCAATAGTATGTATTTGGAAAAGACACTATAGTGCATGCTGCGTGTTATATGATGCGGCGCGGCACAATTTGATAAGACGAACAAGATTATGTAATTTACATTTTGTGTATAACTGTAAATGTGTGACATGTGTACTATCATAGTGATTAGTGGCTTTCTTCTCCTTTATTCTATTCAATTAAATCTCTTTTTGACATCACTCAAGTTTGATGTAACACCTGCATTTGTATTCTAGTTCTCATGTGTATTAGTCACTAGAACCGTGTAACGGTTTCCAAAGAGGAACTAGTTTTGACCCAAAAAAAAAATCATTTCCAGAAATAGGTTTGATGTATCAAATTTAAATTACAATTAACATAGTTTTGGATTAGTTGGACGGGACATTTATTAGGCGGGTTAACCTAATTCCTATAAAAATCTCATTCTACTATATTTAATTTTTAAAAACACTCAAGTTTCTTTTCTCTATTTTTTTCTTTGTTTGATGTTAAAAATTGTGCTTGCTCTATGTTTGTTAACATTTACAAAAGTGTGTTGTGAAAATATTTACACTTTTCCAAGCGCAATGTTTACTAGATTTAACTGTATAAAGTGAAAACTATTAAATAACATAATATGACTAGATATAATTAGATAAATTGTGGCAAGATTCGTATAAGTATTTTTGTAAGAAATTTTGATATTTATAACATTAAAGTTTGCTAGTGATGCATTAGGTTTAACTTTTGCTTGGTTGATGTTAAGTACTTAGATATCGGAATGTTCATACATCACGATCATGCGTGAAGTTTGTGCTTAGTTAGGTGCGCGCAGATAATACGTTATCTCATTAAATAATTATTCTATACGATAACCATAAAAAATGATAAAATCTGCTGTGATTTGACATTTTCTTAAACTTTTTGTTTTCATTAATTCATGTTAATATACACTCCAAGCTGAAAATTTACTTAGTTATTCCATTTATATATATATATATATATATATATTAGTATTCCCTTGCACACAAATTTTTCTTACA
Source organism: Arabidopsis suecica (assembly GCA_019202805.1). Taxonomy (NCBI): domain Eukaryota; kingdom Viridiplantae; phylum Streptophyta; class Magnoliopsida; order Brassicales; family Brassicaceae; genus Arabidopsis; species Arabidopsis suecica. The sequence goes on along the minus strand of CM032912.1, from coordinate 12,877,394 downwards.
ATAATCTACAGTTTAGGCTAATAAAAATGATTAGTTATCACTTTTAATCATTTATGATATAATGCAGTACATTTCGACATGCAATGCTTTTCAGGTGACCGCTTATATTTCTTTGATAATAAATAGCCACAAACATACATAACCTATATAAAACAAAGCTGAGAAATTGTTAAAAATGCCCCTTTTTTAATACCCTTTTCAAAAATGCCCCCTTTGAGAGTCCATTTTTAAATTTGCCCTCTTTTAATTTTTAATGACCATTTTACCCTTATTTGAAACAAAATTAGGTCCACAAAATACAAAATATTTTTTGGCGGGAAAAGTGATCCCGCAATTTTCCCGCCAAAACACTTGTAAAAAACCTTTAAAATACCTTGTAAAATTTTCCCGCCAAAAAATTTTTTTTGCGGGAAAAGTGATTCCGCAATTTTTTTTTTTTTGCGGGAAAATTTTTGGCGGGAAAAATTTACAAGGTATTTTAAAGGTTTTACAGAGTATTTACAAGTGTTTTGTAAGGTTTTACAATGTATTTTAAAAGGTTTTACAAGGTACTTATAAGGTTTTATAAGGTATTTATAACTTGTAAAACCTTATAAAAAACTTGTAAAACCTTATAACTTGTAAAAACCTTATAAAATAGCTTGTAAAATCTTATAATATCTTATAAATACCTTGTAAATACGTTGTAAAACCTTTTAAAATACATTGTAAAACCTTATAAATACCTTGTAAAAAACCTTTAAAATACCTTGTAAATTTTTGGCGGGAAAAATTTTCCCGCCAAAAATTTAACGCCAAAAAAATTGCGGAATCACTTTTTCCGCAAAAAAAAATTTTTGGCGGGAAAATTTTTTGGCGGGAAAAAATTTTACGGGAAAATTTTACAAGGTTTTTTAAAGGTTTTTTACAAGTTTTTACAAGTGTTTTGGCGGGAAAAATTGCGGGATCACTTTTCCCGCCAAAAAATATTTTGTATTTTGTGGACCTAATTTTGTTATTTTCCTTATATATTTGTGATATCTTTTATTAAAAGAAGGGTAATTTAGTCATTTTGTACATAAAAGGGGTATTTTTAAAAATGGACAGCCAAAGGGAGCATTTTTGAAAAGGAGTATTAAAAAAGGGGCATTTTTGTGAGTCTCCCTAAAAAGTTAGTCATGTTTTTTGTGTGTGTTCTACAAACATTTTTCATAAATGTTGATTTTAAAGAAGGAGAAAGTCGATATTTTATTTGAATTCGGCTTTAGAATGATGCCCAAAATAAAAGTGACTTTAGTTTTCATATTTTGTTTCTTACGAAGAATCTCTGCTTTTTAAAACATTGCAGAGTAATCACTCATCAATAAAGCTAATTTTTGACTTGAATTCAAAACCAGCCTATCTTTATCGGAGATGCTAGATTGAAGATTTTAATTTGCTTTTCTATTGAAGATTTTTTTGTTTCTCTCCATTTGTATTCTCACTCATTTCTAAATTTTGCCAAGTAAGTATGGTAACGAAATAATATTCTACCTAAGTACCGAACAGAAAAAGTTTAAAATATGAGTCATTGTATTTAGAGTTTATATCTAGCACATTTAAAAATATTAATATGTTTAAACTTTAAATAACAGCCTATCACTTTTAATTTAATAATAACATATTTTATTTTTCTTTGACGGAATGATTTTAGGCGATTTTTTCTTCTGTAACTTACTTTCAAATGCAAACACAACTAAACAATTTTTTCCTATATGTTTCCAAATTCTAACTCAGTCTTTGTATTTTTTATATGTATAGACTAACACACTAATTCCACTAGATTTGTTATGTTATTGGAAGTTTCTAATAAATCGGCGTAGGTTTGAAGGATGGCACAAATTGATGGTGTAGGTTAACATAAAATAATACGCAATCGATTATTATTGATTTTTGTTTCAAAAAAATTGTGAATATATACAAAAAACTGTGAAAGTTACCAATTTGTATTGAAAATTTCATGAAGCTTAAAGAGAATAAATTTTATTTCTAGAAACAAAATTATATTTCCTTAACAAAAACACAAAATTCTATTAACTGATATATTTCCAGCTATGCATGTAACGGAAAATGAACTAAATCGAGTATTCTGATATGGATGTTTTTATATCTGAATGGCCAAACCTACCGATTACGTGAAAGTAGCGTACCAAAGTGATCCAAACCAACCAGAATTGGCCTACACAAAAGGCAAAGCTAAGCAAATTGGTAGGCAATCTCGCTCTCTCTACATATGTACATTATTATAGGTCCATTATTACTTTTCTGAAGTGGTCTAAGTGGTTATAGGATTAGTATGTATTAGAACTACATATATTGACTTATGACGACATCTCTTGGTAATATATAGGGTTTACAGTTTTGCACTTATCGTAGGTGCATGAATCATGAACTACCCATATATATGTAATAAATCATACAAACGAAGTGTGTGTACTAGGCCTGGGCACGAAGCGGATATCCGGAAAATTTGGGATATTCGTTATTCGATTCGTCTCAACCGAATACTTGATTTTGTTATTTGCTTTGATCCGAAAATTTCCGGATATTCGGAAAAACGAATATCCGGATTTTTTTGTGATATTTGCGGATATCCGCTTCGATACTTCCTCATCTATTAAAACCTAAAAAGCTAAGCGCTCGTATGTAAAATTACGAAGAATAAGATAAAATTTGGGAAAAAGAAATCGTCGTAGGATACCAAATTCTTGTTTTTAAGGGATATTGATTTTTTTTCTTCAATAAATTCTATTTCACTAATAAAAACTATTAAATTGTGTCATAAACATAGGTCCAAAGGATAAAAACTGAGTTTACAAATACAAGCCAAAAATATATTATGATACATAAAAAATTAACCAAATATATATATATATACTAATATATATCAAAAATACGGATCGGAGCGGATATTTGACTTTAAAAAAATCAATATTTGATATTTGCTCCGGTTTTTACGAATACTACATTTCCCTATTTGCTTTGCTCCAAAATTTTACGGATATTCGAATTTTTCGAATCAAATCGAAACGAATACCGAGTCGAAGCGGATCTAACGAATATTTTTCCCAGGCCTAGTGTGTACTACTAAACATGGGGTCAAGCTAGCTCGAAGACCCACATTGTTGGGGAGAAGGAATCAACTAGAAGATTCTTTATAATAAGTAGACTTATTAAATGCCGCCTACGTACAATGATCTCAGTGGGTTTTTGACACAGCCATAAAATTTTGTCTTTTGTTCTGGAAAATCTTAAAGTATACATTCTTGAAGATTATATCACCTGACAAAAGATTTTTTTAATTTTATTGGACTATCCGTGTTTATTAGCATTTTAGTTCTTATAGTTTTCAAGATAGGTTCAGAAGTAAAACCTTTAATTTTATCCACACAAAAATAAAAGACGATAGGATGAGTTATTGTTTTGTGATACCAGTATTTTGGTTGTTAAAATGATAGTTTCCATTCCATCAGCTCTAAAGCTTTTTATTTAAGAAAAATACATATGGATATCTACAGATTTCCAGAAATATAGTGGATTTTTTTGTAACGTCCATGACACTAGATAATATTTGATGTTAACTTTCACGCATGCAAAATTGCAAAAAACTAGGTTGGTCCCTTTGGGAATACATGACCAAATTGGAAAATTGTAAATACTACAAGTCATGTAAACGCGATAATCCAATCCATCAGATTCAACGCGTCATTATCCTCTCTTTTTTCTTTTTTGTGGCTTACAAAGTTACAAGCCATCTACTTGTGACTTATAGTTCTTGCAGACCTGTCGATTTAAAGTCCACAACCGATCAAAAAGCCCGTTTTTTTAATAATGGGCTAAGAATATGAATCATGAAGCTGCAATATTTGTGTGGGTCTAGTAGTTGACTTGTCAGAGCATCTTTATCGGAGAGCTCTTAAGCAATTCTTAGATGATTCTTAGGTTTAATTTGATTTAAATTAAATGATAAATGTTGATTTAAGTTAAGGAACGTTCCTTATCTAAGAGTCAAAACAAATAGTAAGAGGCGGACACGTGTCAAGGGGAGAAGCCCAAGATTCTCTCTCTTCTCCTCCTCTCTCTCTCTTTCACGTTCCTCTTATCTGGCTTGGAGGAGATTTCGCGATTAACCTCTTCTTCTTCACAATTCAGTTTCCAATTTCTCAAAATCTTAAAATCAATCTCTCAAATATCTCAATCGTGATCAAGGTAAATTTCTGGGTTCTTATTCAGTTTATTCGATTTGTATCGTTCCATCCCAATTTAGTTTCTGTTCTTTGAATTTGATTTGGTTAATCGTTGATCGGAGACCAATATCTGAGTTTGATCGTTATATATCATCTTAAATCTCGATTAGGTTTCATAGTTTTTCAGATCTGTTTATTTTCTCGTCGATTCTTTGAATTTGATCCGATTTGGGTTCATCGTTTGGCTGCTCTTAATTGCTCGTATCCTCTTTAACTTTGTTTTACTCTCTTTTTATTTTACTCAATTGAATCATATTCATGTCTCTTTAACTTAAATACCAAATGAATCATATATGTTGTAACCAAACTCCATTGGCATGATCAAATCCGAAATCAGTCTTGCGGGTGTCATTTTCATTTGATGCAATGGCTAACAAATTTTATTTCTCGGTTAACATTCTTTGCTTAATTACTTGATTATTCAACAGCTTTTATAATGTATTGGGTTTGACTTAGTTCGCTATTGTGTTGTGTTCTGATGAGATTTGATGGAGTAAACAATGGTCTGATTCCATTTTTATTATTAAACCTTGCAGAGGAGGGAGCAGAAGTTCAAGAAAGCCACTGAAATGTATGGAACCGAAGTCATGAAGTAAGTATCACTTCCCATTCAAAAAGACAAATACTTTTAAGCTAGTTCTTTTGTTTCCTGTTCTAATTATTGAGTTGCTTAAGTCGTAAGTGATCATTCATATTTTTGAGAGAGGAAATCTTGAATTTTGAGAGAGGAAATCTTGAACTTGCATTACGCTGTGTTGTTTCAGTTTACAAACGCATCATGACTATGGAAAAAGGTTTCAGAGAGATTGGTTCCAGCCAAATATTTGTTGGAGCATCTTGTTGTATGTACATAAGATGGTGAAGAGAGACGCAGTCCAAAACAAGACTTTCTTTCTCTTTTGTGTCGTCTACATTCATTATGTATGTGAGGCAAAGAATAAGATCTTTTATTTATTCATTGTATTGCAACAGAAATTATTGCTTTAGGTCTGTTATATCCAAATAATCTACTCTTAAGCTCAGCAATCTCCATCATCCAACTGTCTTCTGGTCCATGATCTTATATACTTTCATATGGAAAGAAGATGATAAATGCAAAATGGGTTCTCTTTTCAAGTAACTTGGAGTAAGTGTTTTTTCTTGTGTAATTATAACATTTGAGAAGACAAATCAGTCAACTACATTGAAGAAAAGAAACCACAAACCCCAGAAAAGAACCAAAATTTATCCAGCTCCACGCCAAAGAGGCGATAACAATTGAAAGCGGATTTGATCGAGCATATATAGACCAAATTTTCCGAAAATCAAGTTTAAAATTATTGTGGTTTATGTCATGTATGTTATAAATTGTATATCATGTATGTTTTAATTTTTTTAATATGCAATAATTATTAAATTTTCTATAGTTATAAATTTTATTTTTATATTAATATTTTTTTTTCTAAGAACCACATGTTAAGAGCCTACCATTAAAGACACATAAAATCTTAAACCAAAAATACAATCTCTTAACTATAACTTTTACAAATTTATTACTTAAATATTTCTAAGAACCATTACTAAGAGCTCATTGATAATCATGCTCTCAGAGGCCTAATAACTTAACAAGTACATTTAAGTTTTCTTTTGTCGTTAGCAAATTTTACATTATACTTTCCCGAGAAAATATTTCACAAAATAAGAAAATAAACTAAAAATCGATATATGAACTTGTACAACATCGAACTTACACCAAGATTCCAAATGTGTACTGATGACTGCAAAATAAGGATCACATGAATACTTTATCAGCTCACTGAAATTTCAGACTACTTTGTAGTACGTACTATTTGAAATAGATCGAGACTGTTTCTAATAAAAAAAAATCTTGACTGCATTAAATTCTCAATACAAACATATTATTGTTTGGTTAAATGATCATAAATTCCTAATTCATAGTCTCCTCTTCCTCCGGCTTTGGGGCGTGTAGGACCAAAGATTGGTCATAGGATCATCAATCTCCTAACTGGCTAACTCCTATTGCTTTCACTTATGAAAATGACTTATATCTAAGTTATCACTTTTCACAATTACAAAAACGCACATTTAGTATTTTCACTATTCACAACAATCCAATTCTTTTCTCTTTTCATTCAAGTAAATGATGAATTTAAAGTAAAAACAGGGCAAACATTTTGCAGAGTAATGAATTTTCTCTTCTTCTTTTTTTCTTCTTCCAATTTTACCCACAAATTAAACGCAGAACAAACACAAAAAGCATTATAATCCCAATAGCAAAAACAAAAGACCAGTCAATAGAGAAGAAGAAGAAGAAGAACACCCAACTTTCCAAGTTGAAGAAACAAAGATGGTTTCTTTTTTAACAACCCATCACTGCGCAGTTATACACAAACACACCAACATTTTCTTTAACTCCAAGCACTTTCCAATCCAAGTTTCCATCTTTAGCTCCTGATTTCGGACACCAAGAATTCACCACTATGCCCTCGCCGTGAGGACCTCGTTGCCCACAAAACACCAACAGTTGGTCCCCGCACGGTTTAAACGCCAGTCCCCAACCGTTTGACGAGTCCACCATCGGCGGTAACCTTCCCATTACTTCCCATTTGTTCTTCACCTTATCATACTTCTTCACCATATTGGTTGAGTACTCGAGCGTGAATAGCTCGTTGTTAACCACTACAACAAGAGGTGGAGCCTGTGCTGCTCGGTTCACATTTGGATACATTCCTTCTATCTTCCTCCATTTCCTTGTCTCCAGATCAAATTCCTCCCCAAAAGTAACCGATACATTCGGGCTCGACATGCCTCCAATCACATAGAATTTCCCGTCCATGAAAAACCCCGAGCATAGTCTTCGAGGGGAATGCATATTGGGAAGCATTTCCCATCTCCCTGACGAAGAATCATAAAGCTCAGCTGATGCTAATATATTCCCATTCATATCAGTCCCTCCCGCAACTATAGCAATTCCACCGAGGCTTCCTGATGCAAACAAGCAGCGAGGACGATGCATTCCTTCACATTTGACCCAACACCGAGACCTCAAACTGTATTTCCAAATCACAAACTGAAACAACTCTCTCCCGAAAACCAAAAGCTCGTCATCTACAGCCAAAGACTCTTTATCGGCGAGGTTGAAGCAGTCGTCACATGGCATTTTAGGTAATACCATCCACTTCTTTTTCATAGGAGAAAACATCAACCAACCTCTCGGGTCACAAACCATGAAAACAAGATACTCCACTATCCCCAATTCCTTTCTCAGAGCAAACAAATGACCACCGTTGATCAACTTATTGTACTTCTTGTTTACACATGACAAGGAAGGATAATCCGACCTCGGAACCCAAGCAAGACAATTAAGAGCAACGTCATCGATAAGACCAGGGAGAAGCGAGTCAGTAGATCCCAACCTAAGGCGATGACCATCGTTCTCCTCTCCTACCATCGAATTCATAACTACAGAAGCAGAAGCAGAGACTTCTCTCCTCTTATTCGAATGTTCTTCCGCAGCCATAAATGCTTAAAAACCTATTTCAATACAAAGAATCCAACCCCAACCAACAAAGAAACCTATAGCAACAATACAAACAACAAATTTAGTCAAGACTCTTCTTCTTCTTCTTCAAGTATCAAAGAACAGTCTTGCTTAATTGGGCAACTCTTGTCCCAGTATCCGGACACAGATTTCGACTGTTGCTCCAAAACAATCTCCATCTCTTTATTTATTTTGTCCATCAAATCTTCAAACAATCAAAACTATATAACAACAACATCATCCTCAAAATCTTTTACCCAAACCAGTGAGTTTCCAAAGTTGGAAAATTTTCTAGCTCCGACGCAAAACCCAAATTAATAATCTGTAGAAAATACCGAAATCGATGTCAGAATCGGGAAAACTTTAAACCAATAAAAAAACAGAAAGAAATGTACAAAAAAATCGTTCCTTTTTTCTTCTCCGATCCAAATAGAATCATTTCAGATTAACATGAGATCGATCCTCAAATCCAAGCCAAAGTCATATCTCTATGAAGAGGAGAAATCAGATCCGAATCTGATACTATAAAACTCAAAAATCCCAATAAAAAATCTGAATTTGGAAAATGCGCCCAGATCCAAAAACCAGGATCATACAGAGCAAGAGAGAATGAACAAAATCAAGCAATAAAAAACGAAGAAGAGAAGACTAATCTCCAAGCTTACCCCAAAAAAAAAACTCCACTGGTAGATTTAGATCTCGTCGTCTCGGGTCAATCCCCAGAAATTAATTACCCGTTGAAAATTTCGCCGGCGACCGGCATGGAGTCAAAAGGTAGAGAGAGAGAGTGGACTGGAAAAGCGAGAAACTGAAAAAAATGGTTAGAGAGAAGAAGAAGAAGGTAGGGTTGTTGTTACATATAAACAAGTGAAGAAGCCAAACAAGAGACAAGAAGCTTGTATTAATGTCTATTCCATAAACTTTTAAATATAAAATTAAAAGCTTGTATTTATGTCTTTCATTCTAATCCTAAACTTTCTAAATATTTCCATTTTTACCCCAAAATTTATATATGAAAGGCATAAAAATTCTCGTTTAATCCAGAATGTAATTTTCACTTTTTTTTCTTTTTTTTTGTCATCGTAATTTTCACTTTGTATATGTTATATAATGAATTAGTAACTGTATCCAATCTCCTAAAAAATATTTGTAATTAAAATTTTTGTTAAATCAAAACGGTTTACATAAATCAAAACATAGTTATAAATCCGAAAATAAAAATTTAAGTACTAAATTTACATTATGTGAGAATGGGTTGAATGTTAAGAAATGTTACATTAGTATCTATTATTAATCACACACGTACAAAAATGTTAAGAAATAAATTGAGAGAAAATGTGTAGAAAAAAACGTATAATAATTTATTGATAAAATACATAATTTCTATGTTTGTAGTAAAATAAGATCTCAGTTCAATTACATGTTAAGCGCGACAACAACACACACGATCATAGCCATGTCCTGTTCGCACACAGAAAACTTTATTAGAAGGTCTGCCTCCACATTTCTCAAAACAATCTTCTTTTCTCTTACAAAATACAAGAGGTTCATAGGATCCACAAATTTCCCCGGAGAGGTTTATCTCTCGAGAGGATTTCACATTGTTAATAAGGAGAGAAATTACAACGATGAGAAGAGCAACAAATTTAATTTTTGACGACATCATTTTTTTATGACTTTTCTACTTTATAAGTGAAATACGAAACACTTTTTTGGTTGAATAAATTGATACCTAATAATGCTTGCTTTATAGTTTTTTTTTTCCTGATGTTGTGGTTTTAGCTTTTATGGTTAGAAATTTGAGTAATTATAAAATTGTGTTAGCTTTTAAAGTTACATAAATAACTGTTACATATAAATACATGCGTTATAATTTGCACAAAAAAAGAGAAAAAAGTACATGCGTTATACAAGCTCTTTTAAAGTAAACAATTGAGAAATACATGTATATTATTATCATTTAGATATGTATACAGTATACATGTCCATGCATACATTTACACTTACATTCACAGACATAAATATATACTAGAATTAGTAAAACAATATCTTAGTCTAAGTAATTTACTAGTCAACCATGTGGGAGAGCTCATTGGGTTGAAAGAAGATCGATCCCTTGGTAAATGAAATTGAGGGCATTTTTCTCCCCGTCCACAGAAAAAAAGTAAATCAAAATCAATTTGTTTTAAAATTTATAAACAATGGACAATAACATGAAAATTATCTAGTATTAAATAAAAAGAAAAACAATGACCTCAATCGAGGTCAAACTTGTACGGTTAAGTAGATGCATCTATTCTTCAAAGCTTGTACATTTCTTAAAACGATCAAAAGCATCCGAGTTGTTTTAGTTAAGATCTGAGGTTTCAGAGATCCCATTAGCTTCTTCTTCTTCAATCTTTGAGGCAGCATTGCGTTTGCACCAACAAAAATACTCAGGGACGTGCCCGTCTTCTCCAATGACCCATGGATGCTCCGACACATTCTTCAGTGTCATTCTCTGGCTCGGATCTGCAAAACCGCCATTGATACACACACATAAAGATTCAATTCTACGCTTTGTACAGTTTAACTACACCAAAAGGATTGAAATAAATCACCTTTGCAAAGGAGACCTTCGATCAAATCTCTAAGAAGAGGATTCAGTCCATCCGGGATTATCAAAGGGTTGTTAACAATCTGTAAGAGATAACAGATTATCAACCACTGGAGGTTATAAGATTTTCAATTAGATTTCTTAAAATCCAACGGAAGCATTGATCAGATGCAAAACCTACCTTGTCGTACGTGTCCTGAAGAGTATCCGCAAGAAACGGGTATTGTCCCAATATCATACAATACAAAGTAACTCCCACTGCCCATGTATCCGCCGCTCTGCCACTATACGTTATACCTGATACTGATTTTGATCCAAAAAAAAAAGATACTCGCTTATTCTCCATACACTTGGAGTTAAGACCAAGCTTAGAGAGACTAGAAAGGAAGCTGACCTAAACAACATTCTGGAGCAGTGAAGACTGGAGTCCCGGGAGATCGACGCAGTTGATCATCATCATCCTGTAGCAACAACAGATCGATGCTAACACTCAGATCACACGATGCATATCAAGGATTAATGAAGACCAAAAATTAACATAAAATTTCTCACCTTGAATACTTGGCTGACACTGAAATCTCCTATCTTCACTGTCCCGCTACTAGTAACCAGCAAATTGTCGGGTTTAATGTCCCCGTGAATTACATCCTGTTTTTCCCACATAGAAACAGTATCAAGACAGTATTAGGTTATGAGCCATGAAGTGAGAGAAGCATGCTAAACAATGAAGATCATACATGAGCATGAAGATACATCAGGCCAGTAACTATATCCCGCAAATACTTTCTGGCAGTTTTCTCTCCGAGAGCACCTGGCGGTCCAGAACCGTCATACACCCATTTCCCATCAACGTATTCGAGAACTAGGAGAAACCAGAAGGACAAAAATTATAAGTTTGAAGGCTCTTTCCATGGAGAGTGTATATCGTAGAAAAGAGAAAGGAAATTAAGTACCCATGTAAAAATGATCAGTTTCAGGGTCATCTATCACCTCAATGAGGTTAACGATGTTAGGATGCTCCAAAATTTTCATAATCATAACCTGAAAATGATGAGATAAATGAGAGTAAACATAACTTCCCTAAAATGAAACCAACAGAAATACTGTTTAGCAATGCAAAAAACTAAATATACCTCTCGAAGAACATCACTCATAGCAGTCTCTGAAGGTGCAACCCTTAGCCTTAATAAATGTGACTTGTGAAATGCCTGAAAATCCAAGTATTAAATCATAATATGCCAGAGAGCTACAAGTCATATAAGTGATCAGTTAAACATATTAGCTTGTATATTTTGCACTATATTACAGGATCATAGTTCAAAGTAATAACATCAGCTAAACAAAACAAAACAAAAAAAAGGTTTCAGTTTCACGCGGTAATGAGGGAAAGAAACAGGAGGTTACCTTGATAGCATAATACTGGCCGTCTAACGTGCTTCGATATAAAACCTGTTGTGAATGCAAAAAAAAAAATGTTATGGAATCCAAAACCCGGGATACTTTTGGAGGCTACACTGAAAGGATTGGATAGTATTGTGTAAATGAGATCACACTTACCACTTTACCATAGCTACCAGCTCCAATTTTACATACACGAACATACTCATTGATTGTCTTGTCACCATTTTCATCCTAGATATCAAACAACAACTAAATTGTTATAGACACGCCAAGGGATATTCTAAGAAGCAATAATATGAGAGATATGCACAAGGAGTCACTTACCTCTCCACGTATAAGTTCATTAGTTTCTCTCACTGGAATGTGCCTGCAGATTAATCCATTATCTAATCTATATTTCAAAATTTCCTCAGATCGTTTAGAGCGGCTCTTCTGCTCTACTTCTTCTTCATCCTCTTCTTCTTCTCCTCTCGCGGTGCTAGTTACATCACTATCACAGGAATATGTATCATCATCGTAGGGCTTAGGCGATTGTCGGGTTCTACTACCAGAAGTGCCAAAGCATCCAAAGCAACCCATGGTACGGGCAAACAAAAAACTATCACGAAACATGATCTACTTCTCAAAAAAAAAAGAAAAAGAAAGTGCTCCTCAATGTATAAAATCCTCAAGTTAACTGAAGAACCTGTACCAAAAAAGTAACATCAACATTAACATCCTGAATTGAGCATCCAAATAATTAAAACACAAAAACCTCTGTAGAAATCGAAATCTTACCCCGATATAAAAGGGGTTTTGAGGGCTTCAAGCCCGATGAACTTGACTATTCCAAAGGATGCCATTCAGCGAGATGAATAATACAACTTGAGATATCATAACCACTGCAATTGAAACGCGACATGTCCAAGACTGAAAACCTTATAAGTAAACTATATTTATATCAATTCTTCAGCTTCCTTCTTCACGAGCAGCAACTCGTTGAATGCATAGCCCCAACTGTTAATAGCTACACAGCTCCAACAACCGCCAATAAATTCAAGTTGGAATACAAGGCTTCTGCAAGAAAAAAGGTCAAATTCTCATTAAATTCGCTGATGGTAGCACCCACTACGACTCATTTTACAAATTTAAAAGCTTGTGTTGACATTGTGGGTATTATGATTCTGGCGTAAAGGTGTACACTTTGTCAATCCACATAGTCAACTCTAACGAACGAAAGAAAAAAAAACCATCGAAATCATTGTAGTATCGAACAATGCAAAGATGGAGAGAAGAACAACCAAATTCTACAGCAAACTCAATAACCCCCAAGAAAATGGCTTCAAATTCACATAAATCACAAACCAGAATCTCCCTAAATTTTGAAAATTGAAAAAAAAACCCTAATTTCGGAATCGGATGCAATGAAATTTTGTATCAGAAGATTCGGCAATCGAAAAAAACAGAGATTGAAGGTAAGAGCGAAAATCATACATTAAAGCTGATTTTTGAATTCGATCGGAGCAAAGGAAGATCGCAAGAAAAGGGCTCTCTCAACGTCGTGCGTGAGAGATTTAGACACAAAAAAAAAAGCTTCGAAGCCTTTGATCGCGATTCTCTCCCCTTCTGTTTTTTTTTTTTTTGGGTTTATATTTTTTTTTGTTTATTCTTTTCAAAAAGGAGTTTTATATTTAAATCAGCACCAGCTAATGTGACACAAACAGCTATAACTAAATTCATTGGTTCTCTAACAATATAATTAAAGGATCTTCTACATTCTATAGTTTTACTAATCAAACAACACATTATGGAGTTTTTGAGCATACATCTAAAATACTTACCTTTACTTAAGTTTTTGTATATTACATCATCATCTTTAAAATTTGTAAAGCATATTACAAATTTCCTAGAGAATTCTTTGATTTTATCAAAAAAAATTAGCTTACCAAAAAAAAAATTAACAGTGATTATATATTTGTTTTCATTAGCATAATTGATTCTTTAATTTTGTTCACAATTAATGTCTTCATATTTAAATATGTTTCTATGGAAAATATCTGAATACGATTCCAAATCGTGGGCAAAGAAAGAAACACAAAACAAAAGGGAAAGAAATTGTCGTCACTCGCTGATACAAAAAGGCTTTGTGAGTGTCCCAATTCCATTCACGCAGTTTTATTAGTGTTTATTATCTGAATTCTGACACTTTCTCTCTTCACGCCGCCGCAAATGACCGTCGGAGTTTTAGCTTTGCAAGGCTCTTTCAATGAGCACATCGCGGCTCTGCGGCGGCTCGGTGTCCAAGGCGTCGAGATTAGGAAGGCTGACCAGCTTCTCACCGTTTCTTCTCTCATCATTCCTGGCGGCGAGAGCACCACCATGGCCAAACTCGCCGAGTACCATAACTTGGTCCGGTCCTCTCTCTCTAGAATCTAAATTTATTGTTTTTGCGAGGACCCACTTGAAGAAACTAGTAAAGGTTCCTTTTTTATGTGTGTTTTGACACTAATCTGGCGTTATTCACCAAAATTTTGGATTTTTTCAACTCAAGTTATTAGATTCTCCAGAATTTCAGTCAATCGTCTCTGATACCTTAATAATTCAGTTAGTATTGTTCAAAGAAATTGGCTTTGAGATTGTAGATGAAGGAACTTTGGGATTAAGCTGAGAGTTAGTCTTCAAGTAAATGTTTTGTACCTGAAACCTTTAAACATTGTGGACCAACCTACTCTTTGATTAGATGATCTTATGCATGATTTTCCCTATCTTTAATGGCACCGATGATGAGTCTAGCTAGAATCTTGAAAGGGAGAGCTTTCATTTACGTTTGTAGTTGTGAGTACGAAGAATAGTATAGAAGTCTCTTCTCTGCTCTAATTTTCTTTCATTTGTTGCTCTTTTGTAGTTTCCGGCTCTACGTGAGTTTGTGAAGATGGGGAAACCTGTTTGGGGGACATGCGCGGGTCTTATATTCTTGGCAGACAGAGCGGTTGGTGAGTACTTTTAATCCATCTTGCTGTCATTTGTGTTGCGAAATAGTTAGAAACTAAAAAACGTGAACATGTTGGAAATTTCAGGTCAGAAAGAGGGAGGTCAAGAGTTAGTTGGTGGCCTTGATTGCACTGTGCATAGGAACTTCTTCGGCAGCCAGGTAAAATTATGTCTCTTACCAAGATTCCGAGTTCATGTTTAAGAGATGTGTAAACACATATGTAAATTAATCTTGACTTGCAAAATGTGGAAAAAGTGACTGCTTATATCAGCCTGAGTTGTGATATACTTATATAGACAACTCGGTCTTTTCATAAATCAATTGGAGTAAAAAGATTTGTAGGTCTCTGGTTGACTAATTTCATATTGATTCACATCTTAAATTGTTCTTAAATTTGTTTTCGATGTGTAGATTCAAAGTTTTGAAGCTGACATCTCAGTACCTCAACTAACATCTCAAGAAGGCGGGCCAGAGACATACCGGGGAGTGTTCATACGTGCTCCAGCTGTTCTTGATGTAGGTCCTGATGTTGAAGTCCTGGCGGATTATCCCGTCCCATCAAACAAGGTCTTGTATTCAAGCTCCACCGTACAAATCCAAGAGGTTTGCTCAATTCACTAATGTTCATGAAACGATTACTCTTTTGTGAGCACTTGTATGAATCCCTTCTTGTTGGTTTCATTTTTTCGGGATAAATCAGGAAGATGCTCTTCCTGAAACAAAAGTCATTGTTGCTGTGAAGCAAGGAAACTTGTTAGCTACTGCTTTTCATCCCGAGCTTACTGCAGACACGCGGTGGTAATTAGTTAACTTTTTCCCGGTCTTTTGATATCTTCAACAACGATCTATATGCTCGGATTTCACTCTTTCTGGTTTCATTTTTTCCAGGCACAGTTATTTCATAAAGATGACGAAAGAGATCGAACAAGGAGCTTCTTCAAGCAGTAGTAACACTATTGTATCTGTTGGAGAAACAAGTGCCGGTCCCGAGCCAGCTAAGCCTGATCTTCCTATATTTCAATAACTGAACAGAGAGAAGAGACACACTTCTTAAAATAAAAACTATAGAAAGTGTCAGATTCTTTATCTTTCTTACGATGTTTTGGAAAAATTGCAAGCTAGTTTGCAATTTGCTCACAAGAAAGTTTCACAAGACTCTTTAATGGATTCATGTACTTGTTTCTTAATACAACTTTTGTGTACCTTTGAAGCTCAAACAGCTTTCCTAGTTCATTTTGGTTTGTGCCTTGTGAATTGTGAACAGAGGTCGTTTGGCCAACAATCGAGCTTTAGAAAAGTGGTTAAAATGGTTAAGAAGCTAGCCCGGTTTGTAGTAAACCGGTCAGCTGACTTTGGCGTGTTTGACTTCTTTTTTTTCTTGCTTTCTCGAAAAGGTGCAATCTTGTAATAGTGGGCGGCTTCGGGCCAATGAAAGTCAAGAAAGTTACTTAAAATGCACACATTTACAGATATGTTAAGACATGAGGGCTTTCTTCTTCATTTAAGGCATCCTCACGTTTTTGCTACTCGTTTCCTTGCACATAAAGGCACCAAGAACATACAATTAAACTGAAAAGTTTTAGAGAAAGATTTAGATTTGTTTACATAGTGTGATTACATAATATTAGCAAGTTACTATGAGAAAAATCGGTGAAGTTTGGTTAATTGGGGAAAAAATGAAGTAATTACAAATATGTTTTGATCATGAGGCATTGAGAAATAGGTAAAAACTAATGTGAATTGATAATATATGTATGGTTGTGTTTAATTAAACAACTCTTTTCTAGCTTAAATACTTGATGTTGAAGCTTCATCAAGCTAGGTTATTGTTAACAAATCAATGGAGACGACTTGAGATGAACTCAAAGAGTCGGCTTCTTTCTTAAGATGAAGCAAGGGATATTATCATATGGGGTTTTAATAAGTCAACTCAATTCTTTCTCCACTCTATATAATCCCTTCTTCTGCAACAACATTTCACCACACCAATAACACAAACATTTTGAAAAACCAAAGAAGAAGAAGAAGAACAAGCAGAAGCTAACTAAAGAAGAAGACTTGAACTCGAGAGATGGGGCGCAGACAGTCATATGTGCTTGTCGCGCTCATTGCATTGCTTCTCTTGACCGATATTGTCATTGCAGAGAGCGATGGCGGCAAAGGCAACGGTAACAACGGCAAGGGGAACGAGGTACAAGTAGACAAGGGTAAAGGAGATGATGGCAAAGGCAAAAGTAACGGTAACGGTCCAAAGGACAAAGACCAGGAGAAGAAGGACAAGGAGAAGGCGGCCAAGGACAAGAAGGAGAAGGACAAAAAGGATAAGGAGGAAAAAGAAAAGAAGGATAAGGAAAGGAAGGAAAAGGAGAAGAAGGAGAAAGAGGAAAAGGAAAAGAAGGATAAGGAAAGGAAGGAAAAGGAGAGGAAAGATAAACTGGAAAAGGAAAAGAAGGACAAGGAAAGGAAGGAGAAGGAGAAGAAGGAGAAAGAGAGGAAGGAGAAGGAGAAGAAAGACAAGGAGGAGAGTGAAGCAGCTGCGAGATACAGAATATTATCACCGTTGCCTACAGGACAAGAGCAGGCCATGTGCCAAGGTCGGGGATCATGTTATTACAAGACCCTTGTTTGCCCTGGTGAGTGTCCCAAGAGGAAGCCCACGAAGAACAAGGACACCAAAGGTTGCTTCATTGACTGCACTAACAAATGTGAAGCTACCTGCAAATGTAAGTACATTCTATTCAATTGGTCTCTTTTGTTTAGATTTCAGTCATGGATTAATTAGTTGGGGTACAAGGAATTGATATCTTCTAGCCCAAGTAACTTGAACTAATTCCGGTTTTCTTCTCTCTTTCAGGGAGAAAAACGAACTGTAATGGCTACGGATCTTTGTGCTACGACCCTCGATTTGTTGGAGGAGACGGTGTGATGTTCTATTTCCACGGATCCAAAGGTGGAAACTTTGCTATCGTTTCAGACAACAATCTCCAAATCAACGCTCACTTCATCGGTACGAGACCCGTTGGCAGAATTAGAGACTTCACATGGGTTCAAGCCCTAAATGTCATGTTCGAAAACCACAAGCTCGTGATCACAGCCAACAGAGTGAATCAATGGGATGAAACATCTGACGCCTTTACCATCAGATACGATGGAGAACTCATCACTCTCCCTGAAGACGAACAATCCGAATGGAGGGAAATGTCAGGACAAAAGAGAGAGATCATCATCGAAAGAACTGACGAGAGAAACAGCGTAAGAGTACTTGTCTCTGGTCTTGTTCAGATGGACATCAGAGTGAGACCTATAGGGAAAGAAGAGAACAGAGTTCACAACTACCAATTGCCGCAGGATGACGCTTTTGCCCATCTCGAGACTCAGTTCAAGTTCTTAGACCTAAGTGAGCTCGTTGATGGTGTTTTGGGGAAAACCTACCGTCCTGATTACGTCAGCTCCGCCAAGACTGGAGTCCCAATGCCTGTATTGGGAGGAGAAGACAAATACCAAACGCCTTCTCTGTTCTCGCCGACTTGCAGACTCTGTAGGTTCAAGCCTCAAGAAGAATCACTTTCTGCTGACATCTAATGTGGAGAAGGAGAAAGATGGAAACTTCTTTGATTTTTGAATAAATTCATGGAAATTTCGTATTTGTAACTGTTTTGTTTCTGGAAATATTTTATATTCATAAAAAGTGATGTAATAAGAGCCAAGAAGATAATATTTGGCCCGTTTGTGATGTTTTTGAGGGTTTAAGAAATGTAAGACATTTCTTGTGCCAGAAGCAAACCCTTGATTTCTTATTGTTTCCTTTGTTGTATTTTGTGTACCTATACGTTTAAATAACAATTAAAAAAATAAAACTATATTTGTGTGTATATTCATGTATTTGAATCTGACATTAAGTTTCTTGGTTCCAGTATTTTGTATGTATTTCACTTTAAAAGCAAGTGTTTCTTTGGGGTTCTCAAGAACAACTGGAGATGCTTTTAGAGCACTCTTTTCACCAAAACTTATGTAAACCAATAGCAAAAATCAGATTTAAATAATCAAATAAATTAGTGCACAAAATAAAAGTTTGCAACTTTCTAGGCATAGTTCATGTGATCCAAGGAAATTAAATTATGTTACACATCACATGAGTACATGACTTCAATACAAGCTACTCAAAATTTTTAATTAAATGAAATTAACATACAAATGTCAACTCCACGAATGATGATTAGAGTTAGTTCAACCACTCGTAGTTTGATTATTTTTTTTAATATTAAAAATACAGTGCCTAGATCCGTGATCGATGGCCCTCATTAGCTTTTTATCCTTTAATCTACGAATAGATATTGTGGAAAACATACTCCACGACGCCGCAGAGATAATGTGAAAAAAGTTGAATTGATCATTAGTATATATTGTTGATCAAAAAAAAAAAAAAAAAAAAAAAAAAAAAGATCATTAGTATATAACATTATTGTAGATATTAGTAATATTTTTAATAATGTCCTAGATCACCTTTTTGTTCAAGGTCCTAGATCAACTAGCTAAAATTGTTAAGATCTACAGTTATGTTTTTGACGTAAGATATATAGCTATTCTCGTCTAACAAATTTTAAATTTTGTAATTAAAAGTATGGTAATTGGTTAATCATTTTCGTTTGTGAATTATTATGTTACGTGAAACGTAGTGTGCTTCCCTAACATTTAGCCGATTTTCTCTCTAATTTTTTATGATCAAGCAGCGTTCCATAGACATACATTATTGGAAAACATAATAAGTAAAGACTTAACCTAGCTTAATAATTCGTTAGTAATTTAATCAGATTTTGCAATGCCTCGTAAACTGTAATACTCATATTAGAACTTGCGGACTTAAGTTTTCAGAGGCTTTCGTGTATAAAGATTAAAGAGTATCTCAAAAATTGTGGATAATTAGGACTGGTCATTGTGAATATGAGAAATTGTCGTTTCAATGGAAATTTGATGAGTTGATTCGTGGTTAATAATTTATATCTCTATTTACTTTATTTTTCTATAGGCTGACTTTTCCCTATTAAGAAATGCAAGTTTTCATTTTTAGTTAAATACTCAATTCTTGGACTTGAATTTGAAATCAAGTGGTGGTTCTCCCAAAAGAATTTAATAAACAAAAGTCGAAGCTGTTTCTAACACGGTCTTCGATTCTTCATGTGATTTTGATCAACTCTGGACCGTCAATTAAGCCGGTCTCTCCTGCTTACTTCCAGCCTCTCTGGTCTATAAGAACACTCCCTCTACTTCTATCAAATCAATACCCACGTACAGAAATATACAACAAAAGACTATTTCTTTCAAAACCACAAAAGAAAATGTCGCGGGTTTTTGTGACTATTATCGTGCTTGTGTCTGTTTTCGCGGTTTCTGCTACAGAGAAAGGGAAGAAAGGTGCTTATGATGCAGCTTCAACGAACTACAAGGTTTTGTATTCACTTGGCTCGGGTCAAGAGCGAGTTCAATGCTTGGCTAGAGGATCTTGTAACCAGAAGATCCTCACTTGTCCTAAGGAATGCCCCGAGAGGAAACCGAAGATGAATAAGAAGCAAAAAGCTTGTTTCATCGATTGTAGCAGCAAATGTGAAGTCACTTGCAAATGTAAGTCTTAGATCTCAACCTTTTGGAACATTTTAAAAACTCCAAAATGTGTTTTTTTTTTAATATATTTTGATTAAGTTTGTAACATTTGTCAACGTGAGATTTCTAACACACTTACTAATCTTGGTTAATTTTTGTTCTTGAATAGGGAGGAAAGCAAACTGCAACGGGTATGGATCTTTGTGTTACGACCCAAGATTTGTGGGAGGAGATGGAGTGATGTTCTACTTCCACGGAAATAAAGACGGGAACTTCGCCATCGTCTCTGACAAGAATCTTCAAATCAATGCACATTTCATTGGTACAAGACCTGCTGGTAGAACAAGAGACTTCACATGGGTTCAAGCCTTCTCAGTGATGTTCGATAACCACAACCTTGTCATCGCAGCCAAGAAGGTTTCGTCTTGGGACGATTCTGTAGACTCTCTCGTGGTGAGATGGAACGGAGAAGAAGTTGAAGTTCCTACCGGAGGTGAAGCAGAGTGGAGAATTGATCTTGAAGAAAGGGAAGTTGTTGTTGAGAGAACAGATGAGAGGAATAACGTGAGAGTCACGGTATCTGGCATTGTTCAAATGGATATTCAGGTTAGACCAATTGGGAGAGAAGAAGATAGAGTTCATAACTATCAGCTTCCTAAAGATGATGTTTTTGCTCATCTAGAGACTCAGTTTAAGTTCTTTAACCTGAGTGATCTCGTCGAGGGCGTTTTGGGGAAAACATATCGGCCTGGATACGTTAGTCCGGTTAAGACCGGAGTCCCGATGCCTCTGATGGGTGGAGAAGACAAGTACCAAACTCCTTCTCTGTTCTCGCCTCTCTGTAATGTCTGCAGGTTCCAAGGCAAACCTGGTCCTGGAGTGGCTAAGTACTAAAATCTTTAAAGACTTATTTGTTTTTGTTTACCAAAGTGTGTTTAAATTGAGCCTCTAATTGTAGTACTGTTTTAGCATCGTTAATTTGAGATATTATCGATGGTTTATGTCTTTGTGTTTGTTATTTGTATCACATACATAATAAAAAGGATTATTTTCTTGTGTTTTCTCAGTTTCGGTTCGTTGTACAAGAAACATGTAATCAAACATAAGGTTAAAGTTCATTTTAGGGTTTAACATGTTTCTTTCTAGGGTTTAACTTAGAAACTATTTAGTGGAACTTCTTCTTCTTTTGCAAGCAATCTTGCATTCTCTGGAATTTCAGAATGGCCCAAACCAAATGCCAGAGCCCTAACTCCGGCCAAAGAGCCTCCGTTCTGTGAAGAAGAGACCTAGAAGTTTGCCACGTCATGAAGTTACTCAGCCGATCTCCTCCTCCGGTTCTTATCACAAGATCCGGAACCGGCACAACCGATGTATACATACACTCCTCGACATCACTCAACTCCAAAGCTACAGGACCATCTCCATTTTTACACTTTCTAACGCAAGAATCGCGAACAGCGTGAACAATCTCGACACTTGTGCTGTAAGCAACGCAAACCACAACAATCAGATCTCTATTCTCCTCCGTAAGCTTCATCAGTTTCTGCGTGGCAGCTCTAAAACGCTCGTTTAACGAATTCAAATCACCGGCAAAGATAATTCTGACGCCGTTCATATTCCCGGATACAGCTTGATCAATCGTGAGCTCGACTTTCTCCAGCATTAGATCCATCACACACTTGACTTCTTCAGGTCCTCTCTTGAAATTGTCCATACCAAACGCGTAGAGTGTGACGTACGGTACACCAATCTCTTTGCAGTACTGAAGAATATATTTCACGGATATGAAACCGGCTCTGTGTCCTGCGTCTAAGCCTTCAAGATTGCGTTTCTTGGCGAACCTGCGGTTTCCATCCATGATGAATGAAATGTTAGTAGGGATTGGACCGACGCATAGAACTTTGAATATGAATTTCCTCATTAGACTCATTAAAGCGTTGAAGATTTGAGTGAATTCGCCTACTTCTTCTTGGGTATTCATATCAGAAAACCGGGATTTTATTATGGTTATCGGAGAGAATTCAAGAACTTTGGTGTTTTTGGTTTTGTTGAGAGTGGATGGAATATAAACAAAAAAAAATGGAGTTTTTTTCTTTTAGAGGGAATGCAAATGGAATGATCATATGATACGGCTGATTTTTAGGGGGAGGGAGAAAATGGGTGATTTAGTGATTGATGGCTTTCTTCTTGGTTTAATCAAATATGTAATTTCTTTTTAAGTAAGGACCATATTAAATTTTTAAAAAACACTTCTGTATCTAATAATTTATCTATAACCACTTTTAAATTATTACTTTTTAAATTTAATTAAAAAAAAAAAAGACTACAGAAATATGTTATGGGCTTATTTTTTAATTAACCTCTGCACAAAATTGTATTGGTTTTCAGAGTGGTATCAGTTGAAACGCCTCTGATAATGCTCACCGTACGTGATAGCAGAAAGACTGTTTGAACTGTTTTGAACCTAAAATCTGTAACATCAACTCTCTTTCTGCACCTTCAAGCTGAAAACCCACTGCAAGAAATTTGGACTCAAATCCCAAACCAGCCAAGAAATCTGGCAAATGGAAGAATCAGTTGTTCTCCTCAACAAGACAGAAGTAAACCTCTAGATGAATCTAGCTAGAAGATATAGATGAATCTAGCTAGAAGATTCTCTCGAAAAACAATTTTTTAAAAGTTATTTGGCAGGTGACTGAGATTGCCTTTATGTTCTTAGATGGCCAAGTACTAAATCTTTAAAGATTTGTTTGCTTTTTTGTTACCAAATTGTGTTTAAATTAAGCCTCTAATTGTAGTGTTTTAGCATCGTTAAATCCAAAGATTATCGATGTTTTTGTGCCTTCGTGTTTGTTATTTGGATCCAATACATAATAAAAATGATTTTCTTGTGCTTTTTCGTTGCGATTCATAGTTTATTGTCGGCGAGAAACACATAAATCAAACGTAGTTAAGGGTATAAGTTCGTTCTAGGGTTTAACTTAGAAACAATTTAATCGAGCTTTTTCTTCTTCTGCAAGCAATCTTGCATTCTTTGGAATTTCAGAATGGCCCAAACCAAATGCCAGAGTCCTAACTCCGGCCAAAGAGCCTCCGTTCTGTGAAGAAGAGTCCTCGAAGTTTGCCACGTCATGAAGTTACTCAGCCGATCTCCTCCTCCGGTTCTGATAACAAGATCCGGATCTGGCACAGCCGATGTATACATACATCCTTCAACATCACTCACCTCCAAAACTACAGCACCATCTCCATTTTTACACTTTTTAACACAAGATTCTCGAACAGCGTGAACAATCTCGAGATTTGTGCTGTAAGCAACGCAAACCACCACAATCAGATCTCTATTCTCCTCCGTTATCTCCATCAGTTTCTGCGCCGCAGCTCTAAAACGCTCGTTTAACGAATTCAAATCACCGGCAAAGATTATTCTCACCCCCTTTAGATTCCCGGATACAGCTTGATGGATCGCAAGCTCGACTTTCTCAAGCATTAGATCCATCACACACTTGACTTCTTCAGGTCCTCTCTTGAAATTATCCATACCAAACGCGTAGAGTGTGACGTACGGTACACCAATCTCTTTGCAGTATTGAAGAATATATTTCACGGATATGAAACCGGCTCTATGTCCTGCGTCTAGGCCTTTAAGATTGTGTTTCTTGGCGAACCTGCGGTTTCCATCCATGATGAATGAAATGTTAGTAGGGATTGGACCCACGCATAGAACTCTGAATAAAAATTTCCTCATTAGACTCATCAAAGCGTCGAAGATTTGAGTGAATTCACCTACTTCTTCTAGAGTATTCATCTCGGAAAATCGGGCTTTTTTGGTTATCAGATGAGATCATTCAAGAATACATTGCGGTTTTTGGTTTTGTTGAGAGTGAAATATAAACAAGAGCAATGAAGTTTTTTTTCTTTTTGGAGGGAATGCAAATGGAATGAGCATATGATACGGCTGATTTTTAGGGTAAGGGAGAAAATGGCTGATTAGTGTTTACACTTTCTTCTTGGTTTAATCAAATATGTAATGACCCCGGTTAAGAAAAAATGCAATTAAAAAAAAAATTATATTTAGTCAAGATAAAAGAAATATGTATATCTGCTTAACTATCAGTCTATCACAGAAATTTCTGGAAAATTAAACTCTACACAAGATTGTGTTGGTTTTGGACCAGAAACACGTATATAAATACTCTTCTAAGATAGAATGGAAATGACACGAAAGTGGTTGTGAGGTCTATCTATTTATTCTACTTTCCGTTTTTATCTTTTAGTTTCAATTAAATTCTTTTTTCAAATCTCTAATTAGTAATCCAATGAGCCATCATTTTTATTTATCAACAAGAAAATAGACTATATTAACCAGATTTGAGGATGTCAATCAAAATCAAATCTGATAAAAGTATAACCATCATAGTAGGATGATAATGTTGTTTTCATTAATACCCCACTTACACTTACAAAACCAATTCACACCCACCTTCACAAATCTCCCTCCCCTCAAGTAGTTTGTCAATTACAAACTTATGTTCATTAAGATTTAAAAATGATTTTTTTTGATAATTTTTGTCATAAAATATTTATAATTTGTTCAATTCAAAGTACAATTTTTATAAATATTTGAAAATTACAATGATATGCTGACATGTATAGTGTGGAAAATGGAATTCGAAAAAGTGGAACATAATCTCTGTTTCCTTAGAGAAATGGCAAAAGTAAATGAAAACTGTCTCACTAAAAAGGCAAATGAAAGTTTTTTTTTTTGAAAAACAAAATGAAAATGAAACTTATTCACGGCTTGAGAAACTGTTTCCTTTAATGGGAATCTTTCGATCAATTCCTATGTAGTATTTCACATGCAGACAAATCTAATAATATACGATCAATTTACTGATTTGGGCGTTAAAATGTCTTGGAAACAATATTTAATCCGTTATAGTTTTATTTTTATTTTGATATAATTCTTTTTTTTTTTTCATTTTGATATGAATTAAAGTTAAATCCTGTGTCTTTTTTTTGGGTAAGTAATCCTCTGTGAAACTCTTAAAATTACGTTACATATTTTAGTCAAAAATTAGAAGTTCACTTACGTTAAATATGCTAAAAATTAAAGAGAGCCCACCACAAATCAATTTTTTGTTTTGCTTTTCCTTAATTTTCAAGCAAAGTTGCAAGTTGCTCCTTCCATTATCATACACCACATTCTCCATTATTCCTCCCACCGTTCCATACACAGGATTTGATAATTACAAACAAAGTAATGATTTTCTTTTTAGTTTTTGCACACACACAGAAACACACAGTGTGTAATATACATTATCACAGTCATACCAACTACTGATAATATTTTATACACTTTAATTATTAGCTCTATTTGTTCAAATGTTATCAATTAGAACCTGATTAATTACTCTGTTTTTTTTTTAAAGCTATAACTGCTAAATCTAAAACCATTACAATAAACAAAAATACAACTATACACAGCGGCAAAAAGGCTATATATATCCAATAATTTTGCCTGGAGGTAAAGCAATTCATGTGATAAGATGTCATGGAAATTTCACAAACAAAAAAAAAATCATCATTGGTTATTAACAATCAACTTAGTTGTAAAAATGTTGACCTCTTAACCAATCAATACCCCCATTTCAATATAACCCCTTACTCTTCATATAAACTCCATATCTCACACAAACAAAATATCAAACATTCTTGAAAACAAAGCCATGGACCATTCTCTCATCATCCTCCTCTTCACCGTCCTCCTCCTACTCACCACCACTCCCGGAACCCTATCTCAGCCCTCTCCAGCCGTCGCTCCGGCACCACCAGGACCCACAAACGTTACCAAAATCCTAGAGAAAGCTGGTCAATTCACCGTCTTTATCCGACTCCTCAAATCCACCGGAGTTGCTAACCAACTCTACGGCCAACTAAACAACTCCGACAATGGAATCACTATCTTCGCACCGAGTGATTCCTCGTTCTCCGGTCTCAAAGCCGGAACCCTAAATTCCTTAACCGACGAGCAACAAGTAGAGCTAATTCAGTTTCATGTCATACCAAGTTACGTCTCTTCCTCTAATTTCCAAACCATAAGTAACCCTCTCCGGACTCAGGCCGGTGACTCCGCCGATGGACATTTCCCTCTCAACGTTACCACCAGTGGCAATACCGTAAATATCACGACCGGTGTAACCAACACCACCGTCTCCGGTAACGTCTACAGCGATGGACAGCTCGCTGTTTACCAGGTCGATAAGGTTTTGCTTCCTCAGCAAGTGTTCGATCCTCGTCCTCCTGCTCCGGCTCCGGCTCCGTCGGTCTCGAAATCGAAGAAGAAGAAGGAAGACAGTGATAGTTCCAGTGATGATACTCCGGCGGATGCCTCGTTTGCTTCACGTAATGTTGGTTCTCTGCGTGATGCGGTGTCGTTTTGCGTCATGAGCGCATTACTCGGATGGTTTTATTTGTGATGATAAATATTATTACTCATGATTTCCTGCCATGTGGGTAATATTTGTCTCTTGGTTTTCATATGATTTTGTGTTAATCAACTCCTTTTGTTTTTTTCTATTTCCATTTTTGTGCGAGTGAATTTTGTTTTTGTTAATTAATATGATCTCGTTTGTCTCTAGATATGGTATGCTTAAATGATCATACATACATACATAGACCAGATTTTCGTATCTGGTAGAGAAACAAAAACTATACTAGATCATCACCCGTACTGTAGTACGGGTTGAATTTCATTTATTACAAAATTTATATATTATATACTCTCTCCGTTTTCGAATAGTTGTCGTTTTAACTATATGCACACAAATTAAGAAACTATTAATGTTGTTAGTTTTTCAATATAAAAATATCATTAATTATCTACCTAAACATAATTTAACCAATAGTAAATCAAGTTGCATAATAAAAATAAATATAAAAAATAAAAAAGTAATAAATTTTGCATCGAAAACTGAAAACGACAACTAATTAAAAACAAAAAAATTTCTCTAAAACGACAACTATTCGAAAACGGAGGGAGTAGTTATAGAATAAAATCGTGATATAATATAATAGTAAGTAAAAAAATATTTATTTTTTTATGTCAGTCCATATATATAATATTAGAATGAATATATTTTAATTTTTTTGTAATCCTCAATTATGGATATATTTTTTAAAGATATGAAAACGGAAAATAATATTATTTTCAAAAAAATAATATTGTTTGAACAATGAGTAATTAATTTATGTTAACAACCACAAAATGAGAGTGCATATAATTTAGTTAGATCAAAAATCAAAATATCATAATTGAATCGCATCTAAAACGTAGATTATTTTGAATTAGTTAAAAAAGTTAGCTATTATTTTGAATTAATATAAGAAATTATTTTTTCAAAATCTAATTCATTGGTTGTTGAAATAGAGATTTGTTTGAGCTAATTACGGAATTTACCAATTATTCACATAATCGAATATGTTATGAACATATATTTGGTATATAATAATACCAAATTCGATCCATGTGTGGAGTCTATATTTTCATTTTACAATCCCTATGAAAATATTGTGGCACAATCTATTATTCATTATTTCCAAAATTGTTTGCAGAATTAAATTTTCAAATATTTAGAAGTGTCAAACCTTATTTAACTCATCTCATCATAAAATCTTAAAATGTCGTCTATTATAAGGATCATAACTTTCTATCATATAATACATTACTTTTAACCCGCCGCCTACTATAAATATATTAAACATATCTTTTTAGAAAATCAAATTAGTATTTATAATTTTTTATCTTTTTAATCTATTAAATATTTATGATATTCTTTAATATATTAAATTAAACTTGTTTTTAATATATTAAAATTTTTATTGTAGTATGTAAAATTATGAATTTAAAAAATATATATATGAAACTAAATATAAATATTCAAATAGTTATAAGGATCATAACTCATTTCATCATATAATACATTATATTTAACCCGCCGCCTATTATAAATATTTGTTTCAAAAAATCAAATTAGAGTATTTATATTTCTTAACTTTTTGATCTATTAAAAAAAGGAATATATTACTCAAATATGAATTTTTGACCCGTTAAATTTGTTTTTTCATACATTGAACAATTTATATTCGTTTTTAAAAATTCAAATCTTTGTATATACGGAAAAAATTTACTTTTTTTTTTATTATGTAGATGATATAATAATTTATTTATTTTATAGAAATAGAATAATATAAAGATGAGAGGTGAAGTATAATGATTAATAACAAATTAATGTGATAAGTTAGATATCAAATCTTATATGTTCATTTTGATTGGTCATTCTTTTTAAAAAATTAATAATAGATTTTCGTTTTTATAATTAAATTAAATTAATTAAATTGCATAAAATAGTATTTGACTTGTTTATCCTTAATGAGTTGAATTAATTTACTCTATAAAATTTTATTTCTAATGGCATTCTTAAGTAAATTTTTACAAAAAAGAAGGTTGTTAAGGGTATCTTATAAAGTGTACTCCCCAAATAATAGTATAGGATACTTAAATAGCATTGTTGATTAAATTTTTTGTTTACTCAAAATAAATGCAATATTTTTGTTATTAGTTTGGAATTACTTCATGAGATGAGATGCGTGTTACTGTTATCAGTCATGATTAATCAATATCAACGCTTAAAATTAAAAAAAAAAAAGGGTTTTTACAAAAAAAAAATATTCGGATCATTTCATGCATGATCAGATGATCCATTCCATGGTAAGTTTTCACTATGCATGTTCGTTGTCTTGTCTCGTGTCTGCAATCAGAGCAAATTTATATACAAACACCGGACTTTTGTTTAAACAATACACTTCCACGTACATATTATCTTGTGAACTTTTTCTAAAGACTTCATGTGAGTTATTATTTTAGAACTTTCCTAAAGAAATCCTGGAATTACATTGTCCATCAACAAAACCGAGTATTTTCTGAATCTGACGCCATATCTATGGTTGCTTCCTCGCCTACAATGGTTGCAGCCAACTTGGGAACATTATGGTTCACCGTCAATGGCAGGCTTGATGGGAAGTGATGATGATGTATATGTTGTTGGTCGTCACGACTTCCCACACCAAGAAAGTCTCTGGTCAACTCCTTTTCCTTATTCTTCTTCTTGAAACAATTGGAGTTTGGCAATGTGTTGTTGAAGATGGAGGAAGTCATTAGCCCAAACATGGTGCTTGTGTCGGAGCTCGATGATGATCCCATTTGAGCCACCTTTTGAAGCAATGTTGTTGCCGACAATGAAGCCATATTCCCTGCTTCTTGGTTATACGAGAACAACGATGCTATATTTGCATCTGTTGGGTTCGAGCCGCTGTAGATATTTCCCTTCTTGATCTCATTTTCTTGATTCTTGAATATTCCCTTCTGAATAATGTTTTTGTTGTTGTTCATATATTCATTGAGTAACCACTGGTGTGAACATTCCTCTTCTTGTAACTTCCATAGATTATGAACCGAATCAGATGTAGTAAGAGGTGATGGTGCTGAGGACAGCGCAAAAGCATTGGCTTGTTGTTGGATTGGGTTGGAGTTTGTGAACTTTAAGCTGGTGTGATTGTTGTTGACGTTACCTATGGAAGATTGATCCAATTGTGATTGAATAAGAATTGGATTGTTGGTTTCAGCGACAGTGGAGATGGCCGAATTGGCAGCTAAGGGTGATGGAACTGAGAAGAATTTAGCACTTTCTTCAGCTAAGACATCACAGAAGGATCTATGTGAGATGAAACTGTCCTTCCTGGTACAATCAACCAAATCATTCATCAAAGTAACTATGTTAATATAGGCTATATGGTAACATATAAATTAAAATAGGCCTTCTTGTATGGTATATATGTAACTCTTTATTAATATTAAAGCAATGTGATCTATAAAAATGATGTACATATGTAACGATCTTTATTAAATACAAGCTTAGAATTGATGTGTAGTAAGGTGGAAAAGTTATTGAGACATGACCACATCATGTCCTAATCATGCAGCCTTTTTCTCCTCTATAAAACTACAAACTGGACCAAGACAAAAAGAAGCCAAGTAATAATTAACGGAAGTGGTATCTAAACGACAAGCTACGAGCCAAAGGCCACGTACTAGACAAAACCTATGGTTTTTAAGTTAGGAAATTAACGTGTATCAATTCTGAAAAGGAAAAACAAGGTTATGTATGCTTTGGAATGTTATGTATGTTTTTCGAAAATTAACATACAAAAATCTAACTTTACGTGTAAATTAAAGGCAAATGATGATACTTGAGACCAAGACCTAGAAAGAGTATTAGTAATAACCTGGAGAAGAGGGTACCACAATCACATCTAAACTCTCTGCTACCACAGATCTTGTTATGAGCTTTCCAATCAGATATCACAGCATACTTTTTGGAACACTTGTCGCATTTCCACTTCTTCTCTCCATGTTTCCTGCTAAAGTGCTTCTTGATTCCAGTGAGGTCGCCTAGGGCTCGAGCTGGATCATGATGGACACAACTGTTCTCGGGGCATATATAAACTTTCTTCTTCGCCTGATTCTTATTCGCTTTCTGCTTCAGCTTCCATGGCAGGTTGTGGCCTCTTTTGTGAAGCTGAAGGTTCTGTTCTCTCTGAAACCCCTTGTTGCAGATTTCGCAGAAGAACCGATTTGTCGCCATGAGGGATTTTGGAGATAGAGCGATCACTTCTGCATTTGGATCTGTTTTTTTGTTGTTTTTGTCAGATACAAAATTAGAACCATTAAAAATCATGAAGGAAAAAAAAGAAAACACAAAATATCTACATGCCTGGATTGCCTGGGAGGTTTCTCTTTTTCTTGGGTGTGTTAGTGGAGGCTGCAGGCTGAGAGTTAGGGTTAGGATTTGGAGTGATGTGCTCTTGGTCATGGACAAAGCTAGAGAATGAGAGGCGGTCATGATTATATGGAATCATCATGTCTTGATTCATATGTAAGAAGAGACAAAAAAAACAAAAAACTCTTTAGTTTGTCTTAGATTAATTCTCCACTTAAACAAGCAAGAAGACAGAGAAAGAGAGAAATGAAAGAAGAAAACTAGTAATAATGTAAGTGATTATCTACTAATGACAGTAAAGCTTTGTGACTTATAAGAACTATATCAAGATATTTTCTTATGGGCTGAAAAGTGGGGATTATTATTGAAGTTTTAATTTAGAAATGTCTTTTTATTTTATTTTAGTTTTTGGTCGTTGGTAGAAAATTCTAATATTTGTTTTTGGATTTTTATGTTTAAGAGATTGTGATGGGTTAAGTTTTGATCACTTATATATGAAGAGTCTTGTAGGATAACACCAAAAAGAAGAGGCTTGCTAAGACGGAATCTCCTCTATCTCTCTTTACACACAACTGTTCTATTACAAGTCGGTAAGTCATGGACTCAGAGTACTGGAATCTTCTCATTCTAGTTTAACACAAATCTTTATATAATTCTATTTGATAATATTAGTTTGGAAATTAATGTTTTCCATTTATCAGTTTCATATCGTTTTAGTAAAATTCGTCATGACTTAATATTTTTAAAATAATAATATATGGTTTAATATATGGTTATCCTTCTTAATCTATATGAAAACTCATGAATTCGACATTATTAGAACGTCAATTTTTTGTAATATATAGATATAGAAAATTTTGCATATATCTTGTATGATTGTGAATGCATATGAGATGTGAACAAACTTTAAACTTTTGGACTTTTCTTACCGTTTAAAAGTTGACTAAACAATAAGACGTACCACAACATTTATTTTTCAGACGATTACACATGGCTTACATTCCATTTTGTTATAAAAAGATGTACCCCAACCCTTGCTTGTTCCTTTTTGCCAAAATATTTGCCTCTAGAATCAAATAGATCGATTACAATTTAACCATCTAATACTTTCAAGTTCTTATATCCATATATATAATGAAATAAGATGAAAATCAGTTATTTTCTTATATATTGAAATTTCTAAAAAAAAATGAAATCAGCGAGCATAAGTTTGGAGCTGAAAGTGAAAATAACGACATCATACAACATATATAAATTGAAGATGGATGTCACGGATAATTTTCCCCACTTTAATAATATCTATTTTGATCATGATGAAAATGTAACTTTAAATTTGAAAATGGTAATCAAAGTTCAGCCAAATCATTTACGAGTGAGAAAAGTGACATCACATCATATACTAATTAACAAAAGCACACCACTTCTGTGTAACTACAATAGTTATAGCTCATTTTTTCCAAATCTATGTTTCTTAATTTTCTTATTTCTAGGTCTTCATCCGTATTTCTAATTTAACTTTACATTCTTAGAATGTTGATGCCCTAATTTGGATAGAAAATGATTCTTACCCAATATATAGTATAGGTTTATAACAAAATTATGTTGTTCATGGGCTTGACTGGTATAGCATATAAATAGTAGAAATTAGTGAATTACAGAATAATCAAATGATGCAATAGCAGAACCACTATTAGCTAATTATTACAAGTAAGAATCACAAAATGCTAAAAAAATCTATTTTTAGCATAGTAACCACGTTTTGTTTTTTGTGTGTGTAGTAAATAGTAGAATTATTTTTCATTTTTCGTGAAAACACTTGATAAGTAAATGTTTTGAATGGAAAAATAAAGTTTAAACACTTTCAAAACGTGAAAATATATTCAAATAATGGTATATGATTCATCATTCATAATTACTTAGGATATTGCTATAATTTTTGATGCTATATGTTTTTAAATTTCTTGCTATACATATAACAAGTAATCATTCATCATTCACCGACTCAAATTTTTTTGAGATGACATCAACATAAAAAGGATATAAAAGAAGGATTTAGAAACGAATATAGAACATGAAGGAAAGGACGATGATGGAGAAAAGGAGATTGTCTTTACAGCCAACACTCAAATTTGATGGGGGCAAAGAAATCATCATTACATAATTACGCCATTAGTACATTTTGGGTAAACGACCTGTGTCCCCCTAGGAAGTTTCATATAGTATCACAACTACACAGAATTCGGACCTCGACCGCAGTCCACACAGATCAGAAGTTAAACTCCAATTTCCCCCCAAATCAAAAGTTCGAGACCTTGGTCCCCAAAATTTTGAATTTCGTGGTTTATCTGTGGTTTACTGTACCGAACCGATGCCAAACCAAAACATAGTAGAATAAACCGAATTTTGAAATTAATTTTGAAATGTAATGAAATTTTGAAATTAATGAAATTAATTTTGAAATTAATGAAATTTTGAAATTAATTTTCCGAAAATTAATGAAAATTAATGAAATTTTGAAATTAATTTTTCGGAAAATTAATTAAATTTTGAAATTAATTTTGAAATTAATGAAATTAAAAAAACAATTAATGAAATTTTGAAATTAATGAAAATTAATGAAATTTTGAAAATTTGAAATTATTTTGCTGGAAAATTAATGAAATTTGAAAATTAATTTCATTAATTTCATTAATTTCAAAATTAATTTCATTAAATTCATTAATTTCCAGAAAATTAATTTCAAAATTTTATTAATTTTCATTAATTTCAAAATTTCATTAATTTTCATTAATTTCAAAATTTCATTAATTTCAAAATTAATTTCATTAATTTCATTAATTTTCCAGAAAATTAATTTCAAAATTTCATTAATTTTTCGGAAAATTAATTTCAAAATTTCATTAATTTCAAATTTTCAAAATTCGGTTTATTCTACTAGGTTTTGGTTTGGCATCGGTTCGGTACAGTAAACCACATATAAACCACGAAATTCAAAATTTTGGGGACCAAAGTCTTGAACTTTTGATTTGGGGGGAAATTGGAGTTTAACTTCTGATCTGTGTGGACTGCGGTCTAGGTCCGACTTCTGTGTAGTTGTGATACTATATGAAACTTCTTAGGGGGACACAGGTCGTTTACCCTAATTTTTTTGATAAACTTTGTGATTTTTTTAGTAACATTCATCATAGAATATTCATCTTACTACTACTAAGTACTAACAAAAGTCGTTGGAGTATAATTATTGGTTTCATAGTTTCTGCTAGAACACCACGTCTCTTCCTTATCATCAACATTCTAAAAATGTACCCCTCAGATTTGACTTTATTTACCATTTTACCCTTCCTTCCATTACTCACATAACCTCTGTCTCCTTCTTGTTTCTTTTCCCTTGACCGTACAACAATGGCGAGAGGCTCTTCCCAATCCCAACAATCAACCTCCACCGCTTCCTCAACCGCCCGGCCCGGTCTGGCCGCTCCTCGTGGATCCGCCGCCGCTACTGCCGGCATGCGTCGCCGCAGGCTCGGTGGCGGTGGTAGCGTATCCTCAGGCGGCGGATCCGCAGCTGGATCAGGATCGGGCAACATGCTGAGATTCTACACAGATGAAGCTCCAGGGTTAAAGATCTCACCGACAGTTGTTCTGATCATGAGCCTATGTTTCATCGGCTTCGTCACCGCTCTTCATGTCTTTGGAAAACTCTACCTCCACAAATCCGGATCCCAAGCTTAGATCCGGATCTTGATCTGGATATTTGACTCGCGGGTCGCTGGGTTTTTTTTAGTGTTATTTTCTTTGTTTTCCTTTTTATCGTTTCGATGAGATCCATGTAAATCGCTAAACGTTGAATAAAATACATGTTTACTTTTGAAACAGAGTAGTAACATGTTTGATCCATATGATCTTGCCCAAAGTAGTAGTTTACTAAAAGTTGATGATCTCTGCTCTCAGACATGCAAAATCCAAATTTGGCCTAGCTACTAGGAAGCGTCTTGTATTTAAAGCATTCTTCGTTGGTATGACTCTTCTTCAGTGGGGAATGTAGTAGAGCCATGTTTGTTGTCTTTGTCAATTGGAAATTCTTTGGTTCAAGAAACTCGTCGACTCTTTTTCGCATTCATCACACGCAACTACTCATTCCGGTCTATTCTGATAGACACAGATCGCCCCGTTCACATTGGTGGAAGACGGCCCATTACAGATTCGGATCATAATTTCCCAAGCCCCATTACTGATAGAAAGGAAATAGCAGGCCCATTAGAGATTCGGATTACCCACAAGCCCCAACATTAGGATAATTAAATCACGCAACTCCATGTATGATTTAAGCACACTTTTTGTTAACGGAACTGCATGCAGATGGGGTCAAACTACAAGAAGGATATCTTAAAACAACCTATATAACAAAAGTGTTTAAAGACCATGGCATGTTGGCATTAAAGAGACAACAGGATCAAAATCAATCCCAAATGCCATAATTCGATATCAACGACGATTTTATAACAACAATAGAGGTAACAATTGTAATAATAATAAGATGACACCAACTCTGTTCAACTCTAAATCAATATAGAATTTGGTTTCTGATTTATATGATCGTGTTGGCAAAATAACATCATTGATACGAGGAATGCTATCTAACGATGATGAAATTTACTTATGAATGATTTACAACGAGGATCGACGATTATAGAGTATAGTTTGACAAGTATGACTTAAGATTTAAGCTTCAATTTCACTCAAATCTTTTTGGTCTGTTTTTTTAACTTTAGCTATAAAAAAAAAAGGGTTGAAAAAGTTAAAATAGGGCCCAACTTTAGTGTAGGCTCCAATTTGACAAATTGCTTTCTTCTTATGGGATACCATTTGTCTCTACATTTCTTTTTTTTGATGGGCCTACTTTTCTTATCACAAGTTGATATATAAATTCTACCCAACTTGTTTTTAGTTTTATTGATTATTGTTATGTAGTTCTATTAAAATCTAGTGTTTCTGATGATGAACTTTTAAAAATTTTATTCATAAAACAGAATTTTGAGAATACATGCATAGATATTTATTGGAATTTTAAAAATTACCATACGTAATTTTCTAAAATACAGAAAACCCATTTGAAACTAAATAATTTTTCAATTTTAAACTCAGTCAACTCTATATAATTTTACAGACAGTTAATTTGAAAAATATTTTTCTCGGTGTGTGGTTATTGTGGAACCGCAATTAACTACAAACATGTAAAAAGTAAAAAAACAGTATAGTCCAACCAAACTCAAAAAGAACGAGAAACCTCTCAACCCTAGCCGCCGCTTAACTTTTCAGATCTACGTTTGCCCTCTCCGGTAGGCGGCGCTCCTCGCCGTAGCCGTGAGAGGGCTCATGCTGCTCCTCCTTTCCTTGTTGTTTGTGTAGTTACCCTCCTTGGCTAGCTCCGGTGTTGCGATTGTGAAATATGTTCCCTTGATGTAGTTGACGGGTCTTCACGGCAAGGATTTCTCGGCTTTATTGTCTCTTGCGAGTGTCCTTCTCCTTCTCCCAGTGGTGTTCGAAGAGGGAAGATCTGCTTTCGTCAGATCCTGCAAGTGCTAGGGTCTAGTTGCTTGTTCCTCTCCGTTCGTTTTTGTCATGGGTTTGTTGTCTCCTGTTCGGGTAAGATTCCTCATGGTCGTTCTCCTTTCTTCGTGCTACTAGGGTGAGTTTTTAGTCTCGATTGCAGAATATTTGACCTTCGTTTGAGGAATAGTTTGGTTTGATTTGGTTGGAGCTCTAGTGTGGCGGTTGCGGTCAGATTGGCTAGTTAAGTGGGGTTTGTGGTTGCGAAATTGTTGGATCCGGATCTGGTTTTGATCGACGGTACGGATCTTTGAATAATGCCAATGATTTTGCTGGTTTTGGTCCTCGCTTCTCTAGTTGTTCTTGTTATTCTTTTATGCCGTCGTTATTGAGTGGCTGTTGGGTTTTTAGTCTTGTCTCCCCAGCTTGTGCTCTCTCCTTCGCTCATTGGCTCCTCATCTCAGCCTTGATTTCCTTTGGGACC
Source organism: Arabidopsis suecica (assembly GCA_019202805.1). NCBI lineage: Eukaryota > Viridiplantae > Streptophyta > Magnoliopsida > Brassicales > Brassicaceae > Arabidopsis > Arabidopsis suecica. Next base: position 12,840,150 of record CM032912.1, on the reverse strand, counting down.
GCTCCCTTTCTAAGCAGAGGTTTTGTTATGTTTGATTGTTGTGATCTTCTTCTAAGATTGCATAGGTTTCTTCTCCTTGGTGTGGTTCGCTGTGTTTGATAACCGTCTTGTTCTTTCATCGTGCTCGTTCGTGAGTTTGGTGATTTTTGAGGGGTTGTGCCTCTCTCCTTGTACTTGCTTTCCTGATCTGTTTAGATAGGATCGCTTTTTGAAGGGTTCTATCTAGACGTTAATTGACGCATCCGTCGTCGTCGTCGCATCCGGAAGCGTGTTCGTGGTTCTTGTATCTTGCTTGCCGGGTTATGAAGTCCTTGGTTTCGAGAGATCTGCTCTCATCATGATAGGAGGTGGTAGTTGTTATCTTTGGATTGGCCGCGGGCATCCTTTTTAAATCTCATTCACAGGTGCTTTTGAGGAAGAAGTTTCTTTGCTATCTTTGGTTTATTGCTTCCCTTAGGATTTATGCCTTATTCCCTCTGTTCTTAGTTTATAGCGTCGTCCTCTTTCGATTCGAATTTTCTGCTTGGTATTTCTGATGTTTTTAGCTTCCCTTTCATAGGGCTTAGTTTCCGGGGAAATCACGTCTTCCGCCGGCTTTAGTTTCTGGGGACTTTTCTTTTGTCCGCCAGCTTTAGTTTCCCTTGTTTGGGCATTTGTAATTCTCCTTGATTCCACAACAAGTTTAATTAATCAAATTTCAGATGACAAAAAAAAAAAAAATGTAAAAAGTAAAAATAGTATTGAGGATTTATTAAAAAGAAAAAAAAATGAAGGGAGAGAGAGAGGAGTGTCTTTAATCGAATGATACAGACACTTGTGACTTTAATAAAGTCATTGGCGTTGCTTTGTCGTTTTCGCGCGACAATTTTTTGACACGACGTCTCCTAATTATCCACCTCTGTCTTTTTTCCTTTTTATATTTTTTCTCTGCCAAAACATAAACCTTTTTTCTTCTATTTTTAATAAAACAATCTCTATTTAAATATCAATATTATAAAAATAATCATTATTGTATTATATATATGTTGATTCTTATAACAAAACCACTCCAAATTTATATGATATGTACATGCTGGAATCTCATAAACTAAAAAATTGTATATTAAAAAATATTGTACAAAGTAGAAATATATGGCAACATATTTGTGGTAATTAGAACTCCCAATTTTTTACATGGAAAAATATAATTTTATTCTTTCTGATTTGAATGAAAATTTGGAAAGAGTAGCAAATATTCATAGCCTAATTCAATCAACTTGGTCAAAAGAACCTAATTATGAACATGCAACGAATTAGGCTATGTATATTTGCTATTTCTTTCCGAACAAAAAAAAACATGCGACGCATTGTATCTTTGAATATTTTGAAACTTCGATTAAATATATGATTCAAAAATTAAAATTGATAAATTGGTATCGAACGTTATCTCAACAATATACATGTATGCCACATGAAATGAAACTGAAACAGAGAAGAATAAAATCAGAACCGAGCGTGATGGCTAATAACGTAAGAAATTTCTCTTTTAATTTCTTTAGGGAGGCTAGGAAAAAGAAATGGAGCCATGTAAAAGACGAGATCAACACAAAGGGAGGATGAATATGCATGGTTAGGTTTTTGATAAACACAAGCTTATTTTGAGTGGAGGAGAGTCAAAGCATCCAAGTGGCTCATCCTTCAAATAGATGCTTACTTTCAGCAGAAAGTCACAAATGAATTTATGTATGTGGGTGTGGAATGTATATTTCTATTATTTTGAGAGCTATATTGTTGTATACTTGTATGTGTTGTATATTGACAACTTTAAGTGTATATACTACAAAAAAAAGTGTTTGATCCAAAACTAACCCACTTGATAAATTCAGCCATTGGAGACTTCTCACAATAATATTCAAATTAGATATCTTTTCTAAAAATTGTAAAATCGACTTTCTTAGTAAAATATTATTTTAGTTAGGAAAGAAACATGAAAAAAAAAAGATACGATCCACTCTAAATAAAAAAAGATAATCTTTGACTAAAAGTTATGATCAGCAGACAGAAGAATATGGTAATCATATCATTAAGATTAAGAGATTACACGTTTCGAGTTGTGGTGCGATATGAGAATAAAGGAGATATATTTCTAATCAGAATTAAATATGAATTAAGTACTAAAGAAAAACAGTGAGAATATGGAGCTAGTTTTAGAAGGAGTTGCATGAAAAATGTAAAAAGGAATAAGGAAAAAAAAAAAGAAAAAAGGTGGGGGCCAAAGAGGCAGCAAATATCAAGGGGGGTCTTTGTTAGTTGTTGGGACTCACTCACTAACTCACAACTCTGAAGAAGAGACTCATTCTTTCTCCCTCTCCCATCCCATCATCCTTTTTGTTTTCTTCTTTTATCATTGTCAGCTACACGAACTATACGCCAACACATCACCACACATGCAGACTATTTTAATGTTTCGCTAACTACACGAATTATTGGTATTACATACGGACATCCCCGAACTATCATCGGTTATGTGTGCAACACCATAACCATCATTTCCAAATAATATAAATGTCTTGTTAACTACACGAAGTATTTCTTTTTTTTTGTCACTTACACGAAGTATTTTCATCAATTTTTTTAAAAAACTAATAAGTTAAATAAAACTATATAATATATCAATGTAAATTATATATGTACATTATAACTATTCTAACTTTAAAATTTTAATGTAATAAAGACTAAACTAGTTCCATAAAAAATATATGTGTTCATTAAAAATTTGTTAATTAACTTAAACCTATAATGAATATGTATAATTTAATTAAGTGACACTTTTAAAAATTTAGTTAAATTAATTTCATATAAAACATATGTGTGCATTAAAAATTAGTTAATTAATTTAACTTAAAATTATAAGGGATACTGCATATGTAGAATTTAAACTTTAAAAGTTATAATGCATATATATAATTAACAATAGTGTATTATTTACTTTTAGTTATTTTTTCATTTTGTAATTTAGTTTTAAAAAAATGATGGAAATATTTCGTTTAGTTAACAATACATTTATATTATCTGGAAATGATGGTTATGGTATATATAATTTACATTGATATATTATATAGTTTTATTTAACTTATAGTGATGTATAATTTAACTAAGTGACTATTTTAAATTTTTAACAATTTAATATAATAAATATTAACAATAGTGTATTATTTACTTTTAGTTATTTTTTATTTTTTAGTTACTTTAAAAAAAAAAAAAATTTGATGGAAAATACTTCGTGTAGTTGACAAAAAAAAAAGAAATACTTCGTGTAGTTAACAAGACATTTATATTATCTGAAAATGATGGTTATGGTGTTGCACACATAACCGATGATAGTTCGGGGATGTCCGTATGTAATACCAATAGTTCGTGTAGTTAGCGAGACATTAAAATAGTCTGCATGTGTGGTGATGTGTTGGCGTATAATTCGTGTAGCTGGCAATGATTTTTCCTTCTTTTTTCCTCTCCAATGAAATTATGAAAGGGTATTATTCATAATCAAATGTTTCAGAAAAAAAATTGTTTTATGAGTAGATATTAAGTTGCAAAAATGTGAAAAGAATAGTTTATGTTGTAACTAAAATAGTTCTGCCATCTTCACCAAAAAAAGAAGATAGTTATGCCATTTAGTAACTCAACATCAGATCAAGCATGTCACTACAAAACGGTACATCAAACGTATAAATAGTATGATAATTTTACCGAATGAGTCGGTGTTGTAATTGAATATAATTTTATAATTCAGACTGCTGAAAGTTTATTATATGTTGATATGGTTTTTAAATACCATACTGTACTTTAGTTTATCAATAAATAAAATGCTGATTTTCATATTATTTGTCTCTCAGAAAAAGAGAGAAAAAGTGCTTTTGTTACAAAATCGAAAGGAGCCTACTCTTCTGTCTTTAGCCGGTTGGTTGGCTCTTAACAACGCAATGGAAAAGCTGATTAATTTTTTTCGAATAAAAAAAACAAATAATACAATACATAACATTAAAAAAGAAAGAACAAAGAAAGATTCCAAAGAGATACTGTTTCCTTTGTAAGAGTATGCAAAGAAAAAGCTACTCAATTTGCGGTTTTTATTCCTCACAAGTTAAGAAAATTATGGTGTGAATGACAAAAAAATATAATCCAATCGATGCATATTCTTTGAACTTTGATAGTTCACTCTGAGTGAGTTTGTTGGAAAATGATAACCATTTAAACATGCACTGAAATCAACTAAAATATCAGAATATAAGAGAAAAGAATAGTATGAATAATTAAACGAGTGATTAATCAATGTTTAGACGTATTTAAACAGTTGATTTAATATACATACATCAACAATTTTAAAGGAAAAAAACTCTAGACAAAGGATTGAATTAGCCGTTAAGTGTGATCACAAACTTCTTATTAGCACCTAATGAAACTTTTAACAAAAAAAGAGGAAAATGAAAAAATGGAAATAATTAGCAAAAAATGTTAACTTTTGTGTGTAAACGTGTGTATATTGACACAAATATAGTTTTTATTAATTAATTTTCAAGTGAATAAATAAGTCTTTATTGGGAAACAAAGAAAAAGAAAGAAGAAGAAGAAGAAGGGGAAAGAGAGAGTGTAGGTGTGGGTTCTGTTCTGTCTTGGCTTTGTCTCCCCCGCTTATCTCTCCCTCTCTTTCTCTCTCTCTCCACTAAATTGTTTTTTTTTTGCTTTTTTGCTCTTTAAAAAAGTATATTTTTTCCAATCTGCAAATTTTTATCTCTGTCTGTTCCTTGTGCTCCCTCTTCTCAGTACCTGCAAATGGAGGAAGAAGAATCATACTTTGAAACCCTTGTTCTCATTTGATTCCTCCTTCCTCTCTCTCTTCTCTCTGATTCGTGATTCCACACTTATTTACTCATCTCTCCCTTCAATAGCAACTTTTAAAATTTGCTTCTTCTTTGTGAAATTTACTTGAAAAGGAGAGGAATTCTGAATTCTGTCACTTCAAGCTCGAATTTTGCCAACTTTCCTTTGATGGGTTTTACTTGTTTTGTTGTAATTTGATTAAAAATAGAAACTTTTTGTTTTTTTCTTCTTCTTGTCTCCTTTGCTTAATAAAGAAGAAGCTTTTCAATGGAATTTGACTTGAATACTGAGATTGCGGAGGTGGAAGAGGAGGAGATTGATGATGTAGGAGTAGGAGGAACAAGAATTGACAAGGGTAGGCTTGGAATTTCACCGTCATCTTCTTCTTCATGCTCTTCCGGATCATCATCATCTTCTACAGGCTCTGCATCTTCCATTTACTCTGAGCTGTGGCATGCTTGTGCTGGTCCTCTCACTTGTCTTCCCAAGAAAGGCAATGTAGTTGTCTATTTCCCACAAGGTCATTTGGAGCAAGATGCTATGGTTTCTTATTCTTCTTCTCTTGAAATCCCCAAATTTGACCTTAATCCCCAAATCTTCTGCAGGGTGGTTCATGTCCAATTGCTTGTAAGTCTGTCTGTATCACTCTACCCAAAAAAAGAACATTCCTTTTGTGTTCTACTTACTATTCTTGAACAAGTTCTGTTTTTTTCTTTTCTTTTCTAATTGTGGTAATTGTTTGCAAATTTGGTTCCTTCTTTTGGGGAAACAAAAGGCTAATAAGGAAACTGATGAGGTCTACACTCAAGTCACTCTGCTTCCACTCCAAGAGGTACTCTTTTTACTCAACTGTTGCTTCTTTCAAAATTCAACTGATGTTGAGCAAATTCAAACGCTCTATCTTATTCGAAGTAAGAGTATATCACTAGTGTAACTCCAGATTCTAGGTTTGATTGTGAATAAGTTTGTTTTTTCTCTTAGTGACTTAAACCCATCATTTGTTTAAGAGGCTCATAGAGCACTGATATCTTTGGTCTTCTTGAGTTTCATTTATAAACTCAGTGATGTTAAGATTTTAAAGAAACTTCTTGGGGTTTTATAGTTTTCGATGCTAAATGCGGAGGGGAAAGAGGTCAAGGAGTTAGGAGGGGACGAAGAGAGGAATCGAAGCTCATCCGTCAAACGAACACCTCATATGTTTTGTAAAACCTTAACAGCTTCTGACACAAGCACTCATGGAGGTTTCTCTGTACCTAGAAGAGCTGCTGAAGATTGTTTTGCTCCTCTTGTATGGTTCTCTAGATCTCATTTCCTTCATTTTTTTTTCTGGAGGTTTGGCCTTCTTGTTATAAGCCTTATTTGTGATTTTTTTACGGATGTTAGGACTACAAACAACAGAGGCCATCTCAAGAGCTCATTGCAAAGGACCTCCATGGAGTAGAGTGGAAGTTTCGCCATATCTATAGAGGTGGCTCGGGTTGAGTTTGGCATTATTCGTTGTTTTTTCTTTGTCAGTGAAACCAAAATGTTTAGCTCTGTCTCTTTGTATAGGTCAACCAAGGAGGCATCTACTCACCACTGGTTGGAGTATATTTGTCAGTCAAAAGAATCTAGCCTCTGGTGATGCCGTTCTCTTTCTGAGGTAATCATAAGATCTCATTTTAACTGATGTAGATTGATGGTGTTTCCATCTGCTTTTGGTTGTTTGAAGCTCTTGATCCCAATGTTACATTCGTTACTAATATCTGCGTTTATAGAGACGAAAGTGGAGAGCTGAGATTAGGAATAAGAAGAGCAGCAAGGCCAAGAAATGGACTACCTGACTCAATCATTGAGAAGAACTCATGTTCGAACATTCTGTCTCTTGTGGCTAATGCTGTATCTACAAAAAGCATGTTTCATGTGTTTTACAGTCCACGGTAATATAACATGAAACACTGCCATTAGTAATGATTCTTAACTTGCTTCCAAGGACAAAAAGAACTATAGTATTGATTCATGAATTTATGTACAGAGCGACGCATGCAGAGTTTGTGATTCCTTATGAGAAGTATATCACAAGCATCAGGAATCCCATTTGCATAGGCACAAGATTCAGAATGCGATTTGAAATGGACGACTCTCCTGAGAGAAGGTATTGCTTCTTTATTTGTGTTGTGTAGCCAGCTAATTTTCTTGGACTAGAATTAAAATTTGATCTTTCTTGCAGATGCGCTGGAGTAGTGACTGGAGTCTGTGACTTGGACCCGTATAGGTGGCCAAACTCTAAATGGAGGTGCTTGTTGGTGCGTCCTCCCTCATCTTTTTAGAGTATCTGTCTATTACCGTGTAGAAGACTTTTCATTTTCGAAGATCGATAGTTAAATCTTTCACATTTGTCTGGCAGGTGCGATGGGATGAGTCATTTGTGAGTGATCATCAAGAAAGAGTTTCACCTTGGGAGATTGATCCCTCGGTTTCTCTCCCACACTTAAGCATTCAGTCATCTCCAAGGCCTAAAAGGCCGTGGGCAGGTTTACTGGATACTACTCCACCCGGAAACCCCATAACCGGTAAATTATACAGACCTCTCTTCTTTTGGAGGATATGCCTTGCAAACAGTTCTCAACTTTCTTCAGTAGATTATTGATTATTGTTCTTGGTTGCTGCAGAAAGGGGTGGTTTTTTGGACTTTGAGGAGTCGGTTAGACCCTCTAAGGTCTTGCAAGGTCAAGAAAATATAGGTTCTGCATCACCCTCACAGGGGTTTGATGTTATGAACCGCCGGATACTGGATTTTGCGATGCAGTCTCACGCAAGTCCAGTTCTTTTGTCGAGTAGAGTGAAGGATCGATTTGGTGAGTTTGTAGATGCTACTGCCATGAACCCAGCTTGTTCAGGTGTTATGGACCTGGACAGGTTTCCAAGGGTCTTGCAAGGTCAAGAAATTTGCTCGCTTAAATCATTCCCGCAATTTGCTGGTTTCAGTCCAGCTGCTGCTTCAGGAAAACCAAATCTTGGATATACTGATCCCTTTGCGTACCAAGCCAACAAGTCAAGTTTCTATCCGCTAGCTTTGCATGGGATTAGGAGCGCTCATGTTCCATATCAGAATCCATACAATGCGGGAAACCAATCCTCGGGTCGCCCTTCTCGTGCTATAAACTTTGGTGAAGAGACTAGAAAGTTTGATGCACAAAATGAAGGTGGCCTACCGAATAATGTTACAGCTGATTTGCCATTCAAGATTGATATGATGGGAAAACAGAAAAGCAGTGACTTTAATATGAATGCTTCATCAGGATGTAAACTTTTCGGATTCTCCTTACCTGTGGAGACACCTGCATCTAACCCGCAAAGCACGAACAAAAGGATCTGTACAAAGGTAAAAACTTTTTCTTTTTCATCTCTTTGGCTTGTTGGAGCTGCATTTCTAGATGTCTCTTCTAATCAATTCTTGTGTTGAATTGTTGTCAAAAGGTTCACAAGCAAGGAAGCCAAGTGGGGAGAGCTATTGATTTATCCCGACTAAACGGTTATGATGATCTCCTGACCGAGCTTGAACGGCTGTTCAACATGGAAGGGCTTCTCAGGGATCCTGAAAAAGGATGGAGGATCTTATATACTGATAGTGAGAACGATATGATGGTTGTTGGCGATGATCCATGGCAGTAAGTTCTTTATACCTAGCTTCTAAAGCTCAATCACAACTTCTTAGCTGCTAACTTGAAATTGGCTTTTTGCTATGGACAGCGATTTCTGCAATGTGGTGTGGAAGATACACTTATACACGGAAGAGGAAGTGGAGAATGCGAATGACGATAACAAGAGTTGTTTAGAACAAGCTGCTATCATGATGGAAGCATCAAAGTCATCTTCTGTGAGCCAGCCTGATTCTTCTCCTACAATCACTAGGGTTTGATATAAACAACCCAAGAAAGAAGCTTATTTTCTTATGTTCTTGAAGTGTGTTTTGCTGACAAAAGAACTTCAACTTTATCTTTTGTCTTTGAATCTGTCTGTGTGTTTGTTTGTATTTCTTGTGGTCTCCATGAGTCTGGAGATTTGTGAGTTTATGGATGTGTAGAGCATGCCGTTAGATGAGTTTGGATTGAGGTCTTGAATTTGCGATTAAGGTGGTGCTTTGGATTTTAAAGTTTTCAATAAAATTACAATATATTTATTAGTTTTTAAGTATTTTTCTGGATTTTGAGAAAAAAATTAAGTACATATGCGCATTTTCTTGTATTGTTCTTACAATTGTTTATTTGGATTGATTGACATGTAATGCATACTAGATATTTGATGATAATCTAGTCTTTTTTAAGAAAAACAAATATTATAGTAAATTGCACAGATTAAATAAAATAATGTGACATTTTTTTTTTCTGAAATATATTTAGATTTTTTTTTTCATTTTAAAATTAACCTTAATATAGTAATAGTTTTCTATAAATCTAACATTAATTTTATTATATTTTCTTCTATATTAGAATTAAAATTTTATCATTTTTGGGATATTTCATAATATCTGTATTTCATCATTATAAGGAATGAAATTATAGGAAAAAATATTGTAATGTTGTCATTTCATTTGTTACAATGTACCAAAATATTTGGGATCATATATGTACTTTTTAGTTGATAAAATGGTGCACATAGAAATTCTCATGATGCCTCTTTTTGCAAATTTATTTTAAAACAGATGTATACATGATTGAGTATAATTATTACCATTCTTGTTTTAAAATTCTGCAACTACACAAAATGCGTAAACGTATCCATGGCAGACTCTAGTAGTTTTTCAGAGTAATGCATTTGTTTCCGAAATATAGAATTTAAATATATCCTAAAAATTGTATTCCATTATTTTTAATTAAGAATTTAACAACAACATAATTCTGAAAATAAACAACACAACACAGCATAACACTTTTAACAAGAACAAGAAAAACAACAACACATGTAGTAAAATAATAAGAAGAAATAAAGATAACTTAAAACACAGCTTTTTGTCTAGAGACTTAAATTGGATCACACAACAAAGGATTAATAGTAATCAGATCTAGAGTGGGGAGGATAACCATGATGAGGATGCTCATATTCAGAGATGTTTTCTCTCTTAAAACTCAGGTTTTGGTTTTGGTTTTGGCTTTGGTTTTGGTTTTGGTTTTGGTATTGGTTTTGGATATACTCTGGTCTGTAGTTGATATTGTAGTTCGGAACAAATCCGTCATTAATATGACCAAAAGCATTGTTTCCAAACGGTAATGCGGGATTAGGGTGAATCTGGTTCTGGTTGTAGTTGAATGCATTTATGTCCATCATTCTTCTTTGGCTAAAGAGGTCCAAGTCATGGTTGAGATGACTACCATCATCAATCCCAAAAGCAGCATTACTAGAACTTCCGACATAGAAGTTTGGAACAGTTGCTTGAAAAAATTTGGAGGCTTCGACTGTAACTACTTTCTTCAAATTTTCAAGATTACCTTTGAATCCATCGAGTTGAGGTAATGTAAGTTCTTCAACGGGATCTTCCCACCAATTCCCAAGGGCTCTAGTTTTTTCTCTTATTTTCTTTAACTCATCATACTTCTTTTTCTCCGATTCTAATTGGCTCAACACCTACAAATATCAAAAAAAAAGTATTTTTTTAAAAAAGTTGTAAGTTTGAGTATTTTTTTAAAAAAGTTGTAAGTTTGAGTACCAACGATAAATAAGTGACTGAGATATTCAATTCAATGTGTTTTGGTCTGGTGAGAAGAGGCTATGGGTATTCCAAAACTTCTTAGTTAACAAAAACAATGAAAGTATGCATACACAAATATCTTAGTTTTGAAAATTAAAGTATAAAACTATATACATACATATAAGCAAAAAAAAATTAGAATTTTACCATGTAAATTTGGGTTTTATGATTTATATAAAACACTATAACGTTTTTAATCATACATAAAATAAAAGTAAAGATTACCTGAGTAAGATGATTATTCAGATCCTGAACAATAGAGTTTCGACGAGTCTCACTAAGTTGCATGTTGTTGTGTTGGTGAGGAAGTGGAGGGTTATTGTTTAAAAATCGATCAATTACAGATTCAACATTAGGATGGCCAAAAGAAAAGACTTTTCGACCAGGTGAGAACACAACTATGGCGATTTCTGCACCACAAAGTGTGCAAAGCTCACTAGCCTTTTTGAAAAGTCCAGATCTTCTTTTTGAAAAAGTAACTTGAAGGTTACTTTCATTTTTCATTTTGACCATCTCTATTTTTTGACGACCTTTGCTTTTCTTCACCATTTTACTGATATTTGAGAAGAGAAAATATAGATTGGTGTTTGTAGAATGAATATGGTCATGTATTTATAGTGGAATATTACAAACCAATAATTAATATTTGAGTTGTCTATGAGTAATTTTCAACTTTAATTTATTATATTTTATATTTGAATTTCAATTTTACTATTTTTGTAACATTTCATAATCTTAATATTCTATCAATATATGGTATGCAATTCATATTTATTTGACTATTATCTTGTCATTTCATTTGTACAATGTATCCAAATCTGCCAGAAAGATCCATCTTTAATTAGTAGTGATCTTTTCATATCTAATACTCCCTCCGTATTTTAATAAGTGTCGTTTTAGGATTTTATTTTTTTAAAAATTAGATGTCGTTTTCAAATATCAATGCAAAATTTCTTACTTTTTAATGTTTTATGATGTCATAAAACATTAAAAAGTAATAAATTTTGCATAGAAATTTGAAAACGACATCCAATTTTAAAAAATAAAAATTCTAAAACGACAATTATTAAAATACGGAGGGAGTAGTAATACTATTAGAAAAACAATTGAAATTTAGCAACAAAAATGGCGGCCTAAATTTTTTTTTACTAAAAAGGGTAATATTTTCAACATGTTGGTGATGGATTCTAAAAACGAATACCAATATTTATTGACACATCATTTTCGTATTGTTTGAATATTTTAAACTATATACTATTTTAACATACTCACAAAATCGTTACATTTTTATGTGAATATATTAGTCGCTATTTTCTAAAGTAAAACATGTATTCTCTCGTTATTGGCGATTGATTTGTTATCGATAATGAAAATATTTATGATACAATAGTTATATGATTTTCTTAACAATTCTTGTAACAAATATATTCCGTTACATTATTTATGCAATCATATTCGTTGCTACTTTTTTGATAGAACATATTTTTTTTACGTTATTAGCAACTGATTTGTTATTGATAATGAAAATATTTATGATAAAACTGTTATGTGATTATATTAGCAGTTGTTATAACTCGGCCACCAATTGCGATTGATTTGAGATGAATATATATGTTTGAGCCCGACATGACTATGAACTATTTCGTTGTGTTTCCAAACTAACCTTTTTAAGATGTAATTATCATCCATAAATAGTTTTATTTATTTATTTTGAAAGAGTATATTGTAAAAGATTAGATACAATGAAAAAACATTCGATAAATTATTTATAGGATGAAATGAGTTTAGAAAATTTTCACTAAATAATGTTCCTTTATGAATATAGAAAACTTAGTTATTTATGTGTTACATACAGAAAAAAAAAAAAACTAAAATCGTCAAAAACGGATACCATGAGATAATACTATATAATTTTTTTTTTTTTTTTTTTGACAGCAAGATAATACTATATAATTGAGAGTTTAAAGATGAAATTATTTTGTTTGGACCGTTATAGAGAATATGGAGACCATTCCAAATTCGTTATTATTTCTAATAAACTGACAACAAATATATGCCGTTACATTACGCACTGCCTCTGTTAGTCTGTTTTATAAAAATTAGAACACATGCTTTCTTGTTATTGGCGATAAATTCGTTACTGATAATGACATATTTTTATGATGAAATGGTGATATCCAATAATATTTATAGCTCTCCTATCTCATTTGATAGATTCATAAAAATTATTTGAATGACTTCACAAAAATTTGATAATTTTTCTTATACTTTGAAGCCAGATTCTTTTAAATTACACAAGATATTAATTATATAGTAATTAATATGAAATTATCCAACTTGTCTATGTAGAATGTAAATGTCATCCAAAAATAGTGAAATGGTAGTTGTTTCAGAGAATATTTCCAATTAAAGTTATTTTACTGATGGTAATCTTATAGAGGCATGTTTATTAATTAAAGTATGCATATAGTTACTAGTTAGTGATCTTTTAAACGAATCTTATCATCATAGTAAACTAGATAGAATACAGGCCAAGTCCCGGGATCTTCAAATAGTTACATAGAATTGATTAATCTTAAAAACATTTAAGTATTGATTACAATATTAAAGTTTTATCTAAGGTACAATGGTTTTTTTTTAACTTATTATTTTTAATAGTGAATTGGTATCTTTTGAAATTATGTTAGAGTTATAATTGTTATGGTAAGTATAATTATACTTATAAAATAAAATAATAAATCGATATGATATTTTTTTGAAATATGTGATTGAACTAAATATCTTAAAATTCATATTTATAAAACTTTTAAATAGTTAATATACCAAGTCATTTCAAAAATATTAAGAAAAAAATGAATTTTCTAGATATATGATCCATAAAATTTAGACGAATTAAACTATTTTTTCGGTAAGTATTAATTTGTATTTTTGCTATATAAGAAAAATTTCTCAAAATAACACACTTTCAAGTTTTTTTTGCCAAAAATACCACCAACAATTCTGGTGTTCCAAAATTACCACAAACACAAAAATTGATTTTCAAGAGTTTAGAATTTAAAATTTTAGGTTTGGGTTAACTATATTAGATTTAGGGTATAGTTTTTAGGGTGGGGTCTAGTGTTTAAGTTTAAGGGTTTAGTTTTGAAGGTTGAAAGTTTAATTTTTAGTTTTGTGGTATTTTTGGAAAACTAAAACTCAAGTGGTATTGAAAGCCAAAACTTGAGTGTGATATTTTTTTAGAATTGTCCGCAATATAAACATATTTGTGTGTTTTAAGAAATATTATATATAGAAAACTGCCAAAGGATTAGAAAAATACACTTTTATTTATACACTCTTTGGTAACATATTTCTTAGTAGTATAAAATAAAAATACAAATGATTTTAGTTTTGTCTAATATTAATAATAAAATAAATTGAAATCATTAGACCATGACTTATAACGTAGTGGTATTTGCTATAATCATCGTTGTGTCTCAGCCTTTACGTAGCACAGTTGTCTTCTTTGGCAGAGAAGTAAAATGTTTCTGGCTTTGACAAGAACCAGGTTAACCAAATGCACACAATTTGCAATGGAGGAGAAGAGTTGACTTTTAATAATAAATAAATAAAAATTGGAGCCCATAATTTACATTGCTATATCTCTCTATAGCTCCTGGCTTCGAAGTAATTTTATCATCGTCCACAAAAAAAAAACAAAAAAAAACCTATTCGAGTATACAAATTACTAATTAAACCGGAACCCACTGTGCCCACTTTTCTTGCCTATCAGAGTAACTAAATCAGCCAGTCCATTGCTTTTGCCAAGATTCTGAACCGATATTGAAGAGAGTCAACTACATCGTACAAGAGAAAACATCAATACCGGTTCAATTCTTGCCTGCACAGAGAGAATCAACCAAATCTTGGTAACCTCCGGTGTCTTGTATGATGATCCCGTTCATTGTTCTGTGCATAGCGTTAAGAATCAAAAGGAACACCGAATCATTCCCAGGAGAGACAGAACAGAACCATACAAAACAAGAAGAATATCATCACTCAGAATCCGAGTCAATGGAGAGGAACATCCGAGGTCTTACAGAACGCTTCTGCCGAGGAAATGAAAATGGATTATCTGATCTTTGCTTCTTTGCCTTGTCTTGCCTACTGTCATTCATACCCAGAAGCAACGACGCTGCAAATACGCAGTAATAGTCAGTAAGTGTACTACATGGACTATGGATATATATATAAAGTAGCATAGTCGATGACAAAATAAGCTACATATAAAAACAAAACAGATATTTCTTCTTCAGTTGTTTACAAGACCCAGCAGCTTAGTAAAGTGAAGAAAAAGGTTAAGCAACATCATCAACAGGATCCACATTTATAGGTCCCTTTGATGTTTTCAGGAAAGCATTTACTTAGTCTCAGACAGGGAACGAACCAGTGTCTGTTGTAGTATCCAAAGAACCTTCCCTTGGAGACATCTGCTGGCTTGAGTTAACCCCGTTTGCAGTTGCAGGAACTCGATGATTCCCAGAAGCGCTATCACCTAGCCTAAGCGAGATCCAGTCTTCACTGCGGATACCATTTGACATATCAGCTTGGTTTTTAAAACCCGACTGAGCTGAAGCATCTGGTTTTGTTGGCAAAAATATTTGAAGTGAGGGATCGTCTCTACCAAATGCAAGAGGATTGTCAACTAGGCCATCGTTTGCTTCAGATCGTCCAGCCGAGCCAGGAACCACAGGAACAGATGCCATTGATGTCTCAGGAGCCATGGTGTAACCTCCATTTATTTCAGGAGCACAGTTTAGTGGACCATGATTATGCAAACCAACTAAACCTTCTGAAACGTCAGCATCAGATCTAAATAGCTGGAACCCAGGGGCTTCTGGAGTTTCAGAAGGAAATGACCAAAGGGGCGTATCAAATTCGTCATCATCATTGAAAAGACCTAAGCGTGAACTTCCCCCAGCTATGTTGTGTGGGTCCTCATTATATGAGTTAATTATTCCAGAAGGGTTCAGTGGAAAAGTAAGCCCACCATCTGTTTGACAACCACTGTATGCAGGTCCTGGAGTGATTACTACATCATTCTCGTCATCAGAATCACTCAGAACGATGACTTCATTATTTCCACCCTCTCCAGATTGGTTTCTGTCAGGAAAGTTATAACCTGAAT
The DNA here is from genome assembly GCA_019202805.1 of Arabidopsis suecica. Taxonomy (NCBI): domain Eukaryota; kingdom Viridiplantae; phylum Streptophyta; class Magnoliopsida; order Brassicales; family Brassicaceae; genus Arabidopsis; species Arabidopsis suecica. Next base: position 12,824,395 of record CM032912.1, on the reverse strand, counting down.
CAACATTCATGGAAATGGAATCAAGTTCCATGCCGTTAGCTACAAAGTCAAAAGTTCCAATAGCATCCTGGTTTACGCTTGCATCATCACCATCCCTACCACTTCCAGTAGCACTACTACTCATTGGTATAACATTTTTCTCCTGATACCCAACCTTTTCTTGCCTATTACTGGAAGATAATCCATTTGTATTAGGTTTGCTAACTTCCCAAATGCCATTACGATTTTTCCTTATTCCAAGTTTTAGAGGGGCCGGGCCATCTGAGAAACCTTCTTGCTTAACCGGTAACATTTCCATCTTCCGTTTAATATCAACAGCAGAGGGGTAAAGACTACCATCTGGTGCGTGCCACTGTGAGAGTTCCCCCAGTTCCCTTCGCTCACTCTCTCTTTTGGACTTTACACGCCAAGAACCATCAGGTTTCACTTCAATTTCAGTCACCTCTTCATCACAATGCTTCATCTGTCGTTCAGGAAGACAACAATTGAATAAAAGCGTAGATACAGAGGTTTTAAGAATTCTAGAATTCCCAGAAGTATACCTTAGACGTAATACGGTTAAAATAAGGATCGACGATTACATGCTCCACTGAGTAGTTCTTCAGACAAATAGGGCACTGCCACTGCATGTTAACAAACCCCCGAACAACTAAAGTCAGAAAACAAGAGAAATAACCCAATATCTAGACAAGGATAGTAGACCTACCTTTCTGGAACGTTGATTCAACTCCACAAACACATCAAGGTCAAAACAGCCCATGTGCACACAGGGTAAAAATCTCCCAGCAACTTTTATCCTAGAACCGCTCATCTAATGACACAAGCAGGAAAAAAAAAAAAAATCAGTCTGCAAGACAGCATTAGGAAGATGATAAGTATAAACACTGAGCTACGAGTTATTAGTAACTTACAGGACACCGAAGATTGACACCGAAGAAATCAGCAACAACTTCAATGTCACTATCACTGTCGGCATTATCATCTCCACCTCCACCTCCACCTCCAATGCATCGGCGGACTCGTGCAAGAGCATCTTCAAAAGTCTCCCCTTTACCCTCTTCTGGAATCAAATTTAGAACCTAGATGCAAAAATGAGTATATATATAAGCAACTTGGAGATCATTAACGCACAATAACTGAATTCCTAAGTATACAAGAACACCAACAAAAGTTATAAATAAAGTGATTAAAGGGATAAAAATGTTGCAGCCCAAGGACAGACTACACTTAAGACCAGGCTCAGTGACTCATCTGCGTGAAGTATAGGAAGAACTCCGAAATTTGAAATCTGACTAACATTTCAAGATTTAGTGGGAGTGAGAAATAACACTGGAATAGTTAAACATAAGTGTGTAACCACAGGTAACTTCCACAGATTACTTTGGGTATGCCAACATAATTTATTCTTTCTTTTTGTGTTCAGAAGATCATTCTCTTTCCTTTCTGAACATTTATGTCTTGGACTCTTTATTGACCACATAGACCGACCAAATCTTTGAATGTTTCTTATGCATATCTGTTATCAGTACCTGTTGTAGAGTCCTGCGCTTCACAAGTCTAACTCCAAAACAAAAAATCCGAACGTCACCTCCACTCAAGGATATTCTGTTAACTCCATCCCTAATACAAGGTGTGATCTACCAAAATAGTAAAACGAAATGGTTAAAAATTACACCACTGATAGCTAGATTTTCAATGTATGAGAGATTGACTCCTATATATAAGTCAAAAGGGTTACTACTCAAAAGGGATGAAAAAACACACAATAGGTCCATCGTCGCGGCCATTGACTCCCAAAAGCTGTGATCCAGGTCGATTTATTGCACGTACAGGCAAACCTATTAAATGATAGGGTATATATATCATGAATCCCATATCAGAAAACATAAAATAGTCTTATTGAGTATGAACAAAATAACAGACGGATAAAGACGATGTGAATGTGATGCAATGTGCCCACAGGAATTTATGACAACATGAAATAAAACAACATTCCCATGTTTCGAAGGAAATGCTCATCCGACTAAAACTCTGGAAGATGTCATTGTCATACCATTGACCTGCAGATCAGCATACTGAGGCCACTGCATCCTAAAGAGAACTTTGTCATTCAAGAGCATACACCAAGCCTAAACAAAATTGATTTCCAGTTAGAAACGTATAGGTAGATACACCTTTACATATTAAAGGTAGTTTACAAAACCCAACCTGAACATCGTACTCTTGTTTGGCCAACAGGTCCTTGTCTGCCCTTGTGATTTGAAATGTTCTCTCCACACTCTGCATTGTGTTTGTACTGGAAAGTTTTGGATCAGAGTATCAGAACAAACAAAAGTCAGTAACTGTGCATATAGCCAGAAAACAATTGTCATTCTTGATATTAGAATGAATGTCTTATAATATTTCCAAGTAGAAAATTTAAGTGACAAGCAGGACTGTGACTGAGACTTAATCCACCACTATAACCCCTTCCGAAAGAAAGGAAAAGACAAGAGAAATGTAAAGTACTAATTCACACAATGCAGGTGATTCATTAGTGAGCGCTTTGTTGAAGATAATTGGAGGAAAAAATACAGTGCGAACGTATTTAATGCAGGATGAAACAGATATGATGTATCATAAAGAATACCCTACTGAGTGCTTAAGCTTTCTAATATAAAAGATGCAAACAAATTGTAACTTTAAAGATTGTCATTGAAAGTACACCGTTCAAAGTGATAGCAACATATAGAATTCTTACCCATCATTTGGGATAGTCGTTGCAGTCAGCCTCACTGGAGAGAGTGGATGTGCCACTGTAACCCAAAACCTGAACAAAGAAGACCATGTAGGACAGCCGTGAATAATAATGCTAATGGATAACCACAGCTGCTAATGTAAAGATAGCAAATAATCTTTACAAGAAAATTAATAACTATGAAAACAGTTATAATGAATCAACAATCAAACGCAAGGAGATTAAGAAACAAGAATGGAAAGCATGTCAAATGTATAAATATGTCTTTCTTTTCAGTTCTGGCAGGAAAGAATTATCAAGCAGTGGGGGAGGAACTCAGATGGAAAACGTACGGGTCAGCTCGAGTAAGTCGGCAGATTTCACAATAAAATGATTCTGGAAGTGGTGGATTCCCATCCATTGGCTTATCTGGGAGAATAACACAGCCAACATGCTGCCAAACATGGCATCTTGGATCCTCACACTGAAATCGGACAGAATAAAAACATAATTACAGCCAGAAAGTATCAACAAACTTCACAAATGGAATCAATAATAAATATGTCACATCATCGGCCATAAAATACCAAGAAATGTTCTACAGCCAGCTCAAACAGGAATAAACGCAGCGAGAACGTCCCAGATTACCTGTATCATTGAGTCTGTTTCTAGTGAATTCCCACAAACACATCGAACTTTAATTTCTGGTTGAAAGGGATCTTCAGGCTCCCCCTTAACTTTCAGATTACTGGTATCTGAACTTACTTGTCCTTTTGAACTTACTTGTCCTTTTGATGCTAAATCACTTGCCCCAGATACTTGCATTTTCCTATGGAACACAATAAAAACATTGTGGTAACAAAGAATCGCTAGAAAAAGCATGGCATTTCCTAAAAAATCTATAGTAAGAAACAAACGCTCACCTATATGTATCATCCACTAATTTTGCAACTTCTTCCTTTGCCACTGTATTCTTTTTAGACCACGACCTGGCAGCTGTCAGTAGGGAAGCTTATTAGAAGAAGATGGCAGAACTAGCAGTGACTCTTAATACACAAAAACGTCAATAAAACAAAAACAAGCGGTTCTTTTAACCTTGTTCATCAGAAAGAAGGGTCAAGATCCGGTCGACAAGTTCCTGTACAAGAAAATTTCAAAAAGAAGTAAGAAAAAACACATCTTTTACAATGACAATAATCCAAGTTGGTACACCAAGTCTTAATCAGTACCCTGTGAGCACCGTGAAGCTTATATGATACCAAAAATTACAAATTCCCACAGATGACTATCGCATATCTACCTAACAGAAACTGGTGAAAGAATAAAACAGATAACACTCTTTGCAAGGTATATGTCTTAGATTCTACAGTTATATAATTCAATACAGAAAAAATTACCACCCGAAACATGTTAAAGGTCCAATTATAACAATCTGAAACATTCATCTTCCCTACGAGAATCCTTCAAAACAATCACAACCCCAATTACGAAAAAAGGAAGATAAGCATAAAGATGTTAACCTGCTTCTTTCCCTGTTTCGAAAGTCCCAGCTGAGTGAGCACATCCTTGAGCTCTTTTATCCGAAAATATGAAAGTTTATCCTGCAAAACACAACAACAACAAAAAAAACACAACTTTGAGCCTAACTAGAGCAAGACCAAATCCACCGTGAACCACAAATCCAAAACCCTTGCGAGACAAAGCATCGGTTTTGACACCCCAGAAATACAATCCAGATCATTCAAAAAAAAAAAAAAAAAAACTGAAGAATACCTTACAAGTAGCTTCCAAATCCATGTCTTCAGCAGCAGACAAACAAGAACCAAAAAGCTCAGTTCAAAACACACGAACCTAAACTCCAGCAATTAGTCTCCATATACAGCAGCCGATCTAAAGTAACATCAAAACCAAACCCAAAAAAAAAAGGAATTACTCAAACGAAAACCCTTAAAATTCCAAAAGACAAGTCCTTTTAAACGGAAAAACACAAACCATGAAATCGGAAACTGATAGATTAATGAGAGAATTGGAAACTAGGGTTTTCACAGCTTTGATAAGATTATTTTGTTTTTTTGGACAAGGAAGAAAATAAAAAGACACCAACCCCAGACGGAGAAAATTCGATCCGCCGAGACGAAAACAAAACAAGGGTAGCCGGACCAGTCGCCGATTATCAAATCCGGTTTAATCTTCGGGCAATACGTCCGGGTTTAGTTCCTGTGCGCTCACGTGCACGGTCTCCCACCAATATTGACGTGTTTTTGACTGACTTTCGGTTCTCACCTCTATTTGCGACCGTAACGGAGTCTTTGTTTTTTAATCGAATATTCCCCACGTTTTATGACATCAGCCGTTGGATCAAACCGGACCGGTTTATTATATTTTAACCTTGATTTGTTAATTTGCCGGTTTATAGTATACAGTATCAAATGAATTTGGAAGTTATCTTCCTAAAACCGAAAGTCTTGAATTTGTTCTACGAGGGTTTGCCATTTGCATCAGCTAGGTACATTTTACTTTTGGAATTATCTTTCTTTTCCATCTAATTTTAAGAGGTAACAAAATTGAATCCCAAAGAAACAATATCCACATAAATAGAAGAATATATATATATATATATATATATACACTCAGCAGGTTATTTGATCCAGTCAGTTATTTGCATTACAGATCCATATATAGTTATATTTAGTGGCGGATCTAAAAAAATTTGGAGTCAAATATACGAGTTGATCATATCATTACAATGATTTGATTTGGTTTGGTTGAGAACATTGTTTTCCATATATATATATATATATATATATATATATATATTATGTTATGGCATGTGTAGATCTAGTATTATTTGATTCTAATTCTACTAAGTAAGAATTTAGAAATATATTTCATGTCTCTCTTCTTCATTTTTTTTCACTGAATTGACTTAGTATATATGTATGTGCATGAGTGCATCATAGTTAACTACGAATAACGGATACATGTGAGCAAAATCCTACTTATTTCAACTAGACGCGTAAATCTATTGAAATGTGTTGCTAGATCGGGTCTCTTAAGGTGATATGTGATCTTGCAAATTGAATGGTGGTCCAAATGAGATATCAAATAGCATAAAGTCCTTTCTTCAAAACTATTTCTACATTCAAACTAGCTTAAAAAAAAAACATTATATACCAACTAGTGGTGGACAATGACTTGTCGAATTTGTGTGAACTCGGGATGTTCAAAAAACAAGTTTAAGCAGAATTTTTCATTGATCTGTTTAGTGAAGATTCTAGAGTCGTGGGCTGGTCTCATCGACTTAATATTTATTTGCCTCTAATTGAAACTAATTAACAATAATGAGATCTTTTGAGTTAATGATGTTGATAGTTTCGTAGATTTGTCAACCTTTTCGTCTTAACATTTTTATAGGTCGTCCCTTGTCAAAGGCAAACAAACAAATCAGAAAGTAAAGAAAGGACATTTTCCTTGTGGGTGAGAATCAAACCAAACTTCTCGGAAGTCTGCAAACACAACTCATCAACTGATAAGCTTTTCTTGAAACTTTCAGGCTGAGGATCTGCTGCTAATCGTTTGAGCTCTTTGCTGCTGAGTAAACTTTTAAAAGACCAAAACATATTTGAGCAAAGAGCAAGAACCTGTCTTGGAACAGATGATCATTGTGGGTAAGAGAAGACGATCTAGAGGCTCAAACAAAGGTCTTCTAATGAGCAGTTTCATGTTTTAATGGTATTGCAATGTAAGTAGAAATAGAATAGTTTATGGATGGGATTTGATAGATGAAGAAACTGTATGATATAGATTGTGACTTGAAATAGTATGCATCACTTTGTTAGAATGAGAGGTAATGATAGAATAACCAAAAATACCTTTAAATTTCGAGCCGCTTCTCTCTTCATTAGATGCATATATAAGGATTGCTACGTAGGAGAGATACCGTCACCACTGGTTAACTTCTTAGAAGAGGTGATGGCGCTATCTCTCCTGCGAAGCAAATCTTTGTTTGCAGTTTCAAAACCATAGAAGAAGCAAGACCACTTGTATGATGGTTCTTTATGTGTAATCACTCTATTAGATTCACCTCATCCTTATATATATTACCTTAAGGGTCAAAGAAGAGTGGACTTAATTTACACCGTCACTATCATTGCTCTTAAATCATAATTGTCATTTAGTTTGCTGCTTTCTATGTGGCTATAATCAAATGATTATCAGGATTATTATCCCAAGTGAGGTCATTGTGTTAACGTCATCTCCAATGATTTGGCTTACCTTCATCTCCAAGATTTTACATTCATTTGCTTTGTGTGTGTATGCTCTGTAGTTGATTTGAGCTCTTGATTTTGCATCTATACCCAGATGTTACATATGTTCATGTTCATAGACAGTGGAGAATTTTTTTGGTACTTATCCATAACTAGTCCCTTGTATAATGTTGGTACTATGTACTATGAACAGCTCCTGGATTGTCACTTTGTTGCGCTAGTAGATTCTTGTGACACTTATCCATTATCAACTAGGATCTAATATTTCCAATTATATGCATAAATCTCAACAAAACACTAATGATTGTTGGATTTAAGTTTTATGCAAACCATTGCAAGATTGGTTCAAATAATCAATTCCAAAAGTAAATGCCTTTTGTCTCACTATGTAATAAATGGTGAAAGTGATGTTAAATCTTGCATCACTGTTTTAAGACCCTGCTTAATACAGAAGCTTAGGTGGGAATTACTTTATTGAGCAAGTTGGTTTAGAAAACAAAGTTGAGAAGACTTGATAGTATGATTTAACAGATGAGAGGCTGCATTTATTCTTGCTGAAAAAGATAAAACTGAAAAAGCCTTATTGTCCTCGTCATACTTTTATCAATCCAAATGGCTAGAGTTGTCTTTATTATCATGCGGAGGAAAAAAGGTAAAGCAAAGTGAAACCAAAATTTATTTTCACTATTATTCAGGATCACAAGTATTTTCTTCATTATATATCTTTTCAATTCACAGACACAGTACTTTTTTTCTTCTTCTTCTTTAAAGTTGATTAATGCATTGTGATAGGAGACCAAGAAGAGGCCATACCTATTACCTACTACTCTCTCAAAACATCAAATGCACAACACACCACAGGACAAGAAAATCTTTCTCTCATATATTAATTACATGGTACTATTATATATCTAGACCCTCTTTAGCCCATTACCAATTCAAGATCTTGTCTTTTTTTTTCTTCTTGAAAACAAGATCCAAAATTCTGAAAATCCACTCACTACACAAGAAAGAAATGCTGTCAACAACTCTTAGTGGGAATTATGGCTTCCCTCTGTGCATCTCTGGGATCACTCAGCAATTAAGTCTCTCCAAAGAGTAATATGTCTCTGTTCTTTCATTTATTCTCTCTCTCTCTCTCTTGAGATCTTGTCTGTTTATTTGACTTGTTTATTTCTCTCTCTCGATGTTGAAGAATGGCAGATCATGACAAGAGAAGGAAGGTGATACAGAGGAAAAGAAGATCAGAAGGTAAACATGAGTGCATGAGCCATGGTGAAGATGATGCGGAGAGGCTTCAAGAGATGAGAGAGGATAAAGATGTTAGAGATCTAGTTGATTTATTACAAGATCTACGCTTGTGGAGCTTTTCTTCTCACACAGCCAAAGCTGCTTAGTGGTTTCCTCTTATTACAAGATCTATCTAGTAGGCTCAAGTTGCTTTCCTTCTCACGCAGCTAAAGCTGCCTAGTGTAAAAGAAATCCAAAAGCCTTTTCATTTAGATCTCACTGAGTTATGTTTCTCGCGGAACTGCAGATCAAAAATCTTTAGCTGGAAAGTATTTAAGTTAGTCAGGATGTTTTTCATTGTTGTTGTTGACTCGTTCATTTGTCGTTGGCGTGATGTTCTTTTGGCCTTATCCTTTTAATTTGGTTTTTACTTCTTAGCTTTTTTGCTTGATAATTACTATTTGGATCAAGTCTTTGCGTCTCTGCTTGTTGGATATCATTATCATAAAAAGAATTTTAAAGCACTTTTAGGTTCTCCCTTAAGAGTGAAGAAATACAGAAGTGCTTTCAAATTTCTTTAATTAGATTGTTCTGGCCTTCAGGATAGGAGAACAAGTTCCTAAAGAAACATAGAACCCAGTCTCTTAGAAAATACAGCAGCTTACTACCAGACAACTATTAATCTAAAAACGCAGACTTAAGATGCGTTATAATCTCTGATTGAAGGTGTACGAAGAAATTAAGGCATTCAAGGACAAAGACAATAATTTTGTAACACAACCACTAAATAACTTTAAGAAAAATTATCCGGAAACTGCATAATTGAAAACCATAATAAAAAGTCTCAGAGATATCCAAAAAGGAGGAAGAGAGAAGAAAGTCAAAGAAATAAGAGGGAAAAAAAAGGCTCAAACGCCATCAAAGTTTTAAGAACCAAAGAAAACCATAAGAGAGTCCATCATAACGAAAGTCTCATCATTTAGCTCCCTTCTTCACTGCAGCCTTGGTGACCTTGGCTCCAGTTGGGTCCTTCTTGTCCACGCTCTTGATAACTCCAACAGCAACGGTCTGCCTCATGTCCCTAACAGCGAAACGTCCCAATGGTGGGTACTCGGAGAAAGTTTCAACAACCATGGGCTTGGTTGGAGTCATCTTAACCATACCAGCGTCACCATTCTTCAAAAACTTGGGCTCCTTCTCAATCTCCTTACCAGAACGCCTGTCAATCTTGGTCAAGATCTCAGAGAACTTGACTGCAATGTGAGAGGTGTGGCAATCGAGAACTGGGGCGTAACCGTTACCGATCTGACCAGGGTGGTTCATGATGATAACCTGGGAGGTGAAGTTGGCAGCACCCTTAGCTGGGTCATCCTTGGAGTTAGAGGCAACGTACCCTCTCTTAAGATCCTTGACAGCAACATTCTTGACATTGAATCCAACATTGTCACCGGGAAGTGCCTCAAGAAGAGACTCGTGGTGCATCTCAACAGACTTAACCTCAGTGGTCAACCCTGTGGGAGCAAAGGTAACAACCATACCAGGCTTGATCATACCAGTCTCAACACGTCCCACTGGCACCGTTCCAATACCACCAATCTTGTAGACATCCTGAAGTGGGAGACGAAGGGGCTTGTCTGATGGCCTCTTGGGCTCGTTGATCTGGTCAAGAGCCTCAAGGAGAGTTGGTCCCTTGTACCAGTCAAGGTTGGTGGACCTCTCAATCATGTTGTCTCCCTCGAATCCAGAGATGGGCACAAATGGGATTTTGTCAGGGTTGTATCCAACCTTCTTCAGGTATGAAGACACCTCCTTGATAATTTCATCGTACCTGGCCTTGGAGTATTTGGGGGTAGTGGCATCCATCTGTAAGAAAGAAATCAAAAGTAAAAGACACTTGTTAGAATCAAATCAAAGAGTCAATCAATCACATTAATATACAAAAATTAACCTAAAAGAAAGTCATTTCACCTTGTTACAGCAGCAAATCATCTGCTTGACACCAAGGGTGAAAGCAAGAAGAGCGTGCTCACGGGTCTGACCATCCTTAGAGATACCAGCTTCAAAACCTCCAGTGGTGGAGTCGATGATAAGAACAGCACAATCAGCCTGGGAGGTACCAGTAATCATGTTCTTGATGAAATCACGATGCCCAGGGGCATCAATAACTGTGCAGTAGTACTTGGTGGTCTCGAACTTCCAGAGAGCAATATCGATGGTGATACCACGCTCACGCTCGGCCTTAAGTTTGTCCAACACCCATGCGTACTTGAAGGACCTCTTGTTCATCTCAGCAGCTTCCTTCTCGAACCTCTCGATGACACGCTTGTCAATACCACCAAGCTTGTAGATCAAGTGACCAGTTGTGGTCGATTTTCCAGAGTCGACATGGCCGATGACCACAATGTTAATATGAAACTTCTCTTTACCCATAGCTGTAAAAACAAAACAAAAACAATCCAAACATCAGAATCAGCAAAAATACATCAATCATCAGCTATACAATTACCAAAACACTCAACAGTACAAGCCCACACAGATCCATTGAAACGAAACCACATATCACCAATAGAGCTATTGAATCTAACCAACAGACATCAAATATAACAAATCTCAGGACCATCATCAAACAAATACATCAAAATCAACTATAGCCAGAGCAGATACAGATCGGCATGATAATAAGCTATAACAACATGCGAAGACGATATGAAAAGTAAACGCTATCAATATACAAGAAGATTCTCCATCAGATTCAAAGGAAGTAATATAGATCGATGAATAAACGGATCTAAAACTCGAGAATCATCAAAAGCAGTGTAGCAACATCAAAGAATAAGCGATAATCACAGTCAACATACAGCTAAAAGTAAGAATCTAAACCCTAAACAGGAACAAGAATCATAAGAAGATGAAGATCGAAGACACTAAAGAGAGAAATTTCGAACCTGCAAGTAAGAATCTGAGAGGAGGCTTGCGGCTACGAAAGTGTGAGAAATATGAGAGCGCACCCTAATTCTAGTCGACTCGAGGGTACTTATAGCTACGAGGTGTCTAGGGTTTTCGCATCCTCTTTGTGGTTCTGGTTTTTACTAATTTGCCCTTACGCGTTTTGGGCCTTTTTTTGGTGATAAACAAGTAAAATGTAAAATTCTCTTTTTCTACTTTTGAATTGTACATTTTTCGGCTTTCGATTTTTCCAATTTCGAAAAATTGTAGAAATCTTATTTTCATGTGATTGGTTAAAAAAATGTAAAATTGGATATTTTATTTTAAAATAAACTTTCTAAAAAAAAAAGTCTTTAAGGTGAACAAAAACCCTAGCCGTCATGAGTTGGCTTTGGCTAAATAATCGGACATAAAACATTTATTTAAAATGCATAATGGAGTTGTTGATTAAATTTCGGTAGTTAAATTTACATAATCAATATGGATTACGAAAAAAATATCGTTGAATCATAATATCCATTTTAAATTCAAACAAATCTAGAATAACTTGGTTTGTTATTAATTAAAGGAGAATTCAGTTTTATTCAACTATTAACGGAGAATTTATGGGAGATAAATGACTATAGATAAATTTTCTTCAAAACGTTGAATCACCATCATGAAGGTGTGTGTATGTCATCATTATGTAGCTATATGTGTTGACATGTTGAACAATCTACTACTACTGTAATTTGTTCAAAGATCGCATTAAAGTAGTTTCCTCCAATTTACTAAGAACTAGTATTATTAACTCTCGTAACGAATTTTAGTTAGGATATGTTTTCAATAGACTATAGTCAACTCAATATATCACAATTGAGAAATGATACCGAAAACAAACAATTAACTTTTTTTTGAAAATTCTGAACCTTTTTAAGACCCGGTTTAGCTTGGAAATATCCACCAACTCTCAAAAATTAGGGCTTATAAATAAGTAACAAACAAACACAGTGCAAATGTTCATCATCAGGATATCAAGATCGTGGCTTCGGGTTTAATACTAGACTTGGTATTAGTTAAAAATATGTCGATTATTCTTATAATATATATTCGGTTTTTGAGTACAATCTACATAAGTTTAAAGATTATACTCGCAAATGTCAAACTCCACAAGAGATTCCTCCCGGACCACCATAATTGAAAAAGTATCCGAGTGGACTAGTCCAAAATCGAACTCTCTTACCAATTCGTAGCCCATAACATCTACTATCTAGCATCTCCTCTATAGGAAAAGCATTGATTTTACCTTTCTCATACTTAGAATACAAGACATCAACATTTGAGAACATGGCTGATCTCAATGGACCTTTTGCCGGAAATTTACCATTACCCATTGGAGGACTTAAACCAGAATGTGAAGCCTGAACTACACCTCCAACTCCAACCATAGTAGCACCATTATCCATAAGGTGAAATAGCTCTTTTGGCCAATAACCGATATATGTATAAGGCGACATTTGTATAACCCACCAGTTTCCTGTTTGTTCATCCTTTTTTAAAAACAAAACAAAATTCATTTGTGAATACAAATTCGTAGTAAAATAATGTGCTAATCAAATTACTTTTGAAAGGAAAGTGTTTGGACTAAAAATGCTATAGTTTTAATAAATTGATAACTGATTTGATTTTATTAATGGTTAGTTTAAAAATCAAAAATCCTTCACTACCAAGTGAGAATGACATGAAAATATTGCCTAGAAACTTAAAAATCATTAGAACAAACCAAGAATCTTAAAAAAACGAAAGAAGTGTAGAAAATTAGGAAAATACCTGATGGATGGCCCATTGCAACGATGCAGGCTCACCTGAGTCAAGGTACATGGGTTTGACTATGGGAACCACATTCGAAACTTGAACAAACCCTGGACATGCCATATTATAACATCCTTTTCCACCTTTACCCTATCAAAATCATATGTAATATTTACATATTATTTGGTTAATGAGTTTAGCATATATAATAATATGTGTACATGCATACCATCCAAAATCCGTATGTCCAAAGATGCCCGTCACCAAAAATGCCTGGATTTATCTGTTAAAAAGACTTGCAATATAGTAAGACTACCTATAACGTAAAATGGATTTAAGGAAAGAAAAAAACAATAAAATGTAAAACGTACCATCATCCCCGTTGAGATGAAATTGACTTCGCCATAATGTCCACTGCCTAAATACATTTGACTATATGAGGCTTGATCTTCTCCAATGTTTAGGTTATATGCATTAAACTTAGCTTCTACACCGTGATATGGACCACCGTGTTGCTTCACCCCAGCAATCTACCAATACACATGAACACTTGTAATGTGGAGTAATATATTATTTGATCGATCTACGGTATTAGAAGAAAAGTGAATGTTTACATGTGTCCCAGGGCTATCAGCTGATAACGGATTGAAATACTTGGCAGCCAAGAGTTGGGCTTTGGTGTTGAATTCTTTTGTATTTCTCAGTACAGGAATAGTTCCATATGGACATTTTATTTTCTTCTTATATGTTTTGTTGTTGCTAGTTTGATTCTTTAGCTCATGTCTTGATAATGATGGTTTCATCTTAAAAAAACAAAGTTGTATAGTCAGATTCAAAAATCACATCCATTTTTTAAAAATGTAAAATGTATGTAGGAGACGAATTTCTGAAACCATGCACCTGGATTGTGTGGTTTTTGAGTAAGGGGTGATCAAGTCCTGGTTGCTTATAAATATCTATGCAATCGTATGTCACATTTTCACTTATCTGCCAATGACAAAAAAAAATAGACATGAGAATTTTGTAATAATACTAAACAAAACGATGTTGAACTCACTCCACGATATAAAAAGATGATGTTGAATCAATTATTAAGTAGATCACAGTACTAGAAGTGAGAAGTGAGTCTCAAGTGTTTGTTTAAGAAGCTGACCTTGAAGGATCTAAGAGGCACCGTACTTTGAACAGAACGAACTAGAACTACCGAGAACAATAGAGGTAAAAGATTCATAACAAGAGTCATCCTAGTTGTTGTAGACTTTTTATTGGTTTTGTATCCGACAACGCTCTGTAATTTATACATTACCATGTCAACGAGAGAGAAACACTAGAAATATGAACATTTGACTGAACTTATTACGGTATAGATACGACAATTATGGGCTCATACTCAATCGTATATCTTGAAACTTATAACGTAAATGGACACTAAAAGTGAAAAATATGCTACCGAAATTATAATCAGTGTGTTGACCCAAAATTCATTGTGGAGATCGTATTTGGTTGCTACCGCCTACCTCTCATAAACGGCTAAACAAATGATATATCCTACTTTTAAAATGAAAAATTACACTTTTAAATTGCATAGCAGTTAAGCAAATGTATAATTACACTTTTTCTTATTTAATGCTTTGGGATATTAAGAGCATCTCCAATGGTAGACACCCATAGAGTGTCTCACAAATATAATATTAATATTTTTATGTTTAATTTATTTAGAGAAACTTACATTAAAATTCTACTTCCATTGGTGAGATATCTCTATAGATGTCTCATCAATATAATATTTATATTTTTATATTAAATTAATTTTTTCAATAATATTTTTAAACATATCAAATTATATCTTAAATATAGTCATTCAAACTAAATAATTATATTTTCTATAGAAGTAAATAATATAATGAATATTAATAATTTTAAAAACATTAATTAATAGTACTATTCATTATAAATAATATATTAAAGAGACTATTATTTTTAAAACCACAATTAAACATAAATTAAATTTTAAACAACATATAAAACCATAATAAAGATATATAAATTAAACACAAAATAACATATAAAACCATGATAACATAAATTAAAATGCAAATAAAAACATACAAAACCAAAATAGATATTATATGTTTTACTCTTCACTTGATGCGCCAAACTTTTGCCATATATGCTCAAAAAGGATAGTCTTGTACATAAAATTTATATTTTAATAAAAATTTATATTAAATTTTAAACATATCATTTAATTATATTAGAAATTTTGGTAAACAATATGATTAAAATTACACATCATTTTATCAAATAGATTTTAATTATATTGGACATTTTGTAAATAATGACAAAAGATAACACATTATTTATCAAAATATCAAAATATTGACAAAATATCAGATTATTCCTCTCAGATTTATTTTCTAATTTTATAGTAATATCAATTAAAAATAATAATAATAAAAATTTAAACTTTTGTATAATGGAGCTTGATATATAGATAATTTTATTTTATGAATTGTAGAAAAATAAAAAATAAAAAATAAAAACTTAAAAACTATTTAATTGATATTATAAATCTTAGAATAATTGAATTTAAAAAGAAATTGCTAAACCAATCTAGAAGTGAAATGTGTATGAGAGAGAGAGTTTCTCAAAATGTCTCAAATGAGAAACGTGTCTTACCTCTTTTAATTAAAAAATTATTTTTTATTTATTTTTGATTTACTTTTATTGTGGATGTCTCATGGAGACACTACCACTGGAAGTGCTCTAAGATCACATACATTAACTCAGATATACAGAACGTAAAAAGGCTATTGTCGATAACCTTACAGATTCCAATAATGATGATACCCAGTGCTCTAAGATCACATACATTAACTCAGATATACAGAACGTAAAAAGGCTATTGTCGATAACCTTACAGATTCCAATAATGATGATACATACAAAAGCGTGTATTGGAAACGGATACGCAATAATCAAATTGCATCATCCCGGTACAAATCAATCTTGGTACGCCTAACCAAACCACGGTTTAATCACTTAACTGCTATGCAATTTAAAATGAAGAGGGAAGCAAATGTGGTAATTAAAGACAACACAAACATATGTTAGCATTTAGCAGCTTTCGGTGAAAGAATCAACTTTTCATCTTCTTTTTAGCTTGGTATAGGAGGAGCGGGAGCCTCTCTTGGTGGTGAGCTCGGGCTAGGAGATTCGAAACTTGGATTTCCAGGGCAAGACTTGGCAAATTGGCAATACCGACATTTCCAACGTTCTTCTTCAGGAGTGTACTCAGCTTCTCGTTCATTTCTCCAGAACTCAATGACTTCTCTATATTTGCTCATCACCCATTCATGATCATGGTTGAATCTTATCTCAGCTATTATAGATTGGTCCTTCTGAAACTCGTACCTGAGGACAAATTTCTCAGTCAACTACAATCATATGATCAGAGATATATTAATGTAATCTATAAGATCAAGAACAAGCCATCTCTACTTACTTTAACAATAGTTGATCATTTGCTAGCGGAAGCATCTTAAAAGTGTTTTCATAGTACCTAACTATCTCTTCAAGTGTCTGCATCGAATAAAAAACAGTAAGAATATCGATAAAACCTCATTTTAAAGTGAGTAATTCTCTCTTCATAAACACAAAAACTTTGGCTTAGTGAAAGATATATTCCGCAGAGTCAAAGATTAGTGTACCTGAGCTTGGATACCTGCGTTAGCAATGTTATCTCTGACATCTTGGGATAAGATATAATGTCGATTCAAAGAGAAGTAGTCGAAAAAAGGTCCCGTCGGAAACCCTTCTTTCACAATAGTGTCCCATAGAAGCTTGTAAAGCATCAGCTGAAGCCTATCAAATATAATTACTTTAAGGACAATTAGCATAAATCTCCCTAGTATTAAACCAAAACCAAAAATGACCAACGTTTTCCTTTTAACTTTACCAAGGACTTACCTTCCATTCCTCCTCTGTGGCTCAGCTGGGAGTGTATCACGGAGTCGAGTCTTTGTATCTATCAATATTGGTCCGGTATCAGAAGATTCTTCTGCGTACGCCTTTCTAAGCTCATCAATAATTCCCACAATCCATTGACCTCCAATAAATCCTAAGCTGATGATAATTAAAAGCAACTCAGCTCCATATGGAAAAAGGCAACATACTTAAAATTTTCATTTGATGAATACTAGAAAACATTATCTTGGTAGCAAAAGGTAAAAGCTATGAGGGTGTTACAAAGGACATCTAATAGAATCAAAACTAGAGGTGTAGAAGGAACTCACAGTAGCAATTCACGAGTTCGTCCTTCAAACAAGAACTGATTAACACCAGCGATGGAATTTAACAGCTTCAATGCCCACTTATCTTCATTTGATTCAACTCTTACTCTCACCTTTTTAACTACCTACCCATTGTAAACATAACAGCAAGTAGATTTCATCAAATTGTTCACAAAACGATCTAGAACTCTTAACAATAATAACGTTAATCATTGTCACTTGAATAACAATAAGCCCCTAAGATCCATCATAGTGAATACCTCTTCTTCAAGCTGCAAATGACGAGCCTGGCCAACTTTCATTGCTTTATTGACTTTTCTCCTGCCAAAACAAAGAACATTCTCCATTTGTTTCTCACACCATTCCTATAACAAATAGAGATCAATGTCAAAGGTGCTTATTCGATCCTCTTCCCATGATCTCCGAATAGAAAAGACAAGATAAAAACGTACAGTGCCGGTGAGATCTGTGACACCTAAAGCTTGATTTCTCCTAAATCGATGCAAATAAGACTCTTCGATATCTGAACAAGCCGATAATTTCCTCTTGGAGAAAAGAGTAATTGAACGGATCATCTTGGGATTTTCGCCGGCGAGAATTCGTGATGGAGAAGCCGAACGGATCGCAGAAGGGAAGATTGAGCGCGTGGCTGCAAACGCTGCATCGAGAATAGCCATTTCTTCTTCGCTGATGATCTCGATTGGGATCTCGGGGAAGACATGGTGAGTTTCAGGGCTTGAAATAGCATCAGTCTCGGATTGAGCGGGCATAGTGGGTGGGGTGGTGGTAAGCGAATCGGAGGTTGACTCGGAGGGTGACTCGGCCATGTTTTATGCGGAAGCAACGTGTGGTCTTCTTCTTTCGTGGCCATGTAAAAAATTCAAAAGTTTCAAACCAAAGGGTAAAAAAAAAAATGTAATTAAACATACTAACCATATAATTTAATTTTACTTAGAAAGGTAAACAAACAAATAAAAGTAACATCAATTATTTTAGTGTTATATGCTGCTTTTTGTGAATTGATGTCCATAAACTAGATAAAGTTTGTGACTTTGTGTAAATGATTTTTTATACTTTATTAGCAGTTTTGCGTGTTCTCAATCACACAATTGGTTCGATATTTCTTCAAAACTAAGAATTCTATGAGAGATCCATGTGACCACTATTAATCACGTTATTAGTTTTTATTTTAGTTCAGAAGACCAATTACCAAAACCAAAATAAGTATTTTGTCATAACTTGTAAGCTATAGGTTATACAAACTGACTTTTAGAATCAAGAACGAAGCTACTTTGGTATAAAATCAATTTATGTTCTTAAGTTTAACATGCAAATATTATAAATTTGTCGTCTATAGTTTTGGCTTTATTTTGTACATATGAACAGACCTTTATGTTACAACAAGCATAAACAATATGCATTCCCAAGTCCCCAACTTAAAAGTAATATTTTAATCCAATAAATATGCTAACATTACGTAATTTGATAATTGACCAACCACATTCGCTGTTGATCATCTCAGGCCACAACGGGGTACGATGCACATGTAGCAATACCTGCAATTCAAGAACGAATCAACAAAAGATAGAGAAAGACCAAATGTGAAAATTTGACTCTGTAGCTTTCTTGATATATGTTTATATCATATGCTGATAGTGTGATGGTTTCATAATGGTTAAAGAACTTACCACACATGTTCTTCCCCATCTCCATCTTGAAGTAACCTTTGTCGCCCCATTCCGCTCCCCATGAGTTCTTAATAAGCCAATATGGTACACCGTCTTCAACTCCATAACCAACGGCCAAAACCGCGTGGTTCACATCCTATATTGCCACATTAAGAAAACCGAATTGAACACTAATTAGCTAAGTGCCTAAGATGATTTGTGAAACAATGAAAGTCTTTTTAACTGCTTAAAGAAGAAAGTCTCACCATTGGAGTACTTCCACAATGACTATCAGTGTAAACTCCACTTTTGTAAAGCCGGAACGAGTGTATAACCTCGAATGCTATGCTTACTGGCCGTACCAATCCAACCGCATGCTTCAGTTCATCTTCAGCACCCTGGTATTGTTGTTTCAATCATCATTACAGATTACAGAATGTATATTTTCAGGCAAGCAAAATTAAAAATTCATAGAAGATGCTTACCAAAGTAATGTTGACTGAATCAAGGACTTGTACACCAACATTTTCCGCTGAAAATTTGCAGGTTTCATCTTTACCGGTATAAGGATAAGCTTGCTCTGTGTCGAGGCCACCGTTGGATTTGATGTATTCAAAGGCTTGAGAAGGAAGGCCACCATTGCAGCCATAGTTATTAAAAGCTCCAGCACAATCCACAAGCTGCTGCTCAGAGAGAGATATTGCTTTTCCAAATGCCTGATGATAAGCTGCCTCAAGAGCTCCAGTTGTGCTGCAGTACAAAAATCAATCATATGACATACAATCTTGACCTTTTAATTTTACTTTAAAAGATCTCACCAAAAAATAAAGAGATATTAGAATCTTGATCATTGGTTTTACCTGAATGTCCAGCAAGATCCACAACCTCCCTGGTCTTTGACCGGGCTAACAATACCATCTTCTCTCCAGTCTTTCTGCAGTTACACAATTTGAGGACTCAGAAGCAAATTAAAAAAGGTCTGCAGCTAAAAAACAGAACGGGATGATGGTTGACATAGTTCAGTGCAGCAAGATTGAGGCCTGGACTTACTGTTTCCGGAAGAGCTGCTTCTGTGAGTTTGTGGCTGCCCTTTAAAGTGGCAGAGCAGTTCTGAGCAGCACCAAGCTTGGTCTTTTGAAACTCTTGCCAGGTCAAATCAGCAAATTCTGTATTGATTCAAGAGACAATTAGCAGTATTTAGGTAAATCATTATCCATCAAGGCATCAACCACTGAAATGTCAGCTCTAGGACACACAAAGATACGATCACCACAAGGAACAAGAATCAATCTTAAACTCAGGACAGCTAAATGTTAAAGAAACAGAACAAAATTTTTTGACACAAACTAGTCTCTCTTATAGAGTTCATAAATAGACTCATACCCAATAACAATCTTGAATCACGTGAACTAAGAAGAAAAAAGAGAAGCTAAAATGAAAATTTAAAAATATTCACTTAGAAGATTCCAAGACAGAACAAAAGTTAGTTTCCACGTTTTCCCACAATGTTTTTATACATAGGTTACTTCCTTAAGTACAAATCGAGGAGAAGAAAGATAAAAACTTACGATTAACACCGAGTTTGTAAGATAAGCCTTTCTTGTTAATGGATCTGATCAAATCCAGATTCTCTTTGAAAATCGAGAATCGAAGCTTCATCTCCTCCACGTTCTGATACTTTTTCCCATATCTTCATCACCAAAAACGATTATCAAAAAACTGGACTCAAAGTCAACGGTGGTGAAAGGATGTAACTTACCGGTGAGTGAAGCGAGCGAAGGAGAGAACGTGACGAGATTGACCTAAGATCTGGGAAACAGTTTCTTCTACCTCCCGAAGACCATCGGAGACCATTCGGATCGGGTTTGACTCATCGAATCCGATATCCGCCGCTGCTGCTGATGCGGCGATGAGAATGAACAGAACTACTGATGATAGGACTGTTTTCGCAGACATGGCTTTCTCTCTCGCGTTCTTACTTAGTTTGTTTCTCTCAGTGCTTATATCTGCTTCAGTGTTATCACTTATTGGCTCGAGATAATGTGGGTAAAGAAGTAGAAGAAGAAGAGTAGAAGACGGAAGAGAGAGATACAGACGGGAACGTTATCGGGACACGTGGTGGAATTTAAATGGACAGTTGTTGTCCGGTATACTTGGAATGTTGACGTGTACTGTGATGTCATGGTCTACCATTGAGATTTCAATCATTTTACTTTCATGATTTTTTCTTATACGGGAAAGGCAATTGCAAGATAGCCCATCGATTATGGCCTAATTCAGTAGATAACCCTTAACTATTTATATATTAATTTTACAATCCAAACTTTTGGTCTATTATACAAGCAATGAACAAAATCACTATTTTTTTTTTTTTTTTACCAAAGGAACAGAGAGGATTTTTACAACGTTTGTGTAAGAGGATTGACTTTTATTAAGAGGTTTTAGTTGCCGTTGATGTTGCTTTGAACTCCTCTCAAATCAAATTGCTTCACCTTATTGAATTCGTCAGCCATAGTCTCTCGTTGTGGACCCATAGTCTCTCGTTGTGGACGTGAAAGGCCCTCTACCGCGTGGTCATATATTACCAGCCAAAAACACACAGCCCTTCGAGCTATTGAAAAGAGTTTACATATTGAGCATTTATCATCGTACGACTTATCCTCGTACTTTGTTGGTGACTTGCCTTTAGCACTGGCAACTGCTTCTTTTTCTTTTTTACTCTTCCTCTTTCTCTTACATATATATTTGCTTCCGAAATTCGGAAGGCATCCGTTTCTCGTTTCTTTCTTTGTATTCTTCTCCATCAAAGGATCCTTCGTTTTCCTTTTTTTCCTTTAAGTTTTCTAGGAATATTGTTGAAAGGGAAATTCCAAAAAGAGAGATGAAATTTGATTCAGTTTTGTTGTTTATGCTTCAAGTAAGTTTGCTACATATATAGACGGATTCATGTGAAGTGTGTAATGCTAGCTTCTCATGAAAGTGAGAGAGAAAGAGGAGGAGATATCGTAATGAGATATGTCACAAAAACACCTAAACGGTGACGATTTCATCATTGCTTCTAATTCTATCTTTGGCTCTTACTTCATTCCATTGACTTCTCATCAGTCATCACCATTAGACTTTGCTTCTCTCTTTTTTATTCTTCAGAAAACATAAATATTTTACTAATTAACTGTATCTTAAAACATGTGTAATGGAAGTCTATAGTCATAGTCTCTTTCATAAAAAATAAAAAATAAATAATATTATTTAATTATAAATATCTCTTAGAAAATATTTGAGAGATTCTCTCCACTTTTTTCACTAACATATTCTTATACTCCCGCATGGATTTAACTTTAGCATTAAAAGTACTGTAAAAAACATTTCTACGCTTTTGGTGTGATTTTTCATATAATGTTCAACATGAGAACCTATAAAAATTCCAATGATTCTACTTTACATGAAAAGATATACGATAAAATCATGATCTTTCTTTTAGTGCCAACATTAAAGATAAAAACATAATATAGCATATATTTAATTTATAACTTAGCAATTTGGTAATTCGCTTCTAAATTATTAAGATAATTAAAACAGGGTGATGCAGATAGAACTATTTGCTTGATTGTTACCGGAAAAGCTTTGCTTCATTTTTTCTTTATTTTGAAGAAACTTTAATTTTAAAAAAAATATTTGAAACCAACCATTAGAAATGTTTTAAATAGTATAAAGATGGATGATCTAAAGAAAAACAAAGGAAAAACTGAATGATAAAAAACGAAACGTTCTTTAAAAATACCATTATCGCAGACTCGGTATGGATAACGAGTTGTCCACATTATTACTGGCTCTTTCAACCGCTTGAACGGATAACTGTGTAGTGTATGCCTGCACACTTACAAATATTTTAATTTTAAGATTTTTTTTTGGTCGGAAATATTTTAAGATTTAAGTTTAAAGAATTATTGACCTTATAAATACTTTTAGATTAAGTCAAAAGAATAACTGACTACGACATGCCTATGTGTAAGGCTTTGAGATTGGTTGTTGCTAAAGTCTGTATTGAATCAATCGATCATTCTTAACCATCGAGTTGTTCAAACTTTTGTAAAGTTAGGTACAAACACCTTTAAAAATTCAGTAGTTCAAAATACCATAGGGTGTTATTAATATAGTGGAATGATAATGTATTTATTTTTGAATTAAAATTGTTATTTTTTCTTTTATATAAATCAATATTGAACCTCAAACTTTTCACTATCAAAATTTAGATCCGTGATTTCTAACTTCCAAATACCTGAATTTCAGATATCCGTCTAAACATCAAGATATCCACGAATATCCAAATCTTAAAGTTAGGGTATCTGGATTCCAGATCCGTTTTATTCGAACGGTTTGGACTTTATCCGGATCCTGGATAATAGTTAGATTTGTCAAAATCGGCGGCCCATGGACGTCCATGTCCAACACATTATAGACCAAACATATATAATCCCATTTAAGATGCGGGTTTAAATGAACATGGTCTAACTTTTCCATGGACAAAACGGGTTGGACAATATGGACATTAGTCGGCCAATAATACTTAAAAAGGTAGGTCAAAATCGATTTGGGGAAAAATCAACACATTTACTCATTTTCTTAAAATCGAAACCAAAAAGTTCCGACGATTTTTAATGGCGATATTTTTGCATATATTTATTTCAATATCTTTCTTTGCTTGTCTTCATGGCTTCAATGCATCAATTTGATCAAGTTCTTTCGATTCAAAATCAAAATCATGTGTGATTTAGGTTTTTTTTTTTGATTTTGACAGCCCTAAAGATACCCATTTGCGATTTTGAGAGAGATCCATTTACCCGTTTTGACTGAGAATCAATCTACTTTTTTGAGTTTTTTCGATTTTGTGAAAGACACATTAGGGTTCAGTGAATTATCATGAGATTCTTGAGTGTATAGCCTTTGAGTTTTCCTTGAGTGTTTGTCTTTGAGTTAGTACTGAAGTTTCCCGCAGCTTGAGACCTCTCATAAATCTCTGATTTTGTCATTAGACTTGCAGTTTATAATCTCTAGCTCTTGCTTTGTTATTTATCACCATTTCACTAATCAATACCTGTTACATCTTATATAGTTTTTTCACTAGTCTGTTATGTTCTGTGGCTGATGAGCTTTTGATATGATGTTGTAATGTTTCTATGTTTTGTTATGTGGCTGATGAGCTTTTGTTATTGTTTTAGATGGGTAACGATGATACTCTAAACCTTGACGATGATTATATGAGTGGGGATGAGATGGATCTAGATGAAGAGA
Organism: Arabidopsis suecica; assembly: GCA_019202805.1. Taxonomy (NCBI): domain Eukaryota; kingdom Viridiplantae; phylum Streptophyta; class Magnoliopsida; order Brassicales; family Brassicaceae; genus Arabidopsis; species Arabidopsis suecica. Next base: position 12,800,193 of record CM032912.1, on the reverse strand, counting down.
ATATACTCATATTTGAATTAATTTGAATCTTATTGCAAAGGTGTTCTTCTATTGTACTTAGGTGATTAGATTGAGTTATTTGTTGAAGACAAATGTATCAAAGAAGGAGAAGAAGAAGTTTAAGACATTTCACATTTGTGTATTTGCTAGACTTTTGTGTTCAATTTGCTTTGGATTTGATACTTTAGTGTTCAAATTTGCTTTTGGATTTAATACTTTGGTGTTTTTCAGATATTTGTTTTAAACTTTTTATTTTTGTATTCAAATATAAAGCACATATTTTGGTGTTTAAATTTGTTTCTAGTCCATTTGTACATGATCGTTAATGGTTATGATCGTTAATAAACATGATCGTTAATAAATATAATCACTATTTGTCCATTGAAATGGCTAATATTGGATCGGACCAAATGAACGTAGACCTTCCTTTTTGACAGCTCTATATTAATAATCCTAGTCTTCTAGACCTACCTAATTGTAACGGCCTAACCGGTAACAAATACCCGTACTCGTACTAAGAGCATGTTTATTGGTGAGTTTGGGTGGGTTTCACCTCATTAAAAAAATGAAAAAAAATAAATTTGGACAGAAAATGGGTTGGATCGTATCAGTCCATTGAGTTTTCTGGATCGGTTCAGTTCCACAGATGTCACCTTCTGAGTGGAGGAAAAAAAATTAATCGGGAAGGATGACTAGCTCTGATCAATCTCCGTCGCACAACGTCTTCGTCTACGGCAGTTTCCAAGAACCAGCCGTCGTAAGTTTGATTCTTGAATGTTCTCCGGTCATCGTCTCCGCTCAACTCCATGGCTAGTTAGTCGTCTCTCTTCACTTCTCCGATCTTATCTTCCTTCTGCTTAGATTTTTTCAAGATTGATAAAATCTGATTTCTGGGTTTTTTGCAGTCACTTGTATAGACTCAAAGGACGTTTGCATCCATGTATTTCTCCTTCTGAGAATGGAGTAATCAAAGGCAAGGTTTTGATTCCATCTCCTTCTTTTACAAGAAAAATTAGGGGTTTGAATCAAAAAATTGGGGTTTTCTTGTTTTAGTCATTTTCTTGATACCCATTGAGTTTCACCATTAAACATACAAATTTAACAAAAATCTTTTTAAGTATCATAGATTAAACAACTAATTAAATTAATACTAAAAAAATTCTAATGATACTCAATGGGGTTTATTGATAAACATGCTCTAAGTACCACCCGACTTGTTACGTATTGACATGGAGGCGTGGATGGATCGGATTGGATTTTTGTCTTTTTTTTACCAAAACTTTCAAAGCCGTTAGATCTTACCATAGTCAAATTGACGGCCCACAAGGACTCACTCTTTTGCTTTGTAAAAACCCTAACGTCTTCACTTCCACAATCTTACGCCGGCGAAGCTGATGTTCTTTTATCTAAGGCTAATTGAAGATTGCACATGGCGAGAGGTAACAATGGCACAAGGCGTCCAAAGCCAAACCTATTGATCACGGGGACTCCCGGTACCGGTAAATCGACGACGGCTTCTGCTCTGGCTGAAGCCACGAATCTCCGGTATATTTGCGTCGGAGATCTGGTCAAAGAGAAAAACTTGCACGATGGCTGGGACAATGAGTTCGGGTGTCACATCATCAACGAAGACTTGGTGAGTTTCGTACTTGAACCCAAACCCTTTATCCTAATTTCCTTGTCAAACACACTGTGAATCGTTGTAGAATCTCTGGCTAGTTGTTCATCTAATTGCAGCTTCTTTGTGTGGAATTATCTGAGCTGGTTGTTTCAACTTTGGCCATTGATAAAAGCTTTAATCTTTAGTTTGACAGAAGTTTGCTTTTCTCAATCTGACATCGAAATTGATTCTTGGAGTTGCATGGTTTTGGTTAAATTGCAAAGGAAATTGTGGATTGATAATTTGTTATCGACCATTCAAAGCATTAGCTTTTATTGTATTAGACGATGCCTTCGTACTTAATTGTACTTAACTTGTGGATCAGGTTTGTGATGAGCTTGAAGATGTTATGGTAGAAGGAGGGAACATTGTGGACTACCATGGCTGTGACTTCTTTCCTCAGCGATGGTTTGATCGCGTTGTGGTGCTTCGAACCGAGAACTCCATTTTGTATGACCGTTTAACTAATAGGTCAGATTTCAAATCCATCAAAAGTAGTTTAGTTGTTTTGTAACTTTAGCAGGTTCTGATTGTGTTCTCAACCAAAGCAGGGGTTACTCGGGAACCAAGCTTAGTAACAACCTTGAATGTGAATTGTATCAAATCCTACTCGAAGAAGCATGTGACAGTTATGAAGAGGAAATTGTCACTGCACTACAAAGTAACAAAATCGAAGATATCTCTAACAATGTCGAGAGTTTGACGGAATGGATTAGAACGTGGCGACCCTGAAGATCTTCATATGAAGACAAATTGACAATGCATCTGTAATGGTTTTCAAGGTTCAGTTTTTGGTAGTTTCATTTTGTGGTTTCTGAATCGATGATCTTGGTTGCAATTTGTATACTGATATTCTGAAGCACAACAATTCAGCTTATGTATGCTTATTTTGATATTTAATGAAAAGATAAAGTTTTCATCTTTTTCTATTGTTTTTGTGAAATTTTACAAATGTGTAAAACCCTGATTGTTCTGATAAATCATATGGTTAAGAAACATAATCTGGATAATACTTCAATTTAATCACTATCTCGAAAGTTAAAGAAGCTGCGAAACAAGTAAGGTACGATTAAACTTGATGAAGAATAGTCTCTGTCTTCTCTTATTTTACGAGGTTTAATTGTTCTTTCCGTCATTATTTCTAATAATTTTGGTTATGATTATTAGCATCTGATCATATATTGTTAGCAATTGGGAAATAAATTTGGCAAAGCTTGAATCTTTTGACCTTCACCGGCGTGCCTATAAGGTGTTCGATAAAATGACTCAATGAGAGCAATTGCCACTGAAAAGAGTGCTGAAAGTTTTTGTTTGGTTGGTTAGGGTGAAGCAATGCTGGCGAAGACAGTTTTCCCTACAGGTCTCCTTGTTTTGAGGAGCTTCTCATCAGTTGCTTCAAAGACACTACTTAAAGTGGGAGATGTTTTAAGAGAAACAAGAGTGTTCTCAAGTGAAGATGTTAAGGCCTATGCTGAGGTGAGCCATGACTGGAACCCACTCCATTTCGATCCAGAATCTGCTCGTAAAGCCGGATTTGAGAATCGCCTTGTCCACGGCATGCTTGTTTCTTCCATGTTTCCTCGTATCATCTCTGCCCATTTCGTAAGTTGTCTAGTTTTAGTTTGCATTCATTTTATCATCTACTTGTCCTAGTGCCTGATCATACAGATTTACATAAGCATGATTAAATCGTTTTGGTCTTGTTGCAGCCTGGAGCAGTATATGTATCTCAAAGTCTGCATTTTCGGTCACCGGTTTACGTAGGGGATGAAATTCTCGGACTAGTTCAAGCAACAGCTTTAAGAGAAACCAAGAATAAGTACATGTAAGCTAATTTAAACCCACTTGAAAAATCAAAAACATAAGTATTTCTTTTCTCCATCATAACTCAATCCTCATTTCGTTTTGTTAGTGTCAAATTCTCAACTAAATGCTTCAAGAACCACAACGAACTTGTTGTTATTGATGGTGAAGCTACTGCAATTTTACCAAACCTTGAGATGTTGCAGAACTTAAAGTCGTAAGTTTATTCTATTTGTTTTCTCAATTTATAACTTAATATCCTTCTGATCGAGATGTTAGTGATTTTTTTCATTTCAAATGTTCAATAATATTTAATTTTAAACCCCAACGGAAATCCTAAAACAAATGATTTTTCAAAAAAATCTAAACTATCTACGGTAAATCCTCTAACAGCATTTCATAATCTTTTAACTTCAAAAGATTAAACTTTTTTTCTCAAATGAGAGAAGAAAGAAAACGAGAGAGCAAAAATGGAAAAGAGAGGTTTCACTTTTACATCAATTCTTGTTCACTCTCTCTGGATCACTCTCACTGGAATCCTCTTGTTTACTCTCTCCACCACGAAAAACCACAACTTTGGTTACATCAAATTCTTTTCGATAACGGGAACATTACTCATAACCTTACCTTGGATAATCCAACTTCTGGTCACTTCTGTTGTAATATTACTGCATAAGACCAAAGGTTACAACCTCATGTGGATTGTTCAGTCACCAAAATCCAAAGAGAAAGAGAAAGAGAATCATCACACGAATGTCGCAACTACTACACCTACTACCACTACTTCTTGTTGTTCATCTCCTCTTTCGTCTCTCCAGGTTCTGAAGAAAGGTGATGTGGATGAGTACGAGATTAGGATTGTGATTGGTGCTGATGGTCCAAGAAGTCCAAAGGATGGATCTTCTGCAACGCCTTTAGAGATGCTCAAGGAGATTGAACAAGGAAGAAATAACACCAAACTTCTCACTAATGGATCACCTGTTGCTGCTTAAACAATGACTCTGTTCTCTGTTCTGTTTTTGTGTTTGTGTTTTTCATTTCTGTTGGTCTGAAACTTTGTAGTGCTTACAAGTTTTTATGAGTTTTTTCTTTGTACGTTTCATTAGTTTAAACGAATTTGATTGCAATCACACATAACCTTCTATATTATTTCAATCACAGATTCACACTCATATCTTTTAAACAAATCAAGAACGTAACTAAACCAATAAACACAGACAATGTTATTGTCTGGTGATAACATTTACTTTGTCTTAAACCATAGTATATTGAAGAACTAAGTTCTTAAATTGTCACCTACCATCTCCGTATGTGATTGTATGAGTAACAAATAAGGAGTGCTCCTTGAAGTGAAGGCTGTTTACATCATAAACGGACTAGAAACTCCAATTCCTGGAGACTCTGGTGAGAAATTAGGCAATGGAAGATTCCAGTTTATGTACTGTACCACTTGTTCCATGGTGGGTCTAGATTCTGCAACAATGTTTGTGCAGAGCAATCCAAGTTTTAGAACCATTTCAGTTTCCTCTGCTGAGTATTTACCTCCCAATCTTCTATCTATAGCATCAACCAGAGAATCCCTTCTCCAGCAATCACAAACCCATTTGATCAAATGCCGATTCTCAGCTGAAATCTTGGGATCTAACGGTCTCCGTCCACAACTTACTTCAAGCATGAAAGCACCAAATGCATAAACATCTGTTCTTGTAGAAGTTTTCATTGTTGTTAGCTCAGGTGCCATGTAACCCATTGTTCCTACAGCTGCTGTTGCAGGTAAGCTATCTCCATAATCTTCAAATCTCGCCATTCCAAAATCTCCTAATCTTCCATTGAAATTAGAATCTAACATGACATTAGAAGCTTTTATATCTCGGTGTAATACAACTTGATTAGCTCCTGTATGCAGGTAACTGAGAGCAGAGGCTATATCTTTCAAAATTACTAGCCTTTGCGGCCATGAAAGAGCTGGATTTTTTCTGTGAAACAAGTATTGATCAAGACTGCCATTACACATATACTCAGAGACCAGAAGAAGCTCTCCTTTCCTCCTGCAGTACCCGAGAAGAGGAACCAAATTCCGGTGTTTTAAACTTCCCATAGTCACTACTTCAGCCACAAACTCTTTCATGCCTTGCTTTGCTTCGTGGCACACTCTCTTTACCGCTATATCTCCAACGCGGGGTAGATTTCCTCTGTAGACTTCTCCAAAACCGCCTTTTCCTAAACGACCATCTTTGTCAAACCCTTTTGTTGCTTTGTATAGAGATTTATAAGAAAACCGATGCGGACCGTAGTCTTTTTCCCATGATTCTCTGACTTCTGCATACTTTTTCCTCCTGTATAAGTAAACTCCTCCAAGAACAGCCAACATTATGAGTGCTATTAACACGAGTAGAGCGATAAGAAGCGGAGATGTTTGCTTCTTTTTGGCTCTTGGATGAGGAATCTGAGGAAGTTTTGAGAAGTCAAGTCTCTGCAACAACATTCTGTTTCTGCTGAAACTCCATCCTAAGATATATTGGTAACTGACTAACGATCCTGTTGATGCAGAGAATCCGAAAAACAGTGTTCGATCCGGGAAGATATCAGTGAGATTGATGGATCTTGACAGAAGAGGATGGTTTGGTTTCTGGATTCTTAGAGGAGCCACTGTGACATTTAGTAAAGTTCCTTCATAATCCACCCAGACTTGTAAAGGGTCTCCACTCAAGAGCTTTATGCTTTGATTCTTCCCTTTGGTATCTGAAAAGTAAGAAGCTGAAGCAGACTCTACAGAATTCAGGCTGTTGATGTCTATACCGACATGATTCTTGTCGATATCATCAAACTCTGCGCTCTCAACAGTATCGAGCTCAATAGCTAGACGCTGAGAAGAAGGAGATCCATTTGTTGAGATGTTGAAAACTCCCAAGTACTGAGTTGGATCTGCTTGTGTGAAATCTATGGAAGAAGATACAACAAAGGCGATTCCATGGCCACCATCTGCTCCAGGTTTAGGAACCAGTGCACACACAAAATGAGTCGAGAAAGAGAGTTTCCTATCGAATGAATCAAACTTGAATGGTTTCTTGAAGAAAGCATGACCCATTTGCTGCGACGAGGCGTTAGTTAGCTGCAACAATCCATCTGGGAAGAGAATTTTTGCAGCTCCATCTAGATGAAAATCAGTTTCAGCTTGGCCAAAGCCATTGTAGACGAAACCGGCTTCTTCTTGTTGACTTAACAAGCAAATCAGATGATTAAAGAAGACCAATAAGACCAGATGCAATCTTTCAGAAGCCATTGCTAATGAAACAGAGCTGGTTTTTGTTTCTGGAGTTTCAAAATGCAAATTCAGATCAAAACTTGTTCAAACACAAGTTTCAACATTACAAGTTTAAATTGTCTTCAGGAAATGTATTTCTTAAAGGCATTGAATCTTACAAAATGAAATTGATTTTAATTGTGACCATGACAGACAGTAACCTTAAACCTTTTTATATTAAGTTGTTGTTGTTGTTCATACAGTCTCTTGTCTGGTTCCTAACAATGTCTAACTCAAAGTCAATAATTGCAAAGCAAGAGAGAACTCTTAAAATGAAATTCGTTGACCAAGAAAAAAGAAAAGGAACTCATAATATTCAATTCTTCAAAAACTTATGAATTCAAAATCGTAATCGTTAGAAAATTATTAAACACACCTTCAAAATCTTCAGCAAAACAAAGTATTTAAGGGGAGAACAAGAAGATACAGTTATGAATGGTTATAGTAACAGGAAGATGACTAAAAGTCTACAAGTTACTTTTCTGAGAAATTGGATAACTGTTAGTTTCTTTTATTATTGATTGGGACAATATAGCATTTCCAGAAAAAAATTCAGTGATTGGGACCAAGTGAGACTGATAAAAATAATCGTGAGTCCTAATTATATAATTAAATATATCTGCTTTCTGCTATTTACATTGGGTGGTTTACCTTTGATGATAACCGAGGGCGAGAGTTCTTAGTTTCCCATGGCTGATCTGTATTAAGGTGAGTTATTGGCCGAGGAAGCAGCTGACCAGCTCCTTGAAGCTACAAGGGAGGCTGCATCAATCAGAACCGAAGAATGATTGCTAATCCCCACTGTATATGGTGAGAAATCTGGCAAAGGTAGGTTCTTGTTTAAGTATAGGACAACTTGCTCCATTGTAGGTCTGGATTCTGGCACGGTATTTGAGCATAGCAAACCGAGTTTCATGACCATCTCGACTTCATCGGATAAGAATTTTCCACGTAAACGGGGGTCGGTAGCATCAAGCAAAGAACCCCTTTTCCAGCAATCACAAACCCATTCAATCAGAATTCGTTTCTCAAGTTGCAACTGTGGTTCCACAGGTCTCCTGCCACAGGCTACTTCAACCATGAAAACACCAAATGCATACACATCAGTTCTAGTGGAAGCTCCCATATGAAGTATATCTGGCGCCATGTACCCGATAGTCCCCACGGCGCATGTTGAGTCTGAGAAGCCTCCATGGTCATGAAAACTGGCCATGCCAAAATCCCCTAACCTTCCATTGAAATCGGCGTCCAACATAATGTTTGAAGCTTTGATATCTCGGTGCAGAACAACTTGGTCAGCACCTGTATGAAGGTAACAGAGAGCAGATGCAATACCCTTAACAATCACAAGTCTTTGTGGCCAAGAAAGTACTGGTTTCTGGTAATCAAACAAATGCTCGTCAAGACTACCGTTGGGCATGTACTCGGAGACAAGAAGAAACTCATGTTTTCTCCTGCAATACCCAAGAAGTGGAACAAGATTTCTATGTTTCAGACATCTCATGCTCACGACTTCAGCCACAAATTGCTTCACACCTTGATCACCATCATGTGACATTCTCTTCACAGCTATTTCTCTGTTTGAAAAGAGATTTCCTCTGTAGACTTCTCCAAAACCTCCTCTTCCAAGAAATCCATCCTTGTTAAACCCTTTTGTTGCTTTGTACAAGGATTTGTAAGAGAATCGATGTGCACCAAATTCCTCCTCCCATGCTTCGGTTACTTCTGCATACTTGCTCCTCCTGAAAATATACATTCCAGTAAGGGTACACAAGCCCATGATAGCCAGAAAACCAAGCAGGACAATAAACAGCGGAGATAAGTTCTTATGTTCGGATCGAGGATGTGGAACTTCAGGAAGTCTTGAGATGTCAAGTCGCTGCAGTGATCCTCTGCTTGTGCTAAAACTCCACGAAAGAATATACTGATAACTGATAGCTGTCCCTGTTGCTGCAGAGAACCCAACAAAAAGTCTTCTGTTTGGGAAAATATCTGAAAGATTGATGTGTTGTGACAAAAGAGGCCGACTTGGCTTCTGGACTTCACAAGGAGCCATCGAAACATTGAGCATATTGCCTTCATAATCAACCCAAACCTGTAATGGGTTTCCAATCAGGAGGTTTATGCTTTCGTTCTTCCCCTTTATGTCGGAATAGTAAGATGCTGAAGCTATTCCAACCGACAGAGGACTGTTCACATCAATCCCCACATGATTGTGGTCGATGTCTTCAAAATCTGGGTTCCAAATAGTGTCAAGCTCAACAGCAAGCACATGAGAAGAGGGAGATCCATTTTTTGACACGTTGAAAATCCCCAAGTATCTAGTTGATTCTGCATGAGAGAAATCCATTGAAGGAGATACTACAAAGGCCATTCCATGACCGCCTTCAGCTCCAGGCTGAGGCACCAGAGCGCAAACGAAGTGTGTTGAGAAGGAGAGTGGTTTAGAGGAACTGAGCCCAATTGATTCCTTATAGAAGACATGAGCCATTTGATGATGTAAAGCATTTGTAAGCTGCAATAATCCACTGGGAAGTACTGTTGCAGATCCATCAAGATATAGATTATCTTGGCTGCGGAAGTTTTCATAGACAAACCTTGTCTCTTTCTGACTTGAGAGTTCAATCAAATGAAAAAAGGATATCATCAGAATCTGAAACAACCCCCAAGTCATTGCTTATGATCTGTTTTGCAGATTTTCTCTCAACTCAAAATGGTACATATCATAACCTCGCAAGCTAAAGAAAAAGGAACAAAGAAGGAGTTTATGTTTTGGTAATCCAAGTTTAAAGTATTGTTTGTTTATCCAAGGGAATACCAGCATCAGATGCACTCGCCATTTTATCTCTTTACAAGTGATCCAAGGCAATGCTGCATGTGGTGTACCCACAAACGGTAATAACGGGTCAAACAAAAATTAAACACTAGCTTATGTCTTAGACTAGATGCTCACTAACTTTCATTAGATTTTACTCTACTTCTTCAACTTGAAGCTATCTTAGACTTTGACCCAAAAAAAACCATTAAGATATGTACTAAAAAGACCTTGCTTAAAAGCTTACCAAAAAAAAAAAGACCTTGCTTAAAATATTTTGTTGGCCTTCCCACTGCAGAAACAAAAAGCCATGTTTTTACAACAAAAGTATGAGTCAGACTAAAAGCCTGGCAAAGTGAACACAGCTAACAAATGTTCTTTAGATGACGAATGCAGTTTAAAAGGTTTGGGTCTTACCATATTAATTAACCTAGCTCTTCATGGAAAAACACAATCATCTTGGAAATAGACTAAAATCTGTCGAATTGCTAATTCTGCTCCACAGGTGTTAACAGATAGAACATCTTCTTCATTGTTTGATTATGACGGTAGCCACCAAGAGCAGAACAACATTAAGCTGGAAACGCTTAAAGATTTTATAAACAGCCTAAGTAGATTCCCCAAAGCTAATAATTTTTATAGTTACAAGCTACTTATCTCATCAGAAAATGTAAAATGAAATTCAGATAAGAGACTACTGTCTATATATCTCCACCTTGTGTAGTTTGAACATTTCCTAGATAAAATGTCAAGAAGTTTCCTTGATTCTGTTGCCTTCACCAGACACTTCAGGCCAATAGATCCTGCGCATTCCGACATCTCTAGCAACATCGTACAGAGACCCTAAGATCTTCCGTGTATAAGAGAGAGGGTCAGTGATATGAAACATTTGTTTTCAATAGAGCGAATCATACGCATACAGAAGAAGAATTTTAGGTGGTTTTGGAGAAATGACCTGACTTTTTTTGGTAGGCCTTCATCATCACAAAGAAGCGTGAACTTCTCCGAAAATTTGTGATTGCTTCACTCCAACATCAGATTACCCATCATAGACACATCCGGACTAGCCACAGAACCACACATCCAAAATCTATCTTGGTTTTAAAATTCGTTTTGTTTACTTCTTTTATTGGATCGAATCAGTTTGGTTTATCTGAAATTAACACTGATATTCACAATAATCCCAAACTAGTAGCATTCAAAAATTCAACATTGAACCCAAAATATGGACCAAATCATATATAAAAGCATATCGAGGAGTACAAGTTGTAATATGAGAATTGTATAATCATTAACTGGATTATACAATGAACAAACTGATTTTGTTGGGACAAGTGAGACATATGAAAACAATATTGAGAGCTAATAATGATATCTGCTTGCTGATATGTACACCACGAATTACCTCTGACTGCTGATGCTGGAATTATTGGACTGAGGATCTTCTGCAGGCAATGTGACCGTTTTGACAGCGGGTGAGGGCTTCTCTGGTTCTGCAACTATGTGAAGAGAGTTCTTAGTGTCCAGTAGCGGACCCAGCCAAAAGTTTTACCCAGTGCAAAAAAATACACTTGTGGGGTATTGAACCCTCAACCTCATGGTTGTAGGGTAAATCTTATAACCACTGAACCAATTGCTTCAATATATCTAATGCAAAATCACAACAATTTATATATTACCCGGTGCAACTGCACCCCTTTCCACCAACGTGGGTCCGCCCATGTTAGTGTCTATTGTCTGTCCCCATGGCTGATCTGTTGACTGACAAGCATAGGGTGAATGGTTGGCCGAGGAAGAAGACATCGAGGGACCTGACCAACTCCATGAAGCAGATGAGACTACAAGGGAGGATGCATCAACCAGAACAGGAGCAAATGTGCCAATCCCCAAAGTGTATGGAGAGAAATCTGGCAAAGGTAGGTTTTTGTTTAGGTAAAGGACCACTTGTTCCATTGTTGGTCTGGATTCTGGCACTATATTTGAACAGAGCAGACCCAGTTTCATAACCATCTCGACTTCCTCGGCTATGAATTCACCTCCCAATCTCGGGTCAGTAGCATCAAGCAAAGAATCCTTTTTCCAGCACTCACAAACCCATTTGATCATATGTCGTTTCTCAACTTGCAACTGCGGTTCCACAGGTCTCCTCCCACAGGTTACTTCAAGCATGAAAACACCAAAAGCATAAACATCAGTTCCAGTGGAAGCTCCCATTGTGATTAGCTCCGGCGCCATGTACCCTACAGTTCCCACAGCTGCTGTTGTAGCTGCATTGCCTCCGTGCTCATGAAACCTGGCCATGCCAAAATCCCCTAACCTTCCATTGAACTCCGCGTCTAACATAATGTTGGAAGCTTTGACATCTCGGTGCAGAACAACTTGGTCAGCACCTGTATGCAAGTACCAGAGAGCAGAGGCTATGCCCTTAACAACCACAAGTCTTTGTGACCAAGAAAGAACCGGTTTCTGGTCATCAAACAAATGCTCGTCAAGACTACCATTGGGCATGTACTCTGAGACAAGAAGAAGTTCTCGTTTTCTTCTGCAATACCCAAACAGTGGTACAAGATTCCTGTGTTTCAGACATCTCATGCTCACGACTTCAGCCACAAACTGCTTCACACCTTCATCACCATTATGGGACACTCTCTTCACTGCTATTTCTCTGCCTTGTGGCAGATTTCCTCTATAAACTTCTCCAAAACCTCCTTTTCCGAGAAATTCATCTTTGCTGAACCCCTTTGTTGCTTTGAACAAGGACCTGTAAGAGAACCGATGCGCATCAAACTCCTTTTCCCATGTTTCAGATACTTCTGAATACTTGCGTCTCCTGCGGAAATAAAGCCCTGCAAGAACAGCCAACACCAAAATAGCCAGACAAACGGGCAGAAGAATAATCAGTGTAGATACTTTCTTATGTGGAGCTCTAGGATGAGGAACTTCAGGAAGTTTTGAGATATCAAGTCGCTGCAGCGATCCTCTGCTTGTGCTAAAACTCCACCAGAGAATATATTGGTTACTGATTGCTGTCCCTGTTGCTGCAGAGAACCCAACAAACAGTCTTGATCTATTCGGAAAAAACTCTGAAAGGTTGATGGGGTGTGACAAAAGAGGCCGACTTGGCTTCTGGACATTAAGAGGGGCAATTGAAACATTGAGCAAAGTGCCTTCATAATCCACCCAGACCTGTATAGGGTTTCCGCTTAAAAGGTTTATGCTTTCGTTGCTCCCTTTCATGTCGGAATAGTAAGATGCAGAAGCTATTGCGACAGATATAGGACTGTTCACATCAATCCCCACATGATTGTGGTCGATATCTTTGAAATCTGGGTTCCAAATAGTGTCAAGCTCAACAGCAAGTACGTGATATGAGGAAGATCCACTTGTTGAAGCATTGAAAATCCCCAAGTATCTAGTTGATTCTGCGTGCGTGAAATCCATAGAAGGAGATAATACAAAGACAATACCATGGCCGCCTTCAACACCTGGCTTAGGCACCAGAGCACAAACAAAGTGTGTTGAGAAAGAGAGTGGTCCAGATGAACTGAACTCAATTGGTTTCTTGTGGAAAGCATGACCCATCTGGTGCTCTGAAGCATTCGTCAACTGCAATAATCCACTGGGAAGTACTATTGCAGATTTGTCAAGGTAAAGATTTTGTCGGTCGAGGAAGCTTTCATAGACAAAGCTTGTCTCTTGTTGACTTGATAGAGAAATCAGATGAAGAGAAGAGATGATCAGGATCTGAAGCAACCAACGAGCCATAGCAGATGATGAACCAGAGAGTCTGGATCTGATGTGGAGATCTTCTCTCAACTCAAAACGGTGCATCTCATAACCTCGCAAGCTGGAGAAAAAATGAACAAAAAGAGGATGTGAGCTTCTGTTTTAGTGATACAAACTTTCTAATAATGTTTCTTTAATCAAAGGAATCACCTTTGCTTTACAAACTGTACTCCACTAAGACGATTATATTAAAAAGATAACAATAAAGCTTCAACGTGGTTTTCAAAATATTCTGACACAATATTTTAACTTGTATGATCTCTCAACTTCAATTTTTAGATAGACAACGCAACTGCTGCATGGAGGTACCCTGGAACAATAATAATGCGTATAACTAACATTTATAAACTCCTTAAAATGTGTGTAGGACTAGATAGCGCACCAACTTGCATTGGATTTTTCTTCTACTTGAAGGCATCTTATAAGGGAGCAGACCAAAAATTATTATTAAAAAAAAAACATATTTTACACATGCCCTTGACCTTTCAGACGCAGAATAAATAAAAACCCCAAGTTTTGTAATGATATCAACACAATTATGAGCCTGACCAAAGGGAAGAAGCCTAGGAAGCCTGTCATATTCATGACAACTACGAATTTTCTTTAAATGATGAATATGACAATTGATAGAAAATATAGTTAGGTCCTACCTTGTTAACCTAACCCTTTAGGACTTCTTAATTCAGCTCTTCAGGTGCAGGAGAATACATCCTCACATGAATTACAATTCAAACTAAGATTGGAGAAAAGAAAATAGACAACAACTGTAACATAAAGCTCTCTCTTAGACAAACTAAATCCTGAAGAGTACTCAATGACTTGACTATAAACTTAATTACTAGCTACCTGTCTAAGCAGGTCTCTTTTTTTTTTTGTGGCAGCAGGAAATGGTATTTTGGTGAAAATCCATTAATGTATAGCGAAAGTCAGATAAGAGATCAGTGGTCAAATACCTGCACCTTGTGTAGCTTTGAACACTATTTGGTTAGCTGCTAATGAAGGAAGATTCCAACAATCAGCAGAGAATAGGACATGTTTCCAGAATAACAAGAAATCATGCGACTTCAAGATAATGGTTCTCAGTTTTGGACACAACAATTGTGCAAAGCAACCTTAGTTTCAGAGACATCTCAACATCTTCAGCTGAGAAATTCAACTCTCAATCTCAAATCTAAACCATTTTCCAACACTTGTAAACGGTCTGCCAATTAGCATCCACAAAATTTCTTCCAAAAGATTAGTTTGCAGTTGACACACTTCCTAGCTAAGCAATTGCTCAAAACCAGTAAATTCCAGAATTCATGTTTAATCATCAATACCAAGCAGATAAAGGAAATTCACCTTTTCCAAAACCCTAATCGAGACTTCCTTCTTGCCATGGTTGAGAGAATTCCGCTCAATTCAGAATTACAAAGTGTCTTTCTCCTGTCTCCGGCCGTATCGAAGAAGAGAGGTGATGTGAGACGACCAAGGACTGACTAATGTTCTCGGAAATTGAGAAGAAACTGTAATTTAAGAAATCTCCGGAGTGAAATTGGGCAACATTGTAAATCACATAACTAATGGGGGTATATTCATAAATTAATATATACATTTCTAAAACAATTAATTATTTTCGCAGTATTTTTTGCAAACTTCAAAAAAAAGACAAAAAAAAGGAAATGTTGACAGTGGGATTTGAACCCACGCCCTTTCGGACCAGAACCTTAATCTGGCGCCTTAGACCAACTCGGCCATATCAACTATTTGTTCACAACGTTGATCTTCAAGCTTGAAATTTGTTAGATTTTACCGTCCAACTCCGTATTGGATCGAGTGAGTAATAAACTGAGTCTGCGGTGAAGAATTGTTAGAGATCACGGTGGAGCTTCCTCCGACCAAAACCGGAGTAAGAATCCCAATTCCCGGTGAATCTGGTGAGAAATCCGGCAACGAAACCTGTCCGTCAAGATACTGCACAACTTCTCTCATGTCAGGTCTCAATTCCGGCACAAGATTCGTGCACAGCAACCCTAATTTCAGTACCATCTCGATTTGAGGCCTTAAGTCTTCACTCAATTTGGGATCTCGAGCACTGACTAAAGCTTTCCTTTTCCAGCAATCACAAACCCATTTCACCAGAAGTTGTTTCTCAATCGGTAGATTAGGTTCTACAGGTCTTCTTCCACAAGTTACTTCCAGGATCAATGCACCAAATGCGTATACATCGGTTTTAGTTGAAGCTCCCATTGCTGTTAGCTCGGGTGCCATGTATCCTACAGTGCCCACAGCTCCTGTTGTTGTTGGATTAGCTCCATGGTCATGAAACCTAGCCATACCAAAATCTCCCAACTTTCCAGTAAAATCTGTGTCCAACATTACATTTGAAGCTTTGACATCTCTGTGTAGAACAACTTGTGTAGCTTCTGTGTGTAAGTATTTTAGAGCTGAAGCTATGCCCTTTAGAATCCCAAGCCTTGTGGACCAAGTAAGAGATGGTTCTCTGTTATGAAACAAGAACTGGTCAAGACTTCCGTTAGGCATGTACTTGGAGACGAGAAGAAACTCGCCTTTTCGCCTGCAGTACCCGAAAAGTGGAACCAAGTTCCTATGATCTAAGCAACCCATGCTTGCAATTTCAGCCACGAATTGCGTCATCCCTCGTTCTCCATCATGGGAAAATCTTTTCACAGCTATATCTCCTTCATCAGGTAGAGTTCCTTTGTAGACTTCTCCGAATCCTCCTTTTCCAAGAAAACCATCTTTTTGGAATCCTTTTGTTGCTTTGTACATGGCTTTGTAGGAGTATCTGTGTGGACCATACTCTTTCTCCCATTCCTCTCTTACTTCTGCATACTTGTTTCTTCTGTATAAATAAGCTCCTCCTAAAAGTACCAAGAGTATGATTCCAAGTACAATCAACAAAAGAATCAGTACGAGAGAAGGTTTTTTCTTAGGATGAGGAACTTGGGGAAGTTTTGAGATGTCCAGGCTCTGTAATGATGCCTTGCTTCTGCTGAAACTCCATCCGAGAATGTAATGGTTATTTGCCAATTGTCCTGTTGCTGCAGAGAATCCAACAAACATTTTATCTTGGATAACTTCTGAAAGATTGATGGATCTTGATAAAAGACTCTGACTTGGCTTCTGAATCCCAAGAGGTGCCAATGAAACGTTTAGTACAGTTCCATCAAAGTCCACCCAGACCTGAATTGAATCTCCACTCAAGAGACTTATGCTTTTATTGAGACCTTTTTTGTCTGAAAAGTAAGAAGCCGGAGCAGATTCGACAGAGGTTAGGCTGTTCACATCGATACCAACATGATTGTTATCGATGTCATCAAATTCTGCACTTTGAACAGTATCAAGCTCAATAGCAAAGATATGAGATGAGGGAGATCTGTTGGTTGTGGTGTTGAAAAGGCCCAAATACTGAGTTGCATCTGCGTTTGAAAGATCCATGGAAGGAGATAGAAAGAAAGCAATCCCGTTTCCGCCAGTAACTCCCGGTTTACGCACCATGGCACACACGAAATGCGTTGAGAACGAGAGAGATTCAGATGAATTGAATACAAAGGGCTGCCTGAAAAAAGCATGACCCATTTTCTGCTGTGAAGTGTTGGTCAGCTGCAATAGTCCACCGGGGAGGATTTGAGCAACCCCATCAACATGAAGATCTCCCTGGCGAAAACCATTGAAGATGAATCCAGTTTCTTGTTGACTTGACTGGTGAATCAGAAGAAGAAAGGAGATCACCATCCAGATCAGATCCAGTCTTGGAACCATTGTTAATGCAACAAAGTGTTTGCTGTTCTGAGAAAAATCTTGTCTCTGAGTCAATGGTATGGCAAATAACTATCCTTTCCATCTGCAAAACAAGGTCGGATTAATACTTCACAAGAAGAAGAACATTCTGCATTTTCCAAGAGAATTGGTAAGAGTTGACTTCAACAATATGATAGCTGTCAAATTTTGGTCTTCTTTGTTAAAAGAATACACAAATTCCACAGAATAGAATTTCCTTGGAGTTTCACAGTATTCAAAGGCAAGCTTCTCGCTATGTCATACCAAGTCCTACTTTTCTTAAACAATTTAGAAAGTTGCATTGTCACCATCTCTGAGTGTTTCAACACTTTTCATAGTCGAGAGCCTACTCAAATGGGCTGAAACATGCATCTCCTAGGACTATACTGTTGTGTCTTGATGTCTGTCAGTTTTCCAAAAGAACCTAACCCTTAAAAGAAACAATTTCATAACCAAACGATATATCAGCTTTCTAGTTACAGAACAATAGATCACTGGTTGACTCAAAGGGTGACAACAAGTTGCTTTACAAAAGTTAGCAAAGTAATTGCAAGAATTTTACACGAATGATCAGTCTTTTTTAATCGTTCTACAAGCTAAGCTTAGTGCAGAATGTCAAGAATGGACATGGTGCGAGCATATACATTGATGAAACAAAATTTGAGAAGAAATGGCTGAAAATCAGTCAATAATAAGAGGCCAAAGAAGAGGGAAGTTGTTAGAAACTTTCATCGCCCACTCCCGTAGAGGACTGAGTGAGTAATAAACATAGAGTTGTTGGAGGAGGAAGACGAAAATGATAGTGAAGGGATCACGAGTGGTGCTGGCGAAAGCTCCATTGGACTGAGAACTCCAATCCCTGGAGAATTGGGCCAAAACTCGGGCAAAGCTAGGTTTCCGTTTAAGTATTGCACCACTTGTTCCATGGCCGGTCTTGAATCTGGAGCAAGGTTTGCACATAGCAAACCGAGTTTCAGAACCTTCTCGACTTCCTGGGATGAGAACTCTGTCAACCTTGGATCTCTAGAATCAATCAAAGAAGACCTTTTCCAGCATTCACTAACCCATTTGATCAGATAACGTTTTGCAGCAGGCAATCCAGGTTCCACAGGTCTCCTCCCACAAGTTACTTCAAGCAAGAAAACACCAAACGCATACACATCAGTTCCAGTGGAAGCTCCCATAGTTGTAAGCTCAGGTGCCATGTAACCAACAGTTCCTACTGCAGCTGTTGTACTTGGATCAGCCCCTCTGTCATATAACCTGGACATACCAAAATCACCCAACCTTCCATTGAACTCTGCGTCCAACATAACATTTGCAGCTTTGATATCTCTGTGTATAACAACTTGGTCAGCTTCCGTATGTAAGTAACTAAGAGCTGATGCGATGTCTCTAAGGATCGCAATTCTTCTCCACCAGGGAAGAGACAATCTATCATGATTAAACAAGTAATGGTCAAGACTACCATTTGGCATGTACTCAGACACCAGTAATAACTCATGTTTTCTCCTGCAATACCCAAGAAGTGGAACCAAGCTCCGGTGTTTTAAACTCCTCATGCTCACGATCTCAGCAACAAATTGCTTCATACCCTGCTCACCATCATGTGATACTCGCTTCACAGCTACTTCTCTCAGTTCTCTGCTCCGAGGGAGAGTTCCTTTGTAGACTTCACCAAAACCTCCTCTCCCAAGAAATTCAGTCCTATTGAACCCTTTTGTTGCTTTGTATAGAGATTTGTAGGAATACCTGAGTGGACCATACTCCTTTTCCCATTCCTCTCTTACTTCAGCGTACAAGTTTCTCCTATACAAATAAGCTGCAACAAGAATCCCCAAAACTATGAAAGCTATTAAACCAAGCAGAACACCGAGCACAGGAGATGTAGACTTCTTTTTAGTGCTAGTGTGAGGAACTTTGGGAAGTTTTGAGATGTCAATGTTCAGCAGAGACGCCATGCTTTTGCTGAAACTCCACCCGAGTATGTACTGGTAACTCATGCTTGACCCGGTTGAGCCAGAAAACCCAACAAACATTCTTTTACCTTGCAAAATATCAGTAAGATTGATGGATGTTGATGACAAAAGAGGTCGGCTTGGTTTCTTGTTTCTAAGAGGAGCCAATGAAACGTTGAGTGTTGTTCCTTCATAGTCCACCCAAACCTGGATAGGATCACCACTCAAGAGTTTTATGTCTATATTCTTCCCTTCTTTGTCTGAGAAATAAGAAGCATTGGCAGATGTCACAGACTCCGCGCTGTTAACATCAATCCCAACATGATTATCGCTGATGTCTTTCACATCGGAAGCTAGAGAAGTGTCAAGCTCTACAGCCAACACACGTGTGGAAGTAGATCCATTTCTGTTGAAAAGCCCGAAGTATCGAGTTGCCTCTGCGTCTTTGAAATCAGTGGAATGAGAAACAAAAAAGGTCATGCCATGGCCACTCGGATCACCTGCAGGGAGCAGTGCACACACAAAATGTGTCGAGAACGAGACTGATTCAGATGATTTGAACTCAATCGGCTTCTCGTAGAAAACATGACCTATTTGGCTATTGGTTGCATTTGTCAGTTGCAGGATACCACCACTAGGAATGATTCTTGCACTACCATCAAGGTGAAGATGATCTGCTTGACCAAAGTTGTTGAAAACAAACGGCGTCTCTTGCTGAAATGATGAACAAACACAAAATATCATCCAGATGATTCCCAAAAGCAATCCTCGAATCATTGGTAATGAAACAAACAGAGAGTTATCGTTTCGCTTTTGTTTTTGTATACTTTCTTTGCTCTCAATGCTTAACAATTAGCTCTTTCTCTCTGGTTGTAGACCCATTGAAAATGACTTCAAAGTCAAATATTACGACTGCTTTAGAATCTTTATGGTATATTACCTTTCCCATAATAAGACTTTCGAACACCTGTCTAAGTCAAGACAGCAAAATCAATTCCATGAAATAAAGAAAGAGGTAAAAACTAAAAAGCTTGGACTGATTGGCCTTTAATATTATTTAAGAGGAAAATGTCAAAACACTGATCATTGAAAAGAAAAGGAGGACGGTGCAAAACAAATCTCTGGATAAAAACAAGTCTCTAGTTGGCAGAGCCACTGGATTTGGATGTGACTTCAAAGTTTTTGGTCATATTATTAGACACTCAAGTTTACGGATAACACTTCTATTGTGTTGACGGTATAAATTAAAATATGGGGCTCGAAATACTCATTGACATTAAGATAATATAAGATACTATAAGGTTGATAATTTCTTTATACACTTTGTATATTATATGTTATATTATGTCAAGGTCAACTTTATTGAACAATTTGACCATTTCAATCCTACCCTTAAGAAACTCAGAATGTCATATCTACACGCTTCATGGAAATTTCCTCCATCTTTCCTAATATTCCATGGCTATTTCAAATATCCATAAATACTGCAAACATGCAAATGTTATTATTAAATCCTCATATCAAATTCATAACATTCCTAGGTTCAAAGGCCAATCATTTGGAAAGAAGATGCACCAAATTGTTCTAATAGAATTTCCTTGAAATCTAACTTGTTTCATAGGGTAAGTCCATCATTTTCAGTCCAAGTCATATAAGAAATTGAAGGGTCACAGTATCAATAACATCAGTAGCCTTACCTTTCATGGCGTATTGCATCGCTTGCTTGTAATCGAGTTTTCACACTAATATCGGTCTCTTTCTGTCCTGTTCTGCAGTGCAGAGCCCGCAACCAAATCTACAAGAAAACAACTCTATGAATATTGTGAATAAAGTGACCCCATATCAGTATCATCATTATCCAAACAGTTTTTCCTTCCCAATTGTTGAGTCTTGTAATGGCCATGATCAGCAGAAAAAAAATTTCAAACGAGTAACACTAAATTTAAGGAACAATATCATAACCAGATTACAATCTTCCTAATTAGAACATTAACTAACTAATGTGAAAGAAAAAAAAAAAATCAACAAGATCATGTTCTCCACAGTTATAACTAGAATAACATAAAGAGGCTTGCTTAGTTCAATCCAGAGCATTTCCAAACATTTCTCCATTCTCCGTTGTTGAGTATGTGATTTATCAAAATCACCTTTAAAACAAAAGTTTAGAGATTAACCAGGTTATTCTATGTCTCATCACAGATGACAGAACAATAAACGATTTGACTTTACCATTTGTAAATTTGACAGCAAATTCTTTGATATGGCACTATACTAAGAAATGACGAACCTGCAGGTTATTTGGTAGAAAGCTCAAGCAAAAAGTCCAATCACACGAATCACATTTCATCTCCGCCTCAGCTTCTTGACTGCGAGACGTTTGCATTGCTGCAAATCCAATAGGTGTACCCAAATTGTGAATTTATGTGTGCTAATCGTCGAAACAGTGGGTCTTTCTTAATTTATCGTCATTGGGAACGAAATAGACGGCGACTGATATCTCCGGCTGTAGATTCCGAGACGGTGAGAGCCACAGGGCAAGTGGGCTATATAATGTATCCGGCCCGATCTCGGCCCATTCGTAACTGAACCATAAGTGTGAGAGGAATGCAAATATACTTGTTCGCTATCAATCTCATTGAAGGGAAACAAAAAGATGAGCAAGCCGAAACCAAGAAAAAAATAAAGCGAAAACAATGCACTAACTTTAATCCCAAGGTGTCTACAAATTCCAAGATTACCCAAACTCATACAGAACAACAAGTCATAGAAAAATGAACCTCAAAAAACGATTAAAGAGTAAAATAGCATAATATAGCAAAAGAGTTTGGACCTAGAAAAAAAAAAGATCGAACTTTGGTTCCAAACCAATCCTCAGAAGTGAGGGTAATCAGGATGGAAAGGGTTCGTGTAGTCCTCGATTTCATAGCCGTCGGAGTCGTACACTGTAGTGTACTTTCCATACTTCCCAAAGTATTCGCAATCCTCATCTGCTTCCGCCATGTACAATTGGAGACGACTCTTGGGAGACAACATCTCGGGGGTAAAGATCACACCTACAGATTAACAGAGAGTGCTTTCAGTATGAACTATATGAGATTCAAGGGTTTTAGAGAGATTTGGAAGGGCACATTACCATCTGGCAAGTCGAAGAAGGGGTCGAAGGGCTCTTCAGGATTATGAGCATTCATAGCATGTCCAAAATGAGGGTGGAAGAAGTCTTCATAGTCGTAATCATCATCATCACTGTCCTCATCCTCATCATCAAAGTAGTTGTTAGGCGCCACATTGGCACGCACTGGATCTTCACGTGTGATGTATTCTTCGTTCCAGGCCGGGCAGCGATTTACACAAGTCCTCATTTTCTTGTTCCATCCACCTCCGCAATTGTAGCAAAACTCATGCCCACATCTAACGAGAATACCAAAGGGAATGTCGAATAGTTAAACATAGAAAGATTGCAGTTTATCACATCTGCTTTAGATTACATGGTCTTATTTGATAAGGTTTTTAGGAGGATCAATGTGTAGAGAAATAGATAGATACCTGCAAGTTATGTGATTGCATCCTTGTGAAAGTTCAATCATGTGTTGGCACTTGCCACATTGGCGCCACATCTTATTGTTCGCAAGAGATTTTAGCTTCACATCATCTGCTGGAGGGTTAGGATGCAATTTCTTATACTCAGTGCAGGACAGATTTGCATGCCACGGAACTTTACAGTCCACACAGAAGAGGCCACGACATTCAACACATCTCCTAACTCCAGATTTTGGGTAAACAGACAGTAAGCTCTTGGCAGATTCAGAAATCTTGGTTTTGGACATCAAAGCCGAGCACCTCGGGTAAGGGCAGTAAACTCTCTCTGTGACAGGTATTGCATTCTCTTTAAGTCTTTGTTGCCACATTTTACTCAGTTTTGGAGTCAAAAGCTTGCCACAGGCATCGATAACCAGCTCAGACTTGCAGCCATCGTGAGGACATTTCGGAACCATTCCATGAAGCAGCTTCACCTCTACATGTTGTTTCACACAATGAAAGCAAAAGCGGTGACGGCATTTTTCAACAGAAAACATGCGCTCAGCAAGGATGTCGTTGAAACAGATAGCACACTCCTCTTTCCGAGCTGCTTTTGCTTGGCGAGGATCTTCATGAGGGGTGACCTTAGAAAGTATTGATTCCCTTGCAAGTTTATAAGCAAATTTAACATCATTTCCAGCCACCAGAACATGCTGATAAGATGCAAAGTGTTGCATGATGCTTTGCAGATCATCTAACAACAAGGAAATCTTCTTTTGCTTAGCCATCCATTTTCCCGTGACCTACACATTCAAGTAAAATACAATCTTCTCAAACATATGACAGGAAAAGCTAGGTAAAGAGGCATAACTCATTGCAATTTAAACCATCTCTCAAACACACAAGCATAGAACCTTAGAAGTGATCATGCTCTACTGTCTCGTAACTAGTAAAGATTAGCGCAGTCAGATCTATATAATGCAAACCAAAGACATATGATAGTGGCTTAGAAAATGGTTACAATATTCACTACACTTATAGATTCCAGGACAAAGGAATCAGCAAAAAGTTAAAACGAATTGCAAAGAGAACAAACCTTTAGAAATACATAAACAAAGTCGGAATCATAAATCTAGAGTTGTTTATACTAAACATTCAATGAATAAACTATGAAAATCGGAAACTTACGAATTGGAAAATCGGGAAAGAATCGCAAAAGAAAACAATATGCTTAATCCCCAACTTCAATGCTTCGGTTAATCCTCGGATCAATGCCTTAAGCTCTGCTCCCTGACGACTCGTGCCATTGTCCATCAATGGTCCCTTCATCTCAAACAACAAATTATCCCTCTGGTCACAAATAGCAACCCCAAACCCAGCCACTACGTCCGTCATCTTCCCCTTCCCGTTCTCATCGCTAACCAAACCCTTGAAGTAAAGCCTATACAAGAGGTTTCCATTGAATTTTCCGGTAGCAGCTTTAACCCTCGAACTACCCTCACCGACTAATTGCGCCGGACGAACAGTTACCTGCGGCAAGGGTTTCATATTATCGTTTCCGGAAGTACTCCGGGAGTTACCGAGCCCAATGTTAGGGTTAGGTTCATCTGTACGTACACCAGTGACAGACTCGTTGGTTTTGCCTTTGCCTTTAGAGTTTCCTCCGCCGATGGCTCTCCTAAAATCGAAACCGTAACCGCTACTTGTCTTAGCCGTCGTCGAATCGTTCCGATCGTTTTCAACGATAGCGATACCACACCGAGCCACAATCGGAGGCGACGGCGGTCGTTGAGGAGTGCGAGATTGAGAAGATAGAGAAGCCGCGAGTGCCTCCTCCATCTGTAACCGAAAAGCATATTTGGAATCAGAATCCATACTTGCTCTCCGCATAGCTAAAATCAACAGTTACTCTCTCTGTTGGTGACGACGAATGGTTTTTTGGTTCACGTCGTCCTTTTTAAAAATATATACAGAGAACCATCACATCACACGTGTTTGCGAAGGGGTAAAATCGTCATTTGTGAATGGCTTACATGAGACGCTTCTTCGTTGAACTTGGTCAAAAGAAGTCAAAGAACCATAAATTCTTGATTTTAACCAGTAAATAAAAAGGTAAATTGATATCTCTCCAGTCTCCATCTATCAATCAGTTGGAGTAAGTTGAGTAAAAAATGGAAACTATAATACTATCAAATTAAATCTGTGATTAATGACAGTATCAAGGAAATTAATGAAATTAGCAAAGCAATTTTTTTCTCCTTGGGTCCGATATTTCCGATAGCTACTTTTTGAAATCAAATTATTTTTTTTTATAACAACAGCTTTTAATTAAAAATCTTTTGAAATCAAATTATTTAATCCCAAATCATCATTATCTGACTCGCATTTTGTGAATTATGTTAAAATACTATAAACCTAAAATTCGCGGGTAGCCCAAAAAAAAACATTACAAAACGCTGTCGTTTTCTATGATTTTATTTTGCTGATAAAACGACGCTGGTTTATGAACTTCACACGAGGCACGACAATCTCTGCTGCTCGAGTCGCGACTGTCTTCCCCAGGGAGAGAGATCCGAATCTCGCTCCAATTCTCGATCTTACTCACGATTTCGACGAACTCTTGGTGGTGGATCTTCGTCATCTCTACGTACGGTAGTCTTTCTCCTATGTCTTTGATTTTCACAGTGAAATCGAAATCAACAATAAATCTAATTTATACGGGATTTCGTTTTTTCACTGCCGCATAGCTCTCCACTGGATCCTTGAAGCATAGCTCTCCATTGTTGACTCTGCTTCCCGAGTCCTCGATATCTTCTGTTTTTTCTTCAAAACCAAAACGCCAGGTTTCGTTTTTCACCAAATCCCTTCTCTTCATGATTACTGTCATGTTAGGACAAGTTCAATGACTGAATGTGATTGCTTGCATATGTAGAATTCATAATCTTCAATTATAATGTGATTACTATTTCAAAATACCTTGGTTATAAAATTTAGCTGGAAATGAATCAAAAGTTGTTGGTTTTGCTCAATCCAGTTCCTATTTGGTTTTTCAAGATACCTTAAACGTTAACAACTATGTCTATCTGATTTTCCTAGACTATAAGAGTTGTTGTTGCTATTAAACGAAAAAAAACTTTTACATTATCTTTTGTGTCAAAAGGTTTGATTTTTTAGTTCTATATATGCAGCTCAATTTCATGGCTCCGAGATGGAAATGGAAAGGTGCTGAAGCAAAAGCTCTTGCAGAACCTATTTCTAAATCAGTCTCAGAGCTCCAGCTCTCTCTAGCTGAAACAGAGTCCTCCGGTACCTTATCGAGTTCCAATGTACTTCTAGCTG
The DNA here is from genome assembly GCA_019202805.1 of Arabidopsis suecica. Classification (NCBI taxonomy): domain Eukaryota; kingdom Viridiplantae; phylum Streptophyta; class Magnoliopsida; order Brassicales; family Brassicaceae; genus Arabidopsis; species Arabidopsis suecica. The sequence continues at coordinate 12,774,229 of CM032912.1, read as the reverse complement.
TTGAGCCAGAACAAGCTGAGCTTCTTGACCGTTGTTGTTTTGGCAGACTCGTTCTATCCGCAGAGAAAGTCAAGAAATGGATTCAGTTATCTTTTGAAGAAGCTTTCTATCTGCACTACAATCTCAAATGCATTAAAATCTCACTTCAAGGTCGTTGCTTGGAGAATGGAGTAGATACATGGCTCTACATGAAATCAAAAAGACCAAACTTCCCAATGTTTTTCAAAGCTTATTCACATTTACGATTGAAGAATTGGGTGTTGAGATCCGGGTTGCAATACGGTGTGGATTTCGTGGCATACCGTCACCATCCATCTCTTGTCCACTCTGAATACTCGGTTTTGGTTCAGTCTAGTGACAGTGATCGTTTAAGAGTGTGGTCAGATATCCATTGTGCTGTACGGTTAAGCGGAAGTGTTGCGAAAACGTTGTTGACTCTCTACGTTAATGGTAACTTCAAAGGAGAGGATTTGAAGCTACCTATGTGTTTGGAGAACTTCACCGTGGAAGAACAAACTATAAGTAGATGGAGCCCAGAACTCAGTCGTGAAGATGAAACCACAAATTCAAAACAAAATGTTACCAATGTGAGTAATTTGAAAACTCTTTAACGAACCATTCCCGGGAAACTTACTGGTTTAAATTTTTCGCATCAATTTTACATTATTTTCTACTTTATTTAAGATGCGTAACATATTTTTTCAAATTCCACGAGCAGTAACCAAAGAAGACAACAAGAAAAGCAAAAAAAACAAGGCAAATTCATCATTACAACAACAAACCATTAACCATCATAGAGTAATAAAAAACACAACTCCGAAGGAAAGCTATACCAAAATCTCCTTAAATTTGAAAATGACTAGGATGAGATTTGGTCATCCTTGCCTCACCGACAGGTTCGTCATTATCAATCCTCTTAATATTCCGGTAAGCTGCATAGGCGATGACATAGAAGATAACAAGTATGATCAAAACCACAATGTTGATCACCGATACTTTTCTCCAACTCTTTTTCAAGCTACCAAGAACACCAGCTTTACAAGAGCTACATCGGTAACAGAGTAGTCTCTGGTCATTGTTCCACAACATACAGTCCGGGTTTGGTCCCACCATTTCTCCTCCCGGAATCCACACTGTCTCATTCACGTACGTATACCCACAATCTGTTGGCGGCTTGCAACATCCGGACTACAGATTTAAAACAAATACATATCATATAACGTTCACACCGTGTTAGATTCCAAGAACAAGTGACATAATAATTTCTTGAGTATTTTAAACAAAAAAAAAGTTTGAAATTTTCAAAAAAATAAACCTCAACAGGAGAAAGCTTTCTAAAGTAAAACATCTGAGGAGTTTCAGGAACACCATTTAAATCTCTTCGTATCTTCTTACAAACTCCAGAATCTCTAACACACGATCCAATTTCATTCCAATATCCATTATCCGTGACACGATCCTTCAACCAACCGGAATAATCATGGAGATAATAATCAAGATACCGTCGGTTCATCACAAACCGGCCTGAGCCTTTATCAGTGACTGCGTAAGCAAAGATGATGAATCCTATAAGAGCAGCGATTACGAAGAACATGGCGAAAAGGTAAAGCCACATGAGGAACTTGTTCTGGTAACAAGCTCCAGCGATTCCGGCTAAAGAGACGACCATGATTGAGATTCCGATGATAATGAGTGGCCACTGGAGGAATCTGAGGCAGTCGGTTGAGTTAGCCCGGCTGCTCAGCCATATTCCACCGCCGAGGATCGGAATCGAGAGGAGGAAAGTGAAGAAGTTTACGAGACCTATAAGGTTATTGCTCGATCTCATGGCGTTTTTTGTTTTTGTTGAATATGTGTTGTTTGCTCTGTTTCTTGTGCAATCCTCTTTGTTGTTCTTGATGAAAATAGCGGTGATAAATGTGAATGACATCAATGGACATGCACATGCTGTCTGATTATGACACGTGTTAAGTGACGGTTAACTAATTTTTTTTTTTGGTTTGGTTACTTTGACTTATGGTTCTAAACTGAAGTTATGTTTATACATGTGATTAGTGTAGACTAGAGTGTGGAGTGTTTAATATAAAGTGAAGGTAATCTAGAAGTTATTTCATTTAGAAAAATATTAGTTAACAAGTGTTTTTCAACTACTCATCTTCTTTGTATAATATTTATTTTTTTCTTAAATCAAGAATTAAAAAGATTACAATGGTGATTAAATATTTTTAACACAATGGTGTTTTTGAATAACATTTGTTAATAACTTTTTAGGCAGACATGAATTTTTACAATAAATCAACAAATGTAACCGTTAAAAGGAAACATATATTTTATGTTTAGCAGGACCCATAGTGTCCCAGAATACACTTAACGATAAAAGTGGATGCTTTGAGAAGCTTTAAAAAAGTTTTTCCCGACCGACCATACTATCAAAGTCTCCTCAGTCCTACACCCTTCAAAATTCACGGGCATTGCGCACATTTTTGCACGCCTACGATGAAAATTTATTAGTTTTGCACTTTTGCTAAACTCTTACTAATATATTGGTGCTTTTTAAAATGATTGTGGGCTTGGTTAATAAGATAAATAAGCTAACTTAGGGCCCATTGTATTTTAATGTGATGGCCCATTTATGTAAGACTATTAATGTAAGAAGAAAAGTAGAATTTGGCAAATAAAAAATCACATGTTGACACTTGACAGAAACAAAAGGAACATGAAGAATATCTTATACTTCGTGTCTGAATAGGTTAAGATCAGATTTTTCTTTGTTTGGATTTTATTTGAATTCACACTCCATAAAAGTAACAGAGAAAACAAATAACAATGGAGTCATACATTTTAGCTACACGACCGGAGAGGCAAAATAAAATAGTCAATAACCAATTATTGTTGACAAATATGTGAATGAGAAACGAGTTAATTAAATTATCAACTAAACCTAATTAAGAAAAAAGTAGTCTATAAAGATTCCCGGGTTTGGTTTGGACATGGGAAATGGTCTAAAACCGGAAATTAAATTTCAAAAATCAAAAACTATCATCAAAACGACAAAGGAGTACGCTTTGTCGTGCTGCGTTTTGGAATAACCTTTTGTTCCCTTCTCTCTCTCTCTTTCTTGCTCAGACTCACTGCCCAAAGCCACAACACACATTACCCACTCTTCTCTCTCTTTCTCACACACTGTTTCCTCTTGGAATCTGTAAAATACCTACAAAGTAAAAGAAAACTTAGGTTTTGCTTCTCAAATCTCTCTACCTACATTTTCTTTTACAAAAATTGAATCTTTTCTTCAAGCACGAACCCTCCTCTCAGCGTAAGGAGCTTCTTTTATTTCTTTGAATTTGATTCTGATGATTAAATTTTCATGAAACACTTTAGTTACACTGTTTCCTGAAAGTTGCAATAGCTTTTCCTGGAAAATGTAGTTTCTTTTTTGAGATAAAGTTGTGATTTTTCCACCCTTTTCGTTGCCTCTATTGCATATTCTGCTTCTTCTTCGCCTTTTAAGTTCCAGAAAGCTCTGGTCTTTCTTGTTTTCTTCTCATTTAGCTTAAAATCGTAAGTGAAATTACTAACTTTTTACTCCATGTAAAGTTGAATAACTGGGAACTTGGCTTGAAATATAAAAATGTCATCTTTTTGTTCTTCTAATGTTTGTGTAATTATTATTTCAGCTTTTAGTTTACTTTTCAAGTAGAATATTGGGATAGTTCTTCATATCTGGTTTGATTAAAAAAAGGGAACTCTTTTTTTCTTTGTTTTTAGTAAATTTTAAGGTTAAAGGTTAAAGCTTTTTTTCTCAGCTGCACTGTGGATTGTTTGCTCATACTTGCTTTTATTAACATGATCATTGCACTCAAGTGGTTTTACTAATTAGATACTCCTTTTTCCTGTAAAACTTTATCCATGAAACCAAATAGATTTCTACTTGCCTTTGAGTGGGTATTTATCTGTTGATTTTTCTTATATGAAAAATGTCTAAACTCATTATGATTCATGATATTAGTTCTTTAATGTCTAAGTCCCCTCCTTCCACGGCAATAATGGAGGAGAAGATGAAACTTAGTCTAGAATATGACAGTTTAACCCTCTTGTGTCCCATTTAGGAGGGTGAATCTGATGGGGTTACTAAAGTAAATCTACCACATTATGCTGCTTGTGTAGTTGTGTAGGACCCTTGGTACCATCCTTCATGATGATAGGTTGTGAACATTACATTGTCAAGAGGCAACAAATGAAGATTCGTTTTATGTTACTTTATAGTCAAACAACTTGTGTAGTTAGCTACAATGGTTACAATGTCAAGATATGACTTGTATTTGGGTGTATTTGGATAAATCCAGAATAAAACTTAGCTATACAGTCTTTGAAATCATCTTTTGGCAATATGCTTCTGGTTCACCTGAGATGTGACTCTGACTGTGTTGATTGTATCTGTCCATTTTAGAATATTGAATCAAGTGTTGTATCCATTGAGTAAAATATGTTTTTTTGTGGTGTTCTAGAGCTATGTGAGTGAGCCAATTCGATTGAGTAGAATGGTCTTAAGCAAAAAAAGAAACCATATATACTTCTGTGGTGAAATATGATGTTTGATCAAGAATCATAAACACTGAATCTTAATGTGGTTTTATGGTATTAATGCACAATCCAACGAATCTCAATGTCTGACATAAGACACTTAGTAAGAAGAGCAATAAAAGATTTTGTTTCTTCTTTGGGATGTTCATTTTCGGGCAATAGATTTGATTATAGACGTAAAGAAATATTTTATTTACGCTTATCCTTTCTCTGTAATAACTCATATCATGTTTTCTCTCTGCCATTGGATTCTTAGATATGTCTCCATCTTTCTGCATTAAATATTCATGACCTCTCTACAATTCTTGGTGGGTCAGGCTACATTGAAGAAGCAAAGAGGAGGCTAAAAATATCTATTGTATAAACAAGGTTTTTGATTCATCCTGTGTATTGGAGAAGTAATATTACAGTATGCAGACCCAAAAGGCAAGGTAAATATTGGGGTTTATTTTGTCTTTGTATAGTTCTTTGCATTTATAGCTGATTCTTTCCCTCTTTTGTGATTGTCTTGTGGGAGTTTTGCACTTTTTCAACGCTGAATCTTGAAGGTTACATTCTTGTGGTCCTGATTTTTCCTATTTAATCAAATCATACCACATATTTTCTCTAATCTTTTGTCGAACAAGAAGACCAAATCTATGTAGCAACAAGTAGTGACCATCAATGATCTCTTTTGGTTCTCTGACTCATTTGCTTGCAACTTTGGAGTGTGATATCTTCTTGGTTTACAATTTGTCATATTTTTGTGTTTTGTGTCAGAAATGGATCTCCAGATGTTCCTAAGAAGGTGTCTCCTCGAGCTGCTCGGCCACTGAAGATCGCAGCGCTAGAGCCTGAATCCTCGTCATCTCCTGTCTCAGCCACTAACAGAACACCAAAGGATAAAAGTTCAAAACTTCTAGATCGTAGGTCTCCTCGAAGCCCTGTCTCTGAGGTATGAGCCTCTTGTACTAAGCTGGTTTCAGATTCAATCTAAGGGTCTTGAAAGAATTCATTTTTATTGTTTTATTCATTGTTGGGGTATCTAGATTTCATAAATTCCTTTTATTTGCATGATCCAAGATAAGTCTTTCCATCATAACATGTTACTGTATTGATTTTGAAGAGGAAAAAATTAGGATACATTTAATATCGGCGCAAATGGGATATATAATTAGGTGGGACATTTAATTGGGGGTAGTTGCGAGATGACTTGTAACTAAATTTCACTCTCAATTGTCTGTTTTCTTCTTCTTCTTCTTGAGATTGCTGTAACACTGATATGTTTCATGGCTAACAGAAGAAGAGACCGAGTAGAATAACGGAGCTGGAGTTGCTAGTCTCGCAGCTTCAGGAGGAGCTGAAAAAGGCAAAAGATCAAATCTCAGTGTCTGAAACGTCAAAGAAGCAAGCAGAGCAAGAAGCAGAGGAGTCCAGGAAACAACTGCAAGAAGTTTCCTCTAAGCTTGAGGAGAACCAGAATCAGTTTTTGGAAATTTCAGCCTTGGAAGAAGAAACTGATAAAACCGGTTCTCTTGTTCATCAAGGTGTATCTCAGGAGTGTGATTTTGAGTTTAGTGCTACTGCTGGTGAAAGAGCAGGATTGGCTGCTGTTGCTCATGAGATTCGACAACTCAAGCTTCAGATTGAGATGGTGGCTTCTTCCGAAGCTGGTCATGTGAAACAGGCTGAGTTGCATAACTCGGAGGTTCAACTTTTGAGAGGAAACTTAATGGACACGCTTTTCCATGTCGAGAATTTCAGGAACCAACTCAAGGACTGTGAGGTATCAGAGGCTGAAACCGAGGCTTTAGCCACTGAAACTCTTAGGCAATTGGAGAATGCGAAAAAGGCAGTAGAAGAACTGAAGTCAGATGGCACAAAAGCAGTTGAGGGTTACAAGAAGATGGCTGTGGAGCTTGAACAGTCAAAATCAAGGATGGTATGGCTTGAAGCTCTTGTGAATAAGCTTCAGACCAATCCAGCAGATTTGGAAAACCACGAAATCCTACTTAAAGACTATGAAAGTTTGAAACGTGGGGAATCAAATGAGATGGATGAAGAAGTATCTTCCTTAAGATGTGAGGTAGAGCGACTGAGAGCAGCTCTAGAAGCTTGTGATAAAAAAGACCAAGAGGGTAACGTAGAGGCTTCTTCTCGGTTACGGATACAAGCTGAACTCCAGTCTGAATTAAAGATTGCTAAATCCGAGATAGACGAGCTAAAGGCGAGGTTGATGGACAAGGAAGCAGAATTACAGTTTATTTCAGAGGAGAGAGATAACCTAAGCCTGAAACTGATGAAGAACCAGAAAGAAATAGATGTTGAAGCTGAGCTGAAGAAACTAAGGGAGGCGATCGAGAATTTAAAGGCGGATTTGATGGATAAAGAGACAGAACTCCAGATCGTTTCAGATGAAAACGAGACATTGAAGTCAGATATCCACAAGAGGGAGGCAGATGTTCAAGACGCGTTCATGAAGCTAGGGATTGCAATGGAAGAGGCTGACAAGAGTAGCAAGAAAGCGGTTAGAGTCACCGAGCAACTAGAGGCTACTCAAGCTTCAAACTCAGAAATGGAAACAGAACTCAGGAAGCTCAAAGTTCAATCAAACCAGTGGAGAAAAGCTGCTGAAGCAGCTACTGCCATGCTCTCTGCTGGAAACAACGGGAAATTCACTGAGAACTATAATCAAACAAACTCTCCTTACTCTGAGGATATCGACGATGAGCTGACAAAGAAGAAAAATGGGAATGTGCTCAAGAAGATTGGAGTTTTGTGGAAGAAGCCTCAGAAATAGTTGGAGAATAACTAATATAATTAGGTAATCTCTTCTAAAGTTGATATATTTTTAGTCAGTGTCTCTCTGAATTATCTTAAGAGACTGACTTTCGCTTTGCCCATCCCGGTTTCTGCTTCTCAGGTACCGTCGACTTGGAGTTGGATTATAAGAGCAACTCATGTGACTTCGGTATTGATGTGAATTAGTAGTTTGAGAACAATGTTCTGGAAAATACATGTTCTAAAGATTTTTAGCTGTGGTAATTTTGCTTTGATGTTAAGTATTCAGGAGGGAGACTACTAAATTTGTCATTCTGGAACCAGTTAGTGCTTGTTAACGTCATTCAAAGGCACGAAAGCCTCTGGTTAACTTAGAAGGATTGGAATTATCACTGGGCCTTGGCCCAATGGGTCCTATAGAATATTGGACTCTCTAGATGAAATAAAGTATCCAAATCTTCAAATAATGTGTAGTTTTTGTTATCTTTTTTCCTAAAGATGATGTTCTTTGTTACTTGTTCCAATATTAACAAGACGCGTTTTTGTTGGATAATAAGCTTCGATAATTTAGGTGTATATATGTGTGTGCATTTGTATATTCATAAACACGTGAATCTGTGTGGAAAGAAACTACCAACCCACAAAGATATTCTATATTTAAAACATTCTCTCAAGTGTATAATTGGCCTATGTAAGCATAATTAGGTTAGGTGAGATGTTTGCTTAGTCATCATTTCTGGTCTTACATTCTCACCCAATAAATTCAATATTTACATTCTAAATCTTTTTAACGCTTATAGTTTCGAATTTTTTATTGTAGAATTGTGTCGTTTATATTGATTAGAGTACTAATTATAGCATCAATTAGTCCACATTATACCAATACTTATTTGATATTATATCAACATTACCAAGATCGATCCTTTACGTCACTAAATCAATTAAGTAGAAACATCAACCTTATTGACCGAGCCATTAAGAAGCCTCTAGATGTCAGATTTTAATTGGAGAAATAATGATTAGGTTTCAATAGGAGAAATTAGGGTTTGAACACACAATTCCATTATGGTAAATTTCTATCATTTATAAAATTTTATTTTTGTTGTCATTCAGAAACCATATGAATTTCCCAAAACTTAATTCATGAAAAATTGAATTTTCGAATTTAGAACAAGAAAGGTAATGTTTCATTAAAAACATAGTGAACATACAAATAAAGAAACTCAACAATTTAGATCGAAAACCGAAAAAAAAAACTACCCCAACCCCATTTTGCAAGTTTGAAACTCTTTGAAGAAGCCCTAATATATCTTTACTTCCTGAACCATTTCATATAATAGCCACCCCTTTTCTTCTCCCAATAAAAACATGAAATGCAAACCCTAAATCAAAACCCAAATAATATTGGGGTTTTAATTTGAACTACATTAAAGCACCAGAATTAATATAGTTCATATTGGTCCAAATCTCTCTCCCTGAATCAATCTGATCTACATGACCACCACCCCCTCCTATGTTCATCATCCCAAAGCTCTCTCCATTCATCTGCCATGGGAATCCCCACAAGACCTTGCTTGGATCACCCAAACCACTGCTCCCGTTTCCAAACGCATAAGTAGCGTTCTCTTTTTGTTGGCTTGTCCCAAACACACCCTCCATGTCTGATTGATGAGAGCTACCGAATTCCGAATGAAACCCTAGCTGTGAAGAACTCCCCGGATGTTGTTTGTTCAGCAAGGCAAAGGCTAAGCTCAGATCAATATGTTCATTGTTATTATACCCATTAAAACTCGCCGCCGAGAAGGCTTTCCCGTCGTGGGACGCCGGTTCTGGAGTGGTTCTGAGGCTTCTTGTCACTGAAGATGTGGACCGTTTGTTTTTCCGGCAGCCTCCTCCGACGGGGATATTTCTTAGGGTTCCACCTTTAGTCCAGTATCTCCGGCATGATTTGCAGAAGTAGCGAGGCTGAGTGAGACTGTAGTTGTTGTAGTAACAAAACTTTGTGTTTGTTGAGTCGCAACGTGGACATCTCAGAGCTAGCTCCGGGGGCTGTGGTCTTGTTGCCGCCGCTGCAGTGGCCGGAGAAGGTTTCTTCTGATCGCTATCTAACTGTGTTGGGTTTGATGAATATGATAGTCCCATGGCTTCTCTTGCTTTGTTATAATTCCCAAAAACATCCTATAAAAGAAAAGAAAAGAAAGTAAAAAACAACACATCAAGATTCTAATTTAAGCAAACAAAACCCATCAAGATTTTAGAAATTTTGGATCTTAAATTGTAGTATACCTGTTGCTGTAACAAATGATCCATAGGAGCTGAATCTGAGAAGCTGCTTGAAGATTATTATATGAGTGTGAGTGTTAAATTGTAAGAAATTGAGATTGTTTCTTGAAATCAGAGAGAAAGATGGATATGAGTAGAAATTAAAAGTGAAGCAAAAGGACAAGCCAAGCATATGTATATATACATGGGAATGTGGGAGGAGAGAGATACACAATTGTTGTTGTGGCCTTGATCTCATATTATTAGTTTAATATTTTACACAATGGTCTGAAGAATAATGTGAGCCAATTCGGAACGTGATTTGGAACAGACATAAAGCCGCCGTTTATTAAAATTTTATAATGTGAACCAAATTTACATTTGGTAGCCTGTGGAAATTAGTATAACCTAATAACGTTTTTAATTATCTCTTCATATAATGTTTGAAGACTTATTAAAAGTGCTACTTCAAACAAGGTTAATTATTATATGGTCGGGAAAAATAATTTTGTATGATTTTGATATCTAAAATTTGGAATAAATAAGTTTAACAATATATTTTAATTTCTAGTACAAAATTCTCATAATTATCTAACATTTACCAAATCTTTTGACTACATAATCTCATAAAAACGTTGACAAAAAAATAAAAAATCTCATAAAAACAACAACTCTTACTAATCAATTGTAGTGTTATGAGTAAATCTATAAGCCTATAACCAGATCAAAAACTTGAGAACTATATATAAAACTTTTGTAGCTTAATATCTAAAACTATAGTCCGATATAATACTAAGCTTGCTTAGTCACCCCACAATAATGTATCGGTCAATTTCTTTGAGCGGTCAAATATTTATAAAATGATGAGTTGCAATCGTTATCAATAATGTGAAATCGGATCTATTTGATTAAGATGAATAGTAACCGTACGATGATGGATGAGAGATGATGTTCGACGGCGGATTCCCACGCACTCAACTTCTTTGTCATTTCTGTGTTTATGTCCCAAGTCCGTCGAGTTGTCACCACGAGGGTCCCATACTCATCGCAATGTCTTGTTCTTCCTTATGGATTCCTTCGTACTAGAGGATTGGACAAATATATGTGATTTTCTATTTCCATCAGTCATATATGAGTACATTCTAATTCGATGTTTAAATCAAAAGCAAGTGTATAAATACTAAAATTTGTATGTGTGTAGTTGGTTTCTTAGCATGTGATTTAATAGGATTTGTGAATTGTAAAACGCATAATTCTCTGTTGAGATAATGTCTTAAGCCTTGTTTCTTTTTATCGAAAATTTAATAAAGAGATTTTAAATTTGTCCACCACGCTCCCATTGCCTTAACTCTTTTCTTTTTTTTCCCAATAGAAAAAAAAACACATATATTTCAAAATTAAGAAAATATTGTCATTTCTGTCAAAAAGAAAAAATATAATGTCATCTTGGACCAACACTCTTTATTTGATATGACCACAAATGTTTCTATTTCTGTCAAGACATATTGGGCTACAATTTTTTGTTCCTTCTAAATTTTTGCTCTATTTTACTTTATATCATTTGTTGAGCATAACTGTCAATGATTTGTTAAATAGAAATATAATTATAATCTGAAATCTAAATTTTAAAAATGTGGATATAATACATTTTTTTAGTTACATTGTTTTAAATATAATCATAACTATTTTGTGTGCAAATTAAAGTTAATCATATATATATATATAAAATCTTAACTATATCTGTAAATAGAAGACATGACGAAGTAAATACAAAATATATTATGCCGGACAATGTGTAGCTCATGATGTGCTGCATTATCCGATGGGGATCTAAAGTTCATAGAGACACGAATCACACTACCACATCGGTTTTCGGGAAAGAGACTTCTATGAAGACCGAGATTTGGTCTAAGGACCATATATATCCACACAAAACATCATACCTACAATATATCATATTTTTGCTAGATACCCATGTTAAATATAATATATAGTATACGATCTTTAGATCCTTGTGTCGTGGAGAGAGAAAATGAGTAACCCATGTTATTATCATAATAGGATCGTTACTTGTTACTCTAGTAAGTTTTGTTTTGTTTTTGGTACTACTTAGTGGAAAACATGTTTCTCTCTTTACTACGAAAACGAAAACGTAAATGTGTCAATGGAAGTAGCTAGAGACGAATCAATCATTCAATAAATCCCACTTACTATACTTTATCTTTCATTTCATGTTTGATAAGATTGGAAAAAAATCATTTTATTATTACCTATTCCCGCCAGGAAAATAGTGATTCATTATATTCGTTCTTTCTCTTTTTGTACAACAATTTAGTGATCCATTCACAAACAATCATTGGTCTCCAAATATAATTGATGATCATTATATGTATATTTCCCTTTGGACCCTACCTACTTGTCGCTCCCAAATTTTATCCAAATAA